>CM075961.1:87708313-89113313 GCA_038048745.1 Coluber constrictor foxii | reverse complement strand
TTAGGAGAAACCTAAAAACCTTTTTATACTCCGAAAAATATGGTATATGTTCACTTAATTTTTAATACTTAAAATAATAATTTATAATGGGCTGAGGAACAAAGTATTATTCTCCAGCATCATCTTTTTGCTATATTCCTATCAACTTTTTTTTATAAAATATAATAGGTGGATTCAGCTCAGTATTCTGTTTGGAAGTTTGTTTACATGCCTGGAAGTGTCACATCCAGAAACCATATCATTTAGCAACAGAAATGTCAGCAGTCCCTATTTCATTAACCAAGGACTTGTTTACAAGTTTGTGCCAGTTTTTAACTAAAGTCAGTGGGGAAGATGACAGGAAGTTGCAAGTCCCGGGCAGCTCATAAACAGGCTAGCAGGCACAAGCATAATGGGACTTCAGGAGGGTGAATGAGAGGCAGGCTTGGTGCAAGTGTGGAGGGCTTGGGCTGGCTGCTGCAGTTGCAGGAGGGCATATGCGGGGCAGGTGAGTTTAGAGAAGCTGCTGCAAGGTGGGGAGGATGGGCAAGGACTATGGTGGTGCAGATTGCAGTGACTAGTACAGGATGCAGAAGGCTGTGACAGAAGCAAATTGGGGTATGAGCACAGTAGGGTTTAGGGTGCCTGCTATAGAGCAGATGAGAGCATATGATTCTAATTAGGTATCCATAGGATTCTGCAACCTATGTATGAGCTGGTTGCCAGATTAGACACAACTGTGGGACTGCTGGGAATGGCCATTCATAATTTAGAAAGATTGTCTGATATACAAATATAATGTTCTGATGACCATACCGTTCTTTAGAATAGATTTCATACCAACTTGCACTTTAGGTTTCCAAGATTCTCTTTGTTCAGGTGATATTATTCCATGAATTACGAAATCTCCTGAAACAATAAAAAAATCAATTGTGATCTCTATAATACCAATTATAAATTGTTTTACTCAAGATGGGATGGAATTCTGGAATAACTGGGATACCTATAGCAAATTACTACCAAGTCTATAATTTAATGATGACCTTTTCATCTATAATTTCATAATGACACTCTCAAATGTGGACACTAACATTTTGTGAGATTATTTCCTTAAAATAAAATAGTTTCATTATGGAGAGGCAACATAAGGGGAAATATAGGCTATCCATGCCACCTGTAACTTGGGTGTTACTGTAAGTATATACTACATACCACATATACTTTCTGTTACAACATTTCTGCAAAATGCGATTTAAAAAGAAAATGATTGAATTTTTTAATTGGAATAGAATCTGGACTAGAAATCTTTGTGCTCAAAGCACAAAAGCTTAAAGTACCATGTATCATATTTCTTTGTTATTCAGACAATTCTGGTTTCTAAATTTTTGTATTAAAAATACAAAACATAATCCAAATCCTTCTAATCCACCTTTTACCAGTTGGTGGTTAAGGCATAGAAACCAGGAAACTATGAGTTCTAAATCCATTTTAGGCATTAGAAAACAGCTGTTTGACCTGGCCCAATAATTTTCTCTCAGCCTGATTGATTATCTAGTATATCTGTATAAATACATATATTTATTAAGTAGCTCCCACATGCAGGCAATGTTGGATCTTTGCTTTATAGGGATTTAGAAATATATGAGTTTCAGAAGAATGTCCTTAGCAAAAATTTAGAGAACTTGAACTTCTGTGCAGTATGAATTTGGCTAAAGCAGAACGCTTAGGTTCAAAGTAAGGGTATGCCCATCTTTTAGATTATTTGAGTTTGCATTTCTAAAAAGTTAGTGTTTCATTACAAACAATAACTTTTTCATTCAAAGCACTGAATTACATACCTGAAGTGTTTATCTTATAATCAATACGTTCTCCTCGCCAATATTCCAATGGTTTAATACGTATTCTTTGGGACCGCCGAACATTGGGTGTGTTTGTAGGCAATACTACTAGAAAGGAAATATACAAAAATATGAATATGTGTGTGTGTGTACATTCAGTATGTCATAGAAGTCAGTACACCCCCTCACATTGTGTAAATATTTAAGTATATCTTTTCATGTGACAACACTGAAGAAATGACACTTGACTACAATGTAAAGTAGTGAGTATATAGCCTGTAGAACCGTGTAAATGTGCTGTCCTCACAAAATAATGCAACACACAACCATTAATGTCTGCTGGCAACAAAATTTACACCCTTAAATGATAATGTCCAAATGGGGCCTAAAGTGTTAATATTTTGTGTGGCCACTATTATTTTTCAGCACTGCCTTAACCCTCTTGGGCATAGAGTTCACCAGAGCTTCACAGTTTGCCACTGGAGTCCTCTTCCACTCCTCCATGACGTCACAGAGCTGGTGGGTGTTAAGACCTTGCACACCTCCACCTTCTGTTTCAGGATGCCCCACGGATGCACAGTTTGGCCAGTCCATCACCTTTACTCTCAGCTTCTTTAGCAAGGCAGTGGTCATTTTAGAGGTGTGTTTGGGGTCATTATCATGTCCCTTAAATGACATGAGGCCCAGTCTCCGAAGGGAGGGGATCATGCTCTGCTTCAGTATGTCACAGTACATGTTGGCATTCATGGTTCCCTCAATGAACTATAGCTCCCCAGAAGCACTCATGCAGTCCCAGACCATGAAATTCCCACCACCATGCTTTACTGTAGCCAAGACACACTTGTCTTTGTTCTCCTCACCTGGCTGCCGCCACACACACTTGACACCATCTGAACCAAATAAGTTATCTTGGTCTCCTCAGAGCACGGGACATGGTTCCAGGAATCCATGTCCTAAGTCTGCTTGTCTGCAGCAAACCGTTTGTGGACTTTCTTGTGCATCATCTTTAGAAGAGGCTTCCTTCTGGGACAACAGCCCTGCAGACCAAATTGATTCAGCGTGCAGCGTATGGTCTGAGCACTGATAAGCTGAGCCCCACACCCCTTCAACCTCTGCAGCAATGCTGGCAGCACTTATACGTCTATTTCCCAAAGCCAACCTCTGGATATGACACTGAGCACGGGCACTCAACGTCTTTGGTCGACCATGGCGAGGTCTATTCTGAGTGGAACCTGCCTAGTTAAACTTGTATGGTCCTGGCTGCACTGTGTTGAGGCTCAGTTTCAGGATCTTGGCAATCTTCTTTTAGCCTAGGCCATCTTTATGTAGAGCAACAAATCGTTTTTTCAGATCCTCAGAGTTCATTGCCATGAGGTGCCATATTGAACTTCCAGTGACCAATATGAGAGAGTGACAGCGATAACACCGAAGTTAACATACCTGCTCCCCCTTCACACTTGAGACTTGTAACACTAATGCGTCACATGATACCAGGGAGGGAAAACAACTACTTGAGCCCCATTTCAACATTATCACTTAGGGGTGTACTCACTTTTGTTGCCAGCAGTTTAGACATTAATGGCTATGTGTTGTGTTATTTTGAGGGTACAGCACATTTACACTGTTATACAAGCTGTATACTCACTACTTTACAGTGTAGCCAAGTGTCATTTCTTCAGTGTTGTCACATGAAAAGATATACTTAATATTTAAGTCTTAATAGCTCAATCATTCCATTAATCTTGTAGCTAAAAAGTAAAAATCTAATTTTGCCAAATTTAAGACTCAGCACCACATTGTCATATAATAGTATTTATATTATATTTGTTTGATGTATTTGAAATTTAGCAAATATTTTCCAAAAGTCCTTAAGTATGTTTAATATTAAAGAGCAAAATATATAAAAAGGTATATTTTCAGACTAAGAATTTTTATGAAAAACCAAAAGCTTTTGTGCATTATAGCTTATTTCATCAGATACTAGAGCTGATAAAATACTGTATTTTCCTGCGTACAAGACTACTTTCTAACACACAAAAATCTTCTCAAAAGTCGGGGGTCGTCTTATACGCCGGGTCTCATTCTCCTGTAACCAGGCAGACCAGCCCATAAGGCTCTGACGAGCCTTAAATGGCTCTGACGAGCCTTAAATGGCTCTGAGGAGGGTCGTCTTATACGCCCAGTCGTCTTATACGCTGGAAAATACGGTATCTCAAGAGTCCCCGTTTGGCAATTTTTCCCAATTCTCAAAATACACAAGGAAGGCAACCTGGGTCATTCCATTGTCTCAAGCATCAGAATATCAAGATTCATGGAATGTGTTTTTAGACATTATGCCATCAGCACGTCTACTTACATTAGACACTGTATAAAAGATATCATATGCATGTATATATATTTAAAAGCTGCATATCTGCCTCATAGAGACACTTTATGAGATGGAGGCCCAGCAGCAATCTTCCTGACAATCTCCCATTTCACCACCAGTGAATCTTGCAGTGTAACTATTTCTCCAACAAACATGCTTTTCAAGCCATTATGAACCCCATTGCTAACACAACAAACCTTTGCTACTAGACTTCATGATTCATCCATAACTATTTCAACTTATACACATAATTCCATAGTATGTCAAAACCTTCATAGCTGATTAGAGCAACATTTTCTCAGCTCTTACCCCCTGAATCACTACCTTAAGATTCACGGATTACATTATTTTATCAACTGGATCCACAGAAAATAATCTGTCACAAATTCCAACAGAACTTTTCAATTTTCACCCAACCATCAAGCCTCAATTTATCTACCGAACGGTTATGAATTGAACTATCCTAATCAGAATAACAGGTCATCACTGGTCTCAGCACAAGCTATTTAAACATACTATTAATAAGCTATAACCCAATGCTATATTATGACACTATTCTTTTCCAGGTACTCATTGGCTATTCTGCCATATAGGCATCCACCCCAACCTGAAGCAGGTTCTCACAAGCAAAAAACCTCCAAAAGAACAATTATGCTAATAAGAACCAGATCATGCAACAAATGTATTTTGATCTTCTTGCCCATATGTACATCAAAAGCATTAGCATATGGTCCAAAAACTTAACATACAAAATTAGAGGCATTTTTACCTGCTCTTTGTCTAATATGATATATGGCTAACCTTTTTGCCATCACGTGCCAAAAGTGGGAGAAGCACAGGGGAGTTGTGTGCCCACACCCATAATTCTATGCGCCCTGATCCCCTCGAGCATGCTCGTGCTACCCTCCAGAACCCCCACTTTTGGCACATGATGGCCCAGTGGGCCTGGTAGGCCTGTTTTTTGCCCTCCCCAGGCTCCAGAGGCTTTCTAGGAGCTTGCAGAAGCCAAAAACAATCCAGTTCCACCGGAAGTCAGCACACAGGCCATTTCCAGCCTCCAGAGGGCCTCCAGAGGGGTGGGAAAGGCCATTTTTGCCCTCCCCAGGCTCCTAGAAAGTGTCTGGACTCTGGGGAGAGAGAAAAACAGGACTTTCCTACTCCCAGAGACCCTCTGCGGCCGGAAACAGCCTGTTTCCTGACTTCTGGTGGGCCCAAAAATCAGCTGCGCATATATGCCGGAACTGAGCTCACATATGGCATGCCATAGGTTCGCCATCACAGATATATGACATCCTCTGACATCAATAGCTTTCTGGAATTTAGATAAGACAACCAGGAAAAACATTATGCAAACAAATTATCTGATACAAGATTGACATTATGCCTCAGAACAAGGATGAAATAACATCAGAGCACTTTAACCTCCAAGGAGGCTCTATGACAAGTTTCAAAGCAGCCAATTTGGGGGGGAAATTAACAACTCAATTCAGAGGTTGCAGAACTCACATGCATAAAAATCTATCTCAGAATTTCTCAGTTTTTTTAACATGCTTGTTAATAAAATACTTGAAATCTGTCTCAGATGTACCTTCCCACCTCTAACTTTATTTAATCTTACAATACTTTAATCACTCCATGCATCTAATGAATTGAACTGGAACGCATCAAAAATTACACCTTTTAATAAAATGTTGTTCTGAAAAAATGCTACCATACTCCTGATTTTGGCTATCAACCTCTTGTTAGCAGAAAAATCTAAAATTGTGTTCTGTAAACTCAAAATCTGCATCAAATTTCTTAGCAAGTTAATGTTTATATAATTGGAGTTCATGCTTTTTTTTTCCAGGCAGAATCATTATTTCCCCTCTGTTCAGAGTAGCAAAACAAACTATAATTTTACCTAGACAAGATCCAACAAACCATGGTGAAGTTCCATTTCATAAAAGGGAATTTTCAAACTGCTTTTCATTCAAACATCACTCACATACCAACTTTGCTCAAATATTGTAGATGTGAAGGGTCTTTGGTGCTTGGTTGTTTCCTTACAAACATTTCGTTACCCAAACTAGGTAACATCATCAGTGCTACTAAGGAGTGTGGTTTGTTCTCAAATTATATTCTAGAGGCTTGATCAATGTTGGTCGGAGTGGTCTTGGAGATTCTTTGGTTGGGCTGTTTATTGTTATCTTGTTTGTCAGTTCTTTGACTGAGAATTGTTTACTTCTTGATTGTTAGTCTGTTAATCTTGGTGTTAATACGTGTTCATCTAAGTGTTAATTGCTGATGGGAAGGTATTTTTGTCTTTTTGTTCACTTTTTGGCTTGTTGATTCTCTTTTACAAAATATGTAGATCAGTGGTGAAATCCAATTTTTTTTACTACCGGTTCTGTGGGCGTGGCTTGGTGGGCATGGTGTGGCGATGGGCGTGGCAGGGGAAGAATACTGCAAAATCTCCATTCCCACCCCACTGCAGGGGAAGGATACTGCAAAATCACCATTCCCACCCCGCTCCAGGGGAAGGATACTGCAAAATCACCATTCCCATCCCACTACTGGGGGAAGGATATTGCAAAATCTCCATTCCCATCTCACTCTGGGGTCAGCCAGAGGTTGTATTTGCTGGTTCTCCAAACTACTCAAAATTTCTGCTACCGGTTCTCCGAACTGCTCAAAATTTCCACTACTGGTTCTCCTGAACCTGTCAGAACCTGCTGGATTTCACCCCTGATGCAGATGTTACTTATGTCTATTGATGGCCAATTTGTCAGCATGCCAGGCTTTTAGGAATTCTCTAGCTTTTTTGGATTTGACTTGGTCTAAGATGCTCACAGTTTTCCAGTTGAAACTATGATTAAGTTGTAAAATTAAAGAGTTTTTATCATGTCTCGACTTCTAACTGGCATTCATGGATGCGTTCTACTATTGCAGTTATTACACTGTATGTTTTAGTTGATTCTCATTTCTTTTTTCTATGGCTGCTGGAACTTTTGGTTTACTTTAGAGCAGTGGTTCTCAACCTTCCTAATGCCACGACTCTTTAATACAGTTCCTCATATTGTGGTGACCCCCAACCATAAAATTATTTTCGCTGCTACTTCATAACTGTAATTTTTTACTACCGGTTCTGTGGGTGTGGCTTGGAGGCCATGTGACCAGGTGCCCATGGCTATGTGTATAGGGACTACTCAGAGGGCTGAAAAAAGTCATTTCTGACAGGTCCTCGCACTTTTGACTGATCCTACACTTATGACCATCCTCACATTTATGCCGGCGCAGCATTCTTAACAACCATGTCACTCATTCCACAACTGCTTCTCTTCACTATGGTGATAAGATAGGGCAAAAAGGTAAAATTTGAGGACAGTCGTAAGTTCGAGGACTGGTCAAAAGTGCAAGGACCAGTCAAAAATAACTTTTTCAGCCCTCTGAGTAGTCCATATGCATAAAAGGATACTAGAATAGAGAGGGATGAAGGAAGGGAAGGGAAATTAGAGTAGAGTGAGGGTAAGAGAGGGAGGAAAAGAGGAGGAGAAGGAGAAAGGAAGAGGAAGTAGGGAGGAGAAGTGGGGAAGAGAAAGTAAGAAGGAAAGAAAAGAGAGGTGGTAGGTTTGGAGAGAAAGATTGCTGTACAATAAAAAAGATGAAAGGGAAGAAAGCCAATCCCAAACAAATATAAAGATATTAAGATAAAGAATGAATTGTTAAGCTTTAAAGAATAAAAGAGAACAAATATGAATAAATAGCAATAATTAGAAACACACATACAAACATACAAGGTATTTTCTTTGAACAGAGTATTTGGCCAGTTCACAAATTTAAACACTGTTTAGTCATTTCAATTAAATTTACAATGTCTATATTCCCTTTTTGCCATATTTATTATGTAATACAGTTGTTTAATACAAATTCAACATTTTAATATAAATCAATTAGTTATATAACTATCTTTTTTGTACATTAATCAATATGAACATGAATATTCCAATTATTTCCATGCAATCCAATTTCTTACAAATCATTTAGTTATATTTACCAATAATAATAAACCAAATAATTTCCCCCATATATTCCTCCAAACCACAACTTAACCATTTCTGCTTTCAACACAATATACAATTAATAGTATCTTAATTATTACAATTTCCTAGTTAAATAGAGCTTTTTTCTTTTTGTGTTTTAAAATCTTGAACCTCCTCTTTTGCCCTAAATTTCCCATTGTTTGCAATTTTGCACCTACCTTTTTTGGTGAGGAAAAAGAAAAAGAAATCTCTCTCTGCGTCATTTTGTCACGTTGCAGCAAAGACCCTGCTTTACTTTCAGTTTCACTTTTTCAGCATAGCTAGGGGAACAAAAATCTGTTCCAGCAATTTACCTCTTTGCAGCTAGTAGCAACAGAGCCCTGCGCAAAACAGCTGAGAGCAAATCAGCTGAGAGTCAGGAGGCTGATCAAATCAATTTATGGTAATTAACCTATGCTGAAGCTGAAAGGGGCTGTTTTTTCTATTTTTGCAGGCACCGGTCTACTCATTTGTTTTCTTTTAACACTGATCAGTTGTAGGGTGGCCCTTTGAAGCCCTATGGCAAGAATTTAAACAGTTTTTTTCCCTCTAGCCATCAGTTGGGACTCAGGAGGCAGCAATAGATTGGGAGTGGGTGGGATAAATGAACGGCGATCCAACAGAGGCAAAGGGTGACGGTGAGTGAAGGCATGCGGGGGAGAAAGAGGGCTTTGGCGAAATGGCCTGTGAAACGGCCGTTCAACCCCCAAAGGGGTCACGACCCCCAGGTTGAGAACCGCTGCTTTAGAGTGCTTAGGGAGAAGGCTATGATTATGTTATGCTGATACCATGTGATTATAATAGTCTTTTGGTAGTTTCTAAGATGTTTTTAATATATTGTGTTACCTTTTTTTGGTTTATGTTGGTTGTGCTATATTGGGTTGAGTGGTCAGGCACTTTTTAATGGAATTGCTTGGAAATCCATTTTATTGGAAGATGTTGTATTAATGATCTGTTTCCTTTTACTGCTGTACAGGGTTACGGCAAATATGTGCTTGTCTAAATAGAGTTCTTACATAACTTATCTTGTTGGAGGAGTTCTTACTAACACTGATGATTTTACCTAGTTTGAGTAATGAAATATCTGCAAGGAAATAATCAAGCTCAGAGAGTATTAAGTACTACAATATATGAACTACAATATTCTCCTTTATCAGTATTGTGCATCTGTTGTTGGTAAGAACTTCAAGAATTCTCAATTGATAACCCTAGCACTTTATTTGAACAGCATCAGGTTGGTAAGCCTGCTATAAAACCAAGTAAGTTTCACAGATTTAAAAGCTATTTGTACAACGTAAAATTGAGAATATAGTGCTACAGTGATTAGATATAGTGAGCAGTTTCCATTTTACCTATACCTCTTGCTATTTCTTTCCCTCATGTCTACGTTTTCGCTAACAGCAGTTAAATTATACTGTATTGCCAGATCAATTTTTATCATTGTGCCATTAATCCTATATGGTTTCATTGTCATTAATCACTAACAGACATGCTTCGACCTAGTCAGAGCAATTTATTTCCCTTTAGTTCCTACTTTGAGTTACTTTTTTTTTTTTTTTGGCAGCTCTCCTCTACTGTTGTGTTTCAAAAGAGGCAGATATACTATCTAAATTCTGGCATAAAGCTGTTCACTCATCCATTACTATTTTCTAATATATATTTTAAGTGATCTTTTTTTAAATGCCAAATGATTTATATGTTAAATGTTGTCATAGAAATAAGCATTTGATATATTGAAAGGTCATAGTAACAGTTCAAAGGTTTAATACTGTAAACCATAAATTTAAATTGAAAGTACATGAAAACACATAAAAATATGAATATATTATCATATGATCCAAAATTTTATATTGACTTAACTAGTGTATGCAATCTGTATACAAGAAAATTATATTAAATAATTTTCTATACCTATACTTTTAAAATGTATTAACATTGCCAATGTCTATTATCAAAAAACATTTATAACCTAAAAATAAATTTATAGATTTTTTGGTTTTGTATTGAACCTCTCCCATAGAATCATTAAACAGAAGTTTGAGGATTTTTCTATAAAAAGCAAAATATAAAACTTACTTAGTTTATGTTTTAATGAATTTGAAACTGAGCTATGTAGATTCTTCTCCAAATCAGCAGATTTATCTAAAAATAACACAGAACATAAAAAACACAGAAAGAAAAAAAATAGAAGAGTGCTAAATGCAGCATTACTATTAATGTATTTAAGCACAAATTAGTCTGAGATTGGAAAAACTGTTCAGCTATCCCATTCAAAATTTGGAATATAACATTACTTCAATTTGCCCTGAGAATTTGTGTAGTTGTCTTGCACCTTACTTGTTTTTAATCCCACCTTGGACAGAATAGCTTTGTCATGGGTGGATAAAATAATGTGGAAGCTTAGTGGAATGTAAAAAACGCTTGTAAATCATTTTTTTGTAGTGCTGTGGTAACTTTAAATGGTCACTAAACAAAAGGTTGTAAGTTGAGGACTACCTGTATTAAAAATGCAGAATGGATAAAATTTTAAGATAAATTTAGTAAAAATCAAATAAAAAGATAACAACAGAGATGATTAAAAATTTAATACAACTGGTTAAAAATTGGACATCTGGAAATGATGAGTTGCTTGGATTGGCTCAAATAGTTCACATCCATTTATAGCTTAAGCAATTAAATAAAGCATTGCATAAAGATGGTTAATAATTGGCAAAATATATTGGATTCAAAAACACCTCCATTAAGCAGTGAAAAAAAAATGTACATTAAATACAAGTCCCAGCTATATTTTGTATAATTCAAGTCAATATTTGCAATACACTCAATTTCAATTCTGTGGCATGTAGTGGAGTAAGAGAAAGTGACTGGCCTAAGATCACCCTGCTGTTTGCCATGTCTAAGGGAAGATTAGACTTTCCAAACTCTTGGTTTCTAGTCCAGCACTTTAACCACATTACCAAACTTGGTTAAGAGAATGCAGCTTCTTTTGAGGTGTGTAATCATAATAAAAGCAAAAAAGCCACCACTATCTAAAGACTTGATATCATTCCTCCTTTAGCGAAGTAATACAGACATATCATTCAAAGCCCATTTTGAAAGAAATCCCTGAAATCAGTCCAATTATTAATAAAAAATTAGAACATCCTTTTTCCAAAACAGAGTTCACAGGATTTCCTTTGTCCATATGACATAACCTGTATTCTCAGGGAGCCACCAGTAGTTTGCCCAGTAGGCTGACAATAAAAGGGAGAACTTTTCTCACATAATCATAGTTGAATAAACTAGAGCTTCTCTAATTAAGAGCCGGACAATATCATTATTGTTAATGTTACACTTTTTAAAAATCTATGCATTAAACAAAACTATAATATAATCATACAACATTATTAATTAAAATGGATTAAAATATCTACTTTTCATGTATGTTTCTTGTATTTATATCTTGCATTTAGCAATAGCAATAATACTTAACTTATATACTGCCCCATAGTACTTTTCAACTGTCTCTGGGTAGTTTACAATGCCTCCAACAATCTGGCTTCTCATTTTATTGATCTCAAAAGGATGGAAGGCTGAGTTAACCTTGAGCCACTTCAAGATCGAACTCCAGGCGGTGGGCAGAACTTACCTGCAACACTGCATTCTAACCACTGTGCCACAACCATTCTGTTAAGAATTCAGGGTAGTGTACACATACTCCTTCCTCCAATATTTCCCTATTACAATAGTGCTGAGTGGCTAACTCTGTTCCTGTGTTCCTGTGTTCCTGTGTCTGTAGAAATGCATGCATTTCTACAGACACAATAAAGACTATAGTTGTTTGAATACATACTATGCTAGCAGATATGCCAAAGACACAAATATTTACAAGAAAACCCTGATTCAAATATCATTGACCTTTATATGTACAGGATATAAAGAGCCATGGTGGCGCAGTGGTTAGAGTGCAGGCTACTTCTGTTGATGACTGGCTGCCAGCAGTTTGGCATATCGAATCTCACCAGACTCGGTTGAATCAGACTTTCATCCTTCCAAGGTGGGTAAAATGAGGACCCAGATTGTTGGGGGCAATACGCTGACTCTGTAAACTGCTTAGAGAGAACTGTAAAGCACTGTGAAGGGGTATATAAGTCTAAGTGCTAGTGCTAGGACCAGGCAGTGGTAATTCTTACATTCTGCATTAAAAACCCCAAACCACAAAAAAAGGTTTAAATCAAACAAATTACAAAATATTTATTTTTGATGATATATTGACACATTTAATAGATGAATTATTTGTAAAATAGATAAGCATGAATCAAGTTATTTCAAAATAAGATTCTATAGTACCAAGTATAGTTTTTAAAATGGAGCATAATAAATGGTAATAATACAAATACAACTCGCTCTACATGGGGCTGCCCTTGAAGAGCAACCGGAAGCTCCAGTTGGTGCAAAATGCAGTGGCTCGCATGATTTTGTACAGATCTTGGTGTGCACATGTATCACCTCTCCTGCAGGAGCTGCATTGGTTGCCCATTTGCTTCCGGATGCAATTCAAGATGCTGGTTGTTACCTTTAAAGACCTTCATGATTATCTGAGGGACTGTCTCTTGCCGGTCACATGTACCCGACCCATCAGACCCATCAAAGCGGAGAGGCAGGGAATGATGCGGGTCCCATCCCAAGGGAGATACACCTGGTGTGACTCAAAAGAAGGGCATTTTCCGTGGTGTTTTTTCTCTGGACCAACATTCGCCCAGAGATTAGAATGGCCCCCATTTTAATATTCTTCCAGAAGGCACTGAAGATCTGGTCCTGCCAGCAGGCCTGGGAAACCCAGAGTGGGATGGAACCCATTAAATGGCTCGTGTGATCTTCTGTCACCAGGGCGGAGGGTGAGAGGTGGGGGTGATTTTGTTATATTGTACTATGTTAATTTATTTGATTCTTTTTGTTACTTTTTATTTTTTTAAATGTGGTTTTATATTCTATAAGCCACTTTGAGTCGCCATGGGTGAATAGACAGCAAATGAACACACACACACATACACACACACACATATAATGGTAGTTTATTAAACCCTTATGCCTCTGTTAAGAAAAGGGAGCAGATGGAAAATCATACATAGGCTTACTAATACTCAAAGGCTTAAGTTCAGCATTCATATCTAAGTATTTAAAAAGTGCAACATCCCACAACTTTGCTTATAATTTGCTCAGGATCAGAACCAATAATATGAGAACTCATGGAATAAACCATATTTGCTTAGTCTACATATAATAGTAAGCATAATGTATAGACCACACCCCAAATAAAACCACATAATCTTGACAATTTGTATGAACCACAGTAGTGTCCAATCCTGCACAGAAAAAGAAGCAGAACTTAAATATTAACTTTGACAAGTTACCTGAATCAGAATCATCTGTATTAAATGGATTCCACTCTCTTCTAAATATTTCATTACTACAAAGTGGTAGAAGTAGTGGGTCACTAAAAAAAAACGTTTAGATTAGGTTAAATCATTATATTAGTAAATTATACCACCTGATGTAGCTATAAATCAGGGAACATAACATCTCCATGTATAATACTCTATTTATGGAGTGATAATTGTTTATCTTCCCAAGCTGTTTTTCTTTTAAAAGGACAATACAAAAATAAAATCCAAAAATGATGTCCTAAAAGGACAGTATAATACTGAATCTATTTCTCTGAAATCGCTTCACAGCTTTCCCTAAAAATTACTCCAGAATTTTCCGTATATTCTAAACCAGTGTTTTTCAAACTTAGCAACTCTAAGATCTGGGATTTCAACTCTACAAATTTCACAACTAGTGTGAAGCAGTTTCATCAGAGGAACACTTTACCTGGATTAAGTGCCACATTCATCATTTTTTCATCCTTGGTTCTTGAATATGTTTTGTGTTACTATGAATCAGACATTGGGCATAATATTCAGAAACAAAAACTTTCCATAGAAGATGTGCATATATTTACTGTACACATAATAGTATATCAGAGAAATATTTTTAATTTAGTCTGAATAAAATAGGTTATATCATCGAACATATCGGAGGGAGGGAGGAAAAAATTTCAAAAAAATTATCTGATGTTATTCATATTTCTATCTGATGCACAAGATCTGAAAAAAAATTCAACAGTTGGATTTGCAAGATTATTATAATTAGTCTGCATGAAGTTGTTGTAGATCAGCGCATAGTAGAACCCTAGCAGCAGTGCTGTGCCCACCACTAGCATCTCCCCCACCTCTATGGCCCGCTTGCCAGCCCCACAGTCTGCGAGCACTTTCCTTTTACTGGGTATGCCAGCCCCTGCGCCCTTACCACCTCTTGTGCATACCCAGGGGAAGCGCCCGACTGGGGCTGAGGCTGCAGGGACCAGGCCCCTACTGTCTCCAGGGCAGCCCCCCCTCAACCCCCGGCTAGATTTAATTACATCAGGGACCGGATCTGGGGCCTTGAGTTTGATTTGTCTGTTCTATAGCTTCAATGCAATATAATCTGTTCATTTTGTCAACAAGTTTAGAAAAAAATTGAAGACTTGTCATAAAGATTTCTACTCTATTTTCTTTATTCTCTAGCTTCCTTTAATATTCAATCTTCAAGGTTTCCTTATTGTGCAAACACCAAAGCAATCACCATTTTCTTATGAAAAAAATTCTAATTAATCCAAAGATATAATTCTAAATCCACCTAAATCTTTAACTCATTGTTACTTTGTAAATCCATACACTAAAAACCTTTTACTCTAAAGTCGGGATATTTTCAAACTTATATATATTGTAAAATCAAATTTAAACCATTATCCTTCCTGGTCAAAGTGCTTTAAATGAATATATCGAGAGTGAAGATCTTAAAAGTCCAAACTCTGTGAAGAAAACACTCTCAAGGCAATAAACACCTGGCAATTCCAGTCATTAGATAGACAGCTGGAATAGCGGAGTGAACTCAAACAGAACTAAAAGCCCTAGATAGGAAGACCAGAAAAATAATGACAGTGAATCATCCCCTTTATCCTCACAGTGATGTTGACAGACTTTGCCTTACCAAAGATAGTAGACGTTGAGGAATGTTGCAAGTACATCAGAACGGTTGAAGAAGAAGAAAAAATGCATTGGAAGAATATCTGAAGGACGGTGAAAATGCACTGAAACTAGTATACCAGGAAGGATTACTGAATACTGAAGAGACTAAACTGAAGAGATTAAACAAAGACCAAAAGAAGAATAGAATGGAGGCATGGGAAGTTTAAGAATTATATGGCCAGCACTCTAAAAAAAATGAAAACAAAATAACTGGGAAAGCAAATAATAAGAATTGGCAATGGCTAAGAGCAGGAAAGTTGAAGAAAGCAACAGAGAAACTAAATCTGGATACACAAGACCAAGCCTTAAGAACAAACGTATACAAAATCAGAATTGGGAAGACAGCAACAGAGTAACTGCTGCCTATGTAAAGAAGCTGAAGAAACAGTGTGCCACTTTGTTAGCTGCTAAAAGAAGGCTGTACCAACTGACTACAAGCAATGGCATGACAAGAAAGCAACAATGGTATATTGGAATGTCTGCAAGAAATATCATTTGCCTATAAACAAGAACTGGTAGGACCATAAAATAGAGAAAATCATAGAAAATAAAGAAGCTAAATTGTTTTGGGACTTTAGAACATAAATAGACAAATACCTGGCATGGGTCTATGATGACTCGATATAGCCTTCTTCCCATCACCAAAACCCCTCTGTCAACCTGCCGCCATTTCTTCACAAGACTTTTTTTTTAAGTGCTGCACCCACTTTCAAGGTTTTTTTTCTTTCAGAGTAGTGGCCACATTTTTTTAAAAAAAATTGCACAAAAAAACATTGCAAAGCCGTAGAAGCGGCCCTTAAAAGACTTACCCTCCACACCACTGTAGCCAAACTGCCCATTCAGGGTTCAGTCCAGAGCCAAGGTCCAGAGGCAACGACAGCAGTAAGGGGGTCAAAATGGGAAGCACCCTGCCTGGTGCTGCCGTCACTCTGCCCTGACAGCTTACTTGCCTCTCCTCAGGCACAGCCTAAGGCACTAAGGCAATGGTGGGGGTTTAAAAATGGGAAACCATCCCCCCCCCGCCCCATCTCTTACTTCAGCTGAACTGCTGGTTCGGTGTTCAGGCCAAGCCAACCTACCGGTGCCATCCTCTGCCACCCCGTTCACTCACTCATCCACCCAGCTCTCCGTCCAGTACCCCACCCCTCGTCGCCACCCTAACAGCTCGTTCACTTGCTCACCCAATTGCCCAGCTCCATCTGGTGCCTGCAGAGAGTTATCTCCGCAGCTAATTTCCAGTGTTGAGTTGTCTTGTGAAGAAATGGCGGCAGGAGTTGGCAGAGGGGACATAGCAGTGGCGAGAAGGCCGCCCCCATCTCTCCGTGTTAAGCTAGTAGTGTTCAGTTGTTCCAATTCCACATAACACACACTTAACAACTGTCAACAAGAAAGGAAAATGTCTGGATATAATATGCGGCAGAACTTGGAGACAACAGAACAGAAGAGAAAGAACTGGAGAAATAAAAAAATGCAAAGACCTCCAAATAGAAATATTGTGTTTCTCCAAAAAGAAGGCTGGGTCTTATTTTCTTTTCACCTAAGAAAAAACGGCTAGGCCTTCTTTTTGGAGGGTTCTAATTATTGACTCACCTCAAAGCGGTGGCACCGACAGCCCAGCCCAGCAGGAGCCTGCTGCTGGCCCATTTTCTGTGGCTATTGCCCTGGCCTCGGTTTCACCTTTAGATGCCGGCTGGAAGGCATCTG
This sequence comes from Coluber constrictor foxii, assembly GCA_038048745.1. Classification (NCBI taxonomy): domain Eukaryota; kingdom Metazoa; phylum Chordata; class Lepidosauria; order Squamata; family Colubridae; genus Coluber; species Coluber constrictor. The sequence continues at coordinate 89,096,275 of CM075961.1, read as the reverse complement.
CAGCCGATAACAGAGCTCCAGATTGATCTGGAACTCTGTTATCCACTACAGCAGGCATTGGAAAGTAAAACAGAGGCCAGGGCGAGTAATGTGAGTGACAGCAAGCAGCCACAGAAGAAACGGCTGAAGAAGAGCCAGATGTCGGGGTACATGAGGCCTGGTAAGTAGGGCATCCCATCCCCACCATAGCTTATTTTTTACCTGTATGCCTCACCCCACCCCCTGCACCCCGGGGTGGGCGGGGTCTTAATTAAGGCTAATTTTTTGGGTGGGGCTTAATTTGATTGCATGCGCTCAAAAACGTGATAGGGCTTCTTTTCAAGGTGGGTCATCTTTTTGGAGAAACATGGTAGAATGACTGTGGCAAAAGAAAGCAAAGGTAGTACCAACAGTCATAGGCTCCGTGAGTGCAATCCCAAACAACTGGAGCACCACTTGAATACCAGCAGCACAACAAATTCAACACCAGTCAATTGCAAAAGGCAGCTTGCGGAACAGGTTCCATCCTTCAATTCCATCAAACATCATCTGCCGAAATAGACTACTGCATCAAAGGCAGGATATTTAGCAAATCTCTGTGCTCAGGCCAGCAATCCTTCACCCCCACAAACTATTCCTGATCTGCACTGCACCCCTGCACACCCGCACATTGTCAATCAGCTGTGCCGTGTGATCATTGGAACCTTTTTAAAAAACTTTTTAAAAGCATTTTTTACTACCTGTTCTGGGGAATGGGTAGTTTAAAAAAATGCTTTAAAATTTTTTTTTAAAAAAAGTTAGCCATGCCCACCCAGTCACATGACCCCCCACCAGGACACACCCACCAGAACACGCCCACTGAACCGGTAGCAACAAATTTTACATTTCACAACTGATGGAAACTAATCTAGAAGAAAACCAAGCTAGAACTAAGGAGAAATTAATCAGTGGAACAACTTGCCTCTAGAAGTTGTGGGTGCTCCAACATTGGAAGTGTTTAAGAGATTGAACAACTATCTGTCTGGAATAGAATCGGGTTTCTTGCCTGACTAGAGGGTTGGATTATAAAATCTCTGAGTTTCCTTCCAACTCTTATTGTTTTTCAGGTAAATTTTATATATTCCCTTTTTTGTTATCATTCTCCAGCCACCTCTCCTTTTATTTAATTTAGCTTATTTTAGCACTTTCTAGAACTGTTGCAAAATACCTAAGGATACCTAGGGATGAATACAAGCATATAGGTATTTTAAATAAGAGGACAAATGGCTCTAATTGGTATGTATACTCAGGGAATTATCAAAGCCCAGAGCACTCTAAGGAGTCTGTACCTCAGAAGAGGTCTAAATAGTTGGGTTGAGTATTCATGTCTTTGCTTGAGTATTCATGGCTTTGCTCAAAGCTGATTAATAACTCCAATGTACAAAATTGCATTGCATTAAGAAAAAGTAGTATTAAAACATACTTGTACAATCAAAACTTACTCTGATAAAGATGCTTTGTTGTTTTGTGGTGTTACTGAAACATTTGAATGTTTTTTTGCCACATGCTGCTCACAAGAATCCTCTTGATATAATACATTATTCTGAGGCTTTGGTAAAGAAGTCTCTCTTACTTTTTGAGATGTTGCTCTCCTTAACTCAGTTCTTACTTTAAAAGGATGAAGATTCTTCTTTTTATCTAAGTGTTTCTCACCATGAACATCTTCAAAGTTCCCCTTTGAAACCAATTGCCTGTTCTCCTTCCCCATAAGATCCCCACCAGGGGATCTTTTCTTTTTCTTTTGAGTCCCTGGTTGTTTTATTTTATTTTTTCTTCTTGCATTATGCTCCTTAGCCTCCTCGTTTCCTTCAAATGAAGCAGATGTTGTCTTTTTCTGTGGTTTTTGCTTCTTTCCAGAAATTGAAATCCAAGACGCAGAAGACAAATCAAACAATTCCTCTATCAAAAATTCACATTCCTCTACTGGCTTTAGAGTAGCTGAATTTCTAGGGAGGAAAGACAGGCAAGTTGATTCTTACATATTAAAAAAGGTCAGTTCAAGGAACTTCGTTTTCAAAATAAAATTAAGATATTTTACAAAAATATTTTCTGATAAGGAACATTGGGACTTACCTGAATGTTCATTCTATGTGTGCCGCAGGAGAGTCCAACCAATGGGTTAACTTCTGTCTGATTGGCCAGAGACTGAGTTGAATTTGCTTAGCCACGCCTCTTCTCCTGGCTGAGCTTCAGCGTTTCGACAAAGGGGATCTGGAGAGGTCGTAGCTGGCATGATGAATACAGCTCCCCTGGAAACTGGACCGCTACAAGAACTAGGGCGGGGTTGGACTCTCCTGCAGCACACATAGAGCAAACATTCAGGTAAATCCCAATGTTCCTTGGGATTTACAGTTCCTTCTCCTGTGCGCTGCTTGGAGAGTCCAAGCAATGGGATATACCCAAGCTAAATATTCCTAGGGCGGGAGTCCAAGCAGTCCAGGAGCCTTTTGCCTGGTAGAACCTGCTGCAGGACTCTTCTGCTGAATGCTGCTTGGCCAAGGCAAATTTGTCCAATTTGTAAATCCTGATAAACAGTGTGGGGGAGGCCCAGGTGACTGCCCTGAAAATTTTCAGGATGGAAGTTTGAGTAGCTCAAGTGGCTGTGGTAGCCGCATTTTGTGTCAAATGTGCAGTTAGACGTCCTGGAAGAAGTCTGGCTTGATGTTCGAAAGCCAGCACGATACGTGCTTTGAGCCAGTGTCCAATATTTGATGGAATCACTTTCTTTCCCATCGAACTGGGCTGGAATGAAATAAATAATGAAATAAACAATGATTCAGATCTCCTGAACGATGCTCTTCTGTCCATGTATTTACGAAGACCTCTATGAACGTCCAGAGTGTGCCACTGTCGTTCCCTGGGATGCGTTAGGTCCGGACAAAAAAATTGGTAAGATGACCTCCTGTGCCCTATGAAACCAGGAATTGATTTTAGGCACGAACGTCGAGTCCAGGTGGAGGACGACCCTGTCCGACTAAAAGTCGGACATAAGCCCTTGCGTATAGATAGAGCTGCCATCTCAGAAATTCTCCTTGCCGATGTGATTGCAATCAGAAAGGCGATCTTGAAGTATCTTGAGACTGATAAACCCCAATGGCTCGAACAGGGAAGATGTGAGAGTTTGCAAGACTAAAGACAAATCCCAAGTTGGATACCTATGGACCATAGGGGGCGTAAATTGGAAACTCCTTTTAGGAAACTTCGTACCCCCAGGTGTTGAGAGAGGGTAGTAGCGCCCTCAAAGTGTAAGGTAGTCGTGAGGGTGGCCACTTGCATGCGGAGTGTGTTGGTAGACAGGCCGTGATTGAATCAAGACTGTAGAAAGTTCAAAACACTCAGAATAGATGCCAATGTGGGAACCAAGTGTGATTTCCTACACCAGCGTGAAAATGTCCATGTGGCTTTGTAGATCCTGGTGGTTGAAGGACGGTAAGAAGCCTGAATCGTGGTATGACCTCCCTTGAGAATCTGTCTTTCTTTAGGATCTTTCTCTCAAGTGCCAGAGGGCCAATTGGAGCCATTGTGGCTCTGGATGAAGTATGGCCCCCTAGCTGAGGGAGATCTTGTCTGGTGGAATCCTCCAGGGGTATGACACCAATAGTGACACAAGGTCCATAAACCACACCAGCCTGGGCCAGTGGGGTGCCCTGAGGAGGACTTCTGCCTCCTCTTTCAGTAGCTTCCGGATGACCCATGATATAAGAGGAGTCAGAGGAAAGGCATATAAAGGCTCTGCGGCCAGGGTGAGCGTAGGGCATTGGTCCCTTCGGCCCCCGGCATTGGGAAGCGGGAGAATCATGATAGTTGAGTGTTCTTCGGGGTGGCAAAGAGATCCATGCATGGTAGGCTGAACCTGCTCGACAGCTGATGAAACAGATCACGGTGGAGAGGCCATTCGGTCTGGTTGATGGTTGTTCTGCTCAACCAGTCTGCCTGCTCATTGTCTATTCCAGAAATGTGTTCTGCTTGCAGGGAGAGCAGATGAGACTCCACCCAGAGACCCAGTTTTGCAGCTTCAGACATCAGGTCCCTGGACTGGGTGCCCCCGTCTGTTCACATGTGCCTTGGCTGTGACTTTGTCTGTAAACAGTAATATATGGTGACCGGACAACGAGCAGTGGAAATGGTGCAGGGCTAGATGTGCTGCTCTCAACTCCAGCCAGTTGATGTTATGTAATAGCTCCTGTGGAGACCATCTGCCTTGAGTCACCTGAGAGAGCAAGTGTGCACCCCAGCTGAATAGACTGGCATCCGAAGTCAGTCAGTCGTGAAGGCTCTTTGAAGGGACAGCCCTTCTCAATGGAAGTCGACATCCACCAGTCTAGGGAACAAAGTATTTTCGGTGGAACTCTGATCCGTGCTGTAGAATGGCTGTTGCCTGCCCATTGGCTTGGCAATAAAAACCGTTGCAGGGGTCGGGAATGTAGCCTCGCCCAAGGAACTACTGCCAGGCAGGAGATCATCTTCCCTAACAACTGGTACAGTACCCCAGGGGCACTGCTCATAATGTCCTGACCTGAGCTATCATGGCCCGTATGCTAGTCTAACATTCTGGTGACAGGAAGACCTGACAACTGTGTGAATCTATCCATGCACCCAGGTGGAGGATACTGTGAGAGGGGTCTAATTGACTCTTCTCCAGATTCACGGAGAACCTGTGCTCCTGGAGAGTTTGAATTGTTTCTAACAGATCTTGTCTTGCCTGGCTCAGAGACGACGATTGAATTAAAATGTTATTGAGATAACATTGTAATCTGATGGGACGTGTTCGAAGATGAGCTGCCATTACATCTAGGAGCTTGGTAAAGGTCCTTGGGGCAGAGGAGAGGCCGAAGGGGCGGGCCCTGTATTGGAAATATTGTTCTATGTAGCAGAATCTGAGATATTTCCTGTTGAAATCCTTGAGACCTATTGATATTAGCAGATCTCCCTGTCTGATGCAATCCAGGATGGAAGTTAGAAATTGCATCTTGAAGTGCTTGTACTTTATATGTATTTTGAGCTTTTTTTTTTTTTTTGATCTAAGATGCCTCTGCTTCCCCCTGATTTCTTCTGGACCAGGAAGAGAATCGAACAGAAGCCAAGACCCTGCTGTTGGACAGGCACTGGTTCTATGGCCTGTATGGACAACAGATGTTGGATCTCGGCTTCCATCAGAGACCTCTTGGTGGCCTCCCTGGGTACTGAGCAAGTGATGAACTATCTTGGGGGAATGGAAGAAAACTCAAAGGTGAGCCCGAGCCTCACCGTTTGCACTGCCCAGGCATCGGTCACGATCTGTTGCCATTGGTTGGTGAACATTGTTAAATGGCTGCCAATGGGGAACCCTAACTGGGAGTTACTTGGACCTACGGTAGGGCTTACTGCTGGCTCCTCGAAAGGGTCTTCTGGACTGGGATTGTCTGGATCTGTCCCGGAAGGAAGTCCTATCCTGGGAACGGTCCGTGGGGGGTGGGTATGTCCTCTGATAGGTTGGGATGGAGTATCCACCCTCAGACCCATGAAAGGACTGCCTGCGATAAAAGGGAGTATGTCTCCTGTCTGCCCTTCTATATGCAAGAGGAAGCATTTTCCGTTTGTCCTTGCTCTCTACTAGAATGGGATCAAACACCTCACCAAATAGATTGCCTCCTTTGAAAGGAGCAGATGCCAATTTCCATTTGGATTTCTTTTTTTTTAAGTTTTTTTTATTGATTTTATGAAAGTACATAATATTACAATTCTACTAGCATTGGATAACCAGTGTTTATGCATATATACAGAATATATACATGGTGTATCTTAACTTACTTATTCCTTTTATTAATCACACCATCTTTTGCTCCTTCATTTTATCATCCATCCATTTATACCACCCTTCTCATACAGTATATTAGTCAGAATTTTCATCCTCATTTATCTCATGAGTTAAAATACTCATCTCCGTGGATTCAAATACTTTCCTAATTATATGCTCTCCTGGTGGTAATCCCTTTTCTTTCCAGTATTGTGCATATATCAGTCTGGCAGCTATAATAATATGTATTATTAGATACTTCTTTTTTTCCGTAGGCCCTTTTTAGCATTCCCAGAAAAAATATTTCTGATGCCAATTCAATATCTTCTCCAATTATTTCTTGTATCCATTGCTGAATCTTACTCCAGTATCTTTTCGCTTCGGGGCATGTCCACCATATATGGAAGAAGGTACCCCGGTGGTAGCCACATTTCCAACAATTTGGATTTATATTTGGATAAATTTTTGCTAGCCTCGCAGGGGCTAGGTGCCACCTATATAGCATTTTATATTGGTTTTCTTTGTATGCCACTGCTGTGCTCAATTTATAATTCTTATTCCAGATATCTTCCGAATCATTCAAATTTATACTATGCCCAACGTTCTTCTCCCATGCAGTCATTTGATTTTTAATTGTCTCTTCTGCCCTAATCCAATAAACAATTGTATAGTTTGGCCAGCAAACTATTTTATAGTTTGGCCAGCAAACCATTCCCATCAAAACCTTGTCAAATCCATTTGATCCTATTTCTATGCCGAATTCCTCATCTTTTTGATATCTAGACTTTATTTGTAGGTATGGCCACTAATCAATATTATACCTTGTTCTCTCAAGGAGTCATTGGATTTAAGGTTTTCTCCGCCATCTAGAATGTCCTTATATCTACACATTTTCTCCACTTGGATTTCATATCGGCTTGCCAATGGCGAAGCCATTGAAGGTGTCTAGAAGTGACATTGGAAGCTAATGCCCTTGAGACAAATTTAGCAGAGTTCAGTGTTGCATTAGCAGAGTACTCTGCTGCAGCTATCAGTTTATTAATATCTTGTTGCAGTCTAACATCACCTGGGGATGTGTGTGCCTGCATTTGGCGGAGGCATAGGAGAGAGGTTCTATTAAAGAAGGATGCTGCCATGGCTGATTGAATTGCCCAGGCAGGAGCCTGATGTATCTTGCAAACGAACAACTCTGCTTTCCGATCCTCAGTTTTTAACCCTTCTGCTGAGTCTGAGGGAAGTATGTTAGATGAGGCCAGGTTAGCAAAGGGAGCATCAATGGCAGGTAACTTCAAGAGATCCTCCACTTCCTGCTCTACAGTGTACATTTTTCTATCCAACCCACTGGGATTAGATAATGACCCAGGTTGATTCCACTGCTTTTGGATAATATCAACAAATAGCTTGGGAGAGGGAACTACATCTTGCGTAGTGACTGGCTCAGTGAATAGACGGGCATTGGGATCCTGTTCTGCAGAGCAGTCAGATGTCCCTGATACCCCCAGATTTGCAGTGGTTTTAGTCTTGAATAGTAAGGTCTTAAACAAATTGGGATTGAAAAGGCCAGTAAAGGCAGGCTTGTCGAATGATCTACCCTCGTCCTCAGAGAAATCATGTCTGCTAGAACTTCCTCCTCCCCAGTGCATAACACTTCGCTGCCCTGATACGTCTGAGGTGAATGGGGAACCTGGGAATACACCCTTTCTGGTTGCCCTTGAAGCACATTAGCTGCTGTGCTCCTGGGAATAGGTCCTACTATATCCCTTCTAAGAAGGGCTGAATCAATGCCCTGGGCAATGGTTTGGGCAATGATGTTACATAACTCCTGGGAAAGGACAGGGTTTTGATTCTCTTCAGGGCAGAGCCCCGCCACTGTGGAAGTGAATGTGACCGATCGAACTGCCTTCCTGGGGCCTGATGTGATCATCTGTCCTGAAGAGCCCTGACCAGTTAAGGGAACATAATCCCCTGCATAGGCTAGTAATTCAATTTATGGTTCTGGAGGGGGGTCAGGAGACCAATACAATCTTTCATCAGACAAGGCTGAGAAGGATGTACCTTGTGCCAGAGAAATATCAGTCTCCACGTGGCCAGTTTGAGGGCCTGGGCTCTTCGTGGCTTCTGCCTGCTTTTGAGCCTTGGCAAAATGTTTTTCTAATGCTTTTTGCCTTCTTTCTGCATCCTTAGCAGCAGCAGTGGAAGTGGATGCCTTTGATCTAGTGGAAGGCCCAGCCTGAGAACTCATTGTCTTATTTGGATCAGATGCCACTGATGTCCTAGAACCAGAGGATGAGGCTGCAGAATTCCTGGAATGAGAAGAGCTGTGATCCGCCATTTTGCAATGAATAAGCAGTCTTTAATTATGCTGCAGCCCTTGAAATTATTGCTTAAATTGAAATTATTGGATTTCACCCCAAGTCTAATAAAGTTTGGCGCCAAACTAACAAAACAGTTTGTGAGCGCAAAAATCAACTGCTGTGTAACAATTTTGGCACGAGACCAACAAAACGGCCTCTTGTACAATAGCAATTATGCAGCAGATAATGAGGAATGTCTCCAACTCTAAATTTCAGTTTCAAGCGCGAAAACTGACAAAACAGATTAGTCTGCGCTGGAGCCAATCACCTGACTCACGTGGATCCTCCCTATTGTCCTGTGAGAAGGGAGTGGTTCCAACGATATCTGCAAGAAATATCATTTCCCTGCAAGCAAGAACTGGTAGGACCATAAAATAGAGAAAATCATAGAAAATGAAGAAGCTAAATTGTTTTGGGACTTTAGAACATAGACAGGTACCTGGCACGGGTCTATGATGACTTGATACGGCCTTTTTCCCATTTTCAAAACCCCTCTGTCAACCTGCCGCCATTTCTTCACAAGACTTTTTTTTTAAGTGCTGCACCCACTTTGAAGGGTTTTTTTCTTGCAGAATAGTGGCAACACTTTTTTTAAAAAATTGCACAAAAAACCATTGCAAAGCCGTAGCAAAAGCCTTAAAAGATACTTATCTTCCACACCACTGTAGCCAAACTGCCCATTCAGGGTTCAGTCCAGAGCCAAGGTCCAGAAGCAACGACAGCAGTAAGGGGGTCAGAATGAGAAGCACCCCGCCTGGTGCTGCCGTCACTCTGCCCTGACAGCTTAAAACCAAGAAAGAAGAAAACCAAGCTAGAACTAAGGAGAAATTAATCAGTGGAACAACTTGCCTCCAGAAGTTATGGGTGCTCCAACATTGGAAGTGTTTAAGAGATTGAACAACTATTTGTCTGGAATAGAATCGGGTTTCTTGCCTGACTAGAGGGTTGGATTATAAAACTTCTGAGTTTCCTTCCAACTCTTGTTATTGTTTTTCAGGTAAATTTTATATATTCCCTTTTTTGTTATCATTCTCCAGCCACCTCTCCTTTTATTTAATTTAGCTTATTTTAGCACTTTCTAGAACTGTTGCAAAATACCTAAGGATACCTAGGGATGAATACAAGCATATAGGTATTTTAAATAAGAGGACAAATGGCTCTAATTGGTATGTATACTCAGGGAATTATCAAAGCCCAGAGCACTCTAAGGAGTCTGTACCTCAGAAGAGGTCTAAATAGTTGGGTTGAGTATTCATGTCTTTGCTTGAGTATTCATGGCTTTGCTCAAAGCTGATTAATAACTCCAATGTACAAAATTGCATTGCATTAAGAAAAAGTAGTATTAAAACATACTTGTACAATCAAAACTTACTCTGATAAAGATGCTTTGTTGTTTTGTGGTGTTACTGAAACATTTGAATGTTTTTTTGCCACATGCTGCTCACAAGAATCCTCTTGATATAATACATTATTCTGAGGCTTTGGTAAAGAAGTCTCTCTTACTTTTTGAGATGTTGCTCTCCTTAACTCAGTTCTTACTTTAAAAGGATGAAGATTCTTCTTTTTATCTAAGTGTTTCTCTCCATGAACATCTTCAAAGTTCCCCTTTGAAACCAATTGCCTGTTCTCCTTCCCCATAAGATCCTCACCAGGGGATCTTTTCTTTTTCTTTTGAGTCCCTGGTTGTTTTATTTTATTTTTTCTTCTTGCATTATGCTGCTTAGCCTCCTCGTTTCCTTCAAATGAAGCAGATGTTGTCTTTTTCTGTGGTTTTTGCTTCTTTCCAGAAATTGAAATCCAAGACGCAGAAGACAAATCAAACAATTCCTCTATCAAAAATTCACATTCCTCTACTGGCTTTAGAGTAGCTGAATTTCTAGGAAGAAAAGACAGGCAAGTTGATTCTTACATATTAAAAATGATCAGTTCAAGGAACTTCATTTTCAAAATAAAATTAAGATATTTTACAAAAATATTTTCTGATAAGGAACACTGGGACTTACCTGAATGTTCATTCTATGTGCGCTGCAGGAGAGTCCAACCAATAGGTTAACTTCTGTCTGATTGGCCAGAGACTGAGTTGAATTTGCTTAGCCATGCCTCTTCTCCTGGCTGAGCTTCAGCGTTTCGACAAAGGGGATCTGGAGAGGACGTAGCCGGCATGATGAATACAGCTCCACTGGAAACTGGACCGCTACAAGAACTAGGGCGGGGTTGGACTCTCCTGCAGCACACATAGAGCAAACATTCAGGTAAATCCCAATGTTCCTTGGGATTTACAGTTCCTTCTCCTGTGCGCTGCTTGGAGAGTGCAAGCAATGGGATATACCCAAGCTAAATATTCCTAGGGCGGGAGTCCAAGCAGTCCAGGAGCCTTTTGCCTGGTAGAACCTGCTGCAGGACCCTTCTGCTAAATGCTGCTTGACCAAGGTAAATTTGTCCAATTTGTAATTCCTGATAAACAGTGTGGGGGAGGCCCAAGTGGCCGCCCTGCAAATTTCTAGGATAGAAGCTTGAGTAGCCCAAGCAGCTGTGGTAGCCGCACTTCATATTGAATGTGCAGTTCGACGTCCTGGAAGAGGTCTGGCTTGATATTTGTAAGCCAGCGCGATACATGCCTTGACTGACTTCAAAGTCAGTCAGTCGTGAAGGCTCTTTGAAGGGATAGCCCTTTTCAAGCCTGGGCCAGTGGGGTGCCCTGAGGAGGACTTCTGCCTCCTCTTTCAGTAGCTTCCGGATGACCCATGATATAAGAAGAGTCAGAGAAAAGGCATATGAGAGGCTCTGCGGCTAGGGTGAGTGTAGGGCATCGGTTCCTTCGGCCCCCGGCATTGGGAAGCGGGAGAATCATGATAGTTGAGTGTTCTTCGGGGTGGCAAAGAGATCCATGCATGGTAGGCTGAACCTGCTCGACAGCTGATGAAACAGATCACGGTGGAGAGGCCATTCGGTCTGGTTGATGGTTATTCTGCTCAACCAGTCTGCTTGCTCGTTGTCTGTTCCAGAAATGTGTTCTGCTTGCAGGGAGAGCAGATGAGACTCCGCCCAGAGACCCAATTTTGCAGCTTCGGACATCAGGTCCCTGGACTGGGTGCCCTCGTCTGTTCACATGTGCCTTTTTTTAAAAAATTTTAATTTATATGCCGCCCTTCTCCGGAGACTCAGGGCGGCTTACAATGCGTTAAGCAATAGCCTTCATACTTTTGTATATTTATATTTATACAAAGTCAGCTTATTGCCCCCAACAAACTGGGTCCTCAATTTACCCACCTTATAAAGGATGGAAGGCTGAGTCGACCTTGAGCCTGCCTGGGACTGAACTAGCAAGTAATTGCAGCAGCTGGATCTTAAATGCTGCCTTTGTAGGAGGCATTACTCCCCTACGCTACTCAGGCTCAGGCTACTCAGGCCTTGGCTGTGACTTTGTCTGTAAACAGTAATATGTGGTGACCTGACAACGAGCAGTGGAAATGGTGCAGGGCTAGATGTGCTGCTCTCAACTCTCAGTTGATGTTATGTAATAGCTCCTGTGGAGACCATCTGCCTTGAGTCACCTGAGAGAGCAAGTGTGCACCCCAGCTGAATAGACTGGCATCCAAAGTCAGTCAGCCGTGAAGGCTCTTTGAAGGGACAGCCTTTCTCAATGGAAGTCGGCATCCACCAGTCTAGGGAACGAAGTACTTTCGGTGGAACTCTGATCCGTGCTGTAGAATGGCTGTTGCCTACCCATCGGCTTGGCAATAAAAACCACAGCAGGGGCCGGGAATGTAGCCTCGCCCAAGGAACTATTGCCAGGTAGGAGATCATCTTCCCTAACAACTGGTACAAAGCGCGAAAACCGACAAAACGGTTTAGTCTGTGCTGGAGCCAATCACCGGACTCACGTGGATCCTCCCAGCTGTTGTTGTTGAGAAGGGAGTGGTTCCAATGATCCTGCCAAACTTCCGGTTAGTGGCCCAATGTTCCCTGCTGCTATTGGTTCGAATAAGCCTGGGGAAACAATCTCAATTGCTGCCGCTGCCCCAGTAGCCGTTTCCACTTGCGATTGGTTCCTGGGTGATTTGCTGGCCAATGGGCTAGAAATCTCCAGAGCTTCTCGGGGCTCTTCGGAGTGGCTGCCGGGCCACTCTGCAGAGATAATAGCGGCACCGGTATAATGAAGTAATAAACAAATTTTTTTTTAAATTTGACTAATTTTCTGCTGAAAGTCCAAGCAATGGGAGAAGAAAAGAAGCAAGTCTCTTTAGGCTGACTGAGTTGAAACACTGGGACCCAGCCAGGAGGAAGAGGCATGGTTAAGCAAATTCAACTCAGTCTCTGGCCAACCAGACAGAAGTTAACCCATTGCTTGGACTATCCAAGCAGTGCACAGGAGAAAAACTAGTGCTAATAATCCTTTATTTGTGTTACACAAACTTTAAACATGTTGACCCAACAAAGCTCAAATCTTCAAAGCAAAATTCTAATATGTGTGCGTGTGTATATCTGGCAGATCTAGACTTTGTTAAGACTTACCTTAGAAAAATAAACAGAGTTGGCTAAGTGAATGCTTTAAAGTTATGGTTATAAAGTCATGCAGTAGCAAGTTAAATAAAAAGATAGAATTAGTCTAAATATTCAAAGCTGTATTTAATTTAATTAGTGCATTTATAGTTCACCAATAGTTCACACCTAATACATTTCTGAGATGAAGTTGTGTTTATTGATATCCTCATAACAGATAAATTATTTAATATAACATATGGTATAGAATCCTGAATATGTATCTCTTACAGATCCACAAAGAAAACTTTGTCTGGCTTCTTCAAAGTACCAACAATCCCAAGTCTCTTATTCAAAAGTAAAATCATAGCCAAGACTTTTATCTAGAAAGGAATTGCACAAGTTCCATTTTACATAATTCTGCAGTTTTCTCAAGTCAGCCACTTTAAATTTCACAATAATTACAAATGCCAAAATCTTCTATACAAAGCTGCTTTTTAAATAATGGCACTAGTATCTCACTGTACTGTCAGAACACTTTCATGACTTACAATGAAAACATAGGTCCTGCCATTTTTATTTGTTTAGAGGCTGGTTCTTCAATACATAACTCCTCCATTTTTTTTCTTGCAGAAAAGCTCTTAGACTTGCTAAACTTTTGGGATAAATAAAATCCCTCTTCATTAAAGCTCAACCTGTGTGGGAAGAGAATTAAACAATTCATTTAGGATTTTCCAAATGTTCTGTTTTAAATTTCCAACCCTTAAAGAAAAATTATACACATAGTATTTTCTCAAATTCTTTGGGAAATGTACTAATTATCACCCACCTCCTATAACTTTGTAAGACACTTTGTGCGATAAAGGCAAGACCCAGGCTCATCCCACATTAATTACCAAAATATGGGAAAAACCAATTAACCTTTCTCTCAACAATAGACAATTTATCTACACTAACTTGGACAAGAATAAAATACTTTTATTAAATATTTAACAGTCGTAATTTACTGTTCTGCACATGATTTCTCTCCTTCTTCTCCTTCTCCTTCTCCTTCTTCTCCACTTTCTACCAGAAGGACTGGTGATCCTAAGCACAACACCTCAGTATCGTTTTCCTTAATTTCTTCTGATACCTTGCTGCCTATTTTATTGATAAGACAGAGAAAATACATGCAATATTATCATTCTTTTTCAGATAAGAAAAACAATTCTCCCCTGCTATTACCTTAAATTATAACAGACAAATTTATTGGAACATTTTTCTTATGGTAGATTTATTTTCTTACGATCTAACTTAAAAGTATGACTTTCTTGCAAAACATAGTATCATAGGCTTCAAAGGGATCCTGGAGGTCTTTTAGTCCAATCCATTGCTCAAGGCAAGAGTCTTATACCACTTCACGGAAATGATTGTCCACTCTAGTATTGAAAACTTCCAGTACACCCACAATTACTGAAGGCGAGGTATTCTATTGATTAATTGCCCTCACTGACAGAAAAATTCTCCTTACTTCTAGGTTGGACCACATTTTATCAAGCTTCCAATCATTACTTCTTGTCTTGTCTTGCTCTCATGTGCCCTTGAGAATAAGTCAATTCACTATTCTTGGTGAAGATACTCATGTACTGGAATACAGCTATCATATCCCTCCTAATGATTCTCTTTGATAGCCTAGATATATGGTACTTGTCTACTTATCATGCAGCCCAGGGATACATGGCCTGCTCTTTTGGAGATGTCCTGGAAACAGCCACCATTTTTTGTGCACCCACAATTCTTTAACACAGTCTGCAAAGTGTTAAGGTAGTAAAACAGAACAGTCTGTCCAACTCTCATGTGACAGTGACCCAGAAGCAGCCACCATTTTGACCCAGAGGCAGGCATGGCAAAATGGCAGCTGCTTCCACCACATGGCCCAAGGATAAATCCCAGGCACAGTCAAAATTATGGCGGCTTCTGTGACAGTCATGCAGCTCAGGGATGCATGGCCTGCCCTCCTTCACCAACATGAAGTTCAGAGATCTTCAAAAGGTATGGAGAAGGAGGCTGTGATGTCTGTAGGGTGGAAGTCAGGCCTAAGGATTGCAGGGATCCAGTGGGAGTGGGAAAAAGCCTGTGGGGACCTTGTAGGGGAAGGGAAAGGCCTCCGGGAGGACCCAAAAGTTGGCATAGGGAGGCCTTTGGAAGGCAAGCCTAGGCTTGCACTAGACCTCCAAAATCTTCCCCAAATTCTGAGGTAGCCACTGTTCCGCTTAACAACTTATATGTTTTTTATTTCCATCTATCATTTTAAATATGTTCTAAAATGTTTGCTATAATGCCTTTTCAGATTTGGTCTAAAATAATCTTCCCATCCCATCTGTAACTGGTTTGATAGTTTAATATGTTGCCCAGTAGAGATAAGGTCTTCTACACCTTGTTTAGAGGTGTAACTGGATTTATTCAACACAATTAACCTTGTACCTGGGCTTAATAGAACACATTTGCTATGTTCACATATCTTATTGCTACCCTGTTTCCCCCAAAATAAGACATCCTTTGATAATAAGACTAATCGGACTCTTGAGCACATGCTCTAAAATAAGCCTCCCCCTGAAAATAAGCCCACCCTGAAAATATTTAAATGCAAAGCTGGAAATCAGGTAAGGCGGCAAGAGGAGCACCATCTTGCTCCCCCTGCCCCAAAATAATAAGACCCCCCTGAAAATAAGATCAAGCGCTTATTTGGGGGTTCAAAAAAATGTAAGACAGGGTCTTCTTTTCAGGGAAACATGATATATCTAAACAAGTAAAGCATATGATGGCTTAATAAGATGGTCTAATTCAAAAAGCATGCTAAAATAGTAGCAGGATACATACATCAAACCACCTAACTGCATTTTGCCTAGAATAATGTACAGCATATACATAGACAATTAGTTTCTTATAATGAGAAATAGTGTAAAGTTTGCCTATAGAGTGAAGAAAATGATTGATAAAAGGCTAATTGCGAGTTACTCTTAATTAAAATGAATGCTTCTCTCAATCAGTTAGTTTTGCAGTGCCAGAATTATGTTTAGTTGACTGGTGTTGAAAGTAGATCAGTTTAAACAAATTATATGCCAACAATAGCAAGAGACACAACAATTTTGTTTGTTTAATGAATTAAAAATATTCTCCAGTCTATTTGATGGTAAAAGGAATGAAACAGGGATTAAAACCATCATTACACATTTTAAATCATATATAGTATAAATAGCTCAATATGTCTTATATTTGAAAAATGCAATTAGCATTAATTTTAAAAATGTATGTTAAAACATATATTCAAGTAACAAGTAATTCAAAAACATTACCCACCTGAAATTTTTTCCATTTTGTCTGGTGATCCTAAGGAAACAAAGGTATTGTCCTTTGCAAACTCCAACTTGGTCTGTTCTTTCTGATAATCAGGGGGAAAAACATGTTGTTAATAACACAGCAATAAGGACACTATGAGTTTTTCATATCTAGAACCGATACGGACAGTCTTTGTTTAGCAACCATGACTGAGACACAACTGTTCTTACACTCATCACTTTCATCACTGTTATAACTGTCAATGCAAGGCAGTCCCTAAATAAGAATTACCTATAGTGTTGTGATCATATGGAGGTTATGTTGATTGTCTTATAAACAGTTGGATCCCTAAGAATGTTGGGATATAACTGGGAAATTCCACATCGCATAGCTCAACCCAGGTGATCTTGCCTATTCTCCCCATATCCATGAGCAAGAATAGAATTGTTGATTAACTTAAGAAAACCGTAACTTTATCTGCAGAGAATCCAGGAGAAAGTCTTGAAAAAGACTTTAAGCATTTCCTACAACACAGGAATTTCAAGAAGGTGGGACATCATAAATGTAATACTAGCCTGTTACTTAAAGCTTCTGCAAAAGTATTTATAAAGCATATAGAGCAGTGATGGCTAACCTTTTTGCCATTGAGTGCCAAAAGCGAGGAGCCGGGGGGCGTCGCACGCATGTGTGCCCATACCCATAATTTTATGTGCCCCGCCCTGCGCATGTGCGTGCGATCCCCCCACACTCCCCCCGCTTTTGGCACGCGGTGGTACGGTGGGCCACCAGATTTCTGATGGAACCAGAAGTCAGGAAACAAGCTGTTTCCAGCCTTCGGAGGGGTGGGGAAGGCAATTTTCGCCCTCCACAGGCTCCTAGAAAGGCTCTGGAGCCTGGGGAGAGCGAAAAACAGGCCTTCTGGTCCCACCAGAAGTCAAGAAACAGGCCGTTTCTGGTCTCTGGAGGCCCTTCGGGGCGGGGGTGGGGAAAGCCATTTTCACTCTCCCCAGGCTCCTAGAAAGCCTCTGGAGCCTGGGGAGAGCAAAAAATGGGCCTTCCTCTCCCCACTCCCCACTCTGGAGACCCTCCAAAGGCCAGAAACAGTGTGTTTCCCAACTTCTGGTGGGCTCAGAAGGCACGAAAATCAGCTGGCCGGCGCACGCATGTGCACTGGAGCTCACTCGCGTGCCCACCAATATGGTTCCGCATGCCACCTGTGGCACGTGTGCCATAGGTTTGCCATCACAAATATAGAGCTCAGTGAACTAGAGATGACCAATATCTTCTTAAGATTTCCTTAAGACAAGATCCATTGCATTGTGATTTCACATCCTCTAATTAAATTAGCAGCTAACCCATTAGAACATGGTAATGTTTTCCAAGTTTTTACAGGTAGTCCTCGACTTACAACAGTTCATTTAGTGATTGTTGGAAGTTATAACAGCACTGAAAAAGTGACATGACCATTTTTCACACTTATGACTTTTATACCATCCCCGTGGTCATGTAATCCAAATTTAGACACTTGGCAACTGACTCATATTTATAACAGTTTCAGCTTCCCAGAATTGTGTGATCACCTTTTGCAACCTTCTGGCAGGCAGGCAGGCAATGGGGAAGCTAGATTTATTTAACAATCAAGTTACTAACTTAACAACTGCAGTCATTCACTTAATAACTGTGGCAGGAAAGATTGTAAAATGGGGCAAAACTCACTTAACAAATATCTCAATTAGCAAAAGAAATTTTGAGTTCAATTGTGATAAGTCGAGGACTACCTGTATAAACTACTCAATATAGACATAAGTTCCTTTCTGCCTCAGCTTTGCTGGCAGCAAAGATCAGTATCTTAACATATATCTATGAATTGCTAGTATCATCACCAATATGTGGTGCTTTAGCATTTTACCATTTTATTGAAGTTTAGAAATATGATGACATTTAATATTTTTACACTTTGTTATATACCTTCTGGCATTCCTACTGTGCCACATAGCCTTATGACTTTTCAAACTGATCCTATCCTGTATAGCATCCATTCTATCTTTACTGTTCAACAGTAGGAAAAAAAGGTAGTTTGCTACTGTCTTTACAGATGAAGGGCCTGTCATCAAATACCATTTGGCTGGCCTCACAATATTGATTGCTTTGGAGAAAAAAATAGTTCAAAATCATTGGATCATATTGTGACTGTGGAAGTCAAAGGATAATGCTAACTGCAATCCACAGATCTTCCTACATCCTCCATTACATGTCTACATTATCCGAAATAAATGAGAAAAATGAGCAAAATAAGAGATGAAAGGAAAAAAGGTTTTAAAGAAATATTAGATATGATGATCACTCGAATTCGAGAAACTCAGAACAATATTTTAACCCTCTTAATGATCCAAGGAACAGAAACATTTTCACTCTCATCATGAATCACAATGCCCCCTATAGCTATTGCAAATATCTGAAGTGTTTGAGAGGGAGGGGAAATTCTTCATATATGTTACAGAAGCTAATGGAAGGCAGGAGAAATCTTGCTAAATAATTTTAAGGCAGCAGTAAGCCCAACAGAAGAAATAAAAGCAGTGAAATACAAATATAGACATAAATTCTAATCCAATCTAAGCCTGGATGGCTCAACAGACTAAAAGCCTGTTATTAACATTCAGCTGTCTGCAATTATTGCAAGTTCAAATCTCACCAGGCTCAAGGTTGACTCAGCCTTCCATCCTTTCTAAGGTAGGTAAACTGAGGACCCAGTTGTGGGGGCAATAAGCTGACTTTGTATAAAATATACAAAAGTATGAAGGCTATTGCTTAACGTATTGTAAGCCGCACTGAGTCTTTGGAAAAGGGTAGCACATAAATCTAATTTTTTTTTAAAAAAATCTGGGTTGGTCACCAGGATCAGAAGTTTAGTTACCAAGCTTTCAGATTCATGCTAGAGCCATCCTCAGGGAATGTCTCTCTACTAGAATGTATGTTTTGGGCTATTCTATGCAACATATTTATGTGATAACTTCCTATTAGTTGATTGGTGTGTTGATGGCCAGTGATTGGCTGTTGTTTGCTGCAACAAAGTGCCTGATAAACTGGTGATAAAACTGTACTCTTTTTAATTGACAAGGTGCCCGTTTCCCAGGCTTCAATCATTTCCCTATCTTTGTACCTGCTCAGCCAGCAATCTGTGAAATTGAATGTATGTTCTTGTTTATTGCAATGTGAGGCTACCAATGAGTTTGGGTCTCCTCATCTGACCGCTCACTTATGTTCTTGCAATCTGGTGGTTAGCTTGCTCCGACTGTCCTACAT
Source organism: Coluber constrictor foxii (assembly GCA_038048745.1). Taxonomy (NCBI): domain Eukaryota; kingdom Metazoa; phylum Chordata; class Lepidosauria; order Squamata; family Colubridae; genus Coluber; species Coluber constrictor. The sequence continues at coordinate 89,077,024 of CM075961.1, read as the reverse complement.
AATCACAAGGACACTCTGTATATAAGATCCAATAAATTCTAATATGTTATGCACAACTGCTCTGCTCCACATAATAAAAAAATGAAATGCTCTATTAATAAGTAAAAAAACTTACTTCTTTGCTATAGCATGGAGCTTGATTCAAATTAAAGCTTGAGTCATATGATACTGTGGAGGAACATTCTATAGATTGCTTTGTAGATGCTACAATGAAAAAAAAGTACTGTTAAGAAAAAAGGCATAGTGCTATATATATTGCTCTCTTTTAGACAGCCAGGTAAAATTTATTTCATTAAAAGTATCCTCAACCATGGTCTCTTAAGACCCAGGAGTGAAAACTTTCAAAAAAGTAAGATTTCCCAAGAATCAAATGAGATTTCAGTTTGTTTGGGATAGTAGTTAACTCTCTGACTAGATATCAAAGAAACATGACTTCTAATCCTGACTTAGACCCAAAACCAACTGAGTGACTTTGGGGCAGTCACTCTTTCTCAGCCCTAGAAAGGAGGCAATGGCACACCAGTTCTGAAAAATCTTGCCAAGAAAACTGCAGGGAGTAGTCCAGACAATCAAAAACAGAGATCAAACAGAGACTCAAAGACATAAACAAAAAAGAGCTTACTGCCAAATTTTGAACAAAACTTTACAAATGCAACTTCCCAATTTTAATGGCTTTATTCTAAAGAAGATCTAAGTCAACTTCATACACAAATAGGACAATCTAATTCTTCAAATCTAGTTTTGTAAAAGCTCAGATTTCGCAGATTAAGTTGGCAGCAATTCTCTTCATGTACTTCTGTAAAATAGCATTTTTGTTCTGTCATATTGACTTGATGGCTATCTGAAGAAGACTAGATTGTTGTTCTTAATGGCAAGAAATCAGCTAGCTATATCCCACTGTTCAACTAATCAACTGGCCCACAGGGAAAAATACTAAATTTTTCCAACTTCCAAAGGAAAATAGAGAACTAAGGACAGCTCTATGATCAAAGCCAACATTTACAGCATTTAGAAGAGAACAGAAGCCAATTGGCTACTAGGATCCTCTCTGGATCAGAGACAAGAGATTACCCAAGGAATTTCTCCTTATGGCTGTTCCTCTTTCTCATAGAGAAACACAATACAGAGTTCTCTGAAGGGAAGAGGAAATCAGGAGATGGAAGAATTTGATATTTGCACCAGTTACAAACACTTTGAAAGGATATTACATTTTTATAGTTCCCTTAATAATTTCAAAATATGCCTATTAACTCTTTCTAAAAAGTCAGATTCCTGCAGAATGACAACGCTTGAAATACTGGTGAATGTCTTCAACTTTTAATGTAAGCTTTGAATATTAAGACTTTGAAATTGTTTCTTAAAGAATAAATATATGCTTGCAGGAAAAAAGAATTGTTATTGAGGTTAGAATCAGAATAAGATTTATAATGGCATTTAGAGACATTTAAGAAAATGTGCAGGGATCTGCATCAATCACTATGTGATGTCTTAGATGTTACAGATGGTACAGATGTTACAGATTTCATGGAACAAGATAAGTAGGAAAATTTCTTTGAGGAAAATATAAAGTCTCTGAATAAGAAAATGTAACCAGATATAAAGAGAAAACTGGATGAGATTTCAAAAATTAAAAAAGAAAAAAAACATGCTAATCTCAGACAACATTTAACATAATTTCTCTTTATTGGATTTAGAAAAAAGACTTTTAAAATATTGAATATTAAAATATATTCCTATAACAAGGAACAACAATCATTTGAATTGGAGCAAAGATGTCCTCTATAAAAGGAAAAAAGAGGATTTCATAGTTAATTTATTCAATCAATGGGATGTGTTGTAATTTTGGGTGATTGTTTTTGGATTTACTGATACCTTAATTAGAAAAATGTGGCATGCAAAAATTTTTACTTTTAATATGGTGTAAAACTCTTCAAACCCAGAATACTCTAAGGCAGAAGTTTGTCCACCCCACCCAGACACAAACTGAGCAACATGGTATATGCAGTACAATGCAGTGAATCATGTGCAGAAGAACAAACTCATCAGGACTAGATTCAGCAGTCAATTTGAAAAAACAGCAAAGTCCATATTTTGGACAGAGAGGACTGCTGATTTAAAAGAGGGGTCAAAGAAGCCATCTATGTCAAAATTAAACAGCCCTCTCTCAACAGGGGAGGAGGGACATGACACCATCAATCTGCCGTCTACAACACAGTTTTTCAACAGTTTCAAGAAGGCTCCACACCCATTTGCACCACTCAGGTGACCCTGATGACACAGATAAACCTCCAGGTAGCCTTAACAACACACTAAAAGAATTCAAATGATCAGCTGTCTGCAAGGAGTATAAATTCTTCCATTCCTCACTATCCAGTCAGAGCTGAAGAAGCTTCTTGGAAGAGAAGTGAAATGTCTTCAAAGAAAAAACAGAAAGCCCAGTTGCCTCTTGAAAAAGCACCTTTGGGACAACCATGATCTGGATGACTGAGAATCTCCATAAAGTTTAGAGGATTTTTTTAAAGAAAATATTCTCTTTGATATGTTAAACATTCATCTTTTATTTATATTAGGACACTGGGATTATTATATATTTGTGAAATAGGGATGTTTATGGATTAGAGTAGAGATATAGACTGCATATTCAAATAGAATAAATTGTTATTTGGAATACTGTATATTGGAGCTTGTCTTGTAATGGAGAAATTGTCTCTATTTGTCATGTTACATTGGATTTAAATTAATGTTAGGATATTGAGATCATTTTATTCCTTTTAAATGGGATTTGCCATAGATAGTAGATGTGGAATGTTTTATATATGTTAATGTTAACATTTTAGAGCTTTCAATTTTTTTGGGGTAACTGGATTGAAAACAGTAGTACTTACTTGATTTCTCTGTTAAAAAGTGTGTCATGGGATGAAGAGTTTTATATATCTTAACTAAGAGCAGAAGCAGAGATTTTGCAATTGCTTATATTTGCTATGTTGATAATGGAAAGTTGTTCCTTGGAGGCAGAGGATCTTTATACTTTTTTCTTGATGTTTTCTATTGCATTTTAATAACATTATTAAAAAAAAGAATCCTGTTGAACTTTTCCATGGTACCTGGACTTGCATCTTTTCCAATTAAATGTCATACTTAAATTGTCCAGTAGTCTAAGCAACACTTATGGATCTTAAACATGGGTATCCAAAACATCTTAAAGTCAAAACTGCACTTTTAAGCAGATTGTTCAACCTATTACAACCCATCTGAACAACATTACAAGCTTGAAATATTTTGTATATCTTTATTCACATAGTTTTAACTACAGAAAATTACTTTCATTCATTCATCCATAATATCAATTATAAGACCAGTGGTGATAAGACCAGTGGTGGGATTCAGCCAATTCACACCGGTTCAGTAAAACCGGTAAGTAAATTTTTCTTTTTATTTCATTAAAATACTTTATATTCATTCATTGAACTTACTTTCAAAACAGTCGTGAACACATTCCAATACACTTTCTCCTTGTATATCAGTAGCATTTTTTTTACTGAAAAAAAAAATAGGTTAGACATTTGTAAAGTATTTCTAATCTGCAAACTCTACCTTACTGGCAAAAATAAGTCAAACTATAATACAGCATTCCTGCAAATAAAACCATCCTGGATAAATGGCTATACAGTTTCTTCTTGAAAACCTCCAGTGAATGGAGCACTTTCAACTCTGAGAAGCAAATTCTTCCAATGTTAAGGCCTCTCAATTTCTCTTTAGTTCCAGGTTGGATTTCTCTTTGAGAGTTTTTTTTTTAATTTGATTTATATGCCGCCCTTCTCCGGAGACTCAGGGCGGCTTACAATGCGTTAAGCAATAGCCTTCATACTTTTTGTATATTTATACAAAGTCATCTTATTGCCCCCACAAACTGGGTCCTCAATTTACCCACCTTCCACCCATTGCTTCTTATCCTACCCTCAGGTGTTTTGGAGAATAAGTCAACCGCCACATCTCTATGACTTTCCCTCAAGTACTGAAAGACAGCTATCATGTCACTCTAATCCTTCAATTCATTAGGCTAGACATACTTAGTTTCCTTAACTGTTCCATATTTACATACAATTTAGCCTCCAGATGCCTTATCATTTTTGTGGCACTCTTCTTTGCACTCTTTCTAGGACCTCAGCTTCCTTTTTGTCTCTCGGTGACCAGAATTGGATGCAGTATTCCAAGTGTGGCCTCACTTGTGCTGTACAAAGTGGCATTATCACTTAGTGTGATTTTGATGCTATCCCTGTGATGCAACCTATGACTGCATTGGCCTTTCTGATATCTGCAGCAAACAACTGAATCAGACTTAAGTGGTAGTCCGCTATTGTTGAGCCAGGGACCACCTATTCTGTACCAATGCATTTGTTTTTTTCCTGCCAAAGTGCAGGAACTTATTTTTCTCACCACTGAAACTTCACCTTACTGGATAAGGCCTGTTGCTCTAGTCTATCAAGATCATTGTAAATAAGATGAAACACACACAAAACTTGTAATAATCTTGGTAGATTGGTGTGTGTGTGCGCGCGCTTTTTTGTATCTATAGAAAATCACTAGTTTGTTAATAATGGAGTAGCTCCATTTCTGAAGAAAATTTTTTTGGTGATATTTGCATACACACACACACACACACACACACACACACACCTCTAACCCTAATCCTAATTAACCCTAACCCTAATTTCCACACACACACACACACACACACACACACACACACTTGGAGTATAAGACGCACCAGTTTTTGGTGAGAAAAATAAGAAAAAAACTGATTGGCAAGTAGATCGGCCCAATCAGTTGTTCCCAGAGGTGATTTTTAGCAACAGGTTTCTTGGTTGTAAGCTCTGTTCCTTGCTTTTTTTTTTTCTGTCTCTGAAACTTCTGAAACTCTGTTTCAGAAAAAAACTTTTTTTCCTGCCTCTGAAAGCCTCCGAAACAGAGCTTCAGAAAAAAAGCCTCTGAAGCACTGTTTGGAGGCTTCTTTTCTGAAGCTCTGTTTGGGGGGCTTCTTTTCTGAGGCTTCTTTTCTGATGCTTTTTTTCAGCCTCTGAAACCTCCATTTTAGAAGCTGGGTGAGGCTACATTCGGAGTATATTTCACCCTCTTGTGCTTCAATTTATTACCTTTTTTCCACAATTGTTAAACGAATCATGCAGTTATTAAGTGAATCTGGTTTCTCCCATTGACTTGCCTTGTCAGAAGCTGACTCATGTGACTCAGGACTATACAACTGTCACAAATACATGCCAGTTGTCAAGCACTTATATTTTGATTACATAATCATGGGGATGCTACAATGGCAGTAAATAGGAAAAGTGGGCATAAGTCAATTTTTTTCAGTACCATTGTAATTTCAGTCACTAAACAAATGGTTATAAGTGGAGGATTATCTATAATCTATTAAGTGTGCAATATCATTATTTCTTAAAAAACAATATACATAGATTAATTCAAAATACTTTATTGCTAAAATGCTAATCATGATCTTATTAATAACAATGAAAAAGTTTAAAATATTGTCAAACTTAAGAATTACCAAAATGTGACAGACCCATGAAATGAGTACATGCTGTTGGAAAAATGTCACTACAACAAACCTTCAATTTGTTAAAAAACAACAACCCCAAAATGTGACATAGAGATCTACAGGGAAAAAAATCTGTGAAGCACAATAAAGCAAAGTACAATAAAACAAGGCATCCTGTATATAAACAAAGTTTAAACAAAAATTAGAATTTCCAATAGGACAAAACATAAAAGATAGAGATAATCAACAAGATTAAAACTGCAAAGCCATGTGCATGTTGAAAGTAATTTTATCTATTTTTTTTTAACCACTGATATTTACAGATAGTCTTCGATATACAAATTGGTTGCTTAAGGCCATTTGAAGTTATGGCAACCCAAAAACTACTTATGATCCAATTCTGAAGTTATGGTCACTAAAGCACCTCCATATTAATTCATCTTTACAACCAACAGCAGGGATGCACCAATGCCCTCCACTCATTTTCCCACCCCTAATAGCTCTCTGCTGGCTTTAGACCTGATTCCCACCCTAGCAGTCCCACATACTCCTTCTCCTTTTCTTTTGAACAGCTCTGCGGCTTTCCACAGTGCTGGAATAAGTTGCTTTGTTGCTCAATTGCATGGTACAATTCTGGAATTGTGCTGTGCAGAAAAGGGACAAATCACTCCATTTTGCCTGCTTAACAAGGTTGCACTAGGTTACGTGCAACTGTACAACTGTAATGGGTAGGCTTCATTATAGTCATATCTCAAGGACTACCTTTATATGTCACATATAAATTTTAATAAGAATCTGCTTTATTTCAAAAACAGCCTATTTATTGTGATGGAACTTACATTTAAAAATGCCCTAGATTTTTTTTATTTTTTTGTTTTAGGATATTTGAACAACTCTAACTTACGGAAAGAGCTACCAAAATATTTTTAGCATGTCAATTGTCTCACTCACTCAGGCAAGAATACTCTAGACCATTGCTACACAACATTAAAAGATTCTTATCAGTCTTTACCACGAGCAGCTGTGTGGGATTGTTGCATTTTCAGTGTTGGCAAAACCAATCTGAGGAATGCAGGCAATCCACACAGTAATCCTATCTCAGAACATGAGATTTGTCACGTACCAGATTTCATTATCTGCAGTGATAAAATCCATGGGCTGTCCACCTGGAAATCATGAGCTGTCCATGAGCTCTGTTAAGCCAATCAGTACAAAGTAAATGTTGATTAATGTTTTGCCATGAGAGTTGTAAAATGACAATAAAAGGGAGCCTTCTGGATGGAGTCAGGGTGCCTTCACCAAGGTACCTTTCCCCAAGGTGCCTTCCCATCAAGGCGCCCTCCAACAAGGGGCCTTCCCATGAACCATCGTTCCTGCCTACGCGTCTTTGTTCATCGAATCAACAGCTGTGGGACACTCTGATCATTGCATGATTCACCTTGTACCTGCTTACAGACAAAGACTTAAAACCATGAAACCAACAATTAAATCGGTGAGAACTTGGACTGAGGAGGCAAAGCTAAAGCTACAGGCTTGCCTTGACTTCACTGACTGGAATGTTTTCGAAGATACCTCTGCAGACTTGGATGAACTCACAGATACTATAACATCATATGTTAGTTTTTGGGAAGATCAATGTGTGCCAACTAGAAACCTGTGAATATATAGTAACAAAAAACCTGGGTTCACAGCTAAACTTAAGCAGCTATGTCATAGCAAAGAGGAAGCCTAGAGAAAGGCTATAGAATGCTGTACAATCAGACCAGAAACATATTAACAAGGGAAATCAGAGCAGCAAAGAGAAGCTACTCTGAAAAGCTAAGGAATCAATTCTCAATAAATGAACCAGCAAACATGTGAAAAACTGTTACAAATATCACTGGTTATAGCACACCTCCTTCCCATGCTGAAGGAAATTAACAACCGCAGATGACCTGAATGTGTTTTACTGTAGGTGTGAGAGAAAACTACTGCCACCAATCTCCACAATCCCCATCTCAGACACACCAACAATAGCCAAGCCTCCTACAACTGACCCCATCCCATTAGGCCCACGAGCTTCGGTGATTACAGAAAATGAGGTGCAAGTTCTATTTCACAGACAAAAGCCAGGAAAAGCACCAGTTTTTAGGTTCTATCATATTTCAAGACTTAAAATGGACACCTAACATCAAAAACGTGATCAAAAAAACACAACAAAGAATATTCTTTCTGTGCCAACAAAGAAAGCTCAAACTGCCCAAGGAGCTGCTGATTCAGTTCTACAGAGGAATCATTGAGTCTGTCATCTGCACCTCTATAACCGTCTGGTTTGGCTCTGCAACCAAACAAGACAGACACAGACTTCAATGGATAATTAGAACTGCAGAAAAAACAATTGCTACTAACCTGCCTTCCATTGATGACCTGTATACTGCACGAGTCAAAAACAAGGTTGTGAAAATATCTACAGACCCTATTAAGGATATAGTTGTGAGATAACCAGGACTGAAGCAGAGTATAGAGTGTTTGCACACGGAAACGGTGTTGAGAATAGTTGTGAATAAACTGCATACAATTACATATAAGTAATTCACTTATAAAGCAAAGCAAATTCATAGTCCTTTTACCAATCCAAGTCTTAGCCATGCATAATCAATCCAGAGATACAAAACTTCTTACCAGTTCGTAGAATCATTCAGGAACATTATAAACAGTTCATAAACGCAGTAATAAATAAACCATGATCAAATTGACTATGTAAAGAGACCAAAGGTAGCAGCAGGTAGCAATGTGGTGTATGTCCACAACAGACCACAACCAAACTCTCCTTAAATACATTTGCTACAGAGCTCATCCAATCAGGATGCAGAATGACTCAGCAATACTCTTAAAGTTATATTCTACATATTCATACTGTAAACATATAATGTTGGCTTATATATTACCTGGCCAACTAGTTAGGCAATGACCATTTCCTAACAGATCCCTCACATTCTGGACATAAATTGTTTCAACTTCTACCCTCAAAATGACGCTATAGGGCACTGCAAACCAGACCAATCAGACACAAAGACAGTTTTTTCCAGAATACCATCACTCTACTAAACAACTAATTTCCACAACATCATCAAATTATTTACTAAGACTGTATTACTATTCTTCTCATCCTTCCTATTACCCATCTCCTCTCACTTATGACTATAACCATGTTGCTTGTATCTTTACGATTTATATTGCTTTGTTTCCTAGTATGATTTGATTGCTTATTAGTAACCTATGACTATCACAAAGTGTTGTATCTTATGATTCTTGATGAATGTATTTTTTTTCTTTTATGTACACTGAGAGGATATACACCAAAGATTGGACCTTGTGTGTCCAATCACACTTGGCCAAATCTCACTAGGCTCAAGGCTGACTCAGCCTTCCATCCTTTCGAGGTAGGTGAAATGAGGACCCGGATTGTGGGGGCAATAAGCTGACTTTGTATAAAAAAGAACACCACTTAGAGGGGGCCAAAAGCCCTACAAAGCAGGTATATACAAAAGTATGAAGGCTATTGCTTAACGCATTGTAAGCCGCCCTGAGTCTCTGTAAAAGGGCGGCATACAGAAGAAAGAAAGAAAGAAAGAAAGAAAGAAAGAAAGAAAGAAAGAAAGAAAGAAAGAAAGAAAGAAAGAAAGAAAGAAAGAAAGAAAGAAAGAAAGAAAGAAAGAAAGAAAGAAAGAAAGAAAGAGAGAGAGAGAGAAAGAATTCAATTATTGTTCCTATTCCTATTCCTATTCCTATTCTAGAAGTTTAAAAGCCTAGAATTTTATCAAACCTAGAAATTTAGAAGCATCTGAATATTTCTTTTCATTTTATCAATATAAAATGCTGCAATATAAGATACATTGTCTCATATATTTTAGTAAACCTCAGTTTTATCTATTTCAATATAGTTTAAGAAATAAACATTAGTTACCCTTCTCTGTTGAAGAATCTTAGCCTATATCCGGACTTTAAATGATTCTGTTAAAAAGAAAAAATATAATCCTTTTTGAAAATAAATTAAAAGTTCAATACAGCACAATAGGATTCTAGATCAATCTAGATGACCACATATTATTTTCACATCAATTGTTGGGAAACTCAGGAAGGAGCTTTCATTTTCTACTGATAAACTGTTTGTACACAACTATTTGTACACAATTATTCTTCTAACCTATATTATTCAAATACTTGTCATAGATTTACATTTATCCACCACCAACAAATATTATTAAATATAATTGAGATTAGCTATTTTCATTAGAAGGTGTTTTAGGGATAATGAAGTTTAAAAAAACTCTGTTGAGTCTTTTGTAGCAAAAACAGCAAACTGTCCTATGCCATTTTACACTACAAAATCATACACTTGCTCAATATGGTATAAATGTCATCAATACGACATATCATCATCTTCTATTATTAACACCTCCCATTACCTTTTACATTAGGCAAGCACACAGTACTCATCCTTAACAAAGTTGTTCTGAAATGAAATTTTTCTAAATATATTAGCAACCTTACCATCTGATGTATTAAGACAATCGAATTACATTGCTAAGCAATTATTTAATGTATTTATTTATTAAACAAAATTTTGTATCACCGAACTTACACATCAGTGACTCCAGGCAACTTACAGAAAATAATGCAAAATATATTTTAATATAAAAATAAAGGTGCCACACCTGCCTTGTTGATAACCAACTATAAGTATCCTATTAAGTGTTTCCCCTTTCGCCTTTTCTGCAACAATAACGTATTGTGTAGCATATTGTGTTAAACGCTGCCCTTAAAATTGTCTGCAATTGTTGAGGCAGATGTGATTCATGAAAGATTGTATCAACATAAACGCCGAGGGAAACTACCGAAGCGGGGCTTCCACATTACGCTTACCAGCGAATCCATATCAATCTTCTTCAGTCCCGAAGAACGTCCCGCTCTTCTCGTTTTGAAAACGGCGCGACATATCCTACGACGCAAGTGCACCACAGGGGAGCTCGTTGGTCAGACCTTCATTACGTCACGAAAGATGAGGGCGGGTGAAGAAAGCGAAATCAATTAGCATTTTTATAGATCTATGCATAACTTCTTCTTAGACTCACACAGGGAAGATCAACTTGCGAGTGTACGCTTGAGAGTCTTTTGGATCACCTACTGTTAGAAATTGCCATGACTTTAAAAGATAAGAGAGGCTCGTAGAGTTACTATTTTTTCCCCTCCAGTAAAAGATGAGAAAATATTTTTATGTTTTAGTTTTCCATATCTATTATAGTACTAAACATCAGAAAATTTAATGTTTACTGGGGGAACTTAATTGGTAGGATGCAATTTAAGAGTCCAATAGACCTCTAAAATTCAGAAAAAACAAACTCCTGAAAGAGATATTTGAAGAAAAAGCTGCTGCTAGTTTGTAGAAATGGAATAAATCTTGAGGGATGGCTGCTAGCTTCCACTACTTGCAGAAAAATATCAATGGAAAATCTCAATCATCCTTCCAAGTCATGGCTCACTACATTGCATAAATCCCTGGAGCATCTCAATCACAAAACCTCAGAAGCCTATAAAGACTACCTACTGACATAACCATTTTGTCAGCCACTCCAGAAACATACTGTCACTGACATTTCTGGAAACCAAATAAACAAGAGACCATTTTGCCTCGTAGCCAGCCTCATTTTATTTCTAGCATTTTTCTCCCAGCTTGGAACCAGACTGGATTTTTCTTCCTACAGCATGCAAAGAAAATCAGGAAACACAAGTGTGATATATGACTTTATAGTTGGGGAAATACTCTGGTTGTTATCTCCTTTATCAAGGAAAAATCTGGCTTCTAAGTGTGAGAAGGACCTTGGAGACTTAGTGGACAATCAATTAAATATGAGCCATCAGCATGCGGCAGCAGCCAAAAAAGCCAATGCAATCCTAAATTTCATTAACAGAGAGATTCAGTCAAGATCACATAGGGTACTAATGCCACACTATAAAGCCTTAGTAAGACCAGACCTAGAAAACTGCATCCAGTTTTGGTCGCCACACTATAAAAAATGTTGAGACTCAAAAAAAATTTTGAGACTCTAGGCAGGTTTAGAGACCTGGTTGGGCCAAAAGGCGGGGGGGTTTCCCCTCGTTGAGATGTGTCTGCCAGGTTTCCGTGCATTTCATCAGACAAGGGCCCAGGGTAGGGGTGGAGGGGGTCGTTAAAGGAAAGTCTTGATCCAAGGGAGGCCACTGTACCTCAGATAGCCGGATGTGAGTCTCTCCTGGTGAAGTGGGGCCATGGGATGCAAGTGGGCCTGCTGATCACGTACCTGGCTCCCTGCCATGTGACAGCAGCCCTGCCCGAGCTCCTCAACATTATTGCTGGGGTGGCGGTTGATACCCCCAGGCTTTTGGTCATGGGGGATTTCAACCTGCCATCTGCCGGTGAGGCGTCTCAGTTGGCTCAGGAGTTTATGGCTTTCATGACAGCCATGGACCTGACACAACTAATTCTTGGCCCTACTCACGCAGGAGGACACACACTGGACTTGGTTTTTGTCTCTGGTCAGTGATTGAATGGCCTGGATGTTGGGGGTATAGTCATTGAACCCCTGTCATGGTCGGACCATTCTCTCCTGAGGCTAGACTTTCTCACTGCCGAACCCCACCTCAGGGAGGCGGAACCAATTTGGTGGTTCCTCCCCAGGCACCTGATGGATCCTGATAGGTTCCAGAGGGAGCTTGGACCAGTGCCTGTAACTCTGGCTCATGATTCTGCTGAAGACCTGGTGGCTGCCTGGGATAGGATGGCCGCCAGTGCTCTGGACCGAGTCATGCCTTTGCGGCCTCTGACCCGGCGCCAAACCTGCCCGGCTCCTTGGTTCTCTGAGGAGTTGACGGAGATGAAGCGCTGGAAAAGACGCCTAGAGAGTGGTTGGAGGGCGAGTCAATCTGAATCCGACCAAACACTAGTTAGGTCCCATATTAGGATCTACTTAGTGGCGATAAAAGCAGCAAAGTGTAATTATTTTTCCACTCTTATTGCATCGGCAGATAACCACCCAGCCGCCTAGTTTAGAGTGACCCGCTTGCTCCTACATCAGGGAGTGCGGGAGGACCCCTTGCAAGGGCAGGCTGAGGATTTTGCACAGTATCTGCACGATAAAATCGCTCAGATTCGGGGCGGCTTGGACTCTGGGTAGATTCCAGCGAGGTGACTGAGGCCGGCCTTGAGAATGTTATCTGGAGAAGTTTGATCCTGTGACTTCTGAGGACGTGGACAGGATTCTGGGGAGGTTAAACACAACCACATGTTTATTGGACCCGTGTCCTTCCTGGCTGGTAATGGCCACCCGGGAAGTTACACGAGGCTGGCTCCAGAAGATTATAAATGCTTCTCTGAGCGAGGGTTTCTTGCCTGCTGCCTTGAAAGAGGCAGTGGTGAGGCCCCTCCTCAAGAAGCCTTCTCTGGACCTGGCTGTTCTGGCAAAATACCGTCCTGTCTCCAACCTTCACTTCATTGTGAAGGTTGTTGAGAGTGTGGTTGTGCGACAGCTCCCGCAGTACCTGGATGAAACCGTCTATCTAGATCCGTGCCAGTCCAGCTTCAGCCCTGGGTACAGCATGGAAACGGCATTGGTCGCATTGGTAGATGATCTCTGGAGGGCTCGGGACAGGGGTTGCTCCTCTGTCCTGGTCCTGTTAGATCTCTCAGTGGCTTTTGATACCATCGACCATGGTATCATGCTGCATTGGCTAGAGGGCTTGGGGGTGGGAGGCACTATGCTGTGGTGGTTCTCCTCCTATCTCTCCGACCGATCACAGTCTGTGTTGGCAGGGGGGCAGAGGTTGACCTCAAGGCACCTCGTTTGTGGGGTGCCACACGTGTTGGTCCTCTCACCGCTCCTGTTCCTGCTCCTGTTTATGTGAAGCTGCTGGGTGAGATCATCCGTGGTTTTGGGGTGCGTTGCCAACTGTACGCTGATGACACTCAGCTGTACATCTCCACCCCTGATCACCCCAATGATGCCCTCGAAGTGATGTCCCAGTGCCTTGAAGCCGTGTGGGTCTGGATGGGGAGGAACAGACTTCGACTCAACTTTTCCAAGACCGAGTGGCTGTGGATGCCAGCATCCCGATATAGCCAGCTGGTGCCATTGCTGGCTATTGGGGGTGAGTCACTGATCCCTACAGAGGAGACTCACAACTTGGGTGTCCTCCTGGATTCACAGCTGTCTTTGGAAGGGCATATGACGGCCGTGGCCATGGGGGCCTTCTATCAGGTTCGCCAGTTGTGATAAGCCAGTTGTGCCCTTTCTGGATCGGAACGCCTTATGCACAGTCACCCATGCCCTCGTCATGTCTCGCCTGGACTACTGTAATGGTCTCTACATGGGGCTCCCCTTCCGGTGCACCCGGAGGCTCCAACTGGTCCAGAATGCAGCTGCGCGGGTGATTATGGGAGCAACAGGGCACTCCCATGTAACACCTTTCCTGCGCGAGCTGCACTGGCTCCCAGTGGTCTTCTGGGTGCACTTCAAAGTGTTGGTTCTCACCTTTAAAGTGCTCCATGGCATAGGGCCGGGATATTTGCGAGACCGCCTACTGCTACCGATAATCTCCCACCGGCCAATATGCTTGCACAGAGAGGGCCTCCTCAGGGTGCCATCGGCCAAGCAATGTCGGCTGGCAGCCCCCAGGGGGAGAGCCTTCTCTGTGGGGGCACCCAACCTGTGGAATGAGCTACCTCCTGGAATACGCTTTCTGAAAGGCCCTGAAGACTTATTTATTCCAACAAGCCGGCCTAGCTTAAATGGTTTTAATGGGGATTTTAATAATTTTAGCGAGGGGTTTTAAATTTGGGGAAGCCAAAATGGATTTAATTGTGTTTTCAATTATTTTAACTTTTATACTGTTTGTATTTTAATTATGGCTGTTCACCGCCCTGAGTCCGTCAGGAGAAGGGCGGTATAGAAATTTAATAAAACTAAACTAAAACTAAAACTAGAAAGTGTGCAAAGAGCAACAAAGATGATTAAGGGATAGGAGGCTGAAACATACAATGAATGGTTGCAGGAATTGGGCATGGCTAGTCTAGTGAAGAGAAGGACCAGGGGTGACATGTTAACAGTGTTCCGATATTTGAGAAGCTGTCACAGAAAGGGGGGGATGCTATTTTCCAAAGCATCTAAAGGCCAGACAAGGAATACAGGGATGCAAACTGATCAAGAAGAGATTCAACCTAAAAATAAGGAGAAATTTTCTGATAGTGGGAACAATCAACCAATAGAACAACTTGCCTTCAGAAGTTGTGGAAGCTTCACACTGAAAGCTTTCAAGAGACAGCCATCTGTCAGAAATGGTATAGAGTCTCCTGATTAAGCAGGGGGTTGGACTAGATGATCTACAAGGTCCCTTCCAACTGTTATTCTTCTATTCTATTCTATTCTATTCTATTCTATTCTATTCTATTCTATTCTATTCTATTCTATTCTATTCTATTCTATTCCTGAACAGAAAATGCGATTATAAAAGCCCAGTCTAGCACAATACCAATGAAGAGGAAAAATAACAAGTCTGAAAAAAAACCAGCATGGCTGCATAAAAAACTCTTTGACAAATTGAAAGACTAAAAGGACAAGTATAAGGAGTGGAAAGGGAGGCACATAACTAAGGCAGAATAACAGCAAATAGCCCAAGCCTACAAAAATGAAGTGAGGAAAGCTAAGGCTCACAATAAACAAAGGCTTGTGACAAAAACAACAAAAAAATAACAAAAAAATAACAAAAAAAAGCTTCTTCCAATATGTTAAAAACAAGAAAAAAGTCAAGAGTTGCATCCATTGCATCCATCCAATTGGTCCATTACTGGGATAAAGCGGCAAGAAAGTGACAAGCAACAGGGAGAAAGTGGAACTAATTAACCTGTTCTTTGCATCTGTCTTTACACAAAGGAAAAAAACAGTCCAACCAACAAAAACAGCACCACAAAAAAAAAAATATTAGGAACACAAGTTAAAATAGGGAAGAAAATGGTAAGTGAGCACCTGTCTACCCTAGACTAGTTCAGATCACCAGGACCGGATGGATTACACCCCAAGATGTAATAAGGAAATCTATTTCCCAGGAACTTGCAGATGAGATTTCAGAACCACTGAACTATATCTTTCAAAGATCCTGGAACACCGCGGAACTGCCAGAGGACTGGAAAAGATGTAGTTCCCATCTTCAAAAAGGGGGGGGGGATAGATGTAGGAAACTACAGACCTATCAGCCTGACCTGGGAAGATTCTGAAAAAGATAATCAAGGACTTCCAGTTGGTGCCCCGGGGACACAGACGGGGAAATAGCGAGCTCTGCGGAGCTTTGTCAAATCCCATCTACCAAGCTGCCACCGACAGGTCTTCGAACCTCCCCTGTCTTGCAGGGACAAGGGGACAAGAAGGAATCCCTTGGGCAGCTGAGAGGAATGGACAGGTTCCTCGGAGCCGGAGGCTTTTCCTTCATGCCAGCGGCAGTGGAACAGCAGCCATGGCGGCTGTCCTGAAACCGCGGCAACCGGGAACAAGGATTGTGCTGGAGGAAGAAGAAGAAAGAGCAAATATCTCGAAGCCGGTTGAGTGACACCAACCCAGGCAATACAACACATTTATTAGGATTTTTTTAAAAAATAAGATCCCAAATGCAAAAAGCGGCTGCTGAGCTGTGGGGCTTAAAGACTGAAAGGGGGAAAAAATGGAAAAAGACCTGAATTAGACTTTGTTTCTGTAAATTTGACTTGGAAGAATTGGCATTAATAATTTTGAAAATTGACTTTGCCTTTAATTGGAGTGTATTGGAGAAATGTTTCCTTGGGAGCTAATGTTTCTGAAAGTAAATGAAGCTAATGAAGATAGACAGATGGATGGCTACAAAATAATCATGGAGTCTGTAATGACTAAGCAGGAAAGTGGATTGAAGAGATTTCTCTTTCTGTTTGGAAAAGAAACATTTTAAATGGCTTTTTACTTTGGATTATTTGAAATTAACAGACACATGGATTTTGGAGATTCCTATCCTGTCCCAGTTGATTTTAAGAAAGAAGAAAGAAAGAATATTTTGGATGTTTAAAAATGGAGAACAACAAGCTTAGCAAACAAAATTTAGGTGTGGCATAGCAACCAAAGACAGGAAGTTGATACATCACACTTGGAACAGACATTATAAAAGCTTTAAAGGGACATACAGAATTTCTCAACTTGAACAGATGAACTTTGAAATGGAACATTTATGGACAGATAGGAAAAGGAAGAAAAGGATGAAACAAAGTGGATAAATTTAAATGTAATTAACTGAGATGTAAAGTTTAAAAGCCTAAAGGTATATATGATTTTTAGATAAAAACAGGAAGGTTTTTGGAGTAATAAAAATAGAAAATAAGAGATAGCAATTAAAATAGAGGATGATATATAGGGGATTAAAAATAATAAAGAAGAGTATATTTTGAGGTGGGACAACTTTAACAAAATTTATTGTTTGATGTAATATGCTTTAATTCTAATTTGCAAACAAATGTTAAATTGATGAATAAGGATTTATTGAACAAAATATAAGATACACAGATACTAGCGATAAATTGTGAATTAATGTAATATATGCTGGAAATGATGATTATTATGAAATATATTGAGATTTAAATTGATGGGAAAATGATATAAAATAGATAATTATATCTTAAAGGAAATTAAAATAAATGGGATGGATACCAACTAGATAAGAGTTTGAGACTCAGAGGAAATACGTTGGAAATGAATCTGAAATGCTGTAAATCAGCCTAATAAATATGGGTGAGTTGGAGGAGAATATACTGGAAATCCGCCAAACATATAGGAGGAGAGTTGGGGGAGACTATGCTGGAAATCAGCCAAACACAATATGCTGGAAATCAGCCCATAAAATACTGGAAATCAGCCGAACAAATAGGAGGAGAATTGGAGGGGATTATGCTGGAAATCAGACAAACAATGGAGGGAGAATTGGAGGAGATTATGCTGGAAATCAGCCAAATATAATATGCTGGAAATCAGCCAATAATGGTGGTTGGCTTGGAGGAGACTATATTGAAATTAATTAAATAGTTGGTGTTTTTAGAGGGGACTATACTGAGAATCAGCCAAACAGAATACATTGGAAGACAGCCAAATAATAAAGGTGGTATGGTAGAAAATATGTTGGAAATTAGACTAAATAAAGCATGTTTTTGTGATAAACCTGTGTAATGTGTAAAGAAATCAAGATAAATTGATAAAGCTAGATATTAAGATTTGAAGATAAGGGTCAAAGGATTAAAAACTAGATAGAATTTTGTTTTATAAAGTGTAATAAAAATGGAGTTGTACTGATTTGAAATTAAGATTAATGATGATAAAATTGTAAGGTAAACACTTAGAATAAGATGTTAGAATATTGTCAAAAATTATTTGGATATAGATTGTAAAAGATACAAGATGAAGAAGAACAAGATATGACTAGGATTGATATATAGATATAAAAATGAGTGAAAGTGAATTTGAAATTAACTTGTATTGATATAATGGATTTGTTTAGATGAAGATGTTAGAATTGATGTTAAAATTGGTTCTGTTAAATTTTAATTTTTTACTTCTAAAAGATGTAATGGGAAATTGTGAATGGAGCTTGCTAAAGGATTGTAAGCATGGTAACCATGTATGACCGGATCGAGACTTTGTTCTTGAAAATTATATTTTATGTTTAAGTTTGGGAAAAAATAAAAAAATATATTTGCAAAAAAAAAAAAAAGATAATCAAGCAACAAATCAGCAAACATCTAAAAACAAACAAAATAATAACCAAAAGCCAACATGGGTTTGTCAAAAACAGATCATGCCAAACTAATCTCATTGCGTTCTTTGACAAAGTGACAAAATTAGTGGACCAGAGGAATACTGTCAATATAATTTACTTAGACTTGAGTAAGGCATTTGATAAAGTGGACCATAACTTACTACTAGATAAAATAGAAAAATGTGGGTTATTCAGCATCACCTCCAGATGGATTTATAACTAGGTGGCCAACAGCACTCAATGTGTAGTCTTCAATGGAACTGCATCTACCTGGAGGGAGGTATGCAGTGGGGTACCCCAGGGTTGTTTTAGGGCCAGTACTCTTCAACATCTGCAACAATTATTTGAACAAGGGGATAGATGGGGAACTCTGATGACACCAGTTTTCAGATGACACCAAACTAGCAGGAATAGCCAACACTCCAGAAGATAGGCTTAAGATAGAGAAGAATCTTGATAGACTTGAATATTGGGTGCTATCTAACAAATGAAATTCAATGGTGAAAAAAGTAAGGTTCTACATTTAGGCAAGGAAAAGAAAATGCACAGGTACAGTATATGTGGTACCTCACTCATTAATAGTAACTGTGAGAGGGCTCTTGGAATCCTAGTGGACAACCATTTAAATATGAACCAGCACTGTGCAGCAGCTGCCAAAAAAGCCAACGCAGTTCTAGGCTGCATACATAGAGGGATAGAATCAAGTTCCCATGAAGTTTTAATACTACTTTATAATGCCTTGGTAAGGCCACACTTGGAATACTGAATTCAGTTTTGGTCACCAAGATGTAAAAAAGAGGTGGAGACTCTAGAAAAAGTGAGGGAAGAGCAACAAAGATGATTAGGGGACTGGAGGCTAAAACATATGAGGAATGGTTGCAGGAATGTCTGGGTATGTCTACTTTAATGCAATGGGTGGAAACTAATCAAGGAGACAAGCAACCTAAGGGGAAATTTCCTGACAGTTAGAACAATTAATCAGTGGAACAACTTGCCTCCAGAAGTTGTGAATGCACCAATACTGGAAGTTTAAAAGAAGATATTGAATAACCATTTGTCTGAAGTGGTGTACGATTTCCTGCGTAAGCAGGAGGTTGGACTAGAAGACCTCCAAGGTCCCTTCCAACTCTGTTATTCTGTTGTATGGTTTTTCTCTGTTGATTTTCATGGTTAAGAAAAACATGGACCTAGGTGTTAAATTGCCACGCCTTTTCATGTTGGTTGTCGCCTGCACTTGGATTCCTGGCTTTATGCCCTGCTGCCTTTTCAGTATTTTAAATCACTATTTTCCTGTCTATCATAAGGTTGCCGGAGATAATGTATTCCCTACTTACAGAAAAATTGTATTTCTCTGGCTGTTGCTAATTAGTGGCCAGATCTCCTTTCCCCAATCCATCTCCACCTATCTGTGATCTAAGCAACTCAGGCAATTCAAAATGCTTTGGGTTTATTGCCTTCTAGGCTTTCGGATACACTATAGCTCAATCTTAAATGAATTGATACATTGCATTTTGTGAATGGAGTTGGCCTTTATCTCCCCGGCAATAAAAATGGCTCTTAAACAGAAAGGGAAGATAAGGTTATTTTATCATGGAATTTCTTCCTTCTTAGGAAAGTTTTCTAATGTATTGTTTCCTAATAAGTAGTTTCAAAATAATTTGTACAAGGGTGAGAAACAAGGGAAAGAATATGCAAGAATATGCAAGGAGTAAGAACCATCTATTTTGCAGATTAGAACAGTTTTTTTACCTACATCCCCCACATTCTCGAGGTAGAAGCTAAGTATCAAATGTTTCCTTTCTATGGTGTTGAGTTGATTCCAGTCCATTTCTTATTCCAAACTGGAAGAGAAGTAGTAGGCAAAGAAAAAACATGGGGCAGGTGGCAAATTGGAGTGGCGAACTAATGGATTTTTCTGTTTTTAAGTCCTTTGTTCCTAGCATGTGGATGTATTTGTGAGGAAATTTTTTCTCCATGTTCACAATGTTTGACAGAAATATCTAAATTGGAGTTGTTGTGTATCAAGTAGGCCAAAACTATGTATGCAGATATAAATGATCTTGTGTTCCTAATGCATCCTTACCTTGGGTGATCAATTTCAGTCTCCTGTTAATTGTTTTTCATCTCTCAGAGATCGATTTGCTACACAGTATTTTAATGGGGATTGTTTTATGAACAGGCAATACTGTATCTTCATGAATGAATCAGTTTATTTAAGGTTGATTGGCACCTGTCTTAGCAGTTAGAGAGACAGAAAAAGCTTATGTTTTATTTTAATGGGGATTTTTCTGTTTGCTTCTGGGTAATTGCCTTTGGGAAATGTTTTTTATTTTAAGAGATTCCTAGGGTGGTGGGTTCTCTTTACAGGAATAAGCCAGCCTCAGCTCAAAACAGTCAATACAGAGACTATTAAGATAAGCAACAGGTCCCTTTGTTTGATTTCTTTTTGTCTCAGAATACAAACATAAGTTCAAATAAGATAGAACTGGTACAAAAAACTAGGTAGCTCTTTCCTTTATTAATATTTATTTGCCCTTTACATCTCTTAAGAAGCATTAACCAGTGTGTATTGGTTTCCTCAGACACTTTGGGAATACAGGTAGTCCTTGATTTATGACAATTGAGCCCAAAATCTTCACTGCTAAGCATGAGTTATTAAGTGGGTTCTGCCCCATTTTAAGACCTTTTTTCCCCAATTGTTAAATGAATCTTTGTGATTATTAAGTGAATCATGCAGTAATTAAACATAACTGGCTACATCCAGTGACTTTGCTTGTCAGAAGCCAGTTGGGAAGGTTACAAATGATGATCATATGATAGTACAACTGATAAATACATGCCAGTTGCCAAGCACCCAAATTTTGATCATGTGATCATGGGGACACTGAAATGGTCACAAGCGTGAAAAACGGTCATAAGTTACTTTTTTCAGTGCTGTGGTCTGGGAAACTTTGGTCACTAAATAAATGGATGTAAGTTGAAGACTAGGATTGGGGCTGTAGAATTACAGCATGTGGGGTAATGATGGAGACTTGAAATTGGAAACACTTGCAATATTATCAGCTTATATACCATTTTTGGACATGGTCATGCTGTTTAACTCTTGCCATGCAATAATTTTCTCACTGAAGCTTTTGGTGCTGTCCTAGCATTATGCAGTGAGACATTCACCTTAGTTAACAGAGTTAACAGTTCTCTGCCATCTTAAGCATGGTGGAAAACATTGCCAGTGTTAATGTGTATGGACACATGGTATTTTTCTTTGCTCTAGGTAACAAAATACCTTGGAACAGTGTTGCTACAGAAGTACATTCCAAAAGAACTACAAACATACATCAAGAGGTAATCAATAGTGCCATGCTAGAGACCTCCATGACTTTATGATCAATAGATATTTACAGAAGTCATAGTCTTCTGGTAATGAGAGTTCAAGTCTAAGTAGGATGCAGGAAACATAAATTATTCTGTTACTGCTACTATTCTAATGTAAACAGTACTGTGATGGAACACTAAACACTAGGCCCCTGATGACAGTGGATGATTTTTATCTACTTCAATAAAATTACATGTCTATAAAATTACATGTCTGTAAACCATCAATTATATTTTCATATTATAACATGTCCCAAAATACTGACAAAGTTATGCACATTTTGATGTTACCTTTTCAAATTATTTAATATGAAAGACAAAAAGCAGTTTTCGTAACTGCTTATGCTATACATTTTATTTTGTATACACAAATAAAAATAATTCTTCAAAATGTATTGAAATCAATTCAGAAATAATGCAAACTATGGGAGGATAATATAATTATACATATTTTTCTTTTAAATTGATAGCCCTATTTAAGATTATCTGTGTGAGCAAAATAACCTTCAAGATTGATTAAGTAGCTGCACCACAGGCATGGAGATTTTTGTGTTGATGATGGCCCTTTTTTGTATTTTCCTATAAAGTAATATCTGCAAGAAAGACTTGCAAGGAAAGAGTCCTCAATTTCAGGCTGGCTGATGTATGACATCAAATGCAGTTTTGCATATGCAAATACAGTCTTGTTGCTATTTCTGATTGCTAATTAGTAACCCCAAAGAAGAATAGAAAGAGAGCACAAGACATAATCACATCCAGATTGTTAAATAAAACACAAAATTAAAATTTTAATACATTGCTTATTATAACTTCATGCATGAAATCTTGTTTTGCTGCCTCCTAATTTTTAAATCTTTCTGAGTACATAATAATTTTCTTTCTCCGAAACTATTTCTAAAAAACTTAAAAACATCAAGTATTTATTTGGCAAAATACAATTTAAAAACTGAAGAGTTTTGTATGTTAAGAGTAACTCCCAAATTTTGAAGTAAGTTTGCTATTGATTGAGCTCACAGAATAATTAATGTTTGGTGCATTAAGTGTCTACTGAAACAAGGAACAAATTGCTATCATAATCCACACAATGATGATAAAGGCAGTGGTGGAACAATATATAATGGGCAACAATTTATTCAGGCTACATACATAAAATAAAAATGAATTATGCTTCTGTAACACTACTTTTTCATACAAAGCCAAACCTGGTTTGTTTTTTTTTTTTTACTGTGGGTGCTCTCCAGATGTGAAGATTTCAATTCCCTGAATTTCCTACCTAATATGAGTATTGCTGAGGTTTTCAGGGGTTGAAAAGCACATTCCGGAAGCTACGTTGGTTGCAGAGTACTGATCTTAATTTTTCTTGCCTCTGCTAATAAACTTAATGTTTAAGCTTACATGTCTAAACTGCTTGCAATCAGACTCATTATAGCTGAAACATGCTTATATCCAAATACTTTACAGAATCACCACATTAAAAAGTGGCCAAAGGAGATAATCACTTACATTTCTAGTATGTTTAAGCCTATTGATTTTCATCTTAAGCATTGCAAGTTCCATGTTAAGTGATAGCAACAATATAAAACTTTCAAACCTAGGGGACTTATGTAAAAATAATAAACTCCTTGGCCAGAGATTCCAATAAAACAGTTCAACAACTGGATATATTAAATCTGAATAACTTCTAATTATATAACAGTGGGTTGCTGCTTGTGGGTCCAACCACAAAACATGGTTTAGCAAGGCTTACTTTTTTTTTGCACTAAAAGCGTATTTTTCTATCAATTGTTTTCTATCAATTGTTTTTTCCTAACCAAGCTCAGTAGTTCAATAATAATACACCAAAAGAGTATGTGGGAAAGAAATCAATGAATAGGTGGTATGCATCTATATGTCCCTTTTATGAAAGAGTGAACCCCACTTTCTTTGTTTAGGACTGGGTGAGGTTTAAAACAAGTACCCAGTAATGAATAATGTGACTATCAGCTAAATTCAAATTTCAAACTTCTCTAAAATATAATATATTTCCATTAAAAGCATGTTAATTGTCTTTTCAATTAGGATCAAATCAGTCTTCTTTATACCCAGTTCTTTACAAGAATATGTAAAGGACCTATCAAAATCAAACATTTAGGAAATAAATACAAATTATCTGCAATTTTTCACATAATGTTCCTTTGGATGTTCTACTTCTGGTGTAAGTATAAAGTAAACAAACATTACCACTTTAGTTTTTCCTATCTATAACTTATCCTATTTTATATAAAAAATTGCATTTTATACAACGAAAACAGGATCAATATGTAATGGAACATTATAGGATAGATGGGTTCAGGATTACGATGCAGTGGCGAAAAACAGCAGGAAAAAAATCATTTGGAACGTGGTACAGTTTCTCCAGTCTTGATTGCCACCTCACATAATGCTCAGCTCCTGTTTTCAGTGCAGATTTTGTATTTGCCTTTCAGATCTTTTTGAAGATAGTAATAAGTTATTTTTTTCCACAAAAAACATCAATATTTTCCAGCAAGCTTCAAATTTCCTTACAATGTTACAAGTTATTTTCCTGTAGGACTTCTCAGAAGAGCTCACCATCTTCCACTGTTCAATTCTGAATTAAGGCTTTGTATATAGTACCATTTATAAAAAGGAGATGGTGCCACGCTCAATTCTTATGACCTACTAAGTTGTAAACAGTAGACCTGTCTCAGTTATTTTCATGGGCAAAATAATATCTAACTGGTGGTCCTGGCAAGTCTTCGTCACCATCTATTTCAGGAGCAAATGATACTGTGAGGTCCACGTATTTCTTATTCACCACTGGCTTCACAAGTTTTTGCATCCTACAAGATATGATTGAAAAGTTAAAAAGTAACAAATTTATCACAAGCAAGTTTCTTGAAGAATGAGAAGACTAATTCAAAACATAATTTCTACAGATTAATATGGACCTTTTAAGGACATACGGTAATCAGAATCAATCTGAGATGTGTTAATAAAAACATGCTATGATTGTACAATAGTTAGCAGGCATTCTTAATCTTTTCTATCAACCTTTGTTTACTGGCTTCTCTGAAGTAGGGATTCTAACTTTCCAGAATAATTTTGCTTTTTGATAAGAAAAGGTAGTTTCAAATAGTCATCAACTTGCAACCATTAGTTTAGTGACAGTTCAAAGTTACAATGGCACTGAAGAAAGTGACTTATAACCATTTCTCACATTTACAACTGTTGCAGAATCTCAATGGTCATGTGATCAAAATTTGGACACTTAGCATGTATTTATAACAGTCACACTGTCCCAGGGTCCTGTGATCACAAGCAAAGCCAATGAGAAAGATTCACTTAACAACCGTTACTAATTTAATAACTCAGTGATTCCACTTGCTACGTATTTCAGCTCCTGACACAATGATATGGTTTAGGATGTGTGAGATGAGCAAAAAAGATAACTTCAAACTCTACCTTCTAGTCCTTTAATATCCCCTGCCCTTATTTCCTTTGCCAGGCCCTTGTATATACTAGTTCTTTTTTCATATTTTCTCTCTGTCCTAAAGACTCTTAGCATTTTACACAGTTCATTAAACAACATTCAATCCACAAAAACACTTTAAAAAATCCAAAAATAAAACCACAAACTATAAAATATAAAGTAAAGACAACATAAAAAACTACAAGGTTAAAATCTAAGTAGCTTGAATAAACAAAAAAGTGTTTTCTATCTAGGATCTGATCCATAATTTTGTATTTATTTATATTTTGTGTTTCTAGAACACCCATATCTATCATTGCTTCTTTCCTACTTTTAAAGAAAAAAATTCCAAATGGATAATTCCCAGTGAGCAAGGATTACACAAATCAAAAAGATGTGCAGATAATCCTCGATTTACAACAGTTCATTTAGATACTGATCAAAGTTATAATTGCTCTCAAAAAATTGACTTATAACCATTTCACATATGACACTTGGTCACTGACTTATATTTATGACAGTTGCAGTGTCCCAAGGCCATGTGATTTTGTGATCTTCTGACAAGCAAAATCAGTGGTGAAGCCAAATTCACTTAACAATTGTGTTACTAACTTAACAACTGCAGGGATTCATTTAATAACTGTGGCAAGAAAAATTGTACAATGGGACAAAACTCAATTAACAAATGTCTCACTTAGCAACAAAAATTTGAGCTTAATTATGATAAGTTGAGTAACTACCTGTACTTTGCTATATAGAAGAAAAGCACCTCCCCTATTTTAGAAATAAACATATCTTCAAAAATAATTATCAATCCAGCCTTATATAAAACAGAATTCTTCTCTCCACTCACATCTTAAAAAATGGTATAAAAGAAAATTTGAGTACCTATGCAATGTTGTCACATTATTTTTCAGTTACAACATAAGATGCTGACAGAATACAGTCCTTCTGGTAGAACAATAATTTTATATCTCCCAGTAATACTAAATCCATGTCCTCTGCTTAACAATGTACATTCATTCATTAAACAGTCTTATTATAAAAAGCTAAAAGTGCGGTATTTGCTTTTACAGTGGAAGGAGATATCCTCAAAAGGCATATTTAAAGGTGATATGCATCTGAAACTGAGATTTCTAGAAAAGTTGTCCTGACAGCAATTTGGGAAAAGGTAGAAGTTACCAACTGAAGACAGCTTGGCAAAAGTGGAACTGACATTCACAAATCATCATTGGGCCCTCTCTTTATAAGGAAGCAATATGAGATCTCCATATGTGCTTCGGATGGCTGTTCCAATGAGGAGACTGCAGGACAGCTTGGTATGGAAAGTTGATTTATAATTGACAGGCCAAAAGAATTATTTAGAAAACAATGATTCACTGGACCTACAAAAGAAACTGGCTGAAATTTTAAAATTTAAAAGGAATGACTAGCTAAGAGAGTGACCTAGATAATTATTTTCCTATTGGATTTACGAAAGAGGTTTGTTAAAACCTTTTAGAACTCTATACAATGGGACAAAGAAAAATTAAGAAGAATTCAATATTTGAATAAAGTAAAGCTGTAAAAAGAAGGAACATAAAGTTTGTGAATTTGATCAAGGTGAAAATAAGATACATTGTTACTTCTGGATAACATTTTTGTACCTTCCCCTAATGCCAGGTTTGAAAAAATTATGTTTTATGGATTTGTTTATTTACAAGTGATGGGATATGGTATAAGGAGGAAAATGATTGCAAATTTAGAGAGGGTGAAGAATTATTAAATTTGTTTATATTTGTTGTGAATAAAGTTGAAAATCATGCATTTACATATTTTTCTTTACTATATTATTTTATCTTTTTCTTTTTTCTTTCATTTCCTTGCATTTTCACTCTTGTTTATTTTAATTTCTGTTTAATTTGTATTAATTTAATTATTATAATTCAAATTGTAAATTAAAAATTACATACAAATAATAATAAAGTCAATTAATACTGAATCTTTCTCATTCTGATCCAGAAAAAAAAATCCTCCTGAAAGAATTTAGAATTTTATTTTATTTTTTATTCGATTCTCTGAAAACTCAGGGCGGCTTACAATGTGTTAAACAATAGCCTTCATATGTTTGTATATTTATACAAAGTCAGCTTATTGCCCCCACAAACTGGGTCCTCAATTTACCTACTTTAGAAAGGATGGAAGGCTGAGTCAACCTTGAAGTCAACTGAGTCAACTGGAAAATGAATATTCTTCCAGTTCAGTAGAACAGTCTACTAAGGAAACCTTGTCCTGGAGCCTTACAGGTAGTCCTTGACTTACAACAGTTTATTTAGTGACCATTTGAAATTATAATGGCTTTGAAAAAAGTTATTTACGCCCGTTTTTCACGCTTATGGCTTTTGCAGCATCCCGATGGTTACGTAATCAAATTTCAGACACTTGGCAACTGATTCATATTTATGATGGTTGCAGTGGCTCTGGGTCATGTGATCTTCTTTTGCAATCTTCTGACAAGTGGGGAAGCCAGATTCACTTAACAGCCATGTTAGTAACTTAACAACTGGAGTGATTCAACTTAACAACTGTGGCAAGAAAGGTCGTAAAACAGGGCAAAACTCACTTAACAACTGTCTCACTTAGCAACAAAATTTTGGGCTCAATTGTGATTGTAAGGACTACCTGTAAAGAATCAGCCAAGTAAACTCAAAGCAGATAGGATAAAACAGTTGTATGAGTATTCAAGGGATGTACCTTGTACAACAAAATTAAAAACAAAATTCTCCTCACCTTGCTACTAATCATGCTTTACTGATTTAATGGAAATGAGAAGCACTACATTTCCATGTCACTTCAGCATCTCTAGAAACTTAAAACATATGTGGTGATTAAGTCTAACAGACGTTATGTAAATTAGGGTTGGAAATCAGCTATAACTTTATAGATAATCAAATAGCATTGTCACCATAATGAATGTACTGAACTTCTGGAAAACATAAAATATGTATCATTTATGAATTATCCCACAATTCTTGAAAAAATAATCATAGAATCTGAAAATAGTCTGGAACGTTTTTCTTCTCACAAAGAACATAGCAGTTAAGCTCCAGAACTTCTTCAGATGTTTTTTCTTCTAAGGTAACATTTTTCTCACCCATTAAAACAAAGGAAATGAAAACCACACTATTTCAAATCTTATAAGGTTCTAATGTTTGATGCTAAGCAATGTTGGAACTAGAAGAATTCCAACTTCTCTTAACATTTAAGAGGAGAACAAAAAATGTTATTGTTCCCTAGACAATACACAGCATACCAATCTGTTTAAAAAAAGAAATCTGCCAACATAACCAGAGTAAAACAGAATTTTTTGGTAGAAACTCAACGTCCCCATTAATTTTTGAGTTATGCCCAGTTAACACTTACGTCAGCTTTAACCGTTTAACGTGGCCAGGCATTACAGGTACATACAACATTTTGACTCCCTGGACAACCATGATTGGTTCAATTCCATATTTTTCCTGTAACACACACATTTTTAAAAATTCAACTGTATCACATAGAAAATTGAGCAGAAACAAAGGAAAAAATAACGCAATTCAGTGTGATTATTTTTATCTATTTTATATAATCTTTGCTTCTTTAATAAACACATATTATAAAACAAAAACTTCAGCTGATGATAGCTAATAACTTAAAAGGCAGTAAAGCTTTTAATGAAATCTATCAGAACATTAACAGGTCTCCCAATTATTTCTGTTATATATTTCATTGAAAAACCTTACTTTGACAGTGTTTATGAAGTCCAACAATGTGAAATCATCTTTCCCATGAATAGTCCATCTATCCCAGATTGTGAAAGATATTCCATTTCTGTTACAAAATAAGAATGAAAAGCATTTTTGTAAATCCCTAAAATAGTGCTGGGGAATAAGAAATTGCTAAACTGATGTTACAGTAGAGCTTTAAAGTTGCACAGGAAAAAAAAATAGTTTCATTTGTTGAATGTTGATAGCAAGTTTGCGAAGCCAAAGTCATATTAAATTAGGCCCCCAGAGCCATTGACTAGATGGGCAGCTATAGTGGGTAGGTAGGTAGATCGATGGGTAGTTAGGTAGGTGGAAAGAGACTGAGAGAGAGACAGAGACAGACAGAGAGTATTATATTTATTAGTATTAGTTATAGTAACAGAATATGACAACTCTCTCACTTTAACTTCACATGAATAGGGAGGAGCCTGTTTTAGGCATTTTTGTAAATTAATTTCTTGGAATGAACTTCTAAACCACACTTCTCTGATAGTTGCTTTGGTAATGGATCTTTCCACTGTCTATCAAGGACATCCTCTATGCCTCCTACTATACCTCCTACTTTGGTATTGTTACCCATTTCTTTTAATCCAAATTTTCATCATGATCTACAGTGTAACACTATGAGCACTTAGAGTTTTGTTCCATATGAAATACAGAATGTTTGGAATGTTTAAAGTTCTATCCTATCAGAACACAATTTGGTGGGAATGTTCCAATGGGACATTTCAGGAAATGCTATTTTTCCCCAAAGTTAGAACAAAGTATTATTGTATACACTTTTTATTTCCTGTCTGGTAGCAGGTGATATTCTAAAAAATTAACTTTGCTGATAAACTTTTTTCAGTTGCATAATAATACTTAATGTATACAGAGATTTCATTGAAAAATTGCATATTCAAAATATATTCTGTTTTAGTATCTTAATTTACCTTATTTCTGTTTTTCTAACTGCAGCTGTTTCTGTAAAGACAATTATTGGAATGGCCAAGTTGAAAAAACAGTTCTTATATGCTTGAAATGGGCAGACACCCACTACTTTGATCAATTCCAAAGCAACCTAGAGAAGAAAAAAGAACAAAAAACCACAGAAAACTGACATATTTCATCTAAAACACAACTAAAATAACATTGGATGTGTGCAACATACATAAATGAACAATAAACCTGTGTATTTTTGTATTTTAATAAAAATGTAGTCTTACTCACCAAGCCAGATACGGCTGCTGTAGAAGTTGCAATAGCAGGGATAATTTTTCCAGCTATACGTTTTGTTTTCAATCTATCTGCAGGTTCAATGTTATACATTTTGGCACGCAAATTGGAAGCTGCTGTAATAAAGTCTATGTGGCCATTACTGTCATCATCCTTTTCAAAGTTAAGTTCCTTCATCTGCAAATCACCTAATCAGAAACCAAATGTCTTTATTAATTCATAATTATTTTAAATATTTATTTTAATTTTCCTTAAGGAAAATTTTGTTTATATTAATATATTTAAAAAGCCATAAAATGGGAAATTACTAGAAATATTAATCAGCTGCAGAAACCTCCTTCTGGAATAAGGAGACAATTTAATAAAATGAAGATACCTTTCAGCAAAAAGGAATAGATTGGAATTAACCATATTTTAAAAACAGTGTACTTATAGAAAGAAGAACTCTATAACAAAATTTCAGGATCTACCACATCAAGAGGCAACATCCACTTTTTCATTAATGTAGAATAGTTAAAAACTTAGTATTCTGAAGTCTTACAAAAAGCAAAAATGTGCATTTAACAAAACATAATATAGTCATAAAAATTTAACTTGTTTAGTTATTGAAAAACAGGTTTACAATTTGAAAGAGTGCTCTGTTTCAATTTTCTTCTAGAGTGTGTCATTCAGATTTCATGACTGTGAAAACTGTATGCAGTAGTATGTGCTGGTAAATGTTTAAGAACCAGTTTTGCCAGCTCCATTGATGCCATCACACCAAGCCATTAGCCACAATAAAACTTACTAGCATGCTAGTCATTGTACCTGAGCTCAGCCCTCTACCAGCTGGCAAAATTACCACAGTTTTATAAATCAGCTCTTGTGAGCAGGAGTGATATTCGAAAATTTTAGCAACTGGTTCTCTGCCCGGTTGCTGGGTGGGCGTGGCCATCGTGGGCATATTCAGCCTCCAGGGAGACTCCTGGGAGAGGCGGAATGGGTGGGGCCAGCCAGTACTTGCAACTACCAGTTCGGCAAACTAGATGTAAAATTAGCATCTGGTCGCCTGAACCAGTCCAAACAGGCTGAATCCCACACTTCCTTGTGAGCCAGTATGAGCTGTCTCCAGCACATCACTGTCTATGCTTCATTCTTGAGGCAGCCATATTTGGACAAAAGGATATAATAAAGCATTCTATATAGCAATAAGATTAATTGATCAATCAATAAAAGCAAATCTATTTGGAGTGCCTTAAAAATCTTGAAAGAACTTAACCAAACTACTAATCAATGTTGATTTTATGGAAAACAGAAGTCTTTCACCTGTCTTTCACAGTACTAATAATTAACTTTCAAGTACAAAAAATGTGCTAAGTTTCTTAGTGAGAGCTTGCCCTCTAGTAAATTATTGAAAGAAGCCAAATTGTGTGCCATATCTGAAGTCAAATCCCCTCTGATCTGGCATTCAAACATCACGTAAAATCCCCTTTTCTGAAAATTTTTGCTCTCTCTTTTCCTATCCATTGTGGCTCTTACTTTTTTCTATACGTTTATCAATTGTTTGATGTATCGATGTAAATTTTATATAATTGTTTTTAATGTATACATATATTGAATGGATCAATCTGATTAAAAGTCAGTTTTCTATATTTCTAATAACTGATACTAACTTTTTGTAGCTTTGTTGGCCAAGATGGCACTCTCCAATTGAAGAAGAGCATTTCTTTCATCCTCACTGCTTACAGGAATAGGATCAGGTTTCCGTACTGCTTCATCTGTTTGTACAACCTATAAACATTAACAACAAATAGTACAACAAATATTTTATTTAAATTGAGAAAAAGATTACTGCTTATTATAAAATATAAAAATAAAGCTTCAGGGAAAATACTATTTTCATTGCAGTACAATTTAAAGTAACACATTTTGGGACTGAGACCAAACACGCTTAGACTGGGAAGATAAATATAAAAGCAACAGACTGGTAGATTATGCCTAAAAACCAAGTACCAAAATTATGATTCAAGCTTTAGGGTAGACTTGGATATATGGTAATTCTCTACTTATGACCTTAATGGAGCCTGCAAATGGAGTGAGAGATCTCCTGCTGAAAAAGAGGGCAGACACCTCCACTCCATGTGAAGAATCAATGTTTACCCAGCTTCTTGGAGAACAAAATACTGCTTGCCAAAGAGGTGGAATCTGTCCTTCAAGCAGTAATTTTTCTCTCAGTGAAGCTGAATGAAGAAGTCCTTCCATGAGGGATCTTTTTCATCAAGCCTTTCCAAGAACAAAATGCTGCTTGTCAGAGAGATCTTCAGGATACAAGTTTCCTTTTTCTGTCAAAGACAGCCAGTTCCTCTCCCCACACGAGCTTCCTAGTCTAGCACAGGATGGTGAGAGGAACTGGCTGTCTGTGCTAGAGAAAGAAGACTCAGCTCTTTGGAATCAGAGCTTTCATTCTCTGGCACAGACAACTGATTTCCTTCCTCACTGTACATTAGCCCAGGGATCAGCAACTCCAGGTCTGTGGACCAGCACTCAGCCGCAAAACCACACCCCCAGTAATCCATGGACAAACCTCCCTCTACAGAACCGAACCTTGGTGCCAAAAGGTTGGGGGCCACTGCATTAGCCTGTATAGCATTTAGAAACACTGTATTTGCTAACTTTCTGGTTCGAAATCCATTTCATGCAATCTTTCTAAAAGGTGGAAAAACTTTTTTCAGCCAGAGTCTTTGAAAATGACAGGGCTGCTTGACAGAGGGATGCTGGCTGGAAAAGTCCATGAAGAAATCAAAAAGGGGATTTTAGCCTGGGACACTTTTTATTTATTTTATTTATTAAACAAATTTATATAGCTGCCCAACTCATGTATATGTGACACTAGGAAACGGCTAAAATGCCTCTTGGCTTTGGCTATAGACATTTTAAACCAGCATCTTTGCTTAACAGTAGAGCTGCTTGGAGGATGGATGGCATTCTGCATCAGGGCAAAATCAACTCAGCAGGCAACCCTTCAGCTTTCAATAAGGCTGACTGAAAATGTGTGTCTCAAAATGGGTTGTATGGGACCTTTATTCATTCAGCCCTCAAGAACCAGGACTCCTGCAGCAGTGGATTGCTAGTTTCTCTGGCAGTATCCCTACTGACTTTGAGGAAGCAATCAAATGATCGCAGAGGGCTTGGCAACTTGTAAATGAAGACAAGTTGCCAAGAGCCCAGATCACAATCATGTAACCACAGGGGCACGCCATTACTTTGAACCCCGGTTGTAAGTCCCTTTATTAAGCTGAGAAGTGCCTGCATTGTGACTTTTATATTGCTGGAAAGTGGCATCATGTATGAACTTAAAGAACATTTGAAAACAACATTATTATATCAATCAAGAAGAAATTATGCATTAAATTTTTGGATAAATAAATATAACCAGTTTATTTTAAATATATACACAAGTGTGTATGTATTTAACTTATATGGCTGCCTAACTTAATAACTATGGGTGGCTCACAATAGCAAGATTTGTCAGCAAGTTGTGGCCCTCACAGTATCACTGCAGTCATGTGACCTTATTTAGATTCTGGCTACTGACTCACACTTACAAAGTTTGCAATGTCCATGGATATATGATTACCATTTACAACCTTCTCTACAGGCTTCCTACAAGTAAAGTCAATGGGGAAGATAATAAGGAATGTTCCGAATCATTCTGGTAAGTACCCTTAGCCTTTTTGCATTCACATGCCACCACTCTGCCCATATCCCAGCCTTCCTGTGCTCATGCCACACCATTCATTCTCTGGCTTTCCTATATGTTCCCTGTGATATCTGGCCTGCACTCCCAGTATGCCATCCACTCCATCATCTTAGACTTCCACCCTGCTATCCACACACTCACCCTTTTTCCGTTCTTACCATGCTGTCCAAGGCCCTGGTCTTCCTGCACACAGATGCAAACTGAGCCCTGCCTCCAAAGCCTCCCCCCAGCTTATACATGTCTTGCACTGGCCCTCCCAGGGTCTTCCCCACCCCCACTCCACTCATGCCTCTGAGTTTCTTACCTGAGACTCTTAATAATTTGTTCCAATAACTTGTTATTACTTTTGTAGTTATAACAGTGGCTGGGACTGACTGGATTTTTGTTGCTAAATGATGTGGTTACACAATGTCATACTTTATGATTTAATCACTTAGCAATAACAATTACAATCTCAATTGTAATTGTAATAGAAGGATTATTTGTAATAGAAAAAGTCAGAGATTTGTTCCTTGCCTAATAACAACTGTTGTTCCTAAAGGTTCCATCTGTTCTATTTTTTCAGGTTTTTCAGGTTTCTTACCCAACTCACTGTGGCAGAACTTTTGTGGATCACAGGTTTTGCCACTAAAAAGAATGATTGAGACTTTCAGGTTTCCTTTTCCCTTCTTTGGTGTTTTTTTCCTCTATCTCCAGAATTCTGCTAAGGACACTCATCCAAGTTAATTCATTCTATGTTCGGCACAATTTATTTCAGAATAACTAGCATTTATTCTATCTATCTATCTATCTATCTATCTATCTATCTATCTATCTATCTATCTATCTATCTATCTATCTATCTATCTATCTACCTACCTACCTACCTACCTACCTACCTACCTACCCATCCATCCATCCATCCATCCATCCATCCATCCATCCATCCATCCATCCATCCATCCATCATCCATCCATCCATCCATCCATCCATCTATCATCCATCCACCATGTTTTCCCCAAATTAAGACCCGGTCGTATTTTCTTCTGGGCCCCAAAATAAGCACTAGTCTTATTTTCAAGGGATGTCTTACTTGTTTACCTTAGGACCAGGCCTCCCACGCACTGACACCTGTTGTGCTGCTGCCTGGCTTCTTCAGCCGCTTGCAGCCGCTCATAGCCAGACGCTGTGTGGCTTGCCACGCTGATGCCGCTGGTCACGGCAGAAGGCTGTGTGGCAGATTGTGCCATTGTGAGCATCAGAAGTGGCACCAGCATGATGCACCATACGGCC
Organism: Coluber constrictor foxii; assembly: GCA_038048745.1. Classification (NCBI taxonomy): domain Eukaryota; kingdom Metazoa; phylum Chordata; class Lepidosauria; order Squamata; family Colubridae; genus Coluber; species Coluber constrictor. Next base: position 89,041,780 of record CM075961.1, on the reverse strand, counting down.
TCCTGCCACGAGTGGCAGCACCAGTGCAACGAGCCACATAGTGTCTGGCCGAGAGCAGCTGCAAGCAGCTGAAGAAGTCAGGCAGCAGTGCGACAGGTATAGGGGCCTGGGTGCAGCGGTCCTAAGGTAAGCAGGTGCAGGGCATGTGTGTCAGCTTCACCTTCCACTCCTGCCCTAGCTTGATTTTTATGCATGTACCTCACCCCACCTCGTACAACCAGACACTGTGAGAGTGGATGGGGTCTTAACTAGGGTTTATTTTGGGGATAGGGCTTATATTAAGCACATGTAAAAATTAAGCTAGGGCTTATTTTTTGAATACGTCTTATTTTTGGAGAAAAACGGTATCTATTTGTCTATCTCCATCCGTCCATCCATCCATCCATCCACCCACCCACCCACCCACCCACTATTCTAGGCAATAAACAGAAAAAGAAGACAAAAAGAAGATACACATTACTCAACAGTTGAACTTACTTTGTTAGAGGGTCGAAACTCCTGAATCTTTAACCCAGAAATTATCTTGAAAATAGTGTCTTGTGATACATCCTATATTTGTTTAAAAAAATCCCAATAATTATTAATTGCATGAAACAGGCACTCTTCAAAGTTATTTCACTTCTCACTCCAAAAGTTGATTTCCAAAATAAGGAAATCAATTACCAAAATAATTTATAAATATATTTACAATGTATTTGTTAGAGCAGATTTCATGAGTCTGTGTTTAACAAAAAATGACTGATAATGTTTCCTAGACAATGTTTCTTTCACACATATAAAATTATATGAATAAAACTGCAAAGTTGCTTATTTCCTTTTGTTGGCAGGTATTTTAATATTACATAATGGAAATAATCTCTGTATATATATACATGTGTATATATATGTATATATGTGAAAAATTAGATTATAATTGATAAGAATAAATATATTGCAAGAAAAAAAAACCCTGGAAAGCAGAGTATCAGGAAGCATAATCCAGATAAAATGAAGAGGGAGAAATCCAACTAAACACTGGATTTAAAAGGTTTCTTAACCCTGTTTCTTGACTTTTCAAATTACTCTGAAAAACTAACAAAAACAGATTACAGGTAGTCCTTGAAGTATGACTCTAATATGAGACTGCCAATTAGGGTTGAAAATTGGGATATTGTTAAATGAACTGCCTCAAGTAATGACCAGTTATCTGTGCTCTCCCCAGTGCATTTCCTGAGGCCTAGTGGGAAGATTCAGGCTTCTCTAGGCCTTCCCCACCATGCAAGCAGGCCTGCAGCACAAATAACTGTCTTGCCAGGGAAAAACAAAGGGGAAGAAAAATACCAGGTGCTCCTGTCTTTCCTAATTCTGTTTCTGCCCTTCTTCCTACCAAGATGCCCTGCATTTTGGGGCAAAAATAGGTTACCTAGCCTTTCAAAGCTTTCTGCTTCTATCAACTGGCCAGCAGAAGACTACAAAGCTCTCCTGCCTCTTGCCTGGTTTTGGGAAGCCAGCCCTTGCATAAAAGGCAGCTTCAGGAATAGCTTCCTAAAACTGTTCCCTTATATAATCCCATCCTTCCCTCAGAAAACCACATTTTTTTAAAAAAGAGCTGGGAGACTTGACTTCTCCACCCCTAAAATTAGGTGCTAAAACTAAATTCCCTCTCTGCTTTCCAATCTCTATCCTTTTTAAAATACTTTATCTCCAAGCTGAAGAGGAATAAAGGAAGCAAAGTTATAAAACATTTCTGCAATTTTTTCCCTTGAAAAAATTTCCCCAAAAATAGTTCAACAAAATGAAGGATACTCCTTGTTGCTTGATTCCTCTATTCTTCAACTTGGAATCAAGGTAAGGTTTTTAAAAGGAATAGAGATTGGAGAAGAGAGGGAATTTAATTTTAGCATCTAATTGGTATAGTGGGAGAGCAATAAGTCTGCCTTCCCAGATGATGATGATGATGATGATGATGATGATGATAAAAATGTGACTTTCTGGAGAAAAAAGGGGGCTAAATAAGAGAAAGATTTTGGGAAGCTTATCCTGAAACTGCCTTTATGCAAGGTCTGGCTTCCCAAAGCCAGGCCAGAGGTAGGAGATAGTCCCAGCTTCCTGCTGGCCAGTTAATTGGGGTCATCTTATTGGCACAGAAAAGTTTTGAAAGCAGCTGTCATTTTAGAAAGGAATTATCAGGTCCTCCGAAAATGACAGCTGCTTCTAGGAGGCATGGGGAGACTTGGGAAGACACCTGAGAATTGCAAATCTGATGGGATGGGGGAAAGAAGAGAAGTGGGGAGTGCTGCAACATGCCAGTGGTTTGTCAAAAGAGTGAATGACCAGCGTCACTGCAGCTGTTGTAACTTTGAAATAGGGTCATATATAGTTTTGGGGTGTCAGCTGTAACTTTAAATTGTTGTTAAGTGGCATGTTGTTTCTCAAGGACTACCTGTAGTGCAAATACTGTATCAGCTATTTGAAGGTTTACCTTTTCTGTAAAAGAGATACAATAAATTGTTGCAAACAGTTTTGCTGTACTCAGTATGAAACTGTAGTGCCTAAAGAAAAAGAAGAGGGGGATTGTAGGAAATTAAAACAAAAAGCTTCTCCAATCAAGTTTACAGCAAACTATATTTAACTGAATCTCAAGTCAAATCAGATTCCTTTAGAGAAAATAATTGATGCTCTTAAACATATTCTGAGAGAAAGTTCAGAATCATCTGAGACTTTCCTAAAGCCAGGACAGCCCTTTGAAATATAATTTGTGGGACTTATTTTTGAATCATAAGTTTATTTCATCAAAGGTCTCCAGTTATAATGCTCTGGAGAAAGGATGTTGAATACTTAGAGGCAATGTTTTTCTAACATTTGTAAACAACGAGAAATTTATCTCTGGATTGTAAATTTTCTTTATTTGTTATCCCTCCTTGTTATCCTTCCAACCAACTCTTCAATCTTTTTCTTTGCTTCTCCCTTTCAGTCCATTAATTTATATTTAGAAACTTGAAATGATTATAAAGCACTATTATGTCAGAGCAAGTATTCAGGATGCCACATCACCTCCATTAAATAAAGCAAAAATAAAGATTATTAGCCCAAAGCTAATTATTATCGGCTGTAGAAAACCAAATAAATGACTTGGAATTTCCATATCTTGATAGGATTTGGAAACAAAAGGTGTACTTTTTCCAATGGACATATGACAAAATACAGAGTAAATCCTTGAAGCAATGAGACATTTGGGGGGTTGGAAGTATTAGGAAACAGTATCTTGGATCTAGAATTTAAATCCTAATTTTGATATAAATGCAAACCAAATTTAGGCATAAATTTTCATTGAAATATTTCTAAAATTAGCACTCTCATGTGATTGGCATGTGTAAAAGTACATGTTCTAAAAGTAACTGAATGGCGCATTAAGAGATAACACCAAACAAGTATAGCCAAAGAAAAAAAAAGCAATTCACTAACATGTTTACATCAGAAGGCTTTATTACAGGATTTAAGACTTTATTCTTAAAGTCATAAAAGATCTTCTGATATCATATTCGCATACAAATACCAATATAAACTAGTTCTATAAGTCCACAGATAAGCATTTTTGTCAATTACAATAACAATATATAATAAAGAGAAATGTACTTACAAAGAGTCATTAAAATCAAACTGAATGGGAAAAGGTGGCCTTTTTGGTGATTGCCAGAACAAACCTGCCAATTCAAAGTAAAACAAATTAATTGCTAAAAACAGCAAAATTAAATTTGATAGAATATAAAATTATTGCACTTACTGCCATCTTTTAATCGTGTATCAATAGGAAATGAATGCAGTAACTGAAGAGCCTAAGTAAAAAAATAAATAGCATAGTTCAATGAGCACATATAAATGTTTTTCATTAAAGAAAACATGGTACATGTAAACTATTCTAAAGTCTTATCAGATAAGAAACTGCAATAAAATACACAATACAGGACTTCTATTGTAAAATTCTTTCCTCAGAAAATTTATTATGAACTAGTATTGAAACAGTAATTACTATAAAGTAGACTGTCCAAGTTTTGGTTTGTCTGGGCCACACTGCTCTTTTAAGAGCAGTTTGTCTTAGGCCACATATAAAATATTGTTATTATCATGAATATAAATAACGAACTTCCTTTAATTTTTGAACTCTTGTGGCGCTGCATTACTAGATGTCCAGGACTGAATGTAACCCATAGGCTCCAAGTTAGACCCACTGCTCATAAGGGGTTGATAGTAATGATATCATTTACTATATAATAATTTATTTCTTGTGGAATCTTCACCTAATCTTAATCTTAAATAGATTTTTGAGATTTTTATTTATTAATTTACCTAATAACAATAGACTACCAGAAATGTCATTGGGCGAGTGTCTTAAGTGAGGGGCCAACCTTTATATACTTCTTCCAGTTTGTTTGGTTTTTATGCTTTTTGGGGATACGAAATTAGCCCTTGGCTTTATTCCTCTTCTGCTAGTCTGCTTGGTAGAACTGATACACTCATACACATATGTAAACATGCACATTAAAAGCCAGCATTATTTTCATGTGGCTGAAATGAGAGCTAATAAATTATTTGGCATATTTACAAAGATAATTTAGATTAATATTCAAAAGACATCTACAAAAAAAGTTATCAATTAGTAAATGTATCTTTCCAAAAAGTTTATCTTCCTACTTAAGGTCTAGAAATATTCTCTGCATGATCCCCTGCAATGGAAGGATTTTGCCTCAGTTTGGATATAATGGAATAAATAAAAATATCAATTTGAAAATCAAAGAAATCTTTAACATCTGCTTGATTAAGGTCACTTCCCAACATCATCTAGATATAAAAAAATCTTTTAGCTTTTATTGCTTTAGTAGTGGAGTTTGCCTCTCTCTATCAAGCTCATCATTCTTATTCTGTACAGTTAATGTTAGGAAATCAATATTTTGAATTATTAATAATAAAGTAGTGATGCTTCCCAATTTATATAGTATAGTGGAAAAAATGGACATTTATCTAGCCAAACAGCTTTTAAAAGTGTATAACTGAACCAGTGGCAAATGAATTACCGTATTTTTCGGAGTATAAGTCGCACCAGAGTATAAGACGTACCTTAGTTTTTGGGAAGGAAAATAAGAAAAAAGCTGATTGGCAGGTGGATCGGCCTCCCAGAATACCCCCAATCAGCTGTTCCCAGAGGTGACTTTTAGCAACAGGTTCCTTGGTTGTGAGCTCTGTGCCTTGCTTTTTTTTTGCTTTTTTTTCTGCCTCTGAAACTTCTGAAACTCTGTTTCAGAAAAAAACTTTTTTTCCTGCCTCTGAAAGCCTCCAAAACAGAGCTTCAGAAAAAAAGCTCTGAAGCTCTGTTTGGGGACTTCTTTTCTGAAGCTTCATTTCTGATGCTTTTTTCAGCCTCTGAAACCTCCGTTTGAGAAGCCAGGTAGGGCTACATTCGGAGTATAAGATGCACCCAGATTTTCACCCTCTTTGGGGGGGGGGGGGAAGGTACATCTTATACTCTGAAAAATACGGTACTCTTCAAGTTTTTTTAAAATGTCAAAGTCTATTTAATAACGCTGGAATCATAAATTAATTACCGTGTTTTCCCCAAAATAAAACCTTATATTTTTTGAGCTCCAAAATAAGCATTAGGGTTTATTTTTGAGCAACATGATATCAGGATGATCAGTTCTCTTCGCAGTGGCACCGGCAGCAGATGGAGGCAGAAGCATGGAGGGAAGGCAGACAAGCACAACTTGCCACGTAGGCTGCAGGCAAGCCAAATGATGTGAAGACGAGCTTCCCGCAGCCGACCGTCCTCTACGTGCCATCTTCCAGCTGGTCTGAGGCCCATGCAGCATATCCGAATTGCTTGCCTTCCCCTCACACCTCTGCCTCTATCTGCTGTGAGTGCCACTGCATGAAAACGAGCCTTCCGCGGTAGGTCAGCCACTCCAGCCCATGACTCAGCTTTCCTGTATGGTGCAGCCAGTTTGCGTGCCTCTTCCCCCCCCCCCCCGTTTCTACCTCTGCCTGCTGCTTAGACAGGTAATCAACTCACCTGTGCTGCAGCTGCTTCTGGATACCATTGATCCCCACACCCTTTTATGGTTATGGGAGTGATGGTTATGCCCACACAGTCATACCCCTGCTGATGACAACCTTAACTGGAGCTTATTTTTGGGATAGGGCTTATATTAGTAGCACACTAAAAAATCAGTCTAGAATATATACTTTAAATGGAAATAACAGTGCTTTTTAAAAATTTCAGCACTCTGACAAATGGTATAGTTATAGCCACCCCATATCTTCTATATCTAGAATCATACAGATTGGTGATTTATAGGTAGTCCTTGACTTATGATCATAATTGAGCCCAATATTTCTATTGCTAAACAAGTGGTTGTTAAATAAATCTACTTTCCTATTTACTTTGTTTGTCAGAAGGTGACAAATGGTGATCACATGTTCCCGGGGCAACTATCATAAATATATGCCAGTTGCCAAGTGTCCAAATTTTCATTACATGACCAAGGGGATACTGCAATGATCTTCAGTTTTAAAACTGGTCATAAAATACTTTTTTCAGCATTGTTGTAACTTTGATGGTCACTAAACGAATAGTTTGAGTTAAGAACTACCTGTATTAAGCTCAAGAAACTTGTATAGGTCTGGAAAATCCTATCCAGATTCCATTACAGATATCTGTAAATAGTTGGAAAATTTAAGAAAAAAAAGTCTTTTTAGAAATGTTCCCGATGACATTTCTAACTGTAAAGAAATTTCAATCTGGGGTTACACTGGAAAGTGTTTCAGAAACTTCAGCTAGTATAGAATGCAATAGCACAGACAAATTCTGGAAGTTCCTAGGGCAGCAAATGTAACACCGCTTTTGTACGAGCTGCATTGGCTGTAGTTTGCTTCTAAGTCCAATTCAAGTTATTGGTTATTATTTTTAAAGCCCTTTATGGCATTGGTCCAGGATATCAGAAATCATCTTGCTCAATGGAATAAAAACACCCATTTGGGACTTGTCATGAATCCCATTTGCCAAGGACTTTTAATTGGCAGGGTCAAGAAGCAGAGCTTTCCACTATAGCCTCCACCCTTTGGAACAATTTAATATTGGAAATGAGATCTGCCCCTAACCTTCTGACCTTCCTGGAGGGCCTTAAAACCTGGCTCTTGGCATCAGCACCTCCACTTTGTCACAAGAGGTGATTGATGGGGTAAGAGAAAAGACTTCTCCCTCATGCCATCCATCCTCCTGGTTTTTAGCCCCTAGTTAAGTTTCATTTATTTTCACTGTATATTTTTATACCTTTGTAAGCTGTGTAGAATCACTCCAACAGTGAGATGAGTGGCACATAAATTTAATAAATAAATAAATAATACAAATATATAAATATATATAAATACATAAAATAAAAAGGGGTTATTTATTTATTTTTCACATTTTTGAACTGTCCATCTCCCTCAGAGGGACTCTGGGGTGTGTACAATAAAAATTAAAATATAAAAACAGTACATGAAAATTAAATTTTTTGAATTAAAATTTTAGGAGGAGACAAGGATGACTCTTCAGTTTCCAATAATCTCTATTGCTTAGCATATAAATTAAAACTAGTCTGCTATTAATCTGATCACTTTCTGATTCAATTTACTAGCCTGAATCAGTTGGCTATGAGCAAAGTGTCAGGACTATTGAAAAGCAGTAGTTGAATCAAATGAACACTTAATCAGGCTAGATGTGGACTAGAAATATTGCTTGAGTTGATGGTCTAAAACAAAAAATTTGGACTAAAGAATTTATATTTGGCTTCTTCCTGTATTAAATTAGATTTGATCTAATTTCAGTTATTTCAAAAGTTAGCACTAACTGTAACTGGTTTTACAACACATTAGTAAAATCAATACATATTATTTTATAATCCCTTGCTAAAGTTTACAAAGAGGGAAGTATAAAGTTGATCTGCTAACTAACAATTATTTCAAATTGTTAAATAATATTTCAATTATTTAAAAATTCAGTGCTTTTTTAATTGGTAGCCGACCATCCAGGATCCCATTCATGGATCACAGCTTTATCATGGCAAAGAGGCTTGCACAACTCAAAAAAGCAATAGTGGGGGACATAGTGGAGAGTTCTGACAAAACATGGTTTACTGGAGAAGAAAATGGCAACCCATTCCAGTTATATTTGCAAGAAAAGTATGGACAGTATCAAAAGCTAAATGATAAAACATCATAAGAGGAGCCCCTCAGGTCAGAAGATGCCCAATATGCAACTGGAAAAGAGCAGAGGGCAATTATAAGTAACACCAGAAAGAATGAAGTGGCTGAATCAAACCTGAAAGATGCTCTTTTCCAACAACCTAGGAGGTGACTTTACACATGGACATCACCAGATGATCAATACCTAAAACAGACTGAAAGGTGATGTTCAAAATCCTACTAGCTAGGCTTCAGAAATAAGTGAACTGAGAACTATCAGAAGTACAAGCTGGTTTTAAAAGGGGTAGAGGAACTAAAGATCAAATTGCCAACACTTGCCGGATTATGGTGAAAGCAAGGGAGTTCCAAAACCCACCCACTCCCATCTAATTTGCTCATTAAGCTAAAGTCTTTGTGTAGATTACAACTAACTGTAGAAACTTATACGGAGATCAAAAAGCAACAGTTAGAACAGTTCCAGGATGATGTCACGGTGGTGCGGTACAGGAGAACGGGGCTCTGTTCTTCTGTCTGAATTTTCGCATCTAGAGGCTGGTAGAGGCGAAGCTAGATCCTGGAGGGGTCAGCATCATAGAGGGGATACTCCAGGGGTGACGGGGAGAAGAGCAATCCCCCGTTGCAGCAGGAGGAATCCCTTGAATTTGGCGTGAAAGAGACTGACTGTTATGGTCGGGTCGGGAGGTGTAACAGCCTGATCGAATGGTGGAGGAAACAGCGAGGAATATTGGTGGAGAGTGACAAGGCAGAGTGAGATACCGACTTGCTTCTCTAAGCTGGTGAATATTTACACACACAAAAAAAGAATTTCTGATAGAGCCAGAGATGCTAATGTTCTGGGAGTGAAGAGAAGTGACAGCGACTGTGCAAAATAGAGGGAATCCAAGCAGACATCTTGGATTCGGAGAACTGAGAAGTGACAGATGAAATAGTGAGACTTAGGAGCAAAGAACTTTGGCGAAAACTGTGAAGGACTTTGGATTAGATACACCTGTAATCAACTGTGAATATTTAATATAGCTATTATTTAATCTACTTACTATATTGATTGTATATTACATATACATAGATACATATTTATGTATTGGCTATACTTATAAATAGATAAATTTTTAAAATAGATTAAGAAGAATATTTTTGTGATCTTTGTATAGAACTTTCAGCTTTATATAGTTAATTTTACATATTTTACATATATATATATGCATATTTAAAATGATATAATTTCCATTTAATATAACTTATATGACCGCATCTGTAAATGTATTTAGGTTAGAACTGATACTGTCAGTGGTATTCAAAACTGTTGGATTATAATATTAACTATTTAATTAACTTAATTAACAAATATAACAAACTATTTAATTAACTTAATTAACAAATATAATCTTAGATTATATTTGTACTATACTAAGGAGTAATTTATATAGGTCTCAGACAGGATAATATAGAGTATTATATTCATTCTTTTTAAATAATAATGGACATACGACGAATGTGTAGAGTAGGAGAAATTTTTACAAGAGGAAAGGACTTCTGAGAAAACAAAGAATAAGGATTTATGGTATTGTGGAAGACGTTTTTAAAGAGTTTAACTATGACAAGCACAACAATGATCACAAAAACTGCAAAGAAAACTACGCTGATAACAGCCTCCCCATTGGGACAGAGATCAATAGGAGATATGCTGGGTGATGAGAAAGCAGGATTCTCACTGGGTCTACAGAATATGCAGTCAACATTGAATATGATCCAAGAAGTGATGCTGAAAACACAAGAGTCAATAGGTAAGAACCACGAAGAAATGAAGAGTGATATGGGTGAAGTGAAGGAAGATATGCAAAAATTAGATGACAGAATGGGAAACCCCAGGAGTCAATTGCCAAAAATGAACAGAGAATAAAGACAGTGGAGGTAAGAACAGAGCAAACGGAAAAGAAACTGGAAGCAACGCAAGAAAGACTGATGGCAGTGAACAAAGACCTGGAGGAGGCAATAATACCACTAGAATTGGAAAAATCATATTTTTTTCTGCAATTTCCAAATATAACAGATAATAAAGAGGAAGATCTAAGAAATCTCATGACAGAAAGGCTGGTTGACATGATGCAGATGAATAAACATGAAATACAGAATGGCATTGATGAAATCTACAGAGTCCATATCAATTATGGATCCATACCATATGGAGTCCATACCAATTATGTACGACGTCATAAATTACTGCGGGAAGTACACGTGAGATTCACACACACACACACACACACACACACACACACACACACACACACCAATCAGGGATGGAATTTATAGAAGGACATGAGATATTCCATTGACTTATAATGGGAGAGAAATTATAACCCTCAAGCAGGTACCCAGAAGAATTAGAGAACAAAGGCGGAACTACTACTTTCTCTCTTCACAATGAGTTAAGTATAAAATGATGTTTCAGTGGCTTATCCTTGAGAGTATGTTGATATCTTGGCAGGATAAAAAAATCAGAATGGACAAAGCCCAAGAGTTCTATGAGCACTACATAGCAACAGATGAGGAACAGGATAATGAAGAAGAAACAGATGGTAAAAGCCAGGAAGAACAAGAATTGGAAGAAAAGGAGTTAGACCAAGAAGCAAGAGAGAGTACGGAAAGAGAACATCAAGAAAGAGAGGGGGCAGGGATGAGGACGCAACGGGAGATAAGATCGAGGAGAAGAATGAGGACTTCCAAAAACCAATAATATGGAAGAAGAAATTAAGTTAATATTAATCAATATAAATGGACTGAACTCTCCAGTTAAAAGAAAGCAAGTATTTTCTAAACTCCAAAAACCAAACATGGATATTACATGTCTACAAGAAGTACATATTAAAAAACAGCAAGGTGGCATCCTAGAATCTCCTAAAATAGGGAAACTTTATTTATAGCACAGAAAAAGAAGAGGGGTATACCAGTATACATAAAAGAATGGCTAAAACCGAGACAGATTTACACAGACGAAGAAGGGAGAACGCTACTATTTGAAGTAACAATATGGCAAAAATGGGCAGTTATTTAAACACCAAACACTAATCAGAAGAAATATTATCATAAATTGCATAAGAAAACAGTAGAATTAGAACTGAAGAATGTATGTTTATTAGGAGATTTCAATGTGGTAGTGGATCCCAAAAAAGAATACAAAACTGGTAAAAAAAATAAGAAGAGGAAAACATTGCCAAATACCTTCTTCGAAATGACGCAAGAACTGAATTTAAAGGATATCTGAAGAGAACTAAATCCACAGAAAAGTCAGCATACTTTCTTTTCCAATCCGCATAATTCATGGTGCAGGATAGATATGGTGTGAATGGATTTGAAATTGGGTAAAAACATAGTGGAGGTAGAAATAACATCAAATACATGGGCTGACTATAATACTCTAATAGTGAAATGGAAGGAAAAAAACAAAAAAGAGAGGGAGATGGACCATGAATTTAAAAGAAAAAAATATGTTCAAGGGATAGAAAAAGAGCTAGATTTTTTTTAAAGGAAAATTTTAAAAAAAAATTAAAGGAAAATTTAAATGAACACACAACTCTACAACCTGGAATTAAAGAGAGACTTCCTAATAATGAGGACAATTAACCAGTGGAACAGCTTGCCTTCAGAAATCATGGGCGCTCCATCACTGGAGGTTTTTAAAAAGAGACTGGACAGTCACTTGTCTGAGATTGTATAGGTTCTCCTGCTTCAGCAGGGAGCTGGACTAGAAGATCTCCAAGGTCCCTTCCAGCTTTACTCTTTTCTAACAGATACTGAAGCTGAAGCTCATTTTGGTCTCCTTCTCCACAGTCACATAATGAAATTTTAGGTACTCAGAAACTGGTTCATATTTGTGGCCATTTGCAGTATTCCATGATCACATTACCAAAATTTATGATGGTTTTGCAGTCCCTTAATGATCAAATGATTCACTTAACAATTTCTACAAAAATGTTGTAAAATCAGGTGCAGTAACATTGTGACCCTCTTAACAACTGGAACAATTTATGGCTGTAATGCAGGGCTCAATTATGGTTGAGGAACAATTGTTCTTGATCTACATTCCTGGACTGAAGGTATTGCATTATGGCTGGTTTTCTCTTGAAATTAATTATTTCAATTTTTGTGGATGTTACAGTACAGAAATTAAACAGTATCTAACAGCAGAAGCTTGCTGGCTACAGAAATAGGGGGAAAAAACATTTTAAGCAGCACAGTAATTTCTTAAAACCTTGGGTTTTGCGTTTGCAAGATAATGTGTATTTTTTATGCTATTTGATGATCAAACTGCAGTTCTGGATTTCTATGAAGTACTGGCAAATCAAAAGGGACAGATAGTTTTCCCACTGATATTTAAAATGATAGTTTTTTAAAAAAAATAATTATATTAGTTTCATATGCATTTTATTACACTGAACATTACTTTAAAAATCAAATGTGGGCAATAGCTTGCCATATCATGAGAGAACATGCATATATGGTGCCCCAACTACCATAGTTGGGGCACCAAATATATAACCAAATATGCTCATGTCATATTGGTTGTCAATTATATATCCCTTTTAGGCTTAAATATCTAAAATCTGTATTGAAACACACCCATTGGGATATAAACCATCATTTTAACCATTTAGTGTCTAACTCTTGGAGAATTTATAGACAAGTACTCTCCATGCTACCCTGTCAATCAATCATAGGGTTGACATTTTGGCTTCTAGTGATGTTTCTGGTTTTATACAGTTCAACACCGCTCTGTTAATTGCTATGGCTATCCATGAATCAAAGATTGTTCTCTTTCCTCTTGAACTCTAATGTATATATTGTTGGCAGAAATGAATCCATTATATTGTGTACAGGCAATGTGAACACTGACTGTTTGTATTTAGCACATATATATATCATTTTATTTCTTTTGCTTATTTCATCCTAGAAAAGATTGTATTTTATCTTTGATTAGGCTGACAGTTAAGTAAATAAATAATAAACTATATATACAGCAATGCATTATTTTAGGAAGTATATTTTAAAAATGATAGCATAAAAGCATTTTAAATAAATAAATAATCTGTTTAATTTATGTACAAACAAATAAAAGAGGTATTTTAATAAATGAGGCCTTGCCTATTTTTATCACTTGTCATTAACAAAAGAAGTAAAGCATTCATACCTTATGATTAAAGTACTTCTCAAATTTTAATCTTGCCAATTCAACACATTGGGACCAGTTTCTTGGTCTTCTACCCAGGCACTTAATCACTTGGAAAGAGCCTTCCAAACTTTCCCCAGATTTTATTCTCTAGAAAACATAAAAACAAGCCTTGAATACAGGGGTGAAATGTAAAATGTGTTACTACCAGTTCTGTAGGCATGGCTTGGTGGTGGAGGTGGTGGTGGTGGTGTAATGTGACTGGGTGGGCGTGGCCAACTTTTTTTTCTTTTTCTTTTTTACTTTTCAAAGCATTTTTTCTAATGCTTTGAAAAGCCTCTGGCGATAAGGCAACTCAGCTGGTATCGTCAGAGAGGCTTTTTAAAAAATGCTTTGAAAAGCCTCTCTGCTGATCAGGCAACTCAGTTAGGATGATCATCAGAGACTTTTCAAAGCATTTTTTTACCACCTCTTCGGCCAAGAGGTTGCAGAAAAAAAATGCTTTGAAAAGCTTCTGAGGATCCCAGTTGAGCCGCGCGATCATTAGAGGCTTTTTTTTTAATTTTTAAAAGCATTTTTTCATTGGAAGAGGCTGTTAAAAAAATACTTTTAAAAGTAAAAAAAAAAAGCATCTGATGATAGTGCGACTCAGCTGAGCATGGGGGGGGGGGAGGCAAAGGGATTTTTGCTACCGGTTCTCCGAACCACCACCCGCCATCGCTACCGGATCAGATGATCCGGTCCGAACCGGGAGTATTTCACCCCTGCTTGAACATATGTCACAAATTACATCTAATTAAAACATATGTATTTCCACAGTATGTGTTAATACAGAATTATAATCAGTAGTAAACATGCAATATAGTAACCAAAAATATATAGCATAACAGAAATTTACATTTTTGCCCTAACTATATTCAATCCCAGATCTGTACACTGTGGAAAATTCATAGTTTGTATGTTATATTTTTTCTTTTGAACATTAAACATTTTATAATTTAAGATATATAAAACTAAGTATTTATATATCTAAGCTCTGAATTCATTCTTTTACACTAACATATTATAACCCTAGATCATAATTAAATTCTAGCTTTCAATTCAGTAAGAATCAATATCTATCTCACTGGGTAACATAAAGTACAATCTTTTATCTTATAGATGATATAATTATTTCACAATCAAGAAACACAGAGTAGAATGTTGAGACAATTGCAATAATAAAATTATTCAGATTTTTTTCAAAAAGCAACTGGACTTTCTTGGTTTTTTTCTTTGAAAACATTCCATTTCTCATTCAAGAAGCTTCTTCAGTTTAGTTCAGTTCTTCAGTTTAAGAACTGAAGAAGCTTCTTGGATGAGAAATGGAATGTTTTCAAGGAGGAAAAAAACCAAGAAAATCCAGTTGCGTTTTGAAAAGCATCTTTGAGACAATCATGACCCAGATGGCTGAGAATCTTCATAAACATTTACTCAGAAGTTACAATTCTACCATCACTAATATCACTGAAATATTCACAATAAGTTTTAAAATGAAATTTTACCCAATTCATTTCAAAAGATTGTTCTAGTTCAAACCTCTGCATAGCTTTTTGGAACAATATGAACATGGTATAGATTTAATTATAAAAGTAAAGGTAAAGATTCCCCTCGCACATATGTGTTAGTCGTTCCCGATTCTAGGGGGCAGTGCTTAACTCTGTTTCAAAGCTGAAGAGCCAGTGCTGTCCAAAGACGTCTCCGTGGTCACATGGCTGACATGATTAAACGCCAAAGATGCACGGAACACCTTCCCACCAAAGGTGGCCCCTATTTTTCTACTTGCATTTTTACGTGCTTTCAAACTGCCAGGCTGGCAGAAGCTGCGACAAATAGTTTTTTTTAAATTAGATTTATATGCCGCCCTTCTCCGGAGACTCAGGATGGCTTACAAGGTGTTAAGCAATAAGCAATAATGGGCGCTCACCCTGTTACGCGGCCCTAGAGATTCGAACTGCCGACCTTTCAATTGACAAGCTCAGCATCTTAGCCACTGAACCACCGTGTCCCCAGATTTAATTATACTAAACAATTAATATTCTCTCAAATATGTAAAACTTACTTCATAAAATTTACTTATTAAATGACAAACATAGTAATTCCACATGTAATTTTAATCATATTTAGAATATCACCTGTAAAACTTCTTCTGCTGATGGATATATTTGCCAAAACTTATTGAACAAGGAAGGCTTGTGTGAAAAAGCACTTTCAAACTAAAAAAAAAAAAATCAAATGTTATGAAAAAATACTATTGCATATCTTTTTCTTCCTAGAAAAAGAAACCAGGATTGCAATTCATTTCCACTTTTTCTTCCTTTTAATGGAACTTGTCTTTCTAATTTGAACATATCATGCTCATGCTAAAATTTACCTTGTCTCTTGCCCACTGTATTGTGTGTTCAGTAGCAGCTGGAAAAGACTTTATTGTACAAAATGGTATTTCTTCTTCAGGTGGATCTCGCTGAATATAAAAAAAAGCACACAAACAGATAGAAATACACTAGGATTTAGTATTTCATCTCTAACTCAGTTAATTTCACAGCCTGGATTAAATGGAGTTAATTTTAAATATATACATATAGGAGCCAATTTTCTTTCAAATCAATATACCTTTCACATTGAGAGTTAAAAATTATTTCAATAAGATAAAATTAAAACAATGACAGTGAGAATAATAAATCAGTGGAAAGGTTTGCCTCTAGAATTTGTGGGTATTCCATCACTGGACAAATTCAAGAAAAGATTGGACAGCCATTTTTTTTGGAATGGTAAAGGGTCTCTTGGGTGGGGATGGACTAGAAGACCGCCAAGGTCTGTTTCAACCCTGATGGTCAGAATGCCTTAACAAGTAAATTATATTTTCAAAGACAACTAATGTTTATGGAAACCATAAATTCCAACATGGATTTGCAAAGAAAAACTGAATACTGAAATACTTTATCTTCATCAACAACCAAATTTCTTACTATATGGTTTAGTCCTTGATTATTTTAGATATCAATTATAATATTATAATAGTTTGCTTTTATATTTTGAGTGTGTCTTAAAATAGTTTCCAAAAGAGAAGAATTTGACATGTTTGCTCAAAAATATTTTGACTTGATATACAAAATCTGTATAAATATCTAATGTCAGTTGATTTTTAAAGCAAGAAAAGATTATCTATTTCAAAAGAAGTGAAATAAAATGTATGTTCTCCAACCAAAAGGAAAGCATTTTTATGGCCACTTACATGACTATTGTAAGATTCTGTTAGATGAGGTACAATGACTTCTGTATGCCCTTTGGTTCCCATTGTTCCAGAATCTAAGAGAGGACGTAAACTTGCTAGGCAGCGACTGCACAATGGAAGCAAATAATAAAATTATTTTTATTGACTAATAATAGAACACAAGGAGAAAAATAGTATGATATGAGTTCACAACTCAGCTCAGACTATCTGGCTAAAAAGAGAGCAACTAATTATAAATCACCACATTGAATCAGATAATTGGATACATTTATTAAGTATTTATATCCTGATTTTGATAGCCAAATGTGTTACTAGATTCTGCCCCAGCACATGAAGCCCCAATTAAGCAACCAAGAGGGAGGGAAGATGATTTTAGGTTTGATTTATTGGAAACGTTTCAGAATAAAAATGTTTTTCTCTGTTCAAAAGAGGATACTGGTTCAAAGCTTGGAATAATTAGCACAACAAAGAAAAGTACAAAGAAAAAGTTGATTGGATAAAATATAACAGCCTGCATAAAAGATCAGTTACATTAAGTTAAACATGTTTAGTATTGTAACATCAGACAATACTAAACATGATCCTGTAAATGAGATTTAGCATACTGATAGGTTAGTATTTTAGAATGTTAATTAAGAAAAATCTCATAAGGTTATTTAGAGTCTATGAAGAGAAAAATCAGATGTTACTAACTCTTTCTTTTACCAGCTTGGATAGTTCAACAGACTAAAAGCCTGTTACATTCAGCTGTCTGCAATTATTGCAAGTTCGAATCTCACCAGGTTCAAGGTTGACTCAGCCTTCTATCCTTTCTAAGGTAGGTAAATTGAGGACCCAGTTTGTGGGGGCAATAAGCTGACTTTGTATAAAATATACAAAAGTATGAAGGCTACTGCTTAATGCATTGTAAGCCGCCCTGAGTCTCCAGAGAAGGGCAGCATATAAATCTAATTTTTTTAAAAAAATTGATAAGGTGCAGGATCTTATTATCTATAGACACTTCTTTTATTTTTCAAGCCTGGGGAAATAAAAGTAATTTATTCGCTTCCAATTACTGAGACAGGAGGCTTCTAAGGAAAATAAAATAAAACTAAATTAAAGTACAAGGAAGCCCAAGTTGCTAAATTACATAGTCCATGTTACCTGGCCCTCACCTTGCCTTTAGAAAAAAGGCCCATGTCTTCTAATATATAATTATGCTGACAATGGTTTAAATTTTGCAGTTAAAGCAGTATCAAGGTGACAAATATATTCAAAGTTATATTAGAAAAGATAAACCACATCTTAGCACAATATATAAACCCAACAATATGATCTTTTAGGATGTTTTATTTTGATTTCTACTGTACAACACATTTTCTGTGAAATATAAAACTTAGTTCAATAAACCACAGATACAACCAATTATAACAATTATAGCCAGAGCACTTAGACTTAAGTACCACTTCACAACCCTCTCTAACTGGATTACAGAGTTGGCATATTGCCCCCAACAATCTGGGTCCTCATTTACCAAGCTTCAAAAGATGGAAGGCTGAATCAACCTTGAGTCTGACAGAATCGAACTCCTGGCAGTCAGCAGAATTAGTCTGCAATACTGCATTCTAACCACTGCACCACCACTGCTCTTATGCTCAGAATGTTTTAATCTTAAAATGACCTCTTTGAGTGTTTCAAGATGGAATCACAGTTAGCAAGCCAACTAGAAGGAAAGAGTGTCCCTTTCCAAAAGCTAAATAATTATGTAATTATTACATAAATTTATATAAAATTTATAATGACTCACCAAAACAAGCAACATTTCCATTATCGGGGATTGAGTCCACTGAATAAAGATTTGAAACTTAATTTTTTTTGTTATGAAAAGTCCTGTGAGTAGTTTAGCCCTAAACCATTAACACTATAATCCACATCTTAAATTTAGTTTGATAGGAAAGTGGAAGGCAGTGAAACTGTTTCAATATAAGTCTAACAAAGGACTTCAAGAGATATCCATTCATTACTGAAATTATTACTCATACATCATAAACCAAGATAAATTGTTTTGAATGAAACAGAGTTTATAAATTGTTTTGAATTAAGCAAAGCTATATGACATGAAGCAATGATTAATGCCAGGAAACTAAAGATAAATTACTACCTGGGAGGGGGAGAGAAAAAGTAAGAAAAAACAAAACAAATCAACCTCTGATCACAGATTTACCTGTCAATATACCTCCTGGCTTCCACATTGTCTAATGCAGTTACAATTACATCTTGCTTGCTGTAGAAATCATCATTGTATATGTTCTCAGTAGCTGGGCACACTTTGTTAAGGTATGAGTCTATCTTTATCTCAGGATTGATGCTACGTGTTGCTGCTGCAGCAGTATAACTCTTGGGTTTCTAAACAAAATTGAAGTTAGTCTGGTTAATAGTTTTCATGGGAACAACTCATGAATGATGCTTCATCTTATAGTGTCACATTGGTTTCATGTTCAGGAGCATCAATGATTTAATACTATAGCATGAATAATTGCAAATCACATTAATGATCCCGGGAGGTAGCAACATTTTAAAGCTAATGGCATCATACCAACATTACTTTTTAAAAAAATCCCCAAATCTTGCAATGTTAAGGTTACAGGTAGTCCTTGATTAACAGTAATTGGAATTACAATTTCTGTTTGTAAGCAATGTGGCCATAAAGCATGATATCATGTGACTGCATTGCATCGCACCTACAATCCTGAAAGTCCCCATTGCCATTATTAACCAAGGTCATTAAATGATGACCTTACATGATTGGAACTTCCACTTTCCTGTCAGCATCCAACAAACAAATCAATAGTGAAGCTGGCAGGAAGTTGCACATTCCAGTCAGGACAAGCCTTTCCTTAGGTGGCTCACAAGCAGGCTGATGGCATATGAATGCTAGAGAGTAAGTGTGGGTGCATGAAGTGATGCAGTGGCATGGAATGAAGGTAAGCAGACTGGAGTGAATGCCATAGCATGTAGGGAAAGGCAGGCTGAAGATTACAGTCATTCATCAAGGTAAGTAACTTACAGATTTTATCAGCCTCTTTCCAAGCATCCCTTTTAAAAGGAACAAGATTAGAGGGAAGAGCTGGAGAATTTGTTTTAACATCTAATTTGGTGGTGGGGGGGGGGGGGAAATCAACAAGTCTGTCTCTCCCAGCTTTTTGTTTCCTTTATTGAAGGGTTTCTGGAGGACGGAGGAGATTAAGCAAGGGAAAAGGTTTTGGGAAGCTTGATCTAAAGCTGCTGCCTCTGCATGCAGGCAGCTGGCTTTCGAAGGCTAGCAAGAGTAGGGAGAGGTTTGCAGTTTCCTGACAGCTGGCTGATCAGGGCAGAGTCCCAATTGATAATCTCAACTTCACTGGCCAAGTATAGAGACTTGTTTGGAAGTTCTTCTGGCATTGGAACACAGTGTTAGGCCCTAATCTAGCTGGGCTCTTCTCCTGCTCCCGCTGCTCCCCTGCTGGTCTGTCTTTGGCTTTGCCAGGCCTGCTGGTCTGTCTCATTTATGGATCCAGTTGGGTGGTGGGCATCCCTCACCCAAAAGGTATTGCATACTCATTTAATGATCATTCATCTAATGACAGCATCACAGACAGTAGGGTGTAGGGTCATTAAGCGAGTCTTTTTTATTTAACATTGTCACCATTTGTGGCCATAATTGGCAGGCTTCATTAAGGTAATAAATCAAGGATTACTTGTATTTAGTTTAAGTATGAAACCCCACCTGTTATATAAAAAAATTACATGGTGAAAAAATAACCAAAAATAAAACATACAAAAGTATTTAGAAAATCTATCCATCTCAGCCGAAACAAAGGGTCACATTTTAAGTAACATGGTTTGTTTGGTACGTATCCTTTTTAGTACTCATCACACCGCCCAGAACCAATTAGTATTCAATTAAATCAATACCAAAATACTACTCTAACAAAATCCAAACATTTGTTTCACATTTAAATATATCCAAATACAGCTTCCTAATTAAAATAGCTATTTTTTGAACAAATCACTTTTAACATTTTGTCCTCATTACTCCTACCTACCTGTATGTGATGAGGCCGGAAAAGAAACTGCCTATTCAAATTGGACTTTTCTATTAAGTCCGGATCTGTTATTTCAACCTGTACATTGGACAATTGATGAAATTATGAATTAGCAGCAAAGGGATCAAAACCGTTACATCAGAATCAGTATTTGAAATATTCTGTTTTCTTGTGTTACATCATTTTAAAAATGGGAACAAAACATTTCCAGAATATTATATATTGTATTCCTTTACTTAAACAATGCAAGTCATCCCATATTTTTTTAAAAAAAAACTTCATTATTAGCTTTTTTTTTAACAGCAAACTATACATCAAAAATAATGTGTACTAATTTTTACATTTAATAACTCAACAATCCAAAGCTTGGCTTCAACTTCTACTATATCCAAGTCATAATGATTTGTTGTTTTAGCATTATTAGAAAATGCATTGCCAATAGAGGTAATCCTTACTTAACAACTGCCCTGTTTAGTGACCATTTGAAGTTACAGTGGTGTTGAAAAAAGTAACTTTATAAACAGTCCTTGCATTTACAACTGTCACAGAGTCCCTAGAATCAAGATTTGGGCACTTACAATTGATAGGTGTTTATGACCATCACAATGTCTTGTGGTTATGTGATCGCTATTTGCATGCTTCATAGACAGCTTCCAACAAGCAAAGACATTAGAAAAACCATTAAAATCACAAGTTGCAGAACTGATGTCATAAATCCATCCTGGACACAAGATACCTTGATTAATGACTGTATTGCTAGTGACAGACTTGCCAGTCCGAACTGTGATTGTTAAATAAGAATTATCTCTATAGTCAGAGGAACTGAAATTAGGATGGAATATGAAACATACCTTGCCTCTTTCTTGGCCTGTACCAACACCAAGGAGTGCAAAATTTTTTAACATTTCACAGCCTATTGCACCACACCCAACCTAAAATGTCAAAGCATGACAATATTATAACATTTCCAACCTTTAATTAACATAATTAAGAATTAACTTTTTTTTTTGATAAATTAAGAAAACATTAACAATTGTCTTTAAAAAGACATAGAGGTGCTAATTTTGGAGAGCTTTTGAAATATGTAACTAACATGTGAAATATATCAAAAACAATATAGATCCCTACTAACCACTAACCACTAATCACTACTGCTATTTTTAAATAAATTTGCTGTATAACTTAAACTACATATTCTAGTGCCTAGGATTAAATTTTAATTAATAAACAATACCATAATTTTTAAAACAGATGACCTCTACATTTAATTCCTGACAACAAAGCCCAAATTGTCTAAGAAAAGTCATTTAGCATTCCATTTAAGAAATCCCCTCTAACAAGAGTTAACATCAGTCATACTTACTAAGAAAACATTCAGATTCTTTAATTTCTGGCACAAGGAATCTCCAATGCACACTCTTAGGGCATCATATCTGTCTCCCCTATAAAAATCAGAGGATGTCAAAAATGAAAAATATTTCAAGAAACATATTTCAAAATTACTTCACACTATTCATACTCAGTTCTTGAGAGTTTAAGTTACATATTGGCAACCTCTGCATGAACATGTCACCCATGTTTTATCCTATTTACTTATATTTAAAATTAGCAAACATGTTTTCAGACTGTAGCCTTCTCCAATTTCTATGTTGCTATATTAGCTAAAATGATGACAAATTCTAACTCATCTGCAGGACCATAGAATGGGATTAAGCACTGGATTTAGATTTAGTAAAATTGTGATCACATATTTTAAGTTTTTAAGTTAAGTTTGAATTCATTAAGTTAACTGGGTCATTTTTGTTTAGCTACCATCTGTCAAACTATTCGGTTTTAGAGAAATATTATGAAGAAAAATAATTAATGAAACCAAAAAAAGTTCATTAAATATTTACCTTGGAAGGAATTCTTCAGCATGGACTTTTTCTGGAAATGTGACTAATTCCAGTGCATCAATATACAGCTATAGATAAAAAGAAATGTAGTGATTACAAATCACAAGGTCAGATTCCAAAAATGACTGTATATCAGGATTGCACAAATTATTTTAAAACACCTTTTTATCATGTGGAATAGAGAAATGAAACAGTCTTCTTTAAAGAACTTTTATCTTTTTCCAGCCCTGAATGGCACTTTACAGACAGCTCCTAGCTGTCTCTGAATGTATGCATCTGTGCTCTTCTAAGGAAAAATGCAAAGGCTGGCCATCCACATGCAGGCAATGACAACCAGGAACAATTTTCAAAACAGATAAACCTCAATATGCAACTACAATTGGGACTGCTAACTTGGTTATTGAGCAAACTTGTCATTAAGTGAGACCCATGTGACTGCTTTACTCAATGACCACAATCATGGCTCTCCTAGTTGCAGTCATTAAGCAATCACAAAAAATCATTAACAGATAACGCAAAACTGTTGCTTGCCAAAGGAGGGTAAGCAGATCCTCTCCATGCAGGGATCTTTGTTTCTCCAACTCACTACAGGAGTCCCCTTCCCTGTGTGTGCAGAAGGTAATTCTTGCACTGGACTGGAGGAATGAAGGATCCTGAAACATTTAACCTTTGTTTCTCCAGCCCTGCAAAGGATTCCCCTCCCCCATGGAGAGAGAGGAGGAGAAATCCTTTGGCAGGCAGCAGCAGCTTGGTATCTTTCTGCCAATTTCCTGGGAAAGCCAGTAGAGAAGACTGTCAATGGTGATCATATGATCATGGGATGCTTGGCAATTGGTCATAAATGAAAATAGAATGTTGAGTTCTCAGATCACAATCACATAGATGCATGAGGGGTCCCCATGATGTTTTACAATGGCTGAAAGTATTTTATGGATCGTAAAGCACTCTTTCTGAGCCATTGTAACTTCAAACGGTCATTAAACAACCAATCATGAGTCAAAACCTGCCTATAAATGAACATGGAAAAGTTGCATACATTTAAAAATCAGGTATTATGAAGTGCTCTTTTGAAACATCTGTAAACTTTAAAATATTGTTGTATGGCAATATAAAATTCTTAAAATATAATTACAATCAGAGGATGACAAAACCAGATAAGCAGGGATTAACACAAACAAACTATGAAGCAGAGAACAATACCCTAATCAAGAAATTTCCAAGGAGAAAAACTACACCCCCACCAACACTGGCAGAGAAAGTTACTGTATATAAACAGGGAGAAAACTCCATGCTCATTAGCACTAGCATATTTAGATAACAAAATATTTGCAGGCAAATAACCAAACTCAGAGAACCAGGGAATCCACACTCTGGTAAGACAATACAGCCTGATGTCTCACCACAGAAGAAGCTTAATACTTATATTAATGAGCTAAAAGTCCCAACATTCTATACTATAGATTGTTGACTTCCTGGTGTTGCTCAAAATTGTAATTCAACAACATTAGGAAGATTATCAGTTATCCATTCTTTAGTTAAGTCCTCTAAGTAAGGAACAACAGGAAAACTATAGCTGAAGGCAATAGGTGATCATGGACGGCGGCTATCCCTGAAGCCTGGAAAAGCTGATCGGTGGTATTCCGGGAGGCTGGTCCAACCACCAATCAGCCGCTCATGCTAAATCAGGCTGTGCTGAAGCTGACCAGGCTGTTTGCTGTTTGCTGTAAGGAGGCCAATTGCTGGGAGGCAGAGGCTGAAGAGTGGGGACTGATGGTAGGTGGGACTTTGGCAACAATCACTCTATAAGACGCATAGACATTTCCACCCACTTTTCCGGGGGGGGGGGGAGTGTGTCTTATAGACCAAAAAATACAGTAATTTAATTTCAAAATAATAAAAGTATTATTCTTTAGTCATTTATTTAAAAATATTCCCCTTATGTCACATAAAAATATTTTGAGAAGGTTGCACTTCAGACTTTTGACACTATATAAGCATTAATGCCTCGGGCCATACATTCTTCACAAAAAACATGGTTTATTAAAGAAAGGCTAAATGCCCACCGCACACAAGACTAAAATCCAATACATTATATTATACTTAGTCTATTATTTGAAATCAGTCACAAACATGAATCACTCAATTCAAAAGCAATAAGCCGTTACCCATTGCTGCAGGGGAGAAAACTTTCCAGTCACTGCTTTTAAGACTTCCTGACTAGCAATACCACCAAGTGCAGCTGTGAGAGGAGCTAAGGAGCCCTGAGCCATCCTCGACAGGCATTTCACAATGTCTTCATTTACTTGATGCTATAATTAAAAACAAAAAAATATTCCAGATATGAAAACATATACAAATTTTATAAAAAACACCTCTCCAACAACTCATCCAGAATTCATTCCTCATTCAAATTCAGCCTTTCTTCTCACCACTATAATCATAATCTGGCAAAGAGGTATCATATGAAAAAGCAGCTATACAATTTTAAAAATAAATAACTGTGGTATAAAAACAACTGCCCTGCTACAAAGCACAAGATCATGCTGCAGGACTCTCTCCCCAACTCATCCACACCCACATGGCATGGCAGCAATCCCTAACCAGCCCACAAGCACTTACCACAGCACTCTACACCTCACTCCTAGCATTCCCCTGCCCTTTGACTTACCTGCAAGCCACCCAGGACCATAGGTCCAGGAGATGCAATTTCCAGTGACTTCCCCATTAACTTTGCTTGCAGGAAGTTGGCAGAACGTTACTATTCATATTCATTTGAGATCCTTGCTTAATAAACCACAATTTTCCCTTAGCAACAGCAATGGGAACTGCCCAGATGGGCATCACAAAGCGATATGATAATGTGATGTCATGATTTATTACTGCGTCAATTAGAAACTGAAATTCCAGTCCAATTACTGTCATTAAGTGAGGAATATCCATACATACAATTGTCTAGCTAACAGAATTTGTCATATACAGATCTCCACTTAACTTTCATAGTTAACATATCACTAGTGTTCAGAGATGTCTAATTCATAATAACTGTGGTAATCTGTTTAATATTCTTGGCAGAAATAGTAATCGTAACTCCCTTTGTATTTGTAAATTGTAATTTATTAGCCAACATGGTGCACCAAAGTAACAGAACTTTCAAACATATGTGTCAGAGTCTCATTTGCTGTCAAGAAAAGTGAACTGAAAAATAAACTACATTTTTTTAAGTATTACTGATCTTTAAAGGAATTACCTTGCCTTCCAGCTTTTTATTTAAGGACAGAGCTATCTTCACCATTTCTTCAGCATCTTGAAGACATCTAGAGCCAAAACAAAAATAATGTAGCAACCTTATGCTACTTTTAAAATAAAACACAAATACACTCATGTGTATTTGTGTTTGATACAAACACAATGTATCAAACATTGTTTGATATCTGGTATTAGCTTTTATCTTCTGTTTATCTATTAAGGACTTGGCATAGGCAAATGTGGATATATTGTTCCAAAGGGGCATTTTCAAGAGGCAACTGTACAACCATGACCTGGATGATTGAGCATCTCCATAGACATGTGGATGTATTATTTATTAAATTTGTGTGCTGCTATAATTTGTGAATTATACAGACTATCAGCAAATAAACATAAAATATAAAATATCCACAATAACAAAACATAAATGCGTGCAATAAAATTTCTGTAGTATGAACAAATAAAAAGTAAACTGCAATCTTGATATCAAAAATTTAAAAAAATCAACACCAGGGGAACTGCATAAAAATAGAAACTTAACAATAGTAATAAGCAATAACATATATTTTAAAATGTTTAAATCCCTGGAAAAGTAGAATAGAAATACCTCATCCAATATCTGAAATCTTCTCAATCAATAAATTCTGAAATCTGAAAATTATAATCCCAAAATACTTGAAAGGTACTGGGTTGAAAAAAAATCTGACATTATTGAACTTTTTAAAAATAGTTACTGCTGCTTTGGGAATTTGTTGCTGTTGCCTACCACTTAATTTCAGACAGAATTCTTTCTTTTTCATCTTCATTTGCTCTTTTAAAAAGCTAATTTGATCAAAGAACATTTTAGATTTTTTTTTTATACCAATAGTTTATTTTAATTCTGGAATTAAATGCTGGATTAATTTATACAGACAAAAATGTTATGCAGATTGGTCATTTGGGGCGGTTCCTTCCACCAATTTGTTATAGCATATAAAGAATGCTATTCTAGTATAGTAAAGTCATAAGGATTATGAGAATTGGCACAAACAGAAAGCAACTGCTCAATAAAATGTAAAAATTCTTTCAATTAGAATTAGGATAATATTTGGTTTGACATCCACTATAAACAGAATCTAATAAGTGGGATGCTGATTCATTGAGCACCATGTGCCTCCTTGAAGTATTCTGACACATTTCTGATGTTGAAATCAAGAAAGTAAAATCAGAAGATATCTTCTCCCCCTGCTATCCCTCACTACTACCAATGACAGTTAGAACAATTAATCAATGGAACAACTTACCTCCAGATGTTGTAAATGCTCCAACACTGGAAGCTTTTAAGAAGAGATTGGATAACCATTTGTCTGAAATGGTATAAGGTTTCCTGCCTAATCAGGAGGTTGGACTAGAAGACCTCTAAGGTCCCTTCCAACTATTCTGTTATGTTCTATTCATGCCTCGGGATCCTAAGATTTCCATGACATTGTAGGCTGAAATTCTACCTTAGCACAAAGTACAACAGCACAGTTGTCTGAAAAATTCACATTGTAGGAAAGCTTTTAAATTGTTTCTATACCTCGATTTTGGAAGGCTTTCATGATGATAGATGAATGAAGATGTTTTTGTTTAGAGAAAGAAAAACAGGCCAAAAGAGGTAGAATCATAGGGTTGAAAGGGACCATTTTGCCATTAAATCTAAGCTCCTCTATATAGTAAACCAAAGAAAACCACCCTCAACAGATGACTGCCCAATCTTTGTTTGAGTTACTAATTTACGTTTCTGAAATAGTCAAATGAGTTGCAGTTTTTCTGAGCTACAGTGAAATTTAATACTTTAATTTCCTCAATTATTCCACCAGATCAAGGATAATGGAAGATTCTACCTGCGCTCAGATGGCATATAGAATAAATAATAGATAGTTTTCAAGTGTTTCCAGGGCAGAATAGCCTGAAACAAATTAGGTTTGTACAACTATCTTCTGGATCCAGAAAGTTGGATCTTTCCATCAGCCCTGAAACATTGATAGAATGAAAACCTACTGAAAACAGTAAATTGTCCAAAAGCAAAAGCAAAAATTAATTAATTAAATTAAGCCTCAATTAATTGCTGAATTAGACAATGAGCTTTAACTCCTCCTGCTTTCTGAAAGAGAGAGAAAAAATACTTTTTGTTGGTGCCAGTGTTGGCTCCTGCCAACTTCCAAGACTAATCCCTGCAGGTTTGGGCAAGATTTTTCTAGAATTGAGCAGGAGAGACTGGCCAAATGTTTCCCAGGTAGCTTTGTGCCCAAGACAAGACTATAATTTATAATCTCCCAATTTTTAGCCTGGTGCTTTAACTAAACTGTCTCATATTGTAAGGATGACTTGGACCTTTTTAAATGAGCTGAACATTTTTTTTTTTGGAAGATTTGAGGCATCAAATACTACCCCTGCAAGGAAAGCTGTGCCCCATCCTGATGAGAAAGTGCTTAGTTTTGATGTTACCTCTGTCTGAATGACATTATGGAAAGTTAACATTTGAAAAGCAGCAGGACCATGTAACATTCCTAGCGTGTTCTTAGGGAGTGGGCTGATGAGCTGGCTTGTGTTCTTACAGATATTTTCAATCTTTCATTGCAGCTGGCTGTGGTTTCATCGTGTTTTAAGACTGCCATTATTTTGCCAGTGCCAAAAAAAGTCTTCAATCACAGGTCTTAATGATTACTGTCTGGTTGCACTTATGTCCATCATTATGAAATGTTTTGAAAGGCTGATAAAGGACTTTTTTGTATCCAGCCTCTCTGCAGCAAATGACTCACTTCAATTTGCTTATCGTCCAAATTGTTCCACTGAGGATGCTATTTCCTATGTTCCCCATCTGAGCTTCGCACACTTAGAGGAAAGAAATACTCATGTGTGAATGCTATTTGTTGACTTTAGTTTGGCATTTAATGTGATCATTCCTCAGTATTTAGTAAATAAACTGGGCCTTTTAGACTTCAATATTCTTTTGCACAATTTGATTTTTAATTTTCTCATTGATAGGTCCCAGTATGTGCGAGTTAGGGCTAATATTTTTAACACTATGTTCTTGAGCACAGGTTCTCCTCAGAGCTGTGTTCTAAGTCCGCTGTTGTTCACTTTGCTAACCCATGACTGTTGTGAAAGGTTTGCTACAAACCACATTGTGAAGGATGCGGATGGTACAACAGTAATGGGTCTTATGCAGGATGATATTGAAGTGATTACTGGAAGGAGGGAGGTAGAGTGTTTATTATTGATGTAACAAAAACAGCCTGGTTTTAAACATAGGAAAAATAAGAAATCATTGATGCTTTTAGAAAGGGCAAGCACAGCCATACACCTTTGTTTATTAATGCTTCAACTATAGAGTTGGTTAGCAGTATCAAGGTTTTGGGAGTACAACTGACAAGATTAGCTTGGTCCTCAATCAGCGAGACACGAAGTATTTTCTGTGTCATATGAGAAAAACATATCTTCCTTCCAGTATCCTTACCATTTTCTATAGAGAAATGTCTGAAAGTAGCTTGTATTATGTTACTGTGTGATTTGGAAGTTTTACTGTTGTCGACAAAAAGGTTTTTTAGAGAGTAGTAAGGATGGCAGAAAAGATTATTGAAAGTTCAATTCCTTCTATAGCATATAGGTGCTGCTTGGCCAGGGTCTGCAGTATTATCTGGGATGTTACACATCCTCTCCATGACTGGTTTTCTTTATTACCTTCCTGGAGAAGACTTCACAATATCTGAAGCAGAAACAACTAGATTTTGTAATAGCTTTATACCATATAATATTAACCCTAACTCTCAATAGCAATAGCACTTAGACTTAGATACCGCTTTACAGTGCTTTACAGCCCTCTCTAAGCGGTTTACAGAGTCAGCATATTGCCCCCAACAATTTGGGTTCTCATTTTACACATTTCGGAAGGATGGAAGAATGAGTCAACCTTGACCTTGGCGGGATTTGAACTGCCAAATTGCAGACAGACAGCGATCAGCAGAAGTAGCCTGCAGTACTGAACTCTAACCACTGTGCCACTGAGGCTCAATACTTTTTTCTACTATGTATTCTAAATGGTCTGTGATTATGTGATTAATATCAATATGTATGCATGTGTGTGTGTATGCATATGTACATATGGTATATATGTATACACACATGCATAGAAAGATAGATATAGATATCATAGGTATGTGTATATGTATGTGCACATGCATGTACGTTTGTTCACAGAAACAAGTAACAATAAAGGTTATCTTATCTTACTTAAAATTAAACCATTTCAACTCCATTGTAATAAATAAGGCTTTAAAAAAAGTTAAATATGCATAAAATTGCAATTTAACTTAATCAAATCAAGAAATAACAAATATAAATCTATTAAAATTTACATTCACTTAATTATATTTATGTAACTATGATTATTCGTGTATTTACCCAATGTTTGGCATGCGAGCAAAACTCTCCTGAAATTCATTCAAAGCAAGCATAGCAATATGAATCTGTAGAGGTACCTATAAAAAGAACAAATATTGTACAGTACAAAGTTAAAAAATATAGTTTTCCGAAGTATACCCTGTTTTCCCAAAAATAAGACATCCCCTGATAATAAGCCCAATTGGGCTTTTGAGCGCATGCACTAAAATAAGCCTCTCCCTGAAAACAAGCCCTCCCCAAACATATTTAAATGCAGAGCTAGAAATCAGGTAAGACAGCAAGAGGAACCCCATCTTGCTCCATGAGCCCAAAAATAATAAGACCTCCCCGACAATAAGGCACTATAAGATAGGGTCTTATTTTCGGGGAAGCACGGAAACTATATTCTGTTTTTATACAAAAATAGTAACAAATCTTGTGACAGTAAAGTCTAAATGATTTATTATGACATAAGCTTTCACAGTTTAAAGCCCTCTGAGCAAAATATATGCTGGGATCTTTAATGTTAACAAATCTGACAAAATGGAAAGTAATCCTAATAAATCCTATTTCTAGAACATGCTACAAAATTCATTTTGTTTTTGTTCAATATAACTTACTGTCATATCCAGCTTGAGCTTCTTTTCCAAATATCTGCCATATTCTTTTTTATAAATCTCCATAAGAGACTTAAATTATTTTCACAAGCACATTTTTTTCTTTTACAGCTTTTAATTTTTAAAAAAATATAATTAATGACTTAAGGATTTTAAGGGGATAGTCAACTCAGCAAGCAGTATTCTGGCATTAATATATATAACATTGCTTTTTTATGTATGGATGTGTGTGTGTACACACATACCTTCATATATACATACAATTTATAGAGCCTCCCATCTGACAGCAGTAAATCTGAACAGTATACAATGTTTAAAGACATCACAACTACCATTTTAAGCTCATAATGTGGTAATGAAACAATAACCACTCCAAACAAAACCACATCACCAGTAGAGCTTAGCTAACTGCCTGACCCAAAAGACTGGAGGAACAGCCAAATATTCAGAGCCTTATAAAACACTAGCAGGTCAGAGTCACCTAGATCACTGCAGTAGGAGCAGGGGTGGATGGGGGAATGCCATTGCATGAAGCAAGTATAGCCTCAGAAGCCACAAAGACAATATGTTGATACAGAGTGTGGTATCATCAGTAGGTTAATGATACCAAAATGTACATCTTTGCCTTAGAAGAGGGGTCTGCAAAGTTAAACACTCAAAAAGCCATTTGGACCTGTTTCCCACAGAAAAGAAAACTCCAGGAGCCACAAAACCTGGGTGGGCATGGCCAACTCAGCATCACTCACCCCCACCCAGTTACATGAACTGGGCCTACCCAACCTGTCATTAGGGCAGAGAGAAAGAGAAAGACAGACGTAGAGAGACAAACAGAGAGAGAGAGGAGAGATACAGAGAGAGGGGGAGACTGGCTGATAGGTGAGCGTCCTTGATGAGAGTGCTCTGGCTTTCTCCAAGCCTGACCTTTATGTGGGCATGCAAGGTTCAGCGGGACCAGCCCCCTTTTCCCGCTGTCCTGAGCTTCTTTAATCTCCAGGAGAGTGGTGCTGCCATTGGCTTTCATTGAAAAGTGTCCTCAAGGCGGCGAAAGTCCCCTGTGCAAGTTTTAAAGCCATGGCTGGGTGCTGCAGGCCTGTCTCCCTTTCCATCGTCCTCTCCTCCCAGATCCCATTCCCACCCCAACCCTCAAGTTAGCCAGTATTGGTTGCGGCTGGGTCAGGCCAGTGTCTCGGTGCAGAGAGCAGGGCGCATCTCCCCAAGTAACTGAGGCATTTCCCCAAGCGACCGAGGCACGCCTAGCACCAACAAGGGCCGGAAGAAGCTCCAGCAAGTGTGAAGTGCCGGAGAATCAACCCCGGCCGCTTCTCCATCCCCTGCCGTCGCCTTAACTTTTCAGGTCAGGCAAGGAGTGACTGGGAGGGGAGGGCGAGGGCAGCCACTGGTAGTATCACCTGACAGGGAGCCACAGCAGAGGACTCAGAGCCACATGTGGCTCCGGAGCCACGGGTTGCCGACACCCGTCTAAGAATCACCAAATGATGTCCAAAGCCTAGAGGTTGTGTGAGACTGGATGGGGAGAACAGACTTGGCTCAAATTCTGGCAAAACTGAATGGCTATGTATTTTAAGGCTCCTTGGTTCTGCAAATTTGGCTCATTCATTACCTTTATTGGTGTCCCAGCACTTCAGTCAAGGGCACCAGCATCAAGCTCATGGACCCAATCAGCTGCCAATGTCCATTAAGTCACCTGACAACTTGCCCCTCCAGTTTTCCTGTAAACTGTCAGAATTGCTTTGTACTCTTCCAAATCTTGTTGCCACTGAACATCACAACTTTAGTTATTAGGTGTAATAAATTTCCTCCATCAATAATACTCTAGGACAGATGTGGAGTTGGCCCGCTGGCTGTTCCAGAGGCAATGAGACCCCAGCGCTGCTGCCCTGGGCTTGGCCATACCCATCCAGTTGGTGCAATGACCAGGCCACACCCACTCCAGCGCCTCCAAGGGAAAACAAAATCCCGATACAGCCTGTGACGGGATTAAGTTTGACACCCTGCTCTAGAATCTAAACTACCCAAATCTACAAGCTCCACAATCACACTCAACCCCCTCATCCTTACCATATATATACATATGTGCCTGTATGTGGACGACTAATATTAAATAGTAATATTTAAATAAAGCCTGGAAACACGGCTTTACCATCTGATCTAGGGATCCAATATTGTGACTATGCAAAATTTACACTTTATGGTCTTAATGGATTTATTGGTTTGAACGTTTTAAATGCTTTGTATTTTTATATTTGTTTCTAATGTGTTGTTAACTTTGCTTGCTGCCCAAAATCACATACATGAAATGCATCATTATATAAATTTACCAAATTAACCAACCAAATAAATAAGGTTGGTTAAGGGCGGGTGCCTTCTCTGTGGGGGCACCTGCCCTCTGGAATGAACTGCCCCCGGGGATACACATGATCCCCGACCTGTGTACCTTCAGTCCTGCCCTTAAGACTCTACTTTTTCAACAAACTGGACTAGCTTGAGAAGAATTCGGACTGGGTGTTTTTAGATTCTTGGGTTTTTAATTTGTGGAGACAAGGGATTTAATTTGTTTTAACTGTCTTTTAAATTTTGAACATTCGGTTGTTTTAATGTGGCTGTGCACCGCCCTGAGTCCTTCGGGAGAAGGGCGGTATAGAAATTCAATAAAATAAATAAATAAATAAAATAAAATAAATGAAAAAAAGTAACAGAATAAAGCTAAGTATTCATGAATTTATTTATTCTACTCTGCTATGATACTTGAAATGAATTAGTACTGATAGCACAGCTTATCTTCAATTGTTATTTATTAACCTGTGCATTTTGTTCTATATTGATCTGCATTAAATTTAGTTTGTCATCATAATGTTGAATGTTTTGTTGAATCTAAATATTTTAAAAATATTATTCATTTAAATGGATTTATGTTGGTTTTTCACTATTTTAAGTACTATTTTGAAAAAAAAGCATATCAATAAAATTAATTTAATTCATGTGCATTCATTAAATTATTTTTAAGATCAATTATCTTTATATATTCCAAATAAACTAACCTCAGGTTTGCTGAAGTCAGCAATAAGATTGGTTGGATTATACAACTGCTTCTCCAATGGTTCCTAGGAGGAAAAATGAATCTATATATAATTTCCAAAACACAGAAATAATGATAGGCAAGCTGCATTATAATTGTTCATATTTTTCAAACACATGCATTAATATTAGCATAGTACTATAGTAGAAACAACCCAAAATATGGAATGTGATCCCAAAGATAGTGGAAAAAATTAAAATGTTTTAAATAGAGAATTTCAAGAGTATAAAATCCCACCATTCTCCACAGAAAAATCACCACCAACAAGGTATAGTTGTTGAGCCAATTACAATGAGCATAATCTTTATATTGTTCCACAATTATCAGTTAAAGATGCTCCTACATCTAAGCACCAAAATTCTTTTAGGTCAGGGGTTCCCAACTCAACCCCCAGCCATGGAGAGCATCAGTCCGCAGCCCACCAGGAACTGGGACTTGCAAGTGAGCAAGCCCTATCCGTGCATGTGCAGGATCCAGGCAGCACATGAAACTATGCCCCTTTTCCAGGCAGCATAAAAATCATAGAAGCAATCTCTGTCGCCCAAAAGATTGGGGGCAGCTGTTTTAGGATATTAAAATGGGTGAACTAAGTATTTGTATGAGAAGTCTGTTGCTGTTCTTGTTCATCTATCTATGGTTTACTCAATTACTTTTTTCAACCCAACCATACAGGCTAAGTTTACACAATAGACTAAAAGTAAAGGCTCTATATTTTTTTTAAAAAAAATATCAATGTAATATATTCTAGCTAAACAACTTACGAATATTTGACGTGTCTCATCAGATTCTCATGGGATCCTATTCTTCCTAATTTCTTAGACACTTTGCCTTGAATTTGTTCTGTTCCGTTCTGTTCTGTTCTATTCTACTCTTCCCTACCTTTCCCTTCCCTTCCCTTCCCTACCCTACCTTACCCTACCCTACCCTATTCTATTTTATTCTATTCTATTCTTTCCACTCTGCTCTATTTCACAAATAGAGGTTCTTTACTTACAATGCTAGGCTGAAACTTGCTTAACTAGTTCAGTATGTTGTTTATTCAGTGAATCAGTCCTTGCTTAGAAATCACAATTAGGACTGACAATTTGATTGCTAAGTCTTGTGGTGCCTAAGTGGAAAATCATATAACCATCATGGCCTTATGATCCTACTTTCCTTCCAATCATTAAATTAAATGTGGTTGCTAAACAAAAAAAAAATGTGATTGTGACTTATAGTTTTACTTCTGCCTTCTATATTAACTGCTTCTCACAAGCCGGTTGCAAAGCCCACAAATGGTGATCACATGAATGAGGCATGCTATAATGGTTGAAAATGCACCCTGGTTGTGAAGTAAATGAGTGGTGATCAGGTCAATAGAGGATGCTGCAATAATTGTAAATGTAAGAACTAGTTGCAAAATTATTTTTTTAGGCATTGTCATAACTTCTAACAGTCACTAACGAGGCAGTCAGTAAGGAAGGGCAATGTATATATTATTTAGATTCAGCTGAAAATTTTAGATCAGAAAAACTCAGAATTGATTCTCTAATGAAACTAATAAAAATATGTAACAATCATATTTCTGACCAAAAAGCATAAAAAATAAAACAACTTAAAGCAGAAGGAAAAATAGATTTTAAAGAACCAATAATTAGAAACAGGCACACAAACAATAAAATCCTGATCAAGACATTTATGATTCTGATGATGCCACTTATTATCGTATATGGTGGACTTGTAAAAAAGCTAAAGCATTTTGGATAAAAATATGGTGAATTATCCAAAATATTCTTTAAAAAAGGATAAAGTTTACTCCACAGTTGTTCTTGCTGTGTATAATTACAGATTGTATGGTTATAGAGACTAATTTGATTTTAAATTTAATAACCGCAGCAAGACTTTTGGTGGCGCAGTACTGGAAGAAGGAAGACTTGCCTGCTATTCAAGAATGGACACTAAAAGTTGCAAATTTAGCAGAGATGGCCAAAATTTCAGCATATTTGAAGGGCCACTCAAATGAAAGATATATTTTGGAATGGAGAAGATGGATTGATTATATTCAAAGCAAATATCGGATTAAAAAGTTCCAAATATCTTATGAATGAATCCTGATGAAATCAAAAAATCCTGATGAAGACATTTAGGACAAATTGCTACATGCCAAAAGGTAGCAAATCTCACTCCCTTGTGTAAAAGCCCTAATAAAGATTAGAAAGATTCTCAGTTTGCTACAAAAGCATTTAGAACCTATTTTTCTATGCCAAAGAATTTGTTATGAAGTAGTAAAAGGTAACCAAACTTTTATACCTATCATATTCACAGTTTCTTCTTTGAATATGCACCAAGTATGCATTCAAATTTATACCAAGCAAGTATTCCTGGTTGTTTTGCATATGTGTGTACTTTCTTCATATACAACACATTCCTCTTCCCTTTTCGTAAGGCCAGTTTCTTTTAAATAATTTATACACCTCAATACTGGCATTCCATTTGTGAATTTTATCAAACCAGGGTTTAATGATGTTTGCTAAACTGTATTTGCCTGCCTCATTAAGATTTCTCATTCTTCCTGATTATTCCCCATACATTAATTCACTACATTCAGGTCAATAAAATCTAGAAGAAGTCACTTACAAAATGAAATACTTTAGGTATCTTTACTTGGACAGCTATACCACCATGTAAATAAGGTTCCATATCTGCAGTATTCCCAATGCTGAAGGAATAAGGTGATATCACTGAAAGAGAGAGAAATCAGTTGGGAGGGGGCAGATTTTATTTTACTTATCTGATAATCTTAAATAAAAAGAACTGAAAATGTTCTAGATCGTTCTACACATCTAATTTGACTTTTATTGTTTTGAACTCAGTTCTGAACTATTCTGAACTCATACAATGGTAAGCTAATTTTCTATCATATACAATTATATAAAAATGGAACAAAATTCATTACAAAGTAATGAAATTCTATTCCATGACTACAAAAAGAACTAAATAACAGTCAGAATAATATAAAATGAAAAAGTATTTAATAGTAATATGCAGAACTCCCTGATTTGGGAATGGAACATTCCAGGGAATCCTTCTACAGACTATGTTCTTCTAAGGTAGTTTTGGTAGTTTTTCTGAAAATAAATCCTATAAACCTAAGTGGCTTGAAATGTTTGGGACATGGAATTCCACATAAAACTGGCCTGTTTATGCCTAATAATTAAATATTGGCCACTAACAAGTCTCTCGGGTGGAAGGGAGGAAGATAGGTCTATGAAATTCATAAAATTGGTTGGGATTGTAACCCAGAAAATAATTTCAAAATAACATTGGTAGTTTAGAGAAGTGAGAACAGCCAAGACTTTAAGGTTTTCTGGAAGGTCAAAAGTGGGAGTTATACGGATATCAGGAGGAACCTCATTCCAGAGAATAGGTGCCACAAAAGCAGGAAGTTTTGGAACTTCCTGAGTTCCAAAAAATGATGTTTAATTGAAAAGACCCAAGCACGCCAATCTTGTTGGCTCATACTACAGTAGGAAGACACCAAGAGAGATAGGTGGTTCCTCAGATCAATCAATCGAACAGAATAGAGCTGGAAGGGACCTTGGAGGTCTTCTAGTCCAGCCTTCTGTTCAAACAGGAGACCCTATACCATTTCAGACAGGTAGCTGTCCAGTCAATTCTAAAACCTCCAGTGATGAAGTACCTATAATTTCTGAAGGCAAGCTATGCCACTGGTTAATTCTCACTGTTAAAGCTTCTCCTTAATTCCAAGTTGCTTCTCCCCTTGATTAGTTTCCATCCATTGTTTCTTGTCTTGCCTTCTGATGCTCTGGAAAATAGATGGACCCTCTCTTCTTTGTGCCAGGCCCTCAAATACTAGCCATACCCAATTCCTGCAACTGTTCTTCATGTGTTTTTGTCTCCAGGTCTTTCATCATCTTCACTGCTTAGACTTTGCACTTTTTCCAAAGTCTCAACATACTTTTGTAATGTGGTGACCAAAAGTGAATGCAGTATTCCGGGTGTGTCTTACTAAATGTTTATAAAGTGGTACTAATACTAATACTTACTACCGGTAAGGATTTATAAAGTGATACTAATACTACCAATAGATTTTGATTCTATGCCTCTGTTTATACAACCAAAGACTGTATTAGATTTTTTGGTTGCTGTCACACTGCTGGCTCATGTTTAAGTGATCATCCACTAGGCTCCAAGGACTCTCTCCCAGTTTTCTTGTTATTTATATGTTAAGAAACTTCTTTTTTATTGTCTTTGACTTTTGTTGCAAGTTTTTATTCATTCTGAGCCTTTGCTTTCATATTTGCAAATTCAGGCTACCTGTTGTTATTCTGCCTTAGTTATGTGTCCCTCTTTCCATTTTTTGTATTTATCATTTTTGTCTTTCAGTTTATCAGAGATTTTTGTATAACCATGCTGGTTTTTTCTTGGATTTCTTGTTTTTTTCTTTTTCAATGGTATTCTGCTGGCTTGGGCTTTTATATTTTCAGAGTTTCCTATGCTTCTTGAGTTGTTTTCTGCTTTAAGATTTTTATCCATGGGATTTTTCTTAGGGTCTTTCCCAATTTGTTAAAATCAGCTCTTTTAAAGTTTAAGACACTAGTTGGTTATATTCTATTGCTTGTGTTCACATTATATTGAATTCCAATATGACATAGTCACTCTCACCTAAAGTTCTGGAGACTTCACCTAAGGGGTGAAATACACTTACCCTTACTACTGGTTCGCAACTATGAGAATGTGCGCACCCCTCCTCCACACTTGCGCAGAGCCTTCTGCACATGCGCAGAGGGTAAAAACGGGATGTGATGACGACCGGGCGGGTGGGCAGAGCCTCCCGACACAGGCGCTACCAGTTCCCCCGAGCTGGATAAACTGTATGAATTTCATCTCCCTCATCACTTCTTCTCTATTAGTAAGAATTAGGTTCAATATTGCTTTTCCTCTAGTTCACTCCTATACTTTTTGGATGAGAAAGTTTTCAGCTAAATTGGTTGGGAATCTGTTTAATCTCCCACTTGCTGCAGTTTGTTTCCCAATTGATATCAGGGTAGTTAAAGTCTCCCATTATTACTGTGGTATGTTTCCTACATACATTTGTTAATTGATTAGCAAAGACTTCATCTTTTCTTCTGCTTGGTTGGGTGGCCTGTAGTATATGCCTAAAGCAATGTCATTCTTTTTTCCTTTTATATTGATCCATATGGACTCTAGGAGGTTTTCATCCTTGGTTTTGTGCATTTCTGTAGAGATGTAATGAGATAATGAGGTTTTTCCATGTAGATCTTTATAGGTCATAATCAATAACTTGAATTGCATCCAGAAGCATACTGGTAACCAGTGCAACTCACACACTAGCTCAAGCTGTGCAAAAGTTTCCTAGACATAGTTGCCACTTATTCAATGAACAGGAACTGTAAATCCATGAAGAGCTCCAAATTGTGCTTCACTCTTAAATGGGGAAGTGCAACCTTATCCAATATTAAAGATAGAGTACCCCCAGAACTAGGTCTTGATAAGACTGAATCAGAGGCAGTTCCTCAACCTCCAAATATGCACAACCTCCAGAAACTAGGACAGAACCTGGACTGCCTTCCCTGGTTGAAGGTTGACAGATTGGGTATCATCATTCTATTTATATTTGGGCTGGCTTTGTGGGTCAGCAGTTAAGACACCAGTTTTATCAGTTGGAAAGCCAACAGTCCAGGTTCTATGACATCATGCCAGCCACATCATAATGAAAACATTTTCGGACAGCACTGGCTCAATAACCTTGAAATGGAGTTGAGAACTGTCTCCTGTAGTTGGCAGTGCCCTATAGATGCTATCATCTCAAAAAACTTTGGCCAATCTCTTCTTCGCATATGTGTTCTCCTTGATTTTAAGATCTTCACTATTGCCTAAGATTGCTTCATCTGCAATCTTCAATTTGCTTTTCTTTGTGGAATTGTTTGTGATTTTAACTATAATTTTATCTAAGAACTTCCTGCTATGAATGTATTCTGGTAAATTATTTTTCGTGTTAGGTCTAATGCTCAGTGTGGCATGACATAAATCTAATACATTCAAATAAAATAAGACATTGAAACAATGCTTACAAGTGGACTGTGTAAATTTGGTTGTGCTGTCTATCCAAAACCATACAGTAGCTATTTTTGCCGGTATTATTAATCTTTATTCATAAATTATACAATGGATACAAAATGCATATTCATGAACCTTTAGGAAGGTAGAATAACTAAGCATCTAGAATCCTTTTGTAAGAATTAACTTATTAACCATTTTTAGTAATGTATTGTTCCCCCTAATTCAAAATTCCCCCAGAACAGACATTTTGGATATAAATCTTTCTTGCTATAAATTTAATTTATAAAGGTATGTTTTTACTATTGCTGCAGAGTTTGAAAAAAAATTGGCTTACCACTTATCTGATGTGTAGATCCATTTAAAGATGTCATTCCATTAATTTCCCGGAAAGTTACATACTGTCCAGTTTCAAGTTTATGAGGATTATTATCAAGGCAGGTGACAATACCACAAATCGCCTGAAATTGGAACCCACCAAATATCAAGGAAATATAAGTAAAAATTCAGTAAAAATGCAGTAAAAATTCAAACACAATTCTTATTCTTGACTTGATTCCTGATAAATACATGGACATGTTTTCTTGGTAAGATTGGTAATATTTTTGGAAGTTTGTCAATATTTTCAACTGGAATTTTTAACCTCCAGATATAAGGCGAGAGAGATAATTAACTAGCTTCCACATCTAAGGTAAAAATATTACCTGCTCCTAATTGTATTCTAATTTTATTTAATAATTCCAAGATACGACTGGAAGATTAACACAAATATCAATATGAAAATTACTGTACTATAACAATGATCATAATCAAAACTCTACATGTATTATCAGACTGATAAAATTGCAGTTGAAGATATGCACATACTGACTAATGCATCCCTCCCCCAGTGGAGATTCCACTATATGACACTGACAACGTTGATTGAAAATTTTTCCAAAATAAGTAAATAAAGAATTTTTTCCATTTTGTAAATTTATTCGAAGGAGTAAATGGATATTGATTAAAATATATGGTTGGCTTGGTAATTTCAACATTTTATTTTTTTTGGAGGAATATAGTAAATAAGGTATATGAAAAAAAATATAACTCATTACATTGTAAATAGATGGAAATTAAAAAAAATAGACAGTTCATCTAAAATGATTAAGTATTTAACCTTAAGGACTGTAAATGTATGAATTATAGGTATCCTTTACTGACTAAAATTGGGATTGGCAACTCGGTCACTAAACAATTCAATAATTAAGCACAATTTCTCATGGCTGTGCCATCTTACAATACAGATTATGACCATAGTGGAGCCTGTCCATTAGGGGTCGAAAGTCAGGAATACATTAAGTGATCTACTTTAAATGAATGAGCCCCCATCTTGGCTCTCCCCATGTTCATGGACCACTTAAAGGAGGAAATGGCTCACAGGCTTTGCCCAAGAGTGTGATAGGCAGGTCACAAACAGGGTTTTGAGGGGCTGCCACAAAAAAGGGCAGGCAATGTATTTTCCAAAGCAGCAGAAGGCAAAACAAGAACCAATGGATGGAAGCTGAACAAAGAGACAAGTAACCTAAAACTAAGGAGAAATTTCCTGACAGTGAGAACAATTAACCAGTGGAACTGCTTTGTCTCCAGAAGTTCTGGGTGCTCCAACACTGGAAGTTTTCAAGAAGAGACTGGAGAGCCATTTCTCTGAAATGGTATAGGTCCCCTCCAAGGTCTCTTCTAAGTATTATTCTGATACCTTTCCCTGGCCCTCCACTCAATTTGGCATCCTGAGCAGGGGGTTGGACTAGAAGACCTCCAAAATCCCTTTCAACTCTGTTATTCTTAGCTAAATAGCTAAGACCCTCATTGGGGGCACCCATCTCTTTTGCTTGTTAAAGAGCTGCCTCTAGATAGTATTTTTAATAAGATTTTTAGAAACCTGCAGTTGAAAGTTCTTCATGTCTCCTTACCCTGAAGTCCCAATTTCATTTGGAATTTAATCCCAAATTGATTGCCCTTTTAGCATTTCTTCTCCAAATGCACCCTCAAGAAGCCACATCTTTCTCCCTCTCCCTCTCCCTCTCCCTCCCTCACACACACAGACACAGAGATTGGATTGGATTGGATATCTCTCTCCCACCCTCCTTCCCTCTCTGCTTTAGGCTTAGAAAGTCTGCCAGCGCTGCTCTTCATTTGGCAATGCTTAAGGAGAATTAGGGGCTAGAGATAGTTGACATTTCTTTCTCTGTTAGAGGTGAGGCTGTCAGAAAGAAGCACAATGCCTTCTTCTCAGCCTCTCAGCACTAATGAGGGATGTGGCTCTACTGCCCAGGGAAGGCAAAGCCCCTCACTTTGTACAAGCCATCTGCTGCCGATGGATACACACTTGCGTAAGCGAGCCAGAGGCCCTTCCTTCCAGCCTTTGCCCAAAGCCCCATGCCGCTCCAGGAAGCTGAGCAGCTTTCCTTCCAAGCAGTTCCCTGCGAAAGGAGGCAGGAAAAGTTCAGCCAAGTCGTATTCTCCTTCTCGGCTTCAAACATACACCCAGAGCCAACACGGACACAACTCACAGCACTGGAGGAACTCGCCCACGCACCATGTTTTCGCAGAAGGTAGCAGCACTGTGAGATGTGTGCATGTTTGCTCTGTGTGTATACCGGAGAAGGAGGAGAAGCCAAGGCCAAACTTTTCTGTGGCCTGTCCCTTTATGATCCCCCCTTCCTCCCCGCGTCAAAGTACCTTAAAAGGACAGACTGTGGCAGCTGCCTTCCAAGCAGCTCTGCTGCGAAGGGAGGGAGAAAATTTTGGCCAAGCCTTCTCCTTCTCGCCCTCAAACATACACACAGCAAACCAGCACACACCTCATGGCGCCAGGACCTTCTGTGAGGAGA
Organism: Coluber constrictor foxii; assembly: GCA_038048745.1. Classification (NCBI taxonomy): domain Eukaryota; kingdom Metazoa; phylum Chordata; class Lepidosauria; order Squamata; family Colubridae; genus Coluber; species Coluber constrictor. The sequence continues at coordinate 88,998,848 of CM075961.1, read as the reverse complement.
CGGTGCGTGGGCAAATCCCTCCGGCGTAGCAGGCTGCGAGCAGAACCAGCAGGCAATGGGTGTGTGTGCGCAGCCAGCGCAAAGAACAGGGCAGAGGCCTCTTTTTCAGCCGGTAGTTTTTGGCAGTTTTCAGCACAAGAAGCCTGCAGCTGCCGCCTCTTTTTTGGCGTGAGAAGCCTCCAGCTTTTTGCCAGTTGGAACTGAGCCGGCAGCGGCAACTGGATGCTTCTTGCACCGAAAACTACCAGCAGCTAGAGGCTTCTCTTCTCACAAAAGGCGGCCAAGCCTCGACATGTCGCCACCCACCCAGGGGCCTTCAGAAGGTGAGCGAGGCAGAGGGTGAGTGGGCGGCATGTGGGCAGAGGCCTCGGGGAAGGCCAGAGCCAGGGAATGGCGTGTCCTCTAACTCAAGGTGGAGGGCAAGTGGGCATGCAGGTGGAAGGTTGGCAAGAGCCAGGCCCAAAAGGTGGCCAAGCCTCACCGTGTCCAATCCTAGGCGACGGCCTAGGCCAGCCCGAGAATTGGCACTTGACCCAGGCTTGCTTGGCAAGATGCAGGTAGGCTGGGCCAGGAGTCGACTCGACCGGGGTTTGCAGTGGCGGCGCCTAAGGCAGCCTGGGAGTTGACTCGACCAAGATGAGACAAGATGAGGAGTGACTTGGCGGGGTGGGGCAAGCAGGGCCAGCCATAATTTTAACTACCCATTTGCCCAAACGGGCTCAAACCGGCTGAATCCCACAACTGCAACAATCCCTCTTCCAGCAAACTTGCACGGTCATACACTCTCTTTCACACTCACGTTCCTTCCTTCTTTCTCCAAATGCATGCATGCACATGGGCACAAACTCCCTCTTCCAGAAAACCCACTCTCTTTCTCTTTCACTCTCCCTCTTTGTTCCTGCAATCACATACACACATCCAGCCACATACTCCCTCTTCCAGCAAACTCACATTGCCACACAATCCCTCTTCCCCACACTCTCCCTTCCCCACTGTTTCTTCCCAACATTCCCTCTTTCTTCCTATATATGCATGCACGTGTGTCATGTATATGCATGCACGTGCTTCTTTAAGTTTCTTTAAAACTTAAAGAAAAATTGTGCAACCACACCCTCCTTCTTTCTCCCAGTGAATGTACATAGCTAGCAAACTTTTTCCTGTTGCTGGAAGAAAGAAGGAGTGTGTGACTGTTTCTTGGAAGAGGGAATGTGCGGCCATATGTGTGTATGTGTTTCCAGGAACAAAAGAGGAGCGTGTGGAAGAGGTAGTATGGAAAAGGGAGAGTGTAACCACACAAGCTTGCTGGAAGAGAGAGTGTGTTACTGCATACATGGATGCATGCATTTGCCAGAAGAAAGAGTGTGGAATAGGGATTATGGAAGAGGGAATGTGTAGCTTTGCAAGTTTGCTGGAAGAGGGAGTGTTTGCAGGAAGAAAGTGTATAGAAGAGGGAATATGTGGAAGAGAGAGTGTGCAGCTGTGCAAGTTTACTGGAAAGAGAGTACGTAGCTACATGGGTGCATGTGTTTGCGGATAGAAAGAGGGAGAGGGGAGCAAGAGAAGGTTTTGCGAAAACAGAGAAGTGTATTTGAAAAATATTTAAACAAAACCCTTCACTTTATAAATCAATTATGTTCCAAAGATGTTATAAAAACTTGCATGTGATTGGAAGAAAGATGAGTATATCAGAGATGTAATTATGTTTAAAAAGTTACCAAACCAGTGATGCAATTTCACAAATAGCTGACCATGTAAAGGACTTAACCGCAATCTTGGAATACAAATCTGACATCAATCTTTATTATGATGATGGCTTAAATATAAACCTTCCAGCTGCAGTTTCAAGCAAATTTATAACTTTCAGAAGTACAAGTTTGGAACTTTTTCTTTATGGATATTAACAAGATTGTTTATAATTACTCGTTAAACATTCCAGGGAAGAAAGAGATTTTATTCTATGAACATAAGCTGGAGGGAGTGACTTAAATTTAATCAGTTAATTGGAACTAGGAGGAATTTTGATGTTTTGATTTGATGTACTGATTTGAGTCTGATGAAGTATACGTAATTGAAAGAAAATTTTAACATAGCTTTATGTTTGTAAAATAGGTTTGAAAATGTGTTTTTCCTTAATTTATAATACTTGAGTAAAGCTTGTAAAGTATTATTGAAAGTGAATTTGAAAGTATCTAAAGAAGTTTTAAAAGATATTAGAATTAATTTATTTTAGAAATATTTTTAAAGAAAAGTTTAGTTTTAAAATGAATGAAAAATAGATTTTTTCCCTTAAAGAATCAAAGCATAGTAAATTTTGATAATATAAATGACGATAGTCTGTAAAAATTAGTAAGTGCAAACAGAAATACATATTGTTTTCCACAGCAAAAAAGTAGACATGGTTGAATTGATTACTTTAGTCAAAAGAAAAAAACATACGTAATTTTAAGAACATTTGGAGACCGCTTCTAGATTTTGTGCTTGTGATGGAAAAATGAAACTTTGATTTTGGTTTTGCTGATTAGATACATTCATTGTTACAGAAATGACTAGTATATATCACTGTGTAAAAATAAAAAGCTGAGGCAAGTAATTATTATTAATTACTGTGCTAAAGAGTCGGAAGTCACACCTTTTTTTTCTTTTTCTCCTTCTGCCCCACATTGTCCTCCCCCCTTGTTTTCCATTATTTTCATTTTCCTTTATTGTTAGAAAAAATAACAGAAAATTTTATATTCTATAAATTATTAATATTTTGATCCATTAAAAAAGGAAAAAATCTGAGGTTTTAAGCATAATGTCACACAACTGTGACTTGTGATTTTCTGCCAGCTTCTCCACTGACTTTGCTTGTCAATGTGTGAAGTGTGAAGGTTTTTGTTAATCATAAAGAGGTAAACTCACAATTCTACTTATAGAGTCTGCTGTAAAGAAAATCAGAAGCTACTTCTTTGTATTTTTTTCTACTTTTCTGTTATGTATTTTTTTCTTTCCTGCGTTTTTATTTTTTCTTTCTTCTTTTCTTTCTCTTATTTTATGTTAGTTTGTATTATTTATTTCCTTTTTTAAACTATTTAATAAAATTATGTTTTTTAAAAGGAAGCTGGTTGTGAACATTGGAAATTGCAATCATATGAGCATAGAATTTTTTGACATTTAAAAATGTGTGCCAGTTGCCAAGCTCCAAAATCATGATTACATGACTGTAGAGACATTGCAAAGGCTGTAATTTTGAAGACCAGTGTCATTTTTCAGCACCAATGGAACTTCAATGTCGCTGAATAAATGATAAGTAAGCAAGGACTATCTGTATTATAATTTTATTTATTTTTATTCCAAGGACATATTTTGTGAAGATGACTTTGATCATCCTCTAGAATAGAGGTATGAAACACTGGTGGCCCGTTTGACCCAGTTTTGACCCAGTTTGGGCGAACCGGTAGTGGCGGTGGCAGGAGGCTCCGCCCATCCACACATCATCACAGATACTCTGCGCATGCGCAGAAGGTTCTGCGCATACACAGAAGCACCACACATGAGCGAAGTGAGTGCATGCACGCGAATGCTCACAGTTCTGAACCAGTAGGAAAGGTAAATGGAACCCACTACTGGTGTGGAACACAAGTCCCAAGGTCCAGATCCAGCCTGTGATGTGGTCAGATTTGGCCCACGAGTCCATCCTGGAAAATGTAAGGAGTGAGCCCGCATCACCTTGGCCCGGTCTACCCAATGCAAAGAGGAAATGTCGGGCAGAGTTGCTTTGACCCGGTCTACCCAATGCAAAGGGAACATGCCAGGAGTTTGGGGAGTGGTGTCAAGCTGGGCATGCCCACCCGCAGTCAGCCACCCCCAGTGAGTGGCATCAAGCTGGCCACGCCTACCCAGTTAACCACAGCCACCCAGTTGGTCACACACATCCCAGCCCCCTCAAGGTCCACCACAGCCCTGATGTGGCCCTCAATGAAATTGAGTTTGACACCCCTGCTCTAGAATATTAAAAAAAAAAGATATTTCCTCTGCACTGAATTTATCTTTATCATCCCATCTAATCTTCAAATGAACGATACCACTACTAAAAGCACATTTCCCATAAAAGACAATTCTGATGTATTACTTATAACTGCACAGCATACAACATTATCATCTGTATAATACTACTGTATACTTTCTCTATATATGAATTAAAAAATTTAAGGATTTAAGTTAAACCGCTTAACATATTAAAAAAAAATCAATGTTTAAAAAATTCTCACCTGAGATATATTTGAAATGAAGATTTCTTTTGGTTCCTCTCCTGTGGTATCTAGGACTTCAAATTCATCACCAAAGTCACAAAACAGACGTGCCCATATTCCATATACATCTGCACTTATGAACTGTAAGAATGACCCAAAGTAATGACAATCAGATTTCACAATTCTTGCATCAAATACTTTATTTTGCTACTGCTGATGAAAGAAGAAAAGTTAATATGTTAACATTTAATACAGACTTATAATTGGCCTATATTGAGTTTTTCAGAATTTGAACAAAATAATAGTTATCATCCAATCTCTTTAGATCTCTGGCCAAATTGTAGTTTTACAACTACCGTTGCACAGCTTTTAGTCACATTTGTACTATAACCCTGGATGTAAGCAAGAGTTTTTGCTTTTTTTAGCTTGCTTGAATAGGAATGTATGAATTTAAAAGGGCTTGAACAAAAAAAATAAATAGTAAAATAGTAAAAACTGTTAATTCTACTAACTTTTAAAAAGGCAAGCCTATAGACAATGTGAACACATTACAAAAGTCCAAAGAGTTTTTAATAAGCTAACTACTGATAGCTGCTTTCTTCCACAAGGGATGACAACTTTAGCTTCAATTCACTTACAATCAGAGTAGTCACAACTATATGTTTAGACACAGAAGAAAGAAAACAAATCCTTCTAGAGTAATCAAATAAAAATGACTATCAAAAGCAAAATTTTATGTTAGGGATAATAGCATTCAAATATGAAATGTATAAAATAAAATAAAATAATTTTAAACATTAAAATTATAAAAAAATATATTTGAAAAACATCTCATAAAATCTCATTTGAAGATGCAGATACTTGAAGATTGATATAATTTCAAAGATTTGGATCTTTTTAAAAATGTGAGCTAATACCAAGTAAGTCACAAATAGCATTTGCATAGACAGGAGGATTTTTGGAGAGAGAAAAGATGTTCACACCCTGAACTGAAGCGATTTGTGCCTTTCTCCAATGGATCAGATTACTGGCCTACATGCCTAACCTAATGCAAATGTTACAACTAACAATCTAAAGCACGAAGTCTACAAAATGAATATATATTTGTATCTACACAACCTGAAGAATAACTAAAATGATGAAGAAACAGGCTAGCACCATGGTGACCTGCAAGGTGTGTGTTATGTTTTCATTCCTGCCCACGGACATTTCAAACTATATCTGTATCAAGGTCAAACTGATTAGATTGCTGAAGGAAAAAGTAGAGGAAGTAGACATATCTAGCCACTCTTGAAGTCTCATCTGTGGAAATGAGGAATTCCTAGAAAAAATGAAAGTCCATATACAAATTAAACACAGCAAGGGAGAAACAACTACAGAAAAAAAAGAACCCCTAGAAGAAGAGCAATGGAATCATGTCACTTAGAGGACAAAAAATCCAAAGAAGACTGTCCCTGCCACTGGAGTTGAATGATCAATTTCATATCCTCCCCCTAAAAGAAAACATGTAGACATTTGAAGAAGAGCCTTCATTAAGTATTACAGTGATAGGAAGAAAAGTAACTCAGACTATCACAAAGAAGAATAGTCAACTGAGTTTCCCAGAGTTCCATCAAATGCATGATGGTGATTGTTGATTCTCTTCTCAGAGGAACAGAATCAGGAATTTGTGGGCTATGTATGGAAATATGTTGTCTACAAAGTGCAAAGATGTGACAGAGAGGTTTACCCAAATAATAAATCCCACTGATCTTTCCCCTCTTTCATGTTGCGAAGACTGAAAGAACAAAAAAGAGACTGAAAAAATATCAAAGGACTACAAACAGCTAGGCAGGAAAACAAATTAATTAGGAGCACAGGTAGTTTTCATTTGTATTTCCAGTAGAAGGTCAAGGGAATGGAAGATTTTAGAGATAAACTGCTGGCTCAAGAGATAGTGCCACTGAAATAACTCTGGATTTCTAGACTATAGTTTACATTACCTACAGAAAAAAACTTCTGGCAAGAAATGAGTTGTACCTCACAAGGACCAAGAAGAATGTATTTGGAAAATATCTGGCTTGGTTCATCCAAAAGGCTTTAAACTAAATCTGTAGGGGGAAGGAACCCAATTTTTAGGATCAAAACCAAACACATAAGCCCCAAGACAACAATCAGACATTGGGGAATGGAATGGTGAAAAGGAAGGGAAACTCAGGTATAAAACAGGAGACACAAGAAGCAAACACAGGGTCAGCCATAAAGCACTCAGATCCATGTACACTGATGTTCAAAGTATGGGGAACAAACTAGGAGAATTTGAAGTCTAAGTATATGAAGGCACAATGATATTGTTGCTATTACTGAAACTTAGTGGGATAGAATCTTGGTGGGATGGAACTCACAAGTAGAGTATACTACTAGAAGAACATAATTTATTCAAAAAAACCCCAAAACCTGAACTCAAAAGCAGGAGAAGGAGTTGAATTGTATACAAAGAATTACCTTAATAGGTGGATGCTGTGTATGGCAAAAAGCATTAATCTTCTTCTGCAGTGACATCTTCATCTCAGTTAATATGACACACTTTTAAAAAAATAGTCCAAAGATAAATCTTCGATTAACACAAGGTTGATTATAACCTATAACTTACAGACCAACATTTATCAGATGATCTAGTTTCTTTTATCTACACCAAATAAAGTTTTCTAACATTCAATTACTATATGAATAAATGTTTATGATGTAAAAATCTAACTCGTCAGCTAGATATGTCAGAAATACATTAATTTCTTTTCATTTCTGCAATGAACTATTCTCTCTTAATTTTAATAATTCATCATATTTCTTGGATTTGTGCTACTAATAGTTTTTACCTGTTTCTATGCTATAATGGGGTTTGTACTAATTAAAATGCCTAATGCCATACTTACCCCCCAACAAAAAAAAAAATCTGTAACAGAGTTAGAGACTGGGACTCCTCTGACTGACACTAGTTCTACTCACTTCATGTCAAGAGACTAAACAGCTTTTAAAATTATTCTGAGCTCTTTCCATAGTATTTGTTACATTAAAAACAACCTAAATTTTGTGCATGTGCTGTTTATAATGCAAACATAACCATTAAGATTGACTAAAGAAAGTTCTAATACCTTTTTAAAAAGTTGATCCTAAAAAATGCTTTTAAAAAAGCCAACACACAGAGGAAGCCACAAATAATTTAATATAAGCCTAGAGAATATCTAAGATCCAGCAGAAAAGCATATAGGACAGTCTTAAATTAAAGACCAGCAGGCTCCAGCTAAAGATAATCAGGATACCTGGTGATGTAATTACGTGCATACTATCTTAATTCTTATCTAAATGATGTACAAAATAATTCAGTCAGATATAAATGAAAATTTCTAAACTAAGCAGAATCCAGAAGGATTTATAGCAATCAAAGACTACTTCAAGAAGACAACTGAAACACTGGAACATCAAAATACGAGTTCTACCCTTTAATACTTATGTTATTTGATTCAAGTCTGCGTGAGCGATTTCTGCATCATGAATAATGGTGCAAGTTTCATCATATGTTATCCTTCCTGAGGGAATTTATGGCAGAATTAAGCCCATAATATATTCTGTAAGCCGCCTTGAGTCGCCATGGGCGAATAGGTGGCTATATAAATTCAATAAATAAATAATAATAAAATAAATAAATCTACATAAAGATACACACACACACACACACACACACACAAACGCATACCTGTAATCATTTAAATTCAATCAGACATTTTAAAAAGATACTTTTGAAGAAATAGTATCTGTTATATTTAAGATAAATCAGAATATAATTTTAAATCTGTGTTTTTCAAAATACACATCACAATGCACACACTGTACATTCATCATAGCGTGACAAGACTCGTAGTCTCTATATTTGCATTAGACAGGTAAAGCTAATCATTTCCAAATCCTTTGCACATAATGATCCGATAAGAAAAGGAGGAAGACACTATTCATTTGTACGTAGAATACTCAGAAATAATAGTTTTCCCCTCTTCTTTTTATTACTTTAGTATTTAAAGAAATACTTACCTTCCTTTTCCTTCTTAACCCAACTTCTCAGAAGTTTGAAAAACTGAGAAAAGGTTAGGTTCTCACTGTCTAAGTTGGCTTTTCCTTAAAAGCAGCAAAAGGAATCGCCAGAGTTTTAAATGCCTTCAGAAATATTTCACTGCCATTTTCAAGATGTACAAAGCAGGAGTTTGGGACAGGAGCGGCTATTGTAGGCATCAAAGCTAATTAAAGATATTTCAAAAAGGTACCACATACCTGATATTGTTTCAAAAAAGAAATGTCAGTCATTTCATTTAATGGATCAGTTGATGACATCACTTGGACATATGGATTCAGCTCTGCAATGTGATGCTGTGCTGCTTCAGCTCTGAAGTACATATAATAATTGTATTATTAATAGGTATGGCATATAGGTTCTACCCTGCCTTCTGATGCATCTGCCTGACCACAATTACAGTCAAGTTTTCAAGTTCAGCTCTATAGACATATTTGCAACAAATAATTATATCTCCTGCTTTTATATATAATCCAGTCTTTTAATATTTCAACAAGGAGGGACATAACCTCCAATTGGAGTGGCATGCCTTTTTGTAGTATGACAAGAATAAAATATATAGATATTTCCAAAGACATTATGTGAGAAACACACTACTTTTAGCCTGGGAAAAAGTCAAAACAAAAAACTATATGAAAATACTAGTCTGGCTTTCTACGATGGAAGCATTGATACATCCAAATGTTGTTAACTTGGAAAAAATTGTAACATATAAAGACATCTTAAATGAAGAATGGGAATTTAAAGCTACACAGGAATTGCAGAATCAAGGGGTAGATTTAGGACTTCCGGTTTGGCGTCGTGGCGAGACAGTCAGGGAATTAACGGGCTCCAATGAGTGCTGCAAAAACTCCAGCTGCTGAACCGCTGCCGATGGGTCTTCAGACCAGAATCGTCCTGCAGTGACAGGGAAGAGAGAGAGGCCTCGGACGACCAAGAGGAACAGGCAAGTTCCTTGGAGGTCAGAGGGAACTCTTTGTGAGTCAGCGGCAGGGGGTGGCAGCCAGGGTGGCTGCTACGAAGCTGGGACAACTGGACTAAGTATAGAGCTGGAGAGAAGAAACAAGCGGAACAGAGTCTTTTTGAAGCCGGGTGAGTGACAGCCAACTCAGGCTTGAATAACAACAAGACAAACATCTTACAATTAAAAGATCTCTAATGTGTAATAGTGGCTAAGAAGCACGGCGGCAAAGAATATTTTGAAATGTAATTTTGAAGAGATAAAAACCCAATGGAAAATTGATTTTTGAACAAACTATTTGGAAACTTTAGACAATTAGATATGGTCAAAGGATTGGAAAGAAATAAAGAGATCCTATTTTTCCCCCCTTTCTTTTCTAAATTGCAAGAAAAACAAAAAGAATGGATAATAAGCTTTAAAAAGAGAAAAAAATTATCTATAAATAAAAGGGGAAAAAAGGAAAAAAGAAGTGAGAAGAGCTATTTTAATTTGGATTGGACTTTAAATATGATCTGATATTTTAAAATTGAAAAAGAAAAGGAGAAGCTGTGTAAGATCGTGATGTAATTGCAACAAAATGGATACTTGTTAAGCAATTGGGAATTGTGGATTGCAGAGAGACACCATCTGGAGAAAAAAGGAACATTGCAACTTGGTTCTTTGTTTAGGAAAATTGTGAACTTTACAGATAACAACAGTGAGAATTTGTGGTAGAGGATTTTCTTGTCTACCAGAGGTTTGACTTTTGGAGGAATAAAAAAAAAAGAAATAGAAGGGAACACAATGGAGCTTGTATAATTGGAATAATTATTTGACTCGGAGAATGGAAATAAGAGAAATAACTACAATGTTGCATAAAGGATAAAAAGTCGAGAATAAAAAAACTGAAATGGAGTATACACAAGTGGACAAGAAAACGAAGATGGAGAATTAAGACATAGAAGTGGAAAATAAAGAAGATAAAGACACTGTGATTAAACGTGAATAAATATTTGAACATGTGAATAGTAATAATAATAATAAAGGTCTCTAGAGATTATATTGAGATTAACAATAATATAATGATGATTATATTGAGATTAATAATAATACAATGATGGTTACATGGGGATTAACAGTGAATGAAAAGAGAATAAAAGTCCAGGACCTGGATTTATAAAATGACTATACTGAGATTAATAAATATGAGAAGAAATATGTTACAGACATTTAGAAATGAAATAGGATTGAAGCTAAAATATAGGGAAGTTAGACTATATTAAAAGAAAATATAGCAATGGACATAATGAACCAATTTTTATTAAGATGTTAGAAGGTATTACTTGAGAAAATTGATGGTTATAATAATTGGGATATTGTTTAAATACCTATAAAAATTGTTATAATTTGAATACTTTTCATAATATAGTTACAAAAGTTAAAGATGATTATGCTGGGATTAACAGTGAGAAAAATAAAGATAATTACACTGGGATTAACAGTGGAATGAAGATGATTACTTTGGGATTAACAGTGAGAAAAATAAAGATGATTACATTGGGATTAACAGTGAACAAAGATGATAACACTGGGATTAGCAGAGAAAAATAAAGAGGATCATACTGGGATTAACAGTGGAATAAAGATGAGTACACTGGGATTAACAGTGGAAGGATAAAATAAAAGGTTAAATTAGAAAATTGACAGCTACAATAATTGGGATATTGCTTTAATATGTATAAATTGTAATAATTTGAACATTTTTTACTTAAGTAAAAAAGAAAATTGAAACAATATATGCTTATGATTTATAAACAAAAATTACTTAATTGATGTTATATAAATGGTATGGTTTAATAGATAGAATTTGGGATAATTGGGAAATTGCATTAAATAGCATTATTTGAACTAAGAACTATGTTTAAATGTTAAATTGCTATATTTTTAAGATTAAAGATAAGATTTAAATTTGATAAAGTAATAATGGAATAAGGATTTAATGAGTATCATGAAATATAAATATGTTTGAACTCTACTGAAATGTATTATGAATTATTAAATGAATTAAGGTGGGTTAATAGAAGGGTAATTGTTTTGATTAAGTAAATATGTGTTAATGTTTTCAAAGATGGTATTAGTTGAATATGTGATTTAAGATTAAGAAATAAGCGTTATGGCAAAATAGAATAGATAAAATTTTATTAATAATACAATAAGACGCTCTAGACTATAAGACGCAGCTAGCTTTTGGGAAGGAAAACAAGAAAAAAATATCTGCCTCCCAGCAATTTGCCTCCTTGCAGCAAACAACCTGGTCAGCTTCAGCACAGCCTGATTTAGCATGAGCAGCTTATTGGTGGTTGGATCATCCTCCCAGAATACCGATTAGCTGTTCCAGGCTGCAGGGATTGCTGCCATCCATAGCTGCTGCCTCCGTATGCCCCATTTTCGGCCTCTGTGCGCCCCATTTTTGGCTTCTGTGCATCCCATTTTTGACCTCCATGAGCCTCATTTTTGGCCCAATCCCCTAGTGGGAGTTGCTGCTGCCGCCACCTGGAATGGGCCAAAAATGGGGTGCATGGAGGCCCAAAACAGGAAGCACGGAGGGTGAAAATAGGGCGCGCAGCAGCGGCGACAGGCAGCAGCAGCGATGGGCAGTGATGGTGCCAATGAGCGGTGACAGAGGCAATGGGCAGCAGCTATCCCTGCAGCTGGAAACAGCTGATCAACGGTATTCTGGGAGACCGATCCAACTACCAATCAGCTGCTTGTGTGAAATCAGGTTGTGCTGAAGCTGACCAGACTGTTTGCTGCAAGAAGGCAAATTGCTGGAAGGCAGAGGCTGAAGGGTGGGGGCCAGCGGGTGTGCAGGGCTTCGGCAACATTCGCTCTATAAAACACACAGATATTTCCATTCACTTTGGATGGAGGGGAAGTGCATCTTATAAACCGAAAAATACAGTTACTGCATCCTGTACACCATCAAAGAATGTAGTGTATAAATTTTACCCACAATTTGGAAATATGATCTCATTGATATTCTTCAGTAGATATAAAAATATAGCTTGGGTAGAGCTCATACAAGGATTGCAATAATTTTGAAGACTGGACCATGAACACAATGGTAAAATCTGTCAACATAGATAACATACATTTGCTCACAATATTTTAAACATTGTACAGACCTGTTCCTTACATTTAGAACATCATCTTCACGAGCAAAGAAGTTTGTTCCTAAATCCCATGTTTTGCATTGTTTGGTATCATGGATAGTGAGAGCCTTGAAATAATATTAGAAGAAAGGAATAAAGTAAACTTGAAGTAGCAGTGATGCAACGTCATAAATATACACACTATCACACATCTATCACACCTATGAATTACAAGTAGTCTTTGACTTACAACCGGTGACTTAATGACCATTCAAAGTTACGAGGTACTCAAAAAGTTACAATCCATTCTCAAAGTTACCACTGCTACAATACCTCTGAAGTCACATGATCACATTTCAGGCACTTGGCAACCAGACTGCATTTATGACATTGCAGTGTTCAACAGTCACTTGGTTATGTTTTGCAACTCTTTTGTCATTTTTGTCGAACAGCATTTGGGATTCAGACTTAAGACCAGGTGATTTGCTTAATGATCATGATGATTTACTTAAGAACCACTGTAAAAATGATCATTGTGACTCAACATGACCATAAATTTATGACCAAAATTTTGAGATCGATTATGGTAAAATAAAGTATCTTTATTAAGGTCTTTGATCAGCCTTTATAGTAAAAAATAGAGATAATTTGACAGAACAATTCATAATTGAAGAAAGGGTAATTATTGAAGAAAGGATAATTAAACAACATATCTAATTAAGTTTTGCAGAGTTTTGTATCTTGATGAAGATATTTGACGACCTGATATGGTGTAGGGTTAGAAACTCTTACAAAATAGTAAACATAAAATTTATTATTGTGACTTTTGAATTTAAAAATTATTGGGATAATCAAAACATTATGTTTATTGGAATTATATACCACCCTACTCCCGAAGGACTCAGGGCGGTGAACAGCCACAAAATAAAACACATATATACAAAATTTAAAAGCAGAATAAAACCAAATTAAACAGTTAGGCCCCAGACAGATTTAAAATGCCCCAATAATTTAAAAACAGATTAAAATTTGCATTTTAAAAGGAAAAAGGGGAAAAAGATTAGGCCAGGCCAGCTTGATGGAATAAAAAGGTCCTGAGAGCGTGGCGAAAGGTGCGCAGATCCGGGATCCTCTGTATCTCCGGGGGGAGCTCCTTCCAGATAGTACGTGCCTCCCCCTAGGGGCCGCCAGTCGACATTGTTTGGCCAACAGCACCCGTAGGAGCCCCTCACTATGAGAGCATACCGGTCGGTGGGAGGCTATTGGTGGTAGCAGGCGGTCCTGTAAGTAACCAGGTCCTAAGCCATGGAACACTCTAAAGGTCATAACCAAAACCTTGAAGTGCACCCGGAAGACTACCGGAAGCCAGTGCAGCTCGCGCAGGAGAGGTGTTACCTAGAAGTGCTATGTCACTCCCATAATCACCCGCACGGCCGCACTCTGCGCCAGCTGGAGCCTCCGGGTGCTCCTCAAGGGGAGCCCCATGTAGAGAGCATTGCAATAGTCCAGGCGGGAAATGACGAGGGCATGAGTGACTGTGTGTAAGGTGTCCCAATCCAGAAAGGGACGCAACTGGCAAATCAGGTGAACCTGATGAAAAATCCTCCCGGCCACGGCCGTCAAGTGCTCTTCTAAAGACAGCCGTGAACCCAAGTTGCGAGCCCTCTCCATGGGGGCCAACAACTTGCCCCCAATAGTCAGTGATGGCGTCAACTGACTATATCGGGATGTCAGAAACCACAGACACTTGGTCTTGGATGGGTTGAGCCTGAGCCTGTTTCTCCCCATCCAGATCCGCACAGCCTCCAGGCACTGGGACATTACTTCAAGGGCATCGTTGGGGTGGTCCGGGGTGGAGATGTACAGCTGAGTATCGTCAGTGTACTGGTGGTACTTCACCCCGAAACCACAGATGATCTCGCCCAGCGGCTTTACATAAATGTTGAACAAAAGGGTCAAGAGGACCGACCCTTGTGGCACCCCACGAGGGGCCTCAGGGTTAAACTCTGCCCCCCTGCCAACACAGACTGCAACCGGTCGGAGAGAAAGGAGAACCACCGCAATACAGTGCCCCCCATTCCTAACTCCTCCAACTGGCGCAGCATGATACCATGGTCGATGGTATCAAAAGCCGCCGAGAGGTCTAATAGGGCCAGGACAGAGGAGCAACCTCTGTCCCAAGCCCTCCAGAGATCATCAACCAATGCAACCAATGCCGTTTCCGTGCTGTACCCAGGCCTGAAGCCCGATGGGAACGGATCCAGATACGTCGTTTCATCCAGGTGATGTTGCGCAATCACACTCTAGACAACCTTCGCCACAAAGTGAAGGTTGGAGACTGGACGATAATTAGACAACACTGCTGGGTCTAGGGAAGGCTTCTTGAGGAGAGGCCTCACCACCACCTCTTTCAAGGCGGCGGGGAAGTCACCCTTACAATGAAGCATTTATAATCCCCTGGAGCCAGCCTTGCGTCACCTCTTGGAAGCCAGCACTAACCAGGAGGGACACGGGTCCAACAACCATGTGGTCGCATTCAGTCTACCCAGAATCCTGTCCACGTCATGAGTCACAGGATCAAACTCATCCCAGATAACATTCTCAAGACCTGCCTCAGTCATCTCCCCGAAACTACCCAGTCGGAGTCCAGGTCTTCCCGAATCTGAGTGATTTTGTCATGCAGATACTGAACAAAGTCCTCGGCTCTACCCTCCAAGGGGTCCTCCCGCGCTTTCTGGTGGAGCAGGGAGCGGGTCACCCTAAACAGGGCAGCCGGGCGGTTATCTGATGACGCAATAAGAGCAGCAATATAAGTACATTTGGCTGCTTTTATCACCACTAGGTAATTCCAGTGTCCGGTCAGATTCAGAAAGACTGACCCCCCAACTACTCTCTAGGTATTTTTTCCGGCGCTTCATCTCCCTTAGTTTCTCGGTAAACCAAGGAGCCAGATGAGATTGGCGCTAGGTCAGAGACCACAAAGGCACGACCCGATCCAGAGCTCCAGCGACCGCCCTATCCCAGGCAGCAACTAGGTCTCCAGTCGAGGCGTGTGCCAGAGCCTCAGGAAATGGCCCAAGCTCCATCTGGCTCCATAGGGCGCGTGGGATGGAACCATCTTACCGGTTCCGCTTCCCTGCGGCAGGGTGCAGCGGTTCAAAGGTCAAAGACATTGGCCCCCACAGAGAGGGCTCACAACTTGGGCGTCCTCCTGGATGCACGGCTGTCTTTAGAAGAGCATATGATGGCCGTGGCCAGGGGGGCTTTTTATCAGGTTTGCCTGATATGCCAGTTGCGTCCCTTTCTGGATCGGGATTCCCTAGGCACAGTCACTCATGCTCTCGTCACTTCCCGCCTGGACTACTGTAATGCTCTCTACATGGGGCTCCCCTTGGGATGCACCCAGAGGCTCCAGCTGGTCCAGAATGTGGCCACGCAGGGGATTATGGGAGCAAGCTGCACTGGCTCCTGGTGATCTTCCGGGTGTGCTTCAAGGTGTTGGTGACCACCTTTAAAGGTGGTCCATTTAAACCTCCATGGCTTAGGGCCTGGGTATTTGCGAGACGCCTTCTGCCTTCCATCGGCCAGCTCGCACAGAGAGGGCCTCCTTAGGGTGTCGTCAGCCAGACAATATTGGCTGGCGACCCCCAGGGGGAGAGTCTTCTCTGTGGCGGCACCCGCCCTCTGGAATGACCTACCCCCGGAGATACGCAGGATACCAGACCTCTGGACTTTTCGTCGGGCCCTTAAAACCCACTTATTTCACCTAGCCGGGCTGGCTTGATCCCATCATGTTTTTAATTGGAACTGATTTTAAATTGGACTGTTTTAATTTGTCGGCCGAAATCATTTAGTATTTTTTAAAATGGTTTTAATTTTTGTATATCATGTTTTACCCTGGCTGTTCACCGTCCTGAGTCCGGTTGGGGAAGGGCAGTTTAGAAATTGAAACAAACAAACAAACAAACAAACAAATAAATAAGGTGAAGGAGAGAGTGATCTGACCATGACAAGGGCTCAGTGACTATATCCCCTATCTCAAGATCACTCAACCACTGTCCAGAGACAAAAACCAGGTCCAGCATGTTTCCACCCGTGTGGGTAGGTCCATGAATTAACTGGATAAGGTCCATAGCTGTCATGGAAGCCATAAATTCCCGGGCTACTTCAGACATCTCACCCACGGACGGCAGGTTGAAATCCCCCATGACCATAAGTCTGGGGGTATCAACAGCCACCGCGGCGATGACGTTGAGTAACTCGGGCAGGGCTGCTGCCACATGGCAGGGAGCCAGATACGTGATCAGCAAACCCACCTGCACCCCATGACCCCACTTCACAAGGAGGGACTCACAGCTGGCCGTCTGAGGAACAGTGACCTCCCTTGGTCTCAGACCTTCTTTAATAATAACCACTACCCCCCCCCGCCCCTCCCCTGTGACCTCAGTTGATGGAATGTATGGAAACCTGGTGGGCACATTTCAACGAGGGGAACCCCCCCCTCCTGGCCCAACCAGGTTTCTGTAATACTTGCCAGGTCCGCTCCCCCCTCCTGCACAAGATCACAAATGAAGGGGGCTTTATTTACTATAGACCTGGCATTAAAAATCAGCCGAAGGCCTGGGCCCTGAGGGTCTGTGCAACCTGAAGAACGAGTGGAGCTTTGGGGGCCGGAGACAGTTTTTTTACTATCTGTTCATCCGAACTGGTATCTTTTATTACTACTGGTTCGGGCAAACTGGTCCGAACCGGTAGCATTTCACCCCTGAATCCATTGTCCACATGCTTTTGTTTTTTGTCAGAGAAAACTAGAACATTAGATTTATCATAATTGATTATTAAGTCTTCCTCGTTACATCCTACTGTAACGAGGAAGACTTAGTGATCAATTATGATAAATCTAATGAGTGCCTACTTCATGCCAACAGAAAATAAGGAGAGAGGAACTGCATTGCCAGCATAGAATAAAATGTTGGGATATCTGTTGTCTAATTTAGGTACATGGATATCAAGTCTCTGGAGAGTTTTAATTAGAGACCTACACTTAACCATCAATCACTTCACAGTGTAGATATGTGGCAATGCTACATGCAGTTGCAAGCAAAATCAGTCTAAATCATGTGACTTTTATATTTTCTAGTCTTATATATCAGCATCTGAGAATCAAGATACTAATTTTTTAATATTTTGCTGATGTTTGTGTGAAATTCATGAGAATCTCATCAGTTTTTTAGGAAGCATAATACCTTAAAATAAACATATAAGAAATATTTATTCTTAAAAATTAGAATGTCTTTCTTCTTACCTTTATTCCTGCAAGAACTATGTTCTTAGCTGAAAAGAAAAGTGAAGAGTTATAAGTTTCTAGTAAATATTAACCATTTATCACTATATACTGTACTTATTCCTCCACTAAAGATAACCCTGAATTTAAAACAATTCTCTTATCAAAAGAAAACATAAAGTACAGTGAACAATATAGACAGACATGCAATGTTCCTCATACTGTCAGTCTAAGATTGCCAGCTCCAAACTGAAACTTGTACTGAAGATGTGTATGTGTATGTGTTATACTTCGGTATGTGTATGGGTTATACTTCCATGCAGACAGATCTGCTAAAAATTAATTTTCAAACAAGTAGTGCAAAAGAAAAAAAAAACATTAATAACTACATCTTAAATTAAGAGCATAAAAATGGCCAATTTATAAACTTAACTGATGTCGATCTATTTATACCAACAATTATATCTACACAATTGAAGCCATGGCGAGACCTCAGTTGCTATAGAATTTTTGCCTTACCTCAAGTTCTTAGTACTTTTAACATTTTTCTTCCTCATAGGAACAGAGTGATTATTAAATAAATAATTTGTTAATACTAATTCCAGTTTAATTAAATATTGTAAGGATTTGTATTCCACAAACTGAGGCACAATGGCTCAGTACTTAAAGATGTTGAGCTTGTCAGCTAGAAAACTGACAGGTCGAGTTCAAAACCCAAACACATGATAGGTGAGCTCCCATTACTTGCCCAGTTCCTGCCAATCTAGCAGTTCAAAAGAATGCAAATGCTAAATAGGTATCACTTTGGTGGGAAGTAATAGTGTTCTATGTGCTTCAGCATATAGTCATGCTGATTACATGACTATGGAAGTGTCTTCAGACAATGCTGGTGGCTCTCTTGGCTAGGAAACAGAGATGAGCACTGCCCCCCAAAGTTGGATATGACTGGGCAGGGAAAACCTTTCCCTTTAGTATATTTAATGTATTAGAACTCTTTATAAATGTAAGCAATGACTTTATTTATTACTACAAAAGGCTACTGCTAACGTTTATGGAACGCACACCCCATGCTTTGTAGGTTTAAAAGAAAATTTCTTTTAAAATAATAATTATTTTATAGAAGATTTAAAAGAAGTATGAGACATAGATTTAGGAAAACGAAAAGATGATATAAAGAGGCAAATATTATGGAAATTAGATGGCTTTCTATCTGCTTCAATACAAGAGATACAGTAAAAGATTGCTGGCATTTAACTCCGGTTACAAATTTCTCAGAATTAGTTATCAAAATGTTTGAAGGGCTGCAAACAGAAAGGACCATTTTGTCATATGTGGTGGATTTACAAAAAGGGACATATTTTTGAAACAAAATATTCAAAAAAGCCAAATACTAAGTAAACCAAAAGTAGGTTCTAATAATGATCTATATAAATCAATCCATCAGAAAAACTAAAAGCAAGAGGCAGTATCTACTAGAAGAGACTACAACAGCAGTCTATTGTTTCAGTCCAAATGATGCAATATCTGTCGTCCCCTTATTCTATTATCATCTACATTTATAAGTCAAGCTCTGATGCTTCTACTGTATTGAAGACTAAACATTTTAAGAAGTTGTAATTATATCTCTACAATATATGTGGCTAAAGTGTCCTGTATTACTGATATAAGAATCTTTCCAAGAAATTCATGAAGCTTCTTCCCCAAATAATGAGAATATATACCTCTGTAATTCATTTCACTTGAGTGATTTTTATGATGCAAGTAATAGTTCTATATTTAATATATTCCAATTAGTAGAAAATATACATTTATCCTTCTTGTTTTTGTTGTAAGTCATGTCCGACCCATCGCAGCTCCATGGATAACTTTCCTCCAGGCCTTCCTCTACAATCCCCTAGAGTCCATTTAATCTCACACCGATTGCTTCAGTGATTCCATCCAGCCACCTCATTCTGTCATCCCCTTTTGCCCTCAATCGTTCCCAGCATTATGCTCTTCTCCACTGAGTCCTTCCTTTTCATTAGGTGGCCAAAATGTTTGAGTTTCATCTTCAGGATCTTCTAAAGAGCAGTCAGGGTTGATCTCCTCTAGGACTGACCTGTTTGATCGCCTTGAAGTCCAAGGGACTCACAGGAATCTCCAGCATCATAGTTCAAAGTCTTCCTTATGTCCAATTTTCACAGCCATACATTGCAACTGAGAAAACCATAGCATATAGGCTATGGTTAATCATAAACTATATGCACTTTTGTTGGCAGAGTGATGTCTCTGGTTTTTAGTATGCTGTCTAGATTTTCCATAGCTTTCCTCCCCAGGAGCAAGTGTGTTTTAATTTCTTGTCTGTAGTCCCATCTGTGGTAATCTTGGAGCCCAGGAAAATAAAATCTGTCACTACCTCCATTTCTTCCCCCTCTGTCTGCAAGGAATTGAAAGGGCCAAATGCCATGATCTTAGTTTCTTAAAGTTGAGTTTCAAGCCAACTTTTGCCCTCTCCTCCTTTACCCGCATCAGAAGGCTCTTTAAGTCTTCTTCACTTTCTGCCATTAGAGTGGTATCATCTGCATATCTGAGGTTGTTGATATTTGTCCCAGAAATCTTAATTCCAACTTGTGATCGATCTAGTCCCACCTTTCTCAGGATGTGTTCTGCATATCAATTAAATAGGCAGGGTGACAGTATACAGCCTTGCCAAACTCCTTTCCCAATTTTGAACCAATCAGTGATTCTCACTGTTGCTTCCTGACCCGCAAATAGGTTTCTTAAGAGACAAATAAGATGGCCTGGTACTCACATCTCATTAAGAACTTGCCAAATTTGTTGTGATCCACACAATCAAAGGCTTAGCATAGAATGAAGCAGAAATAGATGTTTTTCTGGAACTCCCTAGCTTTCCCCATGATCCAGCGTATGTTGGCAATTTTCTTGAAGAGATCTTTGGTCCTTCCTATTCTATTGTTTTTTTCTATTTCTTTGCACTGTTCATTTAAGAAGGCATTCTTATCTCTTCTAGCTATTCTCTGGAATTGTGCATTCAATTGGGTGTATCTTTCTCTTTCTCTCTTGCCTTTGCTTCTCTTTCCTCAGCTATTTGTTTTTTCTTTGGGATGGTTTTAGTTGCTACCTCTTATACAATGCTGTGGACCTTTGTCCATAGTTCTTCAGAAACTCTGTCTATCAAACCTAATTCCTTAAATCTATTTGTCACCTCTACTATATATTCATCAAGGATATGATTTAGTTCATACCTGAATGACCTAATGCTTTCCCCTACTTTCTTCAATTTAAGCCTAAATTTTGCAACAAGAAGCTTCTGATCTGAGCTACAGTCAGCTCCTGGTCTTGTTTTTACTGACTGTGTAGAGCTTCTCCATCTTTGGCTACAGAGCACATAGTCAATCTGATTTCTGTGTTGACTGTCTGGTGATGACCATGTGTAGAGTCGTTTCTTGGGTTGCCTGGAAAGGAATGTTTGCTATGAACATCGTATTCTCTTGACAAAATTCTCTACCAGCCTGCCCCCTGCTTCATTTTGTACCTCAAAGCCAAACTTGCCTGTTATTCCGATCATCTTTTGACTTCCTACTTTAGCATTCCAATCCCCCATGATGATAAGGACATCATTTTTTGGTGTTAATTCTATAAGGTGTTTTAGGACTTGATAGAACCGGTCAACCACATCCTCTTCAGCACCAGTGGTTGAGGCATAGATTTGGACTACTATGATGTTGAATGGTTTGCCTTGGATTCGAACTGAGATCATTCTGTCATTTTGGGGATTGTATCCCAGTACTGCTTTTCCTATTCTTTTATTGACTATGAAGGTTACTCCATTTTTTTTGAGGGATTCTTGCCTGCTATGGTATACCTGATGGTCATCTGAATTAAATTCACCATTCCTATCCATTTTAGTTCGCTGATTCCTAAGATGTCGAAGTTCAGTTTTGTCATCTCATTTGACCATCACTTGCCTTGATTCATGTTTCTTACATTCTAGGTTCCTATGTATAATAAGTTTATCCTACTGCACAATAAATGTAATAATTTTTTCTCAATTAAAAAAAAAACATAGTAAAAATGTTTTTGTTGTTTATAGTTTATTTGATTTTAAAAGCTTTGGACAGCTTAAAAAATTCTATTCACTTACCAATTTCCACTCCAAGCCCACCCATTCCACTCAGGAATACATGAGACTGAGCCATCTTGTGCATTGCTGTGTCTCCAAGAACATATCTCTGCCGACTACATGCAAGTAATAAAAGAAAACCATAAATAATTATAATCAACAGTATAAAGCAATGCAATATGCAAAACTTCTCACTTCTGATAAACTTCACAGAAGATAAAAATTAATTTGATCTCAAGAAATAACTTTTTGCAAATTTTGGATATTAAGCAATTTCTTAGGGAAATTAATATATCATCCTATAATAATTTCAAAAGAATGTAATTGTGACCCAGAAAAGAATGACTTATTTCCAAAGCCCGAGGGCAGTACAAGAAGCAAAGGGTGGAAGATCATTAAAGAGAGATCCAACCTAGAAGTAAGGAGAAGTTTACTGACAGTGAGAACAGTTAATCAATGGAGTAACTGGCCTCCCAGAATTCTGAGAGGTCCATCACTGGAGGTTTGATTGGGATGGTATAAGGCTCTTGCCTTGAGCAGAGGATGAGTCAGTTCTCTTCCAGCCTTAGAATTTTGTTCTATAACCTGCAATCTTGCACATTAACAAGATGTTCACGTTTCCCTAACAATTCAAGCAGTTTCTTCATTTAAATCAAAATAGCTATGACCTACAAATAGTGGGATTCCTTGGTTGTACATCTCTGATTCTGACCCTATGAAATAAACATGGTAATACTCAAGTGAGAAAGTCCATAAAACTAAATTTAGTTTGGAATAAGACAGCACATACATGCTCATAATCTCCTAAGTACAGTCAACATATCCTAGAAAAAAAACTTTCATCAGAAATTAGAAATTGTATGCAAAAAATGAATTATTAAAATACAGAAAAGAGAAGTATAAAACAATTTCTTGGCAGTGTTTCAGAAGCAACTTTTCAAGGAAATAACATTCTTTAAACTGAGCATAAAGTACATGTTAACAAAATAAAGTTTATGATAGAAGCAGTCTTACCTTTATATTTAAATTCATTGTTTAGTTAAGAAAGTTTATTTGACATTAAAACTTCAATATTATTTATAGTTTATTAAAACAAATTAAACTTTTCTTAAAATGCTTACCTATACAAAGCATCATCAATCTCCATAGAATCTGCTGCCATTACTAAACACTTGCTTGGACTGGAAATAAAAAGACAAATAAATATTTTGCCAACAGATGACCTCCTACAATTTATGCTATTTCCTCAAGTGAGCAAATATATGAAAATGTATGAATTAAATAATTCACTGCTGAAACAAAAAGATAACAGTTAAGGCTAGGAATGCCTTTGAGAGAGTTGTTTTGCACCTCTCTCAATATGGGAATAGACTAAAATTTCTTTTTAAACATGCAATATGTGTGTTAGCAGATTATGAAACAGTCATATAAGCTTTGAGGAAAACATAGCTGCTTTATAGATTTAAAGAGAGAGGCTTTCAGAATTCTGTTTTCCCTTTTGAAACACATTTTGCAGATTCCTAAATAATGATTACTGAAGATTCACCACATAATGAATAATTAGAAAATGTATGTACCTCTAACTTCTTTTTACATAGGTCTAAGAGTTTTAAAATATACTTGTAATTACTGACTATGGAAATAAAAATAAGTCAAATTGTGGGTGCAAGTATTCCTTACTTGTCAAAGTTCTAAGTTTATTCCACAGAAATAAACAAAAGCGTTATATACACAGCTATTGGATACTTTTGTAAAATCAATGGTAGTACATGTAGCAACCATATACTGCATTAATATTTTCCGATAAAATGTGCCTACTCAGAACTTGAGGATTCCTAGACATTTAACGAATAACAGTTGGAAAGTGCCTATAATATAAATGTAATTCTAAAATATATTGCCTGTATATTACGTTATTCTTGAAATTTTCAACATATTTCAGTTTTCATCTCTTTTCTTCTATTGGACCAAATTGCTCTATAGTTATATTTTTCATTTTATGTATTATGCACTATGCTAAATTAATATGAGATGTTTATCTGGAGAGAATATTTTACTCACAATTATTTCATATACTGTGCATACAACTGTAATGTTATGCTGTATTCTCCCCTGGGACAAATTACATAGCTAAATTTATATGTATCTCAAGTTTTTAAACTTATTTTTCTGATCTGTTTTCAGGTATATGCTCTTCTACAATCAATTCATTCAACAATTCAATTTACAAAAGTTATTAATGTTTTATATTTTATAAAATGTAAGCTCAGCATTAAAAACATGTTTATTCCTGATCAGTTTTACAATCTCATGAACAAATTCTTTTTGTTCAGATGGTCTGATTTCAAGAAAACTGTCAAAGAATGCAGCTTTGGTTTGTGAGAATAAGTCAAATAATTATTCTACACTATATATCAACATGTTATGCTATACATTATACTAAAGCAAAGCACTGGTTTAATTCTCATTCAATACAATAAATGAAGTTCTAAATGTCTTTTAAAAAAATAATGTATCTTATGCCTAAGCTTTAAACAATCTCAATAACTATTTAAAAGGGATAAATAATTGTGATGTTGTGGGAGTTCCTGCTCAATTTCTGTCATACTTCATATTAGATCTAGCAATAAATCTCCTTCCTCTAAACCAGGGGTGACATCACCCCCCGTATAGTTTTTACTATTCAAAATATTATTGTTGTTAATCGCAAAGTGATGTCTGACCCATCGCGACCCTATGGACAACGTTCCTCCAGGCCTTCCTGTCCTCTACCATCCCCTGTAGTCCATTTAAGTTCACACCGACTCCTTCAGTGACTCCATCCAGCCACCTCATTTTCTGTCGTCCCATTCTTCTTTTGCCCTCAAACGTTCCCAGCATTAGGCTCTTCTCCAGTGAGTCCTTGACTATCATATTCAAAATATGATATATATGCACAATTCATCAACTTACCATAGAGCACAGGAATAAAGTTTTACCTGCAGAACAAGAGTTTGAATTCTAGGCTTTTCTCTTCTATGTTTTCAAATAAACAGATTCCAAATCATTCACTTCTTTTCATGAAGTTTGATCCCTTCTGTATTTCATAATAGTTCTGCCTAGCCTTAGTTCCTAGTCAGCTCCAATCCTCATATCGACCCTTTATCATCTTCTTCCTTCCTGTACTTGGACATGTCAAACATATTTTCCTGACTTACAACTGAGGAGAATGAAAGAGTGCACTATCCCCTTCTTTCATTTCCATCACTGTCATGAACAGAAACAAAGTCTCCTTCCCTTTAAAGTATTCTACCCACTCTCTCCACCTAGAACGCTCAGAAGGAAGTTTCTAGTAATTCTATTCTGTTTGCTATTTTCTTCATGGCAAGAATGTGGAACTTCCATCTTTTCTACTTATTTTTTATTACTTATTATTTATCAGCAATTCCTCTCAGTCCAAAACTTTCCCATCAGGTAAAGCTTCTTACAATATCTCCTCTTTGCATCCCAACCAGGTGCTTTCTTTCTCAAAATAAACACTGCTGGCAAGTAGGAATGTGTAGCCAAAGACAAGGTATGGGCTTACAAAGATATGCAAATGGAATTACTGAAGAAAGTGCAGGGCACATTTCCTTCTATAATCTGAATCTGAGTAGTCTTCCAATTAATCATTCTCCTATATCAAAATACCTTCTACCTTGAGTTTTATCTCCTCACTACTCCAAGATGGATGGTTAGGGTATAATATATAAGGGTATACTCCTGTACAAGGATGGCAGCTGAATTTATTTTAACTGTGTCTAAAATCTGGAACCAAAAGACTGTAGGACTGGTCTTTGCAATTATAAGGAACTGACCAATAAATCCAGCTCCTCAGATCAGGGGTCCCAACTCCAGACCATTGATAGGTAGCAGTCCGAGGCCTGTTAGAAACCAAGCCATGCAAGCAACAGGTAAGCAAGCAAAGTTTCATCTGCACATGCAAAGGATCTTGGTTGCATTTGTAACTATACCCCCCACTCCCCTAGTCTATGGAAAAATTGTCTTCTGTGAAACTGATCCCTGGTGCCAGAAAGGTTGGGGACTGCTGCCTTAAGACTACTCCAAAAAGTGAAGAAATCTGGTAGAAAATAACTTCCTCGTGACGGCAGTCAGCACAGATAAGAGATCCAAAAAAGATGTAGGTGTGGTAGACTTCATTGTTTAGTCCATCTTTGACAGATTCAACCAAGATCTCCTCAGGCCATGTGGCCAGTTTACAGGCCAGCTCAAGGTGTATTATGCCACTGATTGCCTCCCTTGGTTAATGGTTTTCATCCAGGTTCTGGCTTACGTACTGCTAGAGGGTCCTTAAACTGCTGGCAGAGTACTGCCATAAACTGGTCATAGTTCCTTAGATGGTGGGGACATTGTCGTTGTGAAGTGAAACCATCTTCTGTTGCGGCTCCTTTCACGGCCATGGTGACACATCTCACTTTGGTAGTTTCCAATCCCAATTCACCCCATACTCCTGCATATAATTCCAGACTTGAGTTAGGAAGAATCCCAGAGACTTGGGTTTCCCCCAAACTTCATCCCCAGCAGCGGCACTTCAAGAGCCTGTCTCTTTTGAGAGGTAGCTCCCCAGCCACAGCTGCTAATGACAATGTGATTGAAGCCAGCACCATCCTCTGTGGGGCAATGGAGGCAAGGCAAGATCTGAGTAAAATCCTCAGAAAGGTTACACATTGAAAGTCACCCCAAAGCCCCCTGCCCCCCCCCAAGGTCTTGCCTTAAGGACCAATCAGTGTTCAATATGATATTATGGGAAATGTCTTCAGCAGATGCTGGATGCCTCCAGAGGCCCAGGACGATTAGCCTTGGAAAAGTCCAAACAACTCCACTCCATTGATGGGTAACAAACCTCCCTTCCAATTCTCACAGGAACACTTCATAACAGCTCACTTCCCCTTCCCAAATGCCAAAACCTCCATCTCCATTTCTGTGGCAACCAATGGTAAGCAAGCTGCCAAATGAATGCTGGAGATCTGGCTGACACTGCAATAGTAGTCAATCTGGAGAGACATCTCTACTGTGGGGACCATGCACATGATGTTGGCTCACAAGGACAACGAGGAGAGGTTTGAGGCTTGGAGGGGAAGCTTTGGTGAGACCCCAGGGCAGAGTGGACCTCCCAAAAAGGCTGGGAGAGGCGGAAGCCAGAGCCACCAGGCGAGACCCTAGTGGTCACTTGGGGTCAGGAAGAGATGGGTGGAAAATGATTTTCACTTGCTCCCCAGGGTGCTTCCAATTCTGAGTTCTCCCCTTCCATCTGTATAATGTCCCGCTGTAATTATGCAGCTGATAAATGAAGTACCTCATGATTACCTATATAAAAGGGTCTTAGTTTATCTGAAATACATTTTGATTTATACTGAAACCATGGCAGAACACATGAAACTGGTCAGAGCTGTGCTCAAGAAATCTGGGCCACCAACTATACACTAAACTGTCCAAGTGCGAGTTCCAACAAAACAAAATTCACTATACGGGGTATCATATTTCCCATGAGGCAAAAGAAATAGATCCTGAAAAAGTGCAGAAAGTTTTGGAGTGGGCTCCTCCAAGCCTCCAGACTTCAAAGCTTACTGGGATACGCAATTTATTTTCACCAATTCATCCTATCATTCACCCAGATAGCCCTGCCCATCACCAACTTGGTGAAGATGAAAGGAAAAGATAAGCCTAAGCCTAGCCAACCTCTGAAATGGATGATGGAATGTCAAGAGGTGTTTGAGAAACACAAGTGCTTGTTCACAGAAGAGCTGGTGCTAAAACACCCTGACTCAAACCTCCTTTTGTCATCCAGGCAGATGCCAGTGACATGGCAGTGGGGGATATGTTGTTGCAGCCATGCTCTTACACCTCCAAAAAGCTCAGACTGAATACAGTTGGGTGGGCAGTTTGGGAAAAGGAAATGTACTTAATTTTGTACATTGGACCTCCTGACTTGGGAGGCATTTCCCAAGAAGGAAGCAAAGCCCCTTTTAAACTATGAACAGACCACAAAAACCTGGCCCTGAAAAACTCATGGATGCCCACTGGGCATAGTACTTCAAACTGTTCAATTTCACCTTGTGATACCTCTCAGGGAAAGAATTTCCTAGCAGATGGTCTGTCCAGACTACCGCAATATAATAATTCCAAGCCAGAAGTTAGTAGACGTCATCCTATCCTGACAACTGGCAGCTCCGGTCATCGCCACAGCGCAAGGGGAACTCAAAATCCAAATAGCAGAGGACTTAAGCATGTTAAAAGCAGTGCTAGAAAAAGACAAATGGTTTCAAGTTCATAAAAATGAATGTACAATACAAGATGAATTAGCCAGTGTGGAAGCCAAACTATATGTCCCAGAAAGCCAACAAATAATAGTCTTACAAAAAAGTCATGATCTGAAATTAGTGGGGCACTTCGGCTTTGTAACCTGGTTAAATGTCAATTTTGATAGCTATCATTATAGAAGGACATAGAAAGCTATGTGGCTAGTTGTCTCACCTGTGCCTCTACAGAAAGACATCAGGAGAAGACACCAGGGCTCCTTCAGCCAGTGGCACAGCCCACAGCACCATGGAAGGACTTTATAATAAACTACATAAAAGTACAGGAAACACTCTAATCTGGGTGATACCTGATCTATTCTCTAAACAGGTGCATTTTCTACCGTGCCAAAAAAATCATCTCCGCTCAGACCTTAGCTAAACTGTTCATACAGCATTTACATAGACTGCATGGA
The DNA here is from genome assembly GCA_038048745.1 of Coluber constrictor foxii. Lineage (NCBI taxonomy): Eukaryota > Metazoa > Chordata > Lepidosauria > Squamata > Colubridae > Coluber > Coluber constrictor. The sequence continues at coordinate 88,970,264 of CM075961.1, read as the reverse complement.
ACTCCAGAGAGAATTACCAGTATATCAGATCTCAGACTCCAATTCACTTTGTAAATTCTTGCAACTTTTGGCAAGAATTCCTAAAACATTCAGGGACTACTCAGGGACTTAGAATGACCTCCCATCATTCTGAAATGAATAGGGCCTGTGAACATATGAATCGGGTCTTAGAACAATACCTCAGATGTTCCATTAACTACCAGCAGGACTGGGCAGACCTTCTCCTTTTTGCTGAAGTGGTTTACAATAACTTAGTACATAGTAGCACTGGATTCATTCCTTTCAAAGTAGCCACCAGGCAGGACTTTGTATCTATTCCCGAGTAATCCCAATCTACCTCTCAAATTGCATCCTAAAAAGAGTGAATTTCACAACTACAAATACCTGGCCTTTAATTAGAAAGGCTTTGGAGGAGGCGAGGAAATCATATAAAAACAGACTGATAAGAAATGCTCTAAACCAAAAAACTTTAAAATTGTGGACAAAGTTTATCTTTCCATCAGATACCTGCAATTTAGACAACCTTTGAAAAACTGGGTCCAAAATATGTTGGCCCTTTCCCCATAAAAAGAATTATTACCCTGGTAACTGTTGAACTCGAACTGCCAAAAACCCTCGGACTTGTTCACCCTGTGCTTCACTGCAGTCTCTTAAAATCAGCAGTCACTTCTGTTCTACACCCAGTAATAAAGCCCTCTTCATCCCATAATGATGTAAGGAGAGCAGCAATTTGAAGTCAAAAATGTTTTGGATTCATGCACATACTGAGGGAAAACCCAATACCTAGTGGCGCAGAAGACTTCCTACCTTCAAAAACTGAATGGGTGGATTCAAAACACATCAAGGCTTCTAGGTTACTTAAGGGGTTCCATTAACAATATCCAGACAAACCTCATTAAACATTAACTAACTATGCATTCGTATTTGTTTCTCCTCCTTCCCTCTTGTCTCTCCTCTGCAGGACTAATGTCTCTGAAAAGGAGAGCAGTATGTCAGGTCTGCCATCTTCAGCTTGGTGCCTAGTTTACAGCCTACCATCAACTGTTAGAGAGAAGGGGAAGGAGAGCAAATGGGCAGTAAACATATATGAGATAAAGATGGGAAATGAGGGGGGGGGATAACAGTTTGACAGAGGCCAAAACCACTTGTGCCAGTCTTCAAGGTCATGTAGCTTGGAAAAGAATATGGATTGTTCCAAACATCCCAGCAGTTCTCAAAACACCTATGTGGCTCTTCAATGGCTGAAAATGAACTGGTCAAGGGGGAGGGGAGGGCTGTCATGATGGGGGAAAGTTTTAACCTTTTGCACAAGAACATTAGTTCTAGCTTACCTTTACAGCAGCCAGTAATCATTAGTAAAAGAACCTATCACTTCAACCAAATGGAGTTGAGGGAATTTCTTACCTAAGGACCAGTGGTGGGATTCACCAGATTCGGGTGAACCAGCAGTTAAATTGCTGGCTGGCACTGCCCCCTCCCCACCCCTCCCCTTCCAGGAATCCCACGTGTCTCATTTTGGCTCCCAGGTAAGTGCAGGGAGGCCCCCTAGGCCCAAAATTGGACATGGGGGGTGTGGCGCATCCACCCCCCCCCCCCCGCGGCCTGTTTTTGCTCCCAGGAGGCTTCAGGGAAACTTCCTAGGCCCAATACAGGGTGCAGGGCGCCCCCCCCCACGGCCCATTTTCACTCCCAGGAGGTTGCAGGGAGGCCTACTAGGCCCAAAACGGGGCACGGGATGGCTGTGCGTCTCTCCCCATGACTCATTTTTGCTCCCAAGGGGTGCAGGAGGCTGAGTGCTGCCTGTCACACTCCCTGGCCATGCCCACCCAGCTGGTCATTAGGGCAGAGAACCAGTTGTCAAATTGTTGAATCCCACCACTGCTAAGGGCCTAGCTGGGACAAATACTTTATTCAGCAGTAAAAGTTTCTTTGCATTTGTTCATTTGACTGCAGACAGAGTATAGCTGGAGTTTTACATACAATATTTGAAATATGCCTTCCAAAAACATCCAATGAATTAAGTCCCTCTTTCAGAAATGAGGTGACTAGGCATGCCATGATTTGAGAAAACTTGTTAAATAAACAGATTATAAATTTGAGGAGCAAATGGGAGGCCATGACAATGAAGGAAACAAATCATCTTAGAAAAAAATAGAGGTAGTTCATTAATTATATCCATAAATAAATGTGGATATGTTTATATGATTATTTTATATGGTTTTAATTCCCATTTTCAACTTCAGTTTTATATTTTCTAAATCAGGGAAGAGTAGTATCTTACCATAGTACTATGACTGCAGCCAGCAACAGCACATTAGAGATTTATTTTCTCCGTTCAAAGCCTCAACCTGGTAAGGGACATACTAACACCTCATATTTGATTCAAATTAGATCTGATTGATTTTCTAGCAATGTAACCTAAATTTTATAATGTGGATATTGAGTTTCTTTTTAATTAATGTTCTAGCAATAAATAATATAATATTTGTACAGGAATATAAACCATACTGTTTAAGGAAGATAGCAAATGGACAAAGGATAAAAATTCATAAATAGATATTCCTCCATTATTTGCTGATAACTCTTCTTAAGACTGAAATATTATTCAACCTTTTATAGAGGGATTGAAAAATGGGTTTTATATTCTTAATTACCAGTGATCTCTAAAAACAACATCACAAATTAATACTATTCATATGGATTTAAAGAGGCCATTCTGTATCTATTAACATTAACCTGTTTTAGTTGCATTACATATTTTTGTTAACTCTCCATTCAATGCTACACTGCTTCAAATATCACATCAGGAAGCCAAAAGCAAATAGACAACTAATTTGCTATAAATGTTATCAACTTAATGCTTTTAAGATGTCCATTCTCTCATCCTATGTTGCTAAAATCCTCTTATTGTGAAACTTTGATTTAAAGACTTTTAAAGGTGAGATGACTGGTCTCCTTTTAACCTAGGTTGTTTTCTTTTGTTCCCCCTCCCCTTTGTTATCTTGCCATCTCTATCCTTCCTTGTGTTTCTTCTTCATTTTACTGTCTTGTTTTTCATGTTTCAAATAATTTGTTGGGACTTGGTGGTACCTACATTCAATATTACAATAATAAATTGTAATATTGATTAGATACTAGAAAGTTCATAGTACTGAGTACTTGACAGAGGTAATCTTTGGGAATACAGAAAAATAAATAAAATAGGCTTCTAAATCTTCACAGAATTGATCTGAGCATGCATAATCGAGCGGTATCTTTCCACTGGAAGAATGGCATCACTCTGTAATATGGATTTTCCTTTCATAGCCACGTGCATTGTTTCACTCTGAACAAGCGAAAATCCGGAGTGCACGTGGGGTCAAAGCTGGAAGGGAATGACAGTTAAGGTCAGCGCTGCGGCTCACGCGTTAATCCATACGCGCTATGCCGATTACTGCCCAATATTCCCTACCTCGTCGGAGTATTTCTCTGCCCGGGCATCGTTATGCGCGATACCGAGGACTAGGGCGTTTCTTTTCCTTTTCCTTCCCTTCGGGGGAGGGAGGGAGGGAGGGAGGGAGAGGGAAAGGCCACCCAAGGCCTCAAGTCCTGCGCCCCCTTCGGTATCTCTAACGGGATTCCCCATCAGGTCCCGCGCACGCACGCACGAACGCAACCTGCACCCTTCATCCCGTGGGAGACACCTGGAAGGCGAGATGCGAGTTTTTGAAGCCAGCAGTATTTGAAGCCAGCAGCCGTCAACTAAGGCCCCGAAAGCCGTCTGGCGGCCGGGCCTCTCTGGACCGCCTCACCCGAGACCGCGACGCAAAAGCGGCGACAGCTTCTTCCGGCTCTCGTTTCCTCACCCGTTGTGGTTGCCCGCCTCGGCTTCCAACTGCCTCTTCCTCTTCACCGTGGTTGCTTCGAAAGAATGGCGAGCACGCAGGCAAACTTGCAGACACCTCAAAGAGTAGGGGAAAAAAACAGGAATTAGTCTCACGGAGCCGGCATAGGCGGAGGCGGGGAAATACAGCGGCCCTCCTCCGCCCCGGATGGAGGCGGCCGGGCCCGTCACATCGTGCCGGCCAATCCTGCTCCAGAGCGGGAAGCCTCTTCCCTCCTCTAGCGAGCGCCCCCGGGAGCCAGGGCGCGTCAATGTCGCACATCCTCGCGGATACCAATCGGGTGACAGGGATGCTTTCCAATCATTTATACTCGGTCTGTAGAGAAAGCGGACAGTGTTATAGCAATATAGAAATATTCCTAATACTAAAGCGTTTCGGTTGCACTCGCTCAGCAACTCTCCCGATTTTTTTCGAGTTTTTTCCTCTGTGCGAAATTTGGAAAAATGCTCTGAATGTAGACTCAAAATTTATAGCATCTATCTAAATTCTATTTGAATATGACTATGGTTCTTTATTAAGCTGCCCCTAAGACTTCCCTGAGAGATATTGGTTTCTGTTGGCAATGCTTAATAATATGGGGTAAACCTGATTAGCAGTAAATAAAAAGCTAGTCATACAAAAGCCCTTCTCCCCCCAAATCTTAACCATTTTCCCTGGTCTGTAGGTTTTTGTGCTTTTATGCTGTAGCAATGAATAGCATCTGGCTCACTGTCCCTCATATAAAGCTCGGCATGGTGAGCATAATTTGTCCTGCAGAGTGGGATTCTGAGCTCTGAAAACTACCCTGTGTTCTAGATAATAGCACTTAAAAAAATCCAAGCAAACCTTTCCACACTTTTATAGCCTTGCATATTACAATCTCTACCATTTTAAAAAATGCACCCTTATATTTGATAATTAGATTTGTAAGAGCCTATACACAATCAGATATTCGGTTACTGAAATTTAATGAGATTTTAAACAGTTCACTAAGTAAGAATGCAAGCTGTTTTGCGCAGACAAATCACTAAAACAATTTACTACAATAAAGCAAATTACAATGAGCATACTCCTATTATTTATATATCATTTAAAATGTATTAAAATAGGTTTTTATTTTTATTTTATTTTTATTTATTTTGTCAAGCATGTATTTTATGACAGTAAACATAATTATAAATACATAAAAAGGATACGAATAAAAGAAAACATTAGGACAGGGCATGCTGGTGCACTTATGCACGCCCCTTAAACGTAACTTAATTATATTGGAAACGATTACTTTTGTATCAGATACAGTTTAATAATGTAGGAAAGCCTCCCTCCCCATAAAATATTTTTTATTCTTAATATTAAAAAGAGGCAGAATGGAATATTTCCCCTGAAAGAGAAGAGGAAAGACATCTTTTTTTAAAAAAAATCAAGTTTTTATTTTTGTATAGTTTATACATATCATTAGGTGAATGGTGCAACTGAGTATCGTACAATTCAATACAAATAAACACATAATTATTACATTCTATTTTTCTTATTCCATATTATTAATACATTGCTTTACCACCCTTCCATTCTAAACTTTAACATTCCTCCCTTCGCATTATTATATTCAAAGACATGATAATTTGTTTTATTATTCATATTCCCATTACTGAATTCTTCTCTCTATATATTAAAGTTCCTTTCTTTCTTCCATCATTTAATATCTCAAGAGTGACTTCTAATATCAATCATGATCATTTAAAGCATTCAGCATATTCCTATTCTATCTTTTTTCTAATTTTCTTATTCAAACTCTAGTTTTCTTGTTCCATATAATTCTATTATTACGCATAGCAGATCTACTTATCATATTACCTACACAATAGTCATATGGCATGGTGCTAAGAGGGGATTAAGGGCTTTCTTATCTAATTTTCTAACCAAGATTTTAATGGCTTCTGAAAGGGGGGTGGGCATAAACAGGGTTGATCATGTGGATTTGGGGGGCAATCCACAGAGGGAGGGATTAGTAAATAATTTTCCAAAAGTGAAGCCAAAGTCAACACAAAATTACATCATAAGAAACTCGAAACTGGGAATAGGCAAACTTAATACTGGCATGGAAATGGGCTGTTCCATCAAGGTTTTGGTTGGGAGGGGCAGATATGGTGGGAGCAGGAGGCCACATCATGTCAGGGAGGTACGCACCCACTATCTTCAAGCGGCGGCGTGCTCCGACCTCCAAAGCTCTTCTCGTTCCTTGGGTTGCTCAAGGTCTCTGAGCCCGAGTCTTAGGCTGATATTATGCAACGCCAGGTCTGTGGCTAACAAAGCCCCCCTCATTTGTGACCTAATTCAAGAGGGGAAAGCGGACCTGGCAGGTATTACAGAGACCTGGTTGGGCAATGAAGGGGGGGTCCCCCTCGTAGAAATGTGCCCACCAGGTTTCTGCGCATTCCATCAGCCAAGAACTCGAGGCAGGGATGGAGGTATGGCGGTCATTATAAAGGAAGGTCTTGACCCTAGGGAAGTCACTGTCCCTCAAGACAACTGGATGTGAGTCCCTCCTCGTGAAGTGGGGTTACGGGTTACAGATGGGCCTGTTGATTGCGTACCTGGCTCCCTGCCACGTATCAGCAGCCCTGCCTGAGCTCCTCAACGTAATAGCCGAGGTGACAGTTGAGACTCCTAAGCTACTGGTTATGGGTGATTTCAACCTGCCATCCATTGGTGAAACGTCTGAAGGAGCTCAGGAGTTTATGGCTTCCATGACGGCCATGGACCTGACCCAATTAGTTAATGGCCCTACTCACACGGGGGGACACACTCTGGATTTGATCTTTATCTCTGACCAGTGGCTGAATGGTCTAGATATAGGGGATATAATCATCGAACCCTTGTCATGGTCAGACCATTCTCTCCTTAGGCTTGACCTTCTGACCACTACAACCCACTGCAGGGAGGCGGAATCAATTAAATGGTTCCGCCCCAGGCACTGATGGATCCTGATAGGTTCCGGATGGAGCTTGGGCCATTTCCTGAGACCTTGGCTCATGACTCGGCTGAAGACCTAGTGGCGTCCTGGGATAGGATGGCTGCTGGTGCTTTAGACCGGGTCGTGCCTTTGTGGCCTCTGACTCGGCGTCAAACCTACCCAGCTCCTTGGTTCTCTGATGAGCTGAGGGGGATGAAACGCCAGAAAAGACACCTAGAGAGCAGGTGGAGGACCAGCCATTCTGAATCCAACCGAACACTAGTGAGATCTTACATTAAGACCTACTTAGTGGCGATAAAAGCGGCAAAATGTAACTATTTTTCCGCTCTTATTGCATCGGCAGATAATCGCCCAGCCGCCTTGTTTAGGGTTACCCACTCTCTACTCCAGCTGAGAGCCCGGGAAGATCCTCTGCAGGACGAGCTGAGGATTTTGCACAATATCTGCACGATAAAATCGCTCAGATTCGGGAAGGCTTGGACTCTAACTGGGTTAATTCGGATGAAATGATGAGGGCAGATCTTGAGAACATTATCTGGGATGAGTTTGATACTGTGACTCCTGAGGACGTGGACAGGTTACTGGGGAAGCTGAATGCGACCACATGTTTATTGGACCCGTGCCCTTCCTGGCTAGTGCTGGCTACCTGGGAGGTTACACGTAGCTGGCTCCAGAGAATTATTAACGCTTCTCTGAGCGAGGGATTCTTACCTCCTGCCTTGAAAGAGGCGGTGGTGAGACCTCTCCTTAAGAAGCCCTCTCTGGATCTGGCTGTTTTAGCAAACTACCGTCCAGTCTCCAACCTTCGCTTTTTAGCGAAGGTTGTCGAAAGTGTGGTGGCACGACAGCTCCCACAGTACCTGGATGAAGCTGTCTATCTAGACTCGTTCCAGTCCGGCTTCAGGCCTGGATACAGCACAGAAACAGCATTGGTCGTATTGGTTGATGATCTCTGGAGGGCTCGGGATAAGGGATGTTCCTCTATCCTGGTCCTATTAGATCTCTCAGCGGCTTTTGATACCATTGATCATGGTATCATGCTGCACCAGTTGGAGGGGCTGGGAATGGGAGGCACCGTATTACGATGGTTCTCGTCCTACCTCTCTGACAGGTCGCAGTCAGTGTTGACAGGTGGACAGAGATCGACCTCGAGGCCCCTTACTTGCGGGGTGCCACAGGGGTTGGTCCTCTCGCCTCTCCTGTTCAACATTTATGTGAAGCCGTTGGGGGAGATCATCCGTGGTTTTGGGGTGCAACGACATCTGTACGCTGATGATACTCAACTGTACATCTCCACCACAAACCACCCCAATGATGCCCTTGAAGTGATGTCCCGGTGCCTTGAGGCCGTACGGGTCTGGATGGGGAGAAACAGGCTTCGACTCAACCCTTCCAAGACTGAGTGGCTGTGGCTACCGGCGTCCCGGTACAGCCAGTTAGTCCCATCACTAATTATTGGGGATGAGTCATTGACCCCCACAGAGAAAGCTCGGAATTTAGGCATCCTCCTGGATGCACGACTGTCTTTAGAAGATCATATAACAGCCGTGGCCAGAGGAGCTTTCTATCAGGTTCGCCTGATTCGCCAAATGCGTCCCTTTCTAGACCAGGACTCATTACGCACAGTCACTCAAGCCCTCGTCATTTCCCGATTTGACTACTGCAATGCTCTCTACATGGGGCTCCCCTTGAAGTGCACCCGGAAGCTCCAACTGGTCCAGAATGCAGCTGCGCGAGTAATTATGGGAGCAACATGGTGCTCGCATGTAACACCTCTTTACGCGAGCTGCACTGGCTTCCGGTGGCCTTCCGAGTGCGCTTCAAGGTGTTGGTTCTTACCTTTAAAGTGCTCCATGGCTTAGGACCTGAGTACTTACGAGACCACCTGCTGCAACCGATAACCTCCCACCAACCAATATGCTCTCACAGAGTAGGCCTACTCATGGTACCATCATTAAAACAATGTCGTCTGGTAGTTCCAAGGGAGAGGGCCTTCTCTGTGGGGGCACCTACGCTTTGGAATAAAATACCACCTGGAATACAAATAATCCCAGATCTTCGCACTTTCCGACGTGCCCTGAAGACCTTTCTATTTCAACAAGCAGGGCTAGCATAAACATCAAAATTCTATGCCAAGGTCTTAGTAGATACACCAAGTTGACTCAATTTATTATTTACCGTTTATAAAATATATTTATATGTATATGAAATCTTAATCTGTTCACCGCCCTGAGTCCTTTGGGAGAAGGGCAGTATAGAAATTCAATAAATAAGTAAATAAAATAAATATTTTACACACTTTTGATAATGCCATCATTCAACCTCTCATTTCCAATTAATAGTAAATTCTCATTTATAATTTTTCATTTACATATCCATTTATAGTAAAATGTTTATCCTAATATTTATTATATTACTTATGAACTAATTATCCAGCCTATATCATTCTAATAGTAATACAATTATTAAAATATTATTATAACATATCTAGAACTCATTTTCTCTTCTTAACCATTATCTCTTGTTCCCATCGGGGGTTCTATTTACCTTTACTACCCGTTCGCAACAGGGCCATGTGCACGCGTTCGCTTTGCTTGTGCACGCGTGCACTCTTCTGCACATACGCAGAAGCATTCTGCTGACGTCGGGATCGCTGGCAGAGCCTCCCTCCGGTTTTACTACTGGTTCTATAGAATGGTCCAAGCGAGGAGCAACCCACCACTGGTCCACATTCAATCCTTTAATTCTACCTCTTTTTTGACTTGTCTCCCATATTTTTTCTTAAGTCATTTATTCCAGCTACTTCGAGGTTTATAGTCTGAATCCATAATTTATTTTTTTCTCCTTGCCCTACCCTTTCCCACTGTTTAATTTGAAAGCTTTCTGTTCTAAATCCTATCTTTTTCCCCCAAGCCTCTTCCTGTTCCTCCCATTTCTTTTTTAAATCTTTTAAAGTGTATTTCCCCTGTTTTAGTTCCTCAATCCTTATTAATTTTAAAAGTGTCTCCTTGTTATGTTCTTTTTGCTGGTTTCTCAAATCTAATTCTCCTTCCATTCCAGCTGTTAATTCCATTCTTTCCTTCTTGTCCTGGTCTTTGCTCCTTGTCTCTTGCATACAATTTTCCCTTCTTCTATCTATACGATCAAATATTTCCACCATGCCCTTGTGTAGTTCCAGTATAAGGTCCTTAATGCTTTGAATCATTGACTCCATTCAGTTTAAATCTCCACAATCGTCAGTTCAGAAACCAAGCCTCCAAGTCAAGTTTTAATGTCTCATCAATGTTCAATCAAATCAGTTATTTACTTCAGGGATGCTGCACTCCTCCACTTGTTTTTATATATCCAATAATAGTCAGGGGTCTCCAAATACAAAACCTTATTTAATATTCCAGTCTCCAGTGGTTAAATGTATAGTTCAATAGTTATTTCCACTTATGTTTACTCCCAAATTGCAAAAATTCACTTTCATCAGCAGATGGCGCTCTTTACTTCACTCTGCTGCCTCTCTGCTTTTATTTTGACAAGTCCGATTTATTTCTTGTTTGTTTTAACTTATAAATCCAATACTTAAAGCAAATTATTTGAAGAAAAGGTGGGGTTATTATTCCAGAATCTTAATATGCCTTCTTAATATCACACCTTTTGTTTTGTGGATTCAATTTCCAGCTTAATTTTCTTTTTAAACAAATATTTACTTTTTAAATTTCCAATATGTTTTTTCACAATAATTGCACACTGCTGTAACAAATCGTTCTAAAATGTATTCCACATGGATTTGTGGGGGGGGGGGGGGGTGTCAAGCTTCAGCAATAAATATTTTCTCACCCAGACAACATATCAATCACCGTTTCTTTCATCCTGCACAAATTTATGGTTTCTGACTGTTCTCCAGCTTCATGGCAGCCATTTTGATTGTTGCTGCTCCTAGTCTTTGGATGAGGGTTTTTTTTTGCGTCAGGGAGGGGAAATGCAGCTCCATTCAATTCGCAAGGCAGTCCTCCTTTGCTTCACCAGCCCTCCAGGGTGGCTATGGCTTTGAATGAAGCCCCTGACAGGGAGAGCTCAGAACGGGGCCACAGAGCTTGCAGACCTCGCTTCCAAAGGCACCAGAAGTTCAACCGGAACAGGAGAAAATGGAAAAACGTTTTCTGCTTTTCTTAAAAGCAGAAAACGGCCCAAATATTTCTGGTATAGGAAAAAAGCCTCAAGCAGAAAACTGAAGAGGCTAGTCCTTAGGAATGGATTTTTTATCCATTCAGAAACTGGGCCACACTATTCATAAGTAAAGAGCAGCCAGAAACTCCAAATAAGCAACAGAATAGGTAAGCAGCTGAAGCTGACAAGATTAGCTCGGACAAATAAAACACCTGAGGTTTGCATTTCCCCTTTTGCTTATAGAGCCAGTTATGACCTCTACATGACCCCATAGGAATCTGTCAATAGCCATTAAAACACTAAAGGACATTCTTCCATAGGAACAGGCATCTCAATCACAAAGCCCAAAGGATGTATAAATGTCTACTTACTCTCAACTCCATTTTGTCAGCCACCCAGAAACATGCTGTCACTGAAGTTTCTGGCTACCAAATAAACAGAGATCTTTCCTGACTCCATTTTATTTCAGCGTCTTTCTCCCGACTTGGAACTGGACCTGATTTTTCTTCCAACAATAATAATAGGACATATCATATATTAAGTAATACTAACATCACTGACACTAAGGGACACAACTGTAACACATTTTCACTACAGTAGATGAAGAACACTACTTAGATTGATAGGTTATATAAATTATATCTATATATAGTGTTACTATATTGAAAATCCTTTCCAGGTAAACTTGAAAAATTCTAGTTGCTAGATAAATAAGCAGTCTATTACTAACTCTTGTATCTACTAATTCCATTTGTAACCGTCAATTGGATGAAATAGAGTATTGTAGTGAAGATACAATCTCGATATGAGAAAGATGCAAAAATGTATGGTTTTAATAAAGAATTAACAGAATTAGACCAGATATTAACTGGAACAGATGATAAACTGATTATATTGTTATTTATGAAGTATTAAACTTGAAAGTGATCAGGTAAAGGAAACAATGATAGTTTGGGCTAAAAACTTTGGATATACAATAGAACTGGATAAATGGCAGAAATTGTGGGATTGAAATGTTCATTTAACTATGTCAACTGCACTTAAAGAAAATTTGTATAAAATGTTTTATAGATGGCATTTTTTACCAACAAGATTGGCAAAGATGTTTAAAGACATGTCACTAAATGTTGGAAGTGTAACCAGATGCCTGATTCATATTATCATATGTGGTGGATATGCCCAAAGGCAAAAAATATTGGACGAAAATACATACTTGGTTGGAAAAAATGATAAAGTAACGTATAGATTTGAAACCAGAAATATTTTTGTTGGGCATCTTACTGGAAAAGTATAACAAAAGGAATATATATTTGACTACTAACTGCAGCCAAAATTGTATTTGCAAAATAATGGAAGAGTAAAGAGATCCTGACAGACGAGAATATAATTTTACAAATATTAGAATGTGCAGAAATACAGATTACAATCAGGAACTGAATATATCTTGACATGGGACTTATTTTACCAATGGTTAGATAATAAAATCAGAAGTTAGAAACATGGGGATTCAAAAAGGATTAATGTTATAAAGGAGATTTGTTAAAGTAGATAAGTAAAATATATTATTGTTGTGGCTGTTGTTATTATTATTATTGCATTTTTTTTAAAAAAAGAAAGAAAATTACCCCAAATCTCTACCCCCAGAGTTAAGCACAACAGTCCAATCAATGTTCAGTAAGATGTTATGGGAAAGATTCTTTGTAGATATTCTGCACCTCCAGAATCTCAGGACAGTTGGTGAAGTATAAGCAACTCCTCTCAGCAGTGTTATGAGTACAAATTTCCCAATTCTCATGGAAGTATAGGTAGTCCTTGAAGTATGAATCTAATGGAGCCTGCCCATAAGTCAAAAAAAATCATCAAATGCCTCAATTTTACAAATTTTTCAGATCATTAATTGAATCAAATGGCTTTTTAAATGAATGAATGAATCTTACTTAATTTCCTGACCCACTGCCAATCAGCTTTTACACCTCTGTGGATGGATTGAACAACTTCAACACATCTGGCCAGTAATACGCAAGGTTTTGGAAGATGCCCACTAAGCCCATAAAAAACAGACTGGTAAGAAAAGGGCAAAGCTGAAAGAGTTCTAAGTGGGTGTGTCAAGGTTCCGACTAATGAACCTAGGTGAATCAGGACCGAGGCTATTACTTGGGAGGCATGAGAGGTTAAGTTGAACTGTTACTGGGTTAATTACTTTCACTATTGGAAACAGTCCTAAGAACCTAGGTAGGTCCTAGCTTTCTGCTGGGCAATTTCAATTTAATGTATTTGGTGGACAGGTAAACTCAATTTCCCATGCAAAAGGGGGTTGAAGAGATCGGTGTTTATCTGCTTGTTTTTGTATGCTTCTGCTGCCTCTGCTAGTACATTCTTGGTGTTTTCCCAACCCCTCTTGAGCAACTCCATCCATTCAGCAAGAGTCATGAAGGAGGGCGGCTCTCAGCAGCTCAGGCATGAGAACGAATTCCATGCTGCTGTTGACTTGAAAGGGAGTTAGTCCAGTGCTCTGTTGTTGTAAACCACTTCTGCGAAAGACAGAAAATCTGCCCAATTTTCTGTTGGTAATCCATATAGCATCTTATGTACTGCTCTACCATGACGTTCGTACATTCCACAGCTCCGTTCATGCTCAGATGAAAAGCTGAGCTAAATCCCTGAGTTGACCCAATGGATTTCAGAAATTCTCTCCAGAATTTAGTGGTGACCTGAACGCCTCTGTCTGAGATTACCCAGCCGGGCACTCCGTGCAGTTGGTAGGTTTGCTTGATGAACAGTTTAGCCAGTTTCCTGTCCAAGGGCAATTCGGAGCAGGCAATAAAGTGGGCTTGCTTAGAGAATATGTCAATCACAGTCTAGATGATTGTATTTCCCCCCACTCTCTGGGAGCTCAAGTGTAAAATCCATAGTTATCTTCTCCCAGAGCTGGCTGGGTTCAGCTACTTGTTGGAGAATCCAGGAGGTTTTTCTGGCCTCATCTTTATGGTGCCACAGGTAGCACAACCTTTTACATAGTCCTCCACATTGGCTCTCATCTTCAGCCACCAGAACTGTCTCTGGGCTAAGTAGAGGGTTTTTACGAAGCCAAAGTGGCTGGCCAGTTAGGAATCATGGCTGCGCTGTAAGACCTGCAGCCTCAAGCTGGTGGGGACATATAGTTTGGAGTGCAGCTTTTAGTGCAGCTGTGTTGCCTTGCTCTGGAGTTGTTTTGACATTTGGTTTGGCCCCTGGTGGTGACTTGTGCCACTTATTGAGAAGGGGGGATGATCGCATGGACGACTTTCTCCTTCTGATTCTCGAATTGTGACCTTCTGGATAGTGCATCTGCTAGCAGGTTTTCAACCCCTGGGATGTATTTTAGCTCAAAGTTAAACCATTTGAAATACTGTGCCCATTGGACTTCTTTGGGAGAGAGCTTTCGGGGGGGGATGTCTTTAGGGCCTCAAGGTTTTTATGATCAGTCCAGACCTCGAAAGGCACTTTACTCCCTTCTAAGAAGTGCCTCCAGGAGAGGAGAGCCCAGCAGACTGCATAAGTGTTGTGGCCCTCCAGAGGCCAGCAGAGCTGGCAGCACAGTTGGACAGTGAGGTGGTTGGGAGGAATATGGGCCAGTCCTGGGGGCTTGGGAAAGCTTGGATGAGTGCTCTGCATCAGAGCAGAGAGGGGTCCAAGACCATCTGGCAGTTATCAGCTGCCTCTGGAGCTAGACAGCAGTCAGGCAGAGGAACAGCTGGAGCCTGTTCCCAGTGTGTGCATGTGCAGAACTACCAGAAGAAAAGAACAGCTAAGAAATCAGGGTCAACTTGGGAGTAAAACCACAGGTGGATGATGATGGCTCCTCCCATAGGAAATAAAAGAAGAGTGAAAGGGGAGTGGCCTTTTGCAGAAAACCATTCATTTGGTCATTTGGTTCAGGAGTGTAAAGATCTGTCCGTGAATATCAGAGATTCTGTGCCAAGTCTTTCCTTGCACAGCACTGCATTTGGAAAATATTTACATGGCAGCTTTCCAAGCTAGATAAGGTCTGTGGTCATAATTAACCTTTGAAAGACTGTTTGCCAGGCCTTTGCTGAATGCGAATGAGAGGAATTCAAATTTGTTTAAGAAAAGGGGTTTTGTCGGGACCAGGATTCTGCTTTGTGCTTTTTGGGAAAGCCTAGGTCAGAACAGTAAGCCTCCTTCTCCCATATTGCCCACCATTTCTCGATGTCGGTGAGTTTTTTAGATACATACGTGCAGGGCAAGAGCTGACCATGTGAGTCCTTTTGAGTACTGCTGCCATGGTTATCTCTCTGGCATCAGCTTGAATGATGAACTGTCACTCTGGGTCAGGGTGCTGGAGAATCGGCTCCTCAGTGAAGAGTCTTTTTAACTTCTCAGATGCTTTTTGGCAATCTAGCGACCAGGCCAGCAGTTGGGTTGGATGCTGTTTTGTAAGGGGGGGGCACTGTTTTCAGTAGCTCCATTAGGGGTAGGGCTACTTCTGCAAAATCTGGAATGAATTACCTATAGAAGCTTGTGAACCCCAGGAAGCTCTGGAGTTGCTTGCGGGTGCGTGGGGGTTGCCAGTTCAACACCACTTTTACTTTTCCTAGATCCATCTTGATCTCTTCACACATTGTAGTATCTTCCCATCCTTATTGTTACTACTTCCAGGTAAAAAAAAATAATTAGGAGGACATTCTTGCTTTTCAAAGGATAGCTTGGCTTTGAAAGATTCTTCTTTCGGGAAAATCCTGATGCTTCTAAAGGACACCTGCTAGACAGAAATAACCATATGAGCAGTGAAAGAAAGCGGCATTTGATTTATAAAGCAAAAAACACACACTTATCTCCATTGGGGCAACACTGAAGCCTCAAAGATGGCCCCAGTCAGACCAGCTTCAGAGTTGACAAACACCTTATAAAATATTATTCATCTCAAATGTGGAGTAAGAATAACATCTGAACCAGTATTTATTTTTAATGAACATATAGATTGTGTGGTGACACTCAAGAGTGAGACTTTAATCCTCATTGCAATCACTCTAAAATACAATCCAGGTTTTAAAAGTGAACTTGTTCAATATGACTTTGCTGTGATTAAAGCCACCTATGACTAGGATTACCTTTGTTAAATCAAAGTGTTGAACAGACTTTAGTTTATTCTCACCATTGATGGATAAATCTTTTTGCATCAGATAATACCGTGTTGTTGTTTTGCTTTATAAATCAAATATAACTTTCTTTCACTGCTCATATAGTTATTTCTGTCCAGCAGGTGTCTTTTAAAAGCATCAGGATTTTCCTGAAAGAAGAATCTTTTAAAGCCAAGCTATCCTTTGAAAAGCAAGAATGTCCTCCTAATTATTTTTTTACCTGGAAGTCATAACAATAAGGATGGGAAGATACTACATTGTGAGTGTCTTCTTTCCCAGAACTCACTGCACCAGAGATGTTAAAAGTGCATTCTAAGTTTTATCCAGGTAAGTTTGAATTTATATTGAATGTTTTGGTCAGGTCAGGTCAGCTAATGTCAGCTAACTCTTTTGTTCAAAACAATTCTTCAAGGGGTTCTTAGTAAATTGCCAGCCCTCTGTACGTGCCCAGAAACACTTTTTAATGATGACAGTTTTTACCTAAAAACCAGTCTCAGATACAAGGCATGTCTCAAGGTAGATGTCTTCTTTAATGTCCCTACATTTAAAACTCAATTTGAGGAGAATTGTTACTGTAGCACAGGGGTATCAAATACAATTTCATTGAGGGCCAGATCAGCATTGTAGTTGTCCTCCAAGAGCCAGGGGGGGAGGATGGGTGTGGCTGGGTTGGTCATGGCTGACTGGGCATGGCCAGGGGTGTGGCCAGCTTGATATCACTCACATGGCTAGTGCCTGAGGAGACTGGGCAGGGTTAGGGAGGGAATCCAGGGGTCTCTGGTGGGTGGGATGGTGGGTGAGGCTCGTGCCGTGGTGTGAGGTGAGACAAGGCAGGGGGTGGGGCAGCTACAGCCGTACACTGTCGGCTGTAAGTGCTCACCTTCCTTTGTGTGCAGGGGAATGGTTTCCAGCTGTAGCCACAGCCTGCCGGCCCCTCAACTGATGCACGCTGCCACCACTGGGCTGGCTATCCAAGCAGCAGACAGAGGCTGGGTGGAGACACATGATGCAGATCACTGGATGCACTTACTCCATCCCACTGTCTCTTTTGGCTGGTGGTTGGAGAGCAGGTCGCTGCTGGTCATCTCATCCTCGCGAGTCTTGCCCTTGGCTTGTGTGAAGAGTGTATTCCCCTCATACATCCGATGCACCTCAGCCCTGCTGTGGGCTGCCACTACTGTTGCCGCTTGGCAGACCCACCCAGCCTGAAGGAGTGGAAGCGGCCAGCTAGAAAGGCCGAGTAGAGGTCGTAGAGCACATCCAGCCCCAGCAGGCAAAAGATGCCCACTTCAAGCAGGGAAAGCTGGATCCCTATCAGTGCCATGGCCGCCCAGGCCTAGCAGAGGAGGCACACAAACCCAACTGGGCCTGAGAAGCCATGGCACTAATGGAGATCCAGCTTTCCCTACTCACAGTGGCCACCTTTTGCCTGCTGGGCCTGGGTGTGCTCTACCACCTCTACGTGGTCTTTCTAGCTGGTCATTTCTCCTCCTTCAGGCTGGGCGGATCTGGTGCTCTGGGCAGCAACAGCAGCTGCTTAATGGACCTGCACGAGCTGCTGGTACCCTCGGTGGTGACAGCAGCCCATAGCGGTGCCAAGGTGCATTGGGTGTGTGAGGAGAACATGCTCCATGTGCAGGCCAAAGGCAAGACCCATGAGGGAGCCAAGGAGATGACCTGCAGTGACCTGCTCTCCAACCACAAGCAGGAAGAGATGGGACAGAATAGCAGGCTGATGGTATCTGGCAACAGCTGTCTTACCTTCTGCCTTATCTTGCGGCAGTGGCAATAGTAGCAGTAGCTGGTAGACAGAGGCACCTAGGAGAGGCACATGGTCTGGCCTACTGGATGCATTGCACGCATACGCTTGCAGTCTGCCCCCCGCACATGCGTTTGTGCCCCCATACACAGCCACCCATGCATGCCCCATTGCACATGTGCATGCCCCCCCCACATGCCCCCTACCCTGCGCATGCATGCAAGGTCACCTTGCACATACTCTGGCTCCCACGCATGTATGGCAGAGACCTGAAGACTGGCCGACGGGAAGTGCATGGACATGCACAGGGGAGCTGAACTGGGGCGAAAGCTCACGTGCCCACAGTGAGGTCGCTGCATGCCACTTCTGCCATGTGTGCCATAGGTTCACCATCATGGTTTTAGAGGATTTTAACAGAGCTAATTTCATTCATGAGTTGCTTAGATACACTAAGCACGTCAGCTGTCTCATCAGAGGAAAGAACATATTGGATCATTGATACTCCATGTTAAAAGATCCTTATCGCTTTCTCTGAAAGCAGCTATAGGTCTTTCTGATCCTGGTATGATCCATCTCATCCCCACCTGCAGGCAGAAACTTAAAACCACAAAGCCTGTAGTCAAATTAGTGAAGTCTTGGACTGAGGAGGCAAACTTAGAGCTACAGGCTTGCTGCAAGTACACTGACTGGAGTGTTTTTGAAGCTGCTTCAAAAGACTTGGATGAATTTACTGATACTATGAAATCATATAGCAATAGCTATAGCACATTAGACTTATATATCACTTCACAGTGTTTTACAGTCCTTTTTAAGTGTTTACAGAGTCAGCATATTGTCCCTAACAATCTGGGTCCTTGGAAGGATGGAAGGCTGAGTCAACCTTGAGCCAGTGAGAATTGAACTGCCGAACTGCTGTGCCATCACAGCTCTATATGTTACTTTTTGTGAGGACATGTGTGTGCCTATCAAGAGTTTGTATGTGTGTGCATGTGTGTATATATACATACAATCAGGCCAGGAATGTATTAACAAGGGAGATCAGAGGAGCAAAGAAAAACTACTCTGAATAATAGTGGAGAAGCCTGAAGAACATTATTGGTTAAGCAGATTTCCTTCCCTTACTGAAGGGAATCATCAACTGCCAGATGACCTGAATGTGTTCTCCTGTAGGTCTGAGAGGAGATCACTGTCATCTACTGTGACCTCCCCCACCTCAGATACACCAACAGGAGCCAAATCTCCTACACCCATCTCCATCCTTCTGAGAATCTCAGAGTGGGAGAGAAACAGCTATTGAAACTTAGGTCTAGTTCACTCTAAACTTTTTCCATGTTTGAAGCTGTGAGCGGCATGATGACAGGAGGTGCGCTTGCATTGAATGTAGCCGCTGCTACAGCTCACTTTTGTTTCCCCATGACGTTTCATTGGGGTTGCAGCATGGATCTGCTAAGATTCCTTCCCCCTCTCTTGTCACATACTGCCCCCTGGTAGGGGAACCAATCAATAGTGAAAGTCTTGGGGAAAGAAGGTAAAGTAGAGTTGAAGGAACGCAAGTGGGGAAAGATTCGGAGAAAGAAGGGTTAAAAGGCAGGTTGTAGTAGAGAAACATTGCTAAGGACTAGATTGTTTTTCCCTCTGTTCCAAATACAATAATTATCATTTAATGGGGAAAAAAGATCAAAGTCGGGATAGTGCTCTGTTGATTAATTAGCATGGTGCCATTGAGTTGGCTTTTACTCTTGGTGACAGGATAGACAATTACTCATTGCCTTCATTTGTTCTGATGACAGCTTTTTCAGAGACATTCTAAGAATCTGATCCTTGACAGACATTATCTTCTCTCCTGCCACTCTGGAGAGTGGTCTGTTATCTAAGTACTAACCAGGCCCAACCCTGCTTAATTTTGGAAGTCAGCCAACATGGTGATTCCTGCTTGACTTTTATTTTTGAATATTTGAGGGTGGAGGAAAGAGAAAATGTAGATGACAGAATTTTCAATAAATTGTTATAATCAAAATATAGTATATTCATCAGGGTGGAGCTTTGAAAAGAGCAGTTCTACAAATTTACTAAATAGGCATAGTGCTGATTGGCTGCTATACATGTTTTCATGAAGAAATTTATCTGTTTTCTCTTCCCAGAACGTTTTGTAGGAGAATGTCAGAAAACAATGCAGGAGTTTTGGATGCTACCCTAGCACCACCACTATCATCACCATCAAAATTAACATTTGCTATTCCCATAGTTGGAAATGCTAATAAATGCATTATGTTTCTGATACAATAGGATAATGAGGGGACTCAGGAAGAAAAGCTACAGCAATGTTTACATATTTCTGAATGGAAAGCAGTTCTACTTTACATTTAAATCATGACCAATTAGGCAGTGGTGGGATTCAAATAATTTAACAATCAGTTCTCTGCTCTAATGACTGGCTGGGTGAGTGTGACTGGGTGGTCATGTGACTGGGTGGGCATGACTGGGTGGGCATGGCCAACTCAACATCACTTCTTTGTCCTAATAACTGTTTTAAGTATAAAAAAAGATATACCAAAAGGTAGTTCATTATTTCATGCGTTTAATACTTAAATAAGAACAATAAAAGAAACAAAACTAGATTTTGTTACAAGAAAGAGTTTTACAATATTAATGAAAAACTATTAAATACCTGACAAAAAATACCAATAAAACTGTTATTTAAGATATTTCCAAACTGCTATTTGATTGGTGTCTTCACTTGCATTTTTCATCAGTTTTACTCGACCTTCATCGGCTGTGTGATTTTCTCTTATCCATTTTTTGACTGTAGGAATAGGGTCCCATTCCTTTAGAGGTAGGCAAATAGTTGTTAGACTAACAGGCATTAGGTTTGTTATATTGGAAACAAGCTTTTTTGAATTAGCTTTTTGAATACTGTCAGGAATGTATATTTTTGGGAATTTTAAAAAACATTTTACAAAATCTCGATAATCATTAATATTAATTTGGTAATTAAAAATGTCACTAAATAGGAACAATTGTTCTTCAGCTGCTTTCCTAATACTGCTACTTCTTCAATATTCCAGTAATCTGGCTCCAAAAAATTGAGAAATTGTAATTTGTTCCTGTCCTGAAATTGGCTACAACCTGTTTTTTAATGTACACAATCCACTAGTCTTTTATTCAAATTTGTTATGATGTTTTCTAAAAGTCTTTCCCAAGGAAGCCCAACAAATTGATGTTTTCCTACAAATTTTATATTTTTGAAGGTTTCTGAAGTAATTAATTCATCAACTTCTTTTTTTGGATACACTCTTTTCATTTCTAAGCATTTCAAATACTTTAATAAATCTTACCACAAGTTTTTCAGCCTTTATTATGTCTAAATTTCCAGTTTGCAATGCATTTGAAAGAAGATAAATTTCATTTAGATGATCCATCATTAGTGCCAAATCAGTTATAAAATATATATTTTCAAGACGAACAGCCATACTTAAGTACTTTTCATTTTAATTAAAATACTGGTGTAGCACTGGATAAGAATGCCACACAGCTGGGGTTGACCTTAAACTATGGGCAGCCCATCTTGGTCCTAAAACTCTACCAATCTGTATAATTTCAATTCCAAGTTGTTCGTATATTTTGGTAAATTCAATTTGATTCTTATTGGATTGATGAAAAACAATATATATCATATTAATAAATATTTTTAAATGATTTTGCTTTATTTTGTTTATCAAATCATTTAAACAAGTTGGAGATGATGGTTTAAACAGTGCCATATTATTATGTTTGGAAACTCTTTTGCTATCCTAGTGCTCACTCCAGATTTTCTCCCAAGCATAATGCTGGCACCATCAGAGCAAAATCCTATTAATTTTTTTCCTAGGTAGTTCTTAGTAAGTCCAGATTATTTAAATTTTCCATAACTAAAGAACATATTGTCTCTGCATCTTGTTTTTCCAATTCAACTAGCTCAACAAAAATTGTTGGTGAGCTAAACGAATCCTCAACTTTTAAGAAAAGTATAACAACTGGTTTGCAAGATAATATTGAGGCTTTGTCAATAATCAAACATATTTTCAGATTATGCTTTGCAACTAGAAGTACCTCACTAGTGTGGTAAATTTTTAAGACTGGGGGGGATTGGGATTCAACAAAATGGGGACAAACAAAAAAGATATAATCCAAAATAATCTAAGAAGTCATCAAATGAAATTCATAGGTACATTCACAGAACAATACTGAATTCTTTTTCTGACATTTATTCCTCTGTTTAAAAAACGGAATATATGAATTAGGTTCAGTATTGGGCTCAGCTTGTATTCAAGCCAAGTAGCATATTTCTTGAAAAATAAGTAATGACACCATAGGATGGCTTTATTGAAAGGTAGCCCTCGATGTGGGGGAGGCAGCTGAGATTGGGGAAGGCACAGGCAGGCAGTTCAGGCAGCAGAAATGTAGAGCATGCTGGGAGAGAACTTGTGGAGATCGGAAAGGCATAGGCAGCAGAAATGGAGCAGAAAGTTAGGGTGCACTGGGGGGACACTGCAAAGCTCTGGGAAGGCATGGGTGGCAGAAATGGAGGGCACGCTGGGTGGGTGGGGGACCTGTGGAGATTGGGGAAGACACAGGCAGCAGAAATGGAGCAGAAAGGTAGGGTATGCTGGGGGGGGGGAACCTGGAGAGATCAGAGAAGGCACAGGCAGGCAGTTCAGGCAGCAGAAAGGTAGGCGGGGGGAGCAACTGGGTGAGGAGCAGAGATCAGGGAAGGCAGATACCTGAGGCAGGAAGGTAGGCCATGAGTGGGAACCGCGTGGTCAAAGCAAGTGAGCGAGGGAACCAGAGAGTAGCAGCTATGCCAGAAGTGACATAAGGAGTGACTGGAAGGGGCAGGGAGGAATGGGGCGGGGCCAACCAGTGGTGTGATTTGCCAGTTCTCCGAACTGCGCAAACATTTAACAACCGGTTCATCCAAACTGGTGTGAATCAGCTGAATACCACCTCTGTTCTTAGATATGCCTAGCACTGAGACTTTTCTGTTTCTCACTTTCTGTGAGATAGGCCCAGAAATCTTAATATGCATCTCTTTAAAAATGAATGATTTGTGCAGCCCATATCAAACTTACCAAGGACTGTTGTTGACATGTAGCTGCTTAATAGTTAAGGATAATGCTCAGTGTTTTTAAGACTTAGATTCTCTTTCGCTAATTTCTCTTTGAAGGCATGGGAAAACAGAACAGTTGGAAAGTGAATGAAATGATTCAGTCTATGTGAAAGCAAATTTACAATCTTTTCACTGGGAATGCACATTTTACAATAGTGCTTTGGTTTAACAGTCCAAATATATTATTTCTTTTTAAAACATGCTAATTTTATTAATGACTTATGGGATAACACAAATATTCTTATATAAAATCATAGTCCTTTTTACCACCTAGATGTCATCTATGCAGCTTCAAGCATGTGCAGCTTTTTATAGTTATTATATCAAAGCCCGGTATATTTAGTAATCCAGTCTCGATAGTAAGTTACTTTTGTGTAGACACCAGGCTTATTTGGTTTTCCACATTCATCCCCCCAGCTCACTATGCCAACAAGGTACCACATTTGTCTTGAATCAAATGTCATCAGTGGACCTCCGGAGTCACCCTAGCGGGAGAAAAAATCATTGTTAGTTTAAAGCAAAAAGAATAACTATTTAAATAGCCAGCATTTATGTTCATTGAATGACATTAAAACTAATTTTGTGCTTTTCAACTTGCTTTTTCATCCCCATTTTTATGCATTTTACAAAAGCAAAAAAGTTATGCCCATAATTATCTGATAATTTTTCAACCAACCCTGAGAAAGAACAATGAATTTTGTTTGAGCCAAAAGAGGTAGTGCATACCCAAAAACTATTATTTTGTATTGTGAACTGTATACATAAGAGGACAAGCAGCACATATAGTTTCCAAAGCTAGATATCCCTAAATAATCTTTGGAACTGTCATTAACAATAATCCAATCCAGAAATCCAATATGGCAAGGGGCCATGATTGTCTAAAATAATCAATTAAATTTGTGTACTCTTTGAATGCTGATTATAATAGCTGCAATAACAATAACTACATTTGAATATGGATCTCAATAGCCTCTGGAGGAATTATAATTCCTCAAATTATGTTTTTCTAAGGATTCCATTGGAAGATGTGTCTGCAGGTGGTTGGTAAGGCTTATACGGGCACAAAATGTTCTGCCACATGTCGGGCAGACAAGTGTGAGCACCATTGTTGCACCATTTGCAGCTCTGGCATAGCCAGAGCTACAAAATTTGTGGTAGGTTTTGCATAGACCAGTAGTTCTTAAACAGTGGGCAGTTAACTTCTAGGGCATAATTTGACCAAATCCTGGTAATGGAAAAGTTTGTAAATGCTTGTTTGCAAGTCAATGGCAGTAACTGGGACTATTGTGACAGTCATCACTAAGAGATGCAGTCACATGATTTTTTGATGTACAACCATATCACGTAACAAAGGAGTTTCTGGTCCAATTAGTATTACTAAATGAGGACTACCTATCAATATCCCAACATTGAATGCTGTGAAGATGTAATGGTTGAATTCAAGAGCCTGACATACTTTCAAGTGTGATACATTTTTGACAATACTAGCCGCTTATTGGATAAGATCTCTACATAGAAATAGAGAGACATTCACTGTATTGTTTGTGCCAACCACACAAAATACTGTAGTATGATTAATGATAGGATATTTTTTCCATTTTGAAAGAATCCTTTACCATGCAGGCTGTCAGAAGGTCACACTTAGAATAGAATAACAGAGTTGAAAGGGATCTTGGAGGTCTTTTAGTCCAACTCCCTGCTTATGGAGGAAACCCTACACCACTTCAGACAAATGGTTATCCAACATCTTCTTAAAAACTTCCAGTGTTGGAGCATTCACAACTTCTGGAGGCAAATTGTTCTACTGATTAATTGTTCTAACTCTCAAGAAATTTCTCCTTAGTTCTAAGTTGCTTCTTTCCTTGATTAGTTTCCACCCATTGCTTCTTCTCCTACCCTCAGGTGCTTTGGAGAATAGCTTGACTCCCTCTTCTCTGTGGCAGCCCCTGAGATATTGGAATACTGCTATCATGTCTCCCCTAGTCCTTCTTCATCCAAGTAGATATACCCAGACATTCCTGCAACCGTTCTTCATATGTTTTAGCCTCCAGTCCCCTAATCATTGTTGTTGCTCTTCTCTGCACTCTTTTTAGCTCTCCACATTTTTTTTACTTTGTGGTGACTAAAACTGGATACAGTATTCCAAGGGTGGCATTACCAAGGCATTATAAAGTGGTATTAACACTTCATGTGATCTTGATTCTATCCCTCTGTTTATGAAGCCTAGAACTGTGTTGGCTTTTTTGGCAGCTGCTGCACACTGCTGGCTCATATTTAAATGGCTGTCCACTAGGACTCCAAGATCCCTCTCACAGTTACTATTATTGAGCAAGGTACCACATATACTGTACCTGTGTATTTTGTTTTTCTTGCCTAAGTGTAGAACCTTACTTGTCTTAGTCCTCTCACAGTTTGACTATTGCAATATGTTTTATATGCAGTTGTCCCTTAATACTATTTGGAAGCTAGAGCTAGTCCAAAATGCAGTACTGTAGGCAATGTTGGGCATATCTGAGTAGGGTCTAGGACAACACAATGCAGCCAACTTGGTGCAGCCAACTGGTCAATTCACTACGGAACAAGAATTACACTAATATTGAAGAACAGAAACTTTAAAGAACGAATGCAAAAGAAGAGACAAAATTAAATGTGAATGACAAAAATTAAAATAATCTTTTAATTATTTTAAATATTTAAATTGAATTATTGAATTGCCCCACAGTGAATTGTCCTGTGGTGAGTTGGCCATGGCAAGTTGGCTGCCCTGAGTTGGCCATGCCAAGTTAACCATGGCAAGTTGGCTGTAGTGAGTTGACTGTGCCAAGTTGTGCATTCCGGCCTGAATATTGCAATATGACACTACTGATCCACAAGTATAGGATCAATGTGCTTCAGGTTCCCTTGATCAAATAATGTCATGTATTGGGACCAAAACATTATTTTTTTACCATGACACCTGTTGTCTGGAATGTATCTCCCCAGAGATTCATATGGCTTCCATTTTGATAATGTTCCAGATCTCATTACAAATTTCCCAGGCCTTGAAGTAGAATGCTTATCTCTAACAGAGGATTTTTCTTTTTATTGTTTTCTGTTTTTAAGTGTAAGTTGCCCAGACCCATTCTTGAGTTGGATAGTCTCTAAATCTCATATCTAATTAAGTAATACTTAATACATCAAAATGTGTGTGTGTGTGTGTGTGTGTGTGTGTGTGTGTGAGAGAGAGAGAGAGAGAGAGAGAGAGAGAGAGAGAGAGAGAGAGAAAGAATATGTGCATTGTGATTCATCCTTTTGAGTTTTTTTTTTGTAAAGACTAGAACATAAGACTAATTTTGACAGATTCAAGGTAATTAGTATCCTACAAAATTGAAATACTTGGATTAATAAATTGGATAATGCTGGATCATTTTTAGCCCACTGGTTGAGATAAGATATAAACATACCTGGCAGGAATCAATTCCTCCTTCAAGATATCCAGCACATATCATTCCAGGTTTTATTGCCCCATTGTACACTTCCCTTCTATTGCAAACTTTGGTATCTATGAGTTTTACTGTTGCTTCCTGAAGGACATTAGGGGTTTCACCTGAACAGAAATATCCAGTTATTTTCCCAGATTATTTGCACTATTACAAGAAAAGCATAAAATAACCTATTTAGCATATACAACAATTGCTTGTTTGTTAAATTTATATAGTTCCTGTATTACCAGTGACTCTGGGTGATTTACAGTGGTATAAAAGCATTAACTATAAAAGCATTAAAATTAATAACAAAACACAACATTAAATAAATGTTAAAAACCAAATTTATGGATGGTATAGGGGTGGGCTTTTGTCTCTCACTCAACTAACCGTCTCCAGCATTACATGCCCCATCGGAAGCCCAAGCCCACCAGCATATTAATACATATTTTCACACTATCTCCTTACTGTTGTCACACCCAACTTTTTAATCTCAATCTGATTTTTCCATGGTTAAGCATGTTACCGAAACAAAGAATATCTATAATTTCCTGCTGACAGTGACAGTATTAAATAAATTAGTTAGTATTATTCTAAGCACTAAACAGGCATTTTTATAAGAAAAACATAGGTACCGAAACATGAATAAAGATTAGGAGAAGATAGCAGAATTTTCTCTTTAGAAGATATTAGAAAGAAAAGGATAAGTAGTAACTAACCATGATCACATGATCATAACTCACTACAATGCCATAAACACAAGCTGGACTTTGAGTATCTGGAATGTGATCATGTGTCATGGGAACACTATAAGAGCTAAAACTATGCACTGGTCATAAATCCCCTTTATCCAGCACCATCGTAATTTTAAATTGTTGCTGAATGAGTGATTGAAACATAAGGATTACATATACAGGTAATTCTCGAGATACAACCATAATAGAGCCTGACCATTACAGTTGCATGTTGCAACGGTCGTTGAGTGTCTCATCGAATAACCCTTCTCATCCCTGCTCTCTCCAATAAATTATTAAATATTAAACATTAAGCAAAGCATGGGGTACCTTGGGTAGGGAAGTAGGGGAGGGGAGGCTTTTGATCCTTCTAAGACCTTCCTATCACCTGAGATGCCCAATGCTCTACCTCCCACCCTTTAGATCCTCATAAGCCTTTTCACATTCCCTACTGAGTCCTTCCAAGCCTTAGGCCTGATTCTCACTCCACCAGGTCAAATACCCTCTCCTCACTTACTGTATCTTTTGAAGAATTCCAAGGCCTTCCACGGTGCTGTAATGGATCACTTCAGTGCACAGCTGCATGAACGATTCCAGAAGCAACTGCCATTTTGTCCAGCCCTCAAAATGGCAGCTGTTTTGGGGTCCCTGTCACATGGCCTGAGGACAAAGTGCTCGAGGTCTTCCCACAGCTTCAGAAGTTTCTGAAAGCTACAAAAAGCTTCTGCAATGCTATACAAACCATTTTAAGTCAGCAAAATGGATTGATTTATCACACAATCACATTGTGCAATTCCAGAAGTGGCAGCGATCCAGGGATGTGGCTACAGTTCATGGATGCATGTCCAGAAATCTTCAAAAGGTAACTGTGATGGATGATGAGTGTGTGGGGAGCAGGCCCAAGAGCTGCAGGGTCCCAACAAGGTAAGATGGAGGAGAGAAGCCGGGAGCACAGCAGAGTCCCTAAGATTGGTTGTAAAGGCAAATGGTTGCAGGGTCACTGCAGCCATTGTAACTTCGAAAAGGTGTCAAATGTAATTTTCACAGGATGTGTATGTGTTTCTGTTTTAACTTCTAAGGTTTATTAAATGCCCAGTCATGCCTCAAGGACTATCTTTATCTTCAAATATGTGGAGCCATATTGACTGCAGATATACAAATGGATTTGGATAGGTTTATGAAGGTTTGAGTTGACTTGCTTCCATATATTCATATTTAAACAGCCTCTCCAAATTTCCAAATATAATAACAAGGTTCAGTAACCTGTAGCCCCATAATCACAAAATCTTGCTGTACTCTAAGCTAGGGGTAACCAATCTTTCAGACCTCAGGGACCTTTAAATTCATAATTTTAAATCCCACAGACCATTAATATGATCTTCCCAATGACTTAGAAAATCAAGGAGTATATGAAATCCCATACACCGCCTGCCCCACCACATACATTGGACAAACCAACAGAAGAATAAGCGCACGCATTGAAGAACACAAGAATGCAGTTAGAAAAGAGGAACCAACTTCTTCCCTGGTCCAACACCTTAAAGCCACAGGACATGAAATTGACTTTAAAAAGACCAGAACTATCACCAAAACTGAACACTTTAACAACAGAATAATCAGAGAAGCCATTGAGATAGAAAAACGCCCACACAGCATGAACAAACGAGATGATACCTCCCGCCTACCAGCCATTTGGAAACCCGCCCTTATTGACAAACGAGTCCCTAACAGAGGAATGACACCAGACCCACACTCACGAGAGCCACACAGGATGTCACCACGCATCCACACAGAAAGCAGACTCAAACCCACACTGATGATGAGGCGCGACCAAGGACCAGAAGCCAGACCGCAGCTGCATCATTAGCCACTTTAAACTCCTCCAATCCATACATGAAGCAGACTGACACCCACCATGAAAATCTAGCACGGCCACAAACAAGAAGCCAAACAACAGCAACGCAGTTCACCAGCTCAAATTCCCCTGCAACTCATACTAAACAAAGCACAACCAAGCCCCACCCAAACAGAACACACCCCCAGCCAATCAGAGCACAACCAACCCCCCATCCAATCAGAGCACAGCCAAGCCCCCAACCAATCAGAACACACCTCCACCCAATCAGAACACAGCCAAGCTCCCACCCAATCAGCTCACACCCCCACTAGCAGTTAAAAGGAAGAGACAGCAGTGATCTCACATTGCTCCTGGAAGTACGAAGCCGAGAACACCAGCCTGAAGATGACGAATGAGATTTCATCGAAACGTCACCAAGACACATCCAATTCTACGCGGGAGAACACCCGAATAACCAAAGACCTACATACATACATACATATATACATACATACATACATACATACATATATACAGATGAAATCAGAAGCAAATAGTGGTATACTTTATGAAGAATCTCCTCCTTTCTAATGCTATTGTCACGCTAGAGTTGTCTGAACGAAATTTAGATGCCACTCACACTTATCTTTGAATAAAAAAGCCAAATAATCGTAATACTCGTAACACTGATATCCTAAACTATCATAGGTTTATTGACAGAATATTCACTTTTTTCTCTTTTCTTTTATAGAGTTTAAATACATGGACACCTATATGGAATACTCCAGAGATAAGGCTGGCAAATGATAGACAAATACATGCTCTGATTCAAAAAAGAATAATCTTTTCTTTCTCTTGATCTAAAATGTATAATTCATGATTAGTATAAAATACAATAGTTTTCTAAATTGGCATGCTTACCCTCGTTACTAAGTGCTCCCCATCCTGTAACCACAGCATCAATATTATATGGAATCCTTGCATTTGAATCTGGGAGACAAATTCGATGAACAGCACTTGTAAACTTTACACTTTTAGTCAACTGCAGAACAGCAATATCATGCTCATGGCTTGCACTCCGATATTTTTCATGAATTATAATTGTTTTGACAAGCCGTATCATTAGAGCAGGTCTTAAATAGGTTCCAAAGCTAACTGTCCATTTATGCGGATTTTTTGCTCTGAAAACAAACAAAAAAAAGAGAGATGTTACTATGAATTATCTACAGTTCTTCCAAAAAGTTATTACTGAAAAATATATCAACAAAATATATTTGCATAATAAATCCACAGGAATGGATGTATGTTATATTTGTTCTCATGTAACAGATTAAAATTGGCATTCTAATATTCATGATTGCACAGAAGTAATTTAAAATATATGTGCTGCATATCATGAAGATTCAGAGGACAAAACTATTTGGTATCCACTGTTGCTTATCCCTTTCCCAAGCAATCCCACTGTTGCTTATTCCCTTTCATGATAAGCACTTAATCTCAAACCATGGATTCCTAAATCAACATTTTCTGGAACATAGATCCAGTGTGGAAAAACAATGGCTTATTATGGTTTCTTTAGTCTTCCTATATCCCTCACATTCCTACACAGAGCCTTGTAAAGGACAACGTGCTAAGAAGAAAGGATGTTGTCTAGGGAAAGATATTTCGGAAAGGGAAAAGGTGAAACATGAAGACCGGAGATGGTTATTCCCTCAAGAAGGCAAATGGAATTCTAGGAATTCTGCATTTGCCTCACAATATGTGTTTCTACTGAAGGCCATCTTCTTCAGGCCTTCTCCATTGTCATATATTTTGAATTGTTTAATTTTAGACATCAACCAAAGCTATTTAGTACACTAATTAAAATATATCATAATTATTCTCATTTCAAAACTTACTCTCTGAAGCAATGTGCTGCAGATAGAAGCCATGTGTTGCTGATCAATGTTGCACCACAGCGATGGATGTTGTTT
Source organism: Coluber constrictor foxii (assembly GCA_038048745.1). NCBI lineage: Eukaryota > Metazoa > Chordata > Lepidosauria > Squamata > Colubridae > Coluber > Coluber constrictor. The sequence goes on along the minus strand of CM075961.1, from coordinate 88,939,215 downwards.
CGCTGGAGACTGGCTTGCCATGGCCATTCTCCAGATGATACTCCTCCAGTAATTCTTGATGATCCCAATGATCTGTTATTTCGAAGCCCACAGACTATTAAAAGCCAAGGGAAAAAAAGATTTTTCAGTTTAATAAGTATGATATACATTGATCATAAAACTAATCAGAATTGTAACAACAAAGACAAATCAGAGTTTACTCACATCTATCATTGTCAGCTTTACAGCAAAGCTCTGTACTATCAAAATTCTACAAATCTTTACCCTCAAAGTTTGTTGTACTGTTTTCAAAGCAATTACATGGCAGTTAGCTTAAGTGTTAAGCAATGTTACATATGCAAATAGAACAAAATAATATAAAATTCATCAAATCTGCCTTGGAAATACAGCAGTATAGTATGAATGTATTTTAAGTGCAAGTCTTATAGAATGACAGAATAATAAAATATAACTTACCATTTCAGTTTCCCGTTATGTACAGTTTGACTTTTAAATTAACATTTTTAAATATGTATCTTTTTAAAAGCACAAACAGGAAAACATAATACCTAGCCACAAAGATAAGTATCATTCAAAATTGCTGGTTCCCATTTGGAATTTTTAACTCAGCCTTTCTTCTGTGATCCTTGCTCAGATGGTTGTGGAATTTCTGTAAATTTACCTATTTGCAGAAGAATTTATTTATTTAAATCATTTGCCTAGCTGCCCATTTTCTAATCAACTCATGGCAGCTTCCAATCAATAGTGGGTAATTTTTCTCATTAAAAACCTTATGGTAATTCCTCCCTAAGAATAAGATGTAACCCACAAGGTTTGCTTTCAAAATTCCAGAAAGGAGATAAGCAGTGATGCATTCTGGTACTCAGTCAATTCCTGAATTCATTCTATGACCAAAGCCAAAATGACCAAAGCCAGTAACCAAATTTCCATCCTTTTTGCTTGCCTGCCTTAATATTACTATCTTGTTATTTGTTGATGAGGCAACAATCAATCTGCATAATCCATCTGGCTTTAAGAGAGCCATAATAGCTATACTCTAATACTGTAGGGCAGGGGACGCGGGCCAAATGCGTCACGTCCTGCCCCTGCCCCTGCCCAGTTTAGCGAAGGGGGGGGGGGGGAAAGTCCCAATATGTCATGTGACATCGCCATGATGGTGCAAGTTTGGCACCTCTGCTGTAGAGAGAACATGTTGGTTATTAGTGGGATGGGAGGGGAAGGGAAGGAGGAAGGAAAATCATGATACTTGCCCAAAACACAAAACCACAGACGTGGACAATGCAGTGAAATAGCTGAACAGTTCTATAACTTCAAATATCTGGGAATAGTTGTTCTCTATATGATGATCTGAAAGGCCTACACCAAGCACATCAAGCAAAGAATAGAAAGATACTCTGCTATTAAAAGATTATTTTCTAAAGAAAAGAACTGATTCCAGCTGCTTTCAATAGTTGAAGCACTCATTTTTGTAGCATTCATTTCAGTTCTACTCTTCAATCAAATGGAGTCAAGGGTCCTTTTTTCCCAGAGACCTAAGTTGGAGCAGGTCTGATATCAAATTTATTTTTATCTAGAATGGCCACTAACACTAGATTAATATCACTAGTTTGAAACCTATTTTAAAAGGAGACATATGGCATAAGTAAAATGACATATTTACCATATACTTACTGTTACTGAAGATTGTTTGAGCCATTTCTCCCTTCATATCTGGGGGGAAAGTAAGCGAGATTAGATTACCAAGATTAGAAGTAATTATTGATTGAGATTATAATAATAAAGAAAATAATAAAGAGAATCATGTTAAGAATTCTTGAAATTCTTGAAATTGAAATGAAACTGCCAGAAGAATATTAACTGTTCAAAAGAAGCAGACCTAACAAAAGAGGAGATGGAGTTGCATTACTGGTATGTGTAAAAAATCAATGCAGCTCAACAGAAATGCATAAAATGCACGAGGATAAAAGCCTCCTTGCATTCATATAGTGTAATATAAAAGGAAAACAAGAATGACATTGCAATAAGTGTATACTGTAGGCCACCCAATCAAGCAGAAGAAATAGATGAACTTTTTGCTAATCAATTAACCAGAGGTGGATTGCTCCCGGTTTGCACCAGATCGCAAGAACCGGTAGTAAAAAAATTTAATAGTTTTGAGAACCAGTAATAAGATTGGCTGGCCACGCCCCTGAACCAGTTCCCGGCCCGGTCGCCGGTTGCTTACCCCGCCCACTCCCAATCTATTGCTGCCTCCTGAGTCCCAGCTGATGGCTAGAGGGAAAAAACTGTTTAAACTCTTGGAATCACATCCTGGAATAAAAGGTGATTGGTGCCTCAGTTCTGTTGGGCAATCTGTGGCTGAGTACTGCCCTGATCCCAAATGGGGAAGTGTTGCATGTCAGGACAAGGGGCAATGTCTCACTGTATTGTATTAGCACACTGTCAGATGACAATAGTCCTTTTATAGCCGCAAAAGCAGCAGATTTGGCCTGGTCTCACGTCCATGTTGCCTTTTTGTCAAGAAACTGGGGTAGCAGTTCAGCTACAGTCACTTTCTGCAGTAGAAACATACTACACAAATTTAACAAACCCAGAAATGGCTGCAGCTCTGTTTTATTTCTGGAGGTGGGCACTTCCTTAATAGCCTTAATCTTACTATTTGTGGGTTGCATTCCTGAGCTGTCAGTCAGGTAACCCTGAAACTCAACACTAGGCACTGTGATCTGATACTTCTCCTTTTTTACTTTGAGTCCAGTCTTTCTAAACCATGTAAGGACAATTCTTAATTGGTCGAGGAGGTCAGATTTGTTTACTGAGGACATCAGGATATCATCAAAGTAGGGCACTATCCTAAGAATTCCCTGTACTAATCATTCCATGATGCTTTGGAACAGTACTTGTGTCACGCTTACGCCAAATTGTAAACAGCAACATTTAAAGGCATCTCTATGGGTCATGATTGTTTGTGCCTCAGCTGTTATGTCATCAACTTGCAGTTGTTGGTAAGCCTGTGCCAGGTCGAGTTTTGCTAATGTATTTCCTTTTCCCAGTGAATGCAGCAAGTGCTGTTCGATTAGTACGGGATAGGCGCTCTGCTGCATGGCCTTGTTTATTGTACATTTGTAGTCTGCGCAGACGCAGACTTAGCCGTAGGATTTGATCAGTGTGACTGATCACACTGATCAATGACCAGACGTGATCGGCTGGCTCAGGGACCCCTTGGCCAATTAATGTGACCTTGAAGGTTCCACACCCTATAACAGGGATGCGGTTCCCTTGATAGTCTCTCAGGAGGATTCTTTGCGATTTAATATCCTTACTTGATATACCTGGCACTGCCTTCTGAATGGTCACCCAGGATATGATAGTGAGGGATGACCCAGTGTCTGTATCCATTTCACAAGGCAAACTCTTGATCTGGACCATGACGTGAAACTTCTTAGCCTTGGATCTGTGTGCTTGTCTGATGTTAGTTTGGTAGGTATCTTTTGCTTCTGCTGGGGCTTTTCCATTGCTTTTGCTTCTGCTTTTCCACTGCTGGGGCTTCCATGAGGGTGATCTTCGGGCTCCCATTGGGGTAGCAAGTTGCCGTATGCGAAATATGGTGGGCTGGTTGGTGCAGCAGACCCTTGCTAGATGCCCTTTTTGGTCGCATCTCTGGCAGATGGTATCTCAATGTCTGAATGCTGCCCTGGGATGCTTGCCCCCACATCCGGTGCATAGCTGCTGCCCGTCATCAGGTTCAGGGGCCGGGTTTCTTCTTTTCTGCCTGGAATTCTGCAGTGGAATTTGCACCTCCTCATGAATTTAGATTGCACTGGTGCATAGTGCGCTTGGAGTAAATTCTGGAGGATTGCCCAGGGCACCGCTTGGATGGCTGTAGGTGCGATGAATGCCTTGGCCATGTCAAAGATGTCTGAGCCACAATAGTTGAGGAAGAGGGCTCTCTTCCTATTATCAGATAGGCCGAGGAGGTCGTTCTCTTCCATGAAGCAGTCAAACCTCTGCATATAGGAGTAACACTGATTTGTGGCTGTGTTGAACAGAGCTGGTGGAGCATGGGTGGTCATTTTGATGGCCAATGCAGGTTCAATTCTGGTGCAATGAGGCAGCGATTGACGGTTGCTTAACTCCATTTGCTGCGGTGTCCATCAGTCCATTTTGCTATTCAGTCCTCTTCCAATCCCACCTTCATCACCAGTGTTAAGTTCAGGTGATGGAAGTGGCAGGACGTGGCTTGTGTAACAGAAACAGCTCTTTATTTAAGTAGATCAGTACAACTCAGCAGCTGGCTCATCTGACAGCTTGCCCTTTTATAGGGAGCTGTCAGAAGGCTCAGCCAATCAGATTCACTTATTTTCTCACCGTTCTGTCAGACCTGAGTGAGCCCTATGCTCACTCCTAATTACGTATACAACAGAAACAAGGAAGCAGGAAACTTTATTTAGATAAAAGGTATAGAGTTGTACCATAGATGCAACTACAAACTTATAAAAACTGCCATCTACTGGCTGAATATTATAAGGAATACACAAACACTGTATTCCAACAATTTCCCTTTGACTTAAAAGCAATGTGTGCCTTAGAGATCAACGAGAAACAGTCAGTGTTCTTTGCCTTACAGTCACTGTTCTGTGCAATTTCCAGTCGCTTTTGCAAGTACAATGAGAGGACTATAAAATATTGTTTATGATTATCACATCACCTTTGTAGTCACATTATAGCAATTCAGGCATTTGACAACTGGCTTGCATTTACAATAGTTGCAGTCTTGTGGTCATGTGATCATCTGACCTTCCGAACTGACTTCCAACAAGTAAATTCAAATGGAGAATTTGGATTCCCTTAAGAATTATGAGATTCACTTAACCATGATTCATTTAGCAATCATGATAAAAATGATCGTAACATTGGATTCTGTCATGTGACTATACTATTCCTCTGATTTACAATCAAAATTCTGATCCCAATTGTGGTGGTAAGTTGAAGAGTACCTGTAATTCTGTTTCCTGAAAATTAAACTGTACAGTTCTTATCATCATCTTTGTGAATATTCAGCACCAAAAAATTTTAATCTATTTTAAGGTTCTTTGGTTTATAATAATATATATGTACTCCTATGGTATCAATCAGTGGTGGGTAATGGCAGTAGTGGCAGAGGTGGGAGTCTCTGCCCACCCACCCAGACATTATCACGGATACTCTGTGCATGCGCAGAAGGTTCTGTGCATGCGCAAAAGTGCCGTGCATGAGCTAAACAACTGCATGCACACGCACGCTCCCGATTCTGAATCAGTAGTGAAGGTAAGTGGAACCCACTACTGCTATTTCTCAAGGAAATGCAAGGCCTTTCAACTTGCTTCAGAGATAACTGCTCCACTCAAAAGATAGGTCTACAATATTTTGGTGATTCAGGAAGTAATTTGTTGTAGCTTGTTCAAATATTCAAGAAAATCAGGTTTCCATTCATGTGTTACCAAGCAGTTGAAAAAAAAGACCAGTAGTGCAGATAATTTGTTTGGGTTTGTTTGGGTTTATTTTTTAAGTGATTGAGACATGTAATTAGAGATGAAGCCTTACAAACCTAGAAATCTATGCAAGGATTTTTGAATTAAGATCTTTTATATACTAAATTATTCAAGTACCTGGAATTTCTTTTCTTTTTCTTTTTTTGCTTTTCAACAGAATGGTTATAGCTTATTGGAGAACAAGACCATAAGACTATTATAAAAGTAAAGACCTCAGTGAAATCAGTGCATGGATTTTCCACTGAATAATCTTCTAACCATAACAACTAATTGTTTGGACTATGATGGTTCCTTCAAGGACATCATCTATTAAACATAAACACTTGTTCATCAACAAAGGCAAAATAGGACTGGGGAAAGTGAAACTACTGCTTTCCAATAAAACCCCACATATAAATAAGTATGATATTTTTTACAGTTGTGCTAGTATTACACAATTTCAAAATGTACTCTAACAGTATATAGTAAGTGAAATTCAGGAAGGATAAATGGCTAAAGAAGGAAAATTAATTAGAATAGTGTAGTTTTGTATTTAAAGAAAACACTGAAAGAAGTTATAAAAGGTAAGGTAGAGAAAGAATGTGATATAATGGGAAACGGGATTAAAAAAACTAAGTTTATGAAGATCAATTATGAATACGAATGAAAATAATGTAACATTAAAGCAGTTTCTTATTCATAAGAGAATAAGTGTTTTACTAACAACCAAATGAAGAAAAGTCTTAAGCAAATATGAGATGGACAACACAGCTCTCCTGTCCATCACGAGGTCTTTCCTCAATTTTCAGCTGCTATAAGGGCTAGCAGCTCAAAATTTCCTGCCAGTTTTCCATCTTTCCTGTATCACCTTCAGAATCACATTTTTCATTGGCACAGCATTTCCGCAGCCGAAAATGGAGCTCGGGAGCCCGTTTTCACTGGCAGAGCACTCGGATCACCACAGGCGCTCCCAACAGGACTGATGTCAAGCTGACCACGCCCACCCTGGCCACGTCCACCCCAGCCCCCCGAGATCAAGCACAGCCCTGATGCAACCTTAATGAAATGAAGTTTGATACCCTGCTATACATGGACAGAACTTTCCTAACTGGAACAGCATCAGCTTTTCTATTTTATTCAGCTACCAACTTTTAATGCTGGACGGTTAGAATAAAATGCATATACAATATGTAGTGCAAAAGATACAACATAAAACTTCAATAAGGTGCACCTGAGTCAATGCTAAAAGTTTCAAAACACTTGCCTGTAACAGAGGAAGATGAGAGATCAATATGTGCAGACCCAGGATATATCTGCAACCTATGCCGCAAAATTCTATTGACTGCCATGTGGAGTGATACTTCTCTTTCAGTTTTGGAGAAAAAGATCAGCACAACTTGAGCCAACACTCCACCTCTGTCAGGACTGAAAGACAACCAAATGATTAATCCCAGGTGATCAGTGTGTTTATGTGATTACCATTAGATTCTATAATAAGGCAACTAGAAGAAGGAAAAAAGGTAAAATGGAATACATTAAATGATTGTTAATAGCAATATTTGTTAACTTCTTGACTTTATTCAACATGCTGATATATTCACAAGGTCCACATTTAAATATTTAATTTCTGAATAAATGCCCTCAAAATGAGTTTAAATCCATCTTATTATATGAAAACAACCATTCAGTTTCTTGATAACAGTATGGAACAGTGGTGGGTTGCCCCCAGTTCGCACCAGTTCTATAGAACTGGTAGTAAAACCGGTGGGTGGCTCCGCCCACTGACCCCGACGTCATCAAAATGCTTCTGTGCACGTGCAGAAGCGTCTGTGCTTGCACAGAAGAGCGTGCGCATGCCCAAGTGAAGCACGCCCACGGCCCCATTGCAAAGCGGTAGTAAAGGTAAGCAGAACCCACTCCTGATATGGAAATAGTTTCTATCAACACCTTGTGCGACATTTTCTGGATCCTCAGTTTAATGTACAATTCTTAACTCACATTATATAATGATATAAAAGAATTTTAAAGAAGCTGTAAAGTAAATGAGCATTTGCTGTTCTGGGCTAAAAATATATATCTCTGGTACGTTCCATGAAAGGATGCATGTATGAAGAACTGCCTATTTCCAGTTTTAAGACCATTTGCAGTACAGACACTTTCCCTACATTATAGATGAAACCTTATTATCAGTTACAGTAGTGTAAAAAATGTACTTTCAAAAAAAAGTCATTCTTCAAAAATGTATACCTGCACTGATCAATTCATGATATTAAAATAGCAGGGTATCTTTTTTCAAGCTTTGAATATTTTGGAACAAATAATTTAAAAGCCGTCTCTACTGGTTTATTTCCATCAGGATCCATTGGGTATTATGCAAACTATGAACCATAAACACCTACTGAAAATCTAGTTAGCCAAAGTCATGAGCCTATTAACTTATAACTTACTGTATATTATTCTGCAATGACTCTATATTGATTCCTAAGAAAATCACCTAATCTAAATTTTTAAGGTAACCACCTTACTAAATTCTCTTACTAAATTCTCAGCTGCACAAAGAACTCTCTGATAGATTGAAAGACAAAAATGATAATGTAAAACACAGAAAAATTCTTGGCAGAATACCAGCAAATAGCTCAAAGCTGCAAAGATGAAATCTGGAAAGGTAAGGCTCAGAAGGAAGTAAGATTTGCAACAAATGTCAAAAATATTTTTTTAAAAAAACCTTTCTTTCAACATATAGGAAAAAAATCAAAGAAACAATCGGTCCACTAATGGGAGAACATGGCAAGGAAGAAATGGACAACAGGGACAAAACAGAGCTGCTTAATTCATTCTTTGTATGTCTTCACACAAAAGTTAATACAACCTACCAAAAGAAAAAAAAAAAGGTAAAACACAGACTAGGAATACTGATTAACATAAGCAAGTGAACACCTGTCTACTATAGTTGAGTTCAGATCACCAGGACCTGACAGATTACATCCCAGAGACATGATCTCTGAAACATTGAATCACATCCTTCAAAGTTATTGAGGCAGTGGGAAACTATCAGAGAACTGGAAAGGAACTGCTATGATTCCTATCTTCAAAAAAAAGGGGGGGGGGGTCAGGAAACTACAGACCAATCAGCCTGACATCATTACCTGAGAAGATCCTGGAAAAGATAATCAAGCAACAGATCTGTAGACTCCTAGAAGCAAGCATAGTTATAAGAAGCCAGCACAAATTTGTCAAAAACAGATCATGTCAAACAAATCTTATTGCAGTCTTTGACAAGGTGTTTAGGAAATGCTGGTGGACCAGGAAATGCTTTGATTATACTTGGATTTCAATAAGTTATTTGAAAAAGTAGACCACAACCTACTTCTTGGTAAGCTAGAAAAATGTGGAGATAGACAGCATCACCACCAGATGAATTTGTAACTGGCTAACAAACCACATTTAACATATAGTCTTTAATGGAACTACATCTATAAGGAGGGAAGTAAGCAGTGGAGTATCCCAGGTTCCATTTTAGGCCCAGTACTCTTCAGTATCTTCATAAATGACATAGATGAGGGAATAGAAGGGAAACTCATCAACTTTGCAGACAATACTAAGCTGGCAGGAACAGCCAACATCCCAGAAGATAGGCTCAAGATCCAGATGGATCTCGATAGACTTCTCTCTTACATTTGTCTTTTCTATTTTGTTACCATTGTCAGATGCAAAGGAAATTAAAACAAAAAACTTCCATGTGCTGATGAGATCCTTCGCTGACAGGTAATTTGTATACATTCCTGCATAAGCAAGATCCACAGTTGTCTGCTTTTTCCTTGTTCAAAAACATTTGCAACGTTAAACCTAACCCTACAGCTTTCTTTGCAAGATTTTTCAGAAATTGCAGAAGAAAATAAATAAATAAATGCATTTGCCAGAAACAGGCAAATTATGGCAGTTTATGTAAAGAACACCACAGTTTATAAACAGTTTGGTTTTAAATGTAGAGTGGTATATTTTAATATAACAAAGGTTTACAACTCAGTTAAGTCTTTGATGACTTAAGGACACATCATCAAATAATAATAGTTGGTTTGAATATGATATATTAACAAAATTACGATTATGGAGACCTTGGTGCTCTCTGAGCTTATTTGTTTTCTTGTAGAAGTTTCATTACCCAATTAGGTTATATCATCAGTGTTGATCATGTTTACCCAGCTAGTGTACTAGGCTACATCAACACTAATCATGTTACCTAATTGGATAATAAAACGTCTATAAGCAAACAACCAAACTCAGAAAACATGAGGACTCCATAGTTCAACCCTGAGCTACAAATATTTTCTTTTATTCAAAATTATGATTAACACAAGAGTCTTTTTGAAAAATCTTTGGACAATTTTAACTACTTAAAGAGCAAGAACAAATACTATAAATATATTATAGGCATGCGTTTGTTAACATATTTTGTATTTTTCAATGCTCGAATAAAGACAAATTTAAAAATAAATGTGCACTTTACTCAGTGGTGGGATTTAAGTAATTTAACAACTTTAGTTAAGTTAAGTAATTTATCTTAATTACTTAAATTAAGTAATTTAATAGCCCTAATGATTTCTTCCAAACACCATTTTGCCACACTGTTCAGAAAGTTAACAACCAGTTCTCCCAAAGTGGTGCAAAATGGATGAATCCCACCACTGATTTTATTGCACATATGGCTACTTTAGGAATTCCTAGATAGATACTGCCAGGAAACTAACATCTTTAAATTTCTATATAAATATGTTTGTGTGTGTATAGATGTATGTATCAATATGTATCTATGTATATGTATCAGTGGTGGGTTACCCCTGGTTTGCATCGGTTTTATAGAAACGATAGAAAAACTGGTGAGAGGCTCCGCCCACCAACCCTGATGTCATCAAAATGTTTCTGCACATGCGCAGAAGCTTCTGCGCTTGTGCAGAAGAGCGCGCGCATGGCCCCATTTCAAAAATTATAGTAAAGGTAAGTAGAACCCACCCCTGATATGTATGTATGTATGTGTATTTATATGTATATGTACACACACACATACACACACACACACACACACACACACAATATCTTTTAGCACTATTTTATAAAGAACAAAGAACATAATGATTTGTCTTATTAAGTGTGAATCGAGAACCAGTGTCCTATTTCATACTGGAAAATACTGTGAATTGATCTTTATAAATTATTGTGAACAGGTACATAATCCTTTCAGTTTTTGAAGTAATTCAAATGATGTTTTATTTTTCAAAGAAACTCTAACATTCCCTAATTTTAACTGAACCATATGAGAATACATTGGCCCTCCAAAGGATTAGGATCTGCAAAAAGTAATGGTCACAAAAACAGCAGTATGGATACAGCACAGCAGTTTACCACATACTTGAATACATTTCACTATGTACCTAAAGGTTAACAAAATGCTATGGTATATATTTTCATATTGTTAATTATATCTATTTGGGGGTTATTCATTAGTTTTGTGAAGGTTACACTTTATTTTATGATAATTTTGATGACAATTTTATTTTTGCTTCCCAAAGCTTTCAGGAATGGATGACAAACAAAATAAATACATAAAGGTGGAATGATTCAGACAGATCATATTAAGTTACCAAAGGGAAATGAAAAATTATATCACACATCAAGAAGAAAATTAGGGTAAGACATGTAGAAAATACATACCTTGATCAAGCTCTATACATACACATAAGTACACAAATTGCTTTAGAAAAGTGAACTTTAAGTTTCTGGCATGTCTCTGAATTATGGTTTTACATACCTCACTTTGACAAGCCGTGAGCCTCTATATTTATGTCTTAAAACAGAATTGTGAAATGTCTCATACATCTGTTGGGAAAAAAAAGTGATTTGAACAAAGAAAGCTTGGATTCAGCCAAGGAATGTAAATAAGTAAAAACTTACCAGTTACATATAGAATTGCTAAATATGGCAAACCAACAACAAATATTAAAAGTAAAATAATAATAACAAAAATATAACAGATGGGCAGCGAAAGAGAATAGCATTGGCCTATCTTTACAATTCAGTAGCCATTATTTCAATCCAAACTTTGACTTCTGGGCTCTGGGCTTTGAATCCAGACTTTTTATGGTGTTAACTTAGGCTTTTGTGGTATAGCAGTGGTATAATTTTCAAACCAAATGATTTTAAATATTTCATAGATAGCTTGCTATGTTCACTAGAACCTGGTGCAAACAGTCTAAGGTGGAAGACTACATTAGGTTTACATTAGAAGCACATTTAGGCACATGCAAAACTAGTCTCAAAGTTAGAGTAAGAATCTGCATGCATGCCATACAATACCTGTATCATTACTTTTGCTTCAAATAATTTCAGTGTCATGGGAATATATTGCTCCCCTTTGGAATAAAAATAAGTAGGTATAGTATTAGTATTTCTTTTTGCTATATGTGCTTCATGGTCTAAATGGACATTTCTCCACCTGGATGAATGGAAAATTATTTCTAAATAATTGAAATGCTCTATTTTGTTATCATTAAGTTATCTTATTATCATTAATGGTCCCATCATGCTCTACTACTCCACTGGCAAAGGACAACATCTATGTATTGAAGCAGGCAGATCAGAAGTGTATGTGACTTTAAACACTTGTATCACCACCAGCTTCCAAAACATCTACTGAAGAAATAAATAAAATAATTTTATTTGTTAGATAGAAAATTCCTTTATATTATTTGTGTATAACATTCCATTTCCTTTTATGATTCCAACAAATCAATAAAATTCTAACTCCAACAGAGAAAGAAAAAGAAATAGCAAAACCATTCTCCATCAAATGATAGAACTTTCTGTCTTTTTCAGCAAATTAGTTGCTCAACAATCCAGAACAGTATGAACAAGTTAAAAGAAGTTATTTCATAGCTGAACCAGCTTAAATTCCCAAGGGCAGCAGATGTCTTACCTTCTTCAAAATTCATGCCTTTATTCCTCATCTAACTGTAAATTTATAACAAAGATCAAGCAGTATATAATACAGTATTGCTATATAGCTGTCAGACTTTAAGAAGCCTGTTTTAAAGAAGTCTCATTCCCACTATTCTTTACAACTGTATTATAGTACAACTATAATAATAAAGTTATTATCTTTATTTTAAAAAATAATGATGATAATCAGGATGAATTAAACCCAGCATATGATTGTTATCAGTCTTTGAACTTTAAGAAATTTAGAAACTTGAAGTTTTTGCAAAATGATTTCATGTCACTGGTTCTAAAATAGCTGAAAGCTGAGAAAGGCATTTCTTGTTTCAAATATGTCAATAGAGGATTGTAAAAAAGGTCCCTAGTTAGTTTATGTAATTCTAATTCCATTTATTCTAGATTTAAAATTAAATTAAATTAAACATTAAATTCCCCATAACTGTAAGGAATGAAAAGCTAAAAAAAAGGAAACTAAAGAAGCAGACATAAGACTGTGTTTAGGATCCTTAATATTAATAGAAATTAATTAAGGAATAATTATATTCCATTTGTTTTAGGGGATAAAATGTGGTCTCAACCATTATTATACTATGTATAATTCTCCTTATCAGCAAACATGATCAGGGGTGCTATTCAGCAGGTTCTGACAGGTTCTGGAGAACCAGTAGCGGAAATTTTGAGTAGTTCAGCGAACCGGCAAATACCACCTTTGGCTGGGCCCAGAGTGGGGAGGGAATGGAGATTTTGCAGTATCCTTCCCCTGGAGTGGGAGGGGAATGGAGATTTTGAGTATCATTCCCCTGCCACACTCACCAAGCCATACCATGCCCACCATGCCACGCCACAGAACCGGTAGTTTAAAATTTTGAATTCCACCATTGAACATGATACAGTACATTCTTATCTGTTTTGACTATGTATTAATTTTTCATTTAAGATGTAATCACATGTGTAGCAATTCCCTTGTTTGAATGGTATCTCTGTTCTCCCAAACTATGCCTCTGTTGTTTAGTTATTTTTAAAAGCTTATCATAAATGCTGCATGTAATTTTGTTCTTTAATAGTAGTAAGATACTTAGAAATAATATATATAAACATAATCTTGATCAAGAACACAAGAAAAAATGTTCCCTCAAGGACACGTTAGAAAAAAACAAGTATTTGCTCAAATTTTATATGTAGGTTGCAGCCTACTTTAAATTGAAATGAAAATCACTTCATAGTTTCCTGTTCCACCATAAAATCTTAAAATTTACTTTAGAACAGAAGCAGTTGGTAGTGATAATGGGTGCTTCCCAGAATAACTCCATTAACAGGGATATTCATTCACAGGGATAGAAATATGTTAAGAACTACTGCATCTGCTCTTAATTTCACATGTTAGAGAAATATTGGATAGGATCATCCAAGGCAGATTAGATTCGACTATGAAAAAAGAATGTTGAAGCTCTTAGGGAAAAAAGCTCTTCTCTTTAGGGAAAACTGAGGAACATGAAATATTATTGCTGATGCATCTTGGCTAACTAGAAAAAAACAGAATTCTACAAACATTACTACATATGTGCCTAATTGATAATTAAAAGACCCTAAATTGTATTAATAATATCAAGTTGTGTAATGTGTCTGGAAAAATGAGAATTCCAGAACATCTCTTTATCCTCATGAAAAAAACACATGACAAAACAGGTCAGGAATGCACAGTACAGACAAAATATGTAAAATAGACTGATTTGCAAAAATGCTGTATATTTATTTATTCAACCTATATGCTGAATATATATTAAAGGAAGGTGGACTGGAACAAGATAAACATGGTTTTAAATTGGGGAAAAGGAGCAGCAACAATCTATGGTATTGATGATACTACCCTAAGGACAGACAGTGCAACGGATTCACAAACTCTAGTAATAAAAATTAAGAATCAAGATGAAAAAATGGATTAAAATTAAATATAAAGAAGACCAAGCTAATGACAAGACGTAGAATAACCAGCCTTAGAAGTGGCAATGAAAATACTGAAGTAGTGAATAACTTCTGTCTTTCAGGATCAACAGTTAAGGAACAAGGAGTCAAGAAATATGCTCCAGACTAATCCTTGACACAGTAGCCATGAAGGCCTTGGAAAAGATATTCAAATGCATTGATATCTCTATATCAACATAAATGGGAATTGTAGAATCCACGACATTCCCTGTGACAGTAGTTGGACATTGAAGAAGCAGGAAAGGAAGAGTACTGACTCTTTTGAACTTTGATATTGGAGAAGACTCCTAAAAATCGCTAAGAAAATCAACAATTGGACATTTTATGCTAGCTGTCTCAAAAAGACTTCAGTGCTTTTCAAGCAAAAAACAGAACTGCATGTTCCGGTCACGGCACTGCAATGCAAAAGGACTCTGCAGAAGGTTACAGACCTCATAGTCCTCTTAGATCTATACAGCTAAATAGCAGTATCTAATGTATTAAAACCTGACACAAATGAATCAGTGTGTTATATACACAAAAGAAACAGTGTATTACTGTGATGAACAGTAACACTCAAATACAATTTATGGCCTTTCTCACATGAACTAAGGCAAGAGTTTGCCGGCCATTAAACATACACCTAGTACCAAAGCCAGGCTAATCATAGCCAAAGATAGAAGCTTAATTTAGCAACAGCATGTAACTGCAGAGAGGAGTGATCTATAGTAATTGCCATCACATTTGTAGATACATGTGTACATTTCTAGCTTCATTCTCTCCCTTCTCCCAATGATTGATGCTACCTTAACATTAGGAGGAGGAGTCTTATGCTAAGCAGTATCAAATATAATACTGGATGTTTACATCACATATAGCTTGGAAATGTCCCCTACAGTAGACCACCAAAAGATCTCTAAAGATGCAACACAAAAGCAAAAAACAGTAAGTATACTCTGTGAGCCAGTTCATCCACTCAAGGATTAAATAAAATTTCTCAGAATTGTTGCTCTACGACGACAGCAGGGGATAATCCAGTTAGAATTACATATTCATATATTTTAATTACTTTCTAAAGGTTTCAAATTATTTTTAAAAGTTTTCAGAGTGAAATATTTTGATAAGACCCTTGTGAATATTAATTTTCCCACACAGTTTCCATAAGGATGTCAAAGTTCAGGGTCACACATTTTTGTCCAGAAACGTAGCACATTAGCCTTACAGCCAAGTATCAGATTTCTTATTTACCCAGATACACTGGTGATCATCAGAGAAACATGCAGGTAGGCTAGCTACCTACTCTACCCACTCATAAATGCAACAAAACCCAAAGGAAATACCACACACACATACACAAACACACACACACACACACATACACAAATAAATCCAGATGAAAACTATGCATATGCACATACAGAGGAACATTGAACACATTTTACTTGCCTAAAAAATAATACAAAACACTATTTTCTAAAAAAAGCTTTCCACCACTTCCTAGTCTCCTAACAGTACTCCCCCCACACACATGGCTTATAATTTTGTTGTTGTTGTTTAGGTATCTGGTATTTTTGTAAAGAAATCTCAGAGCTACACCTCTATTCTATAGCTGAGAATAATGTGAGATTCCATATGAGGTCTACAGACACTCTCAGAATGGCATTGAGGCAGATTTTTTTTGATATTGTTTTTAGTATATATGGTGTGTTTAAAACCATCTAAGATGAGCAGTTGAAGAACAGGGTTTGGTGGGTGCCAAAGAAGATGTCATGGGGTCCATATATTGCAGAAGCTTTATTAAGAAAGATTATAGGGAACTGATTAATCCTTGTTGGGTGACATTTAAGATTTTTGACATATTTTAGCATCAATAATCTCAAGAACAAGATTTTATATTTTAAATGTTCTAAATTTGTATTAAGCAGGGGTGAAATGCTAGTAGGTCGCACTGGTTTGGGCATACTAGTAGTGATGGTAGCGCCTGGTTCAATGAACCAATAGCGGTGGCAGCGTGAAGCTCTGCCCACCCACCCAGATATCATTGCTTCCTGTTTTTACAGGAAGTAACCTGTATTTGACCCTCTGTGCATGCACAGAAGGCTTTGCACATGCGTAGAGGGTCCAAAATCGCATGTGACAAGCACACGCAGCCTGGCTTTGCTCACGTGCATGTGGGGAGCGCACACTTCTGAACCAGTAGGGAAGTAGATTTCACCCCTGCTATTAAGTGTCTCATCTTAAGTACTGCAGCTGTGTCTGTTTTCCTAACAATCAAGATGTCTTTAGAAGAAAATGAGTCAACATCATAAAAATGGTAAAGTGTATGTACTGAACTAGAAAGAATTACCAAATTCACGCCTGCCATATATGTAAAGTCTTCAGTCATGAAAACCCAAGCAATCATTTGTGTATGGTGGCTAGGATTACTCCCAACTCTTACTCTGGACACCAGCAAGTTAAGGAAAGCATTCCAAGTCCAGAGTTTAACAAAGCCTCATTTCCTTTCCATTACTGAAAACATAAGCTCCTAACAAATGCTACTTTTGGAAAGCCATTCGGAATGAAATTGGCTCCAGCTGTTTAGACATTTCATAACTACTTACATGAAACATTGCTACTATCATACCTAATGTTGTGAAATTTGAATGTGTTAACTACGTTTCTTTTTTTAAAAAAGCTTAGTCAGATAATGTTGCATTGTACAATGAGCAGACTTGTCGCATTTGATTGTGGTCAGTCAAATCTAAGATCTATTGCCTTGACATAGGCAAATTTTGAACTAGCAGACTGATAAACCCATCATAATGACATTCTTCAGATTTTTATCTGGTGGAAATTGCTAATATTGTTTGCCTCACAAGCTGTTAATTAGCCATACAGGGGAATCTTTATTTAGAAAGAAGCATATTCAATGTCCCCTCACCATTCTTTAAAAACATAATTACATTTGTCTGAAAAATATAACTAAAACTGGAATAAGGAAAGCTGGTACTGAATGAAGGACAGAGAGGATTAAGCTATCAAAAGCTGCTATTTTAGATAACTAGATACTGTTGGAAAATTACCATGGATAATTCCTAATTTAGTTTCCAGCCAATATATAATCCTATAGCCAGATCACATCAAATACATACAAGTCAACCAACAACAACAATAAAATAGCTTTATGTTTATTCATTAAATATCACCCCACCAGCCCACTGCCAAATGGACTGGAATTTCTGAAGTTGATATCCAAAAAAAGTGGTAGCAACATAGGAGGCAAGCAGCTTAAGCTGTGGTGTGGAATTCCCTGGGGCCTCACTTATGGATACATAATTATTCCAGCAATTATACTGTTTCTTAAACATGTACTTTTGCATAGCCAAGCTGACGAAAGCATTCCATGCCCTGACAGCTTTAATTATCTTTGTTTATTCCTTTTGAAATCCCAACACATCCTCTCAAAAACCATATGACAAGAACTACAACTTTATTCAAAGGAGTGGCTGAAATAATTTACATGTAAAAATGCCAGCCTTTTAGTATGCTAATTATAGCTGACACATCATAGTTCCAGTATTTTTAATGGTATATAACTATTTCTTAATAAAATGCAGTTCAGAGCATAATATATTATTTTTCAGAAGCCAGAGGCAATGCTAGAATTTCAGTAGAATTACAACTCAAAGATTGAGAGAGAACAATAGGAAGCAACAACTAACTCAGAATACAGCATTTTGAATACTGTGTATACAATGTGTGAGAGGGTGAGTCTGTGTTTGTTTATCTCTGTGTGTGGCCAACGTACATTCATTTGGACCTAAATTTCTGTCATGCATTTTGAAGGTTCTTCTGCAATTATTTTTATATTTCTTTATTTCATATTATATCATGCTATAAATGATTTAGTGTGATCAGCAGATTACTTTACAATTGAATCCTCCATACAAAGGCCATATAACTCAGTTTTTTTTCTTTTTGAATACTCAGAATTAAATGCATAAGTATGTTGCATTCTTCTCATTCCCCTCCAGACAACTGGATCTCTGCCCTAATTATTGGCTGGGTGGGCGTGGCTGGGTGGTCATGTGACTGAGTGGGCAAGGCCAATTCGATGTCACTCATCTCAAGGGGTGCTTTGCCCAGCCGCTCCCCTCCCAGCCTCCCCTTGTCACGCCTGGTCTCAACCAGCTTCAATATATCTATACTGTAGTTCTGTAAAAATGTTGTTCATTTTTTTTTGACTTTATTATCTGCATCTTCATACTATAAATATACTTTCATGGACCACTGAAAGGAGGAAATGGCTCACATGCTTTGCACAAAAATGTGATAGGCAGGTCACAAAACAGGGTTTTGAGGGACTGCCACAAAGAAGAGTGGGCAACGTATTTTCCAAAGCAGCAGAAGGCAAAACAAGAACCCATGGATGGAAACTGAACAAAAAGAGAAGTAACCTAAAACTAAGAAGAAATTTCCTGATAGTGAGAATAATTAACCCATGGAACTGTTTTGTCTCCAGAAGTGCCTTCTCCGCAGCCTCTCAGCACTAATGAGAGATGCAAGTGCTCCCCCCCCCTTATCTTCTCAGGCAAGGTGAAGAGTGGCCACATGGGAGGCAGCTGGGAGAGGAGCGGAGATCAGCAAAGGAGACTCACCAGGCAGAGATCAGCTGGGCCAGGTGGTCGAGGCAAGCAAGGGAACCAGAGAGCAGCAGCAGCTATGCCGTGGGTGTGACGCTTGTTATTGGCCAAGGCGGGCAAGGCGTGATAAGGAGTGAGTGGGAGTGGTGGGGAGTGGTGGGTGGGGAGGGGAGGGGCCAGCTAGTGGTCTTATTTGCCAGTTCGCCGAACTGCACAGAATCTCAACAACCAGTTCACCCGAACCAGTCCGAACCAGCAGCAGCCCACCTCTGTCCCCCTCCCACACTGTTTGCTTAATCTTGCTTAGTTCTACATGTCTCTGTGATGCCCTCCAATCTTCTACGCACACAGAAAGAGAGAGACTATTCAGACTGGTACTTTTAAAAAAGCACATCAGAATGACAATCACAGTTTTTGGTCTCTCAAATGATATGTCCAACCAAAAGAATTCTTTGTGTAAAGAACTTGGATCAGGCACTCACCATTCAGAAGCTATCTGTTAGCTCTACATAGCATTACAGGAGTTTTACATAGCAAAGCAACATGTTCTTTCTCTCCTAAAAGTTATTTACTTTGTCCAGTCCCAACTGATTGCATTTTTAAAAAATATCTGGCTTTCAATTACCGTCTTTGGTTCTTACATAAGCAGTATCTAACAGAAAATGCTACTTTATTAATTTTGACAATAAGAATATTTTTCAGCTTCACCTTGGAAGCATATTTTCCAGATTTTCCAGTAAATTACGGGGAGCAGATTGGCATACCTGACTAATCATCCTCCTAGCAAGAAACCCAACATTCCTGCACCTCTTTGGTATGATAAGGAGCCAAATAATTATTTTTGCTCTGTTCCAATGTTTACTGGTGGAAGTTTTAGTTCTGCTTCTCCTTTCCTGTGGCATTCCAAGCAGTAATCTCTGGGTCAAAGCCCATACTTCCATTTTGGTCAAACTAAAATTGTGGCCAACACATTTTTTCATAAAGAATAGAGCAAGATTTTTATCCCAGATGTCATTCCATTCTTGACAAACAATTATTATAACCCTACACAGCAGCGGTTTATGGGAAAATAAACTGGACAAAGATTATGCCTAACACAGAATTCATTTATGAAATGCCCATTTGTTCCCAGAGACAGATTTGCAGTGCAAGAAGCATGGGAAGTGGCTCCTTGAAGATCAGCTTAAGATACCCCCACATCAGAATTCTCATCAGTTTGAAAGTAGCTCCAGACCTTTGCGATCTTACAACATGGGCAGAATTTGAGAGTTGAGTTACTTTGCTGCTGGTTCAGCTGTGAGTTGTTGTTGTTTCTTTAAATGCTTGGAAAAGTTGTACTTTTGAGTTGTCCAGTTTTCCTGTTGTCAGGAATTCTTGTTTCATCCTTTCCCTCATTGAACCTTGGTTGAGAATATTTCTCCAGGGAACTCCTCTTTCAAGCTGTTTTTTTAATAAAAATGTAGCTAACTGATCAGTACTAAAAAGGATGAGGAAAATGACAGAAATCTTTTCAATATCATTTTTATTTTCTTTATCTGAGCCAGAGGTGGGTTTCAACAGATTCTGACCAGTTCTGGAGAACTGGTAACAGAAAATTTTAGTAGTTTGAGAACCGGTAGTAAAAATTCTGACTGGCCCGTCCCCATCTATTCTCTGCCTCCCAAGTCCCAGCTGATCCGGAGGAAATGCGGATTTTGCAACAACCTTCCCCTGGATTGGGGTGGGAATGGAGATTTTATAGTATCCTTCCCCTGCTACGCCCACCAAGACACGCCATGCCCACCAAACCACACCCATAGAACCGGTAGTAAAATTTTTTGAAACCCACCACTGATCTGAACTACTATACAGCCCTGAAGAGTTGCAAGGATTTATAATTAATCATGACAGTTCAGAACAATTCTACCTATACTACCCTCATTCCTATTAATACAATAATAAACAGTCATTTTATTGATCTTTTAACAATAGCTATTATGAGAAATCCCTGTTGCAAAAATGCCAATATGTTGTCCTTTAGACTTTTTACTGCCTTTTTAATACAGGTAGTCCTTGACTTACAACCGATTGCTCAGTGACCATCAAAGTTACAATGGGTCTCCCCAGGGCTACATAGGACCTAGATTTGAAGTTCCAATGGACACCTTTCCCTCCATAGTCCTGTCACTGCATTTTGGGCACTTGGCAACCAGCCTGCATTTACAGCCATTTGCATTATCCCACAGTCACATATCCACAATTTATAACTTTTTTTACTTCCAGTTTCCAGCAAAAAACACCCATCCTGGACAATGAATTCTCTTTATGAATTCACTTCAGTGCACTTCACCACTGCAAAAAAGTTCATAAAATTTGGCATGACCAACACAGTTTATGATACTAATTCCAAAGTTAGTTACAATTATATTTCAAGCACTGCCTGTAGTAACAGAAAAAGTTGAAGTAGGCAGACTCCCCTGTCACCTCAAATGAGTATGATGAAATGACCACAAAAATAAACATGCTGTGAACAAAAAATGTAAAACAGGAGCCAGTACCAATTTATTTTTGTTTCCCTTTGGTACCATGAAGGTGGTAGGAAGCCCAGGAACTATGGGCTCCCAACTAAATGCTACATTTGCCTTTGTTGTCTGATGTTACTCTCTGCCTCTTCCCAGCATTCTAATAAGTAAAGAAGTAAAAGTAATTACCAGTATCAGTTTGCATTAAACTGACTTTATGGAATTGGACTAGGAACAAAGAGGTGGGGAATGGAAGTTAACCATTAATTAAATTAACCAATAAAATATTTTTATATTTATAACAGGCTAGATGAATTCAGAAATGCACATTCCTGTGTATAGTCAGAAGCTTTAATCCATCATGTTTAAATTATCCATTGTTTTCAATTAATATGCTCAGAAAAATCCAAAAATTTCTGGGTTCCAAAATTGTTTTTAAGTATGAGTATAGATGCTTGCTTTGTTGAAGAACCCACAATTACTCATATTTTCATATCACACACAAAGCAATAAATTCACATCTACAAATCTACATCTACAAAGTACCTCAAGCCTACATATTTGAATCCAGAATGAGGACAAGTAAAAATTCAGAGACTTACCAGTTTTTCAATCCAATTTCCTAAATTTCTATATTGGTCTGAAGTCTGCCGAGACAAAGCACCATTGTATTGCAAACCAGTGATTTTAAAGTTGCCCTTGTAATATGATAGCTTTTGATCTCTAACACCTAAAAAGTAAGATTTGTGTTAAATTAGCAATTCCAACATATTACTTCCAAATACTCCATGTTACTTATTTTTCTTCACTATTCCTATCCTTGGATTTAGAAGACCACACTAGACAGGGCAGAGGAGGCCAGTCCTTTTGCCTTGAAGGTCGAAAATATTAAAACAAATATCATATTAAAAGGAACATGCTGAAGGAAAGGAAGATGAAGGACTTAACGGAATCCAATGATGAAAGAAAGTACTGAAGAGAATAACTTCTTACTTCTCTAAAACTCAAAAACTAAAATTGTATACATTTTTTCTTGCTAATGAACATTACCAGGCTTTTGACATTTTACAAAAACTGCTTCAAAAATCTAAATGCTTTTAATGTTCGATGTTTTAATGTTTTAATTCTGTAATTGTTTTATCACACTATTTATTGATATTGTAAGCTGTAAAGAGATGGGAGGCATAAAAATTTAATGAATAAATTATATATCTCTTCATTAGTAGCACTTTAAAAAATATCTAAACTTATGAAATTCCAATATGCTTTCTTTCAAGTCATTGGTAAAGATAATAAAATTCATGTTTTAATTGATAATTTAGGTAGGCATGATCAAATTTTTGAAAAAATGCTCAGTCAAAATTCGATTTAGGATTGGAATATAGTTTAGGTTAAACTATCTTAGGCCAGAATTGATATGATTTAATCTTTCAGGCTGTTTTCAGAAGTTCTTGTCAAAGATAAATGGTGGGTTCAAACAAGGTTGTTTCCTCTACGTCCTAGGATGAGGACTATACTTTTGCAGAATGTGATCCATCGTCTTAAATTTTACATGCAGGACTGCAGCAAGGGAAAAAGTAAGCAAGGATGTCTCTGCAAGCCCATAATAGAAATAGCTGAATCAAATGTTCACTTTCTCCCATGGTTAAGCAAAGATCTATTTTTATTCAGCGTATGAGGAAAAAGTCTTTTGTTCTATTTGGGTAGCAAGAACGTCTGATTGGCTTGAAAAATGAGCCAAGTTATTTCTATATTATAAAATCAGGGAAAGCAGAATTTAAAAAATGCCTATTTTTAAAATAAAACCAATTACACATGTGTTCAAAAAGCAGCTCTATGAATTGACCATAAAATGATTTTTACCATAGTGTGAAAAATAAGTCAGGAATCCGATGATGATTGCTGCTGCAATTGTGCTGGCCAAAAGGATGAGAAGAATTTTCCATGGTTCAAAATATCTGAATTTTGGGCTTGTTGGCTGTACTCTGGAAGAGTTGAAATAGTACACTTTTAAAAGTTCCCCATGTTTTTCTTCTCATTTCAGTATACATATTACTGAAACAATATACAGTATCAAACAATATACAGAATATCAAACAATCTGAAAGTCATAAAAATAAGTTCCTGTGGACTGTTCTTTTTTCTTTTATCTTACAGTATTGTAGTTTTATAATGAATTTTTATTTTTTCTTTTGGAAA
This sequence comes from Coluber constrictor foxii, assembly GCA_038048745.1. Lineage (NCBI taxonomy): Eukaryota > Metazoa > Chordata > Lepidosauria > Squamata > Colubridae > Coluber > Coluber constrictor. The sequence continues at coordinate 88,915,431 of CM075961.1, read as the reverse complement.
CCAAAAACAGCATATAATTTGTTATGTATAAAAGTTTTGGCGGGAGATTCAAACCCAATGGGTCACTCATGATTGGTCAGTCACCTGGCCGGCAGAGTATTTAAGGAGAGCTCTTTGCCTGTAACCTTTGCTGAAGTCTCACTCTACATTAAAGAACTATTGTCACTACCTTGCTTCTGCCTCCTCAATCGCCGAACTCAACATAATTATTTGAAACAATCAAACAAATCAATAAATAAGATGACCTGTATCCAATTATTGTCCCCCCAACTAAAAATTTTATCCTGTTGTGAAGGTAAAACACTGATAAAAAGACATGTAAGCATGGATAGGCAATCTAGCATTACTGTTATATAAGATACTAAATTCCCTGAAGGAGAAACACATTAATAATTTTATTTATAAACCACCCACTCTTAGACAGAGAAGGCACAAAGAGGTTGCAGGAAAACCAAGATTTGAAGAATGGCAAAAGCTTCAGAGTAGGAAAGGAAGAGAACCAGAATGCTAAAAGCAGCCAACAGAAATATGCTTGAGTGGCTCCAAATAGACCTCATGGTGCTATCAGGATGGAGAGCATGGAGAGAAGAAATGGAACAGAAAGGAACCATACATGGCTGGCTAACTAGCATCATGGAAATGAACATTCCTCTTTTGTATTTTACAATTTGTATTGTATTGTAGAGTATTTTACTCTAGAACTCAATATCAGAAATATTAATGAACAATCTCTATATTTTGAATGATGATTCTGGTAACATTTATTTTGCTATTGCATTTGTTTTTCAATTCACCCTAAATGGAGGATTTTATTTCCTGAGCAATTCAAAATTCATAAGGTCCTAACTCAGTGATGGCTAACCTTTTTGCCATCGCGTGCCAAAAGTGGGGTGAGCATGGTGGGGCCACACGCACGCATGCCCACATCCATAATTCTATGCACCCTGCCCCCCCTGTGCTCCCCCCACTTTTGGCATGTGATGGTCTGGTGGGCTCGGTAGGCCTGTTTTTTGCTTTCCCCAGGCTCCAGAGCCTTTCTAGGAGCCTGGGGAGGGCAAAAATGGCTTCCCCCTGCCAGAGGCCCTCTGGAGGCCAGAAACAATGTATTTCCTGACTTCTGGTGGACCCAGAAGGCCCGAAAATCAGCTGGCTGGCACATGCATGCATGCCAGAGCTGAGCTTGCGTGCCCACCGATATTGCTCCGCGTGCCAGCTGTGGCACCCGTGCCATAGGTTCACCATCACGGTCCTAACTCATTAAACACTTACTGAGATTGGATTCATTCAAGCCTCCAAAAGAACAATGCATTTTTGTCCAAAAATGTTGTTTCTATTAAATTCTTTTGAGGTTTGCCTGCACTAGATGTACTCCCCCCCAAAAAAACAAACTCCAAACTCTCTACTCCATTGTCCAAATGCCATTCTCCTAATTTAAAGAGAAAGCTGTATTAATTTGATCTTTCCTGGTTATAATGTAAATGTTAAGCAATTTTGTCCTCTTTTTAAGGGAAAATAATATTTCCCTTAATATTTATCTCAAAGGGCTGACAATTTCTGATATACTCTCAACTAAGAATATCTGCTGCTTATTAAAGGAACAGATTGTATGTGTTTTTTCCTCAGTTAAAATTGTTTTTATTGTTTATAAAAGCTAAATATTTATTTTTGGTTCTGTGGTAGCTTCCCTGAGTCTAAAACTGAATAGAAGGACAGGATATAAATAAAATAAATAAATCATCTGACTAGATTATGTGGGCAAATCAATCATGAAGTCCTTAATAACATTTAACATAATGGTCTTTCCTGGTTGTGATGCATCTGTTGCTTGTTAAAAGGAACAGATTTTATGTGTTTTTTTCCTCAGTTAAATATTGTTTGTATAAGCTTCATATATATATTTTTGGTTTGGTGGTAGCTTTCTTCAATGATAAAACCGATTAGAAGAAGCTTACTCTGTCCTTACTTACAACTTAGCTTATGTGGGCAAATCAATCATGAAGTCATTAATAACATTAGAAACACATTTATCATGAATAAATTTATCTGTCAATTAAAAATAATTAGGCAAGGGACTATCTCATTTTGACAGGTATGCTTAGAAACTCACTATTCTGCCAGGAATTTCAATAGGAGTTTTAATTCTTAGTATGTTGCTTAATTTATTGTTTAGAATAGAAATCAGGTTTTTTTTACATAATTCTGAATATATTTATAAATATGATAATTGCTTTTGCCATTCTTTTGTGGACTGGAAATTTGAACTTTGATATGTGTAGTGAGAGAAACAATTTAGTTGAGAATGAAATTTTCCTACTTTATGTCTTTAAAATGTCAACAATTCCTTTATTTTTTGGAATACTTACATTAATTGTTAAAGATCTAGCCTAATTCCTCTGTAAAACTAATCTTTCTCTTATCATTAGAATGAGAAATTAGTGTCTGGTATATGAAAATAAGATATTATCTTCCAAACCTGATTCCTTCCAACATGAATTTCAAATTTATTTAGAAGGATGTTCAAATTAACAAATTGTTGTTTGAAAATGTTGCATTCTTATTACACCTGAACAATACTGTATATGGTAGGAGAATGTTTTAATTTGAGCAAATGAAAGAAAATGCTCTCACCTTCTTACATTCCTGGGGATAGTACTATCTCAGAAAAAAAAATAGTGTTTCCAAAGAATCCTGTGAGAACATCTCTGAATGTCTGAGTTTGTCTACTAAATGCCCTCAACTGAAAATACATTTAGAGCAATGTTTCTAAATCTTAGCAATTTTTAAGGTATAAGGATCTCAACTCTCAAAATTCCTCAGCCTCATATTGGTTGGAAATTTTGTGAACTGAACTCTGCACATTTTAAAACATTGCTAATGTTGGGAAACACTAGTCTAGAGGTTTGTTTAAGGAAAAAAACCAATCAATGCACATCTTCATATTGCATCACATTGTCTGGTTTTAAACAACTGCATGAGATGAGCAAGGGAAGGGTGTGGGGGCCTGCTGTATATGACAGGTTTCTGTTAGATACTTTTCCTGCTATGCAACACTTAGTTGCTGCTGTAATTTAGTCATTTTTTCACCCACCCACTTAGGGCCAAATTGGTTCACCTTACACTGCTTTATCAGCTACACCCATATGCAGGGTAAAAATGCTGCATTTTTTATAGTTGGGAAGTTACGAGTCTTTCTGTCCTCACAAAATCTATTCTTTAAAGTCCTTCCTTCTGCCTAGATTTCTGGTCCCTGTACTGAAATATTTGTAGTTTTAAGATTTATTTGAAAGGAGAGCAAAAAGACATTTACTTACAGCACAGTACAGATTTTAAAATACCAGGAAGCTCTTTAAAAATGTGGAGAAAGACAGTTTTGCGCCTTGTTTTTCTGGTATGTGAGTGGCAACCAGCAGGAGAACAAGCCAAACAAAAATCTTTGCAGGCTGTGTTCTTTGCGCTTGTTGGTATCTTCACTGGTTAGAAGCAATAATTATTTAGAGCAGTGTTTCCCAAACTTTTGACATATGTGTACCCCTTCTATAATTTTGTAACGCTGAGTATCCCTCATAAAAAACATATGCTTTAATAAAAATCAAAATATATTTATTTTTTATTTTTTTGGTACATACACAAAATAAACGAAAGTTATTTTGTTCCTGTTTCCCAGTTTCCCAGTTCCCGTGTAAAAACTGCGATACGCGCCTATTTCTTTCTTTGTTCTGTGGGCGCAGCTAAGCACAGTGCAGTGGATATTCCCACGTGATCCCCACTAAACTCCAGTGCAACACATACCCCCACCAAACTCTTCCCATACCCCAGGGGGTACGCGTACACCACTTTGGGAAACACTGATTTAGAGAAATTCAGTCACCTAGGCAATCTTTAAGAGCAAAACTTTTAAGAACGGATTATTTACAGGGAAACAACTAAACCAACTGTTTCTTCCCTCCCTCAAAATGGTTTGCTTTTGAAAAATTGGGGCAGACATGGCTTCCAGTTTACAGCTTTTCCTCTGCACCGTCTCTGTGTGCCAAAATAATAGCTACATGTTCATTTTCCCCTTTATGAAATTGTCAAAACCCCACATTTCTGCCTTTAAAAAAGTGGCAGATCTCAAGAAGCTTCTACGATTTTCCATCACAAAAATGGCTACACAATTGTGAATTACAATTACTAAGCAAAGATGTTTGAATGTAGAATTAAGAGGACAATAAGTCTTTGCCCTGCATTTCTCTTTGCAATAAGCAGCTACCAAGTTTCTTTTAGTGACGCCTCCTGATGGATTCTGCTTGTCTGTTCCAAGGATATAACTGTTGAATCTCTCTTTGGGATATTATTATTTAACCTTACAATTACATTCTCTTTAATAGTGCCTAGTGTTATGTCCTGGTAGGGACTAACAGACTGAGGCAAGATGGCTTTCGTTAAAAGCTAATAGGTTTTATTGTTAACAAGTGCGGTTATCATTTTCGCTAGCTTGGTGGCTAGTGAGGGAGTTCGACTAACGGGAGCAGTGGCTGTCAGCACTTTGACAGCTACTTATATACTCGTGCCAGAAACTAAGCAGCCAATCAGCGCGTAGTGGCTTCTGCGGACCGATGTGGAGCCAGGACGCAGCATTCCTTTGTCACTAGAGGGCGCACATATAGTCTTCCATGTAGGCCAGCTGCCTTCTGACTCGACTGGACCTCCACAGGCCTCCTGGTTCACTGGATGTAGGTGAGAGCACCAAAGAAGGGTCTGAAGAAGTGTAAGTACGTTTGTCGACCGCTAGAGGAGGATTCATCTTTGGAACAAAGTCCTGCAGACTTGGTAAGTTGCTCTTGTGTCGGGGGCATGCAAGTCCTCGACTTCTAACCTCGGCTCAGTAGTTCGATCTGGAAGAAATCCTTTATCTGGTTGAAAGGATGGGTTAGTAGGGGTGCCTAAGTTGGTTGGCTCGTTGTGTCTACCCCTAATTTGATCAATATGCCTCCTCCATATTCTTCCATCTCCCAGGGTAACTAGGGCCTGGTACTAGTACTTGGGTCACTGTGCCTGGGAGCCATAGGGGACTTCCTGAGTAATTTCTTGCATATATGTGGTCCCCTGTTTTGAAGTTCGGAGTCCTGAGGTGTGACTGTTGGCAGTGTCTGGGGAATACGTTGGATGTAATTTGTCTAATTTGGTTTTTATTTACCTTCCCATCAGAAGTTCTGCTGGGCTTTGGTTTGTCTTTCGGCAAGGGATATCGTGTTGCGTCAGGAGATATGTAGCAATCTTAGAGTTCCAGTTTCCTGGCCCCAGTTTCCAAAGCATCTTTCACAGAGCGGACAGCTCTCTCAGCCCGGCCATTGGTAGCTGGAAAAAATGGGGCTATGAGAGAGTGTTTGATGCCCTGTCCTGCAAGGAATAGTTCAAAAGGCCCTGATACCAGTTGGGGACCATTTTCTGAGACCAGGATATCTGGTATACCGTGGGTAGCAAAGAGGGTTTGCATCACTGTGATCAAGGCCTCAGATGTGGTAGATGGCATTAGTTTGACTTCCACCCACTTTGAATATGCATCTACCAAAATTAGGAACATGCGTCCTTGGAAGGGACCCACAAAGTCTATGTGAATTCGAGACCACGGTGCCTTTGGTTTGTTCCATTCTGTTGGGGGTGCTCTTGGAGGGTTCGGTCATGACTCTTGGCAGTCCACACAGCCTGTTATCCAGTCACTTATGTTTTGATCCAATTTTGGCCACCACAGTTAACTTCTTGCCAGGGACTTCATCCTGACTATGGGTGGCTTTCATGTAATGATGTTGCAGTGTGGCTGGAATGACAACCCTATGTCCCCACAACAAACACCCCTTCATTATACACAATTCAAGTTGCCTTTCCTTATATGGTTTGAATTTAGGCCCCACTGGTTCAGAAGGCCACCCTCTCTTAGTCCAATCCAATACCCTTGATACGATTTTATCTTTGGCTGAATGTAGGGCTATATCTCTTGCATTTAGAGGGTTTGGCATCTCCTCAATTAGTAAAATCGAATAAGCAGGAGCTGGTTCTTCAGCCGCAATGGGTAGAGGGCATCTACTGAAGGTGTCAGCATAGGCCAGGTGTTTGCTTGGGCGGTGTTCTAATGTGTAATTGTAAGCAGCTAAAAATACTGTCCACCTTGTCATTCGAGGAGAGAGTATAAGAGGTGTTGGCTTGGTCCCTGACATTATTCCCAGTAAAGGTTTGTGATCTGTAATCAAGGTAAAGTGTCATCCATACAGGTATGCATGAAATCGTTTGACCCCAGTAACTAATGCCAACGCCTCTTTGTCAATTTGCCCGTAATTTTGTTCTGTTGGAGACAGGGTTCTTGAAAAATAAGCAATGGGTGCTTCTAAATCATTAGGAAGTTTATGACTTAGAACAGCTCCAATGCCGAGGCAAGTGCTCTTCAACAGACTGTCTAACAGACTGAGGCAAGATAGCTTTCGTTAAAAGCTAACAAGTTTTATTGTTAACAAGTGCGGTTAACACTTTTGCTAGCTTGGCGGCTAGCAAGGCTGCTTGGCTAACAGGAGCAGTGGCTGTCAGCACTTTGACAGCTACTTATATACTCGCACCAGAAATTAAGCAGCCAATCAGCACGCAGCGGCTTCTACAGACCCACATGGAGCCAGGACACAGCACCTAGTATAAGCAGTGATTCTTCTCAGAGATGGCAATTGTCTCTCTTATATAGATCTGCACAGTCATAAACTCATGGCATGCTGTAACCCAAAGACTCCTTATCTTTGGAACATATGATTGGAAACAGATTTTTAATTAAGGAGGAAGTTAATCTGAATGCTATGATGTAAATTACCTGTTGGTTTAGCTAGTGGATGATGAACCTTTCTGGCTGAGCAAATAAAACAATTGGAAAATATCTAACTTGATTGTGCTGGTTTGTCACATATACTCCCCCAACAAAACAGAAACAATTCTCTATCTCTACCCCGCATACACATACATCTAGGCCACCCTGAACAGTGACACTCAGCAGCAATGTTGAAGCTGGGCCTGAATTTGAGGCCTGATCTCAACTTCAGTCCTAGTGCTACTGCTACCACTCAAAAAAACCACTTTGTGCTGCCACTTAAAGCACAATTGCCTCCACGGCCCAGTACTCCCCATATCTTTCAGGCAGTAACCTTCAAGCACCATACTTTTAGACAGAATGAGGTCTTCATTCTTCCATGGCCTCTGTTAATCTCTGAAATCCTCACAAAAGTATGCCCCGTTTCATATGATTTTTGGAGAGTTTGTAGAGCACACCGCATTTTCCTGCAGCCTCTAAAAAACAATTTAGAATGGGGTGTGCTTTTGAAAATAGTATTGATGTGTCACTCAAAATGTTGTGGGTTATCAGCTTTGACACACAGGTCATAGGTTCACCATCGTTGGCCTAGGTTATTATCCTGATAGACTGTGACACAGCAGCTTTATTTCTTCATTCTCTATTTACCTAATAGTCATACAGCTTGATTATTCAATGTCACGTTGGGAGCTTTATCTGTGTTTGCTTATCAGAAGCTGCTAAAATTCAATGATCTCAGAGGAACTAAGGCTGAGTTTTCTATTTATTTTTTTCACAAGCAGGAGCTTCATCCATGCAGATCTTTAACCTTTTCTCTGATATCTTATCTAGCCTGTTAGATCTAGTTCATGCAAATCGGTTGCCACTTGGAGTGGGAGGATTGTTTCTGAGTTTCTTCCTGAGAAGTATTGTGGCAAATTGAAATATGAGCTTTGCCTCCAACTCAATCCTGCTCTTAATTTAGCAGGTACTGAATACTATATCCATTAGAATAGGGGTGTCAAACTGGTGGCCCATGGGCCAGATGCATCACATGCAGGCCATGCCCACCCCAGCTCTGCAAAAGGTAAAAACATAGCAAAATGTCACGTGATGGCAACATGATACAGCAAGTTTGACACCTGTGCACTAAAATATTCAAAACTTTTCTTCCCGCATTTAAGTGCAAGGAATACTAATTGTTAAAGAACTTAGGGAGTAAGAATATAAATTTCTTGGATCTATGACAACTCACCACCACCTGTTACAGGGGACAATTTGCAGGAAGCCTAGGCCTTCCACTCTGTTTTCCAAAGCCAGTCCGGCTTAAGGGAGTGAAGGTTGTTTCCAGCCTGCACTCTTTCTCAAAAGGCTTCCTCACCTTGCTTTCCAGTGTCCCCCAGTGAAAGGCAGGATAACTGGGAGTCATTGTTCCATGCTTGCGTACACACACAGACACCATTCTGAGTTTGAGGACTTTTATTCACACCCAAGCTAGGAAATTGCCAATCATGCTTGGGCTTGGGAAGAAAAACCTCTTCTTTGCAGGCTGTGTGTATGTTTGGGGACTTTTATCCGCATCAAGGCTGCCAAGCTGCCAATCGCATGTGGGCTTAGGGAGAAGAATCTTTCCTCGGCATGTTGCAATGGGCCCTGAGAGCTCCTGGGCAGGGAGAAGGTCAAGCAGGGACAACGACAGGGAGACTTGCTCCTGACAGCCATCACCATGAAGGTTCTTCCCACTGAAGACAATGACTCCCACATAGGCCTCCTGCTCTCCTTCTCTAAAGGTGTCCTTATCCCACTTTCCAGTACATACATCCTACCGTGAGGAGCAGACTAAGTTGGAGTCATTGTTCCAGATTGAATCACCCAGTCACTGTCCTTGTTTGCCCTTCTCTCTACCTGGGATCAATCAGGGTCCAGCACAGCATGTCAAAGAAGAAGTCCTTCTTCCCAAACCCAGGCATGATTTGCAACTTCCCAACTCTGATGTAGATAAAAGCTTGCATGCTTGAAATGGTCTCTCTCTCTGTGTGTAATAATGACTCCCACTTAGCCCGCCTTTTGTATGGGGGAGATGGAAAGAGAGGTGAGGAAGTCTTTGGAGAAAAAGTGCAGGCTTTCCTTTAAGCCAGGCTGGCTTTGAAAACCAGAGCAGAAGGCCCAGGCTTGCACCGAGTTGACCCCATAGTGAGTTGGCCAGGATAAGGTGTCCCATAGAAAGATGACAGTGACCAATTGTCCACAGCCAAATGACCATGGTGATTTATCCCATTCCATAATTTCTTGCTTTCAGTCTCATTGTTTCTGTATTTGATTGTGTAGCATTGAACACTTCTTGTTTTAAAGACATTATATGAACTTAACATTATTTTGTCTGTTAAAAGTCCAATCTTTAGAATATTATGGAAAATTAATTTGTATGTGTAAATACATATTTGTGTATATATATGTATCTCTCTCTCTCTCTCTCTCTCTCTCTCTCTCTCTCCCTCTCTCTCTCTCTCTCTGTGTCCAAGCATCCCTCTTATATTGTCTTCCTTTTTTTTTCTTTTGCTAATAGCTACTAAGGACTATTGATGCTGTAGCAAACTCTATATTATTTTTAAGCAGTAAACACTTTTGCACAAATGGAGATATTATATTTTTAAAAACCTAGGATCTTGCAAATAATCTCCTTCTCTTATAATACTGATCAAAATATAATATACCCAGTAAATGTAATGTCGGTAATGTTCATCAGAATAAATCCAACTACAGATATTTGCACCACAATAAAAATATAAGTAAATCCTGCAACACAGTTTCCAACAAAATATATGTACTTTAAACAGGGAAACACTTAGAATTATATTCTTGCAATACAGAAAAAGAATTAACTTATGCACTTTTTCTCTTTACATATTGATGAAGATAGAAAGTTTTAATCCAAAAAACATACAAAGGGGAAAAAAGGATGAGTGAACACATCTCTCAGCATTATCCAACCTTGCCCATCTTATTGTTACCAGTATTTTTCAGAAGACCTTCACCCAATTCAAATCAAACTCATATTACTTACCTCTGAAGGCCCCAAGACCCATGATCGTAGCTGAGATAGCCTAAACCAGTCTGGACAAAATCAGGACCACAACGAGAATGCTGCTGAAATACACAGTTCTTACTGTGTCTGGTTTGACAGACAGGGTAGGCTGCTAATGGAAAAGCCTTCATTGCAATAATGAAACAACACCCAGCAATGTGTGGAAATGCAAAATGTGGGTGAAACGGAGCAAATTAAAGTAAAAGAAACACGTCAACATGGAGAAAATTATGAGTCTTTAGGCTTCTGATAAGCACAATAGAAATTCCCACATAGCCATGGATGAAATCAATCAAACCAGCCAGAAATCCGTAGTCTTGTCCTTTTCTACAAAGATTTCCAGTTTTCTAAATATGGCCAGCACACTTAGTTCTAATGGCTAGCACCTTCTAATAATATTCTCTTTCGTGATTGCTTATTGCCATTCTTTACTTAAAGTCAGCCCACAGCAGCCAGATGGAATAATTGATTCATAAAATATCGATAGTAATATAAAGACTGTCTAAATACTTCCAGCTGCTCACTTTTCCAGAGACGTCCCTCACTTTTGTGTAATTGGATGCATCTAATCTCCTAATTATGTGTTATACTCCAGAAATAAGGAACTTCCTATGGGAGGTACTTCCCATTTAAAAACTCAAACTTTTTCCCTCTCAAAACAGCTTATCTTTTCTTGAACAACCTCCCAAATAATCAGCTAGCAATTAAAAACCTAACTGATAATGTTAATGTTGAAGAAAGAATTTCTTGTTAGGCTGCAATCCTTAATTTAATTACCTAACATAGAAACAATTTAGTAGGGCTTACAGATAGTCCTTGATTTACAATCTCAGCTGAGCCAAAAAATTCTATTGCTAAGCAATTGTTAAGTGAGTTTTGCACCAAAAAGAGGCATGGTGGTGCAGTGGTTACAGTGCAGCATTGCAGGTTAATTCTGCTGACTGTCAGTAGTTCGATCTGACCTGTTCAAGGTTGACTCAGCCTTCTATCCTTCCGAGGTGGGTAAAATGAGGACCACTTATTTCTGTGCTGTTGTAATCTCAAATGGTGGTTAAATAAATGGTTGTAAATTGAGGTCTAATTATACTGGAAATTTGTTAGGATTCTGAGGAATCAAAAGTTAAGAATTCAGATGTGCTTATTTTCTAAAAGTAAGAACAAAAATACAAAAGCAAAAGAACAGACACTTCAGAACAGGGAAGATAGTGATGAATTTTTCAAGACAGAGAAGAAAAGGCGAAGAACTCTTGTAAACTATTCTAAATGTACAATTTACAACAGGGAAAATGTTTAATTTTTAGAAATTTTTAATTTTTCAACAAACAAAGAAAAAAAGTCATGGAAATAGAGACTGACATTATAGTGACTTGCAAAGTATGCCATATGTTTCAGCTTATGCCCACAGAAGACCCAAGCTATGTATGTATCAAATGTAAATTATTCGAATTAGAAGAAAAAGTAACAGGTCTAGAAGCAATTCTAACTACTCTGAAACTCAATGAACAAAGCGAAAAATCCCAACATAAACAAAATAAAATAAAACACTAGGGAGCAAATAGCTTCTTTAAAAAATGACCCCATATATAAACATAAAGAAGAAAATTGATACACCCAAACTGAATACAATATGGAACAAATAGCATCCATAAAATATGACCCTACTTACGTTCCTAAAAAACAAGACTGATAGAAACATGTCACTTTTAGAAGAAAGCAACAACCACGAGCAAAGCCCCAACTATCTACTTTAATCCACTCCAATGAAGTCCCTCTGGAACTGAACAATCACTTTCATAACCACCCCCCTGGAAGAAAATATGCAGATACCCACAAAAGAGCATTTAGCAAGTTTCTAAATGAAAAAAAAAAAAGAAAAAAAAGGAGGCACAACCCAGCATTCCTGCAACAGGAAGAAAAGTATCCCAGACTTCCCTAAGAAAAGAAGGCAAATATTGATGATAGAAGATTCAATTCTTAGGGGAACAGAACTATAGTCTCCAGGCCAAGCAGTCAATCTAGTTAGGAATATTATCTCCCTGGAGCAAAAATCAAAGATACAACTGAGTTATCTTACTAAAATAATCAATCTCAAGGATTACTCCTTTTTTTCTCCTACATATAAGAACCAATGCCACAGGAATGAATCTGAAAACAATAATAAGAGATTATGAACAGCTAGGGAAGAAAGTTAAAGAATTAGGAGCACAAGTGATGTTTTCATGTATACTTCCAACAAAAGACCAACAGTATTCCAGTATTTGAGGGGCTGCCACAAAGAAGAGCGAATCAACTTATTTTCCAAAGCACCAGAGGGCAAGACAAGAAACACTGGATGGAAACTAATTAAGGAGAGAAGCAATCTGGAATTAAGGAGAAACTTCCTAACAGTGAGGACAATTAACCAGTGGAACACCTTGCCTTCAGAAGTTATGGGTGCTTCATCACTGGATGTTTTTAAGAAAAGATTGGACAGCTACCTATCTGAAATGATATAAAGACTCCTGCTTGAGCAGGGAATTGGACTAGGTCCCTGATTGATTGATTGATAGATTGACAGATAGATAGATAAATCAAAATGGCAAATCAAGCCAGCAACCAACAAGGCTGATTGGTATATACTTTCATATATATCTGTTAATCAACCATCTTTCTCTTAAAACTAGTTATGGAACTTTCCCAACAATTAGTGCACCCGTTACCTTTATACCGAAAAATATAAATACTTTGGAAGATTTTCTCTTAATGCAACAATGCTGGTTTTTATAGTGCTATTTCTATTCACTTCCAGGGTGGGGAAGGAAGAGAAGGAAATAATAGGTATGTACAGGTTTTTTAAGAGGAGGGGGAGTTGCTTTCTCAAAGATCTGAGTGAAGCACCTTTTTTGAAACTCCACAAAATAGCATCATGCTTCTAACAAGTAAAATGGCTTTACCAAATCAGAGAATGCTATGAATGTGCAGTATATGTGCAGAATTAAGTTGAATATTTATTTATTTATTTAGTCTTTATGTCTTTATTGAATTTATATTGCCGCCTATTCGCCCATGGAGACTCAAGGCAGTTTACAGAATATAAAACCACATTTAAAGCAATAAAAATGAACAAAAAGTATCAGGTAAATTAATATAGCACAATATAACAAAATCACCCCCACCTCCCACCCAGCCTCGGTGACAGCAGATCACAAAAGCCATTTAATGGGCTCCATCCCACTTTGGTTCCTCAGGCCCGCTGGCAGAAGCAGATCTTCAGCACCTTCCAGAAGAGTACTAGAGTGTGGGCTGTTCTAATCTCTGGGGGAATGAAGTTCCAAAGAGAGGGAGACATCACGGAGAAGGCCCTTCTTCTGGGTCCCACCAGGTGTATCACCCTTGGGGATGGGACCCGCAACATTCCCTGCCTCCCCACTCTGATGGGTCAGGTAGATACGACCAGCAAGAGATGGTCCCTCAGATAACCTGGTCCCAAGCCATGAATATGCAATTAAGTTGAGATGGATTGGCTGATCGAGGCAGAGAGAAGCTTTTCTATTAGGTAAAGCACTTTGTCAAGATGATTTAGCACTCAAAGTCACTTAACAGGGAAAGAGTTTCCTACTTCTTGGGAACTTCTACATGAGGCATTTGGTTTACAATTGGTTTGCTGTATTCATAGAATCTTTAGAAAATCCAAATGATAATGTCTTCTTTTCTCCTCCTCTTTGTTTACTTACATCTTTTTAAACTTCAAAAATGTTAAAGATAGAAATATAGAATGCCTGTGTGGTGTATTTTCATTTCGGAACCTGGAATTTGCAACCATTTACTTACAATAGAAAAAACACATATTTCCCAATTTTCCAAGGGATAAGTTTTTATGATATTTTTAATTAATTAAATTAAACTTTGTATAGCTTTGTATAGCTTTGTATTGGTGTGTCAGTTATAACCCTATCTGAGCTGATAAGGCAGGGTATTATCTTATCAGCTCAGACAGTATTCGTATCTTTATTACCACATATTTGCATTACTGCAAAGCACTGGAGATAGGACTGCTTTAAAGATGACACAGAAGTTATACCAGCAGCACAGTGAGTAACAACCAGACTCGTATTAACAGAAGTCAACTACTGTCGAATATAACATTTATTTTGCAGTTACTGGATTGGTTACCCTAATGCAAAATGCAACTTATCATTTCCACAGCACAGTTCTGGAGAACAACAGGTACAATACTTACCAAGCATTATTGTACCATCTAATATAGATATCTGGGAAAGACTGGCTGGAGGTCAGCACTACTTTCACTATTGCTGATATTGCTTTATATGCCTTATTAAGAATACTCCAGAAATATATCACAGTTCTTACGAATCTATAGTCTACAACTTACATAATATGTTACCTATGCTGGAGATTTTAATCACATTTTAATCAGATAGAAATACTTTTTAAAAAATATTTATATTTCTCTCAAAAAAAGGAAGAAGGATATATATTGGGATTCAAGTTTTCTTGAAATTCCAATATATATACATTGCTCCTGGAAGCACGAAGCCGAGAACACCAGCCTGAAGATGACGAATGAGACTTCGTCGAAACGTTGCCAAGACACCTCCAATTTTACACAGGAGAAGACCCGAATAACCAAAGACCTACATACAAACACCCGCAAAAACCTCAGAAAATGAATTCAAGTTAATAGATATTTGGCATTTTCTAAATCCAAAATGTAGATAATATACATTTATACATGCATATGTTTTGGATTTGGATTATTTTTATTGTGTCTGTTTTGGTTATCAAGTTATGGATTATATCGCTTTATTGAAATTTCAGATCATGCTCCTGGGACTCTAATTTTGAAGTAGGTCATGTTAGATGGACATTTCTTTTTTCAGAGATTCTTGTATTAAGAATGGAAATAATTTAATCTCTCTTAATTGTTCTATGAGGTTTACACAGTGGTGGGTTGCCCCTAGTTCAGACTGGTTCACAAGAACCAGTAGTAAAACCGGTGGGAGGCTCCGCCCACTAACCCAGACGTCATCAGGAAGTTTCTGCACACACACAAAAGTGCATGGTCCCATTGTGAACTGGTAGTAAAGGTAAGTAGAACCCATCCCTGGGCTTACGCTACCGTAACATTAAAGCCTGAGAAAGATTCTACCAAGTGTTCAAACTATAATCTTGCCATAATCTTTGCTTATTGAGAATACTAAAATATTTATAATAAGATTAGTTAGGAGGCTACAGAAAATACTAGTATCTTTGAATAATAATCTGAGTCTAGATTGATAAAAATACATGAGAATCTGACAATATTCACCTGGTAACTGATATTACAAAAGTAGCTGCAACTAAACCAATGTTCTAATTTTGTTGGACTCTGAAAAGACCTGTTGAAAATAATGTCCATCTGGATTCAGTTCTAAGTGGGGAGAAAGACACTGGAAACATGGAGGCTGCTTGGAAAGCTGCTTTAATGGAGCAGAACCATTAAGCACATGGTCCTGGTGCAGTTGAACACATGGAGTGAAGACTGAGTGTTATTTATACCCTCTCTTGGGCTTTGAATGTGAGCTTCCTGTTCCTGTGGCAAGGGCAGGTATTCTATTGATTGCTGTAGGAGTCATGTGCAAATCCTTGTCGGAGATAAGTCTGGTTGAACTGTGCTGGGTGAGGGTGGGGGGGGGGATGTTTTGCCCTTCCGAGCTCCAGAGGCTTTCCTTGAGCCTCCAGAAGGGCAAAAATGGCCTCCCCAGGCTCCAGAGGCCCTCCCTAACTTCCAATAGGCCCATTATTCACCCTCCCCAAGCCTCCATCTGTGCCCTGCACTTACCTGCATCCAAAATGGGCCGTGTGGGGACTCTTGGGAGGGGCAGGGTGGATGGGCGGGGATTTGCGGCCCCAAATGGCACAAAATCTTAGCTAGAAGATTTCCCGAACCCCTGCAAACCCCCAGCAGCCCACCCCTGCTTCCGACACAGCTTACCTCCTGTGTCTGCTTAGGCACAAACAGACTGTGGTTACAGCACAGGTAGAATAGAGACCTTTGTTCTTGAGAATAAAATATCCTTTGCACAGTATGTCCGAATTTCATTTTTTATTTGTTCTCGCAACACCCCAGTTTGTGAAAATCCTAACTTTTTAACAAATATAGTATGGCCTAATGCAGTGGTGAAATCCGAATCAGTTTACTGCTGGTTCGCTGACTGCATATGTGCACTATGTTTCAAATATGCACAGTGTGCACATGCATGCTGTGCACCAAACATATGTAGTATGCGCATGTGTGGCACATGCCAGACATGTTCTGTGTGCATGCACTTATGCACTGCGCACCAAAAGAAGGCTTGGGAATCTAAGTAGAAGCAAGGGAGAGGATCAGCTGTGGCGCGCGATTTAGCTTTGCTAGAAAGCAGGATTTTCTTCTTTCTAGCATAGCTAAATTGCATGGCACAGCTGATTTCCCCCCACCCCGCTGTTCTACTTATCTTTCCAAGCCTCCTTTTGGCGCATGCTGCTCACTCATGCATGTGCAGTTCACACTAAAAGGAGACTTGAAAATGTAAGTAAAACAGCAAGGGGGGAGGAATCAGCTGTGGTGCATGATTTAGCTTTGCTAGAAAGAAGGAAATCCTGCTTTCTAGCAAAGCTAAACCCTACTGCATAGCTGATCGTCAGAAATACCAGTTTAGAGGAACTGGTAGCTTTTTTTTTTATTACCGCTTCATCTGAACCGGTAGTTTTTATCACTACTGGTTTGCCCAAACCAGAGCAAACTGGTAGCATTTCACCCCGGCTCAATGTGATTACAATAAAGTGTCTTAGAATTATACTAAGAATTGTTTGTTTTAGCCATGGTTTGCTGAATAGGCCATATTAGTTGGATTCTAACATGCTGTTGAGTCATACAATACAGTTTATAAATCACAAAATATGGATTTACAAACATGCTAGACCATAAGGTGTTTTATTTGGTTTTGATATGGCTTGTTATGTAACCTGTCTCTGTTTTCAATGTCTTTCCAATTTGCGTGTGTGTGTGTGTCCTTAAGATAATGTGAACTATTCCAAAGGTTCTCAACCACTGGAACTGGTCCATGGCCTGTTAAAAACCGGGCCATGCTAGCGATGGGTGAGTGAGTGAAGCTTCATCTATGCATGTATGGGCTCTAGGTTGTGGACAAAACTATCCTCCCCCCCCCCCACCCCCTTGGGCTGTGAAAAAGTTGTGTTCCACAAAACCAGTCCCTGGTGCCGGAAAGGTTGGGAGTCGCTGCTCTATTCAGTAATCGTTAAACAAAAAAGTCTAAGATATTTTTACTCTGCCGTTGATGCTCTAAACTACTGTGAGCACAAATCTATTATTATGATTTTCATCTTTAGAAAGAGATAATAAAAGTAATGACTCTGCAAAATATATCACTTCCAAATGTGGATATAATTGTTTCCCAAAATTTGAACATAATACCGTAGTTAGTATGGAGAAAAAAGAACTACAGAGTAGCAAATATATTTGTCAAATTTAAACTAAATAACATTGATATTTATTTTACTTTATTTTAATATCTGATATAAATTGATTTCGTCCCAGATTTCTATTACTGTGTCTTCATTAAGCTATAAAGGCACACCAAGATCACAGTATTTAATTGGGCAAGATCAATTACCATACTTAATTCAAGAATTAGTATCTTACAAGCTGCAAACTAAGCAATGAGCATAGCAGGGAAACAATAGCCTTTAAATTTAAAGTGGTCCAAGTGTCAGAAATCGCTTAAGGTGAGTCTTACACATTTTGATGTATTGACTACCTGGACTATATTATCTATTCCCAATTTAATTTTTGACATTGTCCCTTTTGCTCCAGTCTGAAATATAAACCATTTTAATGCTATTTATATCCATTGAACTTTAATTAAGACTGCAAGAATTTTAAAATAAAAACTAGTTAGAGTTTGAGTCTTCAACATCAGTGATTGCCATTGGCACACCAACATCTAACACATATTGCTTGCTTTTAATTTCTGTGATATGTAAATTCATTCATTTTGACTTAGTATGATGTATTTAGTATGATGTACAGAATAAACTAAGTTGCTGTTCTAGTTTAAAAAAAAAATCTAGTTTAGTATAACTTATCCAATGTATCAAGATCAAAAAGTTTCAGCAAAAGTTTCTGCCTTTTCCAGTTTGTATTTTTTTTAAATCTCTGAAAAACTAAATACAAAAGATAACAGATGATAAAGCCTGAAATTTAACAGTAGGAGAGGAGGGATTTCAAAAGTGATTTTCTTCAATTAACTCCCCAAAATTGCATTCATTCCCATTTTTTTACACAACCATTTGTGGTTCAAATTCCATTGAATTTATGCATATATGGGTCAGTGGTGGGTTTCAAAATTTTTTACTACTGGTTCTGTGAGTATGGCTTGGTGGGCATGGCATGGCTTGGTGGGCGTGGCTTGGTGGGCATGGCAGGGGAAGGATACTGTAAAATCTCCATTCCCACCCCACTCCAGGGGAAGGATACTGTAAAATCTCCATATCCTCCTGATCAGCTGGGACTTGGGAGGCAAAGAATAGATGGGGGTGGGGCAGGGGTGGGATTTGAGTAATTTAACAACCGGTTCTCTGCCCTAATGATTTCTTCCAACAACCAGTTTGCCAAACTGCTCAGAAAGATAACAACCAGTTCTCCCGAAGTGGTGCGAACTGGCTGAATCCCACCACTAGGGTGGGGCCAGTCAGAATTTTTACTACCGGTTCTCCGAACTACTCAAAATTTCCGCTACCGGTTCTCCAGAACTGATCAGAACCTGCTGAAACCCACCTCTGATCTGGGTACAGTAGAACCCCTGGTCACAAGCATTTCTGACTACAACCAAATCGGTTTCCAACCAAAAAATTCACAATTTTCCCCCCCTGCAGCCGATTTCCCCTTCAGTGTAAGCACCAAATTTCCAAATTAGGAAAAGTGTAAGCACCAAATTTCCAAATTAGGTTCGAGTCACAACCAAATCGGGTTGTGACCAAAGTTATGGAACAAATTATGGTTTTGACCAGAGGTTCTACTGTATTTTGAATATCCAGGCCACCTAAAACTAGTTAATTATCCTGCAGGGAAGACAAGTAAAAGTAAAAGATACAAAAAGTCTTTTCCTTTTAATGAAAGGAATCAAATATATGAGCATAATAAAGCATAATAAAATTATTTATGTTTAAAGGTGCTAGAATTAAAAAGAAGAGCAGACTTGGAGCCCTCCTTTGAAATGTAGGATTTAGAAGTGCCAGTGTTAGCCTCTACTTGCTTATCAGATGATAAATTCCAAGAGTCGTATAATAATTTACATTATGTTTTTAATTCTTTTTTATCACTTTCAGAAATTACATAAGTCATAACTCTGTGAATTTCAAGCTCTTTTGCATTCTTCTGGTGAGGGGCCCAGTGATCACTGCAGTTGTACTGTATATGCTAATAAAAAATGTTGCATCTCTGTCTAATTGCTTTGGTTTTTTGTCTAGATGGGCATTTTCCCACAATATATTAAAAGTAAGGGAGATCATTTTCCTTTGGTTAATCAGTTAATATATAGGAAGTGGACCCTGTCCTAGCGTGGGAGTAATGCTAGGAAGAAGAAACAGTTAATATAGAGACAGTGTTCATTTAGTGACAATTGAGACCAGCAAGTTGGTTGTTAAAGTAATTGCTAAGTGAAATTGCAACAGTGCTTAAGATTTTAGTTCAGCTTTCCTTTGCCTCTGATGATTAGTCATAAAGTCAATATTTTTATCACCATTGTAACTGAATGGTCAGTAAATGAACGGTTATTAAACAAAGACCAACTGTATATCATTGCTACAATCGTGGGATGGATAGATGCATATAGATGAATGAATGAGGATTGCTGTGTGAAAAAAAAAGAAAGGTGATAAAGGACATACTTGTGAAGCATGTAGAAATAAATTACAGGAGGCTTTATATTAAATAATCTTCCAATTCCAAACTATTTTTTATTGATTGCTTTTGTCCTCTAATTTGATAGACCTCATTAGGAAATCAGCATATGATCCAAATGCCATTCTCAGAAATAGCTCAACATATAAAATTCTAGTAACATTTTTTTCTGTAGTATGTATGCACTGTATTACTTAAAACTTCTTAAAATTTTATTTTAAATGAAACACTAAACAATTCAGTGCCACTTGATGGCAGTAAAGTCCTGGTACATTTTTGTACAAACTCAGCATCATGTGGTAGCCTCCTAATAGATCTGCTTTGTAACAAAGAATATTCATAATGGAAGCTTAATAACAGGTAAATCAATATTTCATTATATTTAAACATTTACATATTAACACAGTCACTTTAACCAAGAAAGCAAATTAACAAATACATGCTGGCCTCTAGTAATCACTTTGTTCCTTTCTAGGTGCACACAAATCCAACACTTGATTATCTTTTTCAGGATTTTTGCAGTTATTGATGTTGATTGGTCTGTAGTTTCTTGGATCCTCTTTTTTCTCCCTTTTTGAAGGTTGGAACCACATCAATTTTTTTCCAGTCCACTAGCAGTGTAAACCATGATCCCAGAATCCAAAGTCTCAATGGTACCATCGGTTGAGCAAGCAATTTGCCTGTAGAATCATCCATTCCCTCATGGGTGTTGACCTTCCATTGGAACTATGGATGAAAAAGCTACCTGTGCTCCTAAACTCTTTTGCCTTCCTGCCTAACCACTCATAATCCTTTGATATTTTTTCGGGGTCTTTTTTGTTGAACTGTTTGTCCCAACATGAAAGAGGAGAAAGGGATAGTAATCAGTTGGCTTGATTGATTGGGTAAGCCATCTCTGATCTTTTGCACCTGAGAGACAACATACCTCGCTAGATTGCTCAGTCTACAAATTGCTGATAGTGTACATTTGAGAAAAGAGTCGTCAGTCACCACCATGCCTTTTTCTCTTTGGGGAACCTGAAGGACTCCTCTTCTCTGTGACAGTTGATGAAGAAGGGGTCTGCATGTTTTATTCCAGGAGGAAATCGATTTTCAGCTCCAGCAATAGAGACAGTTCTTCATAGGGTTTTTTGTCCTGTTCTGTCATCCCTCCCTCCCTCCCTCCCTCCCTCTACTATTGATCTATCTATCATCTATCTATTGTCCATCTCTCTCTCTCTCTCTCTGTCTCTGTCTCTGTCTCTCTCTCTCTCCCTATCTATCTATCTATCTATCTATCTATCTATCTATCTATCTATCTATCTATCTATCTATCTATCTATCTACATATATCTATCTATCTATATCTATATTGTTGTTGTCAGTTGCGAAGTCGTGTCCGACCCTTCGCGACCCCATGGACAAAGTTCCTCCAGGCCTTCCTGCCCTCTACCATCCTCTGGAGTCCATTTAAGCTCCCGCCTACTGCTTCAGTGACTCCATCCAGCCACCTCATTTTCTGTCATCCCATTCTTCTTTTTCCCCTCAATCTTTCTCAGCATATCTATATCTATATCTATATCTATATCTATATCTATATCTATATCTATATCTATATCTATATCTATATCTATATCTATATCTATCTGTCTATTATTTATCTATATCTATCATCTATCATCTATCTATCATCTATCTATTATCTCTCTCTCTCTCTCTCTCTTATATATATATATGTGTATATATATATATATATTTGTATGTTTTTTGTGTTAAGTCATCCTGGATAACCACGAATGGAAGAGATATCACAAATCTCCAATTTTTGCCTTTCAGCCCAATCTCATGGGCCATCCAGACAGTATAATATAGCCGACAAGCTATTTTCTATGTTTTTAATATTTTTGCTGGTAATTCTATATAAATAAAGGGAGGCTGTTATAGATCTATTTCGAGTTTATTTGCTCTCATCAGACAGTCATACCCTTACTGGGATTTGAACCTGGGCCGTATGCCTGCAAGGCAGTTGATTTAACCTTCTTTATTTATTTATTTATTTAACCTTCTTTATTGGCCAAGTGTGATTGGACACACAAGGAATTTGTCTTGGTGCATATGCTCTCAGTGTACATAAGAGAAAAGGTACATTCATCAAGAATCATAAGGTATAACACTTAGTGATAGTCATAGGATACAAATAAGCAATCAAACATATTAGGAAACAATATAAATTATAAGGATACAATCAACAAGGTTACAGTCATACATACATACATGTATGTATGTATGTATGTGTGTATGTTTATCAATCTATTATCTAATAATTTTTTTGGCTACTTTAATATTTTTCCCATCTCTGCAGAATTTCCTACCTTTCTGCATTCAGGAAGCTCGTATGTACTGGAGGCAATAGGGCTCTACTACTGTTGCTCCATAATTACTACTATTTGAAGTATTGATAATCTAATACAAAGCTGGATTGCCTCCAAGTTGATTAGATTTATGCGCTTTGTTCTCTAAAATCCCAGGTTTAGCCAACAAGAGTCAACTGGTACAAGAGCCAATAAACACACACCCAGAATTACAAAGCAGGATATCTTTCTATTCAGGAATTATTTTTCAATGTTTCATCATCTTTTTACACAAAAGTCAATTTCCAGCTACCTCAGAGTTTTAGCTGTTAGTAATTTTCACTTTTTAAAAATTAAATTGTATTTTATGTTCTATATTTTAACTCTTGTTAACTGTCTTTAATATCAATCGAATACAAAAGTGGAGTATCAATCAAATAAATGATTTTTCTTTATAAAGCATCCTACTTTAGCTGGAAAAAGAAAAGGCATTTTGTTATTCTGTTCAGAAAAATAAGCAAAGATCTTGCCTTTGATTGACAGCAGCAAGATAGTTCTGTAGTATCTAATTTGCTTCCCTTGTTTTGGCTGTCAGAGGCACCATGGGCCAGTCCTTTGCTATTTTGAGGCCAGCCCATTGGGCCAGATTTAAGCACCCTGCAGCCCAGATGCACCCCATGGTCTTGAGTTTGGCACCCCGGACCTATATGATTGTCTAACCTTTAACCCCTTGCATACAAACAGATCTCTTGCATCTAGATCAAGGTTTCCACAAGAGGTCACCCTGGGAGTTTCTTATTTAAGCAAATGAAAGCCTTCAAACATCCAACCCTACGTTGGCTCACCGTAGTGGGCAGAGGGCTGGGATTGTGTACATACATGCCAGTGAGAAGTGAGCAAAATCCACACCGAGTAGGGAGTGAGGAGTGAGGAGGAGAGAAGAGAAGAACAGCAGGTGGTGGGAGAGTGTGCTCAAGAGGAAAGCAACTATTGGGCCTCTGTGCTGGGGCACTCCTTGTCTGACTGCCAGCTTGTCAGTCTGCTTTTCTGCTGGGGCAGCAGCTTGGTGAGCTTGCCAGCTTGGTGAGCAAGTGCAGATCTAGGGCTGGGTTGGCCCAATACCAGTGGCAGCAGGATCCACCCATGGGGAGCAGAGAAGAAGGCGGGGGAAAGGAAAAGTTTAATTCTTTATTTTTAGTTTAAGAACATGTTATTAATGCATGACATGTGCATGACTACACATAAAATGAATATAATAATTTTATAACTTCTGGCCTATATTTGAACCTAAGTATTCAGGAGTTTTCTGAAGCCAGAATAATATTTTAGGGGTTCCACCAGACTCAGAAGGCTGATTTAGAGTCTTACACAGTTTGAAATGTCAGACTTGCCCAGCCGGCCCGAAGCCTGGAAATATAAATGATTTGTTATACATATGTTGATACCAGAATAATAAAGTTTTCACTGGTCATGTGGTGTTTATTTATGGGATTTGTGATCATTAATGCATAATAGAGGGATTGCAATGCAAAACAATATTTTTGTTAAGTTGAATATTCACCAAAGCAAGAACAGGTTGAACTCCATGGCTTAATAATGTTAATCCCATTGAATTCAAAAATGTTACTGCATTTTAAATATCATTACTTAGAAATAATAACCCCTAAGCATGCTTAGATAGCTTCAAAATAGAGCCTTACAGATAATATAATTAAAGCACATCATTTTTGCAACATTGATCCTCTTTTGTCTCACACTTTTCTTTAAATTTTGCCATATAAGAATAAGGAACGGAAGGAAATATATTTTTAAAAATGTTTCCAACTCTTTAAATAATCTTGGGTTGTATTCTGAGCGACATATACAGAAAAAGGAAAGGACAATGTTGGTGGAAGCTATTATAAAAATTGGAAAACTATATTAGCATTTCTTCTACCGTGTTTTCTTGAAAATAAGACCCTGTTTTATATTTTTTGTACCCCAAAATAAGCACTTGGCCTTATTTTCAGGAAGGTATTATTAATTTGGGGCACATGGGGCAAGACGGGGCTCTTCTTGCTGTCTTACCTGATTTCCAGCTCTGTCTCCCTAATTCTAACCAGAGGAATTGGCGGGGACCAGCTGTGCATGCGGTTATTTTGGGGAAAGTTTATTTTGGGGGAGGGCTTATTTTAGCCATGTGCCAAAATCCCTATTGGGCTTATTATTTGGGGAGGTCTTATTTTCGGGGAAACAGGGTAACTGAAATAAATTATAAATAAAACACTGGAATTTTTATTTATAGTAAAAATCAATTTAGCAAGTTAACTCACTAACATTTTCTTCACTAAATTTCCTCTTCCCTGTCCAAGTAAATGTTATTTAGTTTGAATTGACTGAATATTAAATGCTTCTGGTTCTGTTTTCTCAAAATGGTCTGTCTTGGGAGTTGCAATTCAAAGCATTCTGGAGAGTATCAGATTAGGAAAAGGTCATTGAAAGATCATGAGAAACCATATAACTATTTTAAGAAGGTGAGCAATTACATTTTTATATCATATTTTATATAATAGCAAGACTGGTGCAAACTATCTGATCCTTACTTCAATACTTTCTCAATCTGCATAGCATGTCTCTTTCCAGGCTTTATGAATAAAGGAAGACCATGGAAGATCCTTCACCCAAGAATCTTTTCCATTTTTGCAATACAGTTGTAAAAGAGTTACAGTGGGGCAAAAAAGTATTTAGTCAGCCACCAATTGTGCAAATCTCCCACTTAAAAAGATGAGAGACGCCTGTAATTGTTGTCATAGGTAGACTTCAACTATGAGAGACAAAATGAGAAAACAAATCCAGACAATCACATTGTGTGATTTGGAAAAAAAATATTTGCAAATTATGGTGGAAAGTAAGTATTTGGTCAATATTAAAAATTCATCTCAATACTTTGTTATATATCCTTTGTTGGCAATGACAGAGGTCAAATGTTTTCTGTAAGTCTTCACAAGGTTGGCACACACTGTTGCTGGTATGTTGGCCCATTCCTCCATGCAGATCTCCTCTAGAGCAGTGATGTTTTGGGGCTGTCTCTGGGCAACACGGACTTTCAACTCTTCACCATAGTGGAGTTTGGAGTGTGACTGTTTGAGGTTATGAACAGGTGTCTTTTGTACTGATAACAAGTTCAAACAGGTGCCATAATATAAGTGGAGGACAGAGGTGCCATTAATATAAGTGGAGGACAGAGGAGCCTCTTAAAGAAGAAGTTACAGGTCTGTAAGAGCCAGAAATCTTGCTTGTTTGTAGGTGACCAAATACTTATTTTCCACCATAATTTGCAAATAAATTCTTTCCAAATCAGACAATGTGATTGCCTGGATTTGTTTTCTCATTTTCTCATTTTGTCATAGTTGAGGTCTACCTATGATAACAATTACAGGCCTCTCTCATCTTTTTAAGCAGGAGAACTTGCATAATTGGTGGCTGACTAAATACTTTTTTGCCCCACTGTATATTTCTGAGTACTACAATCCCTGGAAGAGATGATGCAGCAATTTTCCTTGAATAATACCATACACTCAAAACAAAACAAAAGTTTGGCCAAATTATTATAGTCGTTGGGAGGGTTGAACATTCAATGCAATCAATACAGCATTTTAAAGATGGAAATAATAAAGAACTACAAACAAAATTGTTTTGTTAGTTGAAGTTGAATACTTCAGTCTATTCATCTTCTTGTATAACACGTGAACAGTGTTTATAATATAATATAATGAGACATGGACCTGAAATAATATGGGAAGGAATAGTGTTGATGCCTCCAGCAGAAAACAAGTCCCTATTCAATATAATTTACCAAAGCAGCATGACTGTTTGTAAAAAAAATACCTTGGATCTTATACATTAATATAAAGTTACTCATCATTATTTCAGATTCCTGTATGGTAAGCAATCCAATCTCGATAGTAAGTAACTCGTGTATAGACTCCAGGTTTATTTGGCTTAGCACATTCATCTCCCCAGCTTACTATGCCAACAAGATACCAAATTCCTCTTGAATCAGATGTAACCAATGGTCCACCAGAATCACCCTAAAAGGGATGGAAGATCACTTTAGAAAGATCAGGATTTTTCACTATGGAAAAATCCATAGTGTATATAACCATATGATAAATAGAACTGTTTTATCAAATATGATGCCATCTAAAATGATTTCGCTAGACATAAAATCTTTTTAGAGGAAGATATAATGGGGTCATCTGAAGACCACATTTCTCTTCTGCCTTCCAAGCCTTCATGGCTGGACATATTGTCAACTTTAAGGGCTTTAAAATACAAATTAATATAGAAATGGAATAGAATAAACAAAGCAATAAAAATAAAGATCACATATTTCCCATCCTTAGCCATAGTTTTCCCATTCCTTTCCCCAGATGCACCACCATAACCATGGAACTGCAAACAAATAAAATAAAAATGGCCATCCATATTTTGTATCTCCTAGAACAGGGGTTACCAACCTTTTGGACCCCAGGGACCACTAAATTCATAATTTTAAAACCCCCAGACCACTAATATGATCTACCTAATGAATGGCTGGGTGGGCATGGCAAGATGGTCATGTGACTGGGTGGGAGTGGCCAACTCGATATCAATCACATTGAGGGGCGCCTTGCCAGCCTCTACTCGCCACTCCTTGCCTGCCCGCCTGGACTCCTTAGGGCCCCAATAGGAAGCAGTTGCTGGAGCTAAGCAGCCACCATGAGAAAGAGTTAGCAAAACAGCTGACTCACTTCAGATTGGATCTGACCAAGAAGGAGTCTCAGCAGAAGCACCTCACTGAGGACTACAAGCATAGGTTTCCAAGTAGAAGAACGACCTGTGGGAATGTAAGGCCAGGTACAGGCACCTAGAGGCTCAGCGGGCTGAGATGGTCAGCCAGTTCCAGACCATGATGCCATCCCACTGGAACAAGGCCCTCGGGCTCTTCGCCACCAGCAGCACCTCCCTCCAGCCTTCGCGCAAAGCCCTGCACCAGGAGACTGAAGCAGACCACAAGTCGGAATTTCTGCCCCCCTCCAACCCGTGCAAAAAGACCCAGAAGGGGGAGACTCTGCAGCAACACAAACTTTCATTGCACGTATCCGGCCCAGGGGCCATAGTTTGAGGACCCCTGATTTAGTGCAATATAAAAAATGCAAATAGTTGTTCTGCGGACCACCAGAATTTTCTCAGGAACTGCCGGTGGTCCACGGACCACCAATTGGTGACTGCTGTCCTAGATCACCTCTTTTTAAAAAGATTTTTTAAAATTCTGCCTTTATTTTTTACGAATAACTCAAGGTAGCTAACATACATAATACTTCTTTGTTCTATTTTCTCCAGTGAAGTAGATTGGGATAAGAAAAGATGACTGGCCCAGCCTAGACTAGGACTAAAACTCATAGATTCCTATTTTTTTAGCCAGCATCTTAAATACTACACCAAATTGTTTTTTCCCCATCTAAATCTCTGTTACTTAGTTATAGAAAAAGATGGTGGTGTATAAATAAATGGATTTTGCTCCAGCAGAAAAATACTATTAAATCATAATATATGCAGGAGCCTTTTGCTGACTTCTAGGTTATTATTACACCTACCTGACAAGCATCGCTTCCTCCTTCCAGGTATCCAGCACAGAGCATTCCAGATGAAATGGCTCCATTATATACTTCTCTTCTGTTGCAAATTTCATTACTTATAATTTTCACTTCTGTTTGACGAAGTTCACCAACACTGGGACCTGATTTTCAAGTAATAATGGAGTATTTTATCCATGAAAATTCATTATCAGGTTATAGAATAGCACAACCACAAAACACATATGCTTAGTCTGCGATTTTGGCCTTGGTATCAGAAATCCTTTAAATTCCATCCCTTTAAAAGATATCTTCCTGTGATAATTTAGCCTTCTACAATACATTATTGTCAAAAAGTTCCAACTCTGTTATTCTGTGTCCTAACTAACGCTGTCAGGTGGATCCATCAGGTTCAGAACCTCAGAATGAAACATTAATTTCCACAACTGAACATTTATGTATTTATTTATCCTGCCTATCTTTTACAAACAAGTCAAGGTGGCAAACATGCTGTGGAAAGTATACCCCAAAAGAACAGTGCCAGAAACCTCACAGCACCTGAAACTTCCTGCCCCCTGACAAGATTAACCGCCAGGATAGGAAAGACAAAGCCCCAGGAACAGGATTAACCTATTGAGGCAGGAAGACAGGATACAGGGCAATCATTTTAACTAGAGGCACACAAATAAATCCATCAAGCTGCAGAAACTTCTAAGGGGAATTAACCATAAAAGGCTCAGAGTCACACTTCCAAGTTTGCTTGCAAGCCAGTAGTGAGCTGTGTCACTACTTTTTTTGCCTTCCTGAATTAAAGGATCCCTTTTCTGGCAGCTGCTTCCATGTCTATTTCTTTTCAGCATCGGTGACTGCTTCCCAGCTGGGAACAAACCAAGGAAATTTCTTCCAACAATGCAACACACCTTCCTCACCTTATTTTCTCTACAACAATAGCTCTGTGAGGTAAAAATGCAACTGGCTCTTCTGAGAGAGAGAGATCACCCAGCTGGCTTCCACTGAAGGACTTGAACTCAAGGTGTCCTACTTTCTAATCTGGTGCCTTAATCACTAGGCCAAATTGCCATGATATCAAGTGTTTCTCTTCCTGAAATCTTTATGGATACATCTGGTTAGGAAGAGAAGTAAACCCACCTACTAGTATAATTTAATAGCTCTATAATCTGGAACCAACTCTACTGTGGTTAACAAATGATCAAAGAATGATTATTCACCCAAGCCAACTAGCCCCAAATAGGGAGCTACTAACCGTCATCTTTAAGAGCACCAAATCCTGTAACAGCACAAGTCGTATTCTCTGGAAAAATATATGAAGCTTCTGGAAGACAAATACGATGTACAGCAGTTGTAAATTCCACTGGGGATGAAATCTGTACAACAGCAATATCATATTCATGGTTCATGACATTATTAGCATAATGCTTATGTATGATGATCTGGCGAAGGTTCCTTCTCACTTTTGGAGGTCTTAGACGAGCCCCAAAACTACTTGTCCAACTTCTGACATCTCGGACACTGAAAGACATTAGGGAGTACAATAAGAACTCTATTTGCATTTTCATTTATTGTAAACAAAATTTCACAATGCTAGCTGTTTTCCAGTTTTTCCCGCACTCTCACCATCATCAAACTTCAAGGTTAGAAATACATTCAGTTTATAAAATGGAGTGTTTAGGGAAACACCAGATGTGAACAGAGATAAGGAGCTAAACACCACTCTCCCTTGTACAATTTTATTAGTTTTGAACATATGAGACAAATTGTATTAGTGGTAACATCTGTGCATAAATGAACTGGAAAATTTTATTGATTAAACATGTTGATTCAGATGTAGTCTTAGAGGTATGGGAAAGATTTACTCACCCTCTAAAACAATGAGCAGCAGTCACAAGCCAGTTATTGCTGATCAATGTTGCTCCACAACGATGAATGCCATTCAGCTGGAGACTAGCTTGCCAGGGCCATTCCCCTTCCCCTGCAATGGTTCCTCCATAGATTCTCTCCACAGATCTGTCCAGTCGTGTCCCACAGCCTGCTCCAACCCCCCCCAAAAGAATGTTAATTCATTTCTTTTCAGAGAACAGAACACTTTATTAAAGGGAATCTGGGGTTTTGCCAGATGTATAGAAATCATAGTTTATTAGAACACAATTTTTAATGTTAAAAAATAAACAAAAGCACTCTTCTTTGGAAATATGGAAAAGGGCTTAATTTTATTCATGTTTACCTGGAAAACATTCTTCCCAAAAAGGGTGGAATGTATTAAACAGCCATACATTATTCATTCACTGAACATTAAGAGAAAAGGGTAAGGGACTATCAAAATATAATTGTTTCTGTTCATTCTGCCTTGATATTTTTTTTTTGTCCTAAATTATTCATTCACAGCAAAACAAGAAAAGAATTGCATAATCTGTTTGAATACAGGTAGTTCTCAATTTCTGTACAATTGGGACAGAATGCCTAAGAACTAAACCAAATGGTTATTAAGTGAGTTGCACCCAAATTTATCATCTTTTAGTCACGTTCTTAAATAAATCACTCCAATTGTTAAGTGACTCAAACGGCTATTAAATGAATCTGGTTTACCACATAGATTTTGCCTATTGGAAGCTAACTAGTTAAGTCTCAAATGGTAATCATGTGACTACAAAGTGCTGCAACTGTAAAATGCTAGACACTGTCTTTCTGGACAGACTTTCTTTCCACCAAATAATTACAGAATAATTTCTGGGTTCAGGAACGAAAATAGGTATGTTTTGCAGTTTGCTGAGATCAGCTCAGAAATATTGTTCTTTTTTCTCTTAGAGAAAAATACTATGTACAGTTCTGTAGAAATATCTCATCCTTAAGAAAAAAATTCATGGATAATCTAAGTTACAATATTACAAATGTGAATTTAAAATTTATTTTCATGACTCATTACTATATTTAAAAAAGAGGCTCCAGTATCTTCTTTGTCTTCATAATATTATTTAGTGGAAGTGACTTCAAATGTAATAATCAAGCTGAAATAACAAATTTGTGATGATAGGGCATACTAGGAGATTAAAAAAGAGTTTGAGAATGATGTTGCTAAAGCAGCCTTTCTCAATTCGGCAGTCTTATCTTATACAGTAGATATGTCCAGTATCCCCAGTTATAAAATTAAAAACACTTGGACAACAGCATCCAGAGGAAAATGAGGTTAAACACACCAATTTTTAACAAATCTGTTTTCAAACAGAAAGCTGTTCTGATACTTACAACTGTAGAGAAGATTTGTACCATTTTCTTCATTTATTTCTGGAGAAAAAGATAGAGAGGACAAATTTTAATCTGGCAATAGTAATATTTTCCCCATCCTTGATCCTAAAGTACCTGATTCAATCAATCAATCAATCAATCAATCAATCAATCAATCAATCTAAATAGAGCTGGAAGGGACTTTGGAGGTCTTCTAGTGCAACCCCCTGCCCAAGCAGGAGAACCTATATACCGTTTCAGACTGTCCAGTCTTGTCTTAAAACCGCCCAGTGATGAAGCACCCACAATTTCTGACAGCCAGCTGTTCCATTGGTTAATTGTGCTCACTGTTAGGAAGTTTCTCCTTAATTCCAGATTGCTTCTCTACTTGATTAGTTTTCATTCATTGTTTCATATATATATATATATATATCTGTTTTCTGTTTTCTTCGGCGAAGCCGAGAACACCAGCCTGAAGATGATGAATGAGACTTTGTCGAAACGTCGTCAAGACACTTCCAATTTTACGTGGGAGAAGACCCGAATAACCAAAGACCTATACATATATACATATATACATATATACATATATACATATATACATATATACATATACATATACATATACATATACATATACATATACATATACATATACATATACATATACATATACATATACATATACATACATACATATATATATATATATATATATATAATTTTTAATTATTTTTTAAAACATACGCATAAAACACATTTTTTCAAAACAAAGCTTTTGATCCGGTCACAAATTAATACAAATCACTATCAAATCTTAATTTAATTAACACAACTTAATATTTTACTCACTTATTTCCCTCAGTTTTATCTATTTAACATGCCATTATCCCCAAAAATCCGTTACTTAAATCTTAAATCCTAATCAATTATAATTCCATTTTTCTCCTTCATTTACTTGGATGGATATGTTTTAAAAATATAAATCCTCACAATAATTATAAACATTCATAAAACAATTAATTCCAACATAATCATTGTATTTTTACTAATGAACTCAGCATTTATAGTCTTTATTTCTGTTATTAAAATTAACTTATTCATTTCATTTTAGCTATTAATCTCAACCTACTCCTCCTGATTTGGCTATCCCACCTCATTTTATTTTGCTATAAAACCCAAGATCTTTATCTTCATCTTTGTTGTTAAACCAATCATTTTTATTTCCTGGCTGTAAAACACAGCATAACCATTTTATTTTTGGCTGTTAAGACACAGCATGCTCATTTTGTTTTTTGGCCACTACACAGCGTATCCCTTTATGTTTTGGCTGTACACAGCATATCTATTTTTATTCTTTGGCTGTTAAACATAGCATAATCATAGTTGTTTTAACTATCTCTACTTAATTCTTTCTTTGTTGTTTCCATCCATCTACACATTACTTATTTTCAGTTAATCATATTTATCCTTATCCTTTCACATAACAATTTAACATTGAGACATGGTTTTTGCTTAAAATATACCTTAAAATATATTTATAAATTCCTTTTAACATTTTAAATTAATCATATTTATCTTTATCCTTTTTCATACCAATTTAACATTAATATATATTTCTTGCTTCAAACATACCTTTAAATATGTTTATAAACTGACATTTTAACATTTTTAACTTCTGTAAAAACCTTTTTATTACTACTATAATAAAACAGATGTAATGTACTACACCTGTACATTATTTTATTTATTTATTTTTAAATTTTATTTCATAATCAACATCCAAACATATAAGCATATAAACAAAACATAGTCAGTCATCAAAATATATCTTCTAATACATCATAACCTGAAAAGATTTTAAATTTTCCCCGCCCCCCCTCCCCCTATCCCCACCCCCACCCCCCCTCCCCCGACTTCTCAGAGCAAACAGGGTAAAACATTTAATAAACACTAAAAGAAAAACTCACACACTAACTATCTATAGATTTGTCACACTCTTGCACTTTAACTTTCCTTATTCATAACTAAATATAACTGTTCTTGCTTGAAGGTAGTTAATCCCAGTTGGTTCTTGTCCATTCTTCAGCAATAAGCAGATCTTTGTTATACCAATCAAAACCTAGTAACATTTAGCCATCGCATCTCCCACCCTTACATATATTACCACAGTAAAAAAGAAATACTTCAACTAATCTCCAGTAAAATATATTGTTAAAAACCTTATACTTTCCCTCCTATAAACTTATATTAAACATAAATTTATTCAACTTATTCTCTACAAATCCACTAGGTAAATTATCGAAAAACAAAATATGAAAATTTTAATAATATCCTTCTTGGAACCCTTGGATTCATATTGAGAGATTTATTCTGATCTTAATTTTAACATCCACAATAATTTCCTTCTAATCCATCAATTTAAAAAAAAAAGCCTTATACTTTCCATCCTATAAACTTATATTAAACATGAATCTATCCAACTTATTCTCTTCAAATCCACTAAATAACATTAATGTAATTTAAAACAAAATATAAAAGTTTTAATAATATTCTTCTTAAAACCCTTAAGTATATATTGAGAGATCTATACTGACCTTAATTTTAACATCCAAAAAATTTTCCTTTTAATCCATCAACTTTTATAGATTTAAAAAAAAACACTGTTCAAAATATACATCCAAACATAAGTAAAGATTTAGCCAGTAACCTATAACAATTGAAACATAACATTATTTAAAATAACTTTCCAAAGTAAATCATATCCCTAAATACAAGTAAATCATTCATTTTCACTCTAATATAACTTTTCAAAGCAAAACAAATCATATCCCTTAATACAAATATAGTAATACTTTTTCACCACTGTTATCCTCCTTAACAAGGAGGCGTGTAATTCTTCCACCTCCATTTTTCCCTGGCTTTTTTACGAGCCTTCTTCTTTCGTCTTATTCCTCCATCTTTTTTTATTTTTACAAACTCTTGAGTTTTCAGCTGTAATTTTTGAATCTTGCCATCTTCTGCAGGTCGCAAAATAATTCCTTTTGGAAAGCACACCTCCTTAACTAAGATTAAAAGTCCATTTTTGTAAAGAAATTGTAATGTTCCATTTCGAATCCTTCTTCACATCTTAAAAGTCCCAACACCTCCTGGCACTTTTCCTTTCAACTGTGTCAAAACCTCTGGATAGATCTCTCTCCGTATCTCCTGGTTAATCTCCTTCAAGCCTGTCAGCTTTCCATTCTTAATTTGAAAAACATCCATTCCATTTTCCACAGGCGCTTTTATCTGGGTTACTTCTTCCACCTCTTCCTTCAGCATCTCAGTATTATTTGGAATCTGAGATACCAATACATTGTCTCCCCTTGCATCTTTATTACAGATTTGAATAAAAATCTTGTCAAAATGCCCTTCCAATCTTTCCATTAACAAGGAGGTAAATGATTCTAGCCTTTCTTCCAAAAGATCCAGTGTCAGTATTCGTACATTTGCTGAAGTATGTGATAATAAGCCTTCATCCCTTTTAGAAATCTTTACCAAAGCCATTTCCAAAAAACACTTTCCAGCAGCCTCAGAACAAAGTCAGTGAAATTCTTATTCTCAGTCTCTAACAGATGTTACCCTTTAATAGTCAATAAGTCCTATTTTCATGAGCTGCAAACCTTAATTTCCACTTCATTCAGCAAAACTTCAAAATACTGACAGCTTTAACAACTTTAACAAGTGCAAATGAGCATTAACAATCACTTTCTTCTTTAGTTTTCATTTTCTATCAGTGCCATTTTGATTCTTTTAAAAACTTTCTCTCACCTTTGGAAGGAAATAATATTTATCGGAGTTAGTAAAGTAAAATACTTGCAAAGATTCTCCTGTTTTGCTCTGCCTGCGTTAAAATCACTCCTTGGTTCGCATCGGATCAATTGGTTCGCAGGGGTGGTCGTGACGCCTTGTTCTGTCAATGACAGAATCATCCCGGATCTGGAACTGCTTCAGGCGCTTGGGGAGCCCTCACCCTCTACACCCCCAGGATTAATCCTGGAGGTTTTGGGAAGCTCTACCCACGCCTGTGCACTCGCTTCCCCCTCTTCGCCCGAGGGGAAAGTTCCAAGCCACCAGAACAGCTGATTTTCACTGTTTTGGCCGCTTTACAGATCGCGGGAGTTGGAGCTCCCAAAAAAGCTGACACGGCGCTGGCGGTGCCACCGGAAGACTACATTATTTTATTTTTAATCACATTGTTTCAATCTTCTTTTTTCTTTTTCCAGTTGTGTTTATCTTATTTCTTCATCTCCTCAGCTGCAAACATATATTTCCTTTCATTTTCAAAGTTTTTTTTTATTAAAAAAGTTTTACAATACAATTTTAATATCCCTTCCCCTCCAACCCCCCCACCCCAACAACCACCCCCTCCCCTCCCCCCTCCCCCTCCCCCTTCCCCCCCGACTTCCACTATTAAACAATCATATATTACAATCAGCAACCAACAACTTTTTAGGTGAGATCTAGCTAACAATATAACAAATTTAAGCTTAAATAATACAAAAAATATTCTAAACTTATAAAATCTATTACCCCCCTAGCCAAATATATAACCACATGGATCATTTATAAAAACTCATAGAAAATTTCGCATACTAAATATAACACTTGTCTTTAAAGAAAAATAATAAAATAATTTTGAGCATCTTAAGTTTTAGTTTAAAATGTCATATAAATCCCAAAATTTACTCTTAATAATATTTCTTAATCAATCAAATATAAAAGTCAGCATTAAACAGGATAAGCAAAAAAGCATCAAATAAGATAACAAATTTAACCTTTTAAAGTAGAAAAAATTAAGCTATTTTTAAAAAAAATATAAAAGTATATCAAATTCAAACAGTACATCATCATAAAAATATAAATTCAATTATATAGTTAATAGACATTATTATAACTCAAGTGCTACTTGAAACTTCTTACTTTGATATTTATTCTGCATGTATACTACCCATTTCTTCCACTCCTTAGTAAAAGCTTCATGGGTCCTGTCTTTCAGGTATGCAGAAATCTTAGCCATTTCTGCAAAATTAGACATCTTCAATATCCATTCCTCTATAGTAGGTACACTATCCTTCTTCCAGTATTGTCCAATCAGTAATCTAGCTGCAGTGAGCATGTATAAAATTAATCTCGTTTCAGTTGATGAACAGCCCTTAACTATTCCCAGCAAGAAAAACTGAGAAAATTCAAGCTTCTTCCTCAAAATGTTCTGCATTACCCACCAAAGTTTAATCCAAAATGCTTTCAATTTTCTGCACGTCCACCAAATATGAAAATATGTTGCATCCAAACAATCACACCTCCAACATTTAGGTTGAACATTTGGATACATACATGATAACTTTTTAGGATCTAAATGCCATCTGTAAAACATCTTATAAAAATTTTCCCTCAAGTTCTGTGCTTGTGTAAATTTAACATTCTGGACCCAGATCTTTTCCCATGTTTCCAACATTACTGGTTCTGCAAAATTTTGTGCCCATTTTATCATACAGTCTTTAACTAATTCACCCTCTGAATCTCTTTCTAACAGTAAATTATACACTCGCTTAATGTGCATCGGCCCTTTACATTTTATCTGGGTCACCAAATCTTCTTCATGTAGCATTAGTCCAATTTTCTGATCTTCTCTCCTCATCTCGTTTGAAGTTGAAGGTTCTGCAACCAAGTTAAATTCATTCCTTCTTCCAACAGGGTATTCAAAGGTTTCAAACTCCATCTGCCCCCATCATTAAGAAGTATCTCTTTGTACAACAACCTCCCGAGTGACTTTATATTTGGCATAATCTGCCCAAGATCCAACCACAAAGGTATTTTGTAATCCAATTGAAGCTGGTGCTTCTTCCAGACTCTCATCAAAGCATGTCTTAAGATATGACTGTTGCATGCCATCCAAATTGCAAGTTGTGGCCTTCTATATTCAAAATTTCTGTTTTTGTTGTTCCAATCCAATCTCCCACTTGTGTCAGCACTGCAGCCTCATAATATAGACGTAGGTTTGGAACTTTAAGGCCACCTCTTTCGCGAGCATCTTGCATAATTTTAAGTTTAACTCTTGGTTTTTTCCCATTCCAGATAAATTTATTTAAACCTGCTTGCCATTCTATCAAAGACATCACTTTTAAGCACCGGAATCATTTGAAACAAAAACAGAAATCTAGGTAGAATGTTCATCTTAACAGCTGCTATTCTACCAAGCAAAGATACTTGCAGCTTCTTCCATGTTTCAAGATCCTTTTGAATCTTATGCCACAGTTCCTCATAATTATTTTGAAAAAGTTTTATATTGGATGCTGCAACTTGAACTCCTAGATATTTCACCTTTGTAACTATTTCAAAGCCTGCCAACCTTTCAAGTTCATTCCTTTGTGGTTCCAACATATTTTTAACTATCATCTTGGTCTTTTTCTGGTTCAGGCTGAAACCTGAAACCAGACCATATTCCTCTATAATGTTTTTCATCTGTATGATTGATCCCAAAGGCTGTGTTAGAGTAACAACCAGGTCATCTGCGAATGCCTTTGTTCTGTAATTTTTTTGCCTTACAACTATTCCATTCAGATTGTCCAAGTCCCGTAGAGCATTCAACAGCACTTCTAGAGTCAGAATAAACAATAGTGGTGATAATGGACAGCCTTGTCTAGTTCCTTTCTGTATGTTAAAGTTAGTGGTTAAGCTGCCATTAATAATAATTTGTGCCGTTTGTTCTTGATAAATTGCCGAAATCGCTTGTATAAACTGATCCCCAAAGTCCATTTTGTGCAAAGTCTTTTTTAGAAAATCCCAATTGACTCGATCAAAGGCCTTCTCCGCATCCAAAAACACCAGCACCGCAGAAGTCTGTTTATTTTTCTAAAGATATTCCAATAAGTCTATGAGTTGCCTGACATTATCCTTCATGTATCTACCTTCTATAAAACCTACTTGATCTTCATGAATCACATCTTGAATAACTGACATCAGTCTGTTGGCTAATACTTTTGCATAAATTTTATAATCCGTATTAAGGAGAGATATTGGTCTAAAATTTTCTGGGTTTACAGATTGTTCTTCTTTAGGTATCAATGAGATAAAAGCCGTCTTCCAAGAGGGGAGTATTTTACCCCCCTGCTGAATATTACAAAACAAATCCTTGAGATGCTCCACCAATTCCGCTTGTAGAGTCTTATAATATACTGCTGTCAAACCATCTGTCCCAGGAGCTTTGGATATTTTCAGTTGTTTTATTGCAAATAAGATCTCTTCAGATGTTATAGGTTGATTCAATCTATCACTTTGTGTATTTGAAATTTTTGTGACTCTCATCTTCTCAAGATAATCATCAATGAAATCCTTTTTAATATTATCAGCTTGGTACAATTTAGAATAATAATCTAAAAAAGCTTGATGTATTGAATTCTGTTGAAACACTTGTTTCCCTTTGTACTCAATAGTATTTATAATACGAGAACTTTGTTGCTTTCTCAAAGTATAAGCCAACCATCTACCAGGTTTGTTAGCATTGCAAAAAGTATTGTGTTTGGCATATTGCAAGTTAGTTGCCGTCTGATCAGCTATTAATATTTGAAATTGATCTTTCAAAAGTTTTATCGTTAACTGTAACTTCTCATCAGTCAGATTTTTAATAAGCAATTGCTCTTTCTCCTTTATTTCTGTCTCCAGTTCTTGACTTCTGTCGTATTGATCTATATTTAGAATTCATGTGAATCAGTACACCCCTCATATAAGCCTTACTTGCATCTCATACAGTCTCAATAGGTGTGCCCTTATTCAAGTTAATATGAAAAAATTCCTTAACATGTTTTTGGAGATGCATAATATTCTTTTCATGTCTAAATAAGTTCTCATTCATTCGCCAAGATCTTCTCTCCCTCTTCCCAAAATCCATCTCTATCCATACCAAACTATGATCCGTTAAAGTTCTAGGAAATATTTTTGTTTTAATCACTTTAGACAGTAAATCAGAAGTAACCAGCATAAAGTCAATTCTCGAAAAAGATTTATGTCTATCAGAAAAAAAAGTAAAATCCAACTCCTTCGGATGATGAATTCTCCATACATCTTTCAATTCCAATTCTTCCTTCAATGCAAAAAACGTTTGTGGTAGTTTATTCCCCTTCTT
Organism: Coluber constrictor foxii; assembly: GCA_038048745.1. Taxonomy (NCBI): domain Eukaryota; kingdom Metazoa; phylum Chordata; class Lepidosauria; order Squamata; family Colubridae; genus Coluber; species Coluber constrictor. Next base: position 88,876,270 of record CM075961.1, on the reverse strand, counting down.
AGCCAACGTCTTTTTATCAAGATTTGTATCAATCACACCATTCCAATCACCCATAATCAAAAAAGACTTGTAATTTCACTGCAATATTTTAGTATTCAATAATTTATAAAAAATTTCCTGCTGCTGATTTGGGGCATAAATCCCAATAAGAAGCATCAAAACGTTCTGTACACTTATTTCAACTGCAATATATCTTCCTTCATCATCCGCCTCTATCAATTTAGCTGGTATTCTTTTAGAAATGTACAAAACTAATCCATTCCTTTTCGCAGAATTAGAAGATATAAAATGTGAACCAAATTTTGAAATTGTCAGAAATTTTTGGTCCTGGGTTCTGATATGAGTTTCCTGCAAACGAACAACATCATTTTTATATTGCTTCAAATAATGAAATATTTTCCTTCTTTTCTGTGGTGAATTTAAACCGTTCACATTCCATGATAAAAATCTGAGTATCATTTTGGGAATGACTGAAGCCCTTTGATCGCTTGCTGAAGACTCTGTTCAACTGCAGATATCTTTGGTCTCGCCCCTCCCACTGCTTCAGAATATAGTTTCTTTCCATTTGCACCATTCTCCTCCTGTGGAATCCTGGACCTCTGTTGATTTTGTTTCTCTAGTCTTTGCTTTTCTGCTGCATGAGTTATACTTTACTTTACTTTACTTTATTTGAATTTATATACCGCCCTTCTCCTTGCGGACTCAGGGCGGTGTACAGCGAATTAAAAAACAAACATACAAAAGTTAAAATTCCATAAAATAATAATACAAGTGGCCATAGAATTAAAATTAGCTTCATATTAAAATACAACTCTAAAATGATAAAATGCTATAGGAATCAGGCTAGGCCAGCGAGCTGAAAGAGATGGGTTTTTAAAGCCCGCCGAAAGGTTGGGAGGTCAGAGATTGTTCTTAACTCTGGAGGCAGATCATTCCAAAGGGTGGGTGCTGCCACAGAGAAGGCTCTCCCCCTGGGGGTCGCCAGCTGGCATTGTCTGGCTGACGGCACCCTGAGGAGGCCCTCTCTGTGGGAGCGAACCGGCTGGAGGGAGGCAATTGGCGGCAGAAGGCGGTCCCGTAAGTACCCTGGCCCTAAGCCATGGAGCGCTTTAAAGGTGATTACCAACACCTTGAAACGCACCCGAAAGTCCACCGGCAGCCAATGCAGCTCGCGCAGGAGAGGTGTCACGTGGGAGCGTCCTGTCGCTCCCATAATCCCCCGCGCAGCCGCATTCTGCACCAGTTGGAGCCTCCGGGTGCACCCCAAGGGGAGCCCCATGTAGAGAGCATTACAGTAGTCCAGACGGGAAGTGACAAGAGCATGAGTGACCGTGCGTAGGGAGTCCCGATCTAGAAAGGGTCGCAGCTGGCGAATCAGGCGGACCTGATAAAAAGCCCCCCTGGCCACGGCTGTCATATGATCCTCTAAAGACAGCCGTGAGTCCAGGAGGACGCCCAAGTTGCGAACCCTTTCCGTGGGGGCCAATGATTCGCCCCCAATAACCAGCGATGGTGTCAGCTGGCTATATCGGGATGCCGGCAGCCACAGCCACTTGGTCTTGGAGGGGTTGAGTTGAAGCCTGTTTCTCCCCATCCAGACCCGCACAGCTTCAAGGCACTGGGACATCACTTCCACGGCATCGTTGGGGTGGTCTGGGGTGGAGATGTACAGCTGAGTATCATCAGCGTACTGATGGAACTCCACCCCAAAACCACGGATGATCTCACCCAGCGGCTTTACATAAATGTTGAACAGGAGGGGCGAGAGGACCGACCCTTGTGGCACCCCACATGCCAGGCGCCTCGGGGTCGACCGCTGCCCCCCTGTCAACACCGATTGCGACCGGTCGGAGAGGTAGGAGGAGAACCACCATAAAACGGTGCCCCCCACCCCCAGTCCCTCCAACCGGCGCAATATGATACCATGGTCGATGGTATCCAAAGCCGCTGAGAGGTCTAACAGCACCAGGATAGAGGAATACCCTCTACCCCAGGCCCTCCAGAGATCATCCACCAACGCGACCAATGCCGTTTCGGTGCTGTACCCAGACCTGAAGCCGGACTGGAGCGGGTCTAAATAGACAGCTTCATCCAGGTATTGGGGGAGCTGCCACGCAACCACACTCTCAACAACCTTCGCCAGGAAGGGAAGGTTGGAGACAGGACGGTAATTAGCTAAAACAGCTGGGTCCAGGGAGGGCTTCTTGAGGAGGGGTCTCACCACCGCCTCCGTCAAGGCAGGCGGAAGGACACCCTCACTCAAAGAAGCGTTTATAATCTCCTGGAGCCAACCTCGTGTAACCTCCCGGGAGGCCAGCACCAACCAGGAGGGACACGGGTCCAGTAAACATGTGGTTGCGTTCAGTCTTCCCAGAATCCTGTCCACGTCCTCGGGAGCCACAGAATCGAACTCAGCCCAGATAACACTCTCGAGACCCGGCTCAGTCACCCCGCCTGAACCAACCCAGTCAGCGGCCAGGTCGTCCCGAATCTGAGTTATTTTATCATCCAGATATTGAACAAAATCCTCAGCACGTCCCTGTAAGGGATCCTCCTGCGCTCCCGAATGAAGGAGGGAGCGGGTCACCCTAAACAGGGCGGCTGGGCGATTATCTGATGACGCGATAAGAGCGGCAAAGTAATTAGACTTGGCCGCTTTTATCGCCACTATGTAAGTCTTAATATGAGCTCTTACTAGTGTCAAGTCAGATTCGGAGCGGCTGGCCCTCCAATCACTCTCTAGGGGTCTTTTCCGGCGCTTCATCTCCCTCAGCTCCTCGGTGAACCAAGGAGCTAAGTGGGTTCGGCACCGGGTCAGAGGCCGCAAAGGCACAACATGGTCCAAGGCCCCACCGGCCGCCCTATTCCAGGCAGCCACCAGGTCCTCGGCCGAGTCGTGTGTCAGTGTCTCAGGAAATGGCCCAAGCTCTGTCTGGAACCTATCAGGATCCATCAGGCGCCTGGGGCGGAACCACCTGGTCGGTTCTGCCTCCCTGCGGTGAGATGCAGCGGTCAGAAAGTCAAGCCGAAGGAGTGAGTGGTCAGTCCATGACAAGGGTTCTAAGCCTATATCCCCAATATCAAGACCACTCAACCACTGCCCAGAGACAAAAACTAGATCCAGGGTGTGTCCACCAATGTGAGTTGGGCCCTGAATTACCTGGGTCAGGTCCATGGCCGTCATGGAAGCCATGAACTCCCGAGCTATCTCAGATGTTTCGCCGATGGATGGCAGATTGAAATCCCCCATGATCATAAGCCTGGGGGTGCCAATCACCACATCGGCTACAACATTGAGAAGCTCGGGCAGGGTCGTTGCCACGCGGCAGGGAGCCAGGTACGCGACTAACAAACCCATCTGCCCACCAGGACCCCACCTCACAAAGATGGACTCACACCCGGCTATCTGAGGAACAGTGGCCTCCCTTGGATCCAGACTTTCCTTAATAATGACCGCTACTCCCCCATCCCTGCCCTGAGCTCTCGGCTGGTGAAATGCAAGGAAACCTGGCAGGCACATCTCCACGAGGGGAACCCCACCCTCGTGGCCCAACCAGGTCTCAGTAATACCGGCCAGGTCCACACACCCCTCTTGAAGGAGGTCACAGATGAGGGGGGCCTTATTTACAATGGACCTGGCATTGCATAACAGCAACCGGAGCCTCGGGTCCTGAGACTCCGAACAACCTGGGGAACGGGAAAAGCTCCAGGGACCGGGGCACACAATCGCTCGAAGACAGCGAGTGCGTGCCCCCATCACATGATACGGTCCCCTGCTCACGCCATATCTGCCCCTCCCACACAATGTTTCTATAGCCCAACCCTCGACAGGGGGCTCTCTAGGAGCCCTCTTACCTCCAGAGTCTACACCCTCCATAACACCCGATACCAAGCCTGTCCTTTTCCCATTTGGGTTCCCCCCCAAACCCTCTCCCACCCCCACCCCGGAGCCCCTTAAAATTCTTAAAAACGAATTTAAAAACCCTCTCAACCCCCTTTTTGCCACATGCCACCTCTCGGGGTCCCAAGACCCGTCATTAAGGTAGGCCCTCGATAGTGTGGAGGGCCAGGCCTGCGAGAGGGGGGAATCTCGCAGGGCAAGAAGCGTGGACCTTGAATACATCCGGAACAATATATAAAAAACATAGAGGACGATAAAAACATGGCTTCCGCAGTGATAAAACAATGTCCAGGAGCAGACAGGTCTATCAGGAGGGTCCTCGCTACCCTCCCACAGTAGCGATAGAGTTGTTAAGTTCTGCCCAGTCCTGCTGGGGGGTGTCAAACCACCCTCTCACTGTGGTTCGTTGCAAAGGTCCAGTAAGTTGGAACAAGGCAGGGCCACTCTCTCACAGAGGTCCGGCCATACTGTCCTAAAAATGCAACACCCCCTCAGGGTAGATAATATTAAGGAACCGGCTCCAAAGTCCTCCGATGACTGCCATGGTCTCCAGTCCGGCCAATCAACCAAATGGTCATAATAAGATAGTAAAATAGTCAAAATAGTCAAGCAGCAAGATGGTCAAGCAGCAGGTAGTCAGTGTATCTGGAAGGTGGTCGGTAGATCTAATCTAAAAACAACTCCGGGGGCATGCAGACAATATATACAGGTGGAGTAGGGGCTGATGAATTCAGGGCCAAAATGAAATCCCCCCCCCGCTGGCTACTGACAAGTCCGCTGGCCTCTGCCAATGGCTCCGGCAATCCACTCTCTCCTCCTCCAGGCGCTCTGCCACCACCTCCTCCTCCAGGGTGCCTGAGCGCCAGCGGGCCTGGCTGCTGACCGCCCTCTCGCCCAGCCAGGCGCCATCTCGTCCCGTTGCCGCTCACCACCATTTCACTCATTGCTCTCGTTGCTCTCATGCCGCCATCTCTCGCGGCGCCTCCCACTCCTTCCGGGCCGACGGCGACTCCAAAGGATACGTTGATCTTTCGGTTCTTGCAACAACAAATCGAGGTCTAGCTCCACTTCTCTTGTAGCTCTGGACTGCTTTGATTTTCCCTCTGGAAATTCTGTGAAGAAATCCTCTGAGAGACCTCCTACTGCTCTCAGAGTCTCCTCCCTTGCTGTTTCTCGAATTTCCTGTGGTTCTTTTTGCTGAATCAGTTCTTGAGTCCCCTCATCAAGATCCTTCTCTTTAGAAATTTCTTCAATAGATAAAAGTGTAGATGAATGTGGGGGTGTTGAAATTTTTTTAAGAACATTGTTGTAAAAATGTTCTGCTTTTTCCACGGAATTAAGGCGATATCTCACATCTTCGTGTCTCAGGATAATGCCAACAGGAGCATCCCATCTAAATGGAATCTGATGCCTTTTTAATTCATTTGCCAAAAAACCAAAATCTTTCTGATCTCTTAACATCTTAGGTGGCAGCTCTTTGTAGATACCAATTGGATTTCCGTCATGGTGAACAGTGGTGTGAAAAGAACTTTGCAAGATATCATTTCTCAATCTTCTATCAGTAAAATAAATCACATCTCTTGGCAAATTTCTTTGTCTCGCCACACGCGAATTAACTCTGTATAGCTTGTCAACTTTATTGTCGATCACATCTGGTTCAACTTTTAAAATCTTAGCTAATATGTCCACACAAGCTGCCTTCAGATTTTCTCTATTATTTTGCCTTAGGCCTCTCAGTCTTATGGCGAACTCCATATTCCGAAATTGTATCATTGTAATCTCATCCTCTAGCCATTTTTGAAGTTTTCAATTTTGTCCTCCATAAAACATATCTTTTTGTTATTTTTATTCCAGATATAATATATTAAATCTTCTCTTGGGCCTGTGCTTATTCCTTCTTTTATTCCTGCACCAATTTTTAAGTTATTATTGTTTCAACAATAATAGGAGTTCCATTATAATTTCCTTTTCTTTTCACAAAAGTCAAGCTGCCTGCAGAAGGAAAAGACACCTCTTCTGCAGGATCCGATGACTTTTATCTGTAGAACTCAAATTTTCCCATAGCAGAAAGAAGTTACAAAGTTCCTTTTTGAACTAGATGGTGTCTCTCTATAATCCACATTTTCCATTAGTCATGTGAGTATCCATTTTGTACTATTATGTAACAATCCAATTTATTTCTTCTTCTTTCAATTTTAAAAGTATCCAATCTTCTTTCTTTTTTTTAATCCAATTAAATTTAAAATAACCAGTCTTTGTCCCGTATCTCAATATTTAATTCCTTTAATTCTATTCAAAGCTTAGTTGTTTAATGAGTCTTTGTTTCTTTAAGGTAGCATTTTGAACTTTCAGCCCCTTTGTTATTCAGCCGCTATTTTAAAGCTAGGGGTTTTATAGATGTTAATTTTGCTCTAGGCATTGTTTTAGCCTGGGTTGGTTGTTACTCACCCAGCTTCAAAGAACTCTGTTTCTATCCATTTTCCTCCAGCACATTTCTTGCCCGATTGGCTCAACTTCGTGACAGCCACCATGGCTGCCGACCCCCGCCGCTGACTCATAGAGGGTTCCCTCTGACCTCCAAGGAACTTGCCTGTTCCTCTTGGTCGTCTGAGGTGCCCTCCTTTTCCCCCATCCCTACAGGACGGTTCTGGTCCAAAGACCCATCGGTGGTTGTTCGGCAGCCTGGGTTTTCGTGGGAGTTATCAGAGCTCGCTATTTCCCTGACTGTCTTGCCACGACGCCCAACCGGAAGCCCTACCCTTCACAGTTTCTTGTTCTGCCTACATATGCTTTGGTAAATAAGTTGATCCCCTCCTCTTTGTGGCAACTTCTCAAATACTGAAGTACTTGTCATCACTAGTCTTTCTTTTCTTTAGCCAAACCCAAATCCTGCAACTGTTCTTCATATATTTTAGTCTCTAGACCTGTAATCATCTTTTTTTTCTAGTAAAGTTTTTTTTATTTTTTAAACACATCTTAATTGCTCTTCTTAGCTTTCCTGATTCTTCTTGACAAATAAAATAAATAAATAAACATTTGCAGATTCGTGCTATTTTGCCTTAGTTATATGTCCCTCTTTCCATTTTTTGTACTTGTCCTTTTTGTCTTTCAGTTTATCAGAGAGATCTTTGTGCAACCATGTGGTTTCTTCTTGAATTTCTTATTTTCCTTTTTCAGTGGTATTGTGCTGGACTGGTCTTTTATAACAATATCTTTCAGAGTTTCCCAAGTTTCTTGAGTTGTTTTCCCGTTTAGGATTTTCATCCATGGAATTTTTCCTAGGCTCTCTCTGAATTATTAAAATCAGCTATTTAATATTTAAGGCATTGGCTAGATTATGTTCTATTGCTTGTATTTGCATTATATTGAATTCCAGTATGATGTGATCACTCTGACCCAAAGTTTGGGCAATTTCAACTCCCTCTATCACTTCTTGTCTGTAGAAAGAACTAGGTCCAGTATAGCTTTTCCTCTAGTTCTCTCCTCTACCTTTTGGATGACGAAGTTGTCAGCTAGGTTAGTTAGGAATCTGTTTGACCTCCCACTTGCTGCAAAGTTTGTCTCCCAGTTGATATCAGGGTAGTTAAAGTCTCCAATTACTACTGTGGTATGTTTCCTACATACATTTGTTAGCTGTTTAGCAAAAAGTTCATCTATTTATTCTGCTTGGTTGAGTGGCCTGCAGTATATACCTGTAGCCATGTCATTCTTTTTTCCTTTTATATTGACCCATACGGTCAATATAGAGGTTTTCATCCTTGATTTTGTGTATTTCTATAGAGATATAGTGATCTTTTATATACAATGCAAATCTGCTTCCTCTTTTGTTAGGTCAGTTTCTTTTGAATAGTGTGTATCCGTCCATCAGCACATCGCACCAAATTTCAATAATGGCAACTATATCGATTTACCTTCCTGTACTATGAAAGTATTTACATTTACTAGTATTAATGATTTTCCATAATCACTAGTAAATTGGGAATATTGGCAGAGGATATTTTCATAGGGTTGAATGAACAGCATGTTAAATAAGTGATATGAAAAATTTACTAAAGGTTTTTTTTTTGCTCAGAGCAAAACAGAATATCTTAGTACTGTCTTTGTAAATACAGTATAAATGATGTTACAATCATATTTGCCTTAGGAAACCTGAAAATTGCAATGCCACATATCTAAATTCTTCCTCTTGGTTAAAAGATTTTAATTGTATTTTCCTGGACTAGATTTTATGTAATTTAAAGCATTTAACTTTGCATTTTTCTACAATTACAATCACCAGGAAAAAAATAAGATATCTATTAGGAATTTGGTCTCTATATAGACTCTTACAGAAACTATGTCAGAAAGTCCTTTATAATCCATTTAGTTTGTTAGCATCATGAATTAACTAATCAACTGATGTTCCCATTTGTTGACTTGTACCATATAAGGGTGACTACTTCATAAAAATAATCAAATAATATAAAGATTATTGGCTTTGGCTCAATGAAATTTTCTCAATATTCTTTGGCAAATGCTCTATTACTTCCTAATGATAATTCCTAATATATTAAAATAATTCCCAATAATATTAAAAATAAGTAAATGAAAACCAGGGAACAATTATTAATAGATTGGATGGAAATCTGAAACCTGTAAGTATTTCCCCACAGTGGGAAAAAAAACTGCAAATACTACAGAAATATCTTAAGCAGGAATAGGAAATAATAATGCAGTTTTGATTAAATTAACATATATTGCAGATTACAGTGCAAGCAAATATAGCAGTTTTAAAAATTTGATCATAATTACAAATGACATCTGTAACACTTGCCTGAAAGCTTATAAGAAGAAATATCAATACTTAAGGGCCATGTTGACGACTTCAGTTTTTGCAGCAAACTCTGATAAATATTTGTCCAGAGTATCTCTTTATTATCTGTGGCAATGAACTTAAATATCAGCACCACATCTGCCTTGACACCATCATTCCCTGGGCTGCAAAAAAATAATACAGACAGCTGACCAAACAAGCCAGAATATTTTCTATACTTTTCCGGGTTTTTTTTTCATATATAGTCACTCAAGGCTTTGAGGCAAATAAAGCAGAAAAATTAAAATACTGTATCCATACATAAAGGAACACCAAGTAGAAAGCATCAGACAATTTGCTGCTCAACTCACTGCCTTTTAGAAATGGATAAGAGACTGGGCAGATACTAGGAAATGTTTTGACATAAATTTGGGTGACACCATCAAAAATAGCTATGATTTGGGATGGGGAAAAATCTTTGAGAGGCACAGAGTTTTCCCCTGTTTTAACTCTTTCCCTTTCTCTTTTCATGTGCCCATCTTACAATTAAGCTTTATTCATTTATAGGTTGTTTGCCTATAAATATTTGCCCCACAATTCCCAGAAATAGTGTTATGCTGAAAAATTGGGGGGACAGAAGCAGGATAATGCCTTTCATCTGCCTAAATATATAAGTAATTAATTAGGACAACATTGCAGACTTCCAAACTTTGCAGAATGCTGATTTGCCAAAATAAACTTCCAATAAATGGGATATTTTTGGCTAAAAGAATGCCAATTTATTATATGCTCAAGTTTAAAGCCAAAATTTAAGAGAAACAAAATAAACAAAATAAAACAAAATAAAAGATTAGTATATTCTAACATGCCTTCTTAAGTGTTAGACTACAACTAGCATAATTATGCTAGTTTTGAATATGTGACTGATTTATGGGAGTGAGAAGTAAGAAATAACCCAGATCTATTTCTTAATTCTATCTGGACCATTTGATTTATAAATTAATTCTCATGTCATTGTTAGCAATTAATTCAACATCTATTTCTAAATGGAATGTTCATCTACATACCTTAGCCTGACAACACGTGCATTAATGAGCCTTTTTTCTAAGGGAGTAGCTTGAAATGCTTGTTTAATCTGTTGAAAGAAATGAAAAGTTATGTTTGATATAGAAAATGTTTTAAACATAGTAGAAATGCAGCAGTTCCCCTAGGAACATGCTGAGAATTACATGCATTGGGAAAGGGGCGGAGCTTGTATAATAACATAGTCCATCATCTTTGCAGATTCTGACTGCTCTTTTTCATGGGCATCCATATAGCAGTGAAAAAAACAATACAGTATGAATCAATTGAAACAATCTGGCCAGGCTTAAAAGAACAAACTTGACCATTCTTTCTTTATCATCTGAGTTAACATTTGTAAATAACTTGGATGAAAGGTTTAAAATTTTATAATAAAAAATGCCACTGATATAAAGATAGGAGAAGTAATACTTTAGAAGACATTATCAGGATTTAGGAACACGCTGGAACAATGGATATAAACCAGCAAATGTATCTCAACAGTAATATATCATTTATTTTCTTCAACTTTCATGCTGCCTAGAGTCACTTGGAGGTGACTTTAAGCAACTTACCTCTTAGATTCGTGTATTAAAAAAAAAATCAAAGGCCCAAGTACAAGGTGGGATGGCATGCTAGGAGCAATATAGCTGAAAAAAAACCTGAATGCCTTGGTAGTTCACAAACTGAATATGAGCTAGTGCTGTGAAGAAGATGGGGGAAAAACAAATGAACTGTTGGGGTGCCTAAACAGAAATACAATGTCAAGAGAAGTCTTATTTTACTCTATTCCTACCACAATTAGAATATTATACCAAGTTCTTGGAAACATATTAAAAAAGAACAATGAGAACCTGGAGGTATTTGGAGAAAGAGTGATTTAGCAATGGAATAATCTGTTTTAGGAAGCGCTTGTCTTTTTCATTGGATGGCTATATTATAGTGGAGAATTCCTACATTAAGATTACTTAATGATTACTTAAGGGATTACTTGATCTCCAAGGTCTCTTCCATTCCTTCTATTCTACTATTATTCTTTTATGGTTGGTTGGATAATAGGATAGGAAACCCCTATCCTATTTACCATTTACCACAAATTTATCATTCCCCTAAGATAATTTTTTTCTAAAAAGAATGTATCTGGATCTGCAATAAAGAAATAAAAATTAAAATAAACAAAACATGCATACAAAAGATAAGCCTGCTTAGAAAGCCCTTTAAAATCCTTCCACAAATAGAAGCTATTAAACTGCAGTATTAGATGGTCTAACTAGAATGAAAGTATAAAAAGAATTGCACATCTGTTTAACAAACTAGGCTTTATTGACCATTTGAATGGGGATTTCCTCTGAACTAGCCACAAGCTTATATTTGAAATAAAGGTGACAAAACTGTGCAACTTTACTGAACCCTGGTGCAATCTCTGCCCAGTTATCTTATCAAAGGATTGGCATGTTGAGCTAATTTAAGTATCTCAACCAATATTTCACTGCTACTATGACTTGTTCTAACTTTTAATTGAATGCCTTCTTATTAAACCTGTCTTAACTTTGGGCCAGGTTAGTTTAATGCCATATTTTATTACTATTTCTTTCTGATATTATATTTTTGAACTTTAAAATAGTGTTTGCTTTTTTCAGTTTCATACTTGAGAAGCTGGCTTTTCTGAAGTCCAGGTTTAAACATTGATGGCACAGGTAATCTTTCAACCAATTGAGCTCCAAATTTCTGTTGCTATGTGAGATAGTTGTAAACTGAATTTTGCCCCATTTTATGTCTTTTCCTGCCAGAATTATTAAGTGAATCACTGCTGTTCTTAGTGACACAGTTGTTAAGTGAATCTAGCTGGTCCATTGACTTTGCTAGGGTGAAGGTCACAAAAAGAGATCACATGACACCAGGACACTGCAACCATAATAAATATGAATCAGTTGTCAAGTGTCTGAATTTGGATTATGTGATCCTTGGGATGCTGCAATGGTCATAAGTGAAAAGTGAAAAATGATTATAAGTCATTTTTTAAGTGCTGTTGTAACTTTGAACAGTCACTAAATGAACCATTATAAGATGAAGATTACCTGTATTCTTTTATGGTACACACAAGCATATATCAAAGTTCTTGGAATGCCTTCTATCTGTTGTTGCATGCTGTTATGAAACACTTAAACTCAACCCAAAGGGCATATATTTAAAGTGTATCAACTGCATAATGTTCTAAGCATATGTAGGCGTGTGCTTCCTTCATTCTGTGGCATGTGCCAAACCCAGCTAATGAACCCAGTTAGTAAAATATCTTCACACTTGCTAATTCTGCTAATAGTTTCATGTGTTGGGATATGGGAATACTGTCTTTGAATTGAGTATTTACAATCAAGTTGGTTCAATTGTCCGTGACCACATATAGATATCCCCAACCTGGTCATTCAGATCTTCCAAATAGTGCATACACCTTGCTGCTGAACATCCTATTTTTCTCTTCCCATCTTCTTCAGCATTAAACATGAATTTTAACTGTCAGTTTATTTTTAATACACTGGGTCAAATTATTTAATATGTTTTAAACTGTTTTTAAATTTTGTATATGGGTATGTTTTATTGTTGGCTGTACACCGCCCTGAGTCCTCTGGGAGAAGGGCAGTATAAAAATTGAAAAAAATAAATAAATAAAATAAAAATAAATACCATGTTTCCCTGAAAATAAGACCCTGTCTAATATATTTTTGAACCCCAAAATAAGCGCTTGGACTTATTTTCAGGGTTTTTTTATTATTTTGGGGCACATGGAGCAAGGGGGCTCCCCTTGCTCTCTTACCTGATTTCCAGCTCTGTTTCCCTAACCATAACAAGAGGAATTGGGGACTGGCTGCACGCGCATTTTAATATTTTGGGGGGTTAGGTATTTTCGGGCTTATTTTCAGCGGGGGCTTATTTTAGTGCATGTGCTCAAAAGCCCAATTGGGCTTATTATTCGGGAAGGTCTTATTTTCAGGAAAACAGGCTAGACTTCTTTAGGGAGCTGGATATTTGGGTAATATGTCCTTAACATGATAATTTGAGCCTGTTCATGTACGCCTTGAGTTGATTTGTTCTATGAACCATTTGTTTATTTTCTTGGCTTTCCATTGTATTCTCAGTAGTCTTCTCCATCATCAAAATTTAAAAGCATTAATACTTATTCTATGCTGTTTCTTGGAAGCCTAATTTCCATACTTCATAAGTATCACATGGAAAAACATTACCTGCACCATTTTAATCTTAGATATTGGCATATTCCAGAATCTGCATATTTTTTTCAAGGTCTTTACTAGTGCTCTACAAACTGCTAAAATACAGAACATTTCAGGACTGCTGGTTCTTTTACTGTTGATTGCAATGAGCCCCATTAGGTAGACCAGACTGGGAATCAGCTTGACAGGTAGGCTAAAATTACTTTTACTGACATTTGCTATACTAACAGAATCTTGCAAGCCTGATTGTGCTGTATCTCCCTCTCCTTTTTATAGTTCCATGAAAATAGGGAATAATCTGCCTGAGTCACTTCCAAATATTATCTATTATTAAATTATCTAGATTTAAGAAATACTTTAGCTCCTTTTCCAGCTCCATTACGATAATTTTTCTTATTCCCTTAAATAGCTGATCCTAAAAGGCAGAAATTATCCACCAATTTTAATTAATTGTCAATTCTAGGGCTGGTTGGGGCATCTGTTGCTGTTAGTTTGGCCTTCTTTATATTTAATCTTAGTCATTGACTTTTATTATTAGTGATACTATATCATTTGACTCTCAGAATTGTATCATCAATGTAGCTCAAATTCTTGATGCCTCCTCTAATTTTAAAATCATGCTCATATTCTTCTAATTCATTTTTTCTCAATATACTGTATATTCAGCATATATATTTATTTGAATGAATAAATGATTATTAACAGAACCCATTTTTTTAATCTGGCTTGCAGGGACTACAGATGAATAGAGATTCATAAAAGCTACTAAGAAGTTTGTGCCGTTTACTAAAGGAAGGATTTACAATTTACAGAATCACACATCAACTTCCAAATAAAAGAAACAGAAAGATGGGGAAAGATTGTCTTCTCCCAAAATTTGTGCGTCTATCTGTGTTCTTTTCATTCTCCAGAATAGAATTTAGAACATCAAATGCATTTTAAAAAATCATTCTCACTTACCAAAATCTCAATATTTCTGCTCAGTTCTCTAAATTCTGCTGAAGTCTGCTTGTCAAAGCTAGGCTGATATTGCACATTACTGATTCTAAAGGAAGCATCGTAGAAGAATAGTTTCTGATCTGCATATGAAGAGGGAAGAATGAAAGTATTTATCTCATAGTATCAATGAATTTACCAGAATGAGACACAATTAAGCAATCATCAAAAGAGGAAAGTTTTTAATAATTTAGAAGTTTTATAGGATTAACTATCATGAGGTGAAAGACATATTTTAACTCTGAAGCAAAGGATTTTAATATATTTCCCGTATTTTGTATGGGAAGAATGCAGGTCAAGTAAAATAAATTGACCTGGATTATGAATGGTATCTCAAAAATTGGTCCTAGATAAGGAAAGTTACTGAGTTTTGGGGCTATCAGAGAGAGTGTATGTCAAGTGAAAGAAGCCATGTTAGTTCAAACAATTCCTCATCCACAAAGAAATAATCAACTATATCTTCTCATGTTTGATGGTTGGCTAGTCTCAAGATTGATTTTGTTATTCAGCCTCCTTTCAGAATCTAGAATGAAAGGATTAAAATTGCTTGGTGAAAGGCTAGAATCAGGAGTTGGCTACTTTCTGCTAAGATGCAAATGTTGCAGTGTACATGTAGTCTTGTATAGTATATGCATACTGATATATAAAGATAACCTTTTCAATCAGGTTTCAATCCTGTAAAACAAAACATGAGGAGGTTCTTCCTTTGACTTATCAGACACAGCTTACTGTCTCATCAATGTCCATTGGGCTTATTGTGCCAGGGGTGGTCTTCAAGCAGCTTACTAATTGTATTACCTTATATCCAAATATTAAGACTCATGGTAGCTCTAACAATGTTTCAGCCCTCCAAAATAGAAACCAAAGATAGGTAGTTAATACAGGGAATCCTCGGCTTACAACCATTCATTTAATGACCATTCTAAGTTACAACAGCACTGAAAAAAAGTGATTTATGACCATTTTCCACACTTACAGCCATTACAGCATCCCCATGGTCACATGATCAAAATTCAGGCACTTGGCAACTGGCATGAATGGCAGTTGCAATAACCCAAGGTCATGTGATCACCTTTTGTGACTTTCTGACAAGCAAAGTCAATGGAGAAGCCAGTTTCACTTAACAACTACCAATGTTACTAATTTAACAACTGCAGTGGTTTACACAACAACTGTGGCAAGAAAGGTCATAAAATGGGGCAAAACTGAGTAACTGTCATGCTTAGCAATGGAAATTTTGGGCTCAGTTATTTTGGTCACTTATAGTTGTTAAGCAAGTCACTGTAGCATTAACTGACACATCATCTGACCACAGTTTGTGACCTTCCATGCCAGCTTCCCTATTGATTTTGCTTGTTGGAAGCTGGTTGGGAAGGTTGGGAACACAAATAGAGATTATATGACTGCATAGTACCGTAGCTGTTGTAAATGCAAGCTGGTTTCTGAGCATCCCAAATTACAATCATGTGACTGTATGGATGTTGTGATGATCATAAATGCATTGATTGGTCATTAGTCACTTCTTTGAGCGACATCATAACTTCAGTCTCTAAATAAATGGCTGTAAATCCAAGACTACTTGGTTATAGTCACAGAATTTTGCAAGTCTGAAAGTACCCCATCCTCTCTTTTTTCTTCATGAGAAATAAGGAGTCATGTTTGATATGTTTTCTCAAATTACAAATGTCCTGGGTTCAGATGTCTTTTATCTGACCATTGTCTTGTTTATAGCTCTTCAACCTATTCCTCAGGGTTATTCCTTCTGCCCATTACAGAATGCTGGCAAGATATAACAGGATCATACATTGCCTTGGGTGATACAACACAGAAATCAGGCAGGAAAACATTGCCAAACCATAATAAATATGTTTATTATATTTGACAGATGGCCTGACTTGAAATGATCCAGTTGGAATAAAAGTAGCTATAAATTCTTCAGGAAAGAAATGCACTACATAATTTTTTTCTTTCTGATTATTGAAATATTTTCAAGCACAAAGCCATTCAAATCATATGGACTGAAAAAGAAATATACATACCATATATCAAAAAGTACACAAGCAAACCAATGGCAGTGGCTAAGATCAGCAATGCTGCTAGCACAATCAAAGCAATCATCCATGGCTCCAAAGATCTGGTTCTTGATCTAGACATTCTGAGAAGATGGGCAAACATAAGATTTTGTAGGAGACACAGTGAACCTTAAGTAGTGCAGTTAATTTCTTCTATAATCTGCTTTCAGGTTGTTGTTGTTGATGTTGTTTAATGTTTATGCACATTAAATGTTTCACAAATGAATGAATTAAAAATACTGCTGAACTAATAATAAATCAACTGCATTAATCTTAATTCATTCTTCGCACAAGCGAAGAAATCCTGTCAAGCTTTTTTTTTTTAAGCTTTTGTCACATAGAGCGGCCACTGGTTTTCCAGTGTCTTCAATATTCATTTTTAACTATAAGATCAACATTATAAGATCAACATTCATGCTTGAAATAAAGTGGGAAACCCACAGCCTTCAGTTACATCCTGGATTTTCAGTTTTAAAATTTTGGCTGTGCTTCCTTTTCCAAATTAAAGGTCCTAATGTTCTAATGTTCCTTTTTTACTCTTTCTCTTTTCATGTATTCAAATTATGTTTATACTTTTACCTGTTATATATGCTTGACAAATAAATAAATAAATAAAACAATACTGCAAATTCCCCTCAGGTTTGACTCTGGCTCTAGCTCCAGCTCCGTTCTCCTTAAAGCATGCCTCAAACTGATTTTTCCTCAGGAAGATTTCCCTGATCTAAGTTTTCATATAGATGATTGCTGTAATCTTTCCAAGAACCATAACTCTAAATATTATTACCTCCCTGTGTATGTGTATGGGATCTGAAAGAATTTATTGACTAACTAAGCTCACCAAATAAAATCATGATAGACAGTAGAGGCTTTTCTTTGCAGTTCCATTACAGTGCCTTCCTCTAGTCCTTGAGTCTGAGAGATTCGTCCCAAATCACCCTGATCCACCCTCTACCCAGTCTGTCATCCCAAATTCCAAATATCTCAGACAAATACATACTCTAGGGGAGTATCAGGGCTTCTAATAATGGCCATAGGTAGCAGCATCTATAGATATTCCATAGAGTCCACAAATGCCATTAATGTACAGCTAAAATGTCAAAGCTCTCCTTCCAAGGAATAAACAGAATTAGAATCAAGTCATGCCAACCACCTTGTTAGCAGAAGGAGGCAAGGAGTTTGCCTGAAGCAACAAGCAGCCTTGGCCCGCCAATATAACATGTGAACTGGTAAAGCCTGTATGCAAACAGCTCTTCACATGTTCATGCATTTGACAAGTGAGAGCAGTGCACGGAAGACAAGGCTACACTATTCTTTATTAATGAGGGCACTTCTCCCATGATTAATACATAAAGGGGCATTAAGCATTGTTATGACCTTGAGCACTACACCCTATTATTTCAATACTATTTACTCCCAGGGATGCAGCAAATTCTAATACTATTACTGATCCCATTAGGAAATTCAACTTATGGATAACTGCCTGGGGGAAAAGGGACTCAGTGGGGTTTTGGGACTATCCAAATCTTAGTCCAGAATTGCCCCTCATTCTTGGACTTTGAAAGAGAAAATCAGCATATTTGTGTATAAAACTTAATTAAAACATTTTTAATTAATATACAATTAATGTCAGTGCCTAACATAATTCTTAAGAGCAAAACTTCTATCTCAAACATTTGAATGAACTGGACATGCACTCATGTCATCAACTGAGGCAACCTCAGAAGTGATGAAGATAGCATATGTGAACCAGACTACTGAAAAGTCAGTTTCTTGCTCAACTATAAAGAGCTAACTATACCTTATGCAGAATGAAGCAACAGGCACTGAAGAGAATGATGAAATAGGATGGACAACCTTAGTCCACGCTTTCCTGGATTTGTCCTACGTGCTCTCATCTAGAGTACTGTATCCAGGCAGTAGTCTTCAATATTTTGGGCCCTATCTAACAAAATTAAAATCAATGTAGAGAAAAATAAGGTTTACACTTATGCAAGAACAACTAAATGCACAGGTTCAGTATAGGTGGTACCTCGCTCAATAGCAGTAACGGTGAGAGGGATATTGGAGTCTTAGTGGACAATCACTTAGATATGAGTTAGCAGTGTGCTGTAATTGCCAAAAAAGCCAATGCAATCCTAGGCTGCTCTAATAGAGCGATGGAATCACACAAAGTGTTAATACCACTTTATAAGGCCTTGTCAAGACCGCGCTTGGCATACTGCATCCAATTTTGGCCACCATAATATAAAAAAGGTGTTGAGGCTCTGGAAAGCATACAGAGAAAAGCAACAAAGATAATTAGGAGGCTGGAGGCTAAAACACATGAAGAATTGTTGCAGGAATTGGATATAATTAGCAAAAAGAAGGACTAAGGGCAACATGATAGTAGTATTGCAACATTTGAGAGGCTGCCACAGAGAAGAGGAGGTCAATCTATTTTGTAAATCAGCAGAAGGGAAGACGAGAAACAATAGATGGAAACTAATCAAGGAGAGATGTGAGGGGCACATGACATGATTTTGTAACTTCATTTCAGCAGCAAATTCAGTTTGCTTTTCTATCTTTTACCTATTACTATCTCCTGTCATACTTCATTCTACCTTCCCCCCTTGAAAATGTCCTACAGATACATTCAAAATTCCAAAGGAAATTCTAGTAATGTCCAATTTTGCCATTTAACCACTCACCAAGTCCAAACAATTACCCTGGTAGAACCACCTACTGGATAGCATTGACAACTGGTGCAATTCATGTCTTCAGTAAGAAATTACTTTTAGAGTTGACATCACTTCAAGGTCTTGATGATACCTGATACAAAGAATGTGATGCAATATGCTGAGCTGTCACTCTGTTTTACTCCTCCCTGAAGCCAAATCAAGACAGCTTGCAGCTCAAGATCTGCATCTCATGCCTAGTTCAGGAACTTTTTCCAGATCTGGAGAAACACAAGAAGCATTTCAGGAATGAATATCAAAATAAGGTAAATTTTATAATATAAAATCATTCCCTACTTGTTAGCAAGGATCATGGCTTAAAATTACTTGCTGGACAGGAGTAAGGATAATATGGTCAACATGTAATATAGTCAAATAAGCCCACATGTTATCTCAATATATTTTAAAGATTGAGTGGCTCAGAAATCTTAGGGACAAACTGAAGATGGCAGAACTAACAACCATGCACAAATTCAGAGGCAAGACAGTGTAGCAATGACAGCTGAATAATTCTCATGATTTTATCATCCATACAGGTCATCACACTGTTCAGGTTGCAATGGCTAAATCCATTCCTGATTAGTTATTTCTTCCTGAAATGACTTGCATTGTGCTTTCCATAATTAAGCATATACAACTATGTTCACTATAAACACCCATTTTCAATTCATATTTAAATCTAATGACATATTGACATCCTTTCTCTTCCCTCAATCTTCCCACATTCCTTCCATTTCCTGTCTTTTCAGCTTTCTTCCTCTCTGCCTTCCTTTTCCTTTTGTTTTCTTTGCTTTCTTTGATTAAAAGATTATATTTTACTGGAAACAAAGCAAACAATGCTCTGTGTATTCATATCTTTAAAAATTTATTCAAGATATGTGGCCTCAGTTAAGTTACATAATCTAGTAAGTCCCCCCAATTTATTGCTATGTAGGGCCTGCACACATCGTTTTAAATCAGATTCTGAAAATGATAATGACATATGTTTAGCATTAGACCACCAGAGCAAATATGCCTACTAACTAAATACGATGAAGCTAGTGCAATATATAATAATTCTCAGATTTTAAACCTAAAGTGTAATATTTTTCTGAGGGTTCAGCTTGCATTCAATGTTATAAATGTGGTGTTAATTAAGAAACAAATCCATAAATTATTTATTGTTGTTCTAAGCACAATATCAAGTGCACTATCAACTTTCTTCACTCTCCTTTTGTTTAACTCCTGTAGAAGTAATCCACCACAGAACTAAAATTATAAATATTCAGAATATAGGGACCATTGTGGGAATTTCTGGCTTTAATCTTCATTAAGGTTCACTTGCTGCTCAGTGGTTGGTCAATATGGCATGGAGTATCAGCAATATGCTGATGGTACACAATTATATATTTGCACCTTGGACCAACCAAGGTGATTGGTTGATTACAGGATTCTTTTCCAGTGTCTGAACACTGGAAAGTGTTCAGAATTAGGGGTCTGAATAGGAAAGAACAGACTCCATCTTAATCCTAGCAAGATTGAAAGGATATGGGTCTTTGGGCCTCCTGGATATAGTGGGGTTCTATATTTAATTCTAAAAGGGAACATTCTTTTTAAAAACTATTTGGTGTGCAATTTGGCAATCCTCTTAGAAACACAGTTCTTACTCAAGGAACAGGTGGCAGCTATAGATAGAAGAACCAATCTTGTGTGCCATATGAACCTATTCTGAGATAAAGAGGCCATATTCACAGTTAATTCTGACACAAGGATGCCCTTGGACATAATTTAGAAACTGTAATCGGTTCAGGATATGACAGTACAAGCAAGTGTGTCAACATAATACTATTGCTTCCTAACTTGCACTACTTCAGATACAATTCAAAGTGCTGGTTATAGGACTTGGCTATTTGTAGGATTGCTTCCCTCTGCTCATCTTACTAGATCCAGCAAATGGACATGCTTGAAATCCTTCTGTGAAACAGAGTCAGTTAGCAAGACTTAGATGATATGCCTTTTTGATTAGTGACACCTGCCCTCTGGAGCCACATTCCTCTCTAGTTTGCTGAACTCCATCATTGTTAGCTTTTTAAAAGACTTGAATACTTGGTTGTTCTCTTGATAATTTCTTTTAATTTCACAAATTGCGCCAGGATTTTTATGTAGAGGAAATAGTAAATATATTGACTTCTGATGGGTTCCTCCAGATTATATGAACTACCAGATCTGGCCTGCAAAAATCTTGATCACCCCTAGATGGCAACATAGAGATACAGTAATCTCTAGCTCTTTGCTATCATCTGGTGATTAGGATTGTTCCAATTCAGATCTAGTAGCCCCCTAGTAGCCCCCTAGTAGAAACCTTTATAGATATCTAAGGATAACAGGAAACTTCTCCAGTGTTTCATTGTACTGCAAAATTTATTGCTTCTTCTCTTAATAATTATAAACAAAATAAATAATACAAAGACAAAAAAGGTGATAAATTAAGCAAATTGGTTTGCTTTGCAAAATGATTATGAGTCACATAATATATTTTCTTGACCCAGAACATAAATATAGGATATATGCATTCCCAGTGAAACACCATAATGTATTTTTTAAAGGCAGAACAATAAAACTGTAATTCAGATATCTCCTCTGCTTCAAAATCATATAGAGAATTCCTTTTACCTTTTAGCCTTGGCTGCATAGCACTAAATTAAAGACCAGAATGTCACAACTAAGCAGCTTTATTGCATTATGACATTATATATTAAGATGAGCAAAAACCATAGCTCTTAACACCACCAAATCATGAAGAAGAAGCAGTTTCACAAAATTGTCCCATTACTGATTCTAGTAAGGGAACTTATCAAAATAATCAAGCTGGCAGGAATAGCCAATACCCCAGAAGATAAACTCAAGATCTAGATGGATCTCATCAGACGTGAACAATGGGCCATATATAACAAAATGAAATTCAATGTAGAGAAAAGTGAGGTTTTACAATTAGGCAAGAAAAACCACATGTAGTTACAGATTAGGTGAAAATGGGCTCAATAGCAGTAACTGGGGGAGGGATCTTGGAGTCTTAATCAATCACTTAAATATGAACTGCCAAAAAAAATTCAAAAACAAAAAAAGGGAGAGAGAGAGATTGCAGGGAAAAAAATGCTTTTTGAAGCCTCTGACAACCTGGCAACTCAGCTGGGATCGCCTGAGGCTCTTAAAGGCATTTTTTTCCCTGCAACCTCTTCGGCTGAAGAAGTTGTAGAAAAAATGCTTTTAAAAGCCTCTGACATCCCAGCTGAGCCATATGATCATTAGAGGTTTTTTTTTTTTACTTTTAAAAGCATTTTTTCAGCCGAAGATTGTAGAATCTTCATTGTATTAAATCTATTGTAGAAAAAATGCTTTTAAAAGTAAAAAAAAAAAGCCTCTGATGAGGTGGGCAGGGTAAGCGAGCGGCAACCTGGCCGGGGACTGGTTTCGGGGGCGTGACCAACCAATGTTATTACCGGTTCTCCGAACTACTACATATTTTTACTACTGGTTCTTGCAAACTGGTGCAAACTGGGAGCAACCCACCACTGGTTTGAAAGCATGTAAAAAATACAAGTAGAAAAATAGGGACCACCTTTGGTGGGAAGGTAACAATGTTCTGTGCGCCTTTGTCATTTAATCAATTTAATCTATTTAGACCCGCTCCAGTCCGGCTTCAGGTCTGGATACAGCACCGAAACGGCATTGGTCGCGTTGGTGGATGATCTCTGGCGGGCCCGGGGTAGGGGATATTCCTCTATCCTGGTGTTATTAGACCTCTCAGCGGCTTTTGATACCATCGACCATGGTATCATGTTGCGCCGGTTGGAGGGATTGGGGGTGGGAGGCACCGTTTTACGGTGGTTCTCCTCCTACCTCTCCGACCGGTCGCAATCTGTGTTGACAGGGGGGCAGCGGTCGACCCCGAGGCGCCTAGTGTGTGGGGTGCCACAAGGGTCGGTCCTCTCGCCCCTTCTGTTCAACATTTATGTAAAGCCGCTGGGTGAGATCATCCGTGGTTTTGGGGTGGAGTTCCATCAGTACGCTGATGATACGCAGCTGTACATTTCCACCCCAGACCACCCCAACGATGCCGTGGAAGTGATGTCCCAGTGCCTTGAAGCCGTGCGGGTCTGGATGGGGAGAAACAGGCTTCGACTCAACCCCTCCAAGACCGAGTGGCTGTGGTTGCCGG
Organism: Coluber constrictor foxii; assembly: GCA_038048745.1. Classification (NCBI taxonomy): domain Eukaryota; kingdom Metazoa; phylum Chordata; class Lepidosauria; order Squamata; family Colubridae; genus Coluber; species Coluber constrictor. Next base: position 88,853,308 of record CM075961.1, on the reverse strand, counting down.
CGTCCCGATATAGCCAGCTGACACCATCGCTGGTTATTGGGGGCGAATCTCTGGCCCCCACGGAAAGGGTGCGCAACTTGGGCGTCCTCCTGGATCCACGGCTGTCCTTGGAGGATCACACGACAGCTGTGGCCAGGGGAGCTTTTTATCAGGTCCGCCTGATACGCCAGTTGCGGCCCTTTCTAGATCGGGACTCCCTACGCACAGTCACTCAGGCACTCGTCACCTCTCGCCTGGACTACTGCAATGCTCTCTACATGGGGCTCCCCTTGGGGTGCACCCGGAGGCTCCAACTGGTGCAGAATGTGGCCGCGCGGGGGATTATGGGAGCGACGGGACGCTCCCATGTGACACCTCTCCTGCGCGAGCTGCATTGGCTGCCGGTGGACTTCCGGGTGCGTTTCAAGGTGTTGGTGACCACCTTTAAAGCGCTCCATGGCTTAGGACCAGGGTACTTACGGGACCGCCTTCTGCCGCCAATAGCCTCCCACCGGCCGGTGCGCTCCCACAGAGTGGGTCTCCTCAGGGTGCCGTCAGCTAGACAATGTCGGCTGGCGACCCCCAGGGGGAGGGCTTTCTCTGTGGCAGCCCCTACCCTCTGGAACGATCTGCCTCCAGAACTGAGAACAATTGCTGACCTCCGGACTTTTCGTCGGGCCCTAAAAACCCATCTTTTTCAGCTTGCTGGTCTAGCCTGACCCAGCTGAATTTTTAAGATTGTATTAGAGGGTTGGGTATTTTAATTATTTAGTGGTTTTAATTTTAGCCATAGTTATATGTCTTTTAAGAAATTTTAACTTTTGTATACTGTTTTTTATTCGGCTGTCCACCGCCCTGAGTCCGCAAGGAGAAGGGCGGTATACAAATCTAATAAATAAATAAATAAATAAATAAATAAATCATGCCAGCCACATGACCATGAAAACGTCTTCAGACAGCACTGGCTCTTTGGCTTTGAAATGGAGATGAGCACTGCTCCCTAGATTCGGGAGCGACTAGCACATATGTGCGAGGGAACCTTTACCTTTACCTTTATAAGGCCTTAGAAAAACCACATTTGGAATACTTCATCTCATTTTGATTACCACAATATTTTAAAAAAATGTTGAGACCTTGGAAAGTGTGCTGAGAAGAGCAACAAAGATAATTAGGAGGTTGGAGGCTAAAACATATAAAGAATGGTTGCAAGAATTGAGTATGTCTAGTCTAATGAAAAGAAAGACTAGGAGTGATATGATAGCAATGTTTCAATATCTAAGGAACTGCCACAAAGGAAATGGGGCCAGTCTATTTTCCAAAGCACCAGAAGACAAGATAAGAAGTAATGGATGGAAACCAATCAATGACAGAAGCAACCTATAACTAAGGAGAAATTTCCTGCTAGTGAAAACAATCAACTAGTGGAACAGCTTGCCTTCAGAGGTGGAGGGTAATCACAGGACTTCATTTAACTTTAAGTGAAAGAGAAAGATTCTACAAACATTTATACAAGGCCTGCAAAGAGTTCTTCAAATAAACGACTATTTAGTTTGATATTATGGAAGTTGACTTCCAAATCATGTATCCATTTAATCAATCATATCAAACTTACACTTCATTTTTTTTTTCATTTTCAGTTTCATGAAGCCAATATACAATACCAACTGACTGGTATTATAGGTCTGACTGCTCTTAGCTGAAAGCGCCAAAGGAGATCTTGTAAAATACTGTCTCCTTGCAGGACTATATCTCTGATTTAACCTTTTTATGTTGCTTTTGTATTTATTCTTTAACAAAATTGTGCGACTTGGGTTTCCTACAAAAGCTGCTTTTTCGTTGCATAAAAATAAGTGACTCCTTTTTTTATTTTGTTAAGAAATAATTTTAATTTTAAAAAATTAGTTTGGAAAAACCTGAAATGAAGTGGAAATTATTTTACAAATGTTTTGGTATGATTTGGCTGGAACATTACTTTTCTGAAGTTTTTTTTTTAAAACACTAAATAAATTGTAATAATTATTATTAAATTTCCATATGTGCACATGGAAACATTTTGTATCATATGGTTTTATGCCTTCTATCTTCTGAATACCAAAGATCATACATGTAAATCATTTCTATGGAGGGAAAGACATGATTTGCCAATTTACTTAGCAATAAAAATTGGCAAGCTGCTATTTATATCAATAATTGATTTATATACATCTGTTTGCACAAAGAATTATTCAGCTGCCTTCTAAGAATTTGCAAATTCTGTCTTCATTAATGACCACTCTGAAATGGACTCAATTCCTTCCAAAATCAAGTGATACATAGAGAAGAACAGTTTCTGCAAACACATTGACAATGGTTTCTCTGAGGATTGGTCAGTCTTTAGGGACATCCAGAAAGTTGTTTTAACTTGCTTTGCTTTCATCCCTGAACACTGTGAAGTACACAAATATCAGTTTGTTCAAATTAGTCAAAAAGTAGTAAATTAGATTAAAATGAAAGCAAAACAAAACAAAAAACCCAGTTCTTTGAGGAAATAAAGACTTCCTGCACCACCCACATGGCAATCCTGCCTAAAGTGACAAGAGAAACTGGGCAAACCACTGTCCTTTCAACTCATCACCAGCTCACCCTCAAAGACCATATATGGAACATAGAGCAAGGTGTGGCTAGACAGAAGATAGAAACACTATTTTCACACTAGATCAGAAAGATCCCAAGTTAGCCAACCTCAGCCATGAGCTGAGAATAAGAGAATATATGTACTATATCATAAAGACATGATCTTAACTATTAGGAAGAGCACCTATAGCTGAATTCAGGAAAGCATGTTGCTATACCCTTTCTTTAAATTTTCAATTCACAGAATATATGCTTCACTCTATGGATACTTTCTAAGAGATATGCAATAGATCAGTAATCATTCAATCTTCCAGTTGTCCAACAAAAAGCAGGAACAAAATTCTTCCCTTACTGCCCTAAATTGAAACTAAACTGAAATACAAAGAAGCAGGAGTGTTTTTTTTTCTATGAGATCCATTCTCTTGATATGCATAGAAAATCTGTCTTTTAATCAGACCCTTTAAATCTCCATGTTCTGGTTAGTCAGATTCCAACTTCATTTTTGGGCAACCTTACTTCCAAATAACTTATCTGAAATTTCAGGTTGAATAAAACTAAAATCCATTAAGAGCCATCAAACTACTTGAAACTACTGGGATATATTACATGTAGTTTTATAAAATCATTTTTAGAGGCTAAAATGAAAATTGTACGTGAAAAGGACATTTGTTACTTTTCTACTCAGAATCCAGTTCCTTTATATGACAATTTAACTGTGATGTTAATGGAATTCTGTGTTTTCTTTGTCCAAACTTGTCATAATGGTTTATTATAAGAAAGAGAAAAAACTTTTCAAGTTCCACCCTTGAATCCAAGTCAATTTTAGAAGCAATTAAAAATAAAAAAGCTTCCACCATCACTCATTGTCATTCTCACTCTGGGTCTATTTCAGGGTTTAAAATGACAACAACGGTTAAATTTTGCAGAGCACCTAGATGTGGCAAAAGAGGAGAAGAACTAGGACTATTTATTTATCAACTGACTAAAACGTACTCACTTATATGAGCAAAGAGGAAATTTATTTTTCCTTTCCCACCAGTCCTTTATTGCTACAGTGCCAAGCCAAATAAAAACAAAGTAATTTTATGTTAGGTTCAGAAGAGCAAGATATGGATTTAGAATTGCTCATTTGTGTGCCTTAGAGGGTGGCTCTAGGCAAGTTTTTACCTGCCAGGCAACCTCACAAAGTTTGCTACAAAAATACAAAGAAAGAAATCTTCCCTTGGAGATTTTGAAAAACAAATCCAAAAAAACAAACCCATGGTATCTATGTGAAAAACTCAGTAAGTGTATAATCTAAAATGGATTCAAGCCAACCATTTTTATTTCATCTTTTTATAGAAATAAGGCAGGATTCTTAATTCTCCAATTACCAAGGACCATGTTTCCCACACAAAACGAAACAATTCCGGTCCTATCTGGCTAGCTACTTGTTCTTAGGAGTATCTTTAACTGTGATGGTATGGATCAGAAATGACCATTTAGTACAATCCAGTAAATTAAGAATTTTTACTTGCATCTCTAACTTTACTGAATCATTAGAGCTGGACTCAATATAACTGAAACAATTAAAAAAGATAAAAGATGTCCAGCATATATATATTTAGTCATTTCGGCCACATGACCATGGAGATGTCTTCAGACAGTGCTGGCTCTTCGGCTTTGAAATAGAGATGAGCATCTCCCCCTAAAGTTGGGAACGACTAGCACATATGTGTGAGGGAAACCTTTACCTTTACCGTGTGTGTGTGTGTGTGTGTGTGTGTGTGTGTGTGTGTGTGTGTGTGGATGGATGGATGGATTAAACGGAGATATATATATTGAAAGAACCGAAATACAGCCTTAGCAACTGTGGGGTTTGTTATTGCCTTCTTCTAAAATGTTTTTTTTTTACCTTCTTAACCTACCCAGGACTTTCCTTACAGTCTCCCATCAAAATTAGAAGCAAATTTTTGTTATTTTTGAATAATGTAGCCAACAGGCTAGTCAGAATTTAAAATAATACACTGTATATATCCATATAAGCAATAGGTAATGCTATAGCTGTGTTCTGAACAAACCAGAATCTTAAGCATTCAGTGCTTATCAGGAAAAAAAAATAATGCATCTGCTCCATTAGTTTTTTTCAACATCAAGTACAACTAATCAGTCTGGACAGCCCATCTATAGTTTGCTGACAACAGAGGTGGGTTTCAGCAGGTTCTGACTAGTTCTAGAGAACCGGTAGCAGAACATTTAAGTAGTTTGGAGAACCAGTAAATACCACCTCTGACTGGCCCCACCCCCATCTATTCTCTACCTCCTGAGTCCCAGTTGATTGGGAGGGAATGGAGATTTTGTAGTAGCCTTCCCCTGCCACGCCCACCAAGCCACATCCACAAAACCAGTAGTAAAAAAATTTGAAACCCACCATTGGCTGACAATGTTATAAAACCATGAATTCTAACCTAGATAAGACAGAATTGGGAAGTAATAGCAAATAATGGTGTGCTGTACAAACTCAGACTGTACTGTAACAGAACTTATTATTTGTATAAGATGTCTAACTCAAAATGAATTTGTTCCATAGTTTGCTACATAAAGAGAGTAGTATTTGTTACAGTAGATTGGCTTCTGTTACTATATCATAAGTATGTAAGGAACTAATCGATTCTTCCAAAGCTATATTATTCATAAAAGAGAGGCACTTGTTTAGCTATAAAAGCATATCAGTTCCTGATGATTATATTGAAAGAACCATACTGATTATGGCATAGGAATATTCTATACTTTTTTCCTGTGCTCTTCTGTTCTTTCAAAATTCATCAGGATATGTATTCTTTTAGATTAGATTAGATTAGGTTAGGTTAGGTTAGGTTAGGTTAGGTTAGGTTAGGTTAGGTTAGGTTAGGTTAGGTTAGGTTAGGTTAGGTTAGGTTAGGTTAAGTTAGAATAGAATAGAATAGAATAGAATAGAATAGAATAGAGTAGAGTAGAGTAGAGTAGAGTAGAGTAGAGTAGAGTAGAGTAGAGTAGAGTAGAGTAGAGTAGAATAGAATAGAATAGAATAGAATAGAATAGAATAGAATAGAATAGAATAGAATAGAATTCTTTATTGGCCAAGTGTGATTGGACACACAAGGAATTTGTCTTTGGTGCATATGCTCTCAGTGTATATAAAAAGAAAAGATACATTCATCAAGAATCATAAAGTACAATACTTAACTATAGTCATAGGGTACAAATAAGCAATCAAATCTTACTAGGAAACAATCAGTATAAATTGTAAGGATGCAGCAACAAGTTACAGTCATACAGTCATAAGTCGGAGGGGATGGATGATAGGAACGATGAGAAGATTAATAGTAATTTTCATGGAGACATCCACATATTGTTGGGTTGGAATTCCAGTCTCTTTTCACTATGGTTGCTGATCACAAGATCATTTTGCTCATAATTTTAGCTCTTCATTATATATCCATTTAAGAAAATATATATGCTCAAGGGGAAATGGTTAAGTAGGTTACCGCATAACTGATTAAGTCAACAAATGAGAAAACTAATGGTAGGAAACAACTGAACTTTTAATAACTTTCTGAATAGATTTTTTTTAATGTAAAAACCTTGAAAAAGTTCTTGTTCCTCTATTTAAGTTTAATCAGAAATGTGGCCTTAATAGAATTTAGCAAGCAGATAGGTAATTTACTGCCTACATTTACTCTTTCCACTATGGTTGTAACTAAAATAGGTGCAGTACAACATTTGATGTTGGTCAACAGGTCAAAGTGACTCCTCTCAAAATGTTTTTCCTGCCCCAGTTTTGTCCTTGCGGTCATGATTACTCACACAATAATGTAAGAGGAAGAGTTTGTCCTATATATCCACATTGTGCATTTTATCAATTTTCCTTGCTTCTAATTCTGTCTGTGGATGGCTATGTGTCCTTATAATTTGCTAAGCAAAAATATGGAAGTTTTGCCTTTAGTTCAAGATTTTTCCCCAGTTTTCCAATATATGTACAGGCTTGACATTTCATGCTGATCTTCCATCCGAATAGTAATCAGATTTGACTCTTCTTATTTTATTTTTTTCCCATTCAACCAAGGTTAATAGGCACTGCTACCTTGCTTCCTTTGGCCATATTAAAAATTCCTGATATTTAACTCTTCAGATAGTATGTTGTTCTTTTTTCAAAATCATTTATGCCAGAGTGGTATTCAGCAGGTTCTGACCAGTTCTGGAGAACCGGTAGTGAAAATTTTGAATAGTTTGGAGAACCAGCAAATACCACCTCTGGCTGGCCCCTGAATAGGATGGGAATGGAGATTTTGCAATATCTTTCCCCTGGAGAGGGTGGGAATGGAGATTTTATAGTATCCTTTCCCTGCCGCACCCATAAGCCATGCCACGTCCATCAAGCCAGGAACAGAAATCATATTTTGACCCAAGAAATTGAAATTGTTCAGGACAATAGTATTTCGAGGAGCATGCTAATAATATATGAATCAAAATGGGTTTTTTTTCTTCCATTCAATTATGTCTGATTTTTGGAGACTACCTAGATAAGTCCTTGCAAGTTTTTTGGAAGGATTTCATGAATTATTTGCCATTGCCTTCTTAGGACAGGAAGAGAATGGCTGGTGTAAGGTCATCCAATTGGCTTCATTCCTATAGTTGGATCAGAATCATAGTGTTTTTAATCTGATGTTTTAAACATTACACTGAACTGACTCTCTTTCAAAATGGGTAGCATATCCTTAATAGAAGTGAACAGCTCACCATACATTTGCCACAAACTTACATGAACTGTAAAATGTACTCCCACTGGAAATTGGATTGCATTGATTCTATTAGAGGCTGATTAAACACCCTTTGTGTGTGTGTGTGTGTTTAAAAAAGCAGATTTTTTTTTCATAGCTGTGGATAGAGGAGGATTAGTTATTCTCTCCATATGAGTAAATCCTCTCCCACAAATACAAATCAGTTCAAAATATTTAGTGCTCTGACATTTGATTTTTCTTTTTCAGGCCTAAATAGATGAGATGTTTGGGACTTCTTAGAGATTACATTTGACATGTGGAATGAGATAGTTCACTCATAGTACCTTGCTCTGAATGGATTATTGGAGTTGACAGTTCCAGAAAATTGCGCAGGTTACTTCCCAAATATAGAAGCAGGGGAAAATATGCAGTGTTTTCCAAAAGACATATTAGCCTGAGCATAGAAGTTTTTCAAAGCAAGGAAATTCAAAAAAAGGTCATTGTAGGCATTTCCATAGGCTACTTAGGTGGCAGTGTGGAGGATAAGGAATAAAGTAAGCGTGGCAAAGTTCCAGTCCGCTACCTTCACTTGGATTGCCACCAGGAGTGGGTTCTACTTACCTTTACTACCAGTTCACAATGGGATTGCATGTGCATGCTCGCTTCGCTCATGCATGCGCCTTGCTTCTGCACATGCGTAAATCACTTCTAATGATGTCAGGGTCAGTGGGCGGAGCCTCCCACCAGTTTTACTATCAGTTCTATAGAACAGGTCCTAACCGGGAGCAACCCACCACTGGTTCCACCATATTGTTTCTAATTATAGGACTAGTCCTATCAACCCATTTTTTGAGTTCTTAAAGAGTTATACTTAATCAGAAATCCACTTTAAGTATAACTCTTTAAGAATTTAAAGAACAACTCCTGTATTTGCCTGAAAATATAAGAATTTGAAAATCAGTAGAAAGTAGGTCACATATGCTGGCCCTTCCTCTACTTCTCCAATATCTATACATTCATCTAGGACAGGGGTGTCAAATTCAAAGCCAAGAGGCCAGATTTGGCCCTTAGATCTGGCCTGCAGGGGCCCCCTGGATATAGCAAAGGACTAGATCATGGTGCCTCTGTCAGTGAAAGTGGAGCTCAGGAGAGCCGTGCACAGCCCTCCCAAGCTCTGTTTTCACTGGCATAGGGTTGCAGGAGGACATCCCAGCAGATAATGAGCTCAGGAGCCCATTTTCACTGACAGAGCACTCGGCCACCACAGGTCCCCCAACACAAGTGATGTCATGCTGGCCACACCCACTCTTGTCACACCCATCCTCGCACCCAGAGGTCAAACACAATAGTGATGCGGCCCTCAATGAAATCAAGTTTGACACCCCTAATCTAGGACATTTTGAAGAAGTAAAATTATTAAGTCCTTTTCATTTTTAAAACAATTTTGTATTGGGAGTCAGTTTTTTTTAGCTGATGCCATCCATACAACTTGAACAACTCCAGTAGTTGCCACCCAGTTGAATGTCAGGCCCAGCCGAAAAATGATCTAGAACCAAAGCCAAAGTTTAGCTCTATTTCCTGATAGATAGATGATAGATGGATGGATAGGTGGATGGGTGGAGAGAGAGAGAGGGAGAGGGAGGGAGGGAGAGAGGGGGAGAGAGAGAGAAAGAGAGAGAGAAAGAGAGAGAGAGAGAATCATGCTAGACTAAACCAGTACTATTCTCCCCATAAGAGATATATCCTGGGAGATTCTAGGGAGTGGCTTTCTAAGTCTTGATGAAGCACCAAGCTGTGTTGCCTCTTGTCTCCTCTCCTCCCCTCCCTCCCCAATTGAAATATGCTCCCTCCTTCCTACGAAATTGCTGCTTTTTGTATCCATCACACTACGTTCCCCTTGTAAGATCGGCCTTCACAGGTACAATGAATTGTACTACAATTCATCACACATAGTCAGGCTAAAATTGTGGAAATTAAAGTCTCCATTGAAATATAATAAGATATATAGAGAAGCAAGAATGTAACGGAGTAAAGAGGAAGCACAAATGCCAAAATAGAAATTAGAGAGGTCTTAATAATCAGTTCTCTCTGCTTTATTAATCCACATTAAAGGGAACCCAAACATTTCATAAAAAATACTTGTTCAGTTCATTGTAATGTATCTATTTCTAATAGCTTTTTAAATTTCCTTAATATAAATATCAATTTTAAAAAGAAGAAGCAATGCACATTTTTTAAAAAAAAAATGATTTTAAGAACTTCTCCTAGGCACACATCATCCAACAAATAGTTCTATTTCAGCACTATTTTGAAAGTAAGATTTCTCTGTGGCAGTGACTCAGGCTAGGTTATTTTCTAGGAGAAATTGACTCAGATAGCTGATGCAAAGGTGGAAGAAGTAGTCTCCGTTCATTTCCCCATTCAAGTGGTAAACAAGGATTAAAGCCAACCAACAGGCATACAGAAAGGTAGGCACTCTCAAAATGCATGAATTGCTGGAAGAGAGACAAAGACATTTTGACAAATGGTAAACGTGTGCTCTTTTTTTGGTGGGACTCTACAACCTGAATCCTGAGGACATTTCTTGTAAATCAAGTAGGACACCCAGACTAGAACAGAAAAGAGGGCAATCCTTGTCTAGATATTTGTTCATAAAAGAAGCCTATGTACTGTAAGGAGATTCTATGTACTGAAGCAAACAGAACTGGTAAAATTTCTTTCTGCTTTTTTAACATTTGCAGTTTGATGAAAAATGTGTTTTTTTTCTCAAGGAGAAAAACTTCTAAGCAAAATTGTTCTGTTCTCAATTTTTTCCCCAGGTAGATTATGGCTTAAATGAGGGATGCTCTGCTATCCAGCACCATCTAGGAAATGTTGGAATTATAATTTTAAGTTTAATTAAATGCAAATGAATTGATATCAGGTTTACTTTATGTCGTAGCCCAATCCATACTTTTGGGGAGTGTGCCTCCCCTGCTAGGTGTCAGCTATTTAGGTAAGAAGAGCAACAAAAATTTCAAGGTAGGCTTTCAAACATAGTATTCAAAAAGAGTCAGGGTTTTCTCTTTATACTAAAGAAAATCAAGGCAGGTTATTTGGAGGGGTAGCTAACCTTTTCTGGAAGCCCCCCTCTCCCCACTCATTCCTTTCTTCCCTATCTCCAAGATCAGCACTCATTCAGAATAGGTTCTTCAAAGAGCAAGTCCCCCAACTCAGAAGAAACTGAACTCATGGGGACACTTTTTGGAAAAAAGGAAGATGTGTGTGTGTGTGTGTGTGTTTTACTGAGAAACAAAGTATTTAAGGTTTGGAATATGTTGTTTCTGTAATAAACAACCTTTCTTGACAGAAGACCCCTGGACCAAATAGCAATTGTTAACTAACTGCTTTCCTTGCATTAGCCCAAAGTTTGTATCTAGTTTACTCAGCTGTTTTCAACACCCATCATCCAGATTACTTGGCATAAAACACTGAAAACTCCTCTTTTCAGAGTTTACAGAAACTCACCTTCAAACTTTGCAACATAATACAAACAAATACAATGCAATCACTGTTCAATAGTGTCAGCACAATAGCAGCAAGTGTGAAACATCTTCAGGATATCATGTAACCCAAATAGTTTTCAAAATAAAGACAAGCAGCCTACTTTTTTGTAAATTTCCCAGGACATTTTACTGAAAGCCACCTGTAAATTTCCCAAATAAATAACCCCTTTATAGTTTCATCTCAAGATGAAAATTGTCCCAAACAACTATTTTATCTTTTCAGAGAAAGAAAAAGAACAGATCAGAGAAGTACCAATAAAAACGCAATGGTAACAATTAATAGTTAATTAATTAACTCCTTAATTAATTTTCAGTTATGAGAAAAGGAATGAAGTTGGAAAATGCAACAAGCTTACAAACAAAAAATGATGAGTGTGTTCAGATCCAAATCCAGTCACCCTGTAGAACAATGTCTGCACTATTAAAATATAAAGAGGAAAAGAGAAACTGACTTAAACAAAAAACTCTGCAGGGGATTATATGTCTTCTATATAACAAAAGGCAAAGTTTTCCTAAGCTTGTTTGCACTAAATTTAATGAAACTGATTTACAAGCGGAATAAGAGTTTAAACTCTCTTGTTTTTTCTCTTGTTCTCAACTCCTATCTGAAAATCTATGAAGAGAAGATGAGGCACTAAGTTCTCATTTTGTGGTCACTTTTCCATACTTCTGATCAAGTGCAGCCTGAGAGAAATCAGTAATAATGTCCCCTGGATATCTCTTGAGGGAGACTGATTAAGCTGCTTGGGGCAATAGTGCTTCTTTGCCCTTCCAGCTGCCTCCCAGAATCAGCAAGTGGAAAAGTAGTTCTAGGAGAAAAATATGCCTTTTGGTCAAAACTCTGACCAGAAAGCCAAAGCCAGCTGGGGAAAATAGTCTGCCACATTTGGAAGTGTGGCATGGAAGCCAAATGTTACAATGCCTGTTGCTGCTGTGGCAACTTCTTGCCTTTTGAAAAAGGAGAAGAGCGCTTACCCGATGGTGCCAGTTGTAGCTGAGCAGCTGCTTCTGTGCTGGGTTGCATTCACAGTAGGTAGTGTGGCATCACTGCAAGGACTAGATTCTTTATGAGCTGTATTAGGTTAAAAAAAGAAGCCACCAATGGGATAAATAAAAACAAGTTGGACGAGTCTTGGTGACAAAAGTTTCATTATGTAGTATGATTTCAAGGGAGGAATCATAACCATAACAGTGCCTTATGCTCTTCATTCATAATACATTTGTCCAAGAATCTCTGTGACTTTTCAAGCAATAATTAATTGGTCCTTGCAACACAATTTCAGCAAGGTAAGTACTGTAAATATAAATCAAAAGAACAGTGAAAAATTTTGCAACAAAGAATAAAACCTCTCTTTATGATTAAATGAAAAAGAATTTGGCAAAGCAAGACAAGGCATTTGATATGAGGCTGTTATTAAAAATGACAGACATTTATGTAAATTAATATATTTGTGAATTGTACGTCAGAGGAACAAGTCATATAAGGTGTTCATTGAAAATTTATCTGGGGTTGCCTTAACAGCATGAGGTAGAAATTTATTAAAGATTAACAGCAAAAAAATATTGCTGGTATTTTGTTCAGAAGGATGTGTGAAAATAGTTTATTATTATATCCCCATCAGTCCATTGCAGTTTCTTTGATCAACCATTGTTTTAAAAATGCATTGCTATATAAACATATGTGACAGCCTTCCAAAATGAGATTACTTTAAATTCTCTAATTCCATTGAATAAATTTGCAATTATATTTTCCAAAAAAAAAAGAGTAATGTAAGCCTTATATATACCCAGTTAAGATTATAATATAATATGTATTAAATATATTATATTTGCAGTCCTTGATGAGTGGCCGTTGACTATATAATTGGCACTTAACTGAAAAGCTTTAAATTTACAGTATTTATTTCCTTGTTTAATTTTTTTGGCACTGGCAGATTTTAATGAGCAGGTAGAAAGCATAAGGACCTGAAAAGAATTTGGTATTTGAGCAAAATATATAGCTGAGATAATATGTAAATAAGTAACTTCTCCTTCTAGCTTAGTTTCATAATTACTTTGAATGTTCTATAAACAATCACCCCAACAGTATAGAAATCTGCTGTGATTTCTTTTTTATGAACCTCAGAGCCTTCTTTGATCATGATTATTAAAACAACACAGTTGTCTGCCATGTTGAAGCAAGAAATACATGGAAATTAAATAGACATTTCACATTTAAAATCCATAATCTCCTTGGAAAAAGTGGGTAAAGGCCAATGACATGGCCCTACCCATATTGCAATCAAGAAGCAAGTCATGAAAAAAAATCTCCCTCCCACCACTGAATAGTAATAGAAAATTATCCATCCTTCCTCCTGAGTGTCTATCAGCCTACAGTAGTGCATATACCGTAGTGTCTTAATTAGTGGTGAAATTCATTTTTTTTATTACCAGTTCTCTGGGTGTGGCTTGATGGGTGTGGCTTGGTGGGCATGGCAAGGGAAGGATTCTGCAAAATCTCCATTGCAACTCCACTCTAGGGGAAGGATACTGCAAAATCCCCATTCCCACCCCATTCTGGAACCAGCCAGAGGTGGTATTTGCCAGTTTTCCAAACTACTCAAAATTTCCGCTACTGGTTTTCTGAACTACTCAAAATTTCCGCTACTGGTTCTCCAGACTACTCAAAATTTCTGCTACCAGTTCTCCAGAACCTGTCAGAACCTGCTGGATTTCACTGCTGGTTTTGATATGTTGAGTTACAAGATGAAGTCTAGATTTGATATCCTGGCTTCATGAGTAACATGGGTATACAATGAAACTGGCTCTTACTTGTCCTGTGGCATATTGGCCAGAATGTGCCCAACCTATCAATACTGCAGTTACCATTAGCAGGAAATACTTCATGCAGTACAGGTAAACTAAGATTGAGCATCTAGTCTATTCCTTCTCTAACTCACTACAGAAGTTACTGGAAAGTCTCTACTGATCAAAGCCACAATGGGCAGCAGAGGTCAATATCTAAGGGCTGGTGATGTTCACATTGTCCATAGGGAAAGTTGCAACTTGGAATGTAAGAAAAGTAATGGCAAAGAATAATAAGGAAGAATGGAAGAAAAAAAATAGATGTGCTTTCTGAAACGAGGAGAAAGAGGAAGGATATATGGATGTGAACAAAGGTAGTCTGATTGTTATAGAATTGATAAACGCATATAAAGAGTAGAGATTTAGATTTAATTATAAATGAAGGAACTAAAGTGTGTGACAGAAATTATGGATTGGTAGCATACAGGTTCTTTTGTCTTCATAGAGTCCATGCATTATTAATGCTTGCATATCATACACCAGTAAATGGTGAGAAATTGTGAAACGTTTTAAATGAATGCAAATGTGATTTTGTTCAGTGGAATGAGTGAGTAGGAGTAAGACAAGAGGCTATTTAGGGACACCCTCCCAACCCCCTTGGAAAAGGGAATGGTGATAGTAGATTTGCTTTGGAAAAAAGTCTGTTCCTTTAGAATACTGTACATTGTGTAAACATAAGTACATTCATTTGCTAAGTAATGAATATCATTCTAAAGGCGTGATTCTTTTGACTGTTTATGATGAAATATTGAGAAAAATAAAGTAATTAAGAATGCAAAGGTAATGAGAGGATATGAATGGAGGACAAACCATCTGGGAGGAAATGTTAAGAATCAACCTGGGGTTGTCTGAACCGAAGATAATTTTTATTGCATGCTGTGTTAAGAAGTAACTATCTTTTATCAGATATAATGGCAATATTTACAGCTACATTTGTTAATAATTGGACCAGCAGCCTTCTCAGCTTCTGAGAGACCTGAGAATCTAGAACAACGTATTAAATTCCTTAAAACTATATATATAAAAAAACTTACTACAGATACTTCTCAGCTTACAACCACAACTGAGCCCAAAATTTCTGTTGTTAAGTGAAACATTTGTTAAGTGAGTTTTGCCCCATTTTATGACCTTTCTTACCATAGTTGTTAAGTGAGTGATTGTACTTGTTGAGTTAATGAAATGATTGTTAAGTGAATCTGCTACCAATTGACATTGCTTGTCAGAAGGTTGCAAAAGGGGCTCCAAGACTCCAGGATACTGCAATTGTCATAAATAGGAACCAGTTGCCAAATGTCTGAATTTTGATCATGTGACTGTGGGGATGCAGCAATGGTTGTAAATGTGAAAACCGGTCATAAGTCCTTTTTTTCAGTGCCATTGTAACTCTGAACAGTCACTAAATGAACTGTTGTGAGTTGAGGACTATCTGTATTAGTTTTTATAAATATTTGTTATAAATAAATCAACTGGGTATGCAGATACTAAGAAAAAAGTGGAATGAAGAATTAGAGGTCCCTATATTGCCTAGACAGTTCTTTAACTTTTCTACCAGCAATGTCAATGGACCACAAATTATACAGTAAAAAAATACAACAACAACAAAAAAAAAACAATTACAGTTTATTGGACTCTGTTATGCCATAGTGAACCTCTGCTTCATGGCAAAATTTGTTGAGAGTGTGGTGGCGCGACAACTTCCCCGATACCTGGATGAAGCTGTCTATCTAGATCCGTACCAGTCGGGCTTTAGGATGGGATACAGCATGGAAATGGCATTGGTCGCATTGGTTGATGATCTCTAGAGGGCTCAAGACAGGTGTTCCTCCTCTGTCCTGGTCCTCCTTGACCTCTCAGCAGCTTTTGATACCATCGACCAAGGTATCATCCTGCATCGGCTAGATGGGCTAGGAGTTGGGGCACCGTGATATAATGGTTCTCCTTCTTCTCTGACCGTATGCAGTCTGTATTGACAGAGGGACAGAAGTCAACCTCGGGGCACCTTACTTGTGGGGTGCCGCAGGGGTCAATCCTCTCGCCGCTCCTGTTCAACATTTAGGTGAAGCCACTGGGTGAGATCATCCGTGTTTTCGGGGTGAGGTGTCAACTGTACGCTGATATACACAGCTATACATTTCCACCCCGGACCACCCCAATGATGCCCTTGATGTGATGTCCTGATGCTTGGATGCTGTGCAGATCTGGATGGGGAGCAACAGGCTGTGACTCAACTCCTCCAGGACCGAGCGGCTGTGGTTTCCAGCGCCCCGGTATAGCCAGCTGGGGCCATCCCTGGCTATTGGGGATGAGATCTTGCCTCCCTCAGAGAGGGCTCGCAATGTGGGCATCCTCCTGGATACACAGCTGTCTTTAGACAATCATATGATGGCTGTGGCCAGGGGGACTTTTTATCAGATTCGTGTGATTTCCCAGTTGCATCCCTTTCTTGTGCACTGTCACTCACGCCCTTGTCACTTCCCATCTGTACTACTGTAATGGTTTCTATATGGGGCTCCCCTTGAGGAACACCCAGAGGCTTCAACTGGTCCAGAATACAGCCGCATGAGTGATTATGGGGCGACACATCATTCCCATGTAACACCTCTCTTGCGCGAGCTGCACTGGCTCCCGGTGGTCTTCTGGGTGCATTTCAAGGGGTTGGTTACCACCTTTAAAATGCTCCATGGCTTAGGACCTGGATATCTACAAGACCACCTTCTGCCACCGATTGCCTCCCACTGGCCGGTACGCTCCCACAGAGAGGGCCTCCTCAGGGTGCTGTCGGCCAAACAATGTACTTTCTATGTGCTTTTCCCTTTAACAGTATATGTAATTTTATCATTGTGTTTTGGATTTTTTCCTGTTTTTTATCATTATTTTAAAAGCAATAAAAATAAATTTTAAAAAGTTTGAGGAAAGTGGGCACTGAAAAAAGAGAAGGAATCTACAATAAGAAAAAAGAACAATTACAGGAAAATTAAGAAATCTCTATTAAAAGATATGAGAATCTCTATTAAAAGATATGAGAACAGATTAATCTTAATGAATGAATGGGAAGTGGACATAAAAACGATATAGAAGTTTCTTGGAATAAACTGAAGAGAAATACAATATATTGCAGAACAGGATAAAATTATTTAATTAAATTATAAGAAGGTGGAACAATAAAGTGAAATAACCTATGGGTGAGACAAGCTGATGCAAAGGAAAATAACTGGAGGAAAATTTTTTATAATGTGTCTAAAGAAGAAGGATATTTGTAAAGAATATAAACAAAGAGTATAAGAAACAATACAACTGAAAGAGGCAATTTTGACAGAAATAAAATTTTGTTTTGGAAACTAGCAAGGAGAGCTAAAGGATCCTCCAAAGGAGTTAACGGGATTAAGAATAAAAGTGAAGAATTGAAGATGATGCAGAATTGGAGTGAGGGAATGTTGGAAAGGCTATTTTAAAGCTTGCTATAGAAATGATAGCAATATATTAAAGAGTATGACTGAAGCAAGTGCTGTAAAGTGCTGTCCAAGAAAAAAAATGATGAAAAAGGACTCATGGATGCTATCAGAATGATGAAAAATAACAATACTGCAACTGTTAATGGAGAAAAAGTCAACTATGGTTGTGTTTGTAGATGAGGATTATCCACTTTACTTCATGTGCATACTAAGCCTCTCTCTGTACTTGCTACTTGGAAGAATGTTATTATTATTCCCCTTTTAGAAGGGAAAGGTAGCAAGTTGAATGCAAACCTAGAAAGGGATTAATTTTTTGGGTGTCTCTGGGAAGTTGTTTGGCAGATATTTGACTGAAAAGGGTGCAAGAAATAATAAGCACAATTAAGGAGAAGCAGTGTAGGTTTATGCCTGACATGGGGCATGGATCAGACTTTTGCCTTTCTGAAATAAGAGAGAACTATACTAATACAAGGAAGTACATCATTATGCATTTGTTGCTTTAGAGAAAATATATGTTGAATGAATAAACTTAAATTATGAAATGTTTTGCATGAATAATATTTGATTGCTGAATGCAATAAGAACAGTTTGTGATGGAAGTAAAGGATGTGTGATAATAAACTGAGTGCTTAGTGAATGATTCAGCAATGAGTATGAAGTAAGACAAGGATGTTTGGTTTCCCCTTGATTGTTTGATGTATTTACAACGTTGGAGTTATGTTGTTTGGAAGTGTGAATGTATGTCTCTATGATGTATGTATGTATGAATGTATGAATGTATGTATGATGAGAACACAGATGATCTATTGCAAATGTTAAAAATCTTTATAATACAACAAGGAGGATAGATTTGAAAATTAATATTTCAAAGATCAAAGTACTTGTGCTTGACAGTAAATGGAGTAAATAATTGCAGTCATGTTTAAGTGTTGATAAAATAGGGTAAGAATATGTATACCTTGGTAGAATGTTTACTAAATATGGAGAACTTTATCAAGCAATTTTAAAATAGGCCAATGCAAATATAAGGGTCATGGGAAGTATATGCTCTATTTTTATTGTTTTTTTCAATTTGCATATCTGATTGTCCACCCACCATTATGCAATTTTTCCCCCACCCCAAGAATGAAATATTTTGGGGGATATTAAAAAAGGCATAATATTATATTTCCCCAAAGGAGAAACAGAGAAAAATCTTAACAAAGACAGAAAGCAGCCCCAGTCTTCCTTCCATAGCCTCAAGCTGAAGCTTTAAGCCATTACAGATGGATATTTTGTACCTATTAAGAAAGACTGAGCCCTTATTATAAGCAAAACACCTTCAGCCACACCTCCCAGGGAAGGCTGGAGCTGATGGGATTAAGAATTTACATTTCCCAACTCAAATTCTAAGGACAGAACATGACCTTTAGTACTAATAGGATTTACCCACCACCATTAGAATAATAAAAGACACAAGACTCGCTACATTGCATAACCTTCTGGAGCATCTCAATTACCAAACCCCAGAACCCTATAAAAATCCATTCACTCACTCAGCCATTTTGTCAGTCACCCCAGAAACATGCTGTCAGTGAACTTTCTAGAAATCAAATAAACAAGAGACCTTCTTTCTTTGTAGCTAGACTCCATTTTATTTCAATTCCAATTTCAATTTAATTCAATTTATATGCTGCCCCTCTCTGAAGACATAGGGCATCTTTCTGGCATCTTTCTTCCGGATTGGAACCAGATTGACTTTTTCTTCCAACATTAGGAATCCATCTTTTCTTCTGTCTGCCTATCATGCTTTAAAAACCTGTAGACCAGGGGTGTCAAACTCATGCCATTACAGCAGTGTCATGTGACATATCGGGACTTCCCCCCCCCCTTTCATTAAACCTGGTCTGGTCGTGGCTAGTGTTGGATCAGGCGCAGGAACATAAGACGTGACCAGCTCAGATCCATTCAGCACTTTATTTGAGTGAGAACAAAACTGGCGCTGCACTGCCGGAGCTCTCCTTACATTCGCTCCGGCAGTTGCACCGCCCATAGACAGCGGTTTGAATTTCCCACCGGTGGACTTATCCAATCCCCGGCAGATGTCCTTATAAGGTCATAACACTCCTCCCCCCCTAGTTCTCAGTCTTTCCATCAGTCTCTTACAGCACATAGTCGCGCAGGTACGCAGGACACTTGGAAGTCCTACCTGACCTGCGCGGACTTATATGGGCTCCGCTGTCGCTCTGTTCCAGCAGGGCTCCTGTCTCTCCCAGTTCCCTCCCAGGAACCGGACCGGATCCGGCCGTCGAGTGTGCGAGCGTCGTCCCAGCACCTCCGGCTGGGTCTCGGAGTCTCGTCTGTGGATGCTGCTGGTCTTCGTCCTGGCCTGGTTGCTGTGGTTCGGGATGCTGACCATCACTGCTGACTGGTGGGGAACTGCTGAATCTTGGTAGGTGGCTGGCATTCCCTTCACTCTCGGCAGGTCCGGCGTTGGGTGGTTCTGGCTCGGTCGTTGTTTGGGAGGAGCTCGGGCAACCCTCGGTTGAGGCCAGTGACCTCCCATTGTGATGGTTGGATTGGGGGGTTCATTGTCCGTCCTCACCAGGGTGGTGCCTTCTTACCTTGCAGGGGTGGCGGTGGCCCTCCTTGCTGGGTTGGCATTTCCTGGGCGTGCTCTGGTGTTGTTCAGGACGGGCAAGTTGATTGTCCATCCGTCTGGGTGTTGCAGGCCTCCCTCACTGGGGTGGTGGAGGCCCTCCTGGCAGGGATGGCTTGTGCCCACCTTGTCTGGCTGGTGGTCGCTGCTGTGGGGTTGGTGTGATTGGTGGAGGTCTCCCTCACTAGGGGTGCACCGGATGACCTCAAGGGACTGTTCTGGGGCTCCCCCGGTGGATTGTCCTTGGTCTACTGTGTCTTTGCGATGGGGGTTGCCCTCGCCACCTTGGCCTACCTCACCGATGCGTTGCGGGTTGGCCTCGTTGGTCGGTTCCCGGTCTACCTCTTCGTCATTCTGTCGATCCTCGTTCCCTGGAGGTCGGTGGCGGTCCTCGCCTGGGTGGTGTCTGGTGCCCCCGCTGTGTGGTCCCCGGTCTACTCCCGATGTTCGGTGCTGGTTATGTTGTCTCATCCGTGGCTGGCCCACTTGGTCGGGGTACGGTAGGCTTCCCTCGACTGGGTGTGGCCAGCCTACCTCTCCGGGGTGTGGTAGACCTACCTCATCGGGGTGTGGCAGGCCTACCTCATCGGAGTGTGGCAGGCCTAGCCTGTCAGGCTGGTTTTCGCCGACTCCCTTCTACCTTTTGCGGAGCTGGTCGATGTGACGTCGGCAGACCAGTCCATCTCCCAGCTCTACAGTGTATGACTTTGGGCCAGTTGTGCTTGCCACCTTTCCTTTCAGCCATTTCGGGAATCCGTGAAAGTTTAGTGTGAAAACCGGATCCCCTACGGCAAAAGTCCGGAGTTGGCGGCTGGCTGTTGCTGGCACCTCTGGATTGTACTGTGAGTGCAGTCTGTCCAGGGGTGACCACAGTCGTCTGCCCATCAGGAGTTCTCCCGAGCATTTGCGGGTGGTGGCATGCGGCGTGATGTGTTGGGTGAGGAGGAAGTTATCAATCCATTCCTGCCAGTCACCCATGCCCATCTTGGTGAGTGCTTCTTGGTGAGCCTCACCATGCGTTCTGCCTGCCCATTTCCTGCCAGTCTGTAGGGTGCTGAGAGGGCATGGCGGATGCCCAGTCCACCCAGGAACGTTTCCATGGGCAGGGATGTAAGTTGGGGTCCATTGTCAGAAACCAATACGTTGGGGAGCCCGTGGGAAGTGAAGAGTCGGCAGAGGGCGTGGATCGTAGCTTCGGCTGTGGTGGATGCCATGGGCATGACCTCCAGCCACTTGGAAAAGGGATTGATGACAATTAGGAGGTGGCGCCCCTGCATTGGACCTGCGAAGTCTATATAGATCCTTGACCAGGGGCTGCTCAATGTCTCCCACTGTGACGGTTCAGCTTGGGGTGGTGCGGGGCACACTTCCTGGCATGGGTCACATGTGGAGACCCACTCCTCAATGTCCTTGTCCAGTGATGGCCACTAGTGATGGCCACCAGATGGCCACCAGACGTAACTCCGTGCCAGGGCTTTCATGCAGACGACACCGGGATGGCCATTGTGCAAGGTTTCTAGCGTCTTCCATCGCAGAGTGCTAGGAATCAGCACTCTATCTCCCCATAGCAAACAGCCGTTCATCGTGGACAGTTCCTTCTGCTTTCTGACGAAGGCGGTGAATTTCTCAGCCGTTTTTCCTGCCGGCCAGCCTTGCAGAACCCAGGACTTGACTTGGCTGAGGGTTGGGTCCTTCTGTGTGTGGACAGGCACATCTGCAGACTTGATTGGGCAGGTGACATCGTTGTCAATGTGGAATAACTCGAGCGTGGGGGCTAGGTCTTCCACTGGATGTCTGGATGGGCATCTGCTTAGCTCGTCGGTGTTTCTGATAGACTTGCCTGTTGGTGTACGACTCTGTAGGAGTAGCCGACTAAAAAGATGGCCCATCTGATCATTCTTGGGGACATAAAGGTCGGGGTTGGTTTGTCGCCTGTGAGGAGCCCCAGCAGTGGCTTGTAGTCGGTCACTATGGTGAAGCTCCTCCCATAGATGTATTCATGGAACTGTTTAATCCCTGCGATGATAGCTAGGGCCTCCTTCTCCAGTTGGCTGTAGTTCCGTTCAGCGCTGGACATCGTCTTGGAGAAATATGCAATGGGTGCTTCTGAGCCATTCGGTAGTTCATGGCTGAGCACCACTCCAACCCCGTATGGAGATGCATCACAGGTGAGCTTGATTGGCAGTGTCTCATGGTACTGGATGAGGACACTCTTGGAAGATAGTGGTCCTTTTCTGGCCCAGAAAGCTGCTTCCTCCTCTTCATCCCATTTCTAGGAAGCTACTTTTCCCAGCAGGCGGTGAAGTGGCTCAGCAATCGTGGCTTTTTGTTTGAGGAATACAGCGTAGAAGTTAAGCAATCCAAGGAAAGCCTGAAGCTCCGCTTTGTTTTTGGGGCTGGGAGCTTCATGGATAGCCTTAACTTTTGATTTGGTGGGGTGGATGTCTGTGCCATCTATGAGATAGCCCAGGAACTCGACTTCCTGGACTCCTATGATGCATTTATCTCTCCTGACTCTCAAGCCCTTCGCCCTGAACCGCTGCAGGACAAGCCTGAGTCAGTCAAGGAGTTGTGCCTTGGAGTCCCCGGAGATTAGTACATTGTCGAAGTATGACACCACTCCTGGAATGCCTTGGAGAAGGCGTTCCATCATTGATTGGAATATTCCTGGGGCAGTGCTGACTCCAAATTGGAGATGGTTACATTTAAACGCTCCCCTGTGGGTGATGATGTTTGCGCTTCCGCTTTTTTTTTCATCCACTGGCAGCTGCTGGTAAGCCTGGGCCAGGTCCAGTTTGCCAAAAATTGAGCCAGCCCCTAGGGAATGCAGCAGATGGCACTGGGTATGAGCTCTGGGGCAACGCCTTGTTGATTGTACATATGTAGTCAGCGCAGATGCGCACTGATCCATCATGCTTCATTGGGGTCACAATGGGAGTCTCCCATGCAGCATGATCGATGGGTTTCAATATGCCCTGGGCGATCAGCTTATCTAGCTGAGCGTCTACCTAGGGCCGCAAGGCAAAAGGAACCCAGCAGGACTTCAGCCTAATTGGGGTGATCCCCTTATCCAGATTGAAAGAGATTGGCTTCCCCACAAATTTCCCCAGCTTACCATCAAAGACTTCCTGGAATTCTTCGATGAGGATGTCGAGTTCGTCCCTCTGAATTTGGTGGATGCCTCCAATTGATAGCCCTAGTGGGCTGAACCACTCCAAACCTAGCAGGTTCGGGCGGCTGTTCTCCACAACAGTGATGGGAAGGCTGCCTTGGAATTACTTGAATGAGATCTGGAGTGTGGTTCTGCCCAGGACGCTGATGGGATTCCCACCAAAATCCATGAGCCTTGACCACAGGGGCTTCAGTTGTTTCTTCGTGCAAGTGGGCTTCAGCCGCTTCAGTTACTGCCAGTCCATAATGGAGTAGATTGAGCCCGAATCTACCTCCATTGTGCACGGTGACCCTTCTGCCAGCAGAGTGATGTTGAATTTCGTGACACTGTTGTTGCTTGTGTGAGCGATGGTCGTCTGGTGCACTGCTCCGCTGCAGGGAAAATCGTCATCCCCGCACCTGGACTGATACAAGGACTGTTTGGATGCCCTCTGGGTATCTTTATGATTTTCGCGGAATCGAAGCCTGGGTGGCTCGGGGGCTGGATCTGCAGCTCTGCAGGTCTTGGCTATGTGTCCCCTCTTCAAACAGCGACTGCAGGTGGTGTCTCTCCATCTGCAGCCTGCTCTGGGATGATCACCTTTGCAGCTGCCGTAGCATTCCCCCCGGTCACCATTTTGGGGATTTTCCTGCCTTAGGAGGGCGGGAAACTTTGTGCACGGCCATTTCCTCATCAGACTCAGATGGTGTGACGGAGTCATCTAAGGAGTTCTGGCCCGACTTGTGGATCTTGTGGATCCCCCTCGCTTTTACCATCGCGGCGGCCGCTTTCTCGGACGTCTCGGCGGCTCTGGCTTCCTCGAGGACCTCTTTCAGCAGGATCCTCTTGCGGCTCAGGAACTTCTTCTGTAGACCCACATCCCACATCCTGAAGACGATGCGGTCTCGGATGGCATTATCAACATTGTCAAACTCGCAATTTGTAGCGATCTGGCGGAGTGCGGCCACGAAGTCCTTGATGGATTCACCTTCCTGTTGGTTTCTTTGATGGAAGGTGAATCTATTTGCAATCAGGGTGCCTGTGGGCGCACAGTGCTCCTGCAGGACTTCCTGAAGGTCAGCCCAGGACATCTTTTCAATATCCCTGGGTGCCACAAGGTCAATGGCCATCTCCAGGACGTCGGATCCACAATATGCCAGGAACAGGGCTCTCTTGTTGTCATTGTCCAGGTCCTGGTAGCCATTCCCTCGCAGGAACTGGTGAAACCGGACCATGTAGGACCTCCATTTCTCCCGTCCGGGGTTGAATGGGGCCAGCGATGCAATTGGAGCTTGCTGCAATGCCATGTTGCAGCTTCTTCAAGGTGAGTGACTTCAGCTCGAGATGGTCAGCCTAGGTCAGTTGGCGATCGTGCCACGTGGTCAGAGTTCTATTCTTCTCCTTCATTGCCACTGTTGGAGCAGGCGCAGGAACAAAAGACATGACCAGCTCAGGTCCATTCAGCACTTTATTTGAGTGAGAACAAATCACTCAAATAAAGTGGCGCTGCGCTGCCGGAGCTCTCCATATATTCGCTCCGGCAGTCGCACCGCCCATAGACAGCGGTTTGAATTTCCCGCTGGTGGATTTATCCAATCCCCAACGGATGTCCTTATAAGGACATAACAGCTAGCAGGTGACACAACTGACCCACAAGCCGGGAGTTTGACAGCCCTGTTATAGAGGGTTTTTTTCATTTTCTTTTTTCCTTTCTTTTCTCAGGCATTGTCATCCTATTTTCAAAATAAATAATTTTTATTACATCAGCAGCCATTGCTGGCAACTCTGCTAATTACATTTAATGCTCCCACAGGCAGGCTAACACAGGGAATGCTCTAGTGCTTTTCACTTTTTAAAATTTTTTCAGAAGTCTTTTCAATTGGGAGCCCCCTAAAATTTGGCAACCCTAGGTCTTTGCTACTCAGCCTAGAGCTGGCCTTCAGTATGAAAGATGACATTGCTCAAATAGAAATAATAAATGAAGATCAAATTACTAATGAAACATATAAAGTTATGAGGAAAGAGAAGACTGAGAACGTTAAAGATAGAGTTGATAGAGATCATTCAAAAGAAAAAGATGAAAAATTTAAGCAACAAAAGCAATTTATGAATTTGTATATGGATGAAAGCAATATTGATTTGCAACAATAAAAAAATGTGTAGAGGCACAGTGAATTGTGTTCATGTTAATTAGATTTAGATCTATTTATTCTCCGTTCTTAAATTTGCCCTTAATTTCCTTGGGTTTATCTTTTCTAAACTTTACATAACACTGCTTATCCCAAATGGTAATAGCATAATTAAGATATAGGTATGTAAGTAAGTTAACCTATTGTGGTTTTGTCTGCAGACAAATGGGAACAGGAAATGTATTAAATCTATTTTTAAAGAATAAAATAGTAATAATAAAAACAGTAAAGCACTCTATTGAATAGAAGTGCTCTTACACACAAGCTTTTTGTTGATTATTCAGTTTCTTTTGATAATTATGTCACAATGGACATAATTTTACCAGGTTTGTATATAAGTAACTGCTTCTTCGAGTTCATGTAAATGTATGCTTATGTTATTAACAATAATATCTAACTCCTTTGTTTGGTATTCATTTTCAATTGCAATTTATTTTTCCAAGTATCAGATTCTCTGGCTTTTGCATTGTATCCAAAATATCTAAGCAGTTCAAACATCAATTAAAAATAAAAATTTCAACCTATTTGCAAAATGACTTCAGGAACAAGTAGGACACACAGTAAGGATCTTGATAGAGAAATCCAGAAATATCCATAGGACTGTGTACCATATGCACAGCAAAGGTAAAAATATGTGATATCATAAAGGAATTAGCATTTTCCAGGTAACAATAGCCCAAACAACATGGTATGTGGTAAAGTCACATTTCTGAATAGGTGAGGTTCTCTATAAAAATACAATAATCTGCTTATTACTGAGTCATAGTATTGGTCCATCTGGCTCAGTATTGCTTTTTCTGATTGGCTTTAGCTTTTAGGGAGGCCTTAAACAAAACCTCTTCTAATTTCTATGAATTTTTCCAGGAACTCCAAGACCTAACTGGAATTTTCTAAGTGGAAGGCATGAACATTTCTAGTAAACTGTGGTCCTGCCCTAGCAAAACTGAAATAAAGACCTTGAACTTTACAAACCCAGATGTCATGGAGCTTCTTGGTTTGTGGACAGGCTCAGGGAAATGAAATGACACAAGAGATGCTAGAGTCCAGCTGGAGGAAGATGTGGGATAAAGCCAACTGAATACTGGTACATTGTTAGGATATATCTTAAGCAAAGCATACTTACTTCTCCACTCTTATTCCATCCACAGATGGCTACCCAGCAGCTCTGTGTTGGAACAGAGAG
Organism: Coluber constrictor foxii; assembly: GCA_038048745.1. NCBI lineage: Eukaryota > Metazoa > Chordata > Lepidosauria > Squamata > Colubridae > Coluber > Coluber constrictor. Next base: position 88,826,975 of record CM075961.1, on the reverse strand, counting down.
AGGTTTACCTGATAGGGTCACTGTTTGGCAACTCTGGGCATCTGTTGTTCAACATTGCTTGGAGGTGGACTCTGCTGGAACCTGAGATATGCTTCAGGCACATTCTAACCTGAATATTTGGGAAGAGTTTGAGTTGGTCAATCATAAGGAAGTAGAGAGGATCCTTACTGTTTTGAGCTCTTCTACCTTTAGTCTGAACCCATGCCTCTCCTGGGTTGTTAAGGCCTCCTGTGATGTAGCATGCAGTTTGGTCCAAGCAGTAGATCCCAGTGTGGGAAGGGGTGGCTCAGCCTGCCCTGATAGAAATAGTGGTTCACCTACTCCTCAAGAGGCCATCCTTGAACACCATGGTTTTGGATAACTTCCATCCAGTCTCCAACCTTTCCTTCATAGGGAAGTTGTTGAGAGGGTGGTGAGCTCCCAGCAGTCAGTATTCAGTCAGGTCAGGCTATAATTGCCAAGATAATATTGGAGTAGGTGCGGGTTAAGGATAGGGGTGATGTGTCCATCCTCGCTGTTCTAGATCTCTCTGTGACTTTTGATACCATCAATCATGGTATCTTATGGACCAGCTTCAAGGACTAGGAATAGAGGACACTGTTTTGCAGTGATTCTCCTAGTTAGTTCCAGATATGTTGGTCAATCATAAGGAAGTGGGGAAAGAGAGATCCAACCCTAGGCCTTTATTATGTGAGGAGCCTCAAGGCTCAAATCTTTCTTCCGTCCTATTTAACATCTACACAAAGCTGCTGGGGGAGATTATTTTGCAGAATGGGGTTTAGTATCATCAGTAGGCTGATGATACCCAATTACATATCTCTACTTCATGCCGGGCAAATGATGCTGTTCAGGTGCTGGCTCAGTGCATGGAGTTCATAAAGATCCAGATGGGGAAATAATAGCTATAACAATCATAAAAAGATGGTTGACGTATTTGTCAATGAATTGTACTAGCTCAAAGATGAATTGACATATTTGACCAAGTACAGAGTAGCACTCCTTCATACAGACCTAGTGCACAAGAGTAGGTGGCAATTGTGCCCATGGGGTTCTTTGCACAAATCCATCTTGAGCATCAATCACTATTTCTAGACTGCAGGGGTCTTGTTCTCACTCACCCATTTTAGTCACCTCCAGTTTGGATTAGTACAATATACCTTACACTGGGTTTCTTTTAAAGACCATTTGGAAGTTGCATCTGGTCCAGAATGCAACAGCACATGCTGCTTTGGGTTTCCCATAGTTCACCCAAGTAACGCCATCATTGCATGAGCTGCTCTAGCTTCCATCTGCTTTCTGGATAAAATTCAAGTGCTCATTATCACCTTTCAAGCCCTACATGATACAAAGTCAGGCTATTTGCAGGGCCACCTTTCTTTGAAGATTTTGACTGCTGTAGTAGATGATATAGGATGGGTGGGCTCCAGGTTCTCTCTCTTAAATGTTGTCAATTGACAGGATCTCAGAGGCATGCCTTCTCAGTGGCCGCCCCAGTCCTTTAGAACAACTTCTCTTTAGAGTTCAGAAGGATCCCTACCATTTTAGTCTTCCTTGGGGCAGTATAGACCTGATTCTTCCCCCAAGCATTGGGCTAAGATGGAGAGGTGATTTCAGCAGGAGGATATTTGGGTGCAAGGGTGTGTTTTTAATATCTTTTATGGATTGTTGTGTGGTACCTAGAATCATTGTATAAAATAGGTGGTCATATAAATCTTGTATATACATGCATAAATACATACACAGACAATCCATTATAATTGCCCAAAAGTATATGTTTAGACTGGGAATCCCTGGGCATTTAATTCATAAGAAGACTGGCCAAATTTGAAAGAATTTGTGATTTATTATTTAGCAACATTTGAAAGCTTCCTCCCCTTCTTTTATGTAAGCTTAGATAAATGTCTGTGGGGATTCTCAGTCATCCAGGTCATAATTGTGTCAAAGATGCTTTTTTCTTCAAAAGGCAACTGGAGTGGTTTTTTTTCATGAGGAATAAGAATAAAATGTTTTGCTTCTCATCCAAGAAGCTTCATAATTTCTGATGGCAGGGGCGAGGCGGACTTCTTGGTTGAAAAGCAAAATATTTTTGTCTTCTTCCTAAAAGTCCAGTTGCCTTTTGAAGAAAAATAGCATCTTTGAGTAAACTTATCTAGCATTATAAGCTGAGTCTCAGGTATCTTCTCTATGGGATGGAATAGGTACTGATAGTCTCCTTAGCTCAAGAAAAGTCTCTCACTCCCAATTTGTCACCCTCCTGGCTATAGCTCTGCTCTCCAACTGGGAGTGTATCAGCTCCAGGTGGGAGTAGGTTTCTTTTGTCAAATAGCCTAAGGAGGAACACCCTACAGCAGAATTCCTGACTGAGCTCTTTCAAGGTGGGGCAGTATTGCTGTTGCAGCCTGCCTAAAAATGGGCAAGGCACCTAGTAGGACAATCCTGCCCATGGTAGAAACAAAAGGATCTAGGAGATCTAAAATTCTGAGCAAGGTGTGAAATATGGGAGACAAGGTGCAAGGTCCCTCCCAGAATACAAACTTGTGCACCAAAATAACACGTACTAAAGCAAGTTTCTCTCAACAGAACAAAATAACAGAGTTGGAAGGGACCTTGGAGGTCTTCTAGTCCAACCACTGCTCAAGTAGGAGACCCTAAACTTTAGACAAGTGGCTGTCCTGTCTCTTCTTAAAAGCCTCCAATGGAGAACCCACAACTTCTGAAGGTTAACAGTTTTACTGATTAATTATTCTCACTTTCAGGAAATTTTTCCTTCATTCTAGATTTCTTCTCTCTTTGATTACTGTAGCTTCCATCCATTGTTTCTTGTTTTGCCTTCTGCTACTTTGTAAAATAGGTTGACCCCCTTTTCTCTGTGGCAGCCCCTCAATACTGAAACACTGCTCATGTCACTCTTAGTCCTTCTTTTGACTAGATTAGACAAACCCAATTCCCGCAACAATTCTTCATATTCAGCAGTTTTAGCCTCCAGGCCCCTAATCATCTTTGTTACTGTTCTCTACATTCTCTCTATGTCTCAACATCTTTTTATAATGTAGTGACCAAAACTGGATGCAATATTGTAAGTGTGGTCTTACAAAGGCTTTATAACATGGTACTAATACTTCATGTGATCTTGATTCTATCCAGTGGTAGGATTCAGTCAGATCGCACCTATTCAGGAGAACCGGTTGTTAACCTTCTAAGCAGTTTGGAGAATCGATTATTGGAAGAAATCTTATTTTGTTTTTTTCCACTTTGCAGGACTAATCCTGTAAGGAAGGTAGGAAGGGAACATTCTGGTGGTGTTTCTAGCCTAATCTTTATTGCCCTGTTTACAGAAACTGCCTCTCTGGTTAACCCTTATTACACTGTAACAGCTAAGGCAAAGTGCCCATCGATGTGAGTGATGTTGAGTTGGCCACACCCACACGATCACATGACCACCTGGTCATTAGGGCAGAGAACCGGTTGTTAAATTATTTGAATTCCACCACTGATTCTATCCCTCTGTTTATACAATCTAGGATTGTGTTCACTTTTTTGGTTGTTGCTGCACACTGCTGGCTCATATTTAAATAATTATCCACTGGGATTCCAAGATCCCCGTAACAATTACTGCTATTGGGTCAGGCTTCACTTAATCTATACCTATACATTTGATTTTTCTTGCCTAAGTATAAAACCTTACTTTTTTCAGGAATAAATGCAAATATATGTGTACCAGGATAATGTTGCAAGACTGAATCTGGGTCAGTCACAGGACCAAAGGTTTACTTTTCCTAACTTTCAGACTCATGCTAGACCCCAATTACAGGGAATTTATCTCTACTGGAATATGTGATTTGGCCTATTCTGTAAGTCATATTTATCTGGTAAGAAATATGATTTGCTATTCCTATTGGTTGATTGATGTGTTGATAGCTGGCAATTGACTGTTGTTTCCTTGTGCTGCCAAGCCCTTATTTTTGAAATAAGGTTAATATATACAATATATATTATATCAATATAAGATATGCTAACACTGTATGCTAACAACAGAGATATATAAATAACTTAGCAGGCAATCAGAATATGGTTTTTTCAACAAGTCTTGAGTTTAGAAATATTGTGACCTATTTCCTCCTTATTTCTTGATAATTTACTACACATTGTTCTTTTAGGCAAAACAACAACAATGTCCTCACTGCCCTATTTATTCTGACCTAGGAGACAGAGAAAATTACTACATTATCTGCAACTAAACAGGGCTGGAATTGCACAGTTTGCTAACATTAGAAAGTGATGATTAGAAGATGAAAGAACTCAGATTATTGAATTAATGTACAGACTGAAAAGAGAGGTAGAATACACCCTAGCCTTGCAGTTCTTTTGGCAAAAATAGCACCAGAAAGATGCTGCCAGGGGAAACATCGGACCCTCAATGAGATGTTAAAATAAAGCATATGCATAAGAAGGTGCTATCAATTACTGATTGGCCATCCCTAAAATTTTTGCCTTTAAATCAAATCAAAAGTTGATCTGAAATCCACAAAGGCAAGAAAACAGATGTCTTTGAGTGGCAAGATATATATTTCAGCTAAATGATTCAAGATCAGATAACGGTCTATGAGATTGAATGGTTTCCTCTGAATCCTATCTGTTTTTCAACAAGGAAGTAAATAAACAAATAAATTCACTTTAGACACAGTCCAATTGTTTCAATAAAGTTATTTTACATATAGTTTGCCCATAGTCTGAAGCATGTAATAGGTCTCTAATTTGCAGAATTAGGTTTATTTCCTATATTCTGAGTTTTGAAGGGGCTGGCAGATGTTATCTCAGAACCATTGTACAATATCTTTCAAAAATCCAAGAACATTGGGGAATTAACTAAGGATTGAAAAGAGATGATGTGGTTCCTATCTTCAAAAAAGGGGGAAAAACAGACCCAGGAAACTACAGACCAATCAGCTTAACATTAATACCTGGGAAGGTAGTGGAAAAAATAATCAAAAAACAGACCTGGGAACATCTAGAAACAAATAAAGTTATAACTAAAAGCCAACATGGGTTTGTCAAAAACAGATCATGCCAGACAAATCTTATTGCATTCTTTGACAAAGTGACTAAATTAGTAGAACAGCAAATATATTTAGACTTCAGCAAGGCATTTGACAAAGTAGACCACAAACTACTTCTTGGTAAACAGTAGAAAAATATGGAATAGACAACATCACCCCCAGATGGATTTGTGACTGGGTGACAAATCGTACTCAAAGAGTTGTCCTTAATGGTACTGCATCTACATGGAGGGAAGTAAGAAGTATGGTGCCACCGGGTTCCATCTTAGGTCCACTATTCTTGAATATCTTCATAAATGATTTAGAGGAGGGAATAGAAGGGGAACTTATCAAATTTGCAGATGACACTAAAATGGCAGGAATAGCCAACACCCCAGAAGATAAGCTCAGGATTCAAAAAGGTCTTGACAGACTTGAACAATGGGCCCTATCCAATAGAATGAATTGTAACGGGGAGAAAGCAAAGTCTTTACACTTAGGCAGAAAAAAGCCAAAGGTACAAGTACAGATTAAGTGAAACCTGACTCAAAAACAGTAACTGTGAGATGGACATTGGTGTTCTAGTGGACAGTCAGTTAAATATGAGCTAGCAGTATGTGGCAGCTAATATAATCCATGGTGATATAAACAGAGGCATAGAATCAAAATCATTTGAAATATTAGTACCAGTTTATAAAGCTTTAGTAAGGTAACACCTGGAATACTGCATCCAGTTTTGGTCACCACAGTACAAAAAAGATCTTGAGACTTTTGGAAAAAGTTCAAAAAGAGCAACTAAGATTATTAAAGACCTGGAGACAAAAACATACAAAGAACGGTTGAGGATTTGGGTTTGGCTTGTATAGAGAAAAGAAGGACTAGGAGGGACTTGACAGCTGTATAAGAGGGGTTTGCACAAAGAGGAGGGGGTCAACTTATTTTCCAAAGCACCAGGGGGCAGGACAAGAAACAATGGATGGAAAATAATCAAAGAAGGAAGCAACTTGGAATTAAAGAGAAACTTCCTAACAGTGAGAACAATAAGCCATTGGAATAGTTTGCTGTCAGAAGTAGTGGGTGCTTCATCACTGGAAGTTTTTTAAAAGAGACTGGTCCTTCAGATCTATCTGAAATGATATAAGGTCTCCTGCTTGAGCAGGGAGTTGGACTAGAAGTCCTCGAAGGTCCCGTCCAATCCTATTCTGATTCTGTATTCATAAACAGGGATAATTATACTCTCATCCATTCAGATGGAAAACATGCTATTCTTGTAAGATAGGCCTTAGCAGGGTAGTGATTATCTGTATTTCAAGGATAATGCCATTTCAAATAAACAATGGTGGCAATTGTAAAACTTACATTCAAGGCCCCCTAATTATGGCAATCTGTGATTGAAGAGCCATGAAGAAATCCCTTTCTACATTATCTTATGTGAGAGGAAAAACAATTGAAAAAAGACAGTCCAGAAGACAGGCCCTGTGATACGAAGCAGTTTAAAGGTGATAACTAGCACCCTGAATTGCCCAAAAGCACATGGACAGCTCTTGACATATCCAATTGCTGCTTTTTGGATCAATTGCAGTTTTCAAGCAGTTTTCAACAGCAGTATCACATAAGGTACATTGACTTCATCAATTTGGTGAGTTTTTCTATCTCTGTGCATATAATAATCTTGCTGCATTAATTGTATGCTGAAAGAAACTTCAATGGCTTTTCTCTAAGTGTTTATCTATTAGTCCTAAAAGGAAAAGTTCTGGCTTCAACTGAATATTAATCTTTAAAATCTGCTATATCAAAAAAATGTACTTGAAACTGAAATTGTTTAGCTTTCTTACATGTTCAACAAGCATGAAGTTGTTTACATTTCCAACATACATTTGAAGTGTCTTTGTACATTCTAAATACATCATATTATAACAATTCTTTTCAAAAACAGAACACATAAATTGTAATTCTTTTTCCATTGATCCATCTGAACATTGTAACCAAAATTCTTAACCTACTTTATTACATGTTCTTTATCCTGTTTCTCCTCTGTTTCAAACTTCAACAACCACTTATACATTTTAGCAATTACATACTTATCATCAATGCACAATTGTACTTAAATTCTGTCTATGGTACCTTGCTCCATACCATAAATCTTTTTGTTCATTTTGAATCTTTCTGATAACTGTAAATTAGAAAACTACTAACTACTATAACCTTCTATTACTAATTGTTGTCTTTATTTAATTATAAATTTAAAATCATTTTAAATGGTTTTCTAATGGTTTCTGATATGTCGACCATTTGTCCTTGTCTGCTGTTTCTCTTCGGTGATATGTTTCTTGAGCTGAAATCTATTAGTGTCTTTTTGGGCACAATCTAAATTTATATTTATTCCATATTCTCAATATGGTACATCTAATAAAAAGATTTTTCTTGAAAAAAAACTATATTAACTTTAACTTTATCATATCATAAATATCCATGCCATCTAAACCTCTGGTTGTGGTCTTTTAACTCCTAAAGTCTTTTGTTTTTCAGCAATTTGCTCTTGCATTTAAATCAAACAAAAGCAGCAAAACACAATTTAAAATCTGTTTAAGCTAATATTCCTCTTTACTTTGCATCTTGTAACATTTTATAGTTAGCTTGTGGTTTTTTTTCCACTTGCCATATACATTTTTGATTAAATAGATTAAATTGTACATCAATTGTCAAACAGTCATTCTCCGTATCAAAAACATAATTTGTGGGAAAATGTTTATTTTTAATCACAGAGATTCGCCCACAGTGATAATTTTAATTTCTCACATCTTTCCTTCTTAACCTTATTCCACGTTATTATTTTGAAATAATACTGTTTGTCACAGTAATATCTAAGTATTTTGCCTTTTTCTAAATCTTAGTAACCAGTTTTTTCCATCAGTTCTTTTTGAACATCTAATTTCATATTTTTGTTAATGTCTGTCTTCCAGTTATTAATTTTAAAACCTGCTAACACACTAAAGTCCTGTAACTTTTTCACTAATATTTCTACCTCCTCTGGTGGATCTTATAAAACTAAGAAAAGATAATCTACAAATTGTCCTAATTTATATGTTTTTTTAAAATCTTAATTCTCTCATTTTCTCTTAGATCTCTATACAGTGTTTCAAAAATTAAAACAGTAGACATCTTTGTCTTGTTCTTTTTTGAATCTCATAAGTTTTTGTTCGCTCTCCATTAATAATTATTTCTGCATTTTGAGAAGTATAAATTAACCATTTAATAATGTTATCTCTAACGTTTCTATATAAACCCTAAACTAATGAATGCAATTGTCAAATGCTTTCTCTGCATCTAAGAATATCAGTGCACCTTATTTTTCATTTTATTGCTCCAATTATTCCAAAGTATTCAAAACATTTCTAATATTATCTCATCATTTTCTTTTAGGTAAAACCTCCTATTGAGCTTCATGAATAAAATTCTGTAAAATTATCTTCAACCTTTTGGTCAAAATCATAAATAGTAAATAGTTTGTTGTAATTATTCAGTAAAGATATTCGTTATTAGTCTATTGTTAAAGTCAAATCTGGTTCCTGTTTAGGTGTTAATTCTACATTACCAGTAATTTCTTTCCAGCTATTTGAAATCTTCCTATACAGTAGAATAATAGTCACCATTTGTTATAAACATTGTAATGACTAATTCTCAAATATTTTAGCAATTCATCTGGGCCATTTCCTTCTGGGTGAGGTCCCTGTGACCAACTCTGCAAATGGTGATCACACTGTGGCGAAATGGCCAAATGTAAGATGAAAATCTCTGGAGATAAGGAGAGATATTTGTGATTGTCCACTTGCAATCTGGAAGAGCTGTTTCTAATGAGGAAATCACAGGAATTCAGTTTATTCTGAATGATCACTGAGAAATTTACAATGTGTCCTTAACTGGAGGACATACAAATGGAAATGACATTATCACAGTCATAATAATGATATTATTGTTTTGTATAGACAAAAAAAAATGTTACAAAGTATTCAACACAATGAAAGGGATTCCATGCTGGGCACTACAATTGGCTTCTCTATAATGTTAGCCTAACATAAAACGTATAAATGAAGCAAATGATCCTCCAAAGAGGAAAAAAAATAAAAAATTAAAATATATGATTTGCTTACAAAAACACATTATGAACAATGATTTAAAATATTTAAATCACAAAAATCTGAGAGAAGAATTTATTTCAGCAGGATTGAAAAAAGATGGAGTTATTTTATAAATCCTCAATTATATCCAAAACTTACATTGACTGGTATTATAGCAGGTATATAGGGTGGAAGTTAATATACAGGTCATTAAGAATTTGATATTGGGAATTTATGCTACAAATGAAGCTAAAACAGCATTTTAGACTTATAGGTTAATTTTATAAATGAAAATTGGTGGGATTGTAATGGAGTGATTTCTCCACAAAAAGAGCTTCTGAGAAAAAAAAGTATTTAAAATATGTAAAGTAAATTACAAAGTTTTTTTTATTTTAATAGATAATTTGGAACTTCTTAATATATGAAGATAGAAAGATGATGATGCAAAAGAATATACCTATTTTTCTATAAGACATAAAGATATTTTTCAAAAATAAATATGGTTCAGATTTCTAAGACTTGGCAATTAATGTTTATAAAATGGGAACACTACCAAATACTTGTTCAGACCAAAATCTAGTGGCTTTAACTTTTAAAGGAAAAAAAATGTTTCTCTTAGATAAAGATTGATGAACTATGCAAAGCATAGATGTGTTGAATTTGCAAATAAATTGGGGAGATAGTTTTGTAAGGGGAAAACGTATCCCATCCCCCACCATTCATAAACCAAGCTGAAACCAAGAGTGACAAATTTGCAAGTCAGGAAACAAAGCTACAAGAGAGCCCTTAAAGCTCTTTTCAATCAAAAAGGATAAAACCATATCTCTTTCTTGGAAAGGAACTCAAGCCATGTGACCCTGTCCACCATTAAACCATCTTTCCAAGCAATCTCTATGTTTCCAGTGTCTTTTTCCCCACTTGGAGCTGAACCCAGAAGGATATTTCTTCCTACAATTTAGCACCCCACAGATGGGACTCCAAGCTAACCTAACCAATGGACCCAGCCCAGGTAAGCCTCCCTTGCTAGTAGCACATTGAATCTATGGGCATGTTTTCTTGGACCTTGGCCATTTGGAACTAAGTTTTAAAGGAGTTTTGAGTGTTGAGCTCAAAGGCTGCTTGGAAAGAAGGTGAGTATCTCTAAATTTTAATTTTATTTATTTTATTTTTTAAAAGTTTTTTATTTTAAGCATAATTTAAAAAAGGCATACAACACGTAACATATACAAAAATCTTAGTTTCTTTTTCTGCTTCTTAACAGTGATCCATTTCTTACTAAATATTAAATATTTACAGATATTATAATGTTAACTTATTCAGCCTTTTTCTCCTATTCTACTAACACATTAATTGATCTATCACATTATCTTCCTTCCCTTCATTCCTCTAATTTATTTCCTTATTCTTATTCCCCCTCTAAATTTTAATTTTAAAGCATGGGAAATATGTGTATGCTTGCATGTATGTATGTGAGGGCCCTTCTCCCAATCACAGCTGGATCTTGCTTCCTCTGTGCATTTCCTAACCACAGAAAGACCAACAGTCTGGAGATCATGGGGGTTTTGTCAGAACACAGGACCTTCTGTTAAGGAAAGAGGAAGTGCATGTGTGGGATTCCACCGGGCAACATTCTGATTCCACCTCTTTGAGCAAACACTAGCCGCACCTCTGCCTACCACTAGCTCCACTGACCGGTAGGATAGAGAAAGCAAGGGGGGGTCAGCGAATGTGGAACTTTGTGTTCAAAAGGAACAGAAGCCGAGCGGGTGTTGAGTGAAAGTGAAAGGGTAATAAAAGGAAAAGAAAGTCTCCAGTGCCATTAAAGAGAGCAACTCTTGAGTATGTCTGTAGGGGAGGTGCTAGTACCCGCTGGAGGGGCAGCCAAGTCCTCCCAGATTTCTTTTTTTAATCTGAAAACCTAGCAGAATTCCCTAAAAGGAAGGTGGCCCATACTTCATGAGGGAATCGAAGTCCTTCCCAGATTTTTTTTTCCTGAAAACCAGATGAGGTTAGATAGCCCGACTAAGCCAAAGTGAGCTTTACATTTCAAGGATCATGGGAAGCTGTAGCTCGAGGGCAGAGGAAAATCCCCTGGAAGAGTTGATTGTGGCCTGAGACGCCAGGCAGATGCCAGTCTTAGCTGAGATGAGTAAAAGGAAAGCCAGGAAATTGTGTAGAAAATGGGCTATGCTAAGAGATAATACCGGGAGACAAATTTGACTAAATAAAAGTACTTAAAAGAAAAGATAAATGTATAAATAGGAATAGGAAATAGGAATAGGGGGTTTGTTTGTTTTATTTGTCTCTCTGTCTTCTATGCAACCATGTGGTATGTTTGTTAAGATTTGTGCCTTTCCTAATTTAACTGAGATTTATGGCGGGAATGATCAGTTGTGTGTAAATCTCAGAGTTCTGCTCTCCTCTCTTTGTCCTCCTTGTTTTTATGTGTGTGTGTCTCAGTTTTTGTGCGCCCTCGAGGTAATTGTAACTGTAAAATGTATCTGATCCCTAGAGACAAGAATTTGAAATTGTTAGAGAGAAAAAAAGGTTGAAACAGTGAAAAATGGGGGAGAGAGAGAGAAAAGAAAGAGCCTTTGCCCTGTGTTTGTTTGGCCAAGAAGAACAGAGTAAAGAGAACTTTTCATTTTATTTCTATTTTTTTTCTATTAGTTTTTTTTCTCCTTCCCTGTATCTTAAAGTAACAACTCAAGTTTATGAGGAGTTCATTTACAAGAAAAAAAAATCCAATCTTGCACTCTCTGTAGGTGTTTAAATGGTTTTACCTGTTCATTTCTTTCCCGAAGTATGGGAATCCAGTTTTTTCTTTCTCATCTGTTGTGTCTCCATTTTGTTGAAATTGCATTATCTGTTTAGTAACTGCAATATTGTTGTGTTGTTTCTTTCAAACTCTGCCTGCAAGATATCTACCCGCCCCATCTCTAATCCTGTTACAATGCCTTTCCTGGGAAGATTACCCACAAAAGTGGGGAGGGGACCCTGTTCTAATGTCTTTCAGCCCTGCATAAAGGACTCTGCAACTTGTGGAAGAGCACATGGATTCAGATGCTACCTCCAGAGGAGACCTTCCATATCTTTGAACCAGGAATTGGGTTTGAATCCAGCCTCCACTGACAGTCATCACAGCAACCAGAGTGCAGCAGACCTTCCCAAGCCTGACTGACCAGACTTACTACCAAGCATGCTACCCAGCAGACATTAAAAAAAAGACCATGAAACTTCCGGTTTGGCATCATGGTGAGACAGTCAGAGAAATAGCGGGCTCTGATGAGCGCCATGAAAATCCCAGCTGCTGAACCACCGCCGATGGGTCTTTGGACCAGAAATGTCCTGCAGGGATGGGGGAAAAGGAGGGGTACCTCAGATGACCAAGAAGAACAGGCAAGTTACTTGGAGGTCAGAAGGAACTCTCTGTGAGTCAGCTGCAGGGGGGGCAACAGCCATGGTGGCTGCCATGAAGCTGGGACAACCGGGCTAAGAGATGTGCAGGAGGAGAGTGGATTGATTGGAGCATGTTGAAGCCGAGTGAGTGACAACCAACCCAGGCTTGCAACAATGCTTAGATCAATATTATTAACTATAAGACCCCTAGCCTTAAAACGGCGGCTGAACAACAAATGGAAAGTTTAGAATGTAATTTTAAAGGGACAAAGACCTGACAAACACCTAATTCTAGAATAGAACTAATGGAATTAAATATCGAGACATGGTGAGAAAAGACTGGATATTTTAAAACTGGAATTTGTGAGTGGAAAAACTTCTCAGTATATTGCTGCAGTCATTGATTGGTTTCCAGTTTGAACATTTGAATAAGCCAATCAGAGCGCAGCTTCTGGCTCTGAGTTTTCCCGGACTTTTCAATGGACAATGAGTCAGCATATAAGCAGCTGCTGAGACTGCAGACTCAGCGCAGGCTCAGAGAGAGATATGAACTGACCTCAGAGGCTCTTAGCCGGCCCAGAGAGACACATCTGAGACTCACCCCTGAGACTCTATCCCCCTTGAGTCACAGCCAAACTGAGGTTTGTTGGCTACGAGACTGGTTCTAAGGCCTTTAGATTTGTGGATTCAAATGGAAGAATAGTAATATCTAAATCAGCTACCTTTTATGAAGGCACTAACTGGAGCAGGATCCATGCAAACGAGATTCTGACTCAGGGCCCACCTCATAGTTTGGATAAAAAAGAAGAAAATGTGTCTGAAGATCTATCTACTGATAGCAACACTTCTGGTTTTGGAGATGAGGAGGATAGTATGCCCCCTAGATCTTTGAAGGGAATTTTGAAACGGAACACGGGAATAGCTTGGAAAGAAGAGATTTTCCCCTGGCTGCTAGATCTTCATGGTTGAAAGTTTTTGGAAGCCACTGAAAGAATCCCTTTTCTGTTGGCCCTATCAATGCCTTCCCCTTTGCATTAGAACAATTAAAAGCACCCATCAAGTCTCCCTGATCTGATCAATTTTAATCTTTTGCCAAGAACATGTTTCAAAACTCACATTCTGAAAAAAAAAGGAAGGATTGTAGGAAGTTAGCACTTTCCTAGAGGAATGAAATATTTTGGGAAATATTAAAAAGGCAGAATATTATGTTTACCTGGATGAGAAATGGAGAAGCATGTTTTAAAGATGAAGCAGCTCCCATCTCCCTGCCCCCAGGGAGGGGACTCATTGCATCTCACCCTTTTTCTGTTCAGGAACTCAAGCCATCTGATCCTGCCCATCATTAAACCATCTTTCCAAGCAGACTCCATGTTTCCAGTATCTTTTTCCCCACTTGGAGCTGAACCCAGAAGGATATTTCTTCCTTGAAGAACATATTTCTCCTTTTTTCCTTTAAGGAAAATATAATATTCTGCCTCTTTTAATATTCCCCAAAATATTTCATTCTTGAGGGGGGGGGGACTTCCTACATTGCCATAACCCCGGGGGACAGGTAGGGGGAGCCAACATACAGAGAGAGAAAAGCCAGAAACCCAAAATTACCCCAAATGCCTGACAGAAACATTGGCTTGCTGACCCCAAGACCACAATCATGAAATGTGGAGCATCATGGAACCTGCCAAGAAACAGGATTGTTACCATAGCAATTTGTTTGAATTCCATTGGACAGGAAACAGATAACATGGGGAGGAAATCTGGAAAAGGGAAAAGTAAGTGGGCCGATTTTGTGCAGAATCCTCAGATCTGGCTTTATGTAGTTCAGTGATGGTTAATCTTTTCCAGACTGAGTGCCAAAGTGCAGGCACATGAATGTGTGTGCATGCCCAACCCCCCAAAATGCAATGCACATATGGCCCCATTTATGCGCCCTGCCCCCCATGCATGCATGCACAGCCCTCCACATGCCCCCTGCTCCCTGCATGAGTGCACAGCCCCCCTGCATGTGTGCATGCCCCTGAATGTGGGCACAGATCCCTACATGCACACACAGACACCCCCCACATGTGCAACAGAGACCTGGCCGGCAGGAGGCATGCACACATGTGCAGCAGAGCTGAACTTGGGTGACAGCTCATGTGCCCACAGAGAGGGCACTGTGTGCCACCTGTGGCACAGGTGCCATAGGTTCACCATCACGAACCTAGCTTGTAACCACGTGGCTTTAGTTAAGTTAAACCTTTCACTATAAATGCAGTTGAAGGCTCTTCTTTCCTAGATGGTAATTTTAATCTTATACAAAATTTCTTATACAAGAAATTTCCTCAGAAAAAGTGGATGAATATTTTCATAAACAGAATTTACCAAAGACAACAGAGAAGCAGAGTTAATTTTTGAATCAACCTATAACAATAAGGTAGCTGTGTAAATCTATTAAAAAGAAGAAAATTTAAACATCCAAGGAATGATCTTTACTTGAAAAGATTATGGGAAAATTAGCTGCCTAAAGGTCTCCAAGAAGAAGAGAGAAATATCCTGAAAACACAGGAATGAAAGCCTTTTCTGAGCAAAAGAGAAAGATATCTGACCTTTTTGTAGCTGTTAGAGCTGCAATGGTGTAAGTTTCAGGAGTCCCGGCAAGATGTTCAGTAAATAACTTACCTATGCAGAGATGTGGCAATATTCTGAACAAAGCCCAGCAAGTGACTCTTACATTACTAACAATGACACAGGCATGGGAAAGGAAGCCTAGGGCAGGCATCAAACATCGGCCCTGCCAGCACAATGGCACAAGTTACACAAGAGCCAGGCAATTATTTGACTGCTTATGGGATATTTCAATAAATACTCATCTTAGAGGCAATGTTATAGGTAGTTTTTAACTTACGACAGCAGTAGAATCCAGAAAATATGTCATTTAGCATTGCAGTTATTAAATGAGACATCATGTGACCACAGCCAATTTTGCAGCCTTTTTGCAATTGTCATTAAGCAAATCACCCACAGTCAATAAGTAAAACATCACATAACTGTGACTTGCAATCTCCTACTGGTCTTTAATAATAATAATTAATAACTATTATTAATTTATATTAAAATATATTATAAAATATATTATTAATTATTAATAATTATTATTAATAATAATAAATTTAATAGGTATACACAATAAAAGATTCCCCTGGATATTTCAGGTGCTTTTGTTGTTGTTGTTGTTAGTTGTGAAGTTGTGTCTGACGCATCGTGACCCAATGGACAATGTTCCTCCAGGCCTTCCTGTCTTCTACTATCCTCTGGAGTCAATTTAAGCTCACACCTACTGCTTCAGTGACTCCATCCAGCCACCTCATTCTGTCGTCTCTTTCTTCTTTTGCCCTCAATCTTTCCCAGCATTAGGCTCTTCTCCATTGAATCCTTCCTTCTTATTAAGTGGCCGAAGTATTTGAGTTTCATCTTCAGGATCTGGCCTTCTAAAGAACAGTCAGGGTTGATCTCCTCTAGGACTGACTTGTTTGTTCGCCTTGCAGTCCAAGGGACTCGCAGGAGTCTTCTCCTGCACCATAGTTCAAAGGTCTCAATTCTTTGGCGCACAGCCTTTCTTATAGTCCAACTTCCACAGCCATACATTGCAACTGAGAGAACCATAGCCTCGACTATACACTCTTTTGTTGGCAGGTTGATGTCTCTGCTTTTTAGTACGATGTCTAGATTTGCCATAGCTTTCCTCCCCAGGAGCAAGCATCTTTTAATTTCTAGGCTGCAGTCCCCATCTGCGGGGATCTTGGAGCCCAAGAAAATAAAATCTGTCACTACCTCCCTTTCTTTCCCATCTATTTACCAGGAATTCAGAGGGCCGGATGCCATGATTTCTTAATGTTAAGTTTCAAGCCAACTTTTGCACTCTCCTTCTTCACCCGCATCAAGAGGCCCTTTAGTTCCTCTTCACTTTCTGCCGTTAGAGTGGTATCATCTGCATATCTGAAGTTGATATTTCTCTTGGCAATCTTAACTCCAATTTTTGATTCATCTAGCCCCACCTTTCTCATGATGTGCTCTGCATATAAATTAAATAGGCAGGGTGACAGTATACAGCCTTGTTGGACTCCTTTCCCAATTTTGAACCAATTTTGGACTCCTTTCCCAATTTTGAACCAATTTTGGACTCCTTTCCCAATTTTGACCTGCATACAGGTTTCTCAGGAGACAATTAAGATGGTCTGGTACAGGAGGGGTTCTAAATTTTTTTACTACCGGTTCTGTGGGCGTGGCTTATTTTGTGGTTGTGGCTTGGAGGTCATGTGCCTGGGTTGGCATGGCTAGCTGGTCATGTGACTGGGTGGCCATGGCTATGTGTATAGGAACTACTCAGAGGGCTGAAAAAAGTCATTTCTGACAGGTCCTCGCATTTTTGACTGGTCCTTACACTTATGACTGGTCCTTACACTTATGACTTATGACCATCCTCACATTTATGCCCATTTAGGATTCTTAACAACCATGTCACTCATTTCACAACTGCTTCTCTTCACCATGGTGATAAGATAGAGCAAAAAACGTAAAATGTGAGGACAATCATAAATTTAAGGACTGGTCAAAAGAGCAAGGACCAGTCAAAAATAACTTTTTCAGCCCTCTGAGTAGTCCATATACATAAAAGGATACAGCAATAGAGAGGGATGAAGGAAGGGAAGGGAAATTAGAGTAGGAGTGAAGGTAAGAGACAGGGGAAGAGAGGAGGAGAAGAAGGGGGGAAGAGAAAGTAAGAAGGAAAGAAAAGAGAGAGGTGGTAGGTTTGATGAGAAAGATTGCTGTACAATAAAAAAGATGAAAGGGAAGAAAGCCAACCCCAAACAAATATAAAGATATTAAGATAAAGAATGAAGTTAAACTTTAAAGAATAAAAGAGAACAAATATGAATAAATAGCAATAATTAGAAACACACATACAAACATACAATGTATTTTCTTTGAACAGAGTATTTGGCTGGTTCAAAAATTTAAACAGTGTTTAGTCATTTCAATTAAATTTATAATGTCTATATTTCCTTTTTGTCATATTTATTCCTCATCTATTTTTTAAAAAAAACTAATATTACCCTTCATCTTCATCTCTAATCTTAATCAAAATCAATTTTTCCCTTCTATTCTGTATTATACCCCTTCCCATTATCATCTATTTTTATATCCTTCCTCACATTGGTTAATTATGTAATATTACAGTTGTTTAATACAAATTCAACATTTTAATATAAATCAATTATATAACTATCTTTTTTGTATATTAATCAATATAAACATGAATATTCCAATTATTTCCATGCAATCCTCAGCTATTTGGACTGCTTCCTCAGACAGCCATTATGCTTTCTTGCATTTCTTTTTCTTTGGGATAGTCTTAGTTGCTATGTCTTGTACAATGTTGTGAACCTCCATCCATAGTTATTCAGGCAATCTGTTTATCAGATCTAATTCCTTTAACCTATTTGTCACCTCTATTGTATATTCATCAGGGATATGAGTTAGTTCATACCTGAGTGGCCTAGTGTTTTTCCCTACTTTCTTCAATTTAAACCTAAATTTTGCAACCAGATTTTTGCTACAGTCAACTCCTGGTCATTTTTACTGACTGTATAGAGCTTCTCCATCTTTGGCTGCAGAGCACATAGTCAATCTGATTTCTGTGTTGACCATCTGGTGATGTCCATGTGTAGAGCCATCTCTTGGGTTGCTGGAAAAGAATGTTTCCTATGAACATCGTACTCTCTTGACAAAATTCTATCAGCCTGTGCCCTGCTTCATTTTGCACCCCAAGGCCAAACTTGTCTGTTATTCCGATTATCTTTTGACTTCCTACTCTAGCATTCCAATCCCCCGTGATGATAAGGATGTAATTTTTTGGTGTTAATTCTATAAGGTGCTGTAGGGCTTCATCGAACCAGTCAACTTCATTCTCTTCAGCACCAGCGGTTGGGGCATAGACTTGGATTACTGTGATATTGAATGGTTTGCCTTGGATTCAAACTGAGATCATTCTGTCATTTTGGAGATTGTATCCCAGTATTGCTTTTCCTACTCTTTTATTGATTATGAAGGCTACTCCATTTCTTCTGAGGGCAGCTGCTTTTAACTACCATTAATTATAGTGTCCTTTTGGATTATTCCCAGAATTGAAAATGGGAGACAAATTTACTATGTTTTTTTTTTCTTTCCTTCAAAGTTGGTTCCAGTCATTGGAGATAGGAGAAGATAAATTTTGAAAAATTGAATTTTAGGAGTGGGAGGGATCTTGGAAGCTTTCCAACCCACTGCCCAAGGCAGATATCCTTATACCATCCAGGACAAATGGCTGTCCAATCTTTTCTTGAAAACTCAAAGCCTTTATTAATTGAAAGATACTTTATTGTAGGGTTACGCAGACTTTGGTTTTCTCTTTTCTGCAATGTAACATCTATATGAAACCACTGAGGCAGGTTACCTATCAATATGCAAGCAAGCCAGGGGTGAAATGCTACTGGTTTGGGCCAGTTCACCAGAACCGGTAATACAAAAATGCAAAACTTTTTTAGAAGTTTTGACAATCGCACAACGCAGCTGATTGTCGCATAGCTGATCATCGGAAGTTTGCCCCCCACACTTTTTTACTGGTTCGCTTTATGCATGTACACACAAAGTAAACTGGTAGCAGACTTAAGAGCATTTCTCTCCTGAAGCAAGCATCATCACAATGCTAATTATCTTCACTTGTTTATCTTATACAAGTATATATGGGCTGAACAGAAAATGTGGCCAGAATGTTTTCCCAGAACTTGGAGACTGTTAAGGTCTGAATGGGGAGGAAGAAATTTAGGATTAATCCTCAAAAGATTGAGTGGCTGTATCTGTAATATTCCACCACTGGCTCTCAATGGGGTTGTCCTCCCCTGTTAAATATTGGTTTATAATTTAGTGGGTCCTACTGGGCTTCCAGTTCCTACTCCGTGATCATATGACAACTATAGGCAAAACAACCCTTGTGTAACTTTATCATATACACAGTTACAAGCGTTCAAGATCAGTAGACATTCACACTCATGCTTGGGTTATTTCTAGGCTGGATTACTCTAGTGTGCTCTGTATGGGTCTATCCTTGGAGTTCATTAAGAAGCTTTTTCAGAACACTAGTTATGGACAATCTTCATTTTTCCCACATATCACTATTTGAAAAGTTGCACCAGTAGACTTCTAGGTAAACTTCAAGTTACTGTGGTCAAGAGACATACATAGTTTAGGACCTGGTTATATCTGGAACTTTCTGTTACGTAATAATATGAGAGAAGGACTCTTCTCAGGTCCTGACTCTATGAACATGCCAGAGACATTGAAACCATGTCCTTTCAGTTTCCAGCCCTCTCTTGTGGAACAACATTCTTCCTGAAATCAGGGAAGGCCCAACCTTTAAAAAATTCAGGATAGCAATTCAGACCTGGTTGTTCCAAGAAGCATTTGAGGTGATTCTGTATTGCCTTGTTGTACCCATTGTTCTATGTTGATTTCTATTTTAAGATCATTAAGGCAAATTGTCACTATGTTTTTTCATAAATCTCAAGCTGTCCAGGGAGCTGCTGATATAGTTCTACAGAGGAAATATTGAATCTGTCATCTGCACCTCTCTAATTGTCTGGTTTGATTCTGCAACCCAACAAGACAGACACAGACTTCAGAGGATAATTAGAATTGCAGAAAAAACAATTACTATCAACCTGCCTTCCATTGAAGACCTGTATACTGCACGAGTCAAAAAGAGGGCTGTGAAAATATTTACAGGCTCCTCGCATCCTGGTCATAAATTGTTTCAACTCCTACCCTCAAAACGACACTATAAAGCACTGCACACTTGAACAACTAGACACAAGAACAGTTTTTTCCTGAACGCCATCACTCTGCTAAACAAATAATTCCCTCAACATTGTCAAACTATTCACCAAGCCTACATTGCTATTACTAATAATCTTCTCAACATTCCTATCACCCATCTCCTCCAACTTATGACTGTATGACTGTAACTTGTTGCTGTATCCTTACGATTTATATTGATTGTTTTCTAATATTATTTGATTGGTTAATCATTTCCCCTTGAGCATATATACTTTCTTAAATGGACATATAAGGAAGAGCTAAAATGTATGAGCAAAATCATCTTGCCATCAGCAACCATAGTGAAAGGAGACTGGAATTCCAACCCAACGAAATGCGATGTCTCCATGAAAATTACTATTAATCTTCTCATCATTCCTATCACCCATCTCCTTCCACTAATGACTGTATGACTGTAACTTTGTTGCTTGTATCCTATGATTTATATTGATTGTTTCCTAGTATGATTTGATTGCTTATTTGTACCCTATGACTATCATTAAGTGTTGTATCTTATGATTCTTAACGAATGTATCTTTTCTTTTTATGTACCCTGAGAGCATATGCACCAAATACTAATTCCTTGGTGTCCAATCACACTTGGCCAATAAATAAATAATTCTAATTCTAATTCTATATTGATTTTAGTAAGTTTATGTAAGCAGGGTCTATGTCTTCATTGAGCAATGCATTAATTATTGCTTGCTGGAATACTGAATCGAACGCCTTTTTATAGTCAATGAAAGCCATGCACAGAGGCATAGTATACTCGTACTTTCAATGACTTGCTGAACAACCTGGATGTGATCCATTGGGCTGTATCCACTTCTGAACCCTGCCTGCTCCTTTGGTTGTGCATCACTTAATGTTCTCAATATTCTTTTTGCTATTATCTTGTTGATGACTGAAAGAAGGCTAATTGGGCGATACTTCTTTAAATCATCTTGGACCCCTTTCTTGTGTATAAGAATCACTTCAGTATTTTTCCATGCATCAGATATTTTTTATTTCTCTGGAGCATCTCAAGTATAGTTTTGCTAGTATCTTGTGAAAACTGTGACAACCAGCTTTCAGCATTTTAACTGTAACACAGTCATTTCCTGAAGCTTTGCCATTTTTCATTGATTTTATGGTACTTGATACTTCCTCCACTAGGATATCTGGCATTTATTTTTGTGGGTGTTGATACTTTTGAATGACCTTGATGTCTGCATAGCTCTAAATAGAATTTTTCAATTATTTAAAACATTTCCTATTTTGTTCCACACACACAGAGCCATCTTCATATTTTCATGCAAAAACCTTTTTTCTTGTATTTATAAGCTTGCATTTTGTTCTATTAATCTCTTTGTTTTCTTCAGTAGCCTTTTTCACAAACTTCATATTAAACTGACATGTTTCTTCTTGGTTATGTGGTCTTATGGTCTTGCAAAGTTCAACATACTCGCTTGTCGATCATTTTTTTCATTAAATCAATAGTTTCATCAAAGTTTTTTCCTTTAGGAGCTGCAGCCCCGAGATTCCATTAGCCACTAGAACAGTGAAAATCAGCTGCCTAGCAGCTCGAAACTCTCCCCCTGGGAAAAAGGGGGAGAGAAGAGCAGAAGGGTTTGGGTAGAGCTCCCCTAGACCCCCAAGCTTTTTTTTTAAGCCTGGGGGTTGTAGAGTGAGAGCTCCCTGGAAGCCCTTCAGTGCTCCGGATCCGGGACAAGTCTGCTTTATGCAGACCGGGGTATCGCAACCACACCAGCAACACAATATTAAGGATTAAAAGAAACCTTGACTTTGAATGCTGGCAGAGCAAATCAGGAGAACAAAAAAATGCAAGTACCAAGCTTTAACTCCGTTTAAAAAGGGGGGAAAATGGTGCCTGAAGAAAACGAAACTTATTAGTGAAAGTGCTTGTTAACGCGTGCAGCATTGTTAAAGTTATTGGATTACATATTAAGGAAAAGATTTAAAGTGGAAGTGGAATGGAAAAGACTATAGTATTGACCTCAACTAATTTACACTTTTAAATTGTGTGGAAAATAATTGGACTTATTGACCTGATAGCTGAATAAATATAAAGTTAAAATTGAAATATGGCTGACATCAAGGATGGAGGATCACTATTATATGAGTCAGCAAACTCACAAGTTGTGACTGTTAAGGTTTTACAAGAACTTTTAAATTTTTATACTCCTGTTATATTAGAATCAATTAAAAGCACTGTTCGAAATTGTAAATTGAAGAATAACAATGATTTGCTGGCTGGAAAAGAGGAAGAAATCAACCAGGCTGATGTGATTTTGGAGGATGAAAAAGAGGCTGTCAGGATTAAGATAGAGGTTAGTACACTGGAAACAGAGGTATCGCTGGAGGCTTCCACGCAATCAACTGAAAAGTAGCAAGTAGATTCATTACTGCAGACTGAAAAATACTGTGATAATTTTTGGTTTTACAGAGAGAATCAATATTTAAGGAATGAACTGACTGATTATACAAGCAGCAGGAGTAGAGATGGGGGTTCCAAATTAAAGGAAATAATTTTGAAAGGAGAACGAATTCCAAAGATACATCAACTTCAAATCCAAATTCAAAAATTCTCGAAAATAAAAGCAGGGGGAGGAGCAATGCTGAAGAAGAAAGTATTATTGAAGAAGAAGGACTGGAAAAAATATAGAAAGAAAGGAAGAATAGGAGATTATTTTTTTGAGGGTTATATTTTGAAGAATGTTTTATTGATGTTTAACTAAAAATGTTTAACTAAAAATGGAAAGCTTTTTAAAAGTTATTGAGGTATTAAAATGGTCAATTTAAAATTTAATGGATAGCTTTTTGAAAGTTTTGAAACTTATACAGTATTTTTAAGGTTATATTCTGAAGAACGTTTTACTGAAGCAAAAAGGCTTAATTAAAGTTGGATAGCTTTTTAAAACTTATTGCAGTTTTAAAGTGGTTAACTTAAAATTTATTGGATAGCTTTTTAAAAGTTTTGAAATTTAGATTTTGAAGAATGTCTTAATGAAGTATTAAGAGATTTTAAAATGTTTAAGATTATAATATTTTTAAAAGGTATATGTGACAAAATGTTTAAGTTAGACATAATTTAACTCAATGATTAATAATATTATTTTAAAGATATGTTTTAAAGAAAGTTTTACAATGTCTAATTTAGCATTTCTAGAAACTGGCAAGTGCTTTATGAATGACCAAAGAGGATAAATGTTTAATTAGGAATTTTATTAGGGAGTAATACTGAAAAAGAAGGTAGGGAAAGGATTTTAGTAATAAATGTGAAATGTGATAAGAGAATTTATAAAAGGAAAATTGAAGAATTTTTTTTTTAAAAAAAGGGGGAGTTAAAGAGTGGAAGGGAGTTTTGAATCTTGTAGTAAGTCAGTATATTTTAGCTTATGTTTGTAAAATGTTATATCTTGTTTTTGCTCTGGGAAGTCGGGGGTGTGTATGGGGGAGGGGTTGAAGGGTGTGTGGAGATTAAATTGTTGTATGATTTTCAATAAAATAAAAAGATAGGTAAATGTATTAATAGAGAAATAAAAAAATCTGGGGGAAAGGTCATAATAAATGAAATGATGATATTAAGATATGATAAATAATGGAGGAGTAAGAAGAAGACATAAAAGATGTATTTAGATGATACACTTAATGATTGATTATGTATTGTTTGTATGTTTGATTATAAAAATAAAAACTTTTGACAGTAATAGTTTCATCAGAGTTTTTGGACTGTACAAAGTGTTTTTTTGGTGGTGCTATAGATATAAAAGATTCAAGAACATTTTTGACTATTTGTTCATTTTGATCCATAATATTAATCTCTTCCAAATCTTTCAACAGGGCAAAGCTACTTGATAGATTAATCTTCAAAATCGCTGTTCTCCTCTAACAGTTTATCACTCTTTATTTTTGTTTTTTGTGGTATCTTTATCACTTTCATATGCTCTTTTCAGCAGTCTATCTTCACTTTAGTTCATACCATTCTATAGTCACTTCCAACATTAAAACAATTGATGATAGTACAATTGCAGAATATGGTTTTATCACTTGACATGATGTAATCAATTTTGCTTGTGTACCCAGATGGACTCTGCCATTTTTCATTTGTAAAATGAGTTCATGATATAAAGTTCCTGTCCTTCAGCAAAATTTTCTAGTCTCTCACCTCTATTATTTCATTTGCCACTTCCATACTTCCATACCATGGTTGCTTTTTCTCCAGTTATTGTTCTTCCTATTCTTGCTTTAAAATCACCAATTAGTATTTGATATTGACATTTTTCTTTTTTGAAGGAGGGCCACTTCGACCTCATCATCACTATATAATTTTTATATTACTAAAAAGATCAGATACCTGATTTTCCCAAGTACATATTTCAGTTAACTTAGAAACCTATTCATTCCCAGTAATATCATCAAGGTAGACAGAACTCAACCTTTCTGCTATCCTTAATTCATATTGAAAATTACTTTGATTACAACAGGCATATCGAACATTTGCACATGTTGTGTTTTTAAAAAACACCTGTGGAGATATGAAATATATTTGAATTGTTCCAATTTCTGGGTGTGTATATATTCCTCCCCCCCCCCACAAATATTGCATCCTAAATCCTTCTTCAGTGATTAGCTTCTATAAAGATGGTCATTCATTACTGCCATCATCCCATCCCCTTTTGCCCACTCTCTAAATCTCAGCAATCCATGGAGTGGAAGCCCAACATCTTCCTTCCTTCCAGACCTGTGAAATTACTCTTCCTCAGCCAGTTTGGCTATAAGCTTCACTGCTTATATCCCAGGGCCCCTTTATGGAATGGCATAATCTCAATATTGTACAGTAGCAGCTCATGGGTGGAGCTGCTTGTCACATTAGTGCAAATTGTGACAGGAGTCTTTCGAACCTCTCCCTTGTATTCTCGCTATTTAAGACACCAGGGAGACTGGTGTTATTATAGCCCAGGTTTTAATTAAGGCTACGCCTCTCTTGCCATTCAAACACCTTGGATAACAAGTCTTTATGCACCAGTCCTGGGGACAGGATCTGATTCATGAATTTAGGTGTTAAAATGGGATAAGCAAGGCATGTCAGCTGAGGAAACGGACAAATGCAACTGTTGAATAAGCTATCAGGAAAATAAGAGATGCTATTTGTATAAATTAATTGGGAAGACAACAGCTGAATTTATTTTGTGTCCCTAAATTTAAAAAAAAACACAGAAAGGTTTCTATTATGCATTTCTATATTATTTCAAATGGTATGGTTTTTAAATGTTCGTGAAATGAATGCAGAAGAGGCTGTTAGGCTGAGCAATGTGAATTGGAGGGAGCATGGAATGAAGATAGAACCCTCCTTCCATTGCTTCATTCCCTAAAAGATCGCCCTCTTGTCAACCGTCCCACTAAGTGGGACATTTTTTGTCCAAGAGTATAACTTTACTGAAAAGCCATATGGGTACAGAAAAGCCAGTCCTGATGTTCCCATGTGCAAACAGCACAGCAAAATTCACTCTCCCGGACCTCCCATTACCCATTGTCCACCAATCAATTGCACCTGCTTTATTTTGGAAACAACCTGCCTGCCTCAGACATTCCCAGTCAATGACCATGGGGTCTGAATCAGTCTCATACTTCCAGACAGCATACTTGCATTCCAGAGATCCCTCCCAAACACTCCAATGCCTTCCCTCCCACCATCCCATTACACTTATCTGGTTGTGAGCAGGGCTGCAAGGCGAGTTAACCATGATATGCCAACCCAAAGAAACAAATACACACATTATTTCTACACTAGATTCTTTGCACACTAACACCCTATTGGAGTCAGTCTGGGTACCTGGAGTGGAACCTCTGGATAAGCCTAGGGTCATGTACATTCCTCGTGGCCACCCACTCTGCCCCTATCAAGAGAAAACCCTTCCATAAGACTAAATACTGCAACTTCCCCTTATGCTATCAAGAGACAAGGATTTCCTTGACCTTGAAGTGCTTTTCTCTACCTACCCATATGGGACAGAACAGAGGCAGCTTAATAGCTGGCCTTAGCAGTGAGCTACTGAAGGACTTTAGCAAACTACAATGAAACACTGAGTGAATGCGCCTAAAGTTTTTAGGTGACTTTAATTCCACCATCACTGGATTTACAATCTGGATGATAGGGAAAGGACCTATGTACTTAGGGCCCAACTTCTTGCAGTGTTGGCCCAACTGCAAGAACCTCATGGACAGGTATATCACATCCCCTATTCTAAACTCCTTCTGAGGTGCTGTCTTTTTAATAGCCTGTATCTTTTGCACTCCCCTTGTTACTTCTAATACTTTGCACACTGTGGGCCAG
The DNA here is from genome assembly GCA_038048745.1 of Coluber constrictor foxii. NCBI lineage: Eukaryota > Metazoa > Chordata > Lepidosauria > Squamata > Colubridae > Coluber > Coluber constrictor. The sequence continues at coordinate 88,800,195 of CM075961.1, read as the reverse complement.
ATGTCTTTCAGAGTACTCATCTACTCAGCCAATGGAGTTCAGAAAAGAGACCCTTGAGAAAGGTCTGGCATAGACATAAATTCTGCATCCATAGCCACTTGAAAGGAGGTAAATCCAATGCTACTGTGAACAGAGTTCTCAGTGAAGGGCAAGAACTCATTCTAATTGTTTTCCTGGCACTGTGTTCACCCCAAAATATGACCTACCCCAAAAACAATCCCTAGCCTGTGCCTAATATAAGCCCTACCCCAAAGTAAGCCCTAGTTAAGCCCTGCTGTCTAGTTGTATGAGTGGGGTGAAGTGCATGTGTAAAAATCAAGTTAGGGTGGGGGGTGGGGGAGTGGAGCTGCCCCATGTGCCCCATATCTGCTTACCTTAGGACTACCACAGCCAGGCCTCCAATGTCCTGGCATCTGTTATGCTGCTGCCCTACTTCTTCTGTGGCCATATGCCACATAGTGCATCACACGAGTACCACTGCTCACAGAAGGAAGCTCATTGTGTTGGTGTCATTGTTCATGGCAGGATGCCACAAGGCTCATCATGCTGGTGCTGCCATTTGCAGCAGGATGTCATGGAGATTTGTCATGCTAATGCCATCGCTCATGGTAAGATGTGATGTGGCACATCATGCTGGTGCCACTGCTTGTGCACGCAATGGCACAATGCACCACACAGCCTCCTGTCACAAGCAGCAGATCGGTGCGATGAGCCATGTGATGTCTGGCTGTGAGAGGCCACAAGCAACTGCAGAAGAGCTCACAGAAGAGTGCGACAGGTGTTGGAATGTGGGAGGCTTGATTGCAGTGATCCTAAGATAAGCAGATATGGCATCACCTCAAAATAAGACCTTATTTGGGGGGGCAAAAAATAAGACCATGTTTTATTTTGGGGGAACACAGTTCATGTAGCATCAAAGTTACTGTTCCAGGACTGGATTCATACATTCACAAGCTCCATTTGTTTGAGGAAGATTGGTGGACCTAAGACCCTAGGAGGAGCCTAACAACCTCAGGAACTCGAACCAAAAGTTTGAGCTGAATTGCATCCCTCTAACTGAAATTATGCGTTTTGGAGTGCCATGCAGCCAGTACATGTGCTGTACGAAAAGCTTAGCCATGGCCCAAGTGGAGGGGATCTTAGGGCATGCCACAAAGTAGGCCTGCTTATAGAATAAGTCTGTAATAACCCAGATCATAGTATTCCCAGCACTCTCCAGTAGCTCCACAAAAAAGTCCATAATTATCTACCTCGAGGGAGCCATGGGGCTAGCCACAGTCTGTAACAGTCCTAGAGGCTTGCTGGGTAGTTTCTTCACTGCAGTGCACACAAGGCAGCTTGCTACATAAGTTTCTATGTCTTTCTTCATCTGTAGCAACTAATACTGTTATGAGGCAGTCTTTACAAATCCAAAATGCCTCTCCGCCTTTGTGTCATAGCTCTGCTGCAGTACTAAAGTCTTCTGCCTCTCTGGGATGTATAGTTTGTTCCCCATCCATGCTAGTCCATCCCTTAATGACAGTTCACTCTTGTGTTGTTGGAACCACTCGTTCCCTACCAGGGCCACTTTTAGTAGTCATGTTATGTCCTTGGTCAATGTTGATGCTGCTGCTTTCTGTTGTCTTCTGAGGACAAATTGGAATTAACTAACTCTTCTGAAGCACTGTTCTACTGTGGTATTTGAGAAACATCTTCCAAGAAATTTCATCCTCCCAGTAGATAGCGGAGAGTGAAGTTAAAGCAATTGAAGTACTTAGCCCACTGGACCTGTTTGGGAGCCAGCTTTCAGAGATCCTTTAATGCTTCCAGGTTTTTATGGTCAAAGGGGTGGATGGGTGCCTGAAGTCACACAAGATCATGGCCCCCAGAAGCTTCCAGTCTTTGGCCAAAAGGTGTTCAAGTACCTATGGACTGCCTTGAGGCAGCACCAAGTCAAAGTGCTCCACAGGAGCACAAACAAAGCTTCCAGTCTCTAGCCGAAGAGTGTTTAAGTGCCTCAAACACTTTTCGGCCATAGCAGCCCCTGTCCATTGCAACACCATTCCGCAATAGATCCATGGGGCCATTCCATTCCCCCATGGATCCAGTTAGCTCCCATGAGCATGGTCTTCCAAAAAGCTATAAAGATATAGCTTTTCCAGAATCTTTGGGGTAATGTGAGCCAGGAGACCTGGGATACACTACCCTTTCTTATACATAATTGGGTGTGTACTGTATGTATTAAGGCACCAGGAGAATTCTGTTTTGTTTGTTTTATGCATTTTATTGTTTTTGTTCTTTTATCACTGTCTGTGAGTCGTCCAGGGTTATATTATATAAGATGGGTGGCTATAAATAAATAAATGCTACCACATTCTAGACCAGATACAGCATTTATCTTCAAGGGTAACCACATGCAAAATGCATTGTAGTCTATTGGGGGTAGGTGGATGTTAAACAATGCATGAATGACAATTAATAATGCCTCTTGGTCCAGGAAAAGGTCCAATTGACATACAAGAAAAATTTATGCAAAGGCCCTCCTGCCAATGGTTGTCATCTGTTTCTTAAACAGAAGCACCAAGTCCAGAAGTCATCACCACTACCCAAAACTAGGCACCAGTTATGTCTGAGGTAGTGCAATCCCTTTGAGAACTAAAGATAAAAGCTCTCCAAATTCTGTGCACCTTAAAACCCAAAGTCATTCAGTCTTGCTAAGGTTGTTGATTTGAAGCCCATATTCTTTCCCATCCAGATTCCCATCTCCCCAGATAGCATCTCTTTGTAAGCCTGAAGTAGAGATGTACAATTGTCATCAACGTACCCCATTCTGGAAAATAAGCTCACCCAACAACTTTCTATACTGTGGATATTGAACAGGAGCAGAGAGAAATTATCAGTTTAAATTGACATAAATTCTAGGAGAGCTATTATTTTACTTCAGGTCAGTGGTGAAATTCAATTTTTTTTTACTACCGTTCTGTGGGCATGGTTTGGTGGGCATAGTATGGCTTGGTGGGTGTGGCAGGGGAAAGATACTGCAAAATCTCCATTCCTCCACTCCAATACCAGCCAGAGGTGGTATTTGCCAGTTCCCCAAACTACTTAAAATTTCTGCTACCAGTTCTCCAAAACCTGTCAGAACCTGCTGAATTTCACCCCTACTCTAGAGCCAGCCTGGAGAAGAAAGTTGGGCTGAGGAAAAATGATGTCAAGTCAGAAGTCAGACTGCATCTCAGCATTGATTACGGATTTGGATCCTGGAGTCACATGGCTATGTGCAGAACTCTGAATCACCCTGAGTATCTCTGAAAATATTTCACTGTAATCACAAATAAACTGATGTTGTATATGTTGAACATATGTGAGGCTACTATTGTTTACAGGTAGTTCTAGACTTGTAACAATTAATTTAGTGACTGTTCAAAGTTACAACAGCACTGAAAAAAGTGACTTCAATCAGAATAGAGCTGGAAGGGATCTTGGATGTCTTTCTAGTTTAATCCTCTGCTCAATCAGAAGATCCTATCCAGGGATGGGTTCTACTTACCTTTATTACTGGTTCACAAGGGGGCCGTGCGCATGCGCAGAAACATTTTGATGACATCAGGGTCAGTGAGCTATATTTTGTATGTTGCTGAGAATTTGAGTTCTAAGTCTTAAATGACATTATGATACAGTACTTTTGTAGTCTGCTAGTAGTTCCTTAGTTAGTATGTATTTGGTTTCCTCTATAATATCCTATATAAAATGGGATTAATTACTGTTTTCTTTGCCTATCATTACATTATTTTTAGAGTTATCTGATACAATCTTTTAGCTTTTATCAATGGCAATAAAAATAATAAGATGTGTGTGAAAATTAATAAACATACCTCATATTTCTTTAAGAATTCTCTTTTGTGTTTCATAAGGAAAAAAAGAGAAATGTTAAGGTACACGTGCTCTCATTCACAGTTTAAAGGAATGTTCTTAACAAGTTCTATCCTGTTTGTATTCTAGCAGTTAACTCTTCTGTCAACATCCAATGAGAAATGAACAAGGTGTGGAGCTACTTTGACTTGGAAACCACTGAATTGAAGACTGAATTTAACAATGTCTATTAAGGTTTGAGTGTCGTCATAGAAGCAGATATTGTGGTGAACTCTCAAAAACCTAGTGACTCACTCAATAAATAACTAGTGAACATAATTGACTGCAATGAACTATGTGCTTCAAACAATTCCAAGTTTCTAAAGTTTGTTGCTTAATAGCTGGGTCCTAATTCTTTATATAATCCTTTATATATGGCCCTGTGTAGGTGTTTGTATATGGAACCGAATAGCTCCATGCTGGTCTGGAAGGCAGAATACTGAAGATAAGAAAGATTCAGTAAGCTAGCAGTGATTCCTTTGCTTCTTAGAATTGATAATTTTTTTTTCAAATATATTTCCTGATTCATTGTATAATACCACAGATTTATTCTGAATTATGGAATTATTACTGAGAACTAGTTAGAGGAACCTGACTTGTCAAAAAATTGAGAAATGTGTCTGGTTCACATATATGAATTTATACTTTAATTTGAGAAGATAGACCTCACCTTTCTCTCCTAAGTTCTTCAGAGCAATTAGCAATATAAATATACATCCACTAATAAAAATATTAAAAATGGAAAAGAATATTATGAATATGGCAAAGAAAACATGGACCAAGAGACAGAATATCAAAATAATCCTAATTTAAAACAAATGAAATGTTGAAAATGTTGACACAAACAGCACCTCTCAGGATTCAGAATTGTAGATTGTTTTAATTCACCCACCCCCCAAATTTCTTACAGAGTATATCTAGATTTGACTCAGTAAAGGGAGAATAGACAATGGAACAATAGGTGATTACATGACTAATTATCTTTGATATTATAGAAAAAGTATTGAAGATGTCACCAGACACAATGCCATCATAAATCATCCAAGTATTGGTGGAAACCGGAAGCGGCACAGTGTGACTGGCTGGGAAAATGCTAGGCTCTGACGAGCTCAGCAAAAACCAGCCAGACAAACTGACACCAGGGGGTCTTTGGACCGAAGCTGTCCTGTAGGAACAGTGAAGAAAGAGAGGCAGCTTGGTGTATAAAGAGGGACAGGCAAGTCCCTTGAATAGCCAGAGAAACTGTCTCCAAGCTGGTGACGGGGGGCGGCAATCAGAGTGAATCGCCATGAAACTGCAGCCTCTGGAGCAAGCAATGTGCAGGAGGGAAGATTTGGACAGAGTGCTGGTATTGGGTGAGTGATTGGCTAACCCACAAACAATAAAAAGAAAATTCTAAATATTTTTAACTACTAAACTATTACTAAAATTACCCCGGCATGGAAATTGCGGCTAAATAGCAGTAGGAGGAGATGGCGGATGGAAAGAGAAAGTGAGAATGACAAGCGCACCATAGAAGAACCCGAATAAAAAATTAAAAGTGATTGACAAATGGAAATGTAAATCTGGAACTTGGATTCAATTTAGTTTGAATTATAAACTGATGGGTGGTATATAAAAGTGAAAGAAGAGGTAAAAACTGTCTTTTTTCTCTTTTATGACTCGATAAACATAGATGTTGAGTGGAACTGTGGATTATAGAGAGACATCTGCAGGAGAAGGAAGAGCATGACATGGAATTATTTACTTTGAGAAAACCTTTGAAGAAATGAAACCTTGAACTTTTAAAGAGATAACTGGCAAGAACTAAGGAGGATATGTTTTGCCTATAAGAGGCTAGACTTTGATGATTATAAAAGAGGGATCTCAATGCGACTTAAAACTGGAATAATTCAATCCGGAAAGAATAAAATGGAACAGGAACTTAATGAACTGATAAAGATAATGTGTTTGGAAATAAAGGAAATGATTATAAATTTGCATGGAAAATCGAAATCTGAGGAGGCAAAGACAGAGCTAGAATGCACTGAAAATGAAAAGGGCAAATGACTAATGAGAAACAAGAAAGAGAGCGGGATAATGAAGAAGACTAAAGAGACTGACTATGGAAAATTAAACAATTGTAATATTAAGTATGGACAAAAAGAAAAGAAACAAAGAAGTAAAAGAGGGTGGAACAGTAAAAATATTAAAAATTTAAATGAAAGGAAAAAGAAGGGAAAACAAAAGGAAAAGAAGGAAAAAAGGGTGGAGGAGAAGAAAAAATATTAAAAACATAAATGATTACACTGGGATTTACAGTGGAAATATAAGAAAGAGGGAAAGGGATGGAAAATAATGGGAAATAAAGGGCAAAGATTCACGATTTTAAGATACAAAATATTAATAATGAAAAGATACGAAAAAGGAAAAGTAGAAACAAAGGGAAAACTGTAATAAATATCACATGCTCAATAATATTGGAGGTTTATAGAATGACAAGTTTTAACAATATGAATAAACCAGTTGGGGGAAATGTAATATTTGGAATATTTCAAACTATATATTTGAAACATAATTAAAAAGAGAAAATAAGACAATTAAGATATTTTAAGAACTAATTGGATTGGGTAAAATGAGAAAAGATTAAGATGCGCTTTATAAATATATATTTGAATAAGTGGAAATTTATTGTTCAGATGTTTTGAGAAATATAATTAATGATTGAAATTGAATGTAAAACTGGATGAAATTGAAATGATAAAAATGATTTCAATGTTATACTTTCAAGGAGTAAAGCAGAAAAAATATATTGGTAAAAGTAAAAAAGATAAGATATTAGAAAATTGTTTGAGTAAAGATTTGAAGGAAAAAAGAGAACAAGATGAAATATATTGTTAATAATTAAAAAGTTAAGGGATTGGGGTTGCCTGAACTCCACAATGAAAAACATTAAATTGAAAATGAATACAACCATAGAGAGAGATGGAGGAATTGGAAGGGAGGAGGGAGGAGAGAGGGAGATGGAAGAGTAGGGAGGAAGGAAGGGAAGGGAAAGCAGAGTAGGAGAGAAGGTAAGACAGGGCAGAAGAGATGAGGAGAAGGAGAAGGGAAGGGGAAACAGAGAAGAAGGAGGTGGGGAAAGAAAGTTGGAAGGAGAAGAGAGAGAGGCTAGGTTTGAGGAGAAAGATTGCTGTACAATTAAAAAAAAGAAGAAGTGGAAGAAAGGCAGCTCTGAACAAACAAATATAAATATATTAAGAAAAAGAATGAATTGTTTCAGAATAAAAGAGGACAAATATGTACAAATAGTAAAGTTAGAATTTAGGGATAAATGAAGAAGGTGTTTATGTATGCAACTATAGAAATACTGAGGTATATTCCAGAAAAAGGAAGGGGGGGGAAGATGATATTGACAAAAATTGTAATTGAGTAAAATGTATTTGAATTTGACTAATTGTATAACATAAGAAACAACCAACACTGTTAAAAAAAAGAAAGAAAGATGTGGGTGAAGGTGGGCGAGGAGAAAAGAAAAAAAATCCAATAAAACTTGTTTTAAATAAATAAATAAATAAATAAATCATTCAAGTATCACCTAGCATTTTTTTCTGAAATAAATAATTGCCCACCATTATACTCTTAGTAAAGAACAACTAGGAACATCCTCAATGGAACTACTTTTTGAGGTTTTATGTTTTGTTTAGGTGTTGCCCTTTTCAGCTCATTACTCATCTGCCAGAAGTAGGACTGAAAATGAATTTATCTGATTGTTTTCACATGACAAGATGCAATAGGGAGCAGCACTTCTATGCACAACAGAAAAAATGTATCTCCTTGATGTTTCAACTTCTTTTCATAAAAATCAATTGTTTTCTCTCATCATATACACTCCCATACACATGTTCACACACATTTGTAGGCAGGAAGAACTCCAATATATCTTGTCAGAGAGATAATGCCTATGTCTCAAAGCTAGCTTTGTTGCAATTAACAGATTTCTTTCACATAAAAGTACAGAGTTACAGGCTTCACTTTATTCTCCTAGATATGTAAGCAGAAGAAGATAAGGAAAATGTACACATGTACAAAGCAGGCAGAGCCTGCATCAGGATAACACAATATCCTTTCAACTGTATAAGTCTTTCAACACTTTAGATTGTAAGGGGAAAACAACAGTAGGCAGACAGGACAACAGTTCTCCCTTAACATAAAACATTGCAATATTGCCATAATAGTTTACTTAAAGGATTGCAGGCATAGAACACTATTCATACATAGAAAATGGAATATATGGAAATCCTGTTGACAGGCAATTACCAATTTTACATTAGCTATTAAATGTATTACAAACACAGCATGATATTCTTGTGACCTTTTTGCAGTTGCGTGTAGTTTAACTTTTTGAGAATCATTATTATCAAAACGAATGTTTTTCCATCTAGCAACTTTTACAATCTTTTGCTTCTGTTTTTGTTTTTTGCAGGGGTGTAATGTTTATACCATTACAGTGTGAAGGTCTTTTGAGAAATGTTTTGTATTTGGAAACTTTTTTTTCCAAAATACCTTTTTTAATGTAAATGTTATCATTCGCTCCTAGTTGACAAATACTGTGCATTAATATGTTGGAGAAAAGCTCTGATTTATAATCATGTCATGTCTACATTTAGTTATAGTCCTATCCATGGTTATTCAGAATCTGGATCCATGGAGTGCATTCACATTCACATTTGGCTCTACCAGATGTTGGGATTCGTCACGTTGTGCTGAAAATTCTTCAAAGCTGTTGAAACTATGGACAAATAGTTATGCCCATTTTTTAAAATATAAAATCTATTAACTCTAATGTATCTTTTTCTTTAGATTAATCATACAGATTTATGTGTAAGTGGTTAGAAAAGATAGAAAGATATTACATAAATTTACATGTAATTGGCCTAATTTTATACCTGTAGTGGGTGTGGGGTTTTTTTAAGAAAAAAAACCTACGGAAAACTAACATCCTACAAAGAAGCTGTGACAAATATTACTTCAGTATACATTCACTGGGAGCCCTGCCTTCTTAACTACTAGTAGAAGAGGAGGCATCTTTACAGAGTTGTTCTCATTTCCAATGGTGTAAAATCCTCTTCACTTACTGCAGGATCTTGCTGTTGAACATCTAAATTACCACATTATGTCAAAAACAAAGGGAATTTTGCAAGTCAAAAATTTGAGTCTGTAGTTCCTTTATTAGACTGACTGAATATCACACAATGGTATATACATCAAGAAAGATAAAACAAAAACCATCATTAAAAATATGAGAGAAAAACAAAAAAAGCAACTAATGGAGAAGTTAGCAACTAATATTCAAATAGTGAAGAAAGTGAAATATTTGTGTATTCAATTAGCTTCAAGGTGTATAACGGTGAAGGAAGATAATTATTACAAACTGAGAAATCAAATTGAAATAGACTTGGAGAAATGGAAAAATTTGCAATTATCACTAATGGGAAGAATAGTGTTAATTAAAATGAATATACTACCAAGAATCTGGGGTTTTTTTTCTAAGCAATACCGATAAAGTTGGAGAAAAAATATTGAGAATTTGAACAAAAGGATGAGGAAATATGTATGTCAAGGAAAAAAGCAAGAATTAAACTTAAACTGCTTCAAGATTCTAGAACTAGAGGTCGGCTTGGACTACCAAATTGGGAACTATACTATCAAGCAGTGACATTAACCTGGGTTAAAGAATGGATTTTATTGAGAAATATGAGAATATTGACCGGAAGGATATGATTTGCAACTAGGATGGCACGCTTTTCTTTGCTATCAAAGAAAAGTGGTTAGAGTTCAGTAGCCTGCAGTACAGCACTATAACCACTGCACCAAGGCTCATGTTTTTTTAATCTTCATATTCAGTCCAATTTAGTAAAATGAAAAAGTAATTGAAAGGAAAGTAAAAATCGGGATTGCTCGAATATCACCTTGGAAAATACTAAATTGAAAATGAATACAATAGATAGGGAATGGAGAGAAGAGAGGAAGGAGAGAGAAGGAAAGAAACTAATCAAGGACAGAAGCAACCTAGAACGAAGGAGAAATTTCCCGACAGTGAGAACAATGAACTTTTATGGGATGTCACAGTCACTCTTTCTCCATGAAATTCATATAGACCTCTAGATGAAAGCAGAGAGAAACAGAAAACTTTTAAGTCTTTAGTACCATCTAGTGGTCACTTTATATTTCGTAATCCTGATATTATTTAATTTAATTAGTTTATCTTTATATTTAAATAAGTAGTCCTCAACTTACTATTTTAGTTGAGCCCAAAATTTCCATTGCTAAACGAGGCAGTGATTATGTGAGTTGTACCTCATTTTATAATTGTTTTTCCATAATTGCTAAGCTAACCATTAAAGCTGTTAAGCGAATCTGGCTTCCCCATTAAATTTACTTGTCAGAAGCTCCCTAAGAAAGTTGCAAATGGCAATTCCAGGACCCTGGGATGCCACAACCATTATAAATACATGCCAGTTGCCAAGTATCCAAAGTTTGATCACATGACTGTGGAGATGCTGCAATGGTCAGAAGTATGAAAATTGGTCATATCACCTTTTTTCAGTACTGTTGTAACTCAAGAGTGGTTTTTAAACAAATAGTTATAAGTCAAAGACTACCTGTATTCCATTTTTATTAGTTTTATAAATAACTCAAGATAATACTCCTTCTTTGTCCTATTTTCCTCACAATAGCCCAGTAAGATGGTTTGGGCTAAGTGAGAGTGACTGGCCCAAAGTTACTCAACTGACTGAATATGTCTAAGGTAGGACTAGAACTTCCAGTGTCTAGCTTGGTGTCTTAATTCCTAGACCAAATTTACATTAATTATGACAATATAGTGTACTACAATCCTCATCTTGCAGTCTCAGTAATGGAATTATGCTTTTACCAGGTGTGAAATAAATGGATCTTTCTACTCAATAAATCTGCAAAAGCAAAGTAGATGAATTGCCTTCCACTATTATCATTAAAAACATGTAGTGCCTATATATGTCCCATTTTATACTTTAAAAACAATGCAACATGTTAAAATGGAAGTTAAAGAGACACGTTAGATATCTTTGATAGCCCATTAACTTTGAAGAGAAAGATTTTTTGATAAGCTGAAGCATGTACAAGTAGCTTCAATAATGACACATATAATTGACATCTCACTGCAAATTTCATCCCTTATGTACTTGTGTAATGTCTCAATAAAATACAAAACAGGTAGAGATAAAGTCACAAAACATATTTTGTTATTCATTTCCATTTGCTCCCCTTTTGGGAACCTCCTTATTGATATGTGAATTCTCCAGTTCAGCGGTCTCCAACCTTTCCAGCTTGGGGGACGGGGGGGGGGGGGGAGAATGCGGACATGGTTCCATTTGCACAAGTGTAGGCTCCTGCTGCTCATGCAAATGGAGCTTCATGTGTGAGCACAAGCACCCACCACTCACACATGCAGCTCCACTCATGTGAATGGCCGGTTCTTGCAAAGTTCCACTCATAAGATCCTGCTGCTCATGCAAATGGAGCTTCACGCACAAGTGCAAACGCTCCTTGCTCATGCGAGTGGAGATGTATGCACACATGTGCTCACCTACTGCCAGTTTGAGTGGAGGGAAGTGTCATTTTTTCCCTGCAGATTTTGCAGGAATTAAGTTTTGCCATTTATTTTCATCACTTGTATTTTATACCTCAAGAATACATTTGTGTTCACTGAAGGAAAATATCTACCAGTATGTGTTTTGTCCTAAAAGCATAAAACTATACAATATTCATTGACTTTGGTAGAAATATAATTTTCAGCTTCTTTTAAACTCATTGGTGATTTTTAAAAATCTATCAAGGAGCAGTAGGTGGTCAATAGAAATCTTTGTTGCTTATAACCAGATTAGAATGGTAGAATGATGGTCCTTTTGAGCAAGACTTATATTAAAATCTCTGAGACTAATTTAAACAAAAGTACATAAGAACTTTTTTTAAAATTATGCCATGAAGTAATAAAATAATTGGAATCCGATGATTAGCTATCCATGTAGCTAATCATACCCATACTGGTGGTGTTTGAAGGTTTGAAATATTTAAATATTACAATTTATATGTCCTACAATTTCAGACTTCAACATTCACCTTGATTTGGATTTCTAGAAAATGTGGAGTACTTAGAAAAACCTGGTCTTGATAAAGGCTTAACTGTATTGTGTTATTGAATTTAGTGTATCTAGCATCTATTTCAGGTTACAGTTTTGATACTCCAGTCAAGACTTGTATTTTCAAAGAAGACTTCCCACTGCAACTTTTTGAAATCTGCTTGACAAGAAAATAAGAAGTCCAATCCTTCCAAGTTCCTCTCGGACACATGGCTCAGATTTTTTAATTTAAGGTGCTGAAGCTGCTGAGAGAACTAGCATAAATAGCACAGAAAAACTCCTCCTTTCTAAATCCTGATGTACAGCATGCACTAAAGCAGTCAAAATAATGTAAGTACTAATTTTTCCATTAATTTTTATTATTTTTGTTGAAGTGTGAGTAGGATTTGATGCAACCTCTGCCTCTGGTGCAGAACCATTAAAATTACAAAGATCCCAAGAAAAAGAATCTGGCAACTCCTTTTTCTGTATAAATAATCCCCCAAAGGAAATAAATGGGTCAAAATGCCGTTTAAGCTCCTCTGCTCAGTTTCTGAAAGCTGATATTATAAACTATCTATGATGGTTACTCCATGATTTTCTTTGAAAACATTTAACTCTTCAAAAATAGAACAGCCAGATACAATTAAATGCTCAGAAAAAAAGTCTACGTCTTTCTACCACAAATATGTTCTAAGGATAGAATTTCTTAGATTTCTTGCAATGGGTCAGCCTTCTCTTTTTTCTCCTGTTTCATACTGATCCTAAATATGTCTATCAATCCTTCAACCTCTTCCCGACTTTTTTCAGCAGTATCAACTGTGTCTGATGCTCCCCTCTCCATTGCTTTTTCTCATAAACTCTTCCTTTCTGGATACCAAAACAATACTTAAGATACTTTAAAAAAATAAATAAAATTACTGACTCTCTAAATCTAAACCAGGGCTGTCAAACTTGTGGCCATGGGCCAGATGCGCCACATTCTGGCCATGCTCATGCCTATCTATCTATCTATCTATCTATCTATCTATCTATCTATCTATCTATCTATCTATCTATCTATCTATCTCATGCCTGGTTTAGCAAAGGGTAAAGAAGTCCCAATATGTCACATGACTCTGCTGTGATGACGTGAGTTTGACACCCCTGGTCTAAAAGGATAGAGCTAGGCAGATCAGGAAATTCAGAGGTGGAACCTTATATACCTAGGGTTTTCTGGATGTCAAAACTCAGTATTAGTTAGCGAACCAAACTAGCTTTACTGGTTCAATTAGTCACAACTGCTCAGTTTCTGCTACTTGTTTATTCAAACTGCACAAGCAAGGTATACATAATATATGCAGTGATTCATACTGTTAAACCTGAAATATGATACTATTAGCACAGAAATGAACCTACATACCTGTCACTTAAATTGTTTTTCCCCCTTCAAAAATGGAGTAATGGAAGTTTGGATCTTCTTTAAAGGTGAACATCAAGGGAATATGTTCAGATTGGATTTCTGATTTGAAAGGCCAGATTGCCTTAATTTCCAAATATGTTGAATTCCAAGCAGAAGTGATACTACTCCTGAGGCAACTCATATAATGGTCCTTTTTAAACTACATATTGTTTCCTAAGCCTTTAGATCTCATGTAAAAATCAAGCTATAAAGCTTCTCCATCCCCTCCTATATACAAATTAACAACCTGTTTATCATAGTAGGTTAATATTTTCACATATCTAATTTGGACTCATACTCAATGTACTTGCCTCTAGGTATTTTTCATAAGTTTCTTCAAGGGAAGTACAAACCTAACTCTCACACTCTCAAAATGACATGGCTAGGACTGTAAATTTTTAGTCATTCAAGAACTGTAGATGATACAAACCATTCACAGTCAAGAGCTATAAAGTCTTATTCTCCTTTAGGTTCAAATCAAGTACCTTTTATTTCTGTGTTTTCTTCTGTGTAATAGCAATAGCACTTAGACTTGTATAGCCCTTTACAGCCCACTTTAAGTGGTTTACAGAGTCAGCATATTGCCCCCAACAATTTGGGTCTTCATTTCACCCACCTCGGAAGGATGGAAGGCTGAGTCAACCTTGAGCCAATGAGATTTGAACTGCCGAATTGCAGGCAGCTGACAGTCAGCAGAAGTAGCCTGCAGTACTGCACTCTAACCACTGCGCCAAGACTCATGTTTTTTTAATCTTCATATTCAGTCCAAGTTGCAAATATACATTCTCTACATTCCTGATCTGGAAATCTCTAACTAGTAATTAACCTCTGACAATTTGTCTTTTGACTAGTATTTGCAAAACATCCTTTCTGAGTCTTTGCTGTGGATGATGGTTAAAATGTACCGTATTTTTCGGACTATAAGACGCACCAAGATTTTGAAGAGGTAAGTAAGGAAAAAAAGGGGGGGTTGCCGTCCCTGGCCCCCAGGAGCACTCTGCAGGCCTCCCAAACCCTTTGCGCACCCCATTTTTATAATTTAATGGCCTATGTTTATATGTTATATAAATATAGGCCATTACATATTTTTAAAAAATCATATATAAGTAATCCATACTTAATATAATCAGTGAATCAGGTCTGTAATGATTCAAAGATACAAAACTATCTTAATTTGTAACTGGAAGATGACTGAAAATTTATGATTTCAGAAGATGTCATAACTATTCCTTTGTTCCAAACAAAAATAAACTCCTCCAAATTTCTTGAACCCGTATCAACTCTAAGCCTGACTAGTTTAGTGAAAACCCTTAATTAATATATGCAAGCTGATAGTTTATCTTTTTTGTACGTGTATATAAAGTAGATTTCATGGTTTACTGAAAAATGGTACATACAGCAAAGAAATTTTGCTAGTTACAAATCCCCGTTTCTAGAAATCCAAAATGCATCCATATAGAAGCAAGAAAATAAAGCAAGCCACAAAATACAAGTTAAAATGCAAAGTGAAGCAGCTGATAAAATGGTGGCATGTGCTAATTAAGCAACTTTTTAGCCTAGCATATTGCCTCTGTAATGTATTTTATTTATAGAGATGGAAGATTACAGTACAATGCTCAACATCTTTCTAAGATAAAGTGGAATGAACTGTTTGAAGATTTTTCAGAATGTCTCAATAAGCAACACATCTGCTGGATACTATACAAAACTGGACAACCCATGACCTATTGTTCATTCTTTTTTTTCCCACATGTAATATAGACTGGAGCTCTTTTCTTCCCCTCATGACTCTCAGCAGAGACCCAGTGAAACCACCACCACCTCCCACTCCTCCTCTGACACAGGAAACCTCCAGCCACTTTGCTAGAAGGGGGAACCAAAGCCACAGACCATGAGGAAAACTGAATTCTCGCTCCCACACATGCCCTAAGGCCCCCTGCCTTCAGACAACCCATGACAACTTTCCCTCCCTCCTTCCTAGTATAATGGATCATTAAACTATACATATGATATTAGCACCATCTAGTGACTAATTCCTCATTTGTTGCTTTTCTGGCCAAATAGCTGGAAAAGCTGTTTGGTGGTCATGTGTTAAATTATGAAGAATATAATCAACATAGGCTTTTTTGTTTTTATCCTGGTTTTTTATTGCTTATTGTATCCCAGTAGAATCATGTATGTGGTCATATAGGTTTTATATATATATATATATATATATATATATATATATATATATATATATATATATATATATATATATATATATATATATATATGTATCCCAGTAGAATCATGTATGTGGTCATATAGGTTTTATATATATATATATATATATATATATATATATATATATATATATATATATATATATATATATATATATATATATATATATATATATATATATATTCTGAATTCAAAATGATTCTTTCATAGGAATATATGGTTTGCCACTATGGTTGATAAGTGAAGAGAAGTAACTGAACACTAGGAGACAACATTTTGACTTAAAATATGTTAGCTTCTGAGCACCTTGCTTTCAGTTCTAAACAGCTATTCCAAAACCATGCTTGAAATAGGAGAACAATTTCAATAACTGTTTGAAATTAAAAACTTTAGTGTGAAGCTTGCACAAATCTACCGTACTCCTATTTCCAGGACAGCAGAAATTTGTATTTGCAACACACTAATTTAAGATGTTTTGGTTAATTCCATCATTCAAACTATAACAGTACATGCCCATAAAAGTATCCTACCCTCATTTTAATAATAAAATAAGGGGAAATAAATTGCAGGATTGCTCTGGAATTTTTTTTTCCTCCCAGCTTCTTCTGGAGGCTGAAAGCTATTTTGATTTGATTATAATGCCATCATGTACTACAAAACACAATAGTTACTAAAAAAGACAAAATAGAATGATCCAAGAATATCCCCAAATGAAAGAATAAACTATTCCTTAAAATGCAGTACCGTATTTCCCTGAAAATAAGACCCTTATATTTTTTTGAAGCCTGAAATAAGCACTTGGCCTTATTGCCATGCACTCAAAAGCCTGATTAAAGGCTTATTATCAGGGGATGTCTTATTTTGGGGGAAACAGGGTAGATGCCAGTGATATGCTGCTACTGCTGCTGCAATCACTAAAAGCAATTGTAGATGACCAGATTGAACCCGAGGGATCAAACGCATCATCAGTCGCAAGTCCCTTCATACCCACAAGAGATCTAAATCCAGTCCACTTTGAATTCAGTACTATTAATTTGTGCTGACGATTAGTAGTTCAGATTCCTGTAGAGAGTGTTAGCAAGCAAATAAATCTATATTCACTTGAACGGCCTTGTTTCCTGACTTCTTGAGCCTGATGACAATTTCCCTCTGGTGAACAGAAAACTGCATTAGTAATGTCATCTATCAGGATCCTAGAAACACACCTTCTCTATAGTAGCACCTGCCTTCTGGATTGACACCCCCTCACTCAAGATTTGAAGGGCCTTGACCCTCCAATCTGCCAAAGGGACCTGAAAACTTGGCTTTCTCCAGGCTTTCTTTTATTTTCTCATCTGGGTTTATTACCATGGCAATCCTTGTTCTTTTGTTTTGTATTGTTTTGTTTTAATATTAACAACTTGTATCCCTGAGAATTCAGCAGCATTTAAATGTAATCAATAAATCCTTACAATAGGATTACTTGCAGGACTGCTGTAATGAAGATTGAAATGCTTCAAAAATGAGTATGCTAACTGTAGTTTGCATTGCTACTACTTAAATAAAAGGTGTAATAATCTCCATTTGATAATATAGAAAAAGTATTACCTTATTTTGTGTGTGCACATGCCTTTAAGTCAGTTTTGTTTTACTCCTGGCAACTGCCTGAACTAATTCCTAAAGTTTTTTTGACAAGATTTTCAAGAAGCGATTTGCCATTGCCTCCTTTAGGACTGAAAGTGACTGAATCAAAATCACCCATCTGGCTTTGTGCTTAAGGTGGAACTAGAGCTCATGGTCTCCCAATTTTTAGCCTCATGCCTTAACCACTACTCCATACTTCTAAAGGATTATTTTACCATAGAGAAATGCAGGTTGGTATTGCACAACATTCTAAGCCAACATAAATCCCCAGAATAGTTTATCCTGATGCCTTGTTCACATAATATGCCAGTATGTGTGGGCTTATTTGATTTTGACTTAGTTATTCATGTGTGAACTATAGAATTCATTTTAACAAATTCTTAGACTATGGACACAGAATCCAGTAACCAGTAAAACACAAACACAATACAAAAAAAAAAGAAAAAGCAGCAAAATGTTCAAAATAATAGTATTTTATTAAATAGTATTCTTCATTTTCTCAAACTTGCAAACCTTCCAAAATATGCACCAAAAAGGAAAATCAAACACTAGATAATGTTTTATATGCTAACAAACTATTACAATAGTTAAAACGGGAAAATGAAACAATCAGGCAATGATCAGAGCTTAATTTGGTGATTAGCCTAACTTTTCATTACAGTCCCAACATGCATCTGATTGCTATAAAATATCAAATTTCTGCATTCTGTTACCCCCCTCAAAAGGAAGAGAACAGCAAAGAAGAAGGTGAAGGCGTGAGTGTTGGTCTCACCAGAAATTTTTCAGGCAGTAGTTTTCCCCACAACTTGGGAAGGGACCACTTTCTGCTAAAGGCCCCTAGTTCTCATCAGACATATGACATTGTTTTTAGAAGCTTCTCTTTTATTTTTGCTTTACCTTGTCTAGACTAGCCGGCATACTGAAAATTGACAGCAACACCCAGGATGTACAACTAGGCTGCTGCAATGGCCATCCTAGCCACGTCTGAAACTCCAGGAGCATCACTGAGTCTGCAAATCCTGGTGCTTAACCCACTCCCTTTACAGCCAATTTACAGCCAAGAACAAGTATAGAAAGTGAAAAGAGGGATACATAACAAGGGCAGAATATCAGCAAATAGCCTGAGCTGCAAAGATGAAGACTCAAATGAACCAAGGCTTGCGACAAAAGTCAAAAATAACAAAAAAAGCTTCTTTCAACATGTTAAAAACAAGATAAAGGAAACAATTGGCTCATTAGTGGGAAAACATGGCAAGAAGGTGACAAGCAACAGGGAAAAAGCAGAACTATTTAACTCGTTTTTTGCATCTGTCTTTACAGAAAGGGAAAAAAACAGTCCAAACTATCAAAAACAGCACCACAAAAAACAGATTAGGAACATGTTAAAATAGGGAAGAATATGGTAAATGAGCACCTGTCCACCTCAGACAAATTCAAATCACCAAAACCAGATTGATTACACTCCCAAGGTTCTGAAGGAACTGGCAGATGTGATCTCAGAACCATTCAACTATATCTTTCAAAGATCCTGGAGTATTGGGGAACTGCCAGAAAACTGGAAAAGATCTTCAAAAAAAGGGGGAGGGGGGAACAGATCCAGGAAACTACAAACCTATTAGCCTCACCTCAATACCTGGGAAGATTCTGGAAAAGATAATCAAACAACAAATCAGCAAACACCATCCTAGAGGCATACAAAGTAATAATCAAAAGCCAACATGGGTTTGTCAAAAAGAGATTATGCCAGACAAATCTTACTACATTCTTTGACAAAGTGACAAAATTAATAGACCAGAGAAATGCTGTGGATTTAATTTACTTGGACTTCAGTAAGACATTTGATATAGTAGACCAGGGGTTTCAAATTTGATTTCATTGAGGGCCACATCAGGGTTGTGTTTGACTTTGAGGGGGATGGGTGGGCATAGTCAGGATAGGCATGGCTAGCTTGACATCACTCAAATTGGAGGTACCTGTGGTGGCCCAAGCATCCTGCCAGCAAAAACCAAGCTCTGTTTTCGCTGGTAGTAAGTTGCAGGAGGCCGTCACAGCCCAAAACAGAGTTTGACCACGCAGTGTCCTCCTGAGCTCCATTTTTGCTAGCAGAGGCACCACAGGCCAGTCTTTTACTGTTTCCAGGGAGGCTCCCCAGACCAGATCTAAGCACCCCAGGGGCCAGATTCAGCTCCCTGGCCTTGAATTTGACACCCCTGAAATAGACCATAACCTACTACTTGATAAGATAGAAAAATGTGGGTTAGAGAGCATCACCACCAGATGGATTTGTAGCTGGTTTATCAACAACACTCAACATGTAGTCCTCAATGGGACTGCATTTACATAGAAGGAAGTATGCAGTGGGGTAGCACAAGGCTCTGTTTTAGGCCCAGTACCCTTCAACATCTTCATCAATGATTTGGATGAGGGGATAGATGGGAAACTCATCAAATTTACAGATGACACCAAGCTGGCAGAAATAGCCAACATTCCAGAAGATAGGCTCAAGATAAAGAAGAACCTTGACAGATTTGAACATTGGGTACTATCGAACAGAATGAATCAATAGTGAAAAAAAGTAAAATTCTACATTTAGGCAAGGAAAACAAAATGCACAGGTACAGTATATGTGGTACCATGCTCAATAGCAGTAACCGTGAAAGGGATCTTGGAATCTTAGTGGACAATCATTTAAATATGAGTTGCCAAAAAAAGCCAACACAGTTCTAGGCTGCATAAACAGAAGGATAGAAACAAGATCATGTGAAGTGTTAATACCACTTTATAATGCCTTGGTAAGGCCAGACTTGGAATACTGGATCCAGTTTTGGTCGCCACAATGTAAAAAAGATGTAGAGACTTTAGAAAGAGTGCAGAGAAGAGCAACAAAGATGATCAGGGGACTGGAAGCTAAAACATATGAAGAACGGTTGCAGAAACTGGGTATGTCTAGTTTAATGAAAAGGGAGACATGTTCCAATATCTCAGGGGCTGCCACAAAGAAGAGGGAGTCAAGCTATTCTCCAAAGCATCTGAGGACAGGACAAGAAGCAACAGATGAAAACTAATCAAGGAGAGAAGCAACCTAGAACTAAGAACAAATTTCTTGACAGTTAGAACAATTAATCAGTGATTAATTGAAACAATTGCCTCCAGAAGTTGTGAATGCTCCAACACTGGAAGTTTTTAAGAAGAAATTGGATAAGTTTGTCTGAAATGGTATAGGATTTCCTGCCTAAGTAGGGGGTTGGACTAGAAGACCTCCAAGGTCCCTTCCAGTTCTATAATTTTATTCTATTCAATGAAATGGAAATGGTGAGAATAACCTGCTTTCTGAAACTTTTGCCCACACGCCTACATCCACCGCCCTCCCAGAGAACAACATCTGAATATACTTGTGATCATATATACTTGTAGCATTCTGCTACAAAGGTGTCGGATTCAAAGCCTCAGCCTCTCATCTATTGCAACAATAAATTGCACATTTATCTAACAGCTTTTCTTTTCTCTCTCTCGGCTTCTGCTCCCACTAATTTGCTAGCTCTTGGAAGGCGGAATGCAACCCACTTCCTTTGAAAATGACTTTTTCAACACAAATCGTACAGTTCAAACTCAAAGACAATTTTGGGTCGAAAGTGATCTCCCTAGGCGAGGGGTGGGCAACTGTGGCCCTTTTACAAACTGCGGACTTCAACTCCCAGAATTCCAAAGCAAGCTTGGCTGCCTCAGGAATTCTGGGAGTTGAAGTCCGCAGGTTGTCAAAGGGCCACAGTTGCCCACCCCTGCCCTAGGCGGGTTTCCCCTTCGTGTCAGGCGCCCTTTGCAAGCTTTCAGGGTCCCCGCTGGGGAAAGAGCGCGCGCATCGCCTCTCTAGGATGGCGAGCCGCCACTTCCGCCGACGCCAAGGCAGCGTCTTGTGACGTGTGGCGTCCGTCGCGAAGGGCATTGTGGGAGCGAGAGAATTGTCGCGTAGGAAGTCCGGACGGAGAAGAGGAAGGAAGAGGAGGAGGAAGAAGTGGATTCTGAAGGGAGCCTCCATTTTGGCGGGGTAGCCCCTGAGAATTTTATATATATATATATATATATATATATATACACACACAGAGAGAGACATATATATATATATATATATATATATATTTTCTCGCTGGATCGTTGCTGAATCTTGTCTGCCGCTTGCTTCCTCGTTCTCCGTCACCAAGTGCGGTTGCCTCTCTCTGCGTGGCAATCGCTCTGCTTGTTATATCCGGGAGCGGCTGCGGGAAAAGGATGGCGGCCGAGAGTCGGGAAGAAAAAGGTAGGGAATGAACCCCTTTCCTCCTCCTTCTCCTATACCGCATGCTGCCATGGCAGCGGGGCTCCCCGTAAGTACGTGGGAAAGCGCGGTTAGCGGTGGGAGTGACGCGCAGTCGGCCCACGACGGGCGGTCCTTCCCTGCCTGCCCTGAGGTAAACCACGCCTTTCCCTCCTACGAAAAGTGTCGGCCAGAGTTTAAGAGTTCACTCTAATTACTGCTTTCCGTCTCCTGGAAGGGTCAAGCCAGGGGAGGTTTTGGGCATTTAACAGTCATAAAAGGTCAGGTCAGGGAACCAGATCGAAGATTGAAAAGGGTTTGATTTCATAGCATGGGATCCAGCCGGGGGCGAGCACGGATGGATTCCGAAAGAATCAAACTTTTCCCTTAAAAATATGTAGGGACGTAATTTTCCTGAACTACTTTTATTGCCACACTATTGATTCTGGTTTTTATTACCTGTCTATATTTTAATAATCGCAATCCACCCTCAAGGTGAGCCTGTCCTATTATTTATGTATGCAAACTGAAGCTGAAATGATAAAGCCATTATTTGATGGTTATTTGGAATACAACAATCTGAGTTTATACTTTGCACGTGCAGCTGCTGTGCTATATTAGATTTTTGATTTCATGTACAGCTTTTGGGGAAACTTCTAATGCTTTGGAGAAACGTCAAACGTTCACTCCATCTATTAATGTTCAATAACTACATGGTAGGAAAGAGCTTCCCTGAAACATGGGGAAAGACATATATGTACTGCAACTAAGACTGGGGAGACCCAGCTTGAAGACTAGCTCTGCCCACTAAAGTTCATGAGATGATTTTTGGAGAATCACTCTCTCAACTCAGCCTCTTTCACAAGGTTGTTGTGAGGATTAATGGACAGAGCGGCACTGAACTATTACAGTAAAGGTGAGAGAAAAAGCAGACCAATAATAATAGAAATAAAATAAATAGGCTTCTACAGAATCTTAAATCTCCTATGCATCTGTGTTTGGAAATCAGGATTACTGGAAGAATCAACATTTATTTCAATGACATTACAGAATTAGATAATACAATGGACTAGCTGGTGATGGCCAGTATCTTCTTAGAGAATTTGCAGTTCTGTAATGTCATTTGCAGTTCTACCTTTGAAATTGAGAATGGTATAGAGTACAAGCAGAGAAACTGTTTCTACTATGTGTTTTCTCAATCGTGTAATTGTTCATTGCAAGTACCACGTGACCCAGAGAAAAGTAGTGTTTGCTTTAAGTAGTTGCTGACAGGTGCTGCATTTGCACCCCCATACACTATGAATTTTATTTAAATAATGTATATGGCCATCTGTTTCATAAAAGTGACTTAGCATCATACAACTACTTAAACATTTTGGTTTAATTTGTCATTTGTTTCTTAAATTAAGAATTTACTGAGGGTAAAAGAAACATAGTGTGAAAACGTCCTGGTCATTCTATCAAAAATTGATCTGGCCCTCAAATATTTTTCATGGAATGTTTTTCATAATTGGCAAGCTCTTATATGCATACCAAAAATGTCCTTGATTATATAAAATCCTTCCCTCAGGCTATTCCCTCAGGCTACCTATATTTACATATTGCGCACATTCAAATTAGTTTTTCTAATTAAATGTTTTGATGTAAGTGGCATACCATTAAAGATTGACTTAAAGTATGCATTCTCAGAGTGACTATTTAAAATTGTTTAATGTTATACTGGGGGAGGGGGGGGAGATTATTGTAATTCCAATGCCATCTTCTGTTCTGATATATGTAATTTCTCTATCTTCATGCCAAATTTTTTCTTGAAGGAAATTGCTGCTTTTCAAAGGAAAAAAATGTCTCTGGGCCTGCCCTAATTTTTCAGACCATCCCTGTGTTCCCTTGTATCATGAGTACAAAACTGAGGTTATAATCCAGTCTGAAAATTACCAAATACCCAAATTGCAGAAAATTTGGTTGAGGAGATTATTTAAAAACATTTTTCAAACATTGAATTAATTCTCAGAGGAAAAAGCAATAACATAGCTGTGTTCTTACCTAGTAGGCTCTCTATAGAGTGTTTTTTAAAAGTCTTTTTTCCTTTCTTCCCCTTTCCTTTCAGATTGTACAGATCTCCCAAATTCAGCTGAAACTCACTGAGCAGCTTTAAGCCTGTATTTGAATCAGTAAACATGGGCACTCACTGAAAGGGGAATTAGCTTGAAATTCAGTTGTATAGATAAATTAAAAATGAAGCAAGTCTTGAATTAAAGCTGATAAAAGTTTGGATTGGATAGTTTCTGTTAGATTTAATCTTTTATAAACACATACCTGTAAGCTTTATACACTGCACAATCATTAGGCAAGCTGTATATTGGAGAATTAATGTTATTATTGAATAATTACAGTGCTCTCAGTCAATCCAAAATGTTAATAAACTTCAAACCTGAATATTTAAGAAAGTAAAAGTGAGGTTATGGCTTTCTTAGGAGAATATCTATGTGTGCACAATTATTAGACAACTATTAGTGTGCAGAATTATTATGCAACTAAATGAAAAATGAAAAATTTCCCCATCTCACTCATTTATTTTAATCTGTTAAAGTGAGAATAATAAAATAATTGGTAAAATTTACAAATAAACATTTCTGACAGTTAAAAAAAATCAGTGACCAATATAGCTACCCTTCTTTTTAATAACAGTCATAAGCCTTCCATTCATGGAGTCTGTCAGTTTCTTGGTCTGTTGACAATCAACTTTTTGTGCAGCAGCAACCACAGCCTCCCAGACACTGTTCAGAGAGTTGTGCTGTTTTCCTTCACCATAAATCTCCTGTTTAAGAATGGCTCACAAGTTCTCAATAGGATATAGGTCAGGTGAGGAAGGGGGACATGTAATTTGTTATCTTTTAAGACCTTTACTGGCTAGCCACACAGTGGAGTACTTCCATGTATGCGATGGAATATTGTCCTGCATAAAAATCATAGTATTCTTGAAAGATGCTTGAAGAAAGTGTCTTCTAAAAACTGGCAATATGTTTGGGAGTTGATTTTGAGTCCCACCTTCAATCCGAAAAGGTCCAACTAGCTCATCTTTCATAATACAAGCCCATACCAGTACCCCACCTCCACCTTGCTGGTGTCTGAGTCGAAGTGGAGCTCTAGGCCCATTACTGATCCAGCCACAGGCTCATCCATCTGGTCTCATCTCATCAGTCCATAAAAGCTTTGAAAAATCTGTCTTCAGATATTTGTTGGCCCAGTCTTGCCATTTCAAAACTTATGTGTCTTGTTCAGTGGTGGTCAGATTTCAGCCTTCCTCACCTTGGCCATGTCTCTGAGCACTGAACGCCTTGTACTTCTGGGCATTCCAGATAGGTTGCAGTTCTGGAATATGACAGTACTGGTGGATAATGGATAAGAAGTTTGATTCTTCTCAGATCTTTGGCAATTAATGTGCATCTCTTTTTCTAAACATATTTCTTGACTATTTGCAACAAAAGGCTTGATGGTTCTGTGATCATGTCCCAATATCTTAGCAATTTCAAGAGTGCTGCATCCTTCTGAAAGACTTCTTACAATTTTTGACTCTTCAGATTTAGTTAAAACTCTTTTTTAGCCCATTTTGCCTGAAGAAAAGAAACTGCCTAATAATTATGCACACTTTGATATAGGGTGTTGATCTCCTTAGGCTACACCCACCCTCATTGCACAAATACACATCATCTGATATGCTTATATTCAATAAGCATGCAAGTTTATACAGCTTGGAGGTGGAAAATATGCATACAAAGGATGATATGGTCAAAATATTCTCTTGTCTAATAATTGTGCACATGGTGTAGTGCTGTATGTGGTATACAGGTAGTTCTCCATTTACTACCACAATGAAGTCCAAAATTTCTGTTGTTAAGTGAGACATTTGGTAAGTGAGTTTTGCCCCATTTTACAACCTTTCTTGCCACAGTTGATAAGTGACTCAATGCAGTTGATAAGTTAGTAACACAGTTGTTACGTGACTCTGATTTCTCCATTGATTTTGCTTGTCAGAAAGTCACAAAGGATGATCACATGATCCTGGGACACAGCAACAGTCATAAATATAAACCAGTTTCTAATCATGTGAATTTTGATCACATGATTACGACTTACAAAGGTCGTAACTGAAAAATGGTCATAAATCACTTTTTTTACTGCCATTGTAACTTTGAATGGCCACTAAATGAACTGTTGTAAGTCGAAGACTACCTGTACTTGTTTTTGCTTTGAAACCTTAAAAACTGCTAACACTCGTAATAGCTTCCATACAGTCCTTGCACTTCTGTTGTCTTTTCAGTAACTATCCTAATTAGTTCTCTCCAGGATCAAGGATAAATGAAAAAAAAATCATTGCAAGATATTCAAAGACCTTACCATAACCACTTGTTAAGGTATCTTGTTACCTTAACTTCTATTTATTTGCTAGCAATACTAATGATGGGAGGCTCTCTTTGATGAAGCATAACTTTACTTTTGAGATAGGTAGTAGTTAGCTTTTCCTCATCATAAGGGCTTGAAAATTTCTGAATCCAGTCAGTAAAATAAAGAGGGTAGTGATGTCACCACCATAATCTGGCTGTTATCTAATAAGGGAGAATAAAATTTAGTTAGAGCTAAAACTATAGAATTTAAATATTAAAAGGGAGAATACAATCTTGGTTCACATCTTTCTATATGGAGATTTCAACAGATAACGGGCTTTTTCTGGCTTACCTAGGATGGGAACATTTTCATGTAGCTTTTTAACTGAGTGTAACTATCTTGGCTCAATGCAGAAGTGAGTCAGTTTCTATCAGAACATATTGCTAAGTATAAAATCAAGGTATAAAATAGAAATTTTAAAACCCTGTTTATTTATCTTCCAGAACTTTTTCTCATTGAAGTCAATCCAAAAGTTCCCTCCCCACCCCCAAAAAATGTTTATATTTTATTTACTGATCAAAAGTATTTAGACAATAAAGACTGGATCAGGGCGTTGACTTACCTGAACACCTGTTCTGAGAGTGAAGAGGCCAGTGGTCATTAATGGGTTAATGCCACGATGCAGCCCAGATTGAGTCCAATCACTGAAAGACTGTTGCTGTCTCCCAGCTTTCGGACGAGGAATGATCAGACTGCTGATGCTCCAGCTGAACTGAAACCAAAGGAAGGAAGGGAAAGAGAGTACACCAGGCGAAATGGGCTGGCAGAAAAGGGAGGGCATGACCACTGGCCTCTCCACTCTCAGAATAGGCGTTCAGGTAAGTTAACACCCTTTCTAAGCGAGGGAGAGGCCAGTGGTCATTAATGGGACTTGCCAAAGCCCATAATTTATAGGGAAGGACCCGTCCGGGCCGTGGAGACCCTACCCGCACAAACTTGTTGGAGCACCTGGCAACCGAAGGCCGCCTCCGCCGAAGCAAAGCTGTCTATTTTATAATGGCAGATGAATGGGGTAGGGGACGTCCAGGTGGCGGCCCTGCACACCACCTGAAGAGCCTGGTTGGCCCAGGCCGCCGAGGTTGCCACACTCCAAGTAGAGTGGGCAGTCAGGCGGCAGGGTATAGGCAAAGCCTGTGCACTGTAAGTGGTGATAATGGTGGCCCTTATCCAGCGACCCACTGTCTGGGAAGAGACCTTAAGCCCCAGGGTAGTGGTTTGGAATGATACAAAGAGACCCTCCGAGCAGCGAAAAGAAGTCTGCTGAAGATAGATTAAGAGGGCGCAGCGAACATCCAAGGAGTGCCAATTACGTTCCTGGGGATGGGAAGGGTTAGGGCAAAAATCGGGCAGGACTAACTCCTGGGCCCGATGAAAGGGAGTACTAATTTTAGGGTTAAAGGTAGGATCCAGACAGAGGACCACCCAGTCCAGGTGGAATATGCAATGGTCGTCCTGGGCAGAGAGAGCTGCCAGTTCCGAAATTCGCCTAGCGGTGGTAATGGCAACCAAGAATGACATCTTGTAGGAGAGAAATTGCAAGGCCACGGTCCTGAGGGGCTCGAAGGGACCTTGCATGAGGGCCGTGAGAACTTTAGGCAAATCCCAGGAAGGATACCGGTGGATAGGAGGGGGACGAAGATTTGAGGCACCTCGGAGAAAAAGGCGGATCAGGGGTCAGTTGAGGCCAAACCTGGATCCTGACCCCAAGCTGAACACCAGAGTGTGAAAGATCGCCGTGTGGCGCTAGATCTACTTGTGGCCGGTCGTCATGCCGCTAGAATAGTGTTGATGATCCGGTCCAGCAAACGGGAGCTCTTGAGGCACCGCTCAACCTCCAGGCAGTCAGATGAAGCCAATGGATGTCCGGATGTTGAAGCAGACCCTGGCATAGGATGACCTCCGTGGGGAGAAGATGCCACAGTGGAAGAGTCGACAGCATCTGGAGGTCGGCAAACCACGGGCGGCAAGGCCAGTGGGGCATAATGAGAATTAGTTCTGCCTGCTCTGCCAAGAGCTTCCGGATAACCTTGGGAAAAAGAGGATGGGGGGGGGAAAGCGTAGAGAAGGCCCGGGTGTCACCTGCTGTGCAGTGCGTCCACCACCTCCGCTCCCAGGTCAGGAAATCTGGAAAAGAAACAAGCTGTCTGCCGATTGGTGTGCGTCACGAAAAGGCCCACCGTCGGATCCCTGAAGCGAATTGCTATCCGATGGAATAGGGCCGGGTCGAGTTGCCATTCGCCTTGATCTACGACGGCCCGGCTGAGCCAATCGGCCTGTATGTTGGATTGTCCTGATATGTGAAAGGCCCGAAGGGACCTCAGGTGCATCGCCACCCAAGCTCCCAGTCTCTCGGCTTCCTCCATGAGGTCGCGAGAGCGGGTCTCTCCTAGGCGATTTACATGGGCCTTGGCGGCCACATTGTCCATCCGTACTATGACATGTCGATCTTGAACCTGTTTGTGGAATACGCGGAGAGCCAGGTGGATGGCTCAGAGCTCCAACCAATTGATGTTGTGGCCCAGGTCCTCCTGGGTCCACGACCCTGGGCCATGGTGGATTGAAAGTGAGCCCCCCGGCCATGAAGGCTGGCATCCGATGGTGGGCTTCCCGGAATTCCCTCCCCTTGAGAATGGCCGCCATTGAATGGTGGATAGCCACCATTGAAGAGATAGTTGTACATTGGGGGGAAGGGACACCATCCGGCAAGTGGCCGATAATTGGCACTTCTGATACGGAAGAAGAAACCACTGCAGCTCTGGAGTGGAGATGGGTCCAAGGAACGATACCTGTATATGAGACCATCTTTCCCAGGAGTTGGGAGAGAGTCGCCAGAGTGACGGGGCATCCCTGGGTGACTGCACTTGACCAGAGACTGCAAGCTGGTCAAGCGCTCCTGGGAAAGGTAGACCCTGTTCTATACTATATCGATAATTGCTCCCAGATGTTGTATGCAGGTCGTAGGTACCAGGTGGCTCTTGGCACGATTTATTGAGAAGCCGTGAACCGTCACAACCTGGAGGGTGGAGTCCAGGTCCCGCTGCGCTAGAGCCTCTGAGCTCAACTGGATGAGGAGACCATCCCGATAGGCCTGGACCCTGACCGATCAAGCCCGGAGGCGAGCCGCAAGCGCGGCCATCAATTTTGTAAACACCCAGGGAGCTGAGGAGAGGCCGAAAGGGAGTGTGCGGTACTGCTAGTGCTGACCCGCATGATAGAACTGGAGAAATTTGGAGTATGCTGGATGGATGGGAACGTGTAAATACGCCTCTGTCAGATCGATAGACAAGAGGAGGTCCCCATCCCGAATACCATCCAGAATGGATTGTAAGGACTATATTTTGAACTGTCGGTAGATTACCCGACAGTTCAAGGACTTGAGGTCCAGAATTGCCCTCCAGCCCCCGGATGACTTCTGAACGACGAACAGGTGCAAATAGTAGCCTTGTCCATGCTGCTCCTGAGGTTCGATGGCCCGAATTTCTAGTAAATGTTGAATGGCCGATACCAACAGGAGCAATTTTGCCCGATTCCAAGAGGGAGGGCATCGGAGAAATCTGTCCGGGGGAGTGGAGAGAAATTCCAGGGAGAGGCCCCACCTTACTGTTTCCCTGACCCAAGGGTCCGAAGTTGTAGTCTCCCACTGGCTGGCGAAGAGAGCCAGGCAGCCCCCAATGGGAGAAGAGGACCTGCAGTCAGCAGGATCTGCGGAAGGGGCATCCGTGCCCCCCCCCCCCCGAAAGGAATGTCTAAACTGACCCTTCTGGTTCTGGGGTCCGTGGCAGTCCAGGGGATGGGAGCGGGAGGGAAAGAATCTCTGGTTTCTGGGGCCCAAGAAGTTGGATTCAGAGCGAAAGGAACGAAAGGGGATAGCGGAGCGCTACTCTGACCTGCGAGACAGATGAGGGAGGACGCGCCTCTTGTCCCTCGTCTTGATTAAAAAAGGCTCAAGGGAAGGACCAAATAGAGCGGGTCCCAAAAATGGAATGAAGCTAGGCGCCATTTGGATTTTGCTTCTGCCTGCCACGAGTGAAGCCAAAGCAGGCGGCGGAAAGTTACGATGGCCCAATAGATTTAGCAGCAAATCGTGATGAATTCAGTGTCGCATCCGTAGAATATTCTAGGGCCACCAAATCAGGAGACAACTGTGGAAGGGAGGTCACAGAAGTGGCCTTAACCCCAGAAGAGGTAGAAGTGGTAGGAGGGAGGGTTACATCCAAAGCTGGAGAAGCCCCTGAGTGTGAAGGAACCTCCCTGAGAGAAGCCTCCCACCTTCTGTATGGAGCGCTCAATTGCCTCATGAAGGCGAAGTTCTTCCTTCGTCTTTGGGGTCAGGGCCTTGGCCTCCTTAGAGGCATGAGTCCCTTTGGACCTTTTGAGAGGCACTGTTGAGGAAGGCGCAGGGGAAGCATCATCGGGAGCTGGTTGCTTAGACGACTTTGAATGCCAAGAAGCCATCTTGATCTGTGAGGAAGGAAGCCGACCACAATAGGGCATTAAAAGGGTGGCTGAGGCCTAACTAAAGTATTACCAAAATGGCGGTCGAGGCCTGGAGGAAGCTCAAAATGGCGGCCAGAAGACTCAAAATGGTAGTCCAGGTCTCGTGGGTACTTTGATGAGTTGCCCTAATGGCGATGCAGCCTTGTGGGAGCTCTAATAACAATCGCGGCCTCATAGAGGCTCGAATAACCATCATAGCCTTTGTTACAAAGGGAGCCTCGGAGGCAGCAACTGAATGCCCCCAGGGCCCAAGATCGTCCCCTCCTTGCCTGTATGCAGTAATGTCCCACGAGGATCTGCGCCATTTAATCTAGCGCTGGCAAGGATAAGTCTATGTGGGGAAGAAAGTCCCAGGGATGCCAATTGTGCACAAAAAGCACCCACGCCACCACTCTGTTTGTCTCGGTGAAGGTTGGCTGAGGCACAACCCGCCAATCAATTAAGCTGCAGCTGTGAAGCGGCGAAAAGCCTTGTTTGTCCCGGCTTGCAAAGCGCTGATGAGGCTGACGAGCGGAGAAGTGACAGGTGGCGAGTTAGGGAGCCTGCCGCCAGCAAGGCTGGGAGGCTCCGCAGAGGGCTCGGGCATGAGCCCTTCACGCTGCCTGAGGGGAGAGGCTCAACGCGAGGGAGCTCTCAATCCCCTCAACCGCAAAGCGGTCTCCAGCAGTATCAGGCACAAAGCCCTTCACGCTGGGGTTCTGCTCGAGATGCATTTCTGCAGATCCAGGAATTTGTAAAAATTTTTAGGAAAAACGTCAAATATTACTAAGTAAGAGGTAGAGAGCCTCAGTGGAGCATCTGATCTGGTTCAGATCGAGTCCAAAAGCTGGGAGACAGCAATAGGAGGAGGAGTCTTTCAACAATTGGACTCGATCTGGGCTGCATCGTGGCATTAACCCATTAATGACCACTGGCCTCTCCTTCACTTAGAAAGCCCTGTTCTCTCTTTTCTTTCGTGTTCTCTTCCTGAGACTCATACAACGTATCTCCAATTCTTAGGAATGTACAGAAGACATATATGTATATATCATTAAGGCATGTAAAGATAGATGCCAGAACTGAGGCCTGCAATCCGTATTTTTTTCATAGAAAAGAGGAAATTGGAAGCTTCCCACTTCTAAATTGTCAGTTCAGTTTGGGAATGTGAGAGAGAACTATTATGATACTGGTAAGTGAGGAGCAGGTCACCTTAGATTACTTTGAGCTGCAATGGTGGGAAATAAAGATTTAAGGAAGAACCACAAAATAACTCACCACAAATTTCTTCCTTGTGTTTATTACTTTACCAACTCTGTAAGAACTCCTTGCTCTATAAAAACTACAATAATATAGAAGCTATTACCTTTTTAAAAATTAATCAATTTACATAATTTCAGATAAGTGGCATCCATTTTCTTCCTTTTGATTAAGCTATGTACATATGGGTAGTCTTCGACTTACGACTATAACTGAGGCCAAA
Source organism: Coluber constrictor foxii (assembly GCA_038048745.1). Lineage (NCBI taxonomy): Eukaryota > Metazoa > Chordata > Lepidosauria > Squamata > Colubridae > Coluber > Coluber constrictor. Next base: position 88,768,180 of record CM075961.1, on the reverse strand, counting down.
ATTTCCATTGCTAAACAAGGCAGTTAAGTGAGTTTTGCCCCATTTTTTATCTTTTTTGCCACAGTTGTTAAGCAAATCATTGCAGTTGTTTTCCATGCAGTCATTAAGCATATTTGACTTCCCCCAATAAGTTGGCTGGATGCAAGTGAAGATCACATGATCCTGGGATATTGTAATCATCATAAATAATGCCAGTTGCAAGCATCCAAGTTTTGATCATGTGAGCATTGGGATGCTATGATGATTGTAAGTGAAAAGTGTTCATAAGTTACTTTTTTCAGTGCCATTGTAACTTCAAACTATCAGTGAATAGTTGTAAGTCAAGACTGCCTATACTTTTAAAATAAAAAAACTGCCATAGAGTAATAATTTTTAGGTTTATTTATTTTAGTAAGTTAGCCTTGAATGCATGCACTCATGATCAAACCAGGGTTGTATTATGAAATGGAAGAGTTTGTTTTTATTTTGTGCCAGGTATAATCTTATAGGATTGCCTGGCCGTGTCCATTTTCCAGTGTCCATTTTTTCTCTTAAATTAAAATGTTATGCAACACTAGACCCGTCTTGGAAATAAAATAGGTTTGAGTTAAATTCCCATTTTTGTAGATCATTTCATTCTGGTGTTAGTTTTGTTTTTCTCTATGCACATCATTTTTTGTTAACTGTATAGTTTTTTCTTGATACCTAGATTAATTGTTAATGGAGAGTTTTCATTATTACTGTAACTATATAAAAGTATTAAAGGATGAAACTAATTTTTTAAAAATCATATAAAACTGTGGCGTAAGTAATGCTGGATCCCCATTCCTCCATATTATATGCTCCAGTAATATCATTATGTCCATCAAAAAGTTAAAGTGTTTTATCATTTGTATTGAACACTGATTTGCAAATAAATTCCATGATCTTTACAATTGTGAGGAAACAGGCAGGAGCACCATTAGAGAAAACAATTTTTTAAAAATATGGGAATAAAGAATCATATTGCTACCTCCTAATATGGCATTAAGATACCGTGGGAGCATCAGAATCACCTTATATTAACTTTTATAAGGTTTGCTTTAATCCATCCCAGGCATTGAATAGCACATCAGTTTGACCTATTGACTTCTTAGCAGAAGAAAAAATATTAACAATCTACTGTATGTACCTGTCTGTATTGCAGGTAGAAGTGATTCACATGTACACAAGAAACCTGCAGATTGTTTGAAATACTAATGCCTCCTCATTTATCACCTGGTCTTCAGTGAGGGAAGACAGAATTAAAACCTTGCAATACAATTATCACCAATAATGAAATCTTCAAGCAAAATAATATAATAATTACAAATTATATTCAGGAATAGAAATTAGTCAGCTCTCTTTGCCTTATCAAATTTATGATGGGCTATCACAGATAGTTGTATGCTCAAAAGACTTCTTTGTTAAGTTATTAAGAATTGATAAACAAGATAAAGATTTTCCCTGTACAGTCGTGCCCAACTCAAGGAAGCGGTTTCTTAGCCGAGGGAGACTGTAGTCCAAAGACATTTCCATGGATATATGGCCAGGATGACTACCCACTGAGGTGTATGGAATACTGTTACCTTCCAAACAAAGTGGTATATATCTATTAGTATTTGCATGCTTTTGAACCCCCAGATGGGCAGGAGCTGGAGCAAGTCGCTCAAACTCATCCCCATGCTGAGGTGCTAGGATCTCGAACTCAGGTTCAGCGTCTTTAACCACTTAATCAATTAGATATTAACCACACAGACTATTGCAAAAAAGAGTTTATTAGCTAAGTTCCATCCTACACTTAAACATTATGGTGGATGGCCAATCTTTTCCCCAAATGATTTAAATTCGAGATATAATCTCAATCTTCTTTCTTTAAAAGTTATTAAATTATTTACTAAATGCCAGCACTTCTTTTTAATTTCCTGGAATATTGCTGACTATAAAGCTAGAAAGAATGATACTTATCTTTGTAGTGGATCTTCTGTCTCTACTGCCTCTACCACTTGTAGGACATTAATTTTATTGTCCTTGTCCTTGAATTGTAGATTAATAGTCACATCTTTTGTATTTGAATGTATGTGCTGGCAGGGGGAGCTTTATCTGGTGTTAGTAGGTAAAAGTCAGTAGAAGCTTCTATTTGTCCTACTTTTAAAATAGATAGTGATTCATCAAAGTAAAAATCATTATATTAAGCCTCCAAATCTTGTCAGTAATCAAATTAAGGTAAAGGATTTATTCAGTAAAATCCAGGTTATTCAAGTTTCAGATTTAATTTCTATACAGCCTCTATTTTTGTAATCTGTGCCATATTTAGCAGAAGCAATAATGATGTTCATTGGAGATCATATTCTGTTTGCATCTTTGAGTGATTGCTGATTACTTATATTCCTAATCACAACATTAGCAATAGAAGAACAAGACAGGATGATAAGCATGCCAAAACTCAACAAATTAATCCTCTTCATCAAACCATGCTTAGATTTTTTTTCAATGCTTTTTTAAGCTCAACACAGGAGGATACATGAGGGTGCACAGAGTACATCCAGAGCTTAACAAGCCATCCCAAACAACACTGTAGTAGTAATCTTCATTTTATACAGTCTTAATAGCAAGATTTGCATCTGAGGCATATCTTTAATACTATCTACCTGCAAAATAAAGTACAGGTAATCCTTCATTTATAACAGTTCGCTTAGTCACTGTTGGAAGTTACAATGGCACTGAAAAAAGTGACTTATGACCATTTTTCATACTTATGACCATTGCACCATCCCCATGGTCATGTGATTTACATTCAGATGCTTGGTAACTGGTTCATATTTAAGACAGTTGCAGTGTTCCAGGGTCGTATGATCACCTTTTGTGACCTGACAAATAAAGTCAATGGGGAAGCCAGATTCACTTAACAACCCTGTTATTAATTTAACAACTGCAGTGATTCACTTAACTGTGGCAAGAAAAGTCATAAAATGGGACAAAACTCACTTAGCAACATAAATTTTGGACTCAATTGTGGTCATAAATTGATGACTAGCTGTATGGCATAAGATGTTAGTTAGTCTTTGTGATGAACTGATAGTTCTTTAAATAGTTCTTTTTTAAAAAAACTAGCAGTAGTAACTTACCAGACATGTACAGCTGGAAGAATTCTTTTTTATTGGGCCATGTACCTCAATGTTCTTTTCCTTTTCAACAATCTCTCACATCACCTCATCCAGTCAAACCAATAGCAGCAGAGATATGACTGCTCTCTGCTTCTCTACCAGCTAGAGGGGACAGAGCTTGAAAACAACCCAGTCACAAGCCACAAAATAGCAGCTTAGTTGCAATCCTCAGAACAGTCAGAGCATTCAGTATGATTGTGTTCGAAACAACTAGGTTTTGCTTTATTTCAAAACAAAAATTATTGAACCACAGGTGTTTGATTTCATGGCTAGAATACTGGAAATGTTAAAGAACACAGGGTTTCATGATCAAAACATTTTGCATAATAATAATAGTCAATTTACAAAAGACCACACTGTTTGGATCCTCACATATACTATGCTGATACATTATGATGCCCTACCAGCTAAAGAACTGATTGTAATTTCACATTTTTTGTATGTAGTAGTAGTAGTAGTAGTAGTAACAACAACAATAATAATAGGATTATAGTTATTAGATGCCTCTAAATTACCTAGACGATAATGCAGTTTTTTTCTAAACTAAGGACCACCCTTTATTTTTGACTGATGCACCCGAAACCAGAAAGGGTTGAGAAAAACATTAATTTGTTTTTTCATTTATTTAAATAATCATACTGATTACTTATCTTAACTTCCCCCTTCAATTTTATGGCTACCTTACGCCATGTTCTGGGTGGGCAAAAATTATGGTTTTTGTTTTGTTTAAGCATTCAAGTCAATCACAACTACTTGGACAAGTCCCTGTAATTTTCTTTGCAAAATTTGGTACTGGTTTGCTATAAATAATTGTCAACTATCAGTATAGAAACTTATTAAATCAGTTTAATAAGAATGTTCATACTTTTAAAAAAATGTTTCTTGCAAATCAGATTTTTTTTAACCATTAAACGAGGTACTAAACTAAGTCATGATTTGTTTTAATTGGTTTATTAAGTAAACTCCAGTGACTAAAACCACACATTAATGTCCAAGGGTGTTTTTTTCAAGAGGCAACTGGACTTGTTTTTCTTTGAAGATGTTTCGCTTGACATCCAAGAAGCTTCTTCAGCTCTGACTATATGATGAGGAATGGAAGGATTTATACTCCTTGCAGGCAGCTAGTCATTTGCATTATTTTAGAGCCTTCTTGAAACTGTTGAAAGGAGTGTCTATAGAGATTCTTGGTCATCCAGATCATGATTGTCCCAAAGGTGCTTTTTCTAGAGGCAACTGAACTTTGTTTTTCTTTGAAGATGTTCCATTTCTGAAGCTCTAACTGGATGGTGCTGAATCTTGTCCTAATGGGTTTGTTCAGGACATGATTCAGAAGTCCATCTGCATTTAAAAGATGAAGGCCACTCTTTTGAAGACAGCAAAGTCCACATTTTGTACAGAGAAGATTGCTGGTTTGAAACAGGAATCAAAGAGGCCATCTATGTCAAAATTGAATAGCCCTCTCTCAACAGAGTGAGAGGGATATGACATCATTCATCTCTAGTCTATAACCCAGTCCTTTCAACAGTTCCAAAAAAGGCCTCCCCACCCATTTGCACTACTCAAGTGACTCTGAGGACATAGATAAAACTCCAGGTGGTCTTAATGACTCGCTAAAAGGATGCAAATGACCAGCTATCTGCAATGAGTATAAATCCTTCCATTCCCTACCATCCATTCAGAGCTGAAGAAGCCTCTTGGATGAGAAGCAAAATGTCTTCAAAGAAAAACAAGAAAGTCAAGTTGCCTCTTGAGAAAAAAACTACCTTTGGGACAATCATGACCTGGATGATTGAGAATCTCCATAGACATTTACCTCATATTAATCTTTAAATTAGTTTTCAAGTCACTATATTTGGGTTCATATTACATGGTAAGTCAAAGTCAAACTAGCTATAGTATAGCTTAGAATAGTAAACCCTAGTCATAAATAATTTTCTGCATGCTCTCTCCCTCCCTCCCTCCCTCCCTCTCTCTCTCTCTCTCTCTCTCTCTCTCTCTCTCTCACACACACACACACACACACATACACACACACGCTTAAATTTTTAAACGATGAAAACTGACACAAACAAGAAATAAGAAGAAAGCACCAAAAAAAAGGAATGGAAGAGAAGAAAAAAAGTTAGAATAAAATGTAAACAAGTAGCTTCTTATAGTCTTCCTAGAAATTATAAAATATATATTTTGACTTGCTTCTTTAAAGTTACAATATATTGCTCTTTCTATAATTTATTCTGTCTAATCATCAAAATCATAAATAACAAGTTCATTTGTTTTCATTTTTACACCAAAAGTCCATAAGCGGATTCCAATCAGCAATAAATGTAGATAATTTATCTATTTCAGCAAAATCTGTCATCTTCACCAAGCATACAGAGGCAGTATTGAATCTTTCCGTTTCTACATACAGCAGTCTCATTGTTGCAATCATATACTGAAATATTTTTTCCTGTTTATCCATTAATACTAAATGGAAAATTTCTGGCTTCATTGGAATATTGATCTTTAAAATCTTCTGTATTAAAATATACTATTTGGATCCTTTTTTTTTTTTTAGTTTTTATACCAGCATGTTCACCAGCAAAAAAAAAAAAAAATACTTTAATGTTGTTCACATTTCCAATATTAAGTGGCTTTACACATTCCAGATAATTTATCTGGTGTCATGTGCAAACATTACATCTATTTTCTAATAATTCTCTTTAACCCAATGTAAATTTCAACATTCTAACTAAATATTATAACCACATTGATCGACCTACTATTATAATAAATACTTAGCCCACTTTATAATATATTTAACCTGTTTTTCCTCTGTTTCAAATTTCATTGAAAGTTTATATATGTTAGCAAATACATGTTTATGTTGTAATTGTATTTCAAATTCTGACTTACCCTAAATCTATAAATTTATCCCTTTTAAATTTCTGAGATAACTAAATGAGGGAATCATTGGCAACTATCCTTCTGCTATTAATTTTTCTCTTGATTTGATTTCAAGTTCCCTTTGATAATTTTCTGATAGATCCGGGTATGTCAACCATTTCTCTTTATTTGCCATTTCTGTTCTATAAAACACTTCTTGAGCAGAGATGCACAAAACTGTTTTGTGGCAATTTTTTTCATTTTTTTCAGGCTACTTGGTGTCATATATGGCCAGATAAATAATTAAGATTTAAGATTCAGGCCACACAAGTAGCCTGAAAAGAAGGCAAAAAATTGCCACAAAACACGTTAATTAACATAATGAAGTTGGTAGCTATTTTGCAAAAAAATTATTAGAATTTGGAGACCAAATACTGTTTTCTTCACTTTCTTGACAAAGTATGCATAGCAATTGAAAAACTTTGGTGATAGATTTTTAATGGGGATATTTTAAGAACTCAGATATAAGCCATCTATATACACACAGATAGTCCTTGACTTACCACAATTGAATCCAAAATTTATGTTGCTAAGTGAGACTGCTGTTAAGTGAGTTTTACTCCATTTTATGACCTTTCTTGCCAGAGTTGTTAAATGAATCATTGTAGTTAAATCAGTAATACAGTTGTTAAGTGAATCCATCTTCTTCATTGACTTTGCTTGTCAAAAATTCGCAAAAGGTGTTCACAAGGTCCCAGGACACTGCAACTATCATCAGTATGAGTCAGTTGCCCAGTGTCTGAATTTTGATCACATGACCATGGGGATGCTGTCATGGTTATAAGTGTGAAAAACAATCATAGGTCGTTTTTGGCATTGTAACTTTGAACAGTGACTAAATGAACTGTTAAAAGTCAAGGACTACCTGTACTATTACACTTCCATTGTCATGACCTTTCATTGGAAAAAAAAGTGCCTCATAGAACAACAATTGTTGAACTAAGGTACCTCAGATAGGCTAACTTACAGTGTGTGGGTGACTGTGTCCAAAAATCAGGACCTATGATTCCTGAGAGTATTACATTTGGGAAAGTTGTGGCTACTTCAACACTACTGGTTACCTCTAAACTAGTTCAAAAATTGTTACTTTATGATGGTCTTATTTATCTTGGTCCTGATTACAGTCTCACCATAAATGAATACTAAAAAGCCTAAAAGGAATGCTGAAAATTGTCCCCAAACATTTTTATAAGCTTATTGTGACAATGATAGGTTTTTGGCTTTTGTTCTCTGTACTCCCCTCACTGAACATAAGATGTGAGAGAAATGAAAACTGTCAACCTTAATTAAAGGGCTTTGACAAAAGTACGACATTAATTATTGAGGAATTACAGCCATTCTAATATACCCACACCGATAAACGATGGGACAAATGGCTGACAAGCAGTTTCATGTCCAGATGTGACCTACTTCCTCATTAGTCCATGACAAATCAAGCAGTCAACCAATATGAATGAACCTGACTGTATATACAGTTAGTCTTTGATTTACAACCAAAAGTGAACATGAAATTACAATCATATTTCATTGCAGTTAAGCCTGTCAACATGTGACCCGGTCTGGTTTTATAAGCTTTTTTGCTGCAATCAGTAAACAAATCCATTTCATCCAATGGGTAATTTTTGTTGGAAATCAGAAGTAAACACCAGGATATGACAAAAAATATTCAAAAATGACGGTCAGTTGACCACAGGATGCCTTAAATGGTCATAAAAGTGAGCCAGTTGTCAAGTGGCCCAAATACGATCATGTGGGTGGGGTAGCTGTCAGAACTTTGAAATAGGATTGTAAGAGGGCCTGTCATAACTTTGAGCAGTTGCTAAACAACTGTCATTAAGCAAAGACTATCTGTAGCATAATACAAAGAAGCAATTGATATTAATGATGAGCAGACTAGGAATTTCTCTCTAGAATAGATAAAATTATTTAGCAATTATTCTTTGAGTAAGTATTAATCAGATACCATATAACCTTGTGGCAAAAGGAACTTGAATTCCTGTTCTAGGCATAGCAGGAATTTATTCACTGCCACACCTGACAGGTGGATATTGCCAGTGAGATCAGCAAGGACAGAGAAATACACCACCCCTGGAAGGATGCTGACACAAAGTTTTATGCAATTATTTATTTTCTTGCTTATATTACAGTATATTACCTCCTGTTTGTTCAACATATTTATTTAAAAAAATAACTTAGTACTCAGTTTCCACTTTGATTCTGAGCAGCCATGAATAGAATAGATAAGGAATGGTACTAATAGTCTGCGATATTGGCTTGCAGTACCTTTTCATACAGTTTTTTTAAAAAAAATAATGTATCATTTCTAAATAATATTTGTTGTCTTCATAGATGGTGAATTGAATGTTCTTGATGATATCTTGACTGATGCACCAGATCATGATGATGAATTGTATAATCCTGATAGTGAACAAGATAAAAATGAAAAAAAAGGTATACTACTTTACAACTTGGTTGTATTTCCAGAGAGCTAGGTAACTAGATTTTGGAGCCAAATTAGATATAATACCTACTAGATAATTTACTGCCTTGCAAGTGGCCTCTAGGCAAGTTTGAAAACTGTTCTCAATATGCAGGAAGTTTTGATTGTTCTTGCTGAATGCTCTGGTTTTTTTCCCTTCATTTAATAAAAGTAACTTGTGTAGCAAATTCCCTGTGAAATATTTCTCTCCCCATCACTCCTGGCTTTTCAAACATTGCTTAATCTACAGTATTTAGTGTATCTCACTCCTCCAATCCTCTTTCTTCATACCTTTAACAGATATGAAATGGTTATTCAAACTTGTGCAAATTGATACATAATATAAACTAATATTATTTCTTTTAAGTAATTACTGTTGTTTTGTAAACAGATATAACTAATAATTTGAAATCTTTGAAGACAGATAAATAGGAAATGTTCCCCTGATATAAAATGGAAACAAGAAGTAAAATTCTATTTCAGATATTTCTTATATTTTTCATCTTCATCCAATAATTTTCCCCAAGCTTTAATCCCAGGATTTTTCATCATCTGGCTAAAAGTTAATAGTTGCAGAATTACTGATATCAAAAATTTAGATTAAATGTCTCTTTATGCTTTGACCTATGCTAAATAAGAAAATGTTTTTTGAAAATGTTTGCAACATGTTTTTTAGGATTTAAGTAATTAATAACTTTTATTTTTTTAAGGATCCAAAAGGAAAAGTGAGCGGATAGAAGTAGCTGAAATTAAAAAACAAAAACCATCTGTACATTCCTCAAGGCAGATCTTACCCAAACCTCCAAGCTCTTCTGTTAGCAACAACAAAAGAATTGTCAGCACAAAAGGAAAGCCAGCATTAGAATACAAGAGTGAGGATTATCGGAGGTCTGACAGAAGTAAGCGTCCAGAAAGTGATAGAAAGATACGGATGTCAAGTAGCACCTCCAGAGACCCATATAAGGGACAGCCTGAAAAGGCATGTATGAGGAAAAGGGAAGTTGACAGAAGAGCTAAGTCCTCTACTCCAGATGCATCTGCAGTAAGTAATGGGTTGTAAATCTGTCTGTACTTAGATAGATAGGATCTTTTCTGCAATAGTGTGTTGCTTTTTATTATTAATTGTAGCATTTCACTTCCTTGCTTAGTTTTAAGCAGCATCAGTATTTGGCTTTTAATTTTTAATCTCCTAGGCTTAAAGAGAAATTTATTTTTTAACCTGAATGAATAATACATTGCAATTACATTAAATGAGTGTTTAAAACAAGCATTTAGAGCTCTCTCTCAAAATAATTGGTCTTGATTGCTGATTTTTTTCTATAAACAGAGACTAAAGCATGATGTGGAGAGACGACCAAGCAGGTCAAGCCATTCTTCAAAAGAAGAAGTAAATTCTGAGGAATATGGTTCAGATCATGAAACAGGTAGTAGTGGTTCCTCTGATGCAGGAAATACTGAAAATGAAGAAGAAGAGGAGGAAGAGGAAGGAATGGAGGAGGAAGAGGAAGAGGAGGAGGAAGAGGAAGATGATGATGGAGAGGAAGATGATGATGGAGAGGAAGAAGAGGAAGTAGAAGAAGATGGAGATGATGAGGAAGAAGAGTATGATCAAGATGAAAGAGATCAGAAAGAGGGAAATGATTATGATACGCGAAGTGAAGCTAGTGACTCTGATTCTGAATCTGCATCTTTTACTGATGCGTCAGTCAGAACTGGTTCAGGCTCAGATATATCAGGTAAGAAATGCTGTTATCTCTTTCTGTCCTATGTCAGTATTCCAACAGTTTGAGCTAAAAATACTAGGTTTATTCTAAATAGTGGGGACAGAAAAACATGGATAACACAGTGGCAGACTTCAGTAGTTTCCATCATAGAGTTGGATCTACAATTCAGAAGAACTGAAGCATAAAACATAAGGTTGTGCTAGTGCAATTATTTATTTTTTTCCTAATTCTATCTTTTTAAGAATTTCTATTAGCAAGGAAAATGCCTCAAATCAGAACGTAGTCCATATTTTGAATACTGTAACAGACAAAGTGAGCTAAGACTTAAAATCTATATTTTCCATCAGTAAACAAATTAGTAAAGGTTTCAGTGAGAATAAAAATAAAGCAAATAGTTCCAAGATAACATGGGGGTCTGTGTAGTCGACAACATTTTGTCGAGATCATCACAACTACTTCCAATTTGAAGGATTTCTTTCCATAAGCCATTGGATTGTAAATTTTGGAGAAAAAATTAACATGGTGTCAAGGAGAACAGGGCATTAAATATTTTCCAAACATCTAATCCTGAATCAATTAGATTTGTTCAGTCTATTGGCCATACATGTAACAGTCAGTTAATGATCACTAATTCAGCAAATTGTGTTTGAAGTTATTATAGTGCTGAACAATAATATAACTGATCTCCAAAGTTCCCAGCTGCACTGGCAACCTGCAAACCTCCACAGTCCAGTAACAGCCATCTCTGGTTGTGCTCATACCATATTTTGCCAATCATACACAAACCCTGCCCCACCCAGCAGCAGTAACGTACTTATCCACCAAGTTGCTTGCAAGCCATCTGGAACTTGCAATTTTATACCAGATTTCCCCGTTGATTTTGTGTCTTGGAAGCTGGCAGGAAGTTACAAGGAGATCCTTGTTTACCGACCTGTGATCCTCACTTAATCATAGCAATGGGGACTACCAGGATTACTATTACAAAACAATGCAGTCAAATAACATTGCACTTTACCACTGCATTGCTAACAATAGAACTTAAACCTACATTTTCCACCAGTAAAGAGACTACTAAAGGTTTCTGTGAGAATAAAGGTAAAGCAAATAGCAAAGATCTAGCTGTTTTAAAATCGTTAGCCATTTGTAAAGCAAATAAATTTTTGAAATAGTTACAATCATTAAGTGAGCGCTACTAGACACTTTGTACATGCATTTACCCCTTCCTATTTTATATAAACAAAATGATTGGAATAATCATACATGATAAATGATTTGGTTGCATTTTTCAGGGTTTATGTTCAACTACTTCACTCAACTAGTTGAAGTGCAGGGTTTTTCAAACTGCACTTCAACTAGTTGAGTGCATTTTGAATATATCAACCTTTAATTTTGCTTTGGAGAGAAAAGATCTAAACATTTTTTTTTAAAAAAAAAATTGATTTATATGCCGCCTTTCTCCGGAGACTCAGGGCGGCTTACAATGCGTTAAGCAATAGTCTTCATACTTTTGTATATTTATACAAAATATGACTTTATACAAAGTCAGTTTATTGCCCCCACAAATTGGGTCCTTAATTTACCTACCTTAGAAAGGATGGAAGGCTGAGTCAACCTTGAGCCTGGTGAGATTCAATCTTACAGTAATTGCAGACAGCTGGTGTTAATCACAACGCTTTTAGTCTGCAGAGCTATCCAGGCTCCTGCACAGTGAAAAGGTTACATAGACATCTGCCATACTCTCTTTTATTCTGAGTGTTAAATATTTCTGATGAAGAATCTGCAGCAATGATAAAGGACTTTCCTATGTGATTCTATTATTCAGGTATTACCAATGGGGCTTTTAGTCATGCAAATGAGGCAACTATAGATAGATGAATTATAGATGTATAGATTGGGACCTAATTTAGATTTGTAACTATGTTTATAAATAAGAACATACTTAAATGCATTACATTTATGACTGAAACATTGTTGATATTCCAAATGGAGGTTAAAATGCTCTTTATTTATTTTTTTAAATTTAGGCAGCATCTCTCACATAGACACTCTAGAAGTTTCCCTTAGCTTCAAATATATCTTTGACAGACAATGTTTCTGTTCAGGCCATGTTGTCTGTAATACTTTGGGAACTATTGTCACAGTTCTCTGAATTCTGGCCCAATATAGTCAACTATACACTAAATATTCAACTTATATATTTTTTAGAAATATTTTTCATTTGAACCTTTAAAGTACTGCTATTGCTTATTTTGATGATCTTAGATGAGAAAAAGAAGGCCAGGAAAAGAGCTAGAGGCATCTCTCCAATTGTTTTTGATAGAAGTGGAAGCTCTGCATCAGAGTCATATGCAGGTATTTTGCAATTGCTTATCTTCATTGATATGATCTCTAGCAAACTCTTGAAATGCATTGGTAAAAATAAACTGTAGGCCATAATAGGCTTGGGACATATAGCTGAAATGGTATAGTTAGTTTTCTGGCATGTTCTGTGTGAATAATTTGATAAAGTGGGCTTTCTTATGTTAATTCTATTATGTTGCTTAAATGGAAAATTCACTTTTTTAAACTTGGAAGATGATGATTCATTGACTAGTTTTCTCTATAGAAAACTGGTCTAACAAATGAAACCTAAAAATGGACAACAACAAAAAAAAATCAAATTCAAATCCTCGTGCACATTGAGAAGCATTCTTTTTGTGTGTGGGGGTGCCTATAGGAGAAATAATTTGTCATGAATGAAAATAGTATGTGAAAAGATTGTAGAATTTGTATCGTATCTCTATTAAGGCTCAATCTGAACAAATGTACTTTGGCTAAATACAGGTTCAGAAAAGAAGCATGAGAAATTATCATCTTCCGTTCGTGCTGTCCAAAAAGGTATAATTTAAATTTGAACTTTTTAATGCATGCATCTATTGCAAGCTATTGTATTGACTTTGTTGATTATGTAGCAAATAAAATAATGTTCTGATCTACAGTAAAATGCATACTAGTGAATAATTCAAATTATTTGCATGAGGTTTTTAATGGAAAAAACAATATTTTGTCACTGAATTAGCAGGCAAATAAGCCTTTTACAGACAAATTTCACAAACCTTTTACAGACAAATTTCACAAAAAGATTTCTCTGGTTAAGGCTATATGTTGGCTATTATAAATAAAAATATCGGAACATTATTAATGTTGCATTGGCTTCTACCTTGAATAGCTTATTTTGCTTTTAAAGTTTAGCACTGCATGGTATGGAAATCTGAATTTGGTGGGATTGAGCCATTCACTCATTTGAAGAGCACGGATTGTCTGTCTGAACTATAGAGCTTCCTTTCATTAAGAAAGAATTCATGGGATTAAACTGCATATGCCCTACTAGAGGCCAATTTTGCCATTGCAACAGCCAGATTTTGTATTCTAGATCCTATAATATAGGGAGAGCTCAAGTTACAACCACATTTGAGCCAAAAATTTTCATTGCTAAGCAAAACAGTTGTTAAATGAATTTTTGCCCCTTTTTCTACCTTTCTTGTCACAGTTGTTAAGGGAATTGCTGCAGTTGTGCAATTACTAACAGAGTTTTTAATTGAACCTGGCTTTCCCATTGACTTTGCTTGTCAGAAAGTCATGAAAGGTGATCAGATGATCCCAGGACATTGCAACCATCATCAACGCATGCCAGTGGATAAGCATCCAAATTTTGATCAGGTGACATGGATATGCTACAATGGTCATAAGTGTGAAAAAATGGTCATAAGTCACATTTGTCAGTACTATTGTAATTTCAAACAGTCAGTAAACAAATGGTTGTAACTTGAGGACTACCTATATTTAAGTTTCCTTGGCAAGTTAAATTTACCAATACGGTTATCTGTTTTGTTTTTTCCTTCCAGACCAAACTAGCAAACTTAAATATATTCTCCAAGATGCACGATTTTTTCTTATAAAAAGTAACAACCATGAAAATGTCTCTCTTGCCAAAGCTAAGGTATGTTGAATTTCTGTGAAGTCGATTACATATGCAAAGTATGGAATTGGATTAATTGCTTTTCTTTTTAATTGTTTTATTTAATTTTTTATTAAATATAATTACTAAAACAAAAATACAAAATAAAATATATATCTATTTTGTGAATAATTTAATTATTTCTTCTTGGTTCATTGCCTCATCTGAAATGAGGGTTACGTTTTTCCCCGGCCACATGTTTCAAATTACAATATTCAATCACCAGAAGTCATCAGAACTTGGTGGTAATTTCACCAGAATGGGTAATAACAAAAGTTTTGTTAATTTTTGTTGTGTCCCCCCCCCCATATTTTGTAGATTTTGTGCAAAATTAATGCTTTAAGCCTCTGAGTGTCATAATGCACATGTTAAATTTTACAAATATACTGCTGAAAAATCACAATTTTGATCTTAAGAGTTCAAATCTTAAAAACACGTGTTTCCTTGAGGAATGCCAAAGAGATTTGTAGAAACATACATGTCTTACAGGCAAACTATTAGAAATAATGAACTAGTGTCTCATCTGTTGTATTTTTTCCTCTTTATTTTTGCATTGTGTAGATCCGCCGCTCCCAACCTTTATGGCACTGGCTTCATGGAAGACAATTTTTCCATGGATTGGTGGGGGAGGGGAATTGTTTCAGTTACCTGTGCTTACCCAACAGTCACTTCCAATTTTGCAGCCCTGATCTTAACAATACATAGACTTGTGCCATTCCATGGTCCAGGAGTTGGGAACCTCTGGTATAGAAGGAAAGAGGAATATCATATGTTAGTTTAAAATGAATTTAAATTTAGTGAATGTTATCTGCAGATTACTGAGGATGTGAATATTTCTGATTTTTCCCCAAATTTTGTTTTGCATGTATTAATATATAAAACTTCCTTAGTTGGACATTATACTGTTGTCTCCACTTTCAGTTAATAGCCTTTTTTATGACTTAGATATATACCTTTATTTTATTTTATTATTTTATTAATCATATTTCTATGCTGCCCACTCTCCGATAACTCTGGGCGGCTTACAACAATCAACAGTATACTAAATAGCATATTGGCCCCAATAGTCTGGGTCCTCATTTTACCCATCTCAGAAAGATGGAAGGCTGAGTCAACCTTGAGCCGGTGAGATTTGATCTGCTGATCTGCTGAACTAGTAGTCAGCTGAAGTAACTGCAGTACAGCACACTAACCAATGTGCCACCTCGGCTCTGTCTTGAATCTGTTCTCTGGATCTGGAAATTGCAGGGATAAAAACTGAGGCCACCTTCAATATATTCAAAAATCTTATTGAACTTGAACATATTAAATAGTTTTTGGTTTGTAAATTATTTGCTCATTTCTCCATAGGGTGTTTGGTCAACCCTTCCAGTCAATGAGAAAAAGCTCAATGCTGCCTTCAGATCAGCAAGAAGTGTGATCTTGATATTTTCTGTAAGAGAGAGTGGAAAATTCCAAGGTAAGTGCAGGTGTCCTCGACTTGCGATCAGAATTGAATCCCAAATTTCTATTATTAAGCAACAAGTTATTAAAGTGAGTTTTGCCCTATTTTTATGACATTTCTTGCCACTGTTGCTAAGCGAATCACTACAGATGTTAAATTAGTAAAACAGTTGTTAAATGAATCTCTCTTTCCTGTTGACTTTGCTTGTCAGAAAGTCATGAAAGGTGATCTCATGACCCCAAGACATTGCAACTATCATAAATATGAGCCACTTGCCAATGGTCCAAATTTTGATCATGTGGCCGTGGGATGCTGCAACTGTCGTAAGTGTGAAAAATCATGATAAGTCACTTTTTTCAATGCTGTTATAATTTCCAACAGTCACTAAATGAATGGTTGTGAGTTGAGGGCTACCTGTAAAAGGAATACTTGCAGTCATAAATCAAATTATTTGGTTAAATGGTCTCATCACACTTTTTTAATTCTTACAGGATTTGCAAGGCTTGCTTCTGAATCTCACCATGGAGGGTCTCCCATACATTGGGTGCTACCTGCAGGAATGAATGCAAAAATGCTGGGAGGAGTATTTAAGATAGATTGGATATGCAGGTAAAATGGGTGGAAATTAGAAAATAAAAGTGTGGATGGATAGGCTATTTCTTATAGAACAGATGTATAATGTTTACGTGGCAAGTTATATCTGGATGCCAGAGCCCCCATCCAAATTCAACTTGTCTTAAACCAAAAAAAAAACAAAAAACCCCAGTAATATCAGTTCTAGTTAGTACTTTGATGAGAGACCACCAGGATATCTTAGGGCTATAGTAGACCTGGATTTTTTATGGCCCGCAGGCCACATCCAGCCCATGAGCTATCCTTGTTCAACCCATGGCCTTGGCGGGGGCAACGGCAATATCAGGATTGGGGTGATATCAAGTGTCCTCCACAACAATCCAAGTTTCTCATGTGGCCCCTTGGAAAAATTAATTGCTTACCCTGGGCTATAGGATCAAATGGGAAGTTGAGAAACATTTTGGAAAATACCAATGTGAATCATATCCATATTGATAGAGGAAAACAATATAGATAAGTTCATGTAGGTGTCAAGAATCATCTCACTTGACTTAGAATATAGTATTAAAAGGTAAAATTATTTCAATGGCCTGGAGGTCCATATTTTGATGCATAAGAGTCAGGGATTCTCATATCTCATTTTTCTTTCTCCGGTATAATTCTTCTGCTGCGGTTTTTGTCTTAAGATATTTACAGATTCTGAAATCTTACCATTCTTATTTGTTGGGTGTCTTCTGTTGATGATGGATGGCTTCCTTTCCTTGGATTTTGAAATCACATTACGTGTAAAATGGGAAAAGAAGCCAAAAGTTGGGTTTTTTTCTTCTCCAGCGGGAAGTTGTGCTAGAAATAATATTATTTTAAAAACTGTGTGTTTTATCCCTTTCAGTTTAGTAAGGATTAGAATCCCTTCTATTTTGTTCCAAAGCCTGGAATCACTACCAGTTTTTTTCACTAGAAATATAAATGAAAATAGTGCAACCTAATTGAATCAGATTTCAAAAATTGTGTAGAGGATTTTATTAGTAATGATAAATAAGTTTGCCAAAGATAAGCTTGGAATTTGATTCTAAAAAATAATGCCTCATAGATTTTCTCCAAACCAAATAGAATGTTTAGTTCTCTGAAAATCAAACCCAATCCTATTTCAGATGATTAACCTCCCTGATTGATTATTATAGAGAAAATTCACTAAAAGTCAACAACTTTATGATATATAATCAATCTGATTGATTAAATTTAGACAAGAACAAGACTAATCATTTCTTGGCTTCTACCATAGTATCCAATTTTGCTTTTCTTTTTTCCTTCTTTTTCTGCCTTGCTTAACTTTGTAGGGTGGCAGATATGAGGAGTACTGGGTCAAAAAGTTTTCCAGAACCATTATTATGTAATTAATATAGAGAAAATTACATTTTTATCACTTGGCTTCCTTTGTTGCCAAAGCAAGGGTATGAAAGGATTTGTGAAAATTGGATAGGAAGAAAAAATAAAGAAAAGCTTAAATTATCTGCCTTAGAGTTTCTTAATCAGAACTGAGGACAGATTTTGAAAATTGTAATATTTGCTTTGTGAGGTGAACATTATGGGAGTTGCTAGTTGGATTCTAATATTTTTAAGTTACACTTCATTAAATGAGAAAGTGTGTCATCATATTTTTAGGCGTGAATTGCCATTCACAAAATCTGCTCATCTGACGAATCCTTGGAATGAACATAAACCAGTAAAGATTGGACGTGATGGACAGGTTTGTCAGCTGCCTTTGACTGCTCTTCAAAACATTTATCTCAGTATTTTAAAATATTCTTAATAGGTTTTTTATGATATAGTTGTTCATCTTTGACAGCTAATTCTGCTAATCTTATTTTATTTATATAATATTGTCTATATAATATTGTCACTTTATGGTAAAAAGATTGCATTCCCAAATATCAAAGCATTTGGGAATATACAGCAAGTTCTTTTAAAATAAAATATACCATTGTAAGCAGATTTCTATAACAAGGTTGTATGAAGCCAGAAGAATTGTCATTCAACTTTTTATCAAAGCACTCGTAATGAAGGAAAATGGTGATTGAATTGATGGAAGAAAGATGACAAAACAATACTGGTAAATATATCACAGCCACAGCATGTCATAGATTGGCATTCTCTTTTTGCACAAGTATGAAAATTTTCTACTTACTAAGCATGGATATTTAAGTTGGGGTGTGCATTAAATTAAATATAGACAGGCAGACCTTGACTTATTATTGAGAACGGAATTTTCATCACTAAGTAATGCACTCATAAAGCGTGATCACACCAATTAGTGATATAAATCCCTGCAGTTCCAATTGCCATTGTTAACTGAGTCCTATAGTCATTAAGTGAGGCAACTTCCTGCCAACTTTCTTCAACCAAAGTTATTGGGAAAGCTGGCAGGAAGTTGCAAGTTTCAGGTTTGCAAACAGGTAAGTGGCAGCAGCTAGGTGAGGGAAAGGGCAAGGGGGTACTGATGAAGGCTGGTGTGTGTGTGTGTGTGTGAAATACAGGTGGAGAGCATGTATAAGAGTATGTGAGAAGCACTATGCAGGTTGGAGGATGTGCAAGAGGTTCCATATGGGCTAAGGAGGGAGTGTAGGTCAAGGAGAGTGTCTAGAGGTGTGTGAGAGGCTGGCAGAGTGTAAGCATATAGGAGTTAAGGAGGAAACTTTTCTAAGAAACTTGTGACTTCTCTGCCAACTTTCACATTCATTTTTAGGAGAAGCTGGGCAGGAAGTTTGTAAATAGCAGTTACCTGATTGCAGGGGGCTTGGCAACTGGGAATGTAAATGGGTCACCAAGCACTCAGATTGTGATCACGTCTTCAGGGATGTTGGGATAGCCAGAACTCGCAAGCATTGTTGTCACCATCATTTGTTCAGCACTGTCATGGCTTAGAATGGTTACTGACTGAGTGGTCATAGGCCAGGGATTACCTGTAACTATACACCTCCCTTGATCCATCTCTTTTGTTAATTTCACTAAAATCACTACAACATATGCAATTTAAGTGGGTTAATGGACATGCTACGTTAAGCTTTCACATGTTCCTTAAATTAGGCATTAGCATTCATAAAATGTATTCAGTTGGTCTTAAAATGAAACCTTATAGTTAAACATTGATTCCTTTGTGTGGGCTCTGCTATGAACTTATAACATCACTATTTAATTGTTACAGGAAATTGAGCTTGAATGTGGAACCCAACTTTGTCTCCTATTCCCTCCTGATGAAAGTATTGATTTGTATCAAGTCATTCATAAAATGCGTCATAAGAGAAGAATGCATTCTCAGCCCCGGTCAAGAGGACGTCCATCCCGTCGAGAGCCACTCCGAGATGTGGGAAGGTTAGAAACATTCTTTGGACTGATAATAGGCACATGTGTCAGAATAACGTGATGGAGGAATATGATTCATCAAAAAGCTTTCCCTACAATCAAGAAGAGAGAAAATCCTCACATCAAGCTGCATGGACGGGTTTGTGGCTTCATTGAGGATTTCACATTGTCCCTCTCCCCCAGTTTGTCACTTTCAAGAGGAAAATGGGGACATTTTGCTTACACAGAAAAGTTTATGTCAATCTAGTTTTGACTAGATTTTTAGTCAATTGTAGGTAAGCCGATTTTTTTCAAGACCAGGTTAGGTGGAGGAAAATCAAGTCTCTGTGTTCCAAAATGTGTTAATATCTTGTAAAAGCCTTTTCTTTCAGGTATATCTCTGGATAAGCCTTGTCAAATATGGGACTTTTATCAGGATCACTTATAATTTTGCAGAAGATGGTCGCCTCATTTTGAGGATAAAATATTTATAATATTTTGCTGTTCAAGAAGAGCGTGTTTGGGACTGTTTCAAATTGTATCACCGTGCTGTGGTTATGCCCATTGCCAAATATTTTCTTACATCTTGCTGTGCTTCTGGAAGCCGTAGGTTCTCTCCAAAGGAAGTAGCCCTTGGAGACCCGGCAACAAACCAAAAAGAATGGCTGTTGCTGTGTCAGTGTTACAACCTTTCCAGATGCTGGCAGCACCCGTGGACTTAAAAGTTGTTTTAGAGGATCGCCATGGTTATTGATCACTACTCTATGAACTTACCAACCTTTCCCAGAAAGAAGGGTATATCTTGTTACAGAATTGGAGGAGTCTTTGCAAAGGACTGATAATAATCCCTCCTATCCAACACGTTTCCCTGATCCCTGTGTAGCCACTTTGTTTTCTGATAAATCTAAAGCATTTCTGCTAAAGACTGTGTGGTTTGGGCTGAAACCTTTTTGGTTAGACTTTCCAGTTTGTGGAAATGTCCTGTGGTAGGTAAAGATATCCAACGAGTCCCCATATCCCTGCTCTTAAAGGACATTGTAACCTGTAGGTAGGAGGAATCCTGGCAGCAACCCCCCTTTCTTTGGGCATAAAAGGACTGAGCACCAAGATGGCTTTTGAAGTTAAGCACTAAGAGATTTCCAGTGCAATAAAGTATTTACAAGTGAAGGTTTTGCAATGGACTGCAAACTATACATTATAACACCATCACACCTTCTCAAGCCTGCCAGGGCCTCCATTTATGTATGTGGCTTTCAGCTTAAAGTCAGTAGTTGGACTACTATATGAACTGTTACTATCATATATTATACCGGTCGTAAGTGCACACTCAAACTACAAGAAAGCGGTATGTTCATTTTTTACACCAGCTATTTTCTAAACTCTTTTTTGCTGTACGTACAGTTGCTTTATTTTCTCAGAATGTGATACTTATTCTTAAGAATGATTTAAATAATAAGTGGGGAGGCGGGAGGAATCATTTTGTGGTCTATTCATGTTTCCTTGTTATAGAAATTGCGAAGGTGCATTGGAAGGGAACACCATTTGCTAATGAAGAGTGAAAAGCAAACTAGAACAAGAAATCTGAAAGATCGTTAAAAAAACCCAAACAATTTAAAATTCATTTTATTAAAATGTATAGCAGCCTAAAATAATGGGCTCTCGATTCCAAGATTATGATTTTGTTAAAATATTCATGCCTTAAATGTTTTTTTCCCCTGTACAGTAACAAATAATTGTGTCTATGCAGGATGGGATTTGCATGTTGGAAATTGATCAAGTTTTTTACAGACCAAGTAAGACAGTTAATCAGATCAAGTGTATAAAATGGTATTCACAAATTATGTAGTTTATGCTTTCAGGCTAAACTTCAATGTAGAAATTCTGTAAGCATCAAGTAGATTTCATGCTACAATTTTTATGGACAAAAGAGAACACAGACCACAAAAAGTCAATGGGATATTTAAAGAAATTCATATTATGACTGGATTACACTAGGTATGGTTGAATGAAGTTCCCTGTTAAGAATCTAAAATTTTCACAATATATTCTAGTTAAGAATATACATTTTGTTGCTACCACAAATACAAATTCCTTGTAATGAATTCTGGGAAACTCATATAGGGAATTACAGAACACACACACAAAAAGGCTGTGAGCTGTTCCGGTGAGTCCTTCTAAAGATGTTGTGTTTACGTAAGTTGTTCCAAGCAGTTCTTAATTATTGTCTAATTTATGTAGGCGTCGACCAGAGGATTATGATATTCATAACAGCAGAAAGAAACCAAGGATTGATTATCCCTCTGAGTTTCACCAAAGACCAGGTTAATATCTTACTGTTTTTGTATATGCACAAATTTACAGATTTGTGTATTACAATAGTCATCATGTGGGAATGTGAATATTAAATAAATTATTTAAATTTATTTTAAGGTAATAAGGGCTGTGATTAAGATAACAGAAATATGAGAACATAACAATACATATAAGAGTAAGAGGACTTTCTTGGAATAATTATCACTAATAAGATTCTAAAATAGTTATGCAATAACATGGCCTCTTTGGAACAAATAGAGAGGCGTGATATGGAGGCATTCAAAAGAATGTACTAGCTCTTGTCTATCTGT
The DNA here is from genome assembly GCA_038048745.1 of Coluber constrictor foxii. Classification (NCBI taxonomy): domain Eukaryota; kingdom Metazoa; phylum Chordata; class Lepidosauria; order Squamata; family Colubridae; genus Coluber; species Coluber constrictor. The sequence goes on along the minus strand of CM075961.1, from coordinate 88,745,911 downwards.
AAGTCAAACCAAAAGTTAGACAAAGAAATCAAACTGCCTTCTATTCTGAGTAGTCCAAACATTCATTTAATTTCACACGATGTCTTGGTGTGTGGTGGGGTGGGAACATAGGAACAATGGTTTTTCATACAGTATATGGCTGAATAGATTCCAGCAGTCCCAGGCAGTCTGTCTAAAGATACAAGATGGTATTAGCTGAGATTCAGCCTCCTGTAGGGCAATATTTTTACCTTTGCCATAAAGTGTTACATAGTTATTTTAAAATTGACATTCATGGGCCAATTGGGAAGAGAAGAGTCACTCCTATGAATAGCTAGGCAGTAGCATGCTTAAAGTAAAGATGGTAATGGCTGTTTATGTTGCCAGATATAATAAATGTGATACGTAATGCTGCTTGATTTTAAACAGGGTATTTAAAAGACCCCAGATACCAAGATATAGACAGGTAAGAGATGTTTAACAATGTCATTTTCTAGTCTAGGATATCTGAGTATTTGTGTCTAATTTAATCTTATTCTCAACAGACGATTTTCAGGAGTTCGGAGAGATGTCTTCTTAAATGGGGTAAGTTTATGATCTTTCATAGGCAGTAACCGAAGATGTTTTAATATTGCTTGATTTTGACATTCTTGTATATGTGTTTTTTGTAGTCTTACAATGATTATGTGAGAGAATTTCATAACATGGGACCACCACCGCCTTGGCAAGGAATGGTTTGTAATTTTGTATTCTTTGACTTTAATACACCCATAGACAGCTGTTCCTCTTATTTATATAGAACACAGCATTTTGCTGTGATTTTAAAACTGACTTGAAGATTTTTGGTAAATCTTTATGGTGGTATATTCCTCATTTTAATTACTAATTTTAGTCAAATGAGTTAGACAAGTCTGATCAAGAAGTAGTACTTGTGAAAATCCTTGGCATAGTAGTTTTCATCAATGAAATCAGTAGGATCCAAGTAGTAATTCTAAGTTTCACATAATGTTTTTCATGCCATGGTTTATTTGAAAATTACATGATCTTAGTGGGAAAGAACTACATCAGGGTTTCAGAATATTTGTTGCCTCAAGGACTGTAGCAGAGCACTTGATGACAAGAATTCAAGAATTAAAATGTGTGTTTTAAGCATCATCATAAATTATTGTGGAATGCTTACTCCTTAACATACACTCCCCCCCCCCCCCCAGCAAAAGAAACAACCCTCTGTTTTGTCCCTTGAGCTTTGGGAGAGAAGCTGTGTATTTGTACCCTTGAACTAAGCAGGAAACAATGGTTGAGAAGTAACTGGAAATTAAAGCTCCTGATACTGAACTGATTCGTTGTTGCTGCCAAACTATAGACAAAGCAGTCCCCCTAAAAATCTAGAGTTACACACTCAACCTGCAAAACATTTCAGAAAAGTTTCTGCTGTATAATTACATAGTAGAGATGAAAATAAAAATTGAACTAAAGTAGCTTACACTGTCAAAGTGGAAGAGTTATATCATGATTAGCAAATAAATGAGGAAAAGCAATGCAGATAATCCTTGATTTATGGTTACATGGAAATCTGGTCATAAATAATTTTGGTCATAAATTGAAGCGCTCACATGAACAAGAGATTGTACATTCTACCAGCATTCATTAGGCAAAGTCACAGTTGTAAATGTGAATCCACTGGGCTTTTGTTGGTAGCCAACATAAATCACAGTCATGTGACCATGGAACATCATGAGTGCTCATAGATCTAACAGTTTGCCAAGAGCCCAACATGTGGTCATGTGATCAGATTACAGCACAAGATTTTTACAATAGCCATGGATGCTTTATGGACTTTAAAACTCCTGTTTCATCATAAATGCAGATGGTTGTTAAGCAGCCTAGCCATAAGAACCAGCTATTATGAAAGCATACTTGAAACACAGATCTAAATCCTCTCCCAAGAAATGCTATGATAGAAATAGTAACATTTCAGATGAGTATGAGGAGAAAGAAAAATGATCTCAATTAGACAATAAGAGGCTATAGATGCAGTGGTATGTATAAATGGCCTTGAGAGATGCAGCTGAAGTACAGTTGGATAAGAGGCAGCTTAGCACACAGCAGGAATATAGGTGTGGGAAATGTCTCAGAAGGAAGCTTCCCTTAGTTTCTTGGTCTGTAAAGGCACCAGGGGAGAAATGTTAAAATGTTCTTAAAATTCTGTTAACTCTAACTTTATAATAAAGTAGAATTAGTTCGTCTGGATGCGCTTCCTGTCTGGATTATACCAGAAGGCTGACATAAATTAGGTTATTTCAGAACATGTCTAGAATATTCCATTTCTTCTCCAGATGTTTTTGAATGATCCAGCTGTTTTCTTGGGAAGCTATTGCTCCAAAATTGAAAATGACCTATAGTGTATGACCAGATTTTGGGTTTTACAAGGATTTTTTTTAAAAAAAAAAGATTACCATACCATGCCACAAAACTGTTTCAGCATTGTTTGAAAAAATAATGGAATATTCCAGGTCATTCAGTTTTAACACAACTGCTTGTACAGTTTCAGTATTTTAAGTTTTCTGATGCATTTCTAAAAAGAAAAACCTTTTTAAAACTTTTCCTGTTAAGACCACCTGAGAATTCATGTCAACCACCTCCATTTTGTTACTCTAGTATATTTTTTAAGTGGGTCTCATTACAGCAATATATCTAAAATGGTTGATTTGCAATAAAGGTTTTCAAGTGTATTTTCTACTTTGTTAACTGATTAATTAGCATTTATATCTCAAACAAGTAGCAATGTAGTCATTTCTATGACAGTTACTGAAGTTAATTGGGGGGGATGATGCATGTGCCTTCTTGAGCTTTTCACAGTATTGATATTTTGATATACCAAGTGGTATGAAAATCTGGCCATCATCTTTAGATATGCTAAAGATATAATATTCCAATATACCTATCAGATAGTTTTTCTATTGTGTTTCACATGTGTTATCCATCCTTTGGATGCATTTTTAAATTTTTGATCTAACACACTGACACACATTGTTTTTTATTCATATTTTTTTTATTTTAGTCCTTACAGCCATTAGTAAGAATTTTTCAGATTTTTATATAGTTTTTTAAGTGCAACATATCCAACTGCTCTACCCATTGATCTTTTTTCTCCACCTTCCTAGTTCTTTTTTCCCTGTCTCCCCTTATATATCACTAACACATATTTCTCATTCTCCACAAATATATTTATTTATATTTATTTATGTTTATTCAAAATGCATGTTTTGTTTGATAATTGAATCATAGGGCAAGAAGGGACTTTGGAGATCTTCTAGTCCAATCCCCTAGGCAAGAATCTTTATGCCATCCCAGACAACCGAGTGTCCAATCTTTTCTTTAAAAGCTGTTCCATTGTTTAATTGCTGTCACTTCAAGAAATCTCTCCTTATTAGGTAGGATCTTTAACAAGCTTCTACCCATTACTTCTTATCGTGCCCTCAGATGCTTTAGAAAATAACTCCTGTCTCTGTGATTACCATTCAAGTCTGGGAAGACACCTGTCATGTCACCCCTAATCCTTTTCTTTGTTTGGCTAGACATACCTAGCTCCTTCAATTGTTGATCATATGATTTAGCCTCCAGACCCCTTATCTGAGAGTGCTCTTCTCTGAACTCTTAAGAGTCTCAGATCTTTTGTATTATCGTGACCAGAATTGGATGCAACATTCCAAATGCAGCCTCACTAATGTCGTATAGAGCAGTACTATCACTTTTCATGATTTTGATGCTATTCTTCTGTCAATGCAGCCTAGAAATGCATTAGCTTTTTTTGACAACTACAGCATGCTACCGTTTCATATTTAAATATTGGTCTAGTAGGATGCCTAGATCTCTCATAAGAGATTTTTCTTCAGGAAAAAGTATGTGTTGAAATATTTAATATGCTCATTATACATATCTTTGACCACAGTGCTGGAATTTTTAATAACCAGGTACTACCTATTGTATACCTCTATATTTGCTTTTCTTGCCTAAGTGCAAGACCTTATTTTTTTCACTTTTGAACTGCATCTTGTTGGATTTCTCTAATCTGTCAAATCCTTCTGAATCTCTTATCTTCCAAAGTATTAGCAATTCCCCTCTGCTTGGTATCATCTGCATGGTTCTACTTTTTTTCCTTTGTTCCCTTTTTTGAGAATTGGAACCATATCAGTTAAAGAAGCTTCTTGGATGAGAAGTGAAATGTTTTCAAGGAAAAATTCCAAGAAAGACCATTTGCCTTTTGAAAAACACTTACAGGACATCCAGGACCTAGATGATTGAGAATCTCCATTGGCAATCACATTGGCTCTTTTTCCAATCCTCCTCTTTTCCAGTGTTCTCTCTATTCCAGGAGCTCAGTAATATTTTATTCAGTAGTTCTGAGATCAACATGCCGGTTTCTTCAGAATCCTGGGATTTAATACTTCTGGTCCTGCGATTTGAACTCATCTAAAGTAGAAAGGTGTTTTCTTACTATTTCTTTCCCCCCCCCCCCTCCGCACCCGATTTTGTCCTTTCCTGTTCTGTCTCCCACCGTGCTATTTTTGATAGATTGAACTATTTTTTCCTTTTGCATGTGGACAGATACAAAGAAGGAATTAAGCAGTTCCATTTTTCCTTGATACTCATCACTATCTTGCCATCGTCTCTTTTAATAGACCTATCATTTCCTTGAGTTTTTTCTTGTTCTTTATATATGTTGAAAAAACTTTTAAATATTATTTTTGGCATTTGTTACAAATTTTAGTTCATTCTGGTCCTTAATTATCTGATTCCATCCTTGCAAGTTCAGGCTATTGGTCAGTATTTTGTTTTAGTTATGTGTGTCTCTGTCCATTCCAAGTCTTACTTCATTCTGAGCATTAGCTGTCCTGTGTCCATGCTTGCAGATTCAGAGAACCATTCTGGGCATTATCCAATTGGAACACCATTGATCTGAAATAACTTACTTTATGTATGGAATGTTTTGAAGTAACTTATTTTTTACTGTTTTATTAAATTTAGCCATACAAAGTCTATTTTGCGAATCTACTTTTGCACAGCTCCTCTGAGCAAATTCATAGGAAACCTGGCAGATCCAGTCTTACAATGGTCAGCCAGTATTTATTTATTTATTATGCAATGAAATTAATTTGCCAACAGTTTCTGTCCTTTAAAAAAACTGAATTCCGGGAAACCTATTAGTGTACAGTATAATTCCGGGAAACCTATTAGTGTACAGTATAATTACATAAGGGATTCTCCAGAAACAAATTATGGATAGCATCAACTAAAGAAAGTTAATCATTATTTCTCAGTGATAATGAGAGATGGGGGATTTATTTTCTAAACAAGATCCAGATAGAAGAATATACTTTGAATTATCCTAAAACAATAGCAGTTTTTAAGTGACCAAATCGGTCATTTTTGAGCAGTCAATTTTCCTCTTTTAAAGCAGTCAGATACCTACATCGAATAACTGTCCCAAAATTTGTAGGGCGTTAACAACTTGGCATGCAGCAATGCACTTTCCACAGCAGTTTTGGAGGGCTGATACAAAAAAATACTATTTGAACTGAGATTGTTCCCCAGTAGACAAGGAAACCATAATCCCTGGCCTGCAATTCTGCATTTTCTGCTAGGACTCAACTAATAAAACATCCGGAAATATTGATCCCTTTTATCAGTAGTAGTATTTCTACTACTGTCAGATCAGCACAAAGTGGTTTCTCTAAATGTGGCCAAATTTTGTTATACTATATGCAAAATTAGGCAGATTTTAACCGCCCACTGATAATCCATCACTAATTGTAATATTTTGTCTGCTTTTATTTGTAATGCTGGCCTAAAAATTGATTGATTGAAATGTCTAGATTGGTCTGAAATCAAATTTGTAGTTGATGCACAGTCCTGGTGCAGTAATAATGATTAGAGTGGTTTCAGTTGAAACTTTTATTGAATGATTGATCTTTCTTATTTATCGAATCCTATCTTTGTTACCGAAAAAAACTTTTAAGAGTATCTTTTATTAGTAGTAGCTGTAAAATCATGCTCTAAATAACTTCAGCTTTCCTTGGGTCAGTTGTGAAAATATACTTGTTGCAGAAATGTTTAATTGCATGAGAATTCAAATACCATCCTAGATATATATTGCAGTACTGCTCAAATGTTAAATTATATTTTTGTGTTGATGCTGCTATGTTATGGGGTAGCGGATTATTGGAGTAACAAGGATTTTTTCTTTTTTAGCCTCCTTACCCAGGTATAGAACAGCCTCCCCATCATCCATACTACCAGCACCATGCTCCCCCTCCACAGGCTCACCCTCCTTACTCAGGACACCATCCCATGCCACATGATGCACGGTACAGGGATAAGCGAGTGGTAAGTGTAGCCTGAATCATTGTTTTTCCAAAATGCACACATCAGATTTCATTGAAAATCACTATATTCATTCTAAAATATCTAGGACTAGATAGTTACAGAAGAGCTAATTTGATGTAGTGGTTAAGGCATCAAGCTAGAAAACTGAAGATCATGCGTTCTGATCTCACTTTAGATAAAAAGCCGGGTGGGTGAATAATCACTTCGAATAGTCATTTTCAGCTCTAGGTAGGAATCAATGGAAAACCATTTCCAAAAACTTTGTAAAAATACTGCAGGGACTTGCCCAGGCAGTTGCCTATAATCAGACACAATTGAAAAGAAAGGGAGAAAAGATATTTATATATTTGTAAAACTCAGTGTGGCAAGATTTGCAGGCAGCATATTTCAAAAATTTCAGTTAAAAAAAATAAAGATCAGTATGTGGAAGCTGCAGAATGTAAAGAAGATGGCCCTGAGGAAGAGAGGGGAAGTTACCAAATAATAAACATAGATTTAAGTCTAGGACATGTAGAAGCTATGTGGAAAGAACTCTTGACAGACATCTTCCTCAATCACATGGTTATTAGAGATGGGTGGTAGCACAATTCAGACTTGCAAGATTATTATTACCTAAACAAAGTGGTCTTTAGTATATTCTAACAGTTTTATTAAATATGTTAACATTACAACAGTGAACTATCGCTGGATAATTGGTATCCCTTTTTAGTAACTCCCAAGTTGATAGAAGTTGCAATTTTAAACTTAGTGATATTTAAACTTATTCTGTCTTCCATAGCATGACTATGACATGAGAGTAGATGACTTTCTACGTCGGACACAAGCAGTTGTCAGTGGCCGGAGAAGCAGGCCAAGAGAGAGAGAGCGGGATCGTGAACGAGATCGGCCCCGAGATAACCGAAGAGACAGGGATCGGGAACGAGGGAGGGAGAGGGAGAGGGAAAGAATATGTGATCGGGACAGAGACAGAGGGGAAAGAGGAAGATACAGAAGATAATGTATTGTGAAACTACAGTTACTTAAGGAAGCAAAGGCTTGTATATTTGCGTGTTTACAAGTAGTAAACTTTTATTTTCCTAAGTCATCATACTTGATTGTGTAGATGAATTTATAATTGCCCCTGTTCCAAGCATGCTGTAAGCTGTGAACTGAAATACTTATTTCGGCCAAAAACATGCGAAGCTTGATTCCTCAGTTGATATTTTCTTTTAAGCAGCAGTTTAGAAGACAAATTTAAAGAATGTAGAATTTTCCCAACACATTTATCTTAACAATAATTTAATTATATGTTTCTTTGAATACGAGTTACTAGCTGCCATGATTTTTGCTCTGGTTTTTGACATGTAGCTTTTAATATTTCTTGAGGGGGGGGGGTAAGCGTGGAATGCTGCTATCAAGTACGCAAAAATACTGGGTGTGTGATAGTTGGCTGTATGGCAGTATTGAAGCAGTCGCCTTTTGTTTTTATGTTTCTGTTTTAATTTTTGTAAAGACAAAGCTTGTTCAATAATGAAAGCAATAGTAATATGTTATTGAACCTGTGCTCTGATTGTATTTTGTTTAATGCTCGTCTAATCACCTCACTTGCACCCTTTTTCTCCAAATTAACCATACTGTTTAGAATGTCCACTGTGTGTGTGTGTGCATATATGCGTGAGCACAAATACTGTTGTATTCTACATTGCTACCATTTCTTTTTTTATAATAAATTGCTAATAGTCAAATTCCATGGACTGTGATGCTTTTTGGCTTCTTAAAAAAGGAAGATTAATGATTAATTTGTCAATGTCATTTCAGGCATTCAGGCCTCAGCATGAGACAGAAAAAGAGGCACTGTTAATGATAACCCAAACAAACTTCCATTCTTATCCAATATGTTTAAATTTCTGGCATATATATCTATATTAACAACTCCATAAAAATATAAAGTATGGGAATCTCAGACTCAGGAAAGTGCATAGTTTTGTTACAGAAATAGGAAACTTGGAAAATGGTGGCCAGTGAACAATTCCATGTTAATTTATTTAACCAAGTCCCATGCTATTTATTGCAATTTATTGCCAGTAAGAATGCTTGTTCATGACTGAGACGAAGCAAATTCTCTATCTGATATTATAGTAGAAATAGTCTGATATTCTAGTAAATTATAGTCATTCTCTAATGAAAAAGCTAGAAGTATAAAGTTTCTGGACATTTTGGTTCTACAAATAACATTTCTCCTTTTTTCCTACTAAAATAAAACAAATAGCAATACCTGGTGTTCTTTGCCAATGTTGTTATTTTGTCACCATAGGAATATAATGCAGTTTATGTATAATTTCTCATAAAATCATTTTAATATAACATTAATATTGATTAACCAATTTGAAAGTGTGGTTGGTATTTTTGAAACAAACTATGAGATTAGAAATCAGTTATAATTTATATAGAAAATGCATTGATGTGGTCAATGAAGGGGTTAATATTCTGACTTCAAAACCCTTGTATTTCTATTAAAAATAGTGTTTTCTTTTAACTTTTTTGTGGTGTTTTCTTCTTTTATGGAATAAAAGCATTAAAAGGCCAGAAAAAGGAATTTCTTCCAAAGCTTTTACATTAACAGTGCCTAGAACAAGTAAAACAATCGGTTAACTCATCTTAATACAGTATGTACTCAAAAAGTCACCTTAATACTGTATCTAGGAGAACAGACTGGCTGTTTTTCTCTCCTCTATACACCACATCCCTTGAAGCCTAGTCATGCTAGCAGGACAACAGGATATCCCAGAGGATAGAAATGAATTGTACTCTCTCAAGGACAGTATATCAAGGAATGCACTGTTTTTATTTTTTCCTGTGTATAGAAAAGGAAGATAATTTCGTGAGAGTTAATTGTAAATTTATTACAATCAAAAGAGCCAGTTTGTTGCTGAAGGCAAAAGATTTTGTGTCTTGTCATAAACATTTTATTCAAATTGTAAGAAAACGATGCAGACAACCATCCCATTCATTCACCCAGCGAAGAAAGATCCTGGGCCATTGTTTTGCCAAGAGTATATTTACTGGAGCTTAAATGCTTACAGAAGTTTAACAAAGCTGGCATTTTGGTGTGCATGCTACACAATTAACATTCCCCTTTCCCTGGCCATTTCCCCTATTATCAGCAAACATTCAGTTAGGTGCTGGTATCTTTTTTGCGTAATGGGCCTTTGGTTTTATGGGCTTTTCTGCTTTGCACACCGATGGATGACCTTGGCGAGCAGGTGTTGGCATGCTTAGATTTCCCTTCTTCCCCTCCCTCCCACTCCTCAAGGTGTCAGGCTGTCAGTTTTGCAAAGCTTGGCTTGGGGGATGACAGATGCATAATCAATTTTTAAAAATATTTTAAATTTTGAGAAAACAAATTTTGGAATTTTCCCTCTAACCCTTTACAGCTGCTGAAGCCCATTTGTTGATACGAATATTGCACAAGACAGGCAGTGAATTCCAGTGAAGGCTCTCAAGTATCTTCTGATAGAAGTTACAAAAACTATTGTGAAAGCAGCACTTTTTGGATACTTGTTAACTCGTTTGTTAGTCGTAATAAGGTAACAAAGATGTGACCATCTGAAGAGCTACAATGCAACACAATCAAAAGTTCTATATAAATTGCTGTTTAATCTGACTTTCTCATACTTTTGTTTGATAGCTGAAGATAAGTTCATCGCTTAGTCTTATCTAATTCTCTCTCATATTAGATACTTCCATGAACATTTTTAAACAAGTGATTGGCATTTTGAGGAAAAAAATTATACATATGAATTTCTAAATAAAGTAATGATTTGGAGAAAGAATTACAGAGAAGCATTTGCAGAAAATCATTTCTCATTATAGCTCAATTTCCAGTTCAGAGTCACTTAACAACCAGTCAAATCAAAACTAACTAAATTTGTTAATTTGTACACATACAAATAAAATTTAATGTTATGAATGGAATCTAATTATATGGAAACGTTCAACATAAATCTTACTGTGCTAACAATGAACATAAACTATTTTAATCAGGTATTGGAGACTGAATCTCAGAAAAATTAATCTGTTTTTGATTTTTGTAAAATGTTGCCACATCTCCAAAAGCAATATGAACAGCATTTAAAAGTGATGAATGTAAAAACTACTGTGCAGCCAATCAAGAAGGCTATGACATCTAGACAGTGATACTGATACCAAGTCAAGTGATGGGCAGCTACTTGCAAATGCTTGGCACCTTTGTGACGAATGACAAATTCAATCCAAAAGATAGCCCGGTCCAGTGGCTTTATCGGTTGTTCATGATGGTACTGAGATACTTTTAAAGCATTTTTCTTAAAACTGGAAAAATTAAAGAACACAGAAAAGAATAAATTAGGAGAGAGTCAGAAATCAGCTTTCTATTGTTTTTAAGAACTTCAGTCTTCAAGCACTTACAGACTTTACATCAAACAATTTAATGATTTGTCAAAATTCAAACTGGCTTATTGCCTATTACAGTTTCTTACCCGAAATCAGTTCAATTACTATTATAACCAACCACTAACTTATAGTCCATTAAAATACTATTTTATCTTCAATAACACTTGCATTCTATTCATTTTCATGTATACAAATATTATCAAAAAGTTGGGTAGATTTTAAGATCCTTTTCTGAACAGTGAATTTAGGTATACTGAACAAAGCACAAATGTGTTCTGTATCAGGGAAGGGATGACGCTCCAAATTCCATATAGTCCTAAGTAGCACAGATAATTGGAAGGGAATCCAGTCCAGTAAAATGCTGGGAGTACATATTCTACTGTTACCTCTTTATAGATATACCAAAATTAGGCCTAATTGAGATAAAATATCATAACTGGCAAAGTAACCAGAATTACTATTTTTGCAAAAATAATCATGACATCAAAGAAAAAACCAGAAATTTAATTACTATTACTATTTTAGACATAATCTGTATTCTGAAGAAAGTTCATAAACAACTCACAAATCATTATGAATGACAGTATTTACAGCATTTACTAAATCTTCTGCTTTCATTGTGTGGATGTCCAGTTCAACAGCCATTCCCTTCACCTTCATATGGATAATATTATCTAACTGGTCTGCAAATAGGGGAATCCCTACTATGGGAATTGCATGGTAAATGGCTTCATAAATTCCATTTGTTCCACAATGTGTAATAAATGCTTTGGTCTTTGGATGGCCTGGAATAAAAAGATGAAAATGTTCTGACAAAATCCTTTAGGATATGAGCAAAATGACTATTTTATTTAATGTAAAGGAGCATAAGTTGTCTCACCAAGAAGATCATTTTGTGGTATCCAATCATAGGTCCTGGTATTGGCTCCAAGCATTTCTAGCTTCTTCCCTTTATACCGCCAAATAACCTAGGGTAAAAATAATTGGAATGCTATTTCATGTAGTCCAAATTGCAAAAAATGTTAGAATTTTTCCTGGCTTGTGAATTTCAGATTTTCTAATTTGTTTGGGTTTGTGGAATTGAATTGGGTCATGGATCTTTTAACGTTGCATTCTTGTGAAACTGCTGAAACTCCAAGGGATTACAAGATAGCTTAAATGCAATAAATAATTAAAATTACATGCCATTCTTCTTTATGACAATAAAATAGTGATCTCAGTTTACTAGTAATTATTGTTTTAAATTCTACCTGTATTTAAAACATTTATGTTGTATAACCAGAATAGATGTATTTCTTCTGTCTTTTATCATAAACTTAATAGAAAATATGTGTTTTAACAAAAAGTATTTGTAATCCCTTCCTTAGTATTGTGGGAATTTTCAGAAAGAAGTAAGTTATATAAAATACGTTGAAAATGCACATGTTCTAAATTGTCATACTCCAAAGAAGTTAAAAGTTATCAGGATAAGAAAATTTTAGACCCAGTTCAATTAAATTAAAATCAGTAAATCAGCAGTTTATTGGAGAAGTATCCATAAAATGTCACAGAAATTTGTATATGTCACTTACACCTAGGAGACTGACCTTCTGTGGAAGCTGGCTGAGTGCTGATGCAATTATATTATTTTTTTCATCTGTTAAGTTTGGAACCAATGTACCAAGGGAAAATACTACAATACCATGTTCACCTGAACTCTGTACAAAATTTTCCATTTCCTGTTAAAAGCAAGGGGAAGAAAGAATCAGACCTCTGCCAACACCTAGAAATGAGTAAAGTAATAGCTAGAAGCCAGCATGGGTTTGTTAAAAACAGATCATGCCAAACCAATCTTATTTCATTCTTCAACATATTGATTAAATTAGTAGACCAGCGAAATACTGTGAACATAATATACTGTATTTTCCTGCGTATAAGATTACTTTATAACACCCAAAAATCTTCTCAAAAGTCAGGGGTCATCTTATATGCCGGGTCTCATTCTCCTGTAACCAGGCAGACCAGCCCGAAAGGCTCTGACGAGCCTTAAATGGCTCTGAGGAGGGTCGTCTTATATGCCCAGTCGTCTTATATGCCGGAAAATACGGTAATTAGACTTCAGCAAGGCATTCAACAAAGTAGACCACAACCTACTTAATCATAAGATAGAAAAAAGTGGGATAGATAGCTTCATCATCAGATGGATTCGCAACTAGCTGACAAACCGTACTCAATGAGTAGTCCTTAATGGGTCTAAGTCTACATGGAGAGAAGTAAGCAGTGGGATATCACAAGGTTCCATCTTAGGCCCAGTACTCTTCAATATCTTCATAAATGACTTAGATGAGGGAATAGAAGGGGAATTTACTAAATTTGCAGACAATACTAAGCTGGCAAGAATAGCTAACAACCTAGAAGATAGGCTGAAGATCCAGATGGATCTTGACAGACTTGAACACTGGGTCCTATCTAACAAAATGAAATCAATGTAGAGAAAAGTAAAGTCCTACACTTAGGCAAGAAAAACCAAAAGTACACATATAAACTGGATGAAACCAGGCTTAATAGCAGTGACTGTGAGAAGGATCTAGGTGTCTTAGTGGATAACCAGCCAAATATGGGACAGCAGTGTGCAGCGGCAGCCAAAAAAGCCAATGCAATCATAAATTGCATTAACAGAGGGATACAATCAAGGTCAAGTGAAGTACTAATACCATTCTATAAAGCCTTAGTAAGACCACACCTAGAATACTGCACCCAGTTTTGGTCACACTATAAAAAGATGTTGAGACTCTAGAAAAAGTGCAGAGGAGAGTAACCAGGATGATTAGGGGACACGAGACTAAAACATGAAGAACGATTACAGGAATTGGGCATGGCTAGTCTAGTGAAGAGAAGGACCAGGGGAGAAATTAGAGCAATGTTCCAATATTTGAGGAGCTGCCACAGAAAGGAGGGTGTCAAGCTATTTTACAAAGCACCTGAAGGCCAGACAATGGATAGAATAAGGAATAATGGATAGAAATTGACCAAGGAAAGGTACATCCTAGAAATAAGGTGGAACTTTCTGACAATGAAAACAATCAACCAATGGAACAGCTTTCCTTTAGAACAGTGGTAGGATTCAAAAATCGGTTCTGAGGGCATGGCTTGGTGGGCGTGGCAGGGAAGGATACTGTAAAATCTTCATTCCCACCCCACTCCAGGGGCAGGTTACCGCAAAATCACCATTTCCTCCTGATCATCTGGGACTCAGGGGGAAGAGAATAAATGGGGGCGGGGTCAGTCAGAGGTGGTATTTACCAGTACTCCGAACCACTCTAACGTTGCGCTACCGGCTCCGCAGAACTGGTCAGAACCTGCTGAATACCATCTCTGCTTTGGAAGTTGTAGGAGCTTCATCACCTAAGACTTTCAAGAAGATTGAAGATTGGACTGCCATTTGTCAGGGTGTAGGGTCTCCTGCTTGAGTGGGAGGATTGGACTAGATGACCTATAACAGTGATGGTTACAAAAAGTAACAGTAACCTTTTTGCCATCACATGCCAAAAGTGGGGGGAGCACAGGGGATCATGCGTGTATGTGTCGACACCCATAATTCAATGCTTCCCACCCCATCCACACAAAAAGGTTAGCCATCACTGTTATAGGTCATCTAGTCCAACGGGCCTTCCCCACCCCCCTGGAGGCCTTTCAGAGGCCGGAAACAGCCTGTTTCCTGACCACCAGTGGGCCCAGAAGACCTGAAAATCAGCTGTCTGGTGCACACATGCGCGCTGGAGCTGAGCTAGGGCAATACTCGCATGCCCACCGATATGGCTCCACATGTCACCTGTAGCACGCGTGCCATAGTTTGCCATCACGGACCTATAAGGTCCCTTCCAACTCTATTAATCTGTAATGTGTTCTTGAAGATCACATTCAGGACAGCTGCCTCTGGAGTTGTTCTTGGAGTGTCTTTCTCCTCTTTTGGAGGCTCAGTGGGGGCAGTTTCTGGCCATGTGCCAGAACACAGTAAAAACAGAGGTCCAAATCTCTGTATCTCTGTCATTCTTATGCAGCCAATGAGGATCTAGCTACTCCTATTTGCACGGGCTCCTCTCACCTCTCCTCCTCCATTCAATCCTGTCAGCATCAAGGGATGGATGGGAGGATAGAGAGGCTGAGCTGTCTGCAATGGCTGAACCAAGCTCAAATCTAATAATGCACATCTGGTAGGCTTCATCTGAAGTCTGTGGAAGTTCTTGTCTGATGAGCTCATCAACAATTTGGTTGTTTAGACCCCATCTGAATAGAGCCACCAGACCTGCCTTATTCCAATCCAAGTTTGCTGCGAACAAATTGGCTTCTGCTGTGTATTGCCAGATTCTTCTATAGTTTTGTTGTAGTTCATAAATCTGACCCCTCACATATCAAATCCCAGAAGTGATCCCTGGTTTGCCATGAAGTTCTGATAGTTATCCATAATAGGGCTATTACTTTCAATGATGGGGAAGGCCCACTGCAATGCTGAGGCCATCAGGAAACTTAATACAACGGAGACCAGTGACCGGTTGGTTAAAAACTCTGCTATTTGTATTTCCATAAATAACTCACATTGAACTTTGAAAGTACTTATCTTTTCTGTCTCTCCTCCAAATCTTTTTGTCATGAGTTATCTGTAAAAGAGGTGGCATTATCAGAGCAGTTGCTTGGGCTACTGGTGGCAGAGGCTAAGGTTGAACCAAATTCTGCTGGGCCAACTGCAACATCGTAGCTGGCATACAGTGCACTCACGTTTCCAAACCATCTTGGTGGCACAGGACAGAGCCTAATATTGTTTGGTCAGCCGCTGCTCCAGCCTGTGGTTCAGAGGCCATTCCAGTTTTCTTCAGTTAGGTTCATTGAAAAGTTGGAGTGAGTTGAGAACATTAATGTCAGATTGAAAGACCAAGTCCATACTTGGAAGTTTTAATTAAACAGATTTATTGCTCATTCCTATGCACAAGAATATTCTCAACTAATGGTTAGCACTTGTTAGATAAGATTTACCTGTAATCAAGGTGGGTGGGACCCTATAAAACATTGGAAGAAGTGATTAGTAATATAATGTTGCACTTATTTAATGAACTGTTATTAGAGGCTAAAATGCCATATTCATGAAAACGGATGTTGTCTTACCTGAATGTCCCTTTTCTGGCCGCTGCGATTACAATCCATGGATGGATTATTCTTCCTCATGTCTTGACAGGAACGGAGTGTAAATTTCTTTCTTCATGCCTTGACACGCCCCCTTGTCTGTTGACACGTCAGTCTTTGTCACGAAGGCGCGGCCAACCAAAGTCTGCAAGAATTGGCACACAAAAAAATGAAGCACACGGCCACCCCAGCAACGGGGAGCAGGAAGCTGAAAGGAGGGTATGGATTGTAGTCACAGCGCCCAGAAAAGGGACGTTCAGGTAAGACAATGTCCATTTTCCAGTGCACTGCTCCTTGGATGGGATATATCCAAGCTCAACACTCCAGGATGGGAGGCTAACCGCTCACCGAGCCCAGAGCCCACACTCCGTAGCAACCTCTGACCAAATGAGGCCTCTGCTGAGGCGTAACTGTTGATCTTGTAATGACGAATAAAAGGTGAAATGGATGACCAAGTGGCCACCTGGCAAATGTCAGAAATAAAAGCCTGGGTAGCCCAAGCAGCCGTAGTGGCAGCACTATGGGTGGAATGGGGCAAAATTCGGCCAGGAAGAGGCTTGGCTTTGAGCTCATACGCAGTTGAGAGGCAGGCTTTTATCCACCGTCCCACCATGGAAGCGGAGACCTTCTGTTGTGGCCCGCCAGCAGCCTGCGTGGATTGTGGCTGATTCCGACGATGAGGAGGCTGGTGTGGTGTTGTGCTAGCAACCAGCGCAGCCAGCACTCGTGTCGGACAGCAAGGAGGCTGAAGAGGATGTGATGCCAGAGGCAGAGACTCAGCCAGGGCCTTCAGAACCTCCAGAGGCTCTTTCCAGTGGAGAGAGTGAAATGGAGGAGCCTCTCCTCAATGCTCGGGCACGCAGGGCTGCCAAAAGGCAGGAGTGGCTACTCAGGAGGAGGAGGTCTACTCGAGAGTAGGTCTTGAGGATAATTAGCCACTCCCTTAGCCTATTTAAGTCGCACACAGCTAGTGCTTTCTTGCTAGAAACAATTTGTAATTACCATCAGAGCATTTTTTGGAAAAGTCTTATCGTATCTTGCTTTCTGAGCTGGTTGCCAACTTTTTTCGGGCTTTGGTTTATTCTTGCTACTTAATAAACTTGATAAGGACCATTGGTGTGTGTCAATATCCTCAGGAATCCGGAACTGGGGCAGAACACCTTCTGACCCATAGAGGATGGGTGAAAGGAGACTAGGAAAGCCTCGGTCTGGCGAAAGGCCATTCATCGAATGTACCGATGGAGAGCTCATCTCATTTCTAAGGTATGCCAGCGTTACTCCAGCTGATGCCACAGGGCTGGGCAGAAGTCCGATAAATGAGCTCCTGGGCCTGGTGAAACCAGGAGTTCACCTTAGCCAGGAACGAAGGCTCTAATCAGAGAACCACTCTGTCGGAATGAAAAATATAGAGGTCCTTCCTGATGGACAAGGCCGTCAGCTCCAAAACCCTCCTAGCAGATGTGATAGCCAGGAGAAATGTGACCTTGAAGGACCGGAACTTGAGCCCAATGCATCCAAGCGGTTCAAAGAGTGGAGACGTGAGAGTCTGTAGAACCAGCGGAAGGTCCAAGGATGGGTAGCGGTGCACTACCAGTGGACGTAGATTTGTGGCCCCATGCAGGAAACCCTGAATTCTAGGATAGTGAGCCAAGTGATTGGTAAGGGGCACAGGTGATAACTGTGGATAAAGCCACCACTTCTCACCACAAGATAGATGGAGCCAGCCAGTTTGTTAATGTCCTGGTGCAATCTAATTTCCTCCGGGGGGAGCCTCTCATGTAATTGGCGTAACCAAATGAGTGATGCACTGTTAAAAAACGAAGTGGACGTAGCAGCCTTAATTGCCCACACCGCCGCTTGATGCATCTTTCTGAAGGCAAGGTCAGCCTTCCTATCCTTCAAATTTAAGGCCATCGAGAGAGTCAGTAAAAATGACAGAGGAAGATGAAAGGTTTGTGACAGGGACATCGACAGTAGGCAAACACAACTGCTCATCAAGTTTAGGAGCTGAACAGTATAATTTCCTGCTCTGACTGGTTGGAGCTGTCAAACAGCCCAGCTGGCTCCATGGTGTTTGAACCACCTTGGTAAAGAGCTATGGATGAAATCGTTCTCGGTTTGGAAACTTGAAACAGTTCATCACATGGTCCTGCCACCATCTGAGACCCGCTGGTCGACGCTTCAGTAGCTCCCAGGTTAATAATCATCCAAGCCTTGTGTAACAAGGATTTGAAAAGCGAAGGTCTGAACAGACCAGTAAACGCCGGGGAATCCAGTAGCAAGTCTTCATCCTCAGAGAACTCAATGTCCTCAGGATAGTTGTCACCATGTTCTGAGTCCACCGAAGAAGTGGACTCCCGCTGAGATGGAGAGTAAGGCCTGCCTGGCAAGTGACCCTGAATCAGGGGCTGTAGAGGCAGGGCTTGAGATGGTAACTGAGTAGCCTGCTGAATACCAGCAGCCACAATTTTAGACAAGGCATTGGAGAGCATAGTTTGAAGATCCAACTGGCTCCCTGGCAAATGTCCTTCCACCATGCGGAGCCTCGCAGCTGTCAGAGTAAAGGTGGCCTCTGGTTGTCTCCTTTGGGTCACGGAAGGGACAGACAATCCCACAGCTGAGACATCACGTTCTGAAATTCACTCTGTAAGGATGGCCACCAAGGGCCGGCCGAAAACTCCCACCGTAACGTGCCGCTTCGCTAAGCCCACAGCCTCGCTGTTGTCTGAATGGAGTCCTCCAGCTACCCGGTGCAAACAAAATGGCCGTAATATCTAAAACAAAATGGCAGTCGTGTCGGCAGTAGACAAAATGGCAGCCCTGACTGCAAAGGCTGGCTTGGTGTGGAGGTCAATGATCCAGGAATGACTACAGCGGGCCGAGATGAGGCACAAGACAAAGCACCTTGTTAGTGCCACGAAGCCAAGTCCAACATCAGAGTTTGGTACAAAAGCCGTGCAGTGACTCTGGAGCCGCCTACTAAGTAAGAGCCTGAAATGGTGGTTGCGGTTGTGCCGGTGGACCAGTGAACCAGCACACCCACTGGCAGCTAAGTTGCTAATCATGGATCTGCCCCGAAGGGACAGAATCCAGAATGCTACACCCCAGGTTCTTCGGAGAGGCGTGGGATGGCTCGGAGCCCCAGGCTCATCACATGCACCTCAGCAGCTAGCAAGGAATCTTCAGCTCTCCCTGAATAAATAAATAATCAAAAATAAATGAAAAATATCTATGCAAAAGGCTAAAAATTGGCTTTAAGAACCAGAACGAAGAAAGACACCAGTCTTGTCAACAACTGAGTGAAAAAGACTGATGTGTCAATGGACAAAGGGGCGTGGTCAGGGCACAAAGAAAGAAATTTACACTCAGTTCCTGTCAAAACATGAGGAAGAATAACCCATCCATGGATTGTAGGAGCAGCATACTGGAAAAGATGCATACGTGACACTCATACTGAAAGAAGATACAAATTTACAATTGATTAAAAATTATAGACCGATTTCACTATTAAATGTAGATACAAGATTTGCTTCAATAATGGCAAATAGGTTGAAAAAACCACTAAATGAATATATTCACAGTGACCAAAATGGATTCTTACCAAAAAGATTAGATTAGAGATAACATGAGGATGATTTTGAACATCTTGGAATATTATGAGACTCACTCAGAAAAACAAATGGCAGTGAAGTTTCTAGATGCACAAAAAGCTTTTGACAATGTGAACTGGCAGTTTATGATAAAGCAATTACAGAGAATGGATTTTGGGGAGAGATTTATAAACATTATAAAAAAAATATATGACAGACGATTTGCCAAGATAATGATGAACGGAGAAATGACAAGAAAGATTAATATAATGAAGGGCACCTAGGTAAAGATGCTCTTTATCACCATTATTGTTTATTTTAACTCTAGAAGTTTTAAACAGAAACATTAGACAGAGTGATAAGATAAAAGGAATGAAAGTCCAAAAAGAGGAATATAAATTACAAGCGTTCGCTGATGACTTAGTTTTTATTAGAGAAGAACCGCAAATAACAGGTCCTAAATTACTTGAACAGATAGAAGCTTATGGAAGGACCAGATAGAAGCTTATGGAAAAGTGTCGGGTTTGAAAATAAACAAAGATAAAACAAAAATTTTGGTGAAGAATACAACAGAAAAACAAAACAGAGATATAAAAGAAAATCTAGACATACAAGTGGTGAAAAAAGTGAAATACTTGGGAGTAAACTTAACTTCAAAATATGCAACAATAAAAGAAGAAAACTACTACAAGTTAAAGCAACAAATTGAAAAAGACTTGGAAAAATGGAAGAATCTTCAACTGTCACTTATGGGTCGGATCGCATTGATAAAGATGAATATATTACCGACTATTATTCTTATTCCAAACAGTGCCAATAAAAATTGAAAAGACTTACTTTCAATATCTTAATAAGATCATGAAGAAATTTATACGTCAATGGAAAAAAGTAAAAATAAGTTTAAGAATGTTGCAAGACACGAGATTATATGGGGGATTTGGTTTACCGAATTGGGAATTATATTATCAAGCAGCAACATTGACATGCTAGAAAGAATGGATTGAATTAAGAAACACAAGGTTGTTAACACTGGAAGAGCATGATTTACAACTGGGATGGCATACCTTTTTATGGCATGGTAGAAGTAAGATACACACATACTTTCATAGATATTATATAAGAAATGCATTGTTATTGGTTTGGGAGAAGGTTAGAGATACGTTTTATGTGAAAATACCAACATGGTTATCAATAACGGAAGCTTTGATACACCCAAATGTCTTTAATTCTGGAAATTTTGTCAGATATAATGAGTTATTAATAGATAAGAGGGAACTGAAAGAGAAACGAGAATTGGAACAACAGGGAATTGAGATAGATTGGTACATGTATATGCAAATAAGAGCAAGATATGAAAAAGATGCTAAATTATATGGTTTTTACATAGAGAAGACTGAACTGGAAAAGATACTCATAGGAACAGAGGAAAATTTAATTTAAAAAATTATAATTTTTTGTTGTATATTGAATTGGAAGAGGAGCAAGTAAAAGAAACGATGATAGCATGGGGTAGAAATTTTGGTTATCCAATTGAATTTGAAAAATGGCAACGACTATGGGAAAGGAACTATAAATTAACAATGTCCACAGCATATAAAGAAAATCAATATAAAATGTTTTATAGATGGCATATGCCACCGGAAAAGTTAGCAAAAATGTTTAAAGATAAATCAGCTAAATGCTGGAAATGTCATCAAACACCAGGATCTTATAACCATATGTGGACTTATCCCGAAGCAAAAAATTATTGGTACAAGATTAAAATCTGGCTGGAAGAAATGATACAACAACGTATTGAATTTAAACTAGAGTTGTTCCTATTGGCTATCTTTCCAGAAAAAAATTAGTAAGGAAAATGTATATTTGATTATACATGTAATAACAGTTGCAAGAATTGTGTATGCTCAAAATTGGGAATCAGAGAAAATACCTTTGGAAGAAGAAGTAATTACAAAAATTTTAGACTGTGCAGAAATGAATAGATTAACTTTGATGATTAAAGATAAGGAGGAATCAGAATATTTTAAAACATGGAATTATTTTTATAGTTGGTTGGAAAAAGATATGAATGATTAATACTATGATTGTATACAAATGATGATTATAATATTGATTTAGAAGTGAAATGTTAGAATGGTTTGGATGAATATGAAAATAGAAGAAACTCATGGAAGATGGAAAAGAAGCCTAGAAGATAACACCAAAGCGTCACAGGAAAGGGAGGATTAATGTATTAAATGTTTGTCTGTCTTAAAATAATAATAATAATAATAATAATAATAACAACAACAACAACAACAACGTGTGTTGGACCCGTTTATATGAAATAATGTTCAAACTCTCTTGCACTTGTTTTATCTTCCCATTCTTGATAACAGGTTATTTGGCTCCCTTTTTTAAATGGCCTAGCCTATCTAACGGTGGCACAGTGGTTCTGCGGTTAAGATGCTAGACTTGTTAGCTGGAAAACCAGCAGCCCAGGTTCAAGATCTAAGCGCCATATGACTGGGTGAGCTCCCATCCTCAACCAGCTCCTGCCAACCTAGCAGTTTGAAAGCTTACAAATGCGAATAGATAAAAAGGTATAACTTCAGTGAGGAGGTAACAGTGCCCTGTGATGTGATGTTGGCCACATGACCACAGAAATGTCTTACTCTCAAGACCCTTGAGTGCTAGCTCAAGGGCCTTGAAATGGAAATAAACACTATCTCCTATAGTTGACAACAACTAGCAGAGTAAAATCTGCCGGGACGCCTTAGAGTATCTATCTCACTTTGTTTCCGCAAAAGCCCAATTTTCTCTTATCCTATTTTTCATTAACTCTGTGAGAATTAAGTCATAAGGTCTGTATAATTAACTGCTAGGTATGAGAGTGATAGCAGCAGGGTTTTTAAAAATCTGATATACTGTAATTAAAGGTTATCTAAGGCCAATGAGACTCCAACTCAGCTTCTTAATCCAATTAAAATTTAAAGCAATTAGCTTTTAATTACATTTGACTCAAGCTCAAGAACCCCTTATTTATTCAGAAATGGTTTTAAAAAGATGTAGATTGAGCTATTTTTCAAAGGGACTTTTAATTGGTTTTATTTTATATCCTATGATGTATATTATATCAGTTCTTCATTTGTGTTGAATTGAAGACAGTTCATAAATCACTTGTTTTTTTGAAAAAATAACTTTTGGAACCAGACTAAGTAAACACTGGTAGTCCTTGACTTACAACCCCAGCTGACCCAAAATTTCTATTGCTAAGTGAAACATTTGTTAAGTGAGTTTTTCCCCTTTTTATGACTTTTCTTGACTTAGTTGTTTAGTGAATCACTGTAATTGTTAAGTTAGTAACAAGGTTGTTAAATGAATCTGATTTCCCCATTGACTTTACTGGTCAGGTGGTCGCAAAAATGGATCACATGACCCTAGACAATGTGACTGTCATAAATATAAGTCACTTAACAAGCATCTGAATTTTGATTTCATGACCACAGGGATGCTGCAACAGTTGTAAGTGTGAAAAACAGTCATAAGTCACTTTTTTCAGTCCCGTTATTACTTTGAACAATCAGTAAATGAACTGTTGTGAGTCAAGGACTACTTGTAATGCAGAACTACATGCAAGTCATCCTATTTTGATTTATCAGTAAACAATAATAATGTATCAGAATTTGAGTTATATAAAGAAATGGGATTTACTAACACAGAGAATGCGTTATTCTTTGGATCTAAGCAAAAGGGAAATTATGTGCTATCAAGTCAGTACTGACTCTTAACAACCATGTAGATAGATTTTTTTTCTATGACAATCTCTCCCTAACATGGTTTTTTCAGGTCTTCAAGGGGGGTCCAGAACCTTCCTTCATTCTGATTTCCTACTGAGATCTCTTTTCACCAATCCATTTCTGTTTTTCAATCATCACGATGCAAGCTGCAGTTCAAGAGTACATGTCTGTCTGACCCCCAATCTTATTGTAATTTCAGATCATCTTCATTCAATGGATCCTTGTATTTTCAGTTTCCACGAACTATCTCAGACAAAGAAGGAGAAAAAATGCTGTTTCTAAGGCATTCCCCCCACCACCACATTGTACTTCCTTTGAAAAAGCTTTGCTATTAATGGTGAAGGATATAATTACCTCAGATAAAGGCTTGGCTGGCTGGCAGTGCAGACCTCCAACAAATTCAAAGTTTGGTAGAAAAGGTCGTGGAAATTCAAAATCCCAGTAGGTTCGGATTAACCATATTTCTGCTTTGCCCATTATTTCACACAGTGTTGTGGGTCTCCCTATAGATAGAAAGTACTAAAGCTATGTACTGCTCATATTCAAATACATTTATGTACTGCTTATTTTTCCTGCCCTGGTACTTAATAAGTTTAGTTATGCTGATTTCAGAAATATTCAAAATCAATACATTTATGTTTTCAACTGAATGTTACTCAACAGTTTTAAAAAACACATTATCAAGGGTTAATAATAAATTAATAAAAACAGTAAACCCATAGACTAAAAAAAGTTTAGGGGGAAACAAACCACTCAAGAAAAAAATATTATAACAAAAAAAAAACCTGCTGAGTTTCAAACCAAAGATTTTCTGTGTGCTTTGCAAAAATTTTCTGCTAAATTTCTATTAATGCTAAATACTATAGGAATACTATAGGAAAGTATGAAAGTTATCAAAGACCATGCTAAGCCCTGGTTTGTTTAAAGAGATGAGTCATATTCTCTCTCTTGTAGACATGAACATTTGAAGTAGCCCAAAATGGAAAGTGTTCTTCAGAAGGGATAAGTAAAACATGCACTGAAGTCACTTTCATGATACATGAGGGATTACTAGAAAGTGAAGTCCTCTGTTTCTGTTCTCATAAAACAGTTTTCCTATTCTGGTGATGGAGCAATTGGCAGTATGATAAACCTAAAAAAGAAACAACAACTGACAGATGGCAGGAAAAAAAATAATTTCCTTTTTTAAAAAAACTCAACTCAGTGAATTAGAAACTTGTATTTGTTCCCAAAATTAATCATGGAATATGAACTATAAAGCTACAATGGAATTGAATGTGTAATGTAAAATGCAGGTCCTGTGGAGATGGCCAAGTCAGGTTCTTGCCCAGATATCTGGGAACATAGGAAGAAATGAAAGCAGTGAATGAGTATCAAAATATTTGACCAATGCAAGATAGAACAGAAGATATGCAGGTCCTATAATTTGATTTTTTTAAAGTGTATTTATTCCCAGAAATCCACAGGTACAAATAATTATACAAACCTAAACATATGTGTTGCTGTCCTTTTTAAAACGATTTAGTTATTTAGATAACTTGGCTACTACAAAAACTGAAATAACTGAAATTAGGAGCCAATTTCCTGTTGTTCCATATGTGTTCATAAAGCCAAGCTAATAGAAAAAAATGTACCCTATGCATAAAGAAAAAGTTGTTTCATTCAATTCTTCCAATATTGTTTAGGAGTGTAAAAAAAATGGAGCCAAAACTTTAATATCTAACAAAGAATTTCTTACATTGAGTGTTTTAGTAGAAGTAAAAAAAGATGTGCTTTTAAAATTCTTATTTATTTATGAATAAACCCTGTAAGCTTATTAATGACAACAGAGATCAGATCTTTATTGCTTCTGGACCAGGATCCAACCAAAGTATGCAAAAGAAAGAAAGAAAGAAAGAAAGAAAGAAAGAAAGAAAGAAAGAAAGGAAGGAAGGAAGGAAGGAAGGAAGGAAGGAAGGAAGGAAGGAAGGAAGGAAGGAAGGAAGGAAGGAAGGAAAGAAAGAAAGAAAGAAAGAAAGAAAGAAAGAAAAGAAAAAGAAAAAGAAAAAGAAAAAGAAAAAGAAAAAGAAAAAGAAAAAGAAAAAGAAAAAGAAAAAGAAAAAAAGAAAAAAAAGAAAAGATTTAAGTTTCTTAGTAGGATGGGAAATGGACAGAAAATCCTGGATCCTGTTAAACGGGGTGCTTGCAAAAGCAAAAGCAAAACTAAACTATTTCTTTAACATACTAGCCCATTTCTTTCTTAACGACAATGGTGGCCAAGAATATCAATAATTGTTAGTAGGGAGGGAGAACAACAAAAGATACTTTTCAGTACTCTGTGTTACTTTTTTGACCAACAGCCAAATACTAAAATTGCCTCTTTTTTCCTAGAGGGTGACCTCAGATTTAAGTGAAATAAAGGACAAAACTCAAAAAGAAGCCTAAATCTGAGACAATCTGAAATCTGAGGCTCACCTTATATTGTAAGCCAATTCTATTAAGATAAATACAACTAATATTTGAGGAAGATTGGAATACCTTATTTTTCTATATCTGTATGAGATTATCCATATTTTATGAATTTTGCAGAAAACTTCAGAACAGAACTAGTGGTGCTAATAACTAGTGGTGCTTATACAAGAAGAAGGCAAAATTATATGTTACTAAATACATTACATTCAGCTGGCACTCTCTTTTATTTTTATTATTATTTACTAAACAGTAAAATAAATATGCAGATCCCAAATTTAAAGTGAGATGGTACATCCAATTTATAGGGCTTGTGAATTTCCATAAGAATCATATCTCTAGGTCTGAGGAACAGCAAACAAAATATGACAGCCTCACTGCCATATTTGCCCAAAAACAGAAACTAGACAGATGGAAGAATAAAAAGCAGAGACCGAAAGGAACAAAATGAGGCCAAATGTATAACTGTTTAAGATCAAAATGGTAGCCACAATGAGTTGATGGATCTGCATGTTTTTATGCATTTTATATATATATAACACAAATCATATCACCACAGATGCCATTTTAACTTCACCTTGTGAGCACCTCTAAAAGAAAAAGAGTATCTCATCTATTTTTCAATTCAAAAAAATACCAAACTTGCTCAAATGAAATTATAGTCAGGCAATAAAATTATCTACCTCTGTTTTTTCTCGCAGATCTTTTACAATTCCATCAACCCTAGCCAACATAACACAAGTAGGATTGACAGGCATATCTATTCTAACCTGCAGCAATGTGTTTAATTTGTATCTTCAGAATGAGACTTTTCTAATTCTGCTTTATGAAAATTCTTTTTATCCAACTGTTTTCCTTCAGTACTGAAAGCTATGCCAATGATACTTGGGAAGTAAATAAATGAATAAAACTTACTTACCCAAAACTTGACTGTAGTAGGAATCCCATTCCCCCCAATATTTTTGGAAAACATAGTCTTGAACGTAGTAAGACATAATATTTTTTATCCTTTCTCCAAATGACAATTTGTCTGTGAGCCCAGATAAAGCAGCTGGAACATAAGAAGGAGGGGCAGGCATTTTTCCACAGTGTCTCTCCACTGTTGAGGCTGGAGAGAACCTCAGCGTGTATAAGAATGGGATGTTCAGCTTCACAGCAATCAAATCACCACATGGCACCACAGGATCAGAAAGAAGCACATCATATTTAGCGTTCTTTAGCTTAGACATGAGTTCTTGATTAGATAGAACTGCTTCACACATTTGCCTATTGAATTTATTTAGTTTCTCCATGAATTTCCCTAGTTCCTGATAAAATCTATAAAAGGTTGTAATAGATGGTTTGTAATTCCACCACAAATTTATCATATCAATGATCAAAAAATTAAAATCTTCTTTTGTATAGGGAACAGAATATACTTCAAAATTGGCAGCTGAAATATCTCTGGCTGTGATGAAGAGAGATGCTGACGGAACCAGGATGCTGACATGATGATCTCTGTTTATCAGTTCCTGAATTATTATTTTAATATTTAGCCAATGGCTGGCATCTGTTGGCCAAATAAGCACATGCCCACACAAAACATTTCCTACCAGCATTAGCTGAACCATCAACAAGGGGATGACAAGTTTTATCGCAGCTGATCTTACTGACTTTGAAGTCACTCTAAGGTTTTCTTGGGCAGTCATATTTTCTTCACAGATTCTTCCTCAATGAATAATTTCCGCAGAAAGCTTCCTGTCCTTAACCAGGTGGATGAGTTCAGTTTTTAAAAACCTCTAGTCAAATTCTGTTGTTTAAGGACAATTTCTGGAGTAAAGAAACAAAACTTCTTCACTACATCAGATTTCAGTACATTTATCCTTATATTACAAAATCAGTAAAATAATTTTACCCTCACCCAATAAACATGAATAAAGTTCTCTTTGAATATACAAAAGGGCTGGATGTTATCATTGATAAATATGGTGACTTTGCTGCTCCAGCTCTCTTCTCTTTAATGTAAACTGTACAAACAAAGGGACTGATTTATTTCAGGGACTGATAAAGGCTTTTTTTTTCCCGGGGGGGGGGGGGGGGACAAAAGTGCCAAAGAAAAGAATATCAGATCCTACCTGATAAGAAAATAAGAGATAATGGTTATCTTCAGAAAGTTCCAATAAGGAAGGGCGATCAACCATGGCAACAAAAATTTTGTAACTCAAAGAAAATGAAGGTTCAGCTTTAGAACTATTACTAGAAACTTATTAACAAGGACTCAGTGAATGATTGGTAAAATAAGTAAATAAATATTTGCAAGACTTTTCCATGTAATCTTTCTACTGAAACCTGTTAAAGAACCTAGATTCTTATATAATTTGCTCTATTTATAGTCAGATATGTTTTACCTCCTGCCTTGTAGACATACATTTACACACAAGGAGAGATTCTTAAGATAAACTAATGGTTTTTTAAATAAAAATACTTAGTATCTAAAAGTGAAATCAGACCAACAATAGACTATACTGATTAGTTTAAGCAAAATTAGTTCCACAAAACCCAGGTGTGCCCAAAGCAAAGCCTGGGACAACATGATAATTGTGGCCTGGACACTTAAGCAAATCAATTTCTTTCTTCATCTCAGTAAGTTTTATAGGCAAATTCAGACAGGCATCTTTTGCTAAATAAGCTTGGGGTACCTAGGAGATTACTCATTTCTTACTATGCCTTGCTGTAGTTATCAGAAGGTTTCAGTATACCTTGCTTACTTTCATATTTGCTTTTTGCTTGTCTCCCTCCATTTTCAATGTACAACTAGGATGGCAGGGAAAATACAGATATTACTTGATTTACAACCATTTGTTTCATGATCATTTGAAGTTACAAGAGTACTGACAAAAGTGACTTATGACTGTTTTTCTCATTTATGATCACTGAAGCATTTCCATAGTCACATGATCAGAATTCAGATGCTTGGCACCTGGTTCATATTTATGATGATTGTAGTGTCCCAGGGTCATGTGATCACTTTTTGCAACCTTCTGACAAGCAAAGCCAATGGGGAAGTTAGTTTCCCTTAGCAATCATATTACTAACTTAACAATTGCAGTGATTCACTTAAAAACTTTAGCAAAAAAGGTCTTAAAACGGGTAAAACATACTTAACAACTGTTTCATTTAGCAACAGAAATTTTGGGTTTAAGTATGGTCATAAGTCGAGGACTACTTCTTTCATGATAATAAATATTGAAGATGGCTCTGCCACTTAGAAAGCTTTTGAAATTATGCTTTGTGTATTGGGAGACAATGTAAATTTGATAAATAAATGAAATTAAAAAATAAATGTCATAGAAAAGAATTTACCACGGTTAAGCTAATAAAAAAAGTTTAAAAAGAAATATTTCTTTGTTCCACTCACATGGCCACCTGCTCACCAGGTAAATTCAGGCAGCTAACAAGAACTAAAGTTAAATATACAAGAAAATGATAAAATAATGAAATATAATGAAATAGAGATTACATAGAGACCGCACAATTACATAGACAGAGAGGTCTGTTTTAATGATTAATTAAATAAGAAATATTATTTTTAATTAGAAATAAAGAAAAATTGCTTCCTTTTATTTTTATTAATTCATTGTTACAATATGTATGCTTTTATCTTGAAATTGGAGGGAAAGGCAGAAATTTTTATTTCCTCTCCACTAAATTCCAGAGGAAGCACTATGCTCTCTCTAATATATTCTTTATTTTATAATTGTGGACTTGTGAAATATGGATAATTTGAATACTATCAAAGGGAACCTTAAAGAACCTAGATTGATAATTACGTGCAAGGGAAATAGTAAAACTTTAATAAGTCAGATAGCATATGGATACAGGAAACATCAAAACAAGAAATGATATTAAAAATCCCATACACACTGTCTGTGGAGAATGTTTTTAAGCAATGGCTCTCTAAAGCCAGGGGAATAGCTTTTTGGATTGCAAACTTCCTGAGTTTTAGGATTACTAATTCAATGAGGGACATTTTTATGTTTACATAAAAATGTAAACAGTCAAACAGGGGAAATAAGAAACCAGTAGAAGAAAATGGTTTATCAGACAATAAAAATCAATGGAGGTTGGATTTATAGTTTTTACAAGAAGATGGGAGCTATCATCTTCACCCACGACTACCTCATTTAATAGTATTATTAATCAGCAGCCCACAACCTTTATGCCTCTGTGGACTGGCAGCAGCAGCGGGGTTGGGGGGGGAGGAGATGGTTTTGTGTGTGTGCTATTTGCACAAATGCAGCTTTGTGCTCTTACGCACTCACCTGCCACTTGCGCAGCCCAATTCCCAACAGGCCGTGGCCTAGAGGAGCAGACTCGAGACAAGGGGTTATAATAAATGGCAAACAAATCCCAGATTCATCAGAAGAACCTAAACCTAATAAGAATATTTATGAATTTTTGAAGAAGTAAAGGATTTTTTTCAAAAACATTTTTGTTTTATAAAGTAACAGCAGATATTAAAGAAATATTGTCTGAAAAGAAATGTGTCTAATAGCGTCCTTGGCTTTAGTCTGAAATGTGAAAAAAGTTAAATATTTATGAACATGAAAAATTCAAGACTGTCTACTAAAGTGAACATGTTGAAACTGTACAAACTTGTGAATTGCAGAAATTATGGATGGGGACATTCCTGCCTCAACATTGCCAGTGAAAAAGCATTCTCATGCATGTAATGAGTGTGACCTTACCTGGGAAAGCACAGAGCAACTGACTATTTGAATTACTTGCTTATTATGAAAACTAGGGAAGGCGTGGGAATTCATTAGGATTGCCTATTTTTAAAAAAACTGTAGAAAGATTTAGGAATGGTGATACATTTGGAAATGCAAATCTATCTAATTATTATTTAATGGAAACTGAAATGTAATTATCAATCATATCCAAAATTCATCAAACTTGCATTTTACCAAAATCTGACTACCTAGCTAGGAAAAATCTATACAAAAATATTTAAATATTTAAAAATGGAGTATAAAATTATAAATTATATTAGACAAAATGTAAATTACAAACAAAAATGCCCATTTGGAGAAATGTACACCAGAGTACATACAATAATAACTGGATAAAAAATCCCAGTATGACAAACTGAATGTGCGAAATTTACGCCATAAGAAAAACCAGAATAAATTCAATCCTGTCTACAGATTTGCTTCTTGCTATAGAAGCAGGAGACTTTGGTTTCATTAAGAAGACAAATAAGCAAGACTATAAATATAGATATATAAATATCACACTTGTGCATTTGATGTTGATCAAAATCCTCATTCCAGTAATTTTCTTTGCCATGCTAAACCTTTGGAATGAGGTGGCTTTTGATTAGACATTAGACATGGCTTGGATTAGATGAAAACATTTCAAGCTTGGTTAGTTTAGGTTATAAAGTAATTCTTAACCTTCAGGACCTATCTAAGATATTAGTGAATTTCACCTTCTGAAAGGCCAAAGTTCCAGAGCTATTTTCCATGACCTGCATCAATCCATCTATAGTTGTATTCAACTGAAGTTCCTTTCCCATCCAAATTCACAAATCCAGCAAAGACAAAAAGCCAGGATATGAATATTGGTTATCAAGTACATATACACAAGATATATACAATCATTCTGCTAGGGGCAGAATTACTTTCTTTTAAAATACTGGTACAACATTTTAAAAAGTAGCTAGTTTTTACTTTAACTGAAACCATACAACCATATTAACAATCAATAAGAACTTTTTTTAAAACAAGTAGTTTTAAATTTACCTGTTCTTCATTGTCCTCGCTTCTTTCCTCTCTGATAGCTTTTCTTCACAGTGCAAAGACAAAAAGAGACTTAAGTAAGATTTGTTATGAATAGAGGTCTTAAATGGAAAATGAGAAATGTGAGAACTGGGCAAAAGAATATTCATCAGAGTATAATAATTATGCTACGCTTCATTGATTTAGTGACTGGGATTACATTCTTAAAGTAGATTGGATTAGCGTGATTTGATTTTCAACTCTATTAGATGAACAAAATAAATCTCACATATTTCTGATGACCATAAATGGGAACAAATACCAAAGGTATCCATATAGGAATTTTATATTTATTGTATAATACTGTATGCATGGCACAAATTTACTTAGTATAGTCACTTTTACAAAGGAATTCATGCATTGATAACATGGTCATAAACTCATGCCCAACATTTGATACAAATATATTAAGTTATAGCATTCACATATCATCCTTGCAGCAAGATGGGCGGCAAAAATTAAATAAATAAAGTGTAATTTCTTCCATCTCACCCTGCAGACACCCAGGAAACCCAACATTTGCTTTCTAGAGAAAATTTTCCTTTAAGTGTATTAAATAGATATGCAATGTCGAATACTAATGGGTAGAGGAGTTTGCCAAAACAAACTTCATTGAGCTACAGATGAATCAACACTGTAGGAACAAGAGCAGAAAAGATTATTTTTTTCCCCCTTCAAAATAAAAATTAAGCATAAACTGTGTATTGTGGTTTGAGTCATTCATGATTTAATTAATCTCTTTTAAACAACAAAAGAAGATTCTAACTTTTTTCTAAATGTGTGCTTATGTAAAGTAAGTATGCCAGACATTTCAATTTGCTTCATCTCTTTCAGTACTCTTTTATTTTTGGCCACAGCATATGTTGAAGTATAAGTAAATGGCAAATATTACAATTTAGTTAAGATGTATTGAGTATTTGATGCAATACTCCATCTCTATTTTGAAACATATATTAACTACCGTAGTAGAATTATCAGGAAATTAAAAAAGAAAAACGTGATCTAGCAAATTGAAGTATTTACAGCATTCATATGAAATTATTCTTTATTTAGTTATACACCAGTAATTAATTAGTGTTGTAATATTAACACCTGAATAGAGATGGTGATACAGAATAATACGTTCTATCGATTTGATTATTCCTTCATCACATGGAATCAGTTTCTGAATTTTGTTGGCATCTTCCTTCAGTAATGACTGTTGGCATTAAATATGGCTAAGGATAAGGCCCTTAGGGATACGACAGGTATCTTGCTGGTTGGAGAAGATGTGCACAGCGGCTCAAGAAATTGTTTCTGGGTAGAGTGGAAAGTCTGTTTACAGACTTCCGGTTGGTGAGCTGCAGCGAAATGGCGCGGGGTGAGTAATCGCTACTCCCCAACGCCGCCTGTCATCGTGTTTTGGGGATCCCTTCGGGGGCGCGGGAGCTGGAGAGTCCCACGGACAATAGGGAGAGCCGGGGTGGTGAGAAAGCGGAGCGCTAACGCTTCTCACTAGACTGGGCAACCCTGTCAAGCCAGCACGGTGAGTCAGCCATCTGATGGCTGACCTGAAGCTGCAGTAGCCGACAATCCAGACGGGAAGCAAGCAAGAAAGATCGGAGGCTGCAGTGTTGGAATTAGAAAGTGCCACCCCCACTTAGCTGAAATTGACTATCGATCGAAGGGGTCGGCGGAATCGGGCGAGGAGTGCTCAAAGAGTGAAAGAGCGGCGACGGAGAGTGGAGAGCTGAGAAAGAGGCTAGAGAGCCCGATAAGCCGACAAAAGCGAAGGAGAACGAAGGATTGAGGACGTTAGTTTTGACTGTGGAAAGGAGAAGAGGTTTGGCAGGCGTTGTGAGCAAGAAGAAGGAGAATCCAGGAAAAAATCGTTGATTTTAGTATCCAAAGCAGCGAAGGGTGAAGCAAGTGAGAGATCTGACCTTTGCTGGATCGACTTAGGAAGCAGGAAGTACAGCCATTGCAGTGACTTGGCAGAGTAATAATTGAAGAGACTGGTACGGAGACAATCTAGCAGAGGGAAGTTACCATAAAGAACTGGACTTTAATAAATCAACTTGGCACAGAGAAAGACTTGGAGGAGATTGGAGGAGGATCTGGTAAAACCTCTACTTGTTCAAAAGGAACTGTTAAAAGGAATTTAGGGGAAGTTCCCTCAGCTCTCTATTGAAAACCTAAGACACAATATATATTTTTTCTTCTCCCCTTTTTCTTTACTCTATTTTAGCTTTCCCCTAGAGAAACCTTCTTTGTACTATTTTGAAGATATTTCTTCTTTTTCTATGTGGTTTTTTATATTGTTATAATAATATAATTAATAAGAGTTGATAATTCTTATACTAATTAATTGCTGACTTTTCCATATTTTTAGGATATACAGTATATTTAGCATATATTTAGTATATATTATATATATAGCAGGTTAGACTTAATATATTAATACGCCAATTAGCCATATATTATAGTAGATTCACTTGTATAATAATACCCATTTGTGTTAATTTGTTCATACATAGCTATACTTAGATTGTGAGGTTAAGAACCAGCTTTTAAATTCAGGTCCGATATAGAATCTTTAGATATAAATTATAACTGTATTTTGTATTGTTCCTTTGGGTTTTTTTGTTTTATTTCCTTTTCTTTTCTCTTTTCTTCCTTTTTTCTTTTCTCTTTCTCTTTTCTCTTTTCATCTTTTTTTTTCTTCTCTTTTTCTTTTCCTCTCTTTTAAGAACATAGAGATTTAGGTTATTTAGGACTTAGGTTATTAAGAAAAATTATAATTAATTATGGTAGGACAGGAAGACTTGATCTAACCTCATTCATCTTTCTTTCCTTTTTTTTTTCTTCTCCTCCCTTCCTAAGCAGATTCAGCTTTTATAAAGGTTCTAATTATTATCTGGCAAATTAATTATAAATGAGTAATTTAATTTAATTAATTTAATCAATTAACGATAAGATATACATTATTATTTTCTGGTATTAAGATAACGAATCAAGTGATATTTATACTGGATATTGATTGAAAGGGACATAGAGTGTTAAATAGATTTTTAAGACCAAGAAAAGATACTTTAATATAAGTGTTATCTAGTGAATGCTAATTTGGAAAAATATAGAAAGAATAATTAGGGAGCAAAAAACAATCCTGAAAGAAATGGCAAACGTGTCATCTACAATTGTGAAAACAGGAAAAAAGATCCCCTCAAACCCCACTATAACTATGACCTCCCCAGCGATGCAAAAATCAACGGAAGGCCTATCAAAATCTGAAAAATCTATAGCAACCCCAACGCTGATTTCCATGCAATCAACATTGACGTTAATTCAAGAGACCATGATGGCTTTACAGGAAAAAATGTCAAGCAACCACTCCGAATTAAAAACAGATATCCAGGCATTAGATCAAAAAATGAACGAGATACAAGTTTCAATATTTAACAATGAACAAAGGATTCAGAAGGCAGAGTCAAAAATAGAACAAAATGAAAAGAGAATAGATACGGTGGATCAGACGTTGACAATGCAGAATAAGAATTTAGGGGACGCATTAATCCAATTGGAAATGGACAGGGCATCGTTCTACCTCCGTTTCCAGAATGTTGTAGAGGATAAAGAGGAGGAGTTGGGAGAAAAGATGGCGGAATTGATCGCAGAGGTGCTCCAACAGGACAAACAAGAGATTATTAGAGAATTGGATGAGGTCTATCGCGTCCAAACAAATTATGCAAGAAGAAATAGATTACCTAGAGAAGTCCATGTCCGATTCGCAAGGAAGAAAGTAAGAGATATATTATATAATATAGCCAGAGAAGAACAAATAACATATGGCGGAAAGGAAGTGATCATTCTGAAACAGGTGCCAAGGAGGGTGAGAGAGACTAGAAAAGAATATAGATTCTTAGCGGTGCAATTGAATAAAAGAAATATCCTATTTAAATGGCTTCTTCCGGAAGGGATGTTAATCACTTGGCAGGGGAGAAAAATAAAAATCGATAGTTTGAGTACAGCGCAGGATTTTCTTGACCAATTAAGGGGAGTAGAGGAAGAACAAAGTAGTAAGGAGGAGATAGAATCAACAAATTTAGTAGAGGAGACCCCACTTCAACAGAACAACAAAGAAAGAATCCCAGAAGAGAAGAGGACAGAAGAAGAGGAAGCTAAGGAGAAGAAAACAAGACCAGTAAGAGCCGTAAGAAACAAATAAAAGCTAAGAACCGGAAGGGAAGGGAGGAGAAGGGAGGGGAAGGAAGGAAAGTAAAACAACAACAACAACAACAACAACAACAACAACAACAACAACAAAAAAGAAGCTAACAAATAAACATGAACGATCTGA
Organism: Coluber constrictor foxii; assembly: GCA_038048745.1. Lineage (NCBI taxonomy): Eukaryota > Metazoa > Chordata > Lepidosauria > Squamata > Colubridae > Coluber > Coluber constrictor. Next base: position 88,710,006 of record CM075961.1, on the reverse strand, counting down.
GAATAATATCAGTAAATGTCAATGGATTGAATGATAAGAAAAAAAGGAAACTAACACTTACAAAATTAGTAAAACAAAATGTAGATATAATTTGTTTACAAGAAGTTCACGTAAAAAAGGATGAGGGTAACTGTCTGGAATATAAAAAATTTGGCAAAACATTTACCTCGCTAGCAGAGAAAAAAAAGGGGGGGATAGTAATCTATGTTAAAAAAGGGATTGAATCAGATTTAAAATATAAGGATACAAAGGGAAGAACACTTATGATTGAAATAATGAGAGGTAATTCTAAAATACTATTAGTGGGCATTTATATTCCGAACAAGAAACAGGGAGAATATTTTAAAAAACTCCACGAGCAATTGGGAAAAATGGAATATAATGAAATTTGTTTATTAGGTGACTTCAATGGAATTGTGGACCCAGACAAAGATTATAAAAGTAATAAAATAAATAAAAATAAAAGAGCAAAGTTACCAAAAGCGTTTTTTGATTTAGTTGAAGAATTGAATCTGATTGAAATATGGAGAACCCTACATCCAAACGATAGACAGTATACATTTTATTCCAACCCACAGAAGTCTTGGTCGAGAATTGATATGGCCTGGGTCACCACGAAGCTTGGAGCTGAAATAGCATCAGCAGAGATTAATCCAAATATGTGGGCGGATCACAACCCCTTGGAGATAAAATGGAAAAATATAAAAAGAAGGAAACATCAGAGATTGAGATTTAATGTGAACTTATTGAACGATAAGGAGTGTATGGATAAAATGAAAGAAGAAGTAAGGCTCTTCTTTAAGGAAAATGGGAATCAAGGAACATCCCCTGAAATTGTATGGGATGCGATGAAAGTGTATTTAAGAGGGGTTGTGATATCATATAGCGCATATAAAAATAAAGAAAAAAGAAAATCCCTGGATGAGCTCTTAAAACAGTTAGGAGAAGCAGAAAAAAAGCTCCAAGAGAAACCTGGAGATAAAGCTATAAAAGAAAATTGGCTGATGTGGAGGCATAAATTAAATATTGTAGAACAAGAAGAATTAGCACAAAAACTAAAAAGAACAAAACAATACTATTTTGAGAATGCAAACAAGACAGGCAGGTGGTTGGCCTACAAATTAAAAAAGGAAAACGAAAAAGGGACGATTCAAATTTTAGAAGATTCAGAGGGTAACCTTCTAAATGAAGAAGATGATAAATTAGAAAGAGCAAGGGAGTACTATGAAACCTTATACAAAGCAGAGGAGGTCCCGGAAGAAGAAATAGAGCAATATCTGATAAATGCAGAGCTTCCACAAATAGCCGAAGAAGAGAGGGAGATGCTTAACAGGGAAATAACAATTGATGAACTTAAAACAGCCCTTTCAAAACTTAAGAATAACAAATCGCCAGGTCCAGATGGATTCCCAGGGGAAATATACAAAAAACTGGAAGAAACTCTACATCCAAAGCTACTGGAAATCTTTAATGAGGCACTGAGGGGATCAAAAATCCCGGATTCGTGGAGGGAAGCGCATGTTACACTCTTGCCGAAAGAAGGTGCTGACCATAAACAAATTCAGAATTATAGGCCAATTTCCCTTCTGAACACCGACTATAAATTATTCATGACCATAATGGCAGAAAGAACTAAAAAAATACTTAACGCTTGGATATATAAAGACCAAAATGGATTCCTCCCAGGGAGACAAATAAGGGATAATTTGAGAACAATATTAGATACATTAGAGTACTATGAGGAACATTCGGAAAAACAGATGGCCTTAATATTTTTGGATGCCCAAAAGGCATTCGATAACCTAAATTGGAATTTTATGATTAAACTAATTAGAATAATGGGATTTGGATCAAACTATAAAAAAATGATTAAAACTATATATGACAAACAAAGGGCGAGCATCTTAGTAAACGGAGACAGGACAAGAACATTTCAGATAAGGAAGGGGGTAAGGCAGGGATGCCCCCTATCTCCGTTATTATTTATCTTGGCTCTAGAAGTCCTACTACGAAAAATTAGGAAAAATGAGGAGATCAAAGGTTTAAAGATTAGGAAAGAGGTCTATAAAACTCAAGCATTTGCAGACGACGTGGCTTTAATATTAGAAGACCCATTAGAATCTGGACTAAAAGTATTAGAGGAATTGGACAAATATGGAGTAGTGTCAGGCTTTAAATTGAATAAAACAAAAACTAAATTATTAACCAAGAATGTAACAGAGACACAGAAACAGGAGATAGAAGGAAAGCTGGGGTTACAGGTTGTCAAGAAAATAAAATACCTCGGAATTTGGATAACGGCAAGGTGCTCATCCTTGAAAGATGATAATTATACTCCCCTACTCCAAAAAATAAAACAAGATTTGAATAGATGGAAGAAAATTAAATTGTCACTTATAGGCAAGATAGCTGCGATTAAAATGAACATTCTCCCAAAAATGTTATTTTTATATCAAAATATACCACTGAATTTGGACAAAAAAATTTTTTTTAGAATTGAATAAAAACATTCGGAAATTTGTATGGGAGGGCAAAAAGTCGAGGATTTCTTTTAAAGTACTACAGGGGAAAAGAAACATGGGAGGATTTGGTCTCCCTGATTGGGAAGCATATTTGAAGGCCGCCAAGTTAGTTTGGATAAAGGAGTGGGTCACTTTGGAAAATAAAAGAATTTTAACGTTAGAAGGACATGACCTACAGAAAGGGTGGCACTCATATTTATGGGAGGTAGACACAAAAAAAAGAACACATTTCCGCAGACATAAAATTAGAGATTCATTATTACAAACATGGACCGAAATTAGACAAAGATGCTACAATAAAGTGCCAAAATGGCTCTCTACAATGGAGGCTTTGATCCACCCAAACAGATGGGGCATGGAGAAAATATGCAGATACAGTGATATTTTAGATGGTGGAGGAAACCTTAAATCTAATGAAGATCTGAGAGACCAAAGCATAAACTTTGACTGGTGGACATATCTACAAATAAAATCAAGATACCAGCAGGATAAGGATAAATTTGGTTTAGAATTAAGTTACAATAGGTTGGATAAAATTTTGATGGGAACCGGAAAAAAGGCCCTAGCCAAACTCTATAATTACTTAGTAGACCAAGATAGACCCGAGGTCATAGCCCAAAACCAATTAAGCGCCTGGGAAAAAAATATTGGACATAACTTAAACTTTGATGAATGGGAAGAATCATGGAATAAAAATTATAAGTTGACTAGAGCTGCATCTTATAAGGAAAATCATTACAAAATGTTTCATAGTTGGTATTTAGCGCCTGCTAGATTATCGAAAATGTTTCCAAATATGTCCCCAAATTGTTGGAAATGTGGCCACGGTCAGGGCACCTTCTTTCATATGTGGTGGACATGCCCCGAAGCAAAAAAATATTGGACCATAATTGGGAGATGGTTACAAGAGATAATTAGAGAAGAAGTAGAGGGGATACCAGAACTATTCCTCTTGGGAATGGTGAAGAAGAGATTTGGGAAAACAAAGAACCACTTAATAATACACATAATAACAGCTGCTAGGTTGGCATATGCCCAATATTGGAAGGAAAAAACCCTGCCACCAGAAGAACTTATAGTTAAGAAGGTATTAGAGTGTGCAGAGATGAGCAAACTAACTTACGAATTAAATAATGACGAAAACTCAGACTACTGTAATGTGTGGGAAAGGTGGTACGAATGGATGAATGAAAGAAAAGCAAAAACAGGAGTAAAAGGTGTGTTAAATAAAGAATAATAAAGGGTAAAGGTGACACCAAATATTTATTTGTATATATGTAAAAACACTGCAAATCTGATGTAAAGAGAAATGAAAACTTTTTGTATTTATAAAAATTCAATAAAATATTCATTAAAAAAAAGGAAAGTCTGTTTACAATTCTAAATCAATGACCCAGTATTTGAGATCGGCTAATGTATCTACATAGCCCATCAAAGTGACGGGAATAATAACCTGATAAACTTAAAGAATGAAAATGTAACTGACTTTCTTTTCAGGCAAAGTTGACCAATTGCAAACTGTTCTATCTTTGTCCTCATGTAACATCAAATGATAACCCTGTACTGTCTCCTGTATAAATGTGCGGTAAAGCAGTCATCAGGAAATCAGAGATTGCTATGCTGCTTCATTTTTCTATTGGCAGCTTTGTTTCACATATTGATCACCAAATATGAAATTTTAAAAATTCAAACCCATGTTTTTTCATATGCATCACAAAAATTTAAGCTTGCACATTGCCTACAGACAAAACCATTGCTTATGTTTGTGGTATTTTATAATCTTTATTTCTTTAAATTCAAGTATTCACTATTTTTTTCACTGTTAGCTCAGTGCTTTGCAGCCATCTTTATGTGTAAGTACACAGACAGTGGTGCTGCTCGTCTTGGTCCTTTAGGTACTCTGCTGTTCCAGAAATGGGGGAGAAAAAAGAAATGGTTTAGTCCCTTTCATGTCTTAGAATTAAAAAAACACTTCTTAGTAAATCTAAAATTAGATTAGAGCAAATCTACTTCCTATGTTCAAGTGGCAGAAGTGCACGCACGTGTGTGAGCGAAGCGAGCATACACGCGCAACCCCGTTGCGAACCGGTAGTAAAGATAAGTAGAACCAGATCACCAATGATGACATCCAGGGCAGTACATGGGGCATCCCACTGGTCTTACTACCGGTTCTTGCGAACCAGTCTAAACCGGGTGCAACCCATTGAGTAGAACCCACCCCTGATATGTTTTATGTTCATTTCTCATCTTCAATCAAACACGTTTTGTCTGTTTTGAAACAATACCATACTCAACACACCTGTTTCTGAACAGAACTTTCCTGTGTATAATATAAGCATCTGATTTATCATACTGCTTGGAACTCTAAGAATAAATTATTAGACTGAGTACAGATTACATTATTGTTCTTGGATCCCTCTGAAATGAATATCAAATAGTAACACAAGTAACACTATTGTAATGTTACTGTAGGAGATGGCCATAAGTCCCAAGTCCCTGCACCCCTTCAAGAGATCTAAATCTGGTCCACCTACAATGCCTTTCTTATCTTCTGCTCATTTCCCTTGATCGTTAATTGGTCAGATTCTTACAGATAGTTTAAGCTTGCAATAAATCTTTATTCTTGTTTGAACTGTCTGAATGTCCTGATTTCCCCAATACCTGGCAGTTATTTGTGTTATTTTTTTTTTAAATTAGATTTATATGCCGCCCTTCTCCGGAGACTAAGGGCAGCTTACGATGCGTTAAGCAATAGCCTTCATACTTTTGTATATTTATACAAAGTCAGCTTATTGCCCCCACAAACTGGGTCTTCAATTTACCTACCTTAGAAAAGATGGAAGGGTGAGTCAACCTTGCGCCTCGAACTCGCATAATTGCAGACAGCTGGGTGTTAATAACAGGCTATCTAGCCCACCGAGCTATCTTTTGTTATTTGTGCTATGATTAACTTGTGTTACTAATGTTGTAAACTTTTCAGAGTCATTTAGATGAGAAGGGCAGTGTATAAATTTAATAAATAAAAATAAGCACAGGGTACATTGAGCTTAGTGGCCTAAAGAGCAACAGAAGTGTATCAATCTCTTATGTTTCCTCATTTGCATGGATGGATTCCATACTGCATATTTAGTTGAGCATAAATACCACTCTATTGCTTTAGCTTCAAAAAACATATCAGAATTAAAACTAGAATATGCTTTCTTAGAATTTTTACTATCTTTCATATATCTATTTCACAATAGATATCAAAATCCATACCTGGCTCAAATCTACTTTTGTTTACCTATAAAGATTTTGCTGGACAAAACAAACTGAAATTTTCAAAAGTAATTCAGCAGACATATTAAATACCCCATAGAGTTAATGAATAGTAAACTGAGGACATTGAATTAAATTCCAAATTATCCATAATTCTGATCTAGTGACTATGTGTTACCATATTTCACCCAAAATAGGACATGTCCCGAAAATAAGACCAAGCCTAATTTTTGGGGTGGGAGTAAATATACACCCTCCCCCCAAAATAAGCCCTCCAGCAAGCGTGGCTGTTTTTGCCATGGATTGCAGCCACTTCTGCAGCAGGAGGCCAAGCAATGCGCCCCATGTGCCTCACGGCGGCCTTCCAAAGGGTACTGTAGCAGCAGCCATCCACAAATTTTTTTACCCTTATTTCATCCCGATTGTACTGGGGCACATGGGTTGGGACAAAATAAGGGTTAACAAATTGTGGATAGCTGCTGCTATGGTATCGTTTAGAAGGCTGCCACGAGGCGCAAGTCTCCTGCTGCAGAAGTTTGGCTGTGCCTGAGGAGCACTTGTGGGAGAGAAGGCAAAGGGGAAGCGATCACTTGCAAACTCCCACCATGCTCCCACCTCTCCACCGGGCGACTCCAGGCATCCTCAGATGCCCAAAGCCTGTGCCCGTCTGGCTCCCTTTTCCCCAGTGTCCGGCTCTTTATTGAGGGGTGGGGAAGAGGCGAGATACATGGAGCAAGACAGGGCTCGCTTCTTGCCATCTCTTCTCACCCTCTTGCTTCCTGCCCCTGCCCAAATTAGATGCAATTTGGGGGTGGCAAGTGGGGAGGTGTGGGGCTGGGGAGATGTAAAATGTGTGTTACCTATCTTGTAGCTCCATTGCATTGTCTGCAGGCAAACACGTTGGAGGGTAAAAAAGCCTTTGCAAGTTCAATCAAATTTCTCGAACTCATGAGAAGTTTAGTTTTACCCTACGTGTTTGCCCGCAGACAACAGCGAGACATGTGACAGAGCTGCAAGACGCACATCTTAAGATGTGCGTCTCACGTCTCCCCAGTCCCTGGCGAGGGGGGGGGGGAGAAGAGATGGCAAGAGGAGCAAGCCCCATCTCACTCCACGCATCTTGCTTCTCCCCCACCCCACATGCCATCCCCCTCGATGAAGAGCCAGGTGCTGTGGAAAAGGGAGGCAAGTGGGTACAAGCTTTGGGCATTTGGGGGATTGCCCGCTAGAGAGGTGGGAGTGGGGCGGACGTTTCCAAGCGAGGGGGATGGATGGATGGATGGATAGGAGGCGGGCAAGCCATGAGGTGGCCACACTCACTGTCTCCTGCACCCCCAGAATAATAAGGCCAAGCCCTTATTTCGGGGTTCAAAAAAATATAAGACAAGGTCTTATTTTCGGGAAAACACAGTATGAAATTTGGATCAGCTCTAACATATGGATCGGGGAAACAACCTCACAGGAATTTTTCACAGTGCTTTTTTGTTACATCAACATGCAGCATTGATCAACATCTGAATATGATGCTGGGTTGCATAACTTAAAACTGCAGAAAAGGGAATCAGAGATCGTACAATCTACTTAACAGCTAACGGTGGTCAGCAATGTTTTCATGAGACTTCTGAAGATAAATGGTATCCCAACCACATAGTAATACAGAGCTACTGGGAAGATTATTGTTTTTCCCCAGAAGATAAAAGTCTTCTTTTATCTTCTGTTTTCCCTCACTGTGCTTTGATTTCAGAAAAATTAAGATAAGGAGTTTGCAACTGGGTAGGAAAATAGAGTATTATACCTGTATTTGAAAACCTCATTACTCAAATAAGGGCCACATTCAGTGATCCAGAATTCTTTCCTATCCACCAAAAACATAAGGAGTCAGCTGTAGTGAAGGCATCAGGCTAGAAACTATGTACTCCTCTAGTTCCATTTTAGGCACACAGAGCTAGCTGGGTAACCTTGGGTCAGTCACTCTCTCTCAGTTTTAGCAACAGCAATAGCACTTAGACTTATATACCGCTTCTCAGTGCTTTACAGCCTTCCCTAAGCGGTTTATAGAGTCAGCCTATTGCCCCCAACAATCTGGCTCCTCATTTACCAACCTCAGAAGGGTGGAAGGCTGAGTCAACCTTAAGCTGGTGAGACCCAAACTGCCAAACTGCTGGCAGCTGGTGACCAAGAGATAGCCTGCAGTACTGCATTCTAACCACTGTGGCTCTTCTTAGGAAAAAAGAAATGACAAACCACTTCTGAAAAACCTTGCCAAAAATACTGCAGAGGCTTGACCAGGCAGTCTCCAAGAATAGGACTTGACTCCAATGCCATATAAAATGTAAGGACCCGTACTTTCCTATACATTCTTCTACAGCTTATATAAAATTGTCTGCACATTCAAAACAAAAATGTCAGAAGAAAGTATATCTAAAATCCACCTTTTTAGCTTGGTGTGCACTGAGAGTAATTTTTATAGGGGAGCCCTTAAATTAAGACTTTTATCTGCAGTCTCAAATCATTTAATCAAGCCACACTATGGTTTCTGTTCATAATTCTATTTATCTTTTAGTCCTAGAAAAGGATTTTTTAAAAAAGGTAATATATGGCATAAAGTTGTAGTAGAACAGTCTCCCTTTCCTTACCTTTTGGCTACTGTATGATCACGTACAGCGGGAATCCTGTCTTTCCGGATTTCATGTAAAGAGGTTTGCACCTGTGCCTCTGTACATATGCGAGACGAACGCCATTTCTTTCCTCGTGGTATGTCGACATATGAAGTCTGAACTTGAGCTTCAGTAAATAGAGGAGTTTTTGGCTTGCTTTCCACTGTGGAAATTTGATCTAATTTTTCCCTATCTTGTATTTTAACATCTGCAAATTTCATTGGACCCTCTACTAGCTTTGGAAATAATCTCAAATCTTCCTCAAAAGACATGCCAAAATTGGTACTTTGCGTTTGAAGCACTGCTTCCTCTCTCATGGTCCATAATTCAAGCAATGATTTTTGCACCAGAGCCCTACTGTGTTCTAGGCGGAAAGTCTCAGTTTTTGTGAATCCAGACGCAGGAGTTGATGGTCTCCTTGGACTGGAAGTTCGTGATGGAACCCGAGACTCAGCTATGCGTGGAAGAAAGGGAGACTCAGTTATGTGTGACACTGTAGGAAACTCTTCAATGCTCAAAGGTGCAGGAGACACTTCAGTAATCAAAGGGGCAGGAGATACATCTCTGTGTACAGGAGCTGGAGATACCTCCATGTGTGACGGAGCAAGAGGCAACTCCATGTGCAGTAGAGGGGAAGTCACCTCTGTGTGTGCAAGAGCATGAGATGCATCCATATATGATCGGGTGGATGACTCATCTATGAATGATGGGGAGCTTAGTAGAGGGCTCCCAGGAAATTGTTTCTGGATATTTGGAAGGTCCTCTGGAGCATGCTTATCAGTCAGAAGGATTTGAGCACCGATATCTGGAAAATCAGTCATAATGGTTTTTATTTGGTCTTCCATTGGCTCTGTCACCCTCAATATTTCAGGAGTAGATGATTGCTTTGAGCTTTCAGTCTGTTGTGAGACAGGAAATACCTCAGTAGTTGGAGTCAAATAGGATAGGGAAGTTTGAATTTCAGCGTCTGTTAGATTTTTTGTCTTCCATATATCGAGGGAGGAGGTCTGCACCTGGGCAGTGACTTGGCTTGGAGGAAGAGATTCTGCCTTTACAACCAGAGAGGGGTGAACTGGGATCTCAGATTCAGAGGGGAAAGAAATTTTTTCTGTAGATCCTGGCAAATCAGCCCAAGATGTTTGCAGCTGTGCATGATTCAGTTCCTTTGTTTTCCATATGTCAAGGAGAGAGGTTTGTACTTGGGTGTCCATTTGTGGTGCTTTAATTTTTGCCTCTTTTAATTCAGGTGAAGTCTGTTGCTGATTATCTGCATACCTATGAGATAGATGCCACAAATCCTCCTGAGGCATCTCAGGATCTGAAGTCTGCATCTGAGCATCCATTTGTGACACTAGACGAGACTCTTCTTTTGCTTTCCATAGGTCCAGTAGAGAGGCTTGTGGCAGGATATCCATTTGTGATGGTGTGGCTGACTCTTCTAGTTCAAGTGAAGTCTGCTGCTGAAAGTCAGCATATAAATCTAAAGGAATATCAGTATCTGATGTCTGCACTTGAGCATCACCAGTCTGAGATACAAGAGGGGGTTCTTCCTTTTCCTCTAGTATATCAACAAAGGAAGTTTGTGCTTGGGTGTCCAATTGTTCTTTTTTCCTCCATATATCTGTCAAAGATGTCTGCATTCCAAAATCAGCTTTCAGCTGCTGAGTATGTGCCACTTTTGCCTCCTCTAACTTAGTTTCAGATGTCTGCTGCTGCACGTTAACCAATTCTTTGGCTTTCCATATATCAGGAAAAGAGGTCTGAGCCATATTGTCTACCCGTTCTGCAGGAGATGTGATTCCTTGCTTTGACAATTCACTTGCAGAAGTTTGCACTTGAGCATCCATTTGTTCTTTTACTTTCCATATGTCAAACATTGATGTTTGTGCCTCACTATCAACTACTAATGTAGGAGGCAATTCCACTGTCTTGAGTGAGTCTGATACTGAACTATGCCTCTGGGCATCAGCTAAGTCTCTTGCTTGCCATATTTCAAGCAAGGAAGGTTGTCTCCGAGATTCTGATTGTTTTGGAGAAAGAGATTCTATTTCTTCTGTAGTCAATTCAAGTCCTGGAGTCTGAGTTTCAGTTTCAGCTTGCAGGCGCGATGCCCGCCAACTATTTCCAAATGGTATTTCAACATATGATGTTTGTACCTCACTGTCAACTGCTGGAGACCAAAGATGGTCTCTTTGGAAAGGAGTCTGAGAAGCTGATGTTTGAACTTCTGGAAGTTCATGATACCATTTGCGGATCTGAGCTTCTATTACTTGTGGGGTAATAAGGTATTCTTTCCCTTCTGTTATTTCTTGATTTTCATCCTCAGCCTCAATCAAGGACAAAGAGGATAATTGCTCCTGGAGTTTGGTCTGTGACAAAGAAGAGAGCGCTTTCATTAATTCTAAATCAGATGTTTGCACTTGAGCTTCTTTTTTGAATGATGAGGAAGAAAATGGTGTTGCAGATTCATATTCTGAGGTTGGTATCGCTTGTGCTGAAAAGGGACGTTTCTTCAAATGCTCATCGCTGAAAATTCTGTCTTGGGTTTCAATATCTGACCAAGAGGAAGCCTTCCGCATTAATTCATGACCTGACTGTTGCAACTCAGGTTCAGCCACTGATAGCGAAGAAATGTTCTCTAGAAATTCAGCATGAGAAAGTGGGTCCATGGTCTCAATCTGTGATAGTAAAGAAAGCTTCTTTAACAATTCAGCAGTTGAGGTTTGGACCTGTACACTAGCTTGTGGGTGTAATAAACGCCACTTGTCCCAATGCCGAATCAAAGTGTCAGATGTTTGTGCAGAAGCTTCGGTCAATTGATATGGGAGAGATTTCTTTTCTATGAGCAAAGGAGTTCCCCACTCCTCTTCTTCTTCTAATTCAAGCTCTGATGGCTGTCCCTGGATTTCAGGTGTCTCTATCACTGAAGAAAATGAGGTCTGAACCTGGGCCTCAGCATTCAATCGAGCAGTACGCCAATCATTCCCAGGAGGTGCTTCCACAGGTAAAGTCTGGACTTCAGCATTAGTATATGTAGAGTATAAGTTGCTTGGTTTCACCAGTGATGGCTGGGGAAGCAACAACTTACTCCAGAGCTCATTCTCAATAGAGGATTCATCCTTCTTTTCTGATATATTGTCTGAAAATGAAGTCTGTCCTTGCATGTCTGTCTGTGAAGGAATGCACAAATCAGTAGGTGAAGTCTGTCCTTTAGCCTCAACTAATATTGGCAAAGATGCAATCTTCTCTAACAATTCTAGATACAAAGGTTGGGTCTGGATATACTCCGTCAAAAATTCTTCAGGCTCCCTATCTGATAAGGAAGTAAATGAGGTTTGCACCTCAACTTCCTTTTCTTCAGGTAGTGACAATAGTGATGTTTGTACCTGAGCCTCCATTCTTTCTGGTAATGACAGCAGTGATGTTTGCACCTGAATTTCCTTTTCTTCAGGTAAAGTCAGCAGCGATGTTTGCACCTGGGCCTCCTTTTCTTCAGGTAAAGACAGCAATGATGTTTGCACCTGGGTCTCCTTTTCTTCAGGTAAAGATGACAGCGATGTTTGCACCTGGGCCTCCTTTTCTTCAGTTAATGCTATTAGCGAAGTTTGCACCTGAGCTTCCATTTCTCCATGTAAGGACAACAAAGATGTTTGCACCTGGGCTTTCTTTTCTTCTGGTAAAGAAAGCAGCAATCTTCGCACATGAGCTTCAGCCTCACAGAGTTTTCTTAATTCTGCAAATGAAGTTTGGATTTGGGCATCAGTATCAACTGGGGTTGGGCTCCGCAGGGAGATAAATGAAGTCTGCGCATTAGCATTAGCTTCTGTAGGTATGCTTGAAAATGAAGTCTGGATCTGGAGCTCAGCCTCAGATGATGACTCTGCTTCTACAATGGGTACTGAAATAACAGAAGTTTGCAACTCAACTTCTTTATGTAGTCGTGACCACCGCCATCTGTTTCCTTCTGGAATTTCCACATTAGATGTCTGAACCTCAGCTTCAATATACAAATCATCTTCCTCCTGTTTGGGGAAAACATGATTATCTTGAATTGAAAGTTATCTTTTGGAGTTGAAAAAGATTCTTTTTTGCTTGCAAGAGCCAAAAATCTGGATTTCTACTTAAGGTACTGCTTGAGCTTATACAGGGCTACCCAAGGGAAAGGAACATTAAATTAAATAAATAAAATTGTTTTGTTTTAGCTGCACTGAACTGCTAATTCACATTAACAAATAGAGATCTAGTATTTATGCATGCTAGTTCTTAATCCGGCTTGATTTAAACTAATTTTTCTCAGAAGAATTTTCCGCGATAATACTATCACCAACCTACAACTTCCTACTTCCTTTGGATGATGCCAAGGTATAATATATGTATGTGTGTGTGCATGCATGTATATATGCTTATATTTCATAGTTTTATATAGGAGCGCATCTCAAATACACGATTCTGGACAGTCTGCAACATTAAAATAAGAAACACATTTAAAAATCTAAAATTCATATGAGCAAAGAATCATTAACAACGAACAGCAAATAACTTACAGTTTGGTATCACGGCAATGCAGATGGGGAAATGGCGGGGCTCTGATGAGCCTTGCCAAAACCCCGTCTGGCTAACTGCCGCTGACAGGTCTGCGGACCTACCCTGTCCTGAAGGGACAGAGGGAAAAAGAGGGACCCCTTGGGCGGCCGAGATGAACAGGCAAGTTCCTCGGAGGCAGGAGGCAACCCTCTAAATCAGCAGTGGGGACAGCAGCCATGGCGGCTGCCCCAAGACTGCGACAAATTGGGATAAGCAAAGTACAGAAGGAAGGAAGAAAGGATGAAGAGCTTTGGAGCCGGGTGAGTGACACCAGCCCAGGCGAGAAACAATGCTCTAATGAGGATATTTATAAATAAGACCCCAAGCTTTACTTAGTGGCTGAAGATCTGAGGGGCTTGAAGGTTTTGGAGGGAAAAAAGGGAAAGAAGTTTTAAACCCTTTCAAAACTGTATTTCACCACTGATTGATTGGAGGGAATTGCTTATTAACTAACTAAAGCTTGATACTTGAACTTTTTTCTTAAAACTGAGAACTTGAAAAGAAAAAAGTGAACTAAGGATCAGCCACTTTTAAAAGCCAGACAGAGAGATCAAACGGATTGCTACATAAATATTTCAAAATGGCAATTGACTAAGTGAAAGGGTTCATTGTGGAAATTTGCTTTCCCTGAAAAGAACCTATTTGACTTGCTACGTATGTGGATTATTTTGAAAAGAACTGTGGTTTTTTTGAATTTTGGAGATCCCTATTCTGTCATTTGATGGTTTTACAAAGAAAGGAGAGAGACAATGTTTAATAAACTTTTAACTAACCAGCGCAGCAACAGAAGCTTTAGCGCAGCAACAGAAGTTGAGAAGCAGATTTATAATGGAATCAAAAGGATATGCAGAGTTTTAAGCATGGAAGTATTGACTTTGAATTGAAATACACATGGACAGATTAGGAAAAGAAGCAAAATAGATAAATTGGATAGCAATGTTTGGATGTTTAATTGTTTAAATGGTTCAAAATTTAAATGAGCTTTAAATAAAAATAAGAAGTGTTCATGGTAAATAAAGATAGAAATATTATAAAAATAGAAATGGGAAGTCAAGGTGACTAAAAGTGATATGTTTACAAAAGCATAATTTGTTGTAACATGCTTTAGTTTTAATTTGATAACAAAGTGGTGGATGATAATTATGATTAATTGTCAATGATTCTTGATGATGTATTAAGGTACACAGATGGAAATTACAATTGTGATTATATTTAATATATACTGGAAATGATTAATATTAAGAAATAAATGGGGATACACCCTGGAAGAGTATAGTTGAAACAGTGGATTAAAAATAATATTTGGAAAAAGACATTTTTAATAGGTTAGTAGAATAAAAGTTGGAGTTAATGGAGGAGAATATGCTGAGAAATCAGCCAAACAATGAAATGCTGTTAATCAGCCAAATAATAGGTGGAGTTAAGGAAGAAAATGCTGTTAATCAGCCAAAATAAAAAATGCTATTAATCAGCCAAATAAAAGGGGGAGTTAAGGATGATAATATGCTGAAAACAGCCAAAATATGCTATGCTGGAAATCAGCCAAATAATAGGTGGAGTAATGGAGGAGAATGAGGAGAATATATTGAAGAATAATTATTAACAAGGAGTGAAAAAGAAAATGTTGGGTGATAATTAAAATGAAATGGTAAATTTTGAGATTTCTGTGTAAAAGTTTAAGAATATAACAGGATAGAGTGGGTTTAGAAAATGAGAAAAATATGTTTGGCAGGGAAAGAAGGCAAGAATAAAATTTAAATTGTTACAAGATGCTAAAATGAGGAGTGGCTTTGGGTTACCGAATTTTGAACTATACTACCAAGCGGTTTGTTTAATGTGGATTAAAGAATGGGTAACATTGAAAAACACCAGATTATTGAATTTGGAGGGACCTGATTTGTTGATGGGCTGGCACGCTTTTTTATGGTACAAAGGAACTAAAATATAGGGGTATTTTAGAAGACAACAGATACGTGAAGCTCTGTTTTTGACATGGGAGAGGATTAGAAAATATCACTATTTGAAGATTCCAGTCTGGGTATCTAAAATTGAAGCTTTTTCCTATCCAGTGGTATTCAGAGGGGAACAAATTGTTAGATACAGTGAATTGTTGGATGAAAAGGGTGAACTTAAATTGAAACAAAACTTAGAAAATCAGGGAATTAAGATGGATTGGTTTTCATATATGCAAATATTTTCCAGATATGGAGAAGACTTCAAACAAGAAGGTATTTATAGTGTTTTGACTGGTTTAGACAAGATATTAATGGGTTCTGATGACCATATAATCAAAAAGTTATATGGGTATTTACTTGAAGTAAAATTGGAAGAAGAACAAGTTAAAGAATCAGTGATAGCAGGGGGAAAAACTTTAGGTATAGTATTGATGGCAAAAATTGTGGTCACATAATTATAAAATGACAATGTGAACAGCATATAAAGAGAATATGTATAAGATGTTTTACAGGTGGCATTTACCCACCTGTAAATGCCACCTGAAGAGAATAGCAAGAATGTTCAAGAATAAATCGGAGAAATGCTGGAAGTGTCATCAAACTCCAGGATCTTATTACCATATGTGGTGGACATGCATGGAAGCAAGGATATTTTGGACTAAGATACATAGGTGGTTAGAAAAAATGATAAAGAGACATATTGATTTTAAACCAGAGATATTTTTATTGGGGATTCTACCAGAGACATTGAATGAAGAATTACAATACTTAATTGTGAACATTTTAACAGCAACTAGAATTGTAATTGTCAAAAATTGGAAAGGAGAGAAGATAATTTACTGATGAAGAAATATTAAGAAAATGTTGGACTGTGCTGAAATGAGTAGATTGACAATTGAAATAAGAGAACAAGAAGATAAACAATATTATTTGATATGGGAGATATTTTATCAATGGTTTGACAAAAAAAGTATGGAGATGAGATAGCATATATAAAATGAAACTTTGATAAAATGGTTAAATATTTATCTTCTGTTCAACTGAAGAATAATTGTTACATGATGAGATTTGGGAAATTGTAAGCACGAAATGATTTTGACCGATTGAGATACTAACTATGATTGTTTGTAAGGATGATGTTTATTAAGCTGTTTTCATTTTAACTCAAAAATAAAACTTTGTACAAAAAGAAAAGAAAAGAAAATGAGAAAAATAGAAAGAAATCTTGATCAATAAATTGAAACAAAAATTGAGTTGCATATATTTTGAAATTAAGATTTGGGGTGATAAAATTGTAAGGTAAATATATAGATTAATAGAATAGATTGTTTTTGGTTTAATGTTGATGCTAAAGGGAGCAAGGGATAAAAAATTTAGATAAAGCGGTTTTGAATTTCGATTTATAATTGAACTTATAATTGAATATAAAAAGGAGATTTGTTTTAGTAGGAGATTAGGATGTATGATGAGATAATAGAAAGATTAATTAAGATGTTGAAATTTATGTTAAAATTGTTCGTTTTTCATTTGTTAAGTTAGTGTACCCATTTGTGACTGGACCAAGACTTCGTTCTGAAAAAAAATTTGTTTGGAAAAAATAAGAAAAATTTACAAAAAAAACCCAAACCAACAAACAGCAATTGACATGGCTTCATTAGATCCTGATTAGGAGGAGGAGGAGATATTGGAACTGGGACCATATGATAGGGAAGACACAGTTCTCTCCATATGAATGCAGAGTCCAAGGGCTGAGGATGAGGCAGTTCCAGGGCTGTCTGACAGTTGGGGTGGGGCTGGGTGGTAGCTGACTAGCTAGAGCACAGAAGAAGAGCAGCTGCAGAGATGACAGGCTCCAGATCACCTATGACGAGGAACAGATCCCTCCCCCACCCACCCAATCCATGGGCAAGGAGAGTAGAGTGGAGAGAGGCACAAAGATCAGCGAGGCTGTTGTGAGGAAATAGCCCTGCCCCTCCTTACAAGGAATAGCTGGAGAAGGGTGATCTAACCAGTCACTGGGGAAAGGCGTACTTGTTGGGAACACTCATTTGGTTTGATGTGCACTTCAAAATGTCACTTCACACAAACAACCATTGAATTCCTCAGTCATCATGTTTCCCTCAAGAGCCTAGCAATGAATCCTGCAAAGCTGGAAGCGCTGCAGTTCTGGTAGTCCCTACACCGGATGAAGAATGTGCAATGGCTTCTGTGCTTTGAGAACTACTATCACTGGTTCATGCATCTATATTAAATGTGTGTTAGAAGGGGTGAAATTCCACTGGGGCAAGGTGAAGGATACCTCTGATGCTGTAAAAGCCACCTTCACCTTGGACCCTATCCTGAAATATCCTGATCCGCTGAGGCCTTTTGTGGCGGAAACAGATGCATCAGATATTGCCATAGGGGCTGTTCTAGTGCAGGCTTATGTCCACCCAGATACCCTGTTCCTTTGTATCTTTGATTGTCAGAAGTTGTCTCCAGCAGAAAAGAATTATATCATCTGAGATAAGGAGCTGTTGGCAGTGCAGGCAGCCTTTGAAACTTGGGGGCATTATCTGGAGGGTATCTGGCATTAAAACAAGGTCTGGACCAATCACCGCAATCTGGACCATCTGCAGGTGGCCCATCTCTGAACCAGCAATAGGTCCACAGGTCATTGTCCTTTTCCTGTTTTGACTTCACGGTGGCTCCCAGTGTTTTGTTTTCTGTGGGAAACAGGCCCAAGTTGGAAATAGACCCAAGTGGCTCTTTGAGTGTTTAAGGTTGCCAACCCCTGCTTTAATCAAATGGAGTCGAGGGTCTTTCTTTCCTAAGGGATCAGATTAAGGCAGGTCTTACATAAGACTAGCTATGCAATTGTGGTCAACCCAACTGCATAGCTAGCCTAGAGGAAATTGTCTCTACCATGGGGATCATGCAAACAATGTTGGTTCAAAGGAATGACCAGGAACAGGTTGAAGGCTGGGGGGGGGGGCAACTTTGAAACCCACTCCTGGAGGGCTGGATCTATTTGAGCGGCTGGGGGAGAATGATCCACCAAAACTCCAATGTCCCTCAGGGTCAGAAAAAAAGGAAGAATGGAAAGAGAAACCTGTGTGAGTGACATTCACTGTGGAGGCCATGGCAGCTGCTGGTGAGAGATTTGAGTGGAACTGGAGGAACTGGAGAAAGAATCAATCACAGATGAGCCAGAGCAAGAGGACTGAATACTGGAGGGAGCCATAAAGTTCCTGAAGGGTTAGGGTTAGCATGAGAAGTCTTAGCCCGAGCAGCACATCTCACTGACCAGCTTACTCCAGCCCCCGCAAATGATGGGGCAATTACCTCTGCTGCCACAACAGCGGCAGCAGCAAGCATCCCAACAGCAGCAACAGCAACCCCAATGGCTGGCTCTATAGCCCAGTCTGTACCAACTGCAGGGGCAGGACCAGCACAACAGAAAGGATGCAAGACACGAGCCCTGGGACTAAAGTTCAATGGAGACCCCAAGAAATTGGGGTCCTTCCTGGTGCAGGTTTGGATTTACATGCAAGAGTATGGTCCAGAATTAGTTACCAAAGGGGCTAAAGTGAGTGACCATGGAGGAGATTGCAGCTGAATGGATGGTCACTCTCCACAGTGATGCTGCCTCGGAGCTGAGAAACTTGACTGCTTCATGGTCACACTTCAGGAACACTTCAAAGACCCTTCAGCAATCGCAAAGCCAGAGACCACATAAAGACCATCAGCCAAGCAGCAATGAGTAACTGAGTACACCCAGGAGTTTCACAACCTGGCTTGTCAGCTAGGCAGAAGACATTTTCATCAGATGTTTCTGAGATGGGCTAAGTGACAAGGTCTACAACACCTGCATTTCCAGAGGTACCCCCTCATAGTTGGCATGTCCTAGCAGAAGAAGTGGAAATCAACCTGGCTCGATCCAAATACCATCTGAGTTGTGGATGGCAAAGGTCCCTCCCTGAAAAAAGAGGCCCCAAAACTGGTGCCAGGTGAGCAGAGCCTATGCCAATGATCCACTGGCTGCTTCAGGTGTGGGAAGGACAGGCATCAAACTGCTGATTACCAAGCTATACATCCAACCCAGAAGACAATTCATGATCCTGCCAAAAATTCAGTAAAACTCCCACTTCTGTGAATCTGTGAGACCGCGCTGAAGGGAATAGAAGCTGTAGACTTCCCCTCTCACCAAGGAGAGCAGAAGAACTCTGAATGACCTGATGGACAGTTAAGTGGAAACTGAATCGGATTATGACAATGATCCCAATCAACCCAGTAATGATCCCCATAGAACTGGTGGTCTGATCCTTGGGATGCAAAGGGAGGGTAGTAGCTCTCCCGAACTTGGGGTGCACCAGATGTCTGTTCAACCCTGCCCTTCTTGAGAAACTGGGTGTGAGACTCAAACAATTTAAAGTGCCCATAGCTTTTTGCCGGCTGGATGGATCAATGGCAGGAAGGATTCCAGCAACATTTATTATCGAGCCAATAGAGAAGGATAGGCACACACACACAGACCCTGAGTTTCATTGTAGCCCCTGGCATGGAAAGTCCTCTTGTGTTAGGACTCTCTTGATTCCAGAAATGGTACCCTATGTGAACTGGAGGAAGATGGTGCTAAAGATCCAGTGGGCCAGCTGTGAAGAGGGTGGTGAGAAGGGCCATCAAAAGCCTACTCCTAAACAGCAGTGGGTGAAACCAAAAAGGGAGGTAGGAGCAAAAGACTGTCACCAAGGTGATCCTTGGATCCCCAAAAAGTACAGGATGTCTTCTGTGAGAAGAGGTCAAATGTGCTCCCAACCCACCAGACAAATGACTGTTCCATAGAAATCCTACTGGAGGATTTCCAAATTATACAAACCTAAATTGCATTCCATGACCCCTAGGAAACTGGAGAAATTGTGGACTTTTGTAATAAAAAATCTGAAGCATAAATTCATCCATTTATGCATGGACTATTGTGGACTTAATGCTGTTGAAAACTCCCCCTCATGAAGGACATGCTAGCCAAGGGGAAGATCTTCACCAAGTTGTATTTGTGGGAGGCATACTACTGAGTGAAGATCAAAGTGGGGACAAGTGAAAAATGGTTTTCAATTGGCCTTTAGGATGTTTCGAATTCTGGATCCTCTCTTTTGGACTGCAAGGGGCCCCTTCTGTGTTTATGCAGCTAATTAACAAAGTGCTGCATGAACACTTGAACAAGGGAGTGTTAGTTTACCTGAATGACATTTTAATTTATACTGAGGCCCTTGGCAGAACACATAAAACTATTCAGAGCTATGCTCAAGAAGCTTTGAGCTGCCAAATTACATGCTAAGCTGTCCAAATTTAAATTCTACCAGAATAAAATTAACTATCTGGGCTACCGTATTTCCCACGAGGTGATAGAGATGGATTGCAAACAGGTGTGAGCAGTGCTAAAGTGGGTTCCTCCACACACCTGGAAGCAACTACAAAGCTTCCTGGGATTTGCAAGCTTTTACTGCCAATTTGTTCCCTTGTTTGTCTGGATAGTCCTCCCCATCACCAATCTACTAAAGACAAAAGGGGGAGGGGAAACCCAAGCCCAGCCAGCCACTTAAATGGACTATGGAATGCTATGCTGCATTCAAAAAGCTTAAGCAGCTGTTCACAGCAGAGCCAGTGCTGACCTCAATACCCCTTCACCCTTCAGGCTGATGCAAGTGACATTGTAGTGGGCATGGTGCTTCTGCAGGAAAACAAGGGGTCCTACAGCTATGAGCATGCACTTCTGAAAAGCTAAATGACATGGAACAGTTTTGGAGAAGGAATGCAGTGCACTGGACACTCCTAATTTGGAGGCATTTTCTAGAAATGGAGAAAACCTCATTGGAAGTATGGACTGACCCTAAAAATTTAGAAGCCTTGAAAAAACCCTGGAGACTATTGCCCAAACAGGCCAGGTGGGCCCAGTACTTTAACCAATTCAACTTCAATTTACAATACCTCCCGGGGGCAGGGGGGAGGACTTTCTAGCAGATGCTTTATCCAGGCTGATGCAATACAATAGTTCAAAGCAAGAGATGATTAGATTTGTCATAACCTCCTGACAACTGGACAGTCCCAGTCACCACCCAGGCACAGGCCAAGATGAAAACTAGCTGATGATTTGAAGGGCGCTCTAAGGGCAGTTTTGGAGGAGGATAATTTGGTTCCAAATGCACAAGGGGGAATATATAGTGCAAGATGGTCTAGCTTGGGTGGGAGCCAAACTATATGTTCCACAAAGTCAGTGATTAATGGTTCTACAAAAAAGCAGGGCATTTTGATTTCATAAATACCCTGCACCTAATCAAGTGGCAATTTTGGTGGTTGCCACTGAAGATGGATATAGAGAGCTATCTGACTAGCTGCCCCATTTGTGCCTCTTTCAAAAGGCGGTAAGAGAAAACACCCAGGCTTGTCCAGCCAATAGCAGAATCTAAAGTCTCTTGTTGTCCATACTGTATTGAATCACTTGGAACAACAGGGGACATATGCAAGGCTGTTATTTATGGATTATAGCTCTGCCTTAACACCATTTTAATCAATAGGTTGTTTTTTAAAATGTCCAGTTTGGGTATAAATCAGAGGATTTGCTTGTGGATAAGGGATTTTCTGACAGGTAGGCCACAGTAAGTAAGGATAGGATCTCACCATTCCTCTACTCTGATATTAAGCACAGGAGCCCCCTAGGATCGTGTGCTAAGCTTTTTCCTTTATTCCTTGTACACACATGACTGCACCCCACTGTATAACACCAACACAATTATTAAATTTGCGGATAACACAATGGTGATGGGGCTCATTAATAAGAAAAATGAGTCTGCTTACAGAAAGGAGGTACAAGAGCTGACATTGTGGTGTAATGAAAATAATCTTACACTTAACACCACAAAAACTAAAGAACTTATAATTGACTTCAGGAGGAAAAGAGATGTACATCTACCACTGTACATAAATGGTGAGGAGGTGGAGAGGGTGGGTAGTTTTAAATTTCTGGGCACTTATATCTCGGAGGACCTCTCATGGACTATGAATGCTAACATGCTTGTGAAGAAGGCATAGAAGAGGCTGTACTTCCTGAGAATGCTCAGGAAGAAAAATCTATCTCAGCATCTACTTCTGTCCTACTATCGCAGCACCATTGGGAGTATTCTGACACACGGTATTCTTGCATGGTATGGCAGCAGCTCTGTGGCGGACAAAAAAGCTCTACAGAGAATCATTAAAACTGCCCAGAATATTATCAGACCCAGCTACCAGCCCTAGACAACATCTTCGAATCTCACTGTTTGAGGAAGTTGCATAACATTCTCAGAGACTCTTCCCATCCTGCTTACAATCTTTTTGGACTGTTGCCTTCTGGCAGAAGATACAGAACAATTAAATGTATCGGACCACACATTTTCTGAATAGTTTTTATCCCAGAGCTATAATTGCACTCAGCAATGAACTAAAGGGCCACCGTCAATGAACTGTTGGACAGTATTACTTGGTCTGTTGTGTGGATGTTTGGGTGGTTTTAGGGATGGTTTTAGGGGTGGGAAATTGTGGTGGGTGGGAGTGTGTTTGGGAATTATGTGTGTGGGACCTGGTCTTTGGGTGTCAAGTAAATTTCGTTATATGAGTATACTGTGCATACATATACAATGACAATAAAGTTTATTTATTTTATTTATTTAAAGTCCAATGGAAAGAGATATCAATGGACTTTATAGTAGAACTGTCCCAAAACTCGGGTAATACAGTAATTTGTATGATAACCGACTTGTTTTCCAAGAAAATGCACTTTATACCCTGTCAAAAAATCCACTCCATGCACACTTTGGCTAAACTATTTGTGCAGCATGTCTACCAGTTGCATGGTGCTCCAGAAAAAATAATCTCAAATCAAGGAGTTCAATTCACTTTGCAGTTTGGGCAGAAGTTCCTAAAACCTTTGGGGATCACTCAGGGGCTCAGCTCCTCACATCATCTGGCTACTAACGGTTGCTGTGAACGTGCAGTTAGCATCCTGCATGTCTCAGATATTATATAAATTACCATCAAGACAATTGGACAGACTTCCTCCCTTTAGCGGACGTCACCTACAATTTTAATTTGTAATTCTATTGATATGTTTTTAATGTTATTTACTTATTTTGGTTAACCAACAGCATTTATATTCTGACTATTGGAAGTAGAGGAAATTATAGTACAAAGACATTAGCAACATTACTTATTCTGATCCTCAAAAATTATCCATAGCTAGAAATGATGGATTTGATTCATTAATAAAGCTCTCATTAATAAGCTTCATAAATATTTCCCTACAAGCTAATGATTTTGAACTAAAGTAAAAGTTGGGCAGAAAGCTAAGCATTCTTTCTGCCTTCCTGTCTTCAATTCACAAGCTCATTTTCCTTTCACATATATACGAAAACATAAAACAATAATAGTCATACTGGTCATGAAAGAAAATAAATACACTATGAAGGTAACACCTTCATTAAACCAATTGAAGTTCATAAAATAGTTGAAGACTTTCCAGTTTTCAATAACTAGTTAGGTAAAGTAGAATTAAAAAGAGAGAGTTGGGGCACTGAAGAAAGCTCAGCTTGCATTTCTAACCCACATATGCACTGTTTGCTTTTTGTTTCTTTAGAGATCTTAACCTCATCTCTAAGGAAGAGGTACTACAAAGATCAGATGTAGAACACCTACTGAGAATTGTGAATGAACTTCGAATGTGGCTTGTTGGCCATATCTTACATATACCTAAAGACAAGCATTCAAAAATTGCACTACTTTGGATGCTTCCTGGAGAAAAGTGGAAATAAGGCCAGCCTCAGAAAATAGGGTGCCAAACATTTAAGAAAGATTTTAAGATTATTTACGCCCCTTGCAATGATGCCAAAGAGGCTGCAAATGATCAAAACTATTGGAAAACACTTGTTGCCCAAATTGCTCTGCACAAGATCTAATGATGATGACGTGCACTGTTGAAAAATTATTCCAAAACTGAATTTATCTGGGTAAAGACAAAATAATCATCTGCAGATTTTCAAGAAAACAAATCAATTACTCAGTGATAAAGTTTAAAAAGGAAGATAGTTCCCTAGTTACCAATCTCTACAAAATCTGACACTGCATATATTGTTTCAATGCCTAAGAAACTTATTCATCACAAGCAAAAGAAAGTCTCAATAAATTCTATTTAAGTTTGGCAAACATTCATTCAGCCTTGTGTATCTCCAAATTTGGGGATCATATTTCTATCTGAAATATTGAAGTGAGTAAAAGGTAATAAAAAA
This sequence comes from Coluber constrictor foxii, assembly GCA_038048745.1. Taxonomy (NCBI): domain Eukaryota; kingdom Metazoa; phylum Chordata; class Lepidosauria; order Squamata; family Colubridae; genus Coluber; species Coluber constrictor. Next base: position 88,685,734 of record CM075961.1, on the reverse strand, counting down.
ATAATTATTCCAAAGGAAGGTTTATATTTATTTTTCTCTTCCCTTTTCTCGTACTATAGAAACCACCACTTAGCTAGGCAGGAGAGGAAAAAATGATTTTCTAATGAAAGTAACTTCTTGCCAGAATCATTTGGGAATCAATTTATCAATAGAATCAACTCTCAAACTTTAAAAAGAGACATTATTGAAGTAGATGTTGCTGTGGTTTTTAAATATAAAAAGCAGTCATCTATTTTTATTTATTTTTATTTATTTATTTTATATAATTTCTATGCCACCCTATTTCCATACGACTCAGGGCAGCTCACAACAAATAAAAAAAACCCCAATAAAACATAAAAAACATACAGAAAATGCATAAATGTATAATTATATAATTTAAACATATATTAAAACCCATTAAAATAATCAGAAAACCCTTCTCAGTCCAGGCTGGGCGATGACAACAGCCATGTTTTAAATTCACGGCGGAAGGTGCGAAGGTCAGGAGCCAACCGAAGCCCCAGGGGGAGTTGCTTCCAAAGAGTGGGCGCACCCACAGAGAACGCTTTATCCCTGGGGGCCGCCAGCCGACATTGTCTGGCTGACGGCACCCGGAAAAGGCCCTCCCTGTGAGAACGCACCAGGCAATGGGAAGCCGTTGATGGCTGCAGATGGTCCGACAAATATCCTGGACCTAAGCCATGTAGGGCTTTATAAGTCATCACCAGTACCTTGAATCTCACCCGGAGGGCAACCGGTAACCAATGCGAGTCACGCAGGAGAGGTGTAACATGGGAGTATCGGGACCCTCCCATCACAATCCGCATGGCCGCATTCTGCACCAGCTGAAGCCTCCGAGTGGTCCTCAGGGGCAGCCCCAGGTAGAGAGCATTACAGTAGTCAAGACGGGAGGTGACTAGCGCATGAGTAACTCAAGTTTTAACTCAAGTTTTAAATATAAAAGGCACCAAACAGATATTATCACAATGTTTTCCCAATTGCAGTGACTTCATTGCCTGCTCATTTCCAATTTGGAGGAAAACACTGTAAAAGCTAGCTTCTTTAGTGGATTACCTCATGGCGGTCTAGCTCCAGGTCTGGCTCAGACAACTCTGAAGAAGATTTGAAGTGATCAGGCCCAATAATATTAATGCTGAAATACATAAGATACACAAAAAATTTCATAGAGGTATAAATCAGCATAGAGGAAAGTTTTAAAAGCTCATTATAGAGTTAACAAAAGAAATACTTATAAATTAAATTATTCTAAATTTAGTTTTAAAATAGAAGAATTTGTAATTACTGCAAAAAAGAAAAGAAAAGAAAAAAGGGGAAGGGGAAGGAAAGGGCTCGCTACTAACTTTTTAAGCTAAAAAGAGGTATAGCTATATAAATAAAACTTGGAATGAATCCAGAATTGAATTTCTTAATATTAACAGTCCATTCGAATATTACTTAATTGCCTCCTTTAAGGCATTGCATCAGTTTATTGAAAATAAAATAAATGTTTAAATTAATTTGAATTAGGGGTAAATATATAAGTTTATTAATAGAAGAACTGTCCTGGATGAATAGAACCCTCAACAGCCTGACTATTATCTGTTGACAATTACATCACTTTAAACCATGTTGTAGAGAAATCTCATATATTATCTCTACTGTATTGATTTGAAAGCTAGCTTTGATTCTATTCAAGAAATAAAAACTATTCTAAACTGGTTCTGATTTACAGTACAAATCAGTCTAATTATTCCATACCACCACTGATTTTTAGAACTCTTGTTTAGACCAGACTTCCACAAAATAGTTCTTGGACTGTTGGATAAAAATCAATTTAAAAAAACAACAAAATAAAATAGTTAAAAAGGAAAAAAATGAGTGGAATTGTGCAGGAAATGGATTTTGATCTCCTGCACAAAATGTACTTTGATCTCTTTCAAAATACAAAAGACATTATGAATAAAGGATTTAAGGAGATTATGGAGGAAATGGAAAATGCCATACAAGGGATGATGAGTACAAATCAAGACGCCCAGGAAAGGAAGGAGTCAAAAGAAGAAAGGAAAAAGGAAGAAGACAAACAACTGATAACAATGAAAATAATAGTGATTGATGAATCAAACCAGGGGGAAAACATATTAAGAGAGTTGGAAGATATGTTTGAAATGGAGGCAGGGATCTGGGTAGAAATTAAAAAACTAGGCAGTGGAAGAGGGTAGAGGTGCGAGGAACACCTAGATTGGACATCCAAGAAATAGACGTAAATGGAGATGTAAGAGAGGAATTTTGGAGGCAAGTCAAAAAAAAAAAGCATAGCAATTAAAGTATTGAAGCAGGCAAGAGACAATGGATAGATGATTTTCTTGTTCATCATTGTTCTGATTCACTTTTCTTTTTCCCTCTCTTTCTTTTAAAGAATAACAGTTAAAGTATGAAGTGGGCAAGAGATGATTCCTTTTTTTTTGTTATTGTTCTGAGTTGCTTCTACCCCTTCCCTTTCTATTCTTTTTTTTTTCCTTTAGGCAGGTGACATGATTAGAAGTTAGACAGGAAAGAAAAAGTTTCTTAATAAAAGGTGACATGATTAAAAGCTAGAATATGTGACAGAAATAAGGGGAATATTAATGTATACATTTTTATTTTATAAAATGAAAGTAATAATGAGAAAATGTGGAATAATTGAATAATGATAGACTGCAACCTAACTTAGATGTGTATTGTTATTATTTGTTTGTTTGTTTGTTTGTTTGTTTTTCAATTTATAAACTGCCCTTCTCCTTGTGGATTCTCCTTGTGAACAGCCAGAATAAAACATGATATACAAAAATTAAAACAATTAAAAAATATTAAATATTTTCGGCCAACAATTAAAACAGTCCAATTTAAAATCAATTCCAATTTAAAACAGAGGATGGGATCAAGCCAGCCCAGCTAGATGAAACAAATGGGTTTTAAAGGCCCGATGAAAAGTCCGGAGGTCTGATATCCTGCGTATCTCTGGGGGTAGGTCATTCCAGAGGGCGGGTGCTGCCTCAGAGAAGGCTCTCCCCCTGGGGGGGTCACCAGCCGACATTGTCTAATTTCCATTAGAAATACATAAATTGATTGAATGTAATAATTATGTTTAATCTGATCAATTTCATTTGTATTGGAATGTATGGTGCTCAAGTGCCACACTGTTCATGCATTGATTTGACATTTTTATAACCTGGCTCAGGGGTTCATTCAGTCCTCTCACTCAAGGATCGCAGCTCCTGTCCTGTTCAAAGAGAAGGACGGGACTATGTGCTTATGTATTAACAGTGTATGTGTTGAGAATATGTACCCTCTGCCTCTGATGAAAGATATGTTGGCCCACTTGAACTTTTCTTTTTCCCAATCTTTCCTTACTTCTCTTCCACCCCTTTCCCCCCACTGCTTTCCCTTTTATATTTTGTATCTTATCTTATAACCTACTAAAATGTTTAAAATTTGAAGTACTAAAAAAAGAGAGAGAGAGAGGAGTAGTCAGTGTGTTCTGGAGCTCTGGATCATCAATAGGTAAGTGAGCCTGTTAGGTCCCTGGGGAGGTGGGGAGGAGGGGGAAACAGGCAGGGGGAATGTTGTAGTGTCTCTGCGATAGGTCGTAAGAGTGAACGACTGCAGTGGTGCTGCAATATTTGTACCTTTCGGGACTGTGTCATAAGTACTTTTAGGGAGTGGTGTTGTGACTTTAAAGCATTACTAAGTAAATTGTCATAACTTGAGGACTGTCTGTATAACACCATCTGTAAAGTCTACTTATCTTTAACAGACTGTTTCTCTATCAATCACTATAATAGAGTGTACACTCATTAATTTGACTTTTTTGTTTTATGTCAATGGAGATTCACAGTCATCCAGGTCATGGTTGTCCCAAAGGTGCTTTTTAAGAGGCAGCTGCACTTTCTTGTTTTTCTTTGAAATCGTTTCACTTCGCATCCAAGAAGCTTCTTCATCTCCGACTGGATGGTGAGGAATGGAAGGATTTATATTCCTAGCATTTACATTCTTTTAGAGAGTCATTAAGGCCACTTGGAGGTTTATCTGTGTACTCTGGGCCACCTGAGTAGTGCAAATGGATGTGGAGCCTACTTGAAACTGCTGAAAGGACTGTGTTATAGACTAGGGATTGATTATGCCGTATCCTTTCCCCTCTGTTGAGAGAGGGCTGTTCAGTTTTGACACAAATGGCCTCTTTGATCCTCTTTCAAACCAGCAGTCTTCTATGTACTTTGCTGTCCTCAAAAGAGCGAAGAGTATATAAATCTAAGTGTTATTGCTATATGCCATGTTGCTCAGTTTATGTCTGGGTGTTTTATCTTTGGGGAGACAAACTTCTGCCTTAGTGTATTCTTGGTTTTAAAGTGTGCATGTATGTTGTATTGGCTGAAGATCATCTTGAGCTTTTCAGATATTCCTGAATAGAATGACAACATCGCTTCATTTATTATTCTCTTTTTTGTCTGTTAAGGAAAGAGCTCCTGCTGGGTCTTTTTTGGGATTTGATGAAGGCCCACTCAGGATAACCACATGTTCTGAGGGCTTCCTTAATCTGTTTTAGTTCTTTTTCTTTCCCATCTTTGCTGGTTGTCAGACCTTCAGCTCAGAGGTATAGGCTTCCGATAACTCCCATTTTGTACTCCAGTGGGTAGTGAAAATCAAAATGTAAATATTGATCTCTGTATATAGGTTTTCTGTAAACTTCGATGTTAAGGCTCCTGTCTTCCTTAATGTATACTGTACAGTTCGGGAAGTCTAGACTATTTTTCTTAACATCTTCCCATGTGAATTTGATGTATATCTGTTGTGAATGCTTGGTATGTTTGGGGAATGCTTCCAATTCCTGTGTTTTGATCTTGACTCAAATGATTTTGTTTTATTATCTTTCACACTAGATTTATCTCACAAGCAATTTTTTGAGAGCCCGACAAACAAGAGAAAAAGTATATCTATATATCCAATGCATATAGTGGACTATTATGTAGTCCAGTATTATACTGTAACAATAATAATATCTGAGGCAAACTTCTAAAAGGTGCCATTGAATGTTAAAGAGGGATGGATCTTACCAAGATGACGACTGAGTTTCTGGTGGAACAGCACAACAGAAAAATTTTCTCCAACTGCCTATAAAACAGATGGAAAACAATTTTAAGAAAACATTTTTTAATCTGCATTTCATTAAGAAAGCATCCCAGGTCATAAAAAGAAAAAATAAAAGTAGCCATTTTGTGAGAGTGCTGGTAACTTAAGATTCTAAGAGCATTCATCTGATCCCAAAGGCAAACTTTTAAAAATAGTAATAAAATGCCAAATTTCCTGGCACACATTACACTCATACGTCATAAAAAGTATTCCAGGTGGTGTCTAATACACAATAAATAGTTTTACAGTTGTCTATTTATGAATGATTTTTTAAATAAGACAGTCAAATAATGATCAGAAGAAACAATAAGCTGCCTATAGCAATGATGGCTAACCTTTTTTTCCTTGGCAGCTGAAAGCATGTGCAATGCCCCCCCCTGTTCGCCCCACCCCCTGCATATGCATGAATGACCCTCCTGCACTCCCCCTGCCTTCCTAAATGCGTGACTCCCTGTGCCCCATTTTTGGCCTAGCAGGCCTCCCTGAAGCCTCCTGGGACCAAAAATGGGCTGTGGGGGTGGTGGTGCACATCCCCACAGCCTGTTTTGGCCTAGCAGGCCTCCCTGAAGCCTCCTGGAAATAAAAACAGGCCACAGGGGACATGCTGCAGCCCCCTGCCCTGCACATATGTGCGCGATCCCCTATGCATGCGCACCCTCAGGTGCTCCCCACACATGTGCATGCATCTTCCGCATGCGCGGCAGACCCAAAAATCAGTTGTCCAGCAGGAGGCACACATGCATGCATGGTGGAACTGACCTAGGGCAACGGCTCACATGCTGACAGAGTTGGTTCCGTTTGCCACCTTCAGTACACGTGCCATAGGTTTGCCATCATGAGCCCATACTATTGTAAAATGCAGGACAAATGTAGTTCAGTCATGTGTTGTTTAAAAAAATCATTCATATATATCCTATATCCATGATGATGAACCTATAGTGTCCTCTCTATGGGCACATGAGCGTTCAACCCAGTTTAGTTCTACCTTGCATGCGCGTGCCTCCTGCCAGCCAGCTAGACTTTGGGTCTCTGAGGCGCATGTGTTGTTATCTGCCAGCAGCCTGCAGAGCTGGCAGCGGAGCCGGACAGCGATGAGGCTGAGGAAGAATATGGGCCAGTCCTGAAGGCTGGGGAAGGCCTGGATGAGGGCTTTGCGTCGGAGGCAGAGATGGGGCCAGGGCCATTGGGGAGTGATGTGTGGACTTCGGAGCCTCCAGAGGCTGACAGTATAGAGGCAGAGGAACAAAAAGAGTCTGTTCCTAGTGCACGTATGAGAAGAGCTGCCAGAAAGCAGGAGATTATTAAAGCAGAGAAGACTATTCGGGAGTAGGGCCAAGAGATGATTGGCCCCTCCCATAAGGCTTAAAAGACCAGCAGCAGCTCTTGGCTTCTTTGTCAGAAAACAACATTGAGAGAATTGGTTCTTGTTTCACTGTATTCATTTCTTGTCGGCGTCTTCTGCTTCTGCTTGGCTTTTGCCAAGAAAAGCCTTTGGCAGATTGCCTAATTATTCCAAGGTTGGTGATAAACTGAGGAGTAGTGTTTTGAAGAATTTGCTTTAATTTAGTTTGGACTACGCTGAGAATGAGTTAATTGTCAACTATTCTAATAAAGTCTGTTTTCAAACTGTATTTAATACTAACTACTTGGGCCTGGGTCACAACAGCATGCGCTGGGGCGGGGCATTCGGGGGGCCCATGGATGGGTACATGCGGGGGTCACAAGTGCATGTGCAGGACGTGTGCGGGGGGCCACATGTGCATGCATGGTGGGATGCACCTGAGGGGGCTGTGCACATGCAAAAGGGGCAAGGTGGGATGGCATGCGCACATGTACAGGGGCATGCACACACAAAGGTGGATTGCATGGGGAACCGCATGCACATGCACGGGGGTGTGGAGTGTGCAGGGGCCACGCAGGCATGTTTGGGCTGCATGTGGGGCCTGCACGTGCATGCATTAGACACTTGGTCCAGAAAAGCTTAGCTATCACTTTCCTAATAACTACTTACTATATGCCATTAACACAGATTCTTTTAGAAATGATTTTTACTGAAGTTTAAAAATAAAAATAAAATATAAATAATTAATAATAATGTATGAAACTAATACAAACTAAGATAAATACAGAACAGGTATAAAGGAAAAAAGGGGGGAATGTGAAAGGAAGAAAATATGTAAAAGAACAAAAGGTTTTGTGTTTGTTTGTGTCTGTATTTTACTTCCCCCTTCATCAAGACAAATACAATTTCAATCGCATCACCTTCTATAAAATGTTGATCACATAATTCATCTTTTTATCTATTAATAAATATTAAAGCCTCATCATTTAATCTTAAATCAGCAAAAGACCATTACAACCTACAAAAACAATACACACACATTTCTAATAGTAAGTTTCTTATTCTTTTCATTTATTTTATACGATAACTTAGAATTTTCTATATAAATCTATCTGTAAATAAATCTTTAAAGCCTCATTTTTTTAAGTTTCAAAAATAATTCTTTAAAATATACCAAAAATAATAAAATGTTGAAATTGAATCTCAATATACCATAAATTTCTTTGCATTTTCTATTCATCTGTCAGAATAATACCGTAGTTTACCACTTTCTCTTAAGATACAATAAAAAAAAACCTTTCTTCTTCATAATATCGATAAAGAAATTTTAAAGCCTCATCATTCAGTCCTAGTTAAGAAAAAAACCATTAAGCTATTCGAAGAAAAATATAATATACATTTCAACTATGGTTAAATAAATCAACTTTATAAATTTTTCTTGGTACATTTAAAAGATATGATGTTTATTTATTTTTTTAAGTAATGTCCCAAAAATTTATTTCTTTTAATTTTCTATCTTTTGTCAGGAACTCCTTGAGAATACATCCCTTTCAAGTCCAAAATAAAAAAAAATGTCCAAGTCATTCTTCTGATCTGAAATCCAAACATCCAAGTCACACATGGATTATTATTTGTGCATCTCTTTTTAACTATTAAAATATCAACCAGTTTCATTTGTGAATCTTGTGTTAAGTTCTTTGTCGCTATCATTCTTGTACATTTTAAAATCTATATTCAAAGCAGCCTGTATCCTCTATATCTCCAATTTTGAGCCCATCTGATAAAAAATGTTCTCAGTACATTGCTGGTAAATATCCTTGAATTCTGCCAAATCTTTCTCCATTCTACATTAGAGTACATTCTCCTTTAATTACAATCTTTAGTTCTTTCTGGTTGTCTTTAGTAACCAGCGTTCTTATCACGTTTTTCTCTAATCCACCATATTTTCCCAGGAAAAGACTTCTTACATTTAAATTCTTGTCCTACCCTCAGGTGCTTTGGAGAATACATCAATCCCCTCATCTCTTGATAGCTGCTCAAGTACCTGAAGACAGGTATCATGTCTTTGATAAGCTAGACATGCCTAGTTCCCCCAAGCATTCATTGTAAGGTTTAGCCCATTATCGTTACTCTTTTTAGAATCACAACATGTAGCATGTTGTATCATAAGGACTAGAATTGGATGCAGTATTCCAAACATGGCAGTATAATGCAGTATCGAGCAGTACTATCACTTCTCGCAGATGTATGTTGATTTTCTACAAATGAATCAATAGAGAACGTTTCTAAAACCCATGTTAAGGAAAGCTTTCAGACAAGAAACTACAAGAAGCAGATTTGGCTATATTGGAAGAAAAACTATGGTTTCATTTAAATAATTACCCATTATGCCTGAAACTGCCTATTAAATCAGAAGTTATGTCATTGAGTGACATTGTTATGCAAATGACATAAATGATGCAAACACAATCAGAGCCCAGCTGCTGTATCTAAACTCTGTTATATCAGAGTCCAATAAGTCAAAGTTTTATTATATTTTAAAACCATAACAGCTATGAACTATTAAGGCTACCTCAGGAATGTTGTAGAGATAAGATGAAGAAGCATCTGAGCAAAAAGTAGTTGTTTATATCACAAAAGGATCCTCTTTTAAATAGTTACATTGTTCCACACAGTTCATCTGCCAACTTCATAGTTTCAGCATTGCCAGCCTTTAACCCTGATCCCAAAATACTGGATGTCAACCAATCAAACTTTTGTAACATCTTCTGAATAAAAAGATCTGGAGATCTCAAAACTCTGTATTTGTGATTTTTCCATCAGCCTAATAATTGTTTTAACTTTAGAATGATTTTGTTTGTATTTATCTGTTCAGATTTACCTCCCAGCTTTCTTCCAGGATCTCTGAACTATTATTTATCGCTGGCAATAGCCTTCTAATGTAAGTGGACTTATGACTGATCCATAGCACCAGAGAACTTTGTAGCTGCTTCATTTTTGCTAATTATGGAAGTTTTCTTGAGAGGATCAGGGGTCAGAATATGTCAGCTTTTCCTCACCCCCTTTTTATCTTCTCAACAACTCCTGAAAGCTGGAAACAAGATCTGAGTTAGCTAATCTTGATTCAGACATAATGACGTTTGATCTGGTAAATGAATACCCAGAGAATTTCTGGGTTAACTGAAATCGGCTTTCAAGTTGTCTTCAGATTCATATTTGAACGCTTCGCCAGTACACCAAATCGCCTCTGCGTTTCGAAGCCATCCTATAACTGAGAGGTCTCTATAGAGAACTCTCTATAACTCAAGAGGTCGCTCTTAGTGGTAATAAACCCGTACTTGGACCTTTCATGCTCGCACATTAGCAGCCCAATTCTTCCCGCGGGCTCTCCACGTGTGTCGCTCACCTTTATTCTTCCCCATGCTTTCAACACTCACTGTATTCCCGCATGTAGTTGGTAACACGGCAGCAGCAGAAAAGTGCTGTTTGCTAGCTTTCTCCGGGCCCGGCAATGAGCGCCCCCAGCATCGCACCTGCCTTACCAAGGCACGGTACCGCCAGACGGCAAATCCGACGTCACGGGAAGCTTTTTGACATCATGACTCCGGGATTGTCTCCCAGGCCATGCCGCTGCTGCCCTTCTCCCGGTGGACCCGCCACTGCTGTGGCGAGCCCCTCCAAAAACAACATCTGCTTGTTTGTCTCCTGGGAGAATGTTCTCTTCGTTGAAGCATACTTCCCTTCATTAGCCTAGAGGAGCTGGGAAGAAGGCTAATGAAGGAAAGTATGCTTCGACGAATGTTGGAAAAGGCGGGTGGAAAAGCCGGAAGACGAGTTGACTAACTGGGCGCGAAGCAGGGCTCGGAGCCTATTTTCATCGACCTTGCACTCCCCTTTCCCCCCCCCATCCCCCAAGCCTTGTTCTTAGGCAGAGAATGGTGCCTTTAGATGCCTTCAGTAATTTAGCTTTGGACTTTTTGAGGGGTGGAAGGCTGGGAATAACGCCTCGTATTTTTTACAGCAGTTCAATTTATTTTATTTTTTATTTATTTATTTATTTTGTCAAATATGTACAAGAAAACAGATATAAGTATAAACATGGACATAGAAAATGAGTACAAATAAATCGGGACAGTAGGACAGGAATGGTATGCACGGCGGTGCACTTACGCAAGCTCCCTTTACAGACTTCTTAGAAATGGGGTGAGGTCCACAGTAGACAGTTTAAGGTTGAAGGCTGTGAGGGTTTGAGGATGTAACAACTGAGTCAGGTAGAGCATTCCAGGTGTTGACCAGTGTTGCTGAAGTGGTATTTTCTGCAATGGAATGTGGAGCAGTTTACCTTGAGTTTATATTTATTATTTTTATTGAGGTTGAAGCTGAAGTAGCTGTTGACAGGTAGAACGTTGTCGCAGACGATTTTGTGTACTATGCTTAGGTCAGACCATAGGCCAATAATAATAACTGATACTAATCAATGGATTAGTATTTTTCATTCATTTCATATATCACAAGTTTTGTTTCATAACAAAACTGGATATGGGGAGTCAGGCTGCTCAGCTACATGCAAATCCACATGATTGCAACAATAGAGAGTTCCTTCAATGTCCACTAGATAGGAGCGTGGTGCCACCTGTTGTAAACAAATACTCATTTTCCAGCGACCTATTCAATTTCAGTTAGCAGTCTCATGGATTTGTTCCCCAATATTTAATTGTGGCAAATCTCTGGCTGATTTGTCATATCTTGCCTTTAGTACTTGTCTCTTAAATCGTAACTTTTCTGAGAGCCCTGGTATCACAGAGGGCTCAAGCAGCTTATTTGCCACTGGTAAGGAGATCTTTAGCCTCCTTGACATCAGTTTCTGTGCCTGATGTCCAAGCCCTCACCTGGAGTATTTTTCCAATGTAGAATGGCTTTCCATGGGTCTTTACCATCACTACGTGCTTTCTTGCATAAATTCTTAACAATCTTCACAGCTGATTCAGTTTTCCCATTAGCTTGTGGATGCCATGGTGAGGAAGTCACATGTTCAAACTCCCACTCAGCAGCAAATTTCCTAAATTGTAGGCTTGTGAATTGAGGGCCATTATTAGAGACCACTTATCTGGAAACGTTATTCCATGACGTGGAAACTGAGCTTTGCACCACTTAGGTACTTTTTTCTTGCATAGTTGAACAAATCTGTACTGACGATCCGCCAAGGACGTGACAGTATCTCGTGACATCATGGTTTCTTTTTGTTGCAAAAGTGGGACAATTGCTAACAAAGTCTTTGATTTCGGCTTGCATGTTAGGCCAGTAGTGTCATGAGCTTGTCTATAGCATGCCTAACCTCCAAAATGGCTTGAGTGTATGCGCAATAACATCTCTACTCTCAGTGACTTTGGCACTATGACTTGGACCCTTGTAAAAGATACCATTTTGTACACTGATCTCATCTCTGAAGGACCAATATTCCCTCACAATTAAGGGATTGCCTCCTTCTCATCTGGCCACCTACTCAGAAGGATAGCCTTCAGTGCCTGTAAAGCTGCATCAGTGTCTATGTGCTGCCTGAGCTGATGTAGCTGCCAATTTGTGACATTAAGATAGTCTGCTTGATTGACTTCGGCAAAGGAGGTTTGTTCTTGTTCCTGTTTCAACAAACAAACTGTATGAGGCTCATGCTCTCTTCCAGGTGTCACCTGATCTGATGTAGGTCTATATACATTTCGTGTTCTGGCTTGTAGACAATGTTGAGGTTGTAATGCTACAAGATAAGCATCATGCTCTGCAAACACCTGAAAGCACACAAAAGGGGATTCTTGAATATGGTTATTAGCAGCTTGTGATCAGTTTCAGCTGTGATTGTACCCCAGCCATAAAGATGATGCAAATGCAGGCAAATGGTATTGGGTTTCCTGCTGAGCAGGGATTGGACTAGAAGACTTCCAAGGTCCCTTCCAACTCTGATGTTCCATGTACTTAAATATTCCTTTTAGATTTGAGCGTAATTTAACTCAGCAGATGAAAGAGGCCTGGACACATACACAATGGCTGACCTTCTTGCAATAGGCAACATCCTAGGCCACTTCTGACACCATATTTCATGTGGAGTAATTAAAACGCTATACAAGCCATCATTGTGCAGAAGCCATCTTGTTAGAGAGAGAGAAATCCAACAAGGACAGGAAATGCATCATAGGAACAATAGAGATGAATCCTAGAGTAGCAATGTGATACAGGAAACAACTACACTAGAGAGGAATGATAAAGCTGCATATAAGTTAGGCATAACACCTGTAACAGAATTGTTTTATTTGGTTATTGATTGTATTGTAGCCAAATACTGCTCTTTCTATAACCTTCTCAATAGCAATACCATTCTGTTTTCAAGTTCTGGTCTGTGGCAGTATGATCTTTTGTCCAATTCTAGTCCATTTCAATTTGTTAATATCAAAGATGCAATGTATACATAGCCCCTTTATTTCATTTTCTGCTGTCAACCTTTCCCTGGTTTGTGCTTATGGCCCATGTTTCCACTGCAACTGTCTTCCAAGCTTCAGATTTTCTTATTCCTGCATAGCATCAGCAAGGAGATGTCCCAAAGGTTTTAATTTAGCCTTGCTATAAACACCATTAATATGCTGAAAGATCCTCAGCAGTATGTGGAGTGCCATGCAGCCTGAGAAACCCATTATCCATCACTACATCATCAACGAGTTTACATTGATTATCATGCAGGTTTCCTGGTAAATTGCCCTTTCCCACACAGTATGAAATAGTTCCTTTGCTACTGTTACTTAAGCAATCATGCACCTCTAACATCTTTTTGTATCATTGCTTTAGCTGGATTTCTTGGATGATCATAGCTGATCTTGCTTAAACTTAATCAGGGATGGGTTCTACTTACCTTTACTATCAGTTTGCAATGCGCACGTACTTCTGCGCATGCACAGATTGTCAATTATGATGTCTGGGCGAGTGGGTAGAATCTCCTGTTGCTTTTACTACCAGTTCTAAAGAACTAGACAGAACAAGGAGCAGCCCACCACTGAACTAAATCCCATGAATGTACAGGGATATTCTGTCCGAGGAACACTCATACCCAGTCATAATGAACCAGAGTAGTAATAGCTGAGAGGGGCAATCAGAGAATTTATTACATATTTCATACAATTTTACCTCTTTGCCAGTGCATGCAAGACAGTTCAAAATCTTAAATTACTGAAAAAGGTTTTAAAAAAGAAATAACAGACTTTTTTCCTATGAGCTGAAGATGTCTTGAAGATGGAGCCATCTGCTGCCACTTTCAAGCTAAATGGAAGCCCATGTGTGCAGATGTGTATTTATCTGTAGACTGGCTCTCTCAGTTTAGATATTAATATTGGTATTGGTTAAGTATTTCATTGTGACATTGTTCACATTGTAATATAAGGCTATTATAAATGTTAATTTGAACTGTCAAACAAATAGAAACAAATACAATTTAACTATTCCATATCACAACAATCAAAATCACTTAGGTAAAACCCTGAAAATGGATTATAAAATTATTTTCTCTGTTATTTTTCCTGCTGTGTAATTATAACTAATATATATATATATATATATATATATATATATATATATATATATATATATATATATATATATATATATATATATATATATATATATATATATATATATATATATATAATCAACTATATGTTTCATATATATTTGGGAATAGTTCGCTTAGCAACCATTTCACTGGAACCAATTTCAGCCACTAAACAAGGACTACCTCTGCTTAGTAGTCCTGTCTCCAATTTTCTCTACAACAAGCCTGTGAAGTGGATTAAAAAGAATCTTCCTCTTTGAAAAATCAGCTCACTTTTGTTTACCATATTACACCAAATAATGATTTATGTTTAAATACAAAATAAAAAGAACAAGATGAAGCAACACAAGTGAGAAGCTAAAGAAATTCATCTGTTATTGTTTGGGCTCTTGGGGAATGGTAAGACTGGGGAGTGGAATATTGTAAATTGGAAATGGCGCTGCAAAAGTGGAGCTGGCAACTGTGGCAAAGGTCAAAGAACTGATAGATAACTCCCTGGGACATCTTTGGAGAGCTCAGGTAATCACCCACATGTGCTCCAGATGTCTACTCATAAGAATAGAATAGAATTCTTTATTGGCAAAGTGTGATTGGGTACTTAAGGAATTTATCTTGGTGCATATGCTCTCAGTGTACATAAAAAGAAAAAAAAATACATTTGTCAAGAATCATAAGGCAGAACACTAATGATAGTCATAGGGTACAAATAATCAATCAAATCATATTAGGAAACAGTCAATATAAATCATAAGGAGATAAGCAATAAGGAGACTGCAGCACAATGGTTTTCTGTTGGTTTGAGTACTAGGAGATGACAGAATCTGCAGTCTTGTTGCAACTGCAGTGGAGACTTTGAAAGGACACAAAGCTTTCCAAACCCCACTTTCTAATTTTCAGAAATTCTCTATTAATTATTTTAAAACTAGTAGAGAACTTCAGGATGACGGGTTTGCAAATGATTTAAAAGAAAATTTAATTAAAAGCTTAAGAATTTGAAATAACAAAAAGCTAAGTAAGTTTTTTTGATCTGAGGAAGTTATAAATGGATTGCAAATGAGAATACTGACTCTTTCTATAAAAATTTGAAATTAACTATAAAAATAAACAAGTTTTCATTTGCTTACCCTAGCAATTGCAAGTCATAACAAAAGGTAAATGATTATTATAAAAATTGAACACTAGAGGGAACTAAAGATTTTTAGTTAGAGGGAAATTAGAGGGAACTAAAGAAGGAAAAAAATACAAGTTTGGTATTACAGAATTTACAGAATGATATGATGTATAACACCAGAAATATTAAAGGAGATGTCTGAAGATTGGAGCCAGCAATTATAAGAACAACACTGGTAGTAATGATTTCTGCATCTATTGATACACTATGTCTCAAAATATTCATGAAGGATTAACAGATCTGGAACAAATTTTATCTGACAAGATTACAAATAACAAGACAAGAGAATGGTTTGGAAAAAGATGTTTTACTAGATAAACAGAAGTGGGTAAATTTTTAAAAATTAAAAAGGGAAATACAAATGATAAACCAACAAAATGACCTAGGAAAATGTTTTCTTATTGGATTTACAAAAGAAGTTTGTTAAAGCCTTGAAGAAATGTGTGTGATTGGATACAGAAGAATTGAAGAGAAATCAAATTCTATAACAATATTTCATTGAATTAACGCTAGAAGTAGAAAGATAGAAAATATTTGTAGCTCAGGTAGTAGATGTTGGTGGTAGTTGGTTTTCCAAGCTTTGTATTAGCTTTTATTATTGTAATCAAAATTCTTAGTAAAATGTTATTTGAGGGGGAGTAAGACCAAATACCACAATTTGAAAGTTAAAATGGAAATAAAATTATCCAAGCTTGATTGTTTTTCCTTAAAAATCCTGAAGAAATATCTTTTATACATTATGCTTGTGTCTGATTTAGTATAGACTGACTTTGTATTTAAAAAATACTAATGTTTCATTCACAGCTCCTGCTTAGTTGTAGGATTCTTTTTGTCCCAATATTTTCCTTCAATTAATAGCACCAATGAGACCAATGCTATCATTTGGAAATATAGCAGTAGAGGTTGATTAATCCTTTGACTTCCACCAGTTTTTTACCTAATTTTTTTTTCTCCAGTGTGCTTTTAAAAACAGCAAAAAGAATGATGTGCTTCTATGGAGATATATCAAGACAGGAGGATTATGGCCTAAGTGACTGCCAATAAGAACCTAAACCCAGAAAAGTCAAAAAAATGTCTTGTTCTTTTTGTCTGTAACCTGCTAAATCAGAATCTGCTCCTTTAAAATCAAGGACTTGCAAGAATTCAAAACATATTGAATGACATATTCTATATGGAACTGCATAAAAGTAGCAGTTCTGTTACAGCTCATGGAAGCCTCAGATCTCAGTTCGGAATTGCAGTGTTGTATCTGCCATTGTCTTCTTATAGTTCTCATCAAATGCCTCATTCTGAGCCACTGTAAAGTAATTCTTCCAATCTCCAGCAATTCCTAAAATGCACAATAATTCAAATCAAACACACATAGAGAATGAACCATGTATACTGTATATAGTGAAATACTGCCTCTGTTCCAACATTATCAGCTGAAAATGAGTGATAAAAGAATAGCAATTATCTAAAAAACAGGTTATGTCTGTGTTTAGAAATTAAGGAAATGATCAGAGATGTCATATAACCTCTTACCCTTGCGCATGAATGGAGAGATACTATGATCCATTACAGCAGCTGGAGCCATCGTGTAGTTTGTCATAGGATTGTCCTTCATCACATCAAAAGATGTATGATAAACAATGTTATCTACAACTGAATCATCAAGATTCTTTCCCAAGAAATGTATGATTTTCTTAATCTCATGCTTTGGATCCTATGGAAAATCACATTAAAATCATATTCCTCTTGATGCACATTATCTTTCATAAAGTTTTGCCGCACAGATGAAAGTTCTTAGAGGATAAAATAAACACACAGGAAGTGTTTGACTTACAATTGGGATAGGGATCTGTTGTTAACTCAGGTGCTTGGCTCCCTCTCATTTCTGGGCACTGGATGAATGAGAGCTTGCTGAATTGTTTCAGTTCTGTGCCTGCCTGGATTTCAGCAACCCAAATGGTCACAAAACTGAAATCCTTAAATATGAAGCTCTTTCAACTTGCAACAGTTCATTTAGTGGCCATTCAAAATTACAACAGCATTGAAAAAAGTGACATGACCATTTTTCATACTTGTGACCATTGTAGCATCCCCGTGGTCATATGATTAAAAGTCAGATACTTGACAACTGACTCATATTTATGACAGTTGCAGTGTCCCAGGGTCACATGATCCGGTTTTGCAACCCTCTGACAAGCGAAGTCAATGGGAACGTCAGATTCAGTTAACAACTATGTTACTAATTTAACAAATGCAATGATTCACTTAACAATTGTGGCAAGAAAAGTCGTAA
The DNA here is from genome assembly GCA_038048745.1 of Coluber constrictor foxii. Classification (NCBI taxonomy): domain Eukaryota; kingdom Metazoa; phylum Chordata; class Lepidosauria; order Squamata; family Colubridae; genus Coluber; species Coluber constrictor. The sequence goes on along the minus strand of CM075961.1, from coordinate 88,668,201 downwards.
AAATGGGGCAAATTCACTTAACAGATGTTTCACTTAGCAACATAAATTGTGGTCATAACTCAACTACCTGTATTTTAGCTCTGAGACCGCTTGGATCGCCAAAATCTAAGCAGGATCCTTCAGCAGGCAATTCTTTCAGCCAGCCTCAAGACAAGAGGGAGTCATTTGGAAGGTGGAAGCAACTAGCAACTTTTCTGGCCAGCTTCCCCTGTGACTTGCTTTTCAGGAGCCATCAGAGAAGATTGGGAATGGTAATCACATGATTGCAGGGTATTGGGCAACTGGTCTTAAGTACAAACAGGTTCATAAGCATCCAGATTGCAATTACATGACTATGGTGAGATGAAGGTGGAATGTTTTGTGACACAACTTCTTACAGATTGCAAAGCACCTTTTCTGAGACCATTATTTATTTGAGCAAATGGTTATAATTCAAGGACTACCTGTAATCCTTTGTATTGGACTAAAGGGTTCCAATATCTGACTTAAAAAACAGTTTCTTAAAATGTTATATGTAAAAGTTAAACTATTTTTCTTCTATGCCATTTCTGCCCTAATATCCTATATGAGATTCATATGGCCCTGACCCTACTGGGCTTCAGGAAGCGTTAGGACTTGGCTCTAAGCTTTATGTATAGTTCTGGTAAGCAATAGCAGTGGTTCAATAATCTGATTCCTCCCAGCATGATTGCTTTTTAAAAAGTTTTCTAATTGTTTGAACTCTGTAAGCTGCCCAGAGTTATCAACAAGTGGCTACATTGATTAAATAAATAAATCCATCATAATTGCCCAGTCATATAGCCGATGGGCTGCGTATACATTTAATTAATAAATAATCATTGATAAAACATTTGAAAGGTACTTATTCTATTACCTCTTTCATGTCTTCATAAAACAAATACAATATGGAATGATCATTTCTCTTATTCCACCAGCTTTTCACATGATTGTACCAGGAGCCAAAGATCATTCCTTATAAAAAGAGAGAAAGAGAGAGAGAGAGAGAGAGAGAAGCAGTTATAAGTTTAAGGATTTCATAGCAGCTATGAAATCAGTGTTTTAAATCACCTCACAGGCACAAGTGCACTAGCAATATTTAGCCAACTCAATGCGTCTTAGCCTTAATTCCATCTTGAATTTGCCAAGAATAATATGGCCTATATGAAACAATATGTATAACGGATACTTTAAAATTTTCTAATTTGTAAATGTTTATAGTAATCTCACAGTTATTTCAGCCTGCAAGTATAGCTTACACTGATTTCTAATAGTATTGTTGCCACACACCTCTATTTATGTCAGCTTTCAGAAGAAAGATGCTATTACACTTTGGCCAAGTTAGGCTTTCTATCAATATGTGGCTGACAGTCTGTGGCTACATCAAAAGTTAATGAAAACTCTGGCAATCAAGGGTCTGATTATGAAAATAAAGTAAAACTGTACTTCACTGTAAGTTGGAACATTCTGGTTAAGCTTCATCTATATGAATAACAATAGGCTAAATCTAATTACTATATCTGACATATTGGTATGCTGATTAAAATCATCAGGCTGCAAACCAGAAGACTGTGTCTTGACGTAAAATGAAGTTAGCCGGCAAGACATTCTCTCTTAGCCCTAAGAAAGCAATGCTAAATCATTTGCAAAAATTGACCCTAGGAGTCAAGACTAACTTGTAAGCACAACTTCCATCCTTGTAAATAACAACATATGAATATTGTCAAACTGGATATGTAGATAGAGTAAATTTTTAAATTTTGGCACTAACACTGCTTTGTCACAGCTGCACAGTTAAAAAAGAGAAGTGCAAAGAACTATGAAATATTGGTTCAGTTATCACACTTGTCTTTTCAATAATAAAGGCTACTATTCAATGTTCAAGCAGTAACTTATTATAATATAGTACTTCTCAATTCATGACAATGTAGGATAGATATTGGCATAGACAGATGTGCATGAAACCATATTATTTTTTCCCCCAGAATTCAGCTTTGGATGAAAAGGGTATAATGGATTTGAACAAAATGAGACTACTTTAATGTCCTTTACTGTTCTTGAGTATTTTCAGCCATGATTAGACATACAGTGTTACAAGATATAGAAACATAACTCATGTGACAGATGTCCTACCTGAAAAGGAGACATTTTCTTTCTTTCTTTTTTTTTTTTACTAAAAAAGAAAAAAAATCTGTCTATAATCTGACTTGGGTTTTTCTTCAGTAAATCAGCAGCAAACTCACTCAGTCTCTATCACTTTGTTTCCTGAAAACTTACTTTTTCCTGTCATGAATTTCTCCAGATAGTCACTCCAAGAGCCAGGATCTGGATGTAGCTTATTCATCAAGTCAAAGTGATAAAAGGAGACTGCAACATCCTTTGCATTGCGAGCCATATAGATCATCTTCATTGGAGCAAAGAAAAAAATACATAGAATGCATAAACTATATTGGTAGGTTTTCACTACAGAAGAGTTTAGAGTAATGAAAAAACACCTGTGATTATGCACAGGATTTATAAAGCAATGGTGCTCAACCAGGCAACCTCACAGAATTCCATTTGGATGCACAAAGCACCTAGGGCTTGCCTAGAATCACTAAATCTTTATTAAAAAACATTTGCATAAACTTTTTAATCTAAAAAACATGTTATCAGAGTCCTCATGATTTCTAGTATAACTAGTAAATATTAAAATGAGTGCAAATAAAAAAAATATAGTGATCTTGTCTATAAAGCTGTGGTGGCACAATTGTTAGAATAAAATATTGGAGTCTACTTCTGCTGACTGCCAGTTGACTGGAATCTCACCAGACTCAAGGCTGACTCAGCCTTTCATCTTTTGAGGTCGGTAAAATGAGGATCCATATTGTTGAGGCCAATATGCTGACTCTGTAAACTGCTTAGAGGGGGCTATAAAGCACTATGAAGCGGTATTTACCAGTAAAGTGCTATTGCTATATCTCTATATCTAGAATGGATTCAAATGGAGAACTGACTTGGAAAGCAGCTGTATGTAATTTGAGGACTACTGTGTTACTCAAACTTTCACATCTGTAACAAAGAAATTTAAAGGGGAAGCTGGCAGTAAGTTGGAAGTTTCTCCCGCTCCTGCTTTTTTGCCTGCTCATGGTCATTCTTGTTCCTTTCGTAGGTAAAGAAATATCTCTGAAACTATCAGGAATGGAGTATCAAGATAATTATATCTGCAAAACATTTTACACTTTTCTTTTCTCAAGACTTTTCTGAGGAAGTTATAATAATATATTCCAGATTATAAAACCATTTTCTCCCGATCTGTAATTGACATTGTACATAAAAAGATGTAAGTAACTAGCAACTCTGATGACAATATTTGACGGAAATTTACTTCTAAAGGGTTTGGGTTGTTTTGGATTAGAGGGCCCTCTGTCATCCAGACCCTTTCACAATGCATCATGCTGACAAATGTATTTACCTTGCAGCCTTTGTCCCAGAAAGACTTGGGAAGTAGGTTTACTGGGAGGTGGGTCTTCACCATGCGAGGAGAGGGCATATGAGTTAACTGTTCTGTGCCTTGCAAGCAAAACAATGAGATGGTAAGGAATATCATATAGACACTGCCAATATAGAAAATAATTGGAAAAGCAGGAGGCACCTATTAAAGTGATTATATTCGGGGTGGGGTGGGGGGCTGTATTCAAGTCATTTTTGACTCCTGGAACTATTTAGTACTTATTTAGGTGATTTAAAAATGATAAACACTGAAAAAATATAATGTGACTAAAAAGGATCATTAAAGGTTAATGATTTTCTTAAAGGTTAATAATTGATTTTTCATCATCATCATTTAGTTCTTTTCACATAAAGGCCATAGGGCAGTAAGCTTCTTCTGATGAATCCTATCTATGGCAGCATTTTTGCATCTTCCCATTTGATATCCATTGTTATTGATTTTTACATAACTGAAAACTGCGCTCTACAAATCCACCTAGGCAGCAGTCTTTGAATATCAGTTTCATGTTTAGTGTTGTATAACCTTTGATAAAAGCAATATTTAAGGCCACTTTCCTTCCAGTTTTAGGAATCTTTTTCCTAATACATTGTATTCAGTGTTGCCTGATGTTTCCCAACTATTGGAGAATTTGTGGGAAACTTAGCATATCTGTAGGTCAATGGTGGGTTGTCCCCGGTTTGGACAGGTTCGCAAGAACCGGTAGTAAAACTGGCAGGAGGCCCCTCCCACTGCCCCGAATGTCATAATCGGCTATCTGTGCACGCGCAGAAGCAAGGAGCATGCACGAGCACACACAAGCGTGTGTGCAATCCCGTTGCGAACCTGTAGTAAAGGTAAGTAGAACCCACCCCTGCTGTAGGCCTATATGTATAAACTCCCCTCCAAACAAGTTAACAAGTTTTGGAGAAGTCTTGTGAGCAGGAAGATATAAAAGCTGAACTACTTGCACAGTATTCATTCTTTTAGTTTGTCAAAGTAAATGTGTATCTACTTCAGGGTGGCAAAAATATATGGTCTGTCATGCATCTTGTGTCCCTCTCCCCAAGCATTTCTGAAAAAGCCAATAAATTCATTGTTGCCGCCGCACCAGAAGATGCACTGCCAAACATCTTCAACATCTTTCAGACCTAATCTGGAACCAGTAGCCCACAGGTAATCCACTTTAGGAATGATCATGGGCAAATGAGGAATTTGGATATAGCCTAAATATTTTTTTAAAAAATGAAATGTTAAGCAAATGTTTGCCCAATCCAATGCTTTTGTTAAAATACCAAAAACAGCAGCTCACCACTACAGTGAACTTCTGTCTCTTTCATGTCTATGTGCTATCATGATACATGTACAAGTTTATATTGCATTTATCCTTTGTCTTCCTCTAATCCTCCTATGTAGACCTCTGAATTTAGAGACTTGTCTGAAGTGTACTTGATTTCCTTTTATTTCCACTATCCATCCTGTGGACTCAGAAACCTCTTTTGAAAAATGGCTTCAAGAAATAGTATATATTTTTGTGTAATGTTTCTTTTTTGTTCTGATGTGTGTGTGTAACATCACTTGATAGTGATTTTTTTTCTAGGTGCTATTAGTGATAACTCAGACCAGAGGAAAGGAAAAAAAGAGATCTGTAACATTTAACTAACAAAATATCCTTTACTAAGATGCTGGAGCAGTGCAGTAATATGTATTGATTCCTCATAAGCATCAAGCAAGCCTTGAAGGAGCTGGGTCTAATAGTAATGCTAGACAACTGGATTGTTGGTTTTTTTTAAAAAATTGATGTTGATATGAGAAACAAAGTGTTCTGTTTTAATATGGATTAACAGGTATAACCATGATTCCATCATATATTTGAACATATGATATGGTAGCCTATTAAATAAGTAGTAATGAATGGCTTTTTGATCTTTTCTTATTTTTCTTTGTATTATTTTATGCCACATGATGCTCCACAAACTATTCTTTCAATGGTCTTAGGACTTGAAGCAGCAAATCTATTTGGAGAGTTGTATCACACTTACTTCTTCTCTTACTCTTACAGACAAATGTCTGTTGTTTTTCTCCTATTTCGGACAGTAAGTGGACAAAGTAGAACCTCCTCCAAAAGTACATATTTCACATATTTCCACTCCTCACCACATAAATATTTTTATTCCCTTGAAGTGATTAAATAAGGGAGTACAGAAATGACTTTCCAGATGCACCTCTTGATCTTTTCTACCCCGTGTCTCTAAAGTACACATTAATAAATAGGATCAAAGCTTACCTGCTGGCATCTTTCCTGGGACAACAAATTCTAACATAGGCACTTTATTGAAAATAGCATCTCTTTTGCATTTATCAAGATCACCATTATTCAGAATCATATCCACAATTTCACTTAGCCACGTTGTGCCTGGAAACAAACAGCCCATTAGGTTTGTCAGAAGTTGTATTGAAATCTGCATTCCAAGAAAAAAAAAACTTCATAAAATGAAGGCATCATGAAAAGGTGACAAATCATCAAGATGCCCTTTTCCAATACTGAAAACTCACCAGATTTGGGATATGTGGCTATCACAATATCATCTGGTCTACTCTGGAAATTTTCAATTCTATCCCAGTTAAAGGAGAATGCATAGACTATAGGAATGCCATGGACCATCTGGCAGTCTTGACGAAGGTAATCTTGTGTAGCCATCTCTGGAGAAATGTCAAGCAATTCAGTCAGAACAAATAAAAGGAACATATGCAAGAGTTCCTATACCTTATCAAACATTTTGCTAAATAAGTTGGGAAGCTTACTTTAATCAATTCAAACTTTGACCATCATGCCAAATAAAAGACTAATTTTACATTTTAACTTTCTGATTAGATATTTTAAGGGTGTCTTCTTACCAACATTTCATTTCAGAGGTTTTAAAAACACCTTTTATATTCCATTCATATTTATTTAAAAAATTACCATGAATATTGTTAAATAAATTCTGAACAGTAATTGAATTAGAAGTCTACCTTGTACTATATGCTGCTGGAAATATAACTTTAATGTCCAAAAGAGATATTGCCAACATGTTCAAAGATACTTTCTGTTAGATCGGCGCAGGAAAGAAGAGTGACCAGCTGAGTTCAAGAACAAGCGTTTATTCAACGAGAACTGAACTGGCTGTGCGCTGCCGGAGCTCTCCTTATATTTGCTCCGGCAGACGCACCGCCCACTGACAGGGATTCAAAACTCCCGCCGAAAGGATCTTCAGCCAATCCCAGGCGGATGTCCTTATAAGGACATAACACTCCTCCCCCCTAGTTCTTAGTCAGTCCATCAGGGAGGTAATCGCTAAGATAAACAGGACGTCTACGTGCCCGCGTAGACCTGCGCAGTTCACAGTTCGGATGGGCACTGACATGGACGGGAGGTGTCCGCTCTGCTCTGGGCTCCAGCTCCGGTGCCGGGCTGGATCTGGCCGTAGAGGACGCGGGCTCAGTTTCCGAACCTCCGGCCGGGTCTCGGACCTCTGCCTGCTGTGGATGCTGGTCTCCCTCGTTCCTGCACGGATCCTGAGATCGCCGTTGTGGCTCTCTGCGGTGGACCGGTCCGGAACTCCTGAGCCTCGGTAGGTCCCTGGGTTTCCCTCGGTTCCCTGCTGGGCTCGAGTCGCGTCGGTCTGGGTCTGGGTGCGAGTTCGGCGGAGCTGGCTGGGCTAACCCTGGGGGTCCCCTGGTTGAGTCCGGCTTACTCCCGGGGTGGTTGGTGGATGACCCGGGTGGCGGTTCGACCCTGTCGGGGTGGCGTAGGCCTACCTTGCAGGGGTGGTGTAAGCCCTCTCGGTACGGCTGGTTGGCTGGAGGTGATTTCGTTGTTGGCGGGACGCCGGGTTGTTCGGCCATGCCGGGTTGGTGTTGGCCTACCCTGCTGGGGTGGTGGTGGCCTTCCTCGCAGGGTTGGTCTTCTGTGCGGTCGGTGGGTTGTTTCGGGGTCTTCTGATGAGTTGGCTGGAGGTCCCCGTCTCCGGGCTGTCGGGTTACCACTTCGCGGGGCTGCTGTTGGCTTCCCCTGCTGGGTTGTCCCCGGTCTACTTGGCTGTCTGCATCTGCAGTTGAATTTGGCGCCAAGGTGCTTGCCTTTCTTGTCTGTTGGCGGCCTCCCTCGTCTGGGTGGGGTCGTCCTACTTCGCCAGGGCGGTGTTGGCCTGCTCCGTCGGGGAGGTCGGGGCCTACCTCACAAGGTTGGTTTAGGCCTACCTCGTCGGGGTGTGTTAGGCCTACCTCGTCGGGGTGGTTTAGGCCTACCTCGTCGGGGTGGTTTAGGCCTACCTCGTCGGGGTGGTTTAGGCCTACCTCGTCCGGCTGGTTTTCACCCACTTCCCTCCACCTTTTGCGGAGCTGGTCGAGATGACGTCTCACGATCTGTCCGTCTTGCAGCTCAACTCGGTAGGATTTGGGACCGGTTGTGCTGTGTACTGTAGCTTTAAGCCATTTAGGCGAGCCGTGGAAGTTTAAAGCGAACACGGCGTCGCCGATAGAAAATTGGCGAAGTTGACGGCTGGCAGATGCGGGAACCTCCGAAGTGTATTGCGGGTGCAGTCTGTCCAGGGGTGACCGGAGTCGCCTGCCCATCAACAGTTCGGCGGGGCATTTCCGGGTGGCAGAGTGGGGTGTGATGTGTTGTGTCAGCAGGAAGGTGTCAATGCGCTCCTGCCAATCCCCAGGTCCCATCTTGGCGAGAGACTCCTTTGTGAGCCTCACCATCCTTTCAGCCTGTCCATTGCCAGCCGGTCTGTAAGGGGCAGAGAGGGCATGGCGGATGCCCAGACCTGCGAGAAAGGTCTCCATGGGCACGGACGTAAGTTGAGGTCCGTTGTCCGAGACTAAGACGTCAGGGAGTCCATGGGTGGCAAACAGACGTCGGAGGGCTCGGATCGTGGCTTCCGTTGTGGTCGATGCCATGGGGACGACTTCCAGCCATTTGGAGTAGGCATCCACCACGATGAGGAGATGGTGCCCATGAATGGGGCCAGCAAAGTCAATGTGAATGCGCGACCAGGGAGAGCTGGGGGTTTCCCATGGCGTCGGGTCGGATTGAGGGGGTGCAGGTCTGACTTCTTGGCACGGAGTACACCTGGCGACCCATTGTTCAATGTCTTTGTCCATAGTTGGCCACCAGACGTAGCTCCGTGCCAGTGCTTTCATCCGGACAATGCCCGGGTGTCCTTTATGTAAAGCGGCCAGAGTCCGTTTTTGTAACGAGCCGGGAATCAGCACCCTGTCTCCCCATAGCAAACAGCCGCGCATGGTGGACAGCTCCTCTCGCTTTCGGCTGAACGGCAGGAAGTCGCTGCTGACATTTTGGGTCGGCCAGCCTCTTAAGACCCAAGCCTGGACTTGGCGAAGGATGGGGTCAGCCCGCGTGTGCGTTGCGACGTCGGCAGATGTTACTGGACAGTTGCTGTCATTGTCAATGTGCAGCAGTTCGATTGTGGGAGCGGGATCCTCCACGGCCTCGGCGGATGGGCATCGGCTGAGTGCGTCGGCGTTCGCGATGGCTTTACCGGGTTGATGGACGAGGCTGTAGGAGTAGCCGGCGAGGAAAATGGCCCAACGCGTCATGCGTGGGGACATGAAGGCTGGTGTTTGCTTGTCTCCGGCGAGAAGGCCCAACAGCGGCTTGTGATCGGTGACGATGGTGAAACACCGGCCATAGAGGTATTCGTGGAAGCGCTTCACCCCCGCAACAATAGCCAATGCCTCTTTGTCCAGTTGGCTATAGTTGCGTTCTGTAGTGGACATAGTCTTAGAAAAGTAGGCAATGGGGGCTGTACAGCCTGTAGGCAGTTCGTGGCTGAGGACAGCGCCCACGCCGTAGGGTGAAGCATCACAGGTCAGTCTGATGGGCAACGTCTCATTATATTGAATGAGCACGCTGTCGGAGGTCAGCAGATCCTTCACGGCTCGAAAAGCAGTTTCTTCCTCGCGTCCCCACCTCCAGGGAGCCGCCTTTGCCAGCAAGCGGTGGAGCGGCTCAGCAACTGTGGCTTTCTGCTGGAGGAAAATTGCGTAAAAGTTAAGCAATCCAAGGAAAGCCTGAAGCTCCGCTTTGTTTTTGGGGCTGGGAGCTTCATGGATCGCCTTAACTTTTGATTTAGTGGGGCGGATGCCAGAACTATCAATGAGATAGCCCAGGAACTCGACTTCCTGTACCCCGATGATGCACTTGTCCCTCCTGACCCTCAGGCCCTTCTCCTGAAACCGTCGTAAAACGAGTCTCAGTCGGTCAAAGAGTTGGGCCTTAGATTCACCAGAGATCAGTACATCATCGAAGTAAGGCACCACCCCTGGAACGCCTTGGAGAAGGCGTTCCATCATAGATTGGAAAATGCCTGGGGCTGCACTGACCCCAAACTGGAGGCGGTTGCACTTAAACGCGCCTCTATGGGTGACAATTGTCTGAGCCTCCGCCGTTTCCCGATCAACTGGCAGTTGCTGGTAAGCCTGGGCCAGGTCCAGTTTGGCAAAAATTTGGCCCTTGCCGAGTGAGTGCAGCAAGTGTTGCACCACCGGCACAGGGTATGCGCTCTGCGGTAACGCTTTATTGATGGTCACTTTGTAGTCGGCGCAGATGCGCACAGATCCATCCTGCTTCATGGGGGTCACAATGGGAGTCTCCCATGAAGCATGATCGATGGGTTCCAGTATGCCTTGGGCTATCAGCTTATCTAGCTGAGCATCTACCTTAGCCCTCAAGGCAAATGGAACCCGGCGGGGCTTAAGCCGAATAGGGGTAACCCCCTTGTCCAGATTGAAAGAAATGGGTTTCCCTGTAAAGGTCCCTAACTTACCATCGAAGACTTCTTGGAACTCTCCGATGAGTGCGTCGAGTTCCCCTGAGCTAATCTGGTGGATGCCTCCAATAGAAAGCCCCAACGGCTCGAACCACTCCACGCCCAGCAGGGTCGGACGGCTGTGCTCCACGACTGTTATTGGAAGCTGGCCTTGGAATAGCTTGAAGGCGATGTGGAGGTTGGTTCTTCCGAGAACGCCGATGGGATTCCCGCCAAAATCCACCAGCTGAGAGTGAAGGGGTTGAAGGTGGCGCTTGCGAAGTGCCGGCTTCAGCTTCTTAATCTGGTGCCAGTCGATAATAGAGTAGACGGAGCCTGAGTCGACTTCCATCGTGCACGGCAACCCTTCTGCCAACAGTGTCACATGGAATTTTGTGGCATTGGAGTTACTGGTGAGTCCGATGGTAGTTTGGTGTACAGCGCCGCCCTGGGAGTCATTGCGTTCGTCGCGGTTTTGCTGGTTCGAGGACCGTTTGGATGACCTCTGGGTATCGCGGCGATTTTCTTGAGTGCGGGGCTTAATCGAGTCCGGAACCGGATCAGAGGCTCTGCATGCCTCGGCGATGTGCCCCTTCTTGAGGCAGCGTCTGCAGGTTGCATCGCGCCAGCGGCAAGATTGGCGTGGATGGAGTCCCTTGCAACTGCCGCATTGGGCTGCGCGGCGGCCATCTTTTTGAATTTCCCGCCTAGATGGGCGGGAAACTTTCAAAACGGTCGATTCTCCCTCGGAATCGGTTGGTGTGGCAGATTCATCGGACGACTCCGACGCCGGCTTGTGGATCTTATGGATCCCACGGGACTGGCGCATCGCAGCGGCGGCGGTCTCAGAGGTCTCTGCAGCCGTGGCCTCTTCGAGGACGTCCTTCAGGGACAGGCGCTTCCTACTCAGGAACTTTTTCTGGAGGTTGGCATCTCTCATTCCGAAGACGATCCCGTCTCGTAAGGCATTGTCAACATTTTCAAATTCGCAGTTAGCTGCGATTTGTCGCAATGCCGCAACAAAGTCTTTGAGGGATTCGCCTTCCATCTGGTTCCTTTGGCGGAAAGTGAAGCGGTTGGAAATGGGGGTGCCCGTTGGTGCATAATGGTCTTGCAGGGCAGCCTGCAGATCCACCCAGGACATGACTTCAATGTCTCTGGGTGCGACGAGGTTGACGGCAAGCTCCAAAACGTCGGTGCCGCAGTGAGCGAGGAAAAGAGCCCTCTTCCTCTCATCATCGATATTGGTGTAGCCGTTTCCCCGGAGGAATTGGCGGAAACGAATCATATAGGAGCTCCATTTCTCCCGGCTGGGGTTGAAAGGAGCCAACGAGGCGAACGGCGCTTGCGGCGTTGCCATTCTTCAGGCCGCGTCGAGTGACTTCAGCTCGTTAAGGCGATCGTGCCACGCGGAATTCTTCTCTAGTCCTTCGTCGCCAGTGTTAGATCGGCGCAGGAAAGAAGAGTGACCAGCTGAGTTCAAGAACAAGCGTTTATTCAACGAGAACTGAACTGGCTGTGCGCTGCCGGAGCTCTCCTTATATTTGCTCCGGCAGACGCACCGCCCACTGACAGGGATTCAAAACTCCCGCCGAAAGGATCTTCAGCCAATCCCAGGCGGATGTCCTTATAAGGACATAACACTTTCTCTTGGCATATGTCACCAGAAAGATTAGCAAAAATGTTTAAAGATAAATCAACTAAATGTTGGAAATGTAATCAATTGCCGGGATCATATTATCATATGTGGTGGTCATGTAAGGAAGCAAAGAATTATTGGGTTAAAATACAAACATGGTTAAAGGAATGTTACAACAATGTATAGAGTTAAGACCAGAGATATTTTTATTGGGAATTCTACTGGAGAAATATAGTAAAGAAGATACATATTGATTATTCATATAATAATAGCGGCTAGAATAGTACTTGCACAAAACTGGAAAGCAGAAAAAATTCTGTTAGAAGGAGAGATAATAAAGAAAATTTTAGAATGTGCAGAAATAAACAGATTAGCATTAAGAATAAAAGATAAAGAGGAATCAATATATTTCAAGACATGGGGACATTTTTATGATTGGTTAGAAAAGGAATATGAATAAAAAATTAGAGATAAATTGGATAGGGCAAAGACAAATGAGAGAAAAGACAAAAAAAGGAATAGAAACTCAGATGACACTGGGGTAAATGGAAAGGGGGGAAGGAAGGGAAAAACGGAAAAAGTATTATTATATAAATGTACATGATTGATGGTATAGTTGTAATTAGTAAATAGAAAAAATTGAAATGAAGATGTATGTAAATAGAAAATTGGGGCTGCTCGAATACCATTTTGAAAATATATTGAATTGAAAATGAAACAACAATGAAGTGGGAATGGAGACAGGAGTAGAGGGACGGATAGGAGAGGAGAAGAAAGGAAAGGAGAGAGAGGGATAGAAGGAAGGGAAAAGGAGAGGAAGAAAGGGAGGGGAATTTAGAGTAGGAGAGAGGACTAGAAAGGGAGGAAGAGGGGAGGAGTGGGGGAAGGGAAGGGGAAGGAGAAGGAGAAGGAGAAAAGGAAAGAAGAAAGTAGAAAGGGGTAGAAGAAGAAAGGGAAGAGAAGAAAGGAAAGTTTTTTGTAAAATAAGAGAGAGGGAATGGTAGAAGAGCAACCCCGAATATACACTAATTTTTTAGGATGAAGAATGAACTAATATGAAAGTCAAAAGATAATACGTATGATTAACAACGGATAAGAGACTGTACATTTAAGTATGTTTATGATAAATTTTAAAAAAGATACTTTCTCTTGCAACACTGCATCTGACTTCTTTATTTAAAGATTATTTCAATTTAAAAACAGTTGAATGAAAAAGTAAATAATATCTAACTTGGCATATAAACCCTACTGGCATTTTTAGAAAATAAATTTATGGTTGGGATAGTATAAATTAGACTTGGGTTTGATTCATTTATCAGTTTGTCTTCTGATAAATGTTTGTGCCTAGTGTTTGCCCTTATGGAACCAATACTTATGAGGTATCATTCTGTGAGACCAGTGGTGAATTTTAAATTTTTTTACTACCGGTTCTGTGGGCATGGCTTGGCAGGCATGGCAAGGCTTGGTGGGCATGAAGGGGAAGGATACTGTAAAATCTCCATTCCCACCCCAATCCAGGGGAAGGTAACTACAAAATCCCATTTCCTCCCGATCAGCTGGGATTTGGGAGGCAGAGAATAGCTGGTTGAGGGGCTAGTCAGAATTTTTACTACCGGTTGTCCAAACTACTCAAAATTTCCACCACCGGTTCTCCAGAACTGGTCAGAACCTGCTGAAACCCACCTCTGTGTGAGATCACCTATGACATGCTTCTATCATTTGAATTACGTCCACCAGAAGATACCCAACAACCTTCTAGAGAAAAGCAAGGACCTGCAGTGAGTCTAGTCATTAATGATGTGCCAGGGACAAATCCAGCAGAAATCCCAGCAGAAAAACCTTGCCAGGGAAATGTCACAGAATTGTCTCAGGCTAGGCAGATGCCAGAAGTCAAGATTGAGTTTGCAAGTGGAAGGCTTTCCATTGGCTTTGCTCACCCATTATCTTGAACCACAAATCAGCCAATCATAGTTTAGCCTATGTGCTATGCAAAGTCCCTAATTGTTAGTTTACAGTTTGATACTTCATCTCCATAAAGTCAATTTAACTAAACAGACTATGGTAAGTTCACCATCATCTTTTTAACAGACGCTGATGGCCATGTTTTCAAAAACAGCATTGTAACTGAAAATTACTAATTCATGCAAAATCTTTGAAGCAGAAAACCTTGCAAATTGAATATATTTGTTTAGTCAAGAAAAGTAAATTGCAGTTTCACATAATTACAATGTTTTGCTTAAGAGTGAATAATTTTTTGAAGTTGATCATATTCTTCCACAAATAAAATCAAACTGAACATGTATTTCAGTAGTCTTTGTTCTATATGACCATTACATGTTTGTTGGTTTTTGACTCAGATTGGTGAACCCACCATTATTTCTTGTTCCATAAATCATAATTTAAACATTCAAAACAATGCGTAAACCCATTTAAGTGATTTAGGTAAACCAGGAAGTGGTGTTAGACTCCCATGTCAAGAAGACTCCCTTCTGTGTCAGTTCAGAGGCTGGATCCCCTAAACCCTATTTTAAACCCCTCACAGCTGATTGTATTCCAAAATTAATAAAAAAATACAGCTTACAAACCACAATAGTGAGATTCACACATTAGACAAGCCATAAAATGTTAATTTTGGCTGGAGTTTGCTTTAGCATATTGCCTGAGGATAGCCACAAATCCCACTTTTCCATCAGAGAGCAGCAATCAAGGAGATGCCCCGTTCACCACAAATCACTCAAAAAAATTGCAGCAGAAATAATTTCAAACAACCCCACATTAGATTATAACATAGAGTTCTTGTAAGAGGATATAAATCTTGACAGCTTATTTTTTTCTCTGCTTTCTGAACTGGGGATGGGGGGGGGGAGAGTATATTTCCTGCTCTCAAATCATGAAAGAAGCCTGAAGATTTGACTAGGAGTTCAAAACACAGCCCCAAAGTTTCTGGAAGCCATGTTCCTTACACTGAGAATTAGAATTAAAGCCTTACCTTTAACTTTGTAGCCAAAACTAACAGCCTACAAAAAAGCAGTGTGATTTCCTTTCCAGGTATACAGACTGGGAAGGAATTCTGGAGGGTTTTAGCCAATCAGAGGCCCTGAGAAGCACAGCCAAGGAAATCAAAGGTCACTATTGCCTAATTTCTGTGTGCAAAATAGGTGGAGCTTGGAAGTCTGAGAGGAGTAGAAGTGAATGATTTGCTTTTTCTTCTAGAAGAAGAAAAGATCAAGAGGGTTCAAAAACCAGGGAGCAGATATGGTATGATGCCTTCAATTGCTGAGTCCTACTTTAGTTTTCTGTCCAGTCATTTCCAAAAGATTCCTTTTTTCCTGCAGAACGTTTGTTGTTGTTGTTGTTAGTCATGAAGTCGTGTCTGACACATCGCAACCCCATGGACAATGTTCCTTCAGGCCTTCCTGTCCTCTGCCATCCCCCAGTGTCCATTTAAGCTCACGCCTACTACTTCAGTGACTCCATCCAGCCATCTCATCCTTTGTTGTCCCCCTCTTCTTTTGCCCTCAATTGTTCCCAGCATTAGACTCTTCTCCAGTGAGTCCTTCCTTCTCATTAGGTAGCCAAAGTATTCGAGTTTCATCTTCAGGATCTGGCCTTCTAAAGAGCAGTCAGCAGTCAGATCTCCTGTAGGACTGACCAGTTTGATCGCTTTCCAGAACTTTAGAACTTTAGAAGCTGGTAAAGCAAATGAGATTCCATATTCTGGTATGGTGCTTTGAGAACACATTAAAGGAAAACATTGCCTTTTCAGCAGCCAGATGTAGTTTAATTGAACAGAGAGATGCCTTTTGATCTGTCCCATACTCTTCAGCACTGGTACAGCAGGCACAAAATTAAAATTGCATGAACCCAAATGTGTTGGCAAAGATGACTTGGATTCTGCAAGGGTGGTAGCTCCGTTGGAGGATCAAAGAAAAGGCACTCAGGGAACATACTGTAATATAGATTCACCAGTTTAGCAGATTACCTCAGATGCTTGATTGGCCTATTATTTACATCCTTTTCTGCTTTTTTCCTGAAACATGATGCTCAGAACACAAACACTGATCTCATCTGTTTCATTTTACAGTTTGTACCTGATGATAAAAGTGCACCATCTCTGTAAATAAGATGTTGTTTAGTGCTAGTGGGATAAGTGGTGCTGAGTGTTCTGTTTCCAAATCAGGAGAGAGCAATTTCCTGAGGTTTTCTGAAGTAGCTAAATGGAGGGGGGGGGGGGAATCTGCTCTTTTCTGACTATTGCAAGCTATATAGAATCATGTTTTGAATTTTAATCTGATCACTTAGGGCAGTCCCAAATAACAAAAGCAACGTGCAATTGTGTCTTCCATGATCTTTGTACAAAATTTTTCATGTTTTTACTGACGCCTGCTATCTTGATTATCCAATCATATGGCAGATAGTTGAATATCCTTTTGTACTTAATCTATACTACATAAGAAGTCTTCTTCTTCTTGCAGTTTTCCAAAATCACCTTGTCAATTATAAGTTGATCCTTTGTTCCTCTGCTGTTCAGGCAATTTCTTTTCTACTCAGGTGGAAAGAGATTGATTTCAGCTAGATGCTTTTGGACTGCATCAGTTACCACACTAGTTAACAATTTGAAAGTTGTTGATAAACAGGTAATTGGCATTTATGATGCCTGATGCAGCCTTTTTTGCTGGATCTTTCATTATCAGATAGGTTTTGTCAGAAGGTAGCTATTCTTCAATTTCTCGCCCTTGCAATACATTGTTAAACTGGTTGGCAACTTTATGTATAGATCAGTCAAATGTTTCAACCCAAGCCATGCAATTCATCTTCACCTGGAGCTGACCAGTTCTTGGTCTTCCTTGCTCTTTTCTCTATCGTTTCTGCTCTTATTACTAATTCCTTCATTTCATCTTTTTTATTATTATCCACTTCTTTTAACATGTCTTTGGGTTATCACATATCCACCTCCTTTAATAGTTTTGGGGTTATCCCATATCTGCACCAGAACTGCACTGTTTGTTCATTGTATGACATATATATGGACTCACTATATTAACATTTCATCTAGATTAGTAGCCACAATAAAATATAAATATTTTTAAAAATCTACGTTCAAATATCAAAGTCCAGGCCATCTACCACTGAAGTGCAGCATCGTTTATATTTTTAAAAAATCTGATACAACTGGTGGTAGATGCCCTCTGCTTATAGCCAGTCAGGATGTGATCTACAGTTTGACATGGGATCCTGCAATCACATTGAGGATACTATGCTTCATTTATACAGGTTCCCAGCAGACATTTCTTCCTTGGCACATTCTGCTGATTCACTGCATTCTCTCCATTGATGGGTTGATAGCAGGGTGAAATGCTCCCGGTTCGGACTGGGTCGCCCGATCCAGTAGCAATGGCAGAGAACTGATAGCAAAAATTCCTGCTAACCCCCCCCCCCCCTCAAATGCCCAGCTGAGCCACGCGATCATCAGAGGCTTTTTAAAAACTTTTAAAAGCATTTTTTCTACAA
This sequence comes from Coluber constrictor foxii, assembly GCA_038048745.1. NCBI lineage: Eukaryota > Metazoa > Chordata > Lepidosauria > Squamata > Colubridae > Coluber > Coluber constrictor. The sequence continues at coordinate 88,650,767 of CM075961.1, read as the reverse complement.
CCTTCTCAGCCAAAAAAATGCTTTTAAAAGTAAAAAAAAAGCCTCTGATGATCGTGTGGCTCAGCTGGGATCGTCAGAGGTTTTTAAAAGCATTTTTTTCTGCAATCTCTTTGGCCAAAGAGGTTGTAGAAAAAAAATGCCTTTAAAAGCCTCTGACGATCCCAGCTGAGTTGCCTGATCGTCAGAGGCTTCTAAAAGCATTTTTTCCTGCAACCTCTTAAGGTTGTAGAAAAAATGCTTTTAAAAGTAAAAAAAAAAAGAGTTGGCCACACCCATCCAGTCACATTACCACCACCACCACCAAGCAGCTATGCCCACAGAACCTGTAGTAACAAATTTTACATTTCACCATTGGTTGATAGATACATTTCTGATTGGATTAAAATTGGAGGTTTTGCCTATAATTTGCAATTGGAGCCTTGTACCTGCTGATCTTCTTGGCTATAGCTGTTATTTGCTACTTTATTATTTCCAGAGCTTCCTTGATCTTTCTTGTTTCTAAGAGTTAATCTTTGGGGTTTTTTGGTCTTCAGCTTTTTCTTTCATCTGTTCTAGCTTATTTGCATCTGATCTCAGCTTGCTGATTTTATATTCCAGTCTGATCTTCCATTTTGGTGGAGCACTGTTTTTTTCCCCTTCTTTGCTGAATTTCTCTATTGCCAATCCTCCCGGTTTGTCTCTTCAGTCTGAGTTACTTCCGGCAAGGCTCTGAATTCTCTGCCCTGGGTAGACTTTTGCAGTTCTTTCAGTCCTGCTTCTCTGAATATTTTATTTTGTATTATAAATCAACATCGATCAGCTAGCCTCTGTTCTGTTATTTCTGATTTTAAATGTTGTTCTTTCAGAACTGGTGCATTTCTTTCAAATATCTAGCTTCTTATTGGGCTTGATCTATAATAACATATTATTATTTCTTTGTTTTCAATCACTATATTGATAAACATCCTTTCTTCTAGTAGTTCTGCAGTGCTGGCCCTGATTGCTTAGCCAACAATCCTGAGTCCTATAGCCCATTTAGAGTAGAGTAGGATAGGTAGGGTAGGGTAGAGCAGAGCAGAGCAAAATGGATGGCCACACCCATGCCCAGTTTAGTGAAGGGGGAAAAGTCATGATACGTCACGAGACATTGCCATGATGACACGAGTTTGACCCCCTTGCCCAATTTATGATCCTATTTTTGTCATTAGTGGAAGAAAACCGGGATAAATGCTTACAGTTCGGACCAGATCAGGCAATCTGGTAGCGATTGTGGCAGATAGTTCAGAGAACCAGTAGCGAGGGTGGCACAAGACTCTGCCCACCCACCCAGGTGTCATTACTTCCTGCTTTTAAAAGGTAAAAAAAAAATTCTGACAATTGTGTGCCACAGCTGTAATTGTCAGAGTCTTTTTTTTTACCTTTTAAAAGGATTTTTTTACAGCCTATTCGCCCGAATAGGTTGTAAAAAATGCTTTAAAAAAGTTTTTTAAAAAGGTCACATTACCCCCCCAAGTCACACCCATAGAACCGGTAGTTACAAATTTTACATTTCACCACTGAAGAAAACTAATCAAAAATATATTAGCAGCTACTCTCCTAGCTTCAAATGTGTTTTGAAATAAGATGGGCCTTGAAAAGTAAAACACAGTCTGAACATCCTGTTTACCAAAATCACACATATACTCTAATTATGAAATCTGTTGTCATTAATACATAGAAGGATTTTCTGCAATAAACAGGTGCCTTGGGAATAAAGAAAAATACAATGATGTAAAAAGTTTATGAAGCTGAAATCTCTCCCAGCTGCAGGGTTAATCAACCAGATAAATGCTTTGTGGTGGTTTAAAGGCCTTAATAATGGCAGGGAGTTCTAATTTCCATGACATCATTGTTTACTTAGTAATAGCAGAGGATCTTGGGGATTAGCCAACTGAGCAATCATGAATCTTAAAAAATGTTAATAACCCACAACTGCAAAAGTGAAATATGGAGAATATTGCTAATTATGTAGAAGCTACTAATGTATTATTTCATTACAACTGTGTTTGCCTCTGCTCTAAATCTTCCTTCGCAGCAACTATGGACAATTCCTTCCTAACATATGAACATATATTAAGGCTCAGGATAGATGGGTCTCTCAGTTTTAACGGTTACCATGCTAGACAAGTGCTTGGAGGGTCAAGTGTTAAGGCTGAAATGTTTAAAAACCGCAGGAGTTTGTATACAGTTTCTCCTGGGTAGGGAAATGAGCAGCTGTAGAGCTTCTTTCACATACTTTTCTTGTGCTCTTGGGAAAATTAAAGCCTTGAGGATTATCACCATGGTGTAATCCTATTACCTAACATACTTTTATACAACTCTGTTGCTTATTGAGCAAGATGAAGAATTAGTCATATGTGAGTTATTCAATCACACTTACGGTAACTGCCTTGCTTTTCTTGTGTATTATGATACTCTGAGAAGTCTCTCTTTCTTTCACCAAAGATCTTGCTTTTTGAAGAATGGAATCAGGATTAGGACTCTGGATTTGGATTAGAAGGGCCTGGACATAAATTTATTTGGCCAATAATCATGTGACAAGCTAGTCTATTTTATACCATTGTTGGAATTACAGTACTCTAGGAGGCTTGGGCAATACCCTGAGCTCCTAGCAATATTAAAATATTAAAAACAAGAATAAATGAAATGAAAAATGTTTACAGTACACTAGTGGTCTACTGGAAAAATGTAAATATACTATGGTAGCTTCAGGATTAGAAATTTGCACATTTCCATATATATAGAGTAGCTACCCTGTTTCCCCTAAAATAAGACATCCCCTAATAATAGGCTCAATCAGGCTTTTGAGCGCTTGCGCTAAAATAAGTCCCCCAAAAAATAAGCCCTCCCCAAAAATGAGCCCTCCCCGAAAATATTTAATATTTAATGGCAGCCAGTCCCCGCCATTTCCTATGGTTAGAGTTAGGGAGACAGAGCTGGAAATCAGGTAAGATGACAAGAGGAGCCCGGTCTTGCTCCATGAGCCCCAAAATAATAAAACATCCCCAAAAATAAGGCCAAGTATTTATTTTGGGGTTCAAAAAAATATAAGCCAGGGTCTTATTTTTGGGGAAACACGATATCACTTTCAAATTTGTAGTTCCTCTAAGAAACAAATGGAGAAATTAAGCTTTAACAATGCACATTTTTTATCATAAGAGTATAATCAGTAGTATCTAAACTGCTTCAATGCTAGCTTAATGCCATGAGTTGCACAGAAACAGCAATCCCAGATCTCTGTCTGTTAGGGATCCCATAATGGCAATCTTCTACTAAAGAGCCTGCATTATGAGTTATGTTGGATGACTTTCATGATCCCTTCCAGCTCTGATTCTATGATACTAAAGCACTTGCATAAATATCATTTATCATTTAAAATTCTGCATAGGAAATGAAATAAATAAAAAATAATCAATTAGTTAGAATTAATTATTCCCCTTGAAATAAAAAAGTAGTTTTAGAGTATGTCATCCATAGAATGTTGGCAACACTAAAAATGGTTTACAATAATTGGCTCTTAATAAAGAAACTTGATTTGTCAATAGGTTTAACCAAACTTTCTCTTGGTTAAATCCGTTTAGCCAAACTTTCTATAATTCATATTGTCACTGCTACCGGCTCGGGAGAACCGGGCCGAACCTGGAGGAACCCACCACTGGAATGAAGAGAGATGGCACAAACAGACCATCAGTAGGACAGAAAAATTGGCATACCAACCCCCAGCCTATGCTTCTTCCCAAATGTGCTTGTAGATGGGTGAGAAAACCAGTCTGTACAGATAGTTCTTAGCGTCATAATTGAGCATGGAATTATGGTTATAAGTCATGGCAGATCACCATGTGATTGCAACCAATGTGCAACTTGTTTTGCAGCATTGTTTAAATGAATGCCATAGTTTCCAACTGTGAACATAAACAAATCTGTTTTCTCCAATGGGTGTTTTTTGCTGGAAACCAGAAATAAATACCAGATACCAGCAAAACACTCTGAAAATTGTGGTCATGTGAATGCAAGCTGGTTGTCAAGCACCCAAAAATGCAGCATGTTCTGCTGTCAGAACTTTGAAAATGGGTTGTAAATATTTATTTGATCATTTATTTGTCGCCCATCTCACCATGGAGTTACTCCACATTGCTTACAATAATAAAAAGGAAGAAAAAGAAAGAAACACAAACAGAATTAAGATAATAGAACAATAAACAAAGCAATGACGAAGGAACAGAGAAGACATCAGGAGTCCTCCAAGCAATGATGGAGTCTAATACCCCCTGGAAGGAAATTTTTATGGACTTCATAGTAGAGCTACCAGAAGCTCAGGTAACATCATAATCTGGGTGATTACTGATTTGCTCTCTAAACTAGTGCACTTTGTGCTCTGCCAAAAGATTCTTTCTGCCCTTACTTTGGCTAAGCTGTTCATCTACCATGTCTGTAGGCTACATGGTATTCAGCAATGAATAAGTTCTGACCACAGAGTGAAATTCACTTCAGAATTCTGGCAGGAGTTCCTAAACCTTTTTGCAATGTCCCAAGGGCTCAGTTCCAACCATCATCCTGAAACGAATGGGGGTATGAACGTGAGAATAGGGCTCTAGAACAATATCTGATATGTTACATAATTTACCAACAGGCCAATTGGACACACCTCCCATACTAACTCTATACATAGCAGCACTGAGTTTACCCCTTTCGAGGTGGCTACAGGCAGGAATTGTGCCCATCCCTGGCCACCTTCCCTGATTCATCTTTAAAAGACTGGGTTGCCCAACTGCAGAACTCCTGACCAGTTGTAAGAAAATCATTGGAGGAGGCGAAAGAAACATATAAAAACACACAGACAAAAAATGAGTCAAAGATTTAATGTGCATTCACCTGATTTTCCATTGTAGTCTGCTGAAACCTGAAACTCGTCCCTTCTATGCCCAATGCTGCCCCCACTACTCAAGCTTCTCATGATTGAGGGGGAAAAAACCTTTCAAAATTAAGAACATTTTAGACTCTTGCAAACTCTGAGGAAAGCTCCAGTATCTAGTGGCATGGAAAGACTTTCCTCCTTCAGGGGCTAAATGGGTGGTCCACATTAAAGCACCCAAACTTCTGAAACACTTTCATAACCAGTATCCTGATAAACCAAAATAGTACCCTATTCTGTCAGTATATGTACTGTCTCTTTGTTTCTCTCTCTTTGTTGTGTCTTTCCATTTGTTTTGCAGAACTGATGTCCTTGGCTAGGGGGGAAGGGGCAGCATGTCAGATCCACCAACTTCAGCTTGGCACCTTGCCATCATTCCGTCATCAATTGGAGAAGGGGTAGGAGAACAAATGCTGTAAAGCTGTATACCTTTATGATGGGAAATTGGAAGGGGAGGAAGTGACAATGGAGGAAGAACAGAGTGGTTTGGAATCTGGCATTTTCAAGGCCGTTTGCCCTGAGAATGGAATTTTACCAGCCCAAATACCCTAGTGTTTCCCATAACATTTGCTCATTTGCTACACATGGACAGATCATGGGGAGAGGGCTAGGGAGAACCAGGGATTTAGTTCTGCTTTAGCCATGGGAATTTTAGATTCTGCTATTGCAATCAGCATCTCTTAACAAAAGTGCCTTTTTGCTTCAATCAAATGGAGTCTTACTTTCCTAGGCGATCAGACTAGGGCAGGTCTGACAGAAATGCTGCAAAGCTGTCTTTAGCAGTGCCTCTTTTGGATCCAAAAATTAATTTTTCAAATTGGAAAAATTCCCAAACCCACAATACTCTGGAAACATAGGAGCATAGTGCCAAACAAGAGAAGCAGCACCCATGACTATAGAAGGAATCTAAAAATTTCTTGGAAGAAGAGTTTAATTACTACTGCTTGTTTGTTTTATCTCCTGCCTTTATTACTTTATAAGTAATAAAGTGGTGAACACACCTAGTACTTCTTCCTCCTATTTCCCCACAACAACAACCTTGTGAAGTCAGTCGGTCTGAGAGATAGTAGCTGGCCCAAAGTCATTCAGCTTATTATTATTGTATTATTATGTATATTGATAGCCCTGTCATACATAAAATTACATACCTATTATTCTGAATTCAAACTTAAAGCTACATCTAAAAGCAGCCATAACAGCAAAGGCCAATAAAAATATTACAAAGCAATACTGAGCAAAACAGACCAGTTCTTAAGAGAGGGAAAAGAGGGCAACAAATGGTAGAAAAAGTAGGCAGCTGGCTTATGACGCTTGTAATAGTCCTGATATGAAACTGAGAGGTGTTAATCAAAGTTGATGTTTTTATTTCCTTATTTAGACACATTAAAAAAACCCAAGATCTAATCTAATTAAGTTTGCATGACACTTCTTCATTTCATTGGATAAGTGTTAAAGAAATTTCAGCTGTATTAAAGACTTGTGATTTCCCTTTTACAACACTTACATTTTGCAAATAGAGATTCTGTTCTGCCTGCTACCAAAACAGTGTATTGGTTCTTTTACCATGTTCACTTCACTTTTGTGATTTTTATTGAACATTGTGGCTGAAGATTTCCGTGAAAACTAAAAACTAACCTTATTTGTGACCTGCACCAATCCAGAAGAAAGATATGATACATGTTGTTTGAATTATGTATTGGAGATGTAAAAAACATTTATGCTGGCTTTGCTTTTTCCAGCTGTAGTTAAGTTCCAGCTAATATTCCAAGATAAGTTTCTGCAGTAAGAGAAAAAGAAAGGTTAATAGTAATGAGAATTTAAGGTAAAAAAGGGACCATGTTGCACAAGTCTGGCCTCTAGTGTTGAGCATAAGAATTGCACAGGAGCACACTGAAGCAAATTACTTTCAGATATTTCAGAATAGCAGAATAACATTGAAAGGGTCCTTGGAGGTTTTCTAGTCCAACCCCTACTCAAGCAGGAGATCTTATACTATTTCAGACCAGTAGCTGTCCAGTCTCTTCTCAAAAGCCTCCAATGATGGAGCACCCATTACTTCTGAAGGCAAGCCATTCCACTGGTTAAATTTTCTCACTGTTGGGAAATGTCTCCTTAGTTTCTAGGTTGCTCGTGGTGCACCATGGATAATATGACAGCATGAACTAAATGAACTAGCAACTGTTGGCAGCCAGACTACTCTATAGACTTTCCTGGCAACAAAAATGAAAACAAAAAATGAACCTTTTCAGACCCAAATGACAAGAGAGATTGGGAATATCATTTGAATTTGCCAAATCAGGGTTCAGCAGATCCAAGAACCAATATGTTTCCAAACTTTATTGAATAGTAACATAGACATGGCTATCTTCCAAGAAATGCACTTAGAGAATGAAGAACAGCAACTCAGAAGAGGCAAGATTCATGACTATGACCTGTTGGGAGTCATCTCACTGACACTGAAGCTATGGCATGGCTACATATATTAGAAGGAATATAGAGAATGCCTCATTGTCAGTTTCTACAAATAACAATATACATTTAAGTAATTTCCAAACTAAGTGATCTGACAATAGTGAACATCAATAAACTACTTTCAACAGCATGGTCACAGATTTTCCTGAACATCAAGTCGCACCCAACAATCTATGCAGGTGACTTCAATAGCCATCATGTTGATTTCATCGGTTGGCATTGCAGCGAGACGGATATGGGATAGCAGTGCTCCGTGGAGCACCACAAAAGCCAGCTGATACCTGCTTGCCAGGAGATCCTACAGGATCAAAGCCAGTGGTGGTGAAGGAGTGGTGGAAGGAGTGGTGGTGAAGAAAGGAGGGATGCTTTGTAGAGCATGAGAAAACAGCAATTTCCTCACTTGATCCAAAAAAACCCCTCTTGATCAGCAGGAAAGACGACGGCCATTTTGGCAAGACCAAAAGCTGTGACAACCAGGACAAGAAGATTATGAGCTGGAGTGGTTCATAGACAGAGGATTGAAACTGGATGAGATGACTTTCAACTTCTATACTAGAGATCTAAACCCAAACAAAAGAATTTCTTTTTTTAAAAAAGAAGACTCTCCAAAACACTAAGAAAGAGGTAAATTAACACATAGAGAAAGATTATGACACAAAAGTGAAACAAACTTTTAATGGGAGACTATGAAGCTTTAAAATATAGAATACCTGGATTGGAACTTGTAGTAATGTGAAAAGTGACTTAATTTGTGGATAACATTGTTTGATTATTGGAAGAAATTGTATAAAGAAAAAGAAATCTTGTTTTTAAATTTTTCTCTCAATTTTTTTTCCTGACAGTCAGCTGTTTGTTTAATGCTGGAGCCTTGAGCACCTACTGCTGAAAGAATATATTATATTAGTACACGGTGGGAAACGACCTTGGCATCTGAGGATTAATTGATTAACCACAAGAAAAGAAAAGAGGAGAACAAAGGAAATAGTGAAAGGCAAACAACACCTGGAAGGCCTTTCTATTTTCATTCCATATTTACTGGTATTTTGGCAGCTTGGAAGTATTGAGTGAGCCTTTTGAAGTTTTTTAAGGCAAGATGGATTATAATTAACAAGAAACATACTTGAAATTGAACATTTGATTCTGCGGATTAAAGAAATTTGGGGAAATTTGGTGGATCAATCTGGACTATTAAGACAGATAGAAGGTGAAAGAGAAAGAAGAGAGAAGAAAAATTATACAAGACTTAAAAATTTGAAAAATCTAGAGGGTGCAAATTGGAAAATGTTAAGGACTATCAATTTAAGAAATTTTGAGGAACAGTTCTGGGACTGTGTAAATTTTATTAATATTGGCGTTTTTGGTGTTTTTTGAAAATTGGGATGTTGGAATCTTGGTGGAATATTGAGGAACTATTAGCACATTATTACAAAATGGTTCAACAGGGGAAGACAAATATGATTTATAAAGAAATATTATTGATGTTTCAATGTATTCAGGAAGTTATGACAAGGAATCATAGGGCGATGATGGAATTGATGCAGGATACTGATATGAGACTAGAAAAACCCTATTTCTTCTTTCAAGATGTTTTGTTCTTTATTAATTAGTTTATCATTGTTGCCATATTTCTGGTAAGTCAATCTACTATAGAGTCCTTCTATATATTCTTTCCATCTGTTCTTGATCTGGTCACTTAATACTTTCCCATTGTAGTCTTTAGAGTTCCTTGCTGTGCTAAAAAGCTGGATCTCATCATTTTCACTAAGATCGCAAACATGACCTTAATATGCTCATTTCTCTTAGCTTCTTCCAGATGTTGACACTGATTCTCCCACTGCCTATTTTTATCTTCCTGGCTTCATGCTACAAAACTGCATTAATCTTTTAAACCTTGTCTTTTATTATCTTTGGCTTTGATCAGCTATTTTGATGGTGTCAGATAGCCACTTGTTTGTTTTCTTTGTTTTTTGGTGTGACAGATACTTTCCAGCAATTTCTATGATGTTACCTTCTCTCTTTCAGGCGCTTACCTTCCCTGACAGCCAGCTGCAGGAGAAAGGTGGGCAGTAGGAGTTGGGGAATAGGACTGGTGGGCAGAGATGCAGGAGAAAAGTAAGGACATACTGGCAGAATAGAAATTTAAAAAGTTTTCCTAGTGGATTCTGTGGGTGTGGCTTGGTGGGATGGGTGTCTTGTGACTGAGTGGGCATGGCTGTGAGTGACTTTGAGTTGGCCATGCCCACTCAGTCACAGGATACCCACCCCCACCAAGCCATGCCCACAGAACCGGTAGGGAAAAAATTTAATTTCACCCCTGTATAAATGTCTCTTGTGTTGAATAAACCATATTAATTATACTGAGATTATTTTTTCAGCAAAATTGCATTAGGTGATCACCACCTTCATTCTGTTCATTTAGCCCAAACATGACTACTATTCTTGCAAATTCTCTTTAGCCTAATTTTGCATTGAAAGAAATATATTTGTTTGAATTGTTTTTAATAAGCCTTTTGGAATTCTTTTAGTAAACATAGTTCACACACACACACACACACACACACACACACACACACACACACATTCTTACTTTTCGTATATCTATTTTCTTACTTTTGTATCCTCCCTGTAAAGAAAGTAGTGAATGTGATTTCACTCAACTAGGGTTGCAGAAAAATCTTGGTTACGTAGGAAAAACCTGGCTTAAAGAAACACACACACACACACACACACACACACACATATGTATGTATGATTTAGTTCACCTAAAGACTGAGTTTCTCACACTACCAAAAGACTACTGTGTGCCTTTATGTGCCATGGAGATATTGATGTCCATCAGTCATTAAATGACCATATCAGTAATGATGCAGTCTGATAACAGATGGCATTGCATCGATAACAGAGAAAATGTGGGGAAAACTCCTTCAGTGATATGGATACATTCTATGAGCAGCACTTCCCAGCATTGCCTGTATCACATACCAGTTTAACTTCAATGGCAAATATCTGCGGATAACATTAAAGCAAAGGTGACAGGACACAACTGAAGCATACATGAAAATCATTCAGTTGAACCCAGTTGCTATGTCGATCATATGAAATTGTGGATTAATTGAAATCATTAATCTAAAAAGCAGATGCTGCACCTATGAAGAAAAGCTAGGGAGAAGGAGGAGGGGGAAGAGGAGGGGGGATGATGATGATGGTTTCAGTCTAAAATTCCATTCAAGGAAAAGTTATCTGGGAGCAAAAGTAGGACTATATTGCATTCACAAACATAGAATCGCTCATTAACAGTACATTGCTAAATGAACTTTATAAAACTATCTTGTAAAAGTATTCCATTCGCACTTAAAATACATGATTCACACTTTACTGATAATGAAGTCATTTTTCTATAATTAGCTTTCCCAGTACAGTTGTAACATATGAAATGGTAGAACTAACAATCAGTACCTCCATAATGTTCCAATATGATTCACACTATGTTTGAATACTTCTGAGTTTCACAAAACTCTATGATGGTTAACAAACAAACTTTGCATACAGAATTGTGGGAAACCCCCCTCCCCTTCAGAAGAATGAAATATTTTGAGGAATATTTTAAAAGGCAAAATATTATATTTTCCTAAATGAGAAATGGGGAAACATGTTTTTTAGACAGGAAGCAGGCCCAGTCTCCCTGCCCTCCCCAAGCAGAAACTGAGGAGGCGGCTTTTAGAAATGCAAATTATAACAATAGCAATAGCACTTATATATAGGTTCATAGGGCTTTACAGCACTCTGAGCAGTTTATAATGTCAGCATATTACCCCTTCAGCAATCTGAATACTCATTTTACTGACCTCAGAAGGATGGAAGGCTGAGTCAACCTTGAGCCAGTCAGGATTAAATTGCAGGCTATGGGCCAAGTTTGTTTGCAATACTGCATTCTAACCACTATGCCTCCAGTCTCTTTCTTGCAACTTCCAAACTCCTAGGAAAAATTCCGTACGTATGAAGGCCAACATCAGCTAAAGAACTGGCAGATGTGATTTCATATTGTTATGTATAATAATCATAATTCTTTACCCACCCACTCCCACTAGTTTCAAAGTTGCAATATAATGAGGGGAGAGCCACAATCCTCCCAAGCTCCATTTTCGCTGGCAGAGGGTTGCAGGAAGTCATGGTACCCGAAAACGGAATACAGGAGCGCATTTTTGCTGGCAGAGCGCTCAAGCCACCATAAGCGCCCTGACACGAGTGATGTTGAGCTGGCCATTCCCACCCTGGCTGCACCCACCCTCGTCATGCCCAAGGTCAAACACAACCCTGGTGTGGCCCTCAATGAAATCTAGTTTGACACCCCTGGTCTAGATCTAAAGTGGTACAAGCATGTTAAAATATTATATACAAAGCATTTTAAAAGGGCAAGGACATTTCTCACCTGGTTATACTTCTATGTATCTTCATAGTCATAGCACTGAGATCATACCCAAGCACTGATAGCCAGGGACAGACTTTGAAACAGCCATGTGTCAGCCCTTTGATGGTCGATGAGTCTAGGAAACCAGTGCCAAGCAAGTCAGTGCTACTTTTACTGTAAAATACAGTATAGTAATAGCATATAGCAAATCTGCATGCATTTTCCCCTTTCCTCCTTCCCTCCCTTCCTTTTTTTTTTTTTTGTGTGAAACAAAAAAGTCATGCAGACATACATGCATGAATTTAGATGAAATAACAACTACAGAGAAGGATTGCATGTTTACGTGCATGAAATCTCAAATCAAAATGGGGTTAGCATAATATCGCAGGCAAACAATTGAGGAAAACTGTTCACCACGAAGTTTTACATCTTTGCTTAACTAAAGTCAAGGACACTTGCCTTTTAGCTGTATTATTTGATCGTATTTTTATCATGTCCAGATTTCAGATGGTGAAGATTGTGTCACCAAGTTACCTTGTGTCCTGCTGGTAGGCAAAGAACTCAGCCCTGTATTGGTTTACATTGACATTTAACAACACAAAAGACCACCCTTGGAGTAAGCCCTCACCAGGCACAAAGAATGCAAGGATTACTCCATTGCTTGCTAAGGGAAATTGCTTCAGCTGAGTGTTCCAGTGGGGACCCTTGTTTCTTCCTCTAGAGATGTTGATATCACAACAAATACAAGGCGTGCTTCCTTTGCCTAGAGGCAATATAGTCTCTTCTCCAGTTATTACCATATCAGCAACAGTGCACACCATGTGCAATAGAAGTCTGTAAAGGCGTGTTTTTAAATTCTCAGAAGCCATCAGTGGGAAGTGAACTGTGACCATATAAGGAGTGGGGTGACAGATGAGGGATGTTTATCTCTAAGAAAAAAAGAAGCATTGGAGGAAAGACTTGGAAAAAAATAAAAAACTAACATAAAGCTGGGCACTAGTGGACTGCTGCCTAAGAAGCTGGAAAGAATGTGAGTCCTTAGCTGTGAGTTACTTTCAGCAGAGTGTGTGGGAGAACAAAGTGGACTGCGCTGTGCTGCTTTTCTGTATTCAAGCAGAATCCTGGAGTTACCCCAGTTTGATGATGACCCATCAAAACAAATGTCTCCCTGAATGACTTTATTCACAAGGGCAGGAGTTCCTTAAAAGGGAGAGTGAAAGGTCACCAGCCTACATGTTCTCCACATGGGCACTGCCTTAGTTTTGAATGCTGGCCTTAGTGAGCCAGTGTGGGGAGCTGTTTATGGTTGTTTTTAACTGAGGAATTGATTGTGGTTCTCCTGGTGTGTAATTTGCTACATTCAGGGAACAGGACTGGGTGTAACAAAATGTTTTAAAATTATAACATGGATACTTTCACACATATCCTACTGGCAGTGAAGAGACTCTGAAAGTGACCTTGACATGGATATTGAACTGTTATCTACACAAAAGAAGCTCCGTGTTTTTGAAAGTCTGGTCAAACAAGGTGGCTGCCTGACTCATTGGAATACAGGTAATTCTCGAGTTATGACCATAAGGCCCATTATAGCCGAAAGTCAGGAGAACATTCAGTGAACCACCTCACTTAATGAAGTCCGATCCCTGCTCTCCCCAATGTACTTGTTAAATGAATGCACAGGTGGGTAAATATAATATGAGGTGCCTCAGGGTGGGGCAGACTCTGCTTCCTATCCCTTGGGTGTCCCCACGGCCTCTTGGGCCTCCTTCTCTAGCTCCCACCTCCATTCACTGATCCCACATATACCTTTGAAGATCTCCAGAGCCCAGAAGGTTGGGTTACAGAAGGTCAGGCTGCTCCATCACCAATGGTAATTCTGTCGGCCAGCCAAGTGACAGAATTCAACAAGTTGCCATCTTTTTCTGAGATGTGACTAAGCTCTTGGTTTTCCTTTTTTCACTAGTTGCTAGCCTTTCATGCCCCAGCATTAGTAGTATATCACAGTTAACACTGGGGAGGAAAGGCTACCACTAACAATGAGAAATTCTCATAGTTTTTCTTCCTGGTATAGTTGCTAGCCTTCCCTCCCAAAGCATTAGCAACCATATACTAAATGTTAATGCTGGGAGAAGGAAAGAGAAACCCTCTTGGCTTTCCTTTCCTTGCTAGCCCTAGCATTGGGATGTGGATCAGGAATTGCACAAGAGGATGCTACATAGGTCAGGAAGAGTGCTTGGTTGAATGCAAGTGATTTCATGTTGGGAGGGCAGGGCATGCAGAATAGGTGGGAGGTGTGCATCAAGAAATGTGTGTGAGGGGGCTTGAGGCTGTGTGAGAGGTGCTGTGTTGGTCAGGTTATGTAGGGTTATATGATGTCTGGCCAGTGCTTGGGAGTATGAGTGCTGTGCAGGTCAGGTACATTGTGTTGTGTCTGTGTGGGTGGATGGCATGGGCCAGGAAGAGTGCATGGGGGTATGCAAGAGGCCAAGTGGGTCAGGGAAGGCACACAGAGTTGGTGAGGATTGATGAAGGTGCCTGGGGAATGTGCAAACGTCACATGGGTCAGGGAAGGCAGTCACAAGGCAGCACAAATTGGGGGAGGATATGGGGGGGGAAGAATAGCATGGATCAGAAAGGCAGCACAAATTGGGGGAGGATATGGGGGGGAAGAATAACATGGGTCAGAAAATATACGTTAGGATTCTTTCTTCTCTATTGCCACCCCCCCATCCCTTCTTTTCCTCCCACTTCCCTTCCCTTTCCAGATGGCATGTAAGTAACTAAGGCTGGGTGAGGAGAGGAGCAAGGGATTGCAAGATTGGCTGGGAAATTGTCATGGAATGTTGAAAATGAAGCTCGCATGACATAGCAGCAGAGCAGCAGCAGCCAGTAGTATTAAAGCAGTCACCACTTTCCAAAATATTATTCCCTCAGGACTCATGAATCTGGATTTTGGTCAGAACCTGAGTTAACCTATTGGAAGTACTTTTGTTTAAAAATGGTTGCTATGATGTAGCATTTTGCTCAGTTAAAGATCATGACATGAGAGTTTTAGTGGTATATAGTTCACAATAAAGTGCACAGATTATCCTCAGGTTACAATAGCGATCAGGATTAAGTGATTTTGGAATTGCTTTGCCTGGCAGAGAAAAGGAATCAAATGAGCAATTAGACTTGAATCATTACACAGTCATAAAAGATCCAGAACTGATTCCTCCCCATCCCAAAGCTTCATGGAATCTTATTTATCTGTTCCCAAGGGAAGATAAGCAATCTGGGAAGATTTCTGTATTATAGGCAAAATACAATAAAATAGTTTGCTTGAATTTTACACATGTGGATCTGGTCACTTGTGCCGGCAATGATATAATCATTAATAGAATAGAATTCTTTATTGGCCAAGTGTGATTGGATACACAAGGAATTTGTCTTGGTGCATATGCTCTCAATGTACATAAAAGAAAAGATACATTCATCAAGAATCATAAGGTACAACACTCAGTGATGATCTTAGGGTACAAACAAGCAATCAAATCATATTAGAAAACAAGTCAATATAAATCGGATACCAGCAACAAGGTTACAGCCATACAGTCATAAGTGGGAGGAGATGGGTGATAGGAACAATGACAAAATTAATAGTAGTACAGACTTAGTAACTAGTTTGACAGCGTTGAGGGAATTATTTGTTTAGCAGAGTGATGGCGTTCAGGAAAAAACTGTTCTTGTGTCTAGTTGTTCTGGTGTGCAGTGCTCTATAGCGTTGATTTGAGGATAGGAGTTGAAACAGTTTATGTCCAGGATGTGAGGGGTCTGTAAATATTTTCACAGCCCTCTTTTTGACTCTTGCAGTATACAGATCCTCAATGGAAGGCAGGTTGGTAGTAATTGTTTTTTCTGCAATTCTAATTATTCTCTGAAGTCTCTGTCTGTCTCGTTGGATAGCAGAACCAAACCAGACAGTTGTAGAGGTGCAGATGACAGACTCAATAATTCCTCTGTAGAACTGTATCAGCAGCTCCTTGGGCAGTCTGAGCTTTCTGAGTTGGCACAGAAAGAACATTCTTTGTTCTGCTTTTTTTGATGACATTTTTGATGTTAAGTGTCCATTTTAGGTCTTGAGATATGGTAGAACTTAGAAATTTGAAAGTCTCTACTATTGATACTGTGTTGTCTAGTATTGCAAGGGGTGGTAGTATGGGAAAGTTTCTCTTATACCACCATTTCTATGATTTTGAGTGTGTTCAGTTCCAGATTGTTCTGGTCGCACCACGAGGCTAGTTGTTCAACCTCCCATCTGTATGCGGATTCATCATTGTCTTGAATGAGACCGATCACTGTTGTGTCATCTGCGAACTTCAGTAGTTTTATCATTAAGCACATCATCATGTGATCATGCTACTTAGTCACAGAAATTCCAGCAATCCCAGTTATCATAAGTAAACATGGTCACATGGATCATTAAGCAAAGATGTGTGAATTCTAAGTTCCTGCTGGCTTCCCCATTGCTTCTACTTGTAAGAAGCTGAAAGGGAATAACACTAATTATGATTACAGGACTGCAGTTTGTTGATATTGTAATTGCAAGTTGAGTATTAAGCACCCAGATCACAATTGTGACTTCAGGGATCATGCAGTCCCCCTAGTTCAATGCCACTGTACCTAAACGATAACTGAACAAATGGTTGTAACCTGAGGACTTAATTAGGGTTAAGTATTGTCAATTGAGCCAAATTCCTTGCTATTTTGAAAGTGTTGAGTTTTTTTTCAGAGAAAATTAGTCTTTCACTTCCGACATATTTGCACGTAAACATATTATACCCTATAGTATGTTCATAAATAATTTGTCTATCTGTAGAACTAATATCTGTTATAACCATTACAAATATCTCTCTCTATTTCACAGAATCTAAACAAATATGACATTAAAAATTATCCAAACTTAAATTTAGGGCATTTAAACCTATAAACATGGTGATTCCATAATTCCATAAAGTTGATATAAGCAAAGAGCATGTCCATGATATTTAAATTCCTGGACAGTTGCTTTATTTTTAGAACAGGCATTTGCTAATGTTAAGCTCTGAGTTAGATGGATCTTTGTTATTAATTTCATATGTACCAAAATGATTCTTGTACACGTCCCATTACAGGACTACACATCATTGCAGGACTGTCAGTTTAATAACTATGGCATTATTTAGAAACATTGACCTCTCTACTATTTGAGCAGAATCCTTTCTTTTACAGCTACTGTTACATAGCACTATATTGCTTTAAACAAAATTGTTCCTGTGGCTTAGAAAATAATTTATGCCTTTAATAATAGTGATTTCTGATTCTGCAAAAGTGTGGCATATGTATATTACAGCAATAAACCAGCCTGAAATCTAAGCAAAACCCAGCTATGACTCTGAGATTAACTGTGATTTATATGCTCTCAGTGAAACAGCTAAGGTTTTGCCAGGTGCAAAGACAGATCACATTAATCAAATCCCCAACATGGACAAGAGGTTAAAAGTCCATTCAGGCTATAATTATCTATGTTTCTGCAGCTGGACAACATGAGCTTGTAGACTGAATCATAGACAAGAAACAGGTACAAATCTGTCTAAAGCAATGCTTTTCTAACTTGGCAACTTTCAAGGTATGTGGTTTTCATCTCCCAGAATTCCTCACACATCTTAAAATTGCCAAGTTTAAAAAATGGATTTACAGTAATCAGTATTAACATTCTCGATCATAGATAATGATAACCAGATGATGCCCATGAGTGGTGGTGTTAGCTTTGAGAACTGAAGTACAGGAAATAAATATAGCTCACCTCAATGCAAAATAATATATAAAGGTTTATTTCTTTAAATATGAATTACTCTTTTTGTTAAAGTTTGTGAATGTTACAAAAATGTTTCCTTTTGCAATGCTACATATGAAAAGTTCAAATTAAATTGTCACAACATTTTTTTTTGCAGTACATTTTTCATATAATGATTAAGAAAAAAATGGGATGGTTTGTTTGCTTATAGATAACGTCAACATCACATTTGAAATAGAAAGATAAAGGCTGAATTCTGTTGAGTTTAGGATAGAAAGCATCTTCCCAGAGAGCAGAGGTATAATTATTTTTCATTAAATTTCAAGCTCCAATATTAACTAATTTTTTTTATCATGCCTGCTATAAGTTCTGCAATTTTAACTATTTGTATACAGTTTAAATGCATATTTCTTTCCATAATAAAGGCTTGAGTTTATATTGGCTGTTGACCTTCATGATCACTTTTAATCATAGTTTGTGTTTTCTTCCCATTTCTATACCTTCAAACACACTAATGTTTGTTCAATAACTCTTGTTTGCAAGTATTTCTTTTCCTCTTAATTTTGGAGAAGGAAACTTAATACTGTAGAAGTAGAGAATGAAGAGGGAGGAATCTGACAATGGCACATGTTTGAAGTATTGAAGCATTAGAAGAGCATGATGGGATGCAGAATGTACATGACATCATTGACAGC
Source organism: Coluber constrictor foxii (assembly GCA_038048745.1). Classification (NCBI taxonomy): domain Eukaryota; kingdom Metazoa; phylum Chordata; class Lepidosauria; order Squamata; family Colubridae; genus Coluber; species Coluber constrictor. Next base: position 88,632,447 of record CM075961.1, on the reverse strand, counting down.
AGTTATCTTGATAGTAAATCTATTTTGGAGCCGATATAGTTTGAATCTTAGGGAGAAAAAAATCTGCTTGAGACCTAGATGTTTGTGGGTAGAGACTGCTTCTTTAACTAATGTAAAGCAGTAAGTCAATCTACAATGCATTGCAACAACCAGCTAACATTACTAGTTTGTTTGTTCACAACATAAATCCAGTCATTGCCATATGCAAATACGTAGCTCTGGATTATTTTCCTCAGTAAAAAAGTCTGTTTTTGACTCACTTAATAACTCAATTAAATACTTTTAGTACTTATGTTTTAGAGCATATTTATGCAGAAATATAGAAAATTCAAGAGTATACTAACTTTTAAGCAACTGATGACTGCAACATCTACAAGCTGAAAAGGCTGTCACTAAATTAACCTTGGTGTGTTGGACTTTTCAGTGTAGTCAGTTCACACTTTAGTTTCAGTGTATGTACACCAATCAAGTGAGAGATGTGTATATAAAATATCATCTGATATTATAGTTCTCAAATTGTGTCATGTTCTTTCAGTTGCCTGAATTGAAAATTACTCTTTTCCCAACACAATTTTTACAGAGTTGTCTCAAGCAAAATTTATTGAGATGAAAGGGGTCAGCATACAAGGACTTCAGCAAGTGAACTCTTTTCAACTGGAAACCAGTACATCTCTCTGGACATTTGTTCTCATTCTCACACCTATTAACATTAAATTGCCAGGATGCAATTCTCTTTACTGAGGACATCTGCAGCTGGTTGTTTACCTTATTCTGTTGAACCTTTACCATTCTTGGAACTCCCTCTTTATGTCTTGCAACATCATAGAAAAATGGAACATGACCAGTCTGTTTTTCACTTTGCCCTCAGCTTGCGTTTTGTAAATTTCCAAGTGTATAATTGCAACAGTTGGAAAGAAACATTTGTTCATTATTCAAGCTATGCAGACCCAGATTCATTTGTCCTTGCCCACAAGAAATAAGTGGCAACAACTGTACTAATTCGAGAGCACTTTGCTTGGAAAAGCCTGCTGTGTCTTTGACCTTAATTGTTAGTTTTTAAAAAATGACTGTTTAACCTGGACTTTCTTTTTTAAAACTGATGGTGTGTTTCATTTGTAATTTTTCAATTACCAATGAGTGATTTCAGTGATTTTTTTAAAAAAATGTGCATTGCCTGAACTATTTTGTACACATGGAGAAAAGCAGACAATACACAGTTAAAATAAAATTAATGATATTGGATAAATCACCTGCCTTGCATACTTTAAAGCAGAAAGTTGGGAAATATTTCCATAAATAGACTGGATCATTTGAAAAACCTACAGAGCTGGAAGCCTGGCACAGGATTAAATCTGGGTCCAGGTTAATAAACAGACCTGAAGGTGAAAGACTTCTCTTTATTTACTTAGTAAATATGCTACTAGCTGTTGATACACATGACACATATTGCTAGGATAGTGACAACACCCATTAAGTATAAATACAAGGATAAAATTATTTCATAATTCAATGGAGGCTAAAGAGTAATATTGTAGTATGATTGGATGCATTACTAATGGTATCCAATTCATAACCAGAAATCAAATTTAGAAAATGATATGTCTATGTTCATCAAGAGGTTCGGTAGTTGAACATTTGATTTAAATGTATACTAGGAAAATTCATAACTATTTTTAATTCATCTGAAAGGACAACTCTAATCTGCCTAAATTAGCCCTCCTTTCTCATAAATATTTTAAACCTCTTTTTTATGAAATGTCTTTATGAAATGGAAGGAAGTAGGCCAGAATCGATGATGAACCATTCTTAAATCAAGGTAACTTCTGATTAATTACAGGTTTTTAGATTTGCTAAAATTAGGTTAGACAATTGTCTATCACCAGTCAGAGAGATTATGGAAAAGAAGGGAAGAGCAGAAGTAAAATGTGATCAGAAGCTTTTAAAAGGATGAAGAAACTATGTGAGCAAGCAGCTACTATAGTCAAAGTCTGGCTGATTCTGATATGGTTTGGGAAACATGGGTTGTGTCTGAATGGGTTTTAGGGATAGAGTGAATCCTTTAACTACTATTTTGTTTTGTATCTCTGAGAGATTTGGAGATGCATTTATATAGTGGAAATTGATTGTTCTCTTGGAATGCATCTCTATCTCCTTCTCTATCTTCCTTCACAACTGGGGAAAATTCTCTCCGCAAAATTAGAGAATGAATTGGGCCAAACTACTTCCAGGAAGACATAGACTGATTTAAGATTGTTTCTTCAGCATCAGGAATCTATTGGGCAGTTTCTACACAGTTCAACTCAAAACATTTCAGAGAAAGAGTGATCTATTTTACTCTATCTCAAATGTGTGTATATGTTGTTGTATATGCACATTAAAAATAACTCTGCCAATCTTTCAATTTGTAGGAATATCTCCCTGGCTCTCCATAATTTATTCAATTAAGAGATACAACCTGTTTTAATTTAGTTATCAAAGCACAAAACTGTATATTTAGCCTAAATAATATTTCCTATGTCATATTAGAATACTGTAAAGAAATACTTTACTGATTAAAAAAAAACTTTGATTATGTTGATCACAACAGACTATATAATGTTCTAGAATGGGAATTCTATAGCATCCCACCTATAAAGGCCTGGAAACCAGTTTGAATGAGACATATGACTGGTCTGGATTGACAAAGGAGATAAGACTATATATTCTTTCCTTATTTGACCTTTATGCTGAATTTATACCGAGGGAACCTGGATAGGAAGATGAGTATGATTTTAAAATTGAACACCCTTTTGTAATCTAAAAAAACCCAATCAATAACTGTCCTATCAGACACTAAGCTAAAAATGCAAATTATCTGCAAGTTCTAATATTAAGTATAGTGGTGGAAAAAGAGACTAAGATTCAATATAATTAAACTAATGATAACAAATCAATCTTGCAACTGAGAATGAAGATTCTGAAATCCTAGATAGTTTCTGCCTTTTAGGACCAGTCATCAATAAGAATTATGTTGTAAACTAGCCCTTAGGAGACTGGCTATGAAGGCCCTGGAAAAGGTATTTAGAGGCATGATTTCTTTATAAACACCAGAAAATTGCAAGCAATAGTATTCTCTATAACACTCTATAAAAATAAAATTAGGGCTTTGAAAAGATAATGTAGAAAGAGCATTGATGCTTTTTAAATTTTGGGTTGGATAAGACTCTTGAAAACAAATGAAATCAAAACAAGAGTTGTCATTCTAGGTACAAATAGCCAAGCTCAAATGATCTATTTTGGACACATTATGTAAAGACTAGCTCTCTGCATTATAAAGCTCTTTACTGTTATAAAGTTCTCTATCTTAGATTTCATATTTTTTAACCAGCCATCTCCCTTATTGGAAAGGGAAAGAGGTAAGTTGGGTGAACATGATTGCAGGAACAATGTGTGTATAATTGACAGATTGAAAGACCTGATTGAGAACAGATCTAAAATCTATCTACACTTAGAATTGTTGCTTAGTGATCATCTGAAATTATGGCAGACTCCATAAAAGGTACTTACCATCCAGATTTGAAGTTCCAATAGTTGCCCCTCCCCAGTTATGTGACTGCATTTTGGGTGCTGGACAACCAGCTTGCATTTACTGCAAGTTGCAGCATTTTGCAGTGATGTGACGATTTATAAGATTTTTGGCCCCATAGTGAACAATATATTAACTTAATGATCCACTTAATGGTCTCTTGATGACCCGTTTAATAATTATCACAACTTACATTTGCAATTGAGCACTCAATTACAGTCATAAATCAAGGACTACCTACATGTGGTTGCTAAGAATCTGTGGACTTGATGGCATAGAAATATAAATAAATTATTCTGTCATATTATGTAGATGAATGTTGATCAGTTTGAAAATAAAAAATAATAGAGTGATTTCCTCATGCTTAATGAATAGGTGTGTGTGCATATTTTTTAATGACCTGACAAGCTGTAACCCCATAGGATGTACAGAATGTTTCAGAAATTAGGACAAAGAAATGTGGGGGATGGAGGTACAAGAAAATAAAGTCTTAGCATGCACAAGCTCCTCCAATTATGAGTATATAATTATGGGGGAGAAAAAGAAAAATTGAGGGGGTTATGCAGACAAAAACTTCAATTTCTCCTTTATTAACAGAATATTTTAGAAAGGTGGAAAGGAAACACTGTTTTCCTTCCCAATATTTCATGGGAAGATCAGTTATGTTTAATTTATGCAGGTCAATTAATTTATAAGGCTGAAAATCAGCCAAGATTTATTTAATCCAATAATGAATTTAAAAACAAACTCTGAAGGTAGAATAGTGTTTTTGAATTTTTTTGTAATCAATTCAGCTAAGACTCTTTACTAAACTTAAAATGCACTGTTACTCCTCCTTTGCTTCTCACCAAAAGGCACCTAGGTTAGAATTTTAAAAGGACACCCTATCATTTTGATTTCTATTCTTTGAGGTTCAAAATAGTTTTTTTTCTAAACGGATATTACTTTGCAACTGCAATAGCAAAACTTGATTAAGGTTAACAAAAGTATTTAAAATGCAGATTACGCCATTAGTAACTTGAGTCACAAATTGTACATTCAACTTCAGAGGTTTGTGGTATCAATATTATTGAACATTTGAAAGCCTAAGCATTATAATGGCACTGCCTTGAAAGGAAAATGTGGATTTTTTTCTCCCAAGTTTTCTGAAAATGGATTTTTTTCCCTCCCAAGTTTTCCTTTTCACAATATTGTTGTGATCGCAATATGAGAACATCTTAATTTTTCTTTGGTCTTAGGAACATACACTTTTGCATTGTCATGTATGAAAAGTTTTTAACAGGAATGCAAATGGAAGAAGGCTTTAATAATTCCAATTGGAACTGGATCCTGGAACAAACAGTCCTGAGAGCAATAAATAGAAGCTTCTGTTTGCGCTTACAGAGCTGGGCTTTATTTAGATTTTGTCACTTGGTATGTAAGTGAATGTGTGTGTACACCTCCATTGTTACAAAACACTGAACAAGCTCACATGGAGGGAGCATAAATAAAAGGATTATAACAAATGCAAATCGAGAAGGAAAATTTTGTGTTAAACAAGTGTATCATTCGTAAAATCTCATAGAGCAGTGAGAGTAAAAAAGTCTTAATAAGTAGTCTGAAGGCAATTTATTCTTTTATTATAAATTTAGAGTGAATGACCAATGAAAAAGGATGACAATGGAATACCAAGAAAGCTCATATATCAAAATTTTAGCAGCATTTCAACAGTTCGGGGCTCCCAACATAATTCAAGCAATGCTTCCTCAAATTCTTTCCAGTAAATACAACTACAGTAATAAGTTTTAAATGACAGAGCAGTCTTCTGGGAAAAAAAGCATAAAGAGTTGTACAAACATTGCAATTAATGCCAGAGAACTTCTCAAATGCTAATGCTTCAGAGTTCCATAGCAATAAAAGGACACCAAATATTGTCTCTTAACTGCTACTTAAAAAATGCCTTATTAGATGCATAGACAATGGGTTACATCAATTTGCAGCTTTTTTGATAAATTTATCTACTAATATCTTCATTTTATAAAACATACAAGACTGGCAAACTAAGATAATTACTCAAAAAGTAAAAACTAATTTCTCATACAACCTGTTAAATTATCTTAGCAATGCGGGAACTGCAGCATTATCAATCTTTCCACTCTTTGTTGACATCCTGTATTCTAACGAACAACATGCTGTGGATGTTTCCATGCCAGCACTAACCTCTCCTAGTTGGCCTGAGATGACTGCTACATTGAAATGTTATCGAAGGGCAAAAATGACACTGCAGCAGATTTCACTTCACCAACTGTTAGTATCAGAACTAATCCTTCCAAATGCTTCTTGGAGATAGTATTGATATTAAAAGCTCTCCACAATGCCAGTTTTAACAGCCAGACACCTCTTACTTGAGTAATTCCCTTTTTCTTTAGATACTGAAATGTCACAACTTCTGTGCACACTGCCAGTATTGCTCCATTCCACTGCATAGATAAGTTTTACTGAATGTAATCACAGAAACAAGGCAGAATTTCAGTTTCATCTTTCTTTTCCTGAACTTGTTCATTAGATTGATGGTAATGAAACGAATGAGAATCACTTACAAATGATGGCAAACATCTTTTAAAAGAAATTTGAACTCATCATATATAAAAGCAGAGTTGGATTTCTAAAAAAATAAATGCAGTGGGTAATAGGTAACTGCAACAATATGATGCTTTCTTACTTACAGGAAAATATTAATATTATCTTGGCATTGCTGGTGTTTGATGAGTAGAAAAGAATGCTAATTAAAATATTTCAGGAAGGAGAGCAATAGCAAATACACATACTGACAAACAGTATAATACTGTCAAGCTATTCCCCTTCTTTGGTACTGTCTAAACTTTCTTATCCAAAATATATAAGGGAAATGCAACATTAAAAAGCTACATTTTAGTAGTATTTATAAAATCAATGTGCATACAGTATTATACACAACAATATGATATGAATCACATTTTACCAATGTACTTCCATACTATTTTGTTTCAGTATCATTAAACTTTTTTTCAAAAAAGAACCTTACTCAGTTTACATTTTGCTTCATCATATATTATTATATTGACAAATGTCCCAGCTTCTCTAATAGGTTTAAAAATCACCACTAAATGATACATTATATACAAGTTTTACTATAATTAAGTTCTAGGCAATTATTTTCATCTCACTTATAACTTAAGGTAGTATTATCAACTACAAGCGTGTATGTATATGGGTGCGTGTCTATATACACACACAGACACACACACACACACACATTGTACAGAAGAAATGGCACCAAAGATACTCATAGTATGTACAGTAGATGTTAGATACTGAGGATAAATGACTTGCAGACTATCTCTTACTGTATAGTTGATCAGGGAGTTCTGCATTCTGAGAACGAGGCTTAAAAGAGATACTCCCTTTTTTCTGGAAAGAACAGTGATGTATCAGACGTATGGTAATATTCCATACATTAAGATTGCCATAATGCCAGCACTGAATAAGCCAGCTACAGGAACAGTCACAAACCAAGCTAGAAAGATATTGCGGAAGAGATGCCAGTCAACAGCCTTCTTGGATCGTATCCAACCAACAGCTACCACAGAACCAACCTTGGAAGTTTGAGAAAAAAGTTAGAATTAAATATATCTTAATATGTATGTGTGTGTGTGTGTGTCTGTGTGTGCGTGCACACACACACACACACATACTCATATATGTATATATATGTATATATATGACTGAGGGTCAATAAATTTTGCTTGTTTAAATAGCCAGGAATTCTTTATTGATCACCATCATCACACTACCTTGTGAGTTACATGGCACACAGCAGTGATTTGGGGAAAGGGATGAGTTAGTTATCAGAATAACCAACAACAAGTATGTCTAATGTGTGATGCAATTAAAAACTGTTCACTTTAATAAGTTACATTTTAATGCTAGGTATAAATGACATCCCAACCCACCACTTTCTCAAGATTGTCAGAAAAGTTAATGTGCTGTGACCATTAAACAACCATATTTATGGACCCCCGTTTATAAATAAATGCCAGTCAGCTGATGCCCTAAGTTAAAAGCTCTAAAAAATTGTTGACAATTAAGTTTCTTATTCATTTTTACATGGAGCAAGTTCAATAAATGCTGCCAACTAAAGATCTGGTCAAACTTTGCTATATAGAGTAATTTTTACTGAAAATGTCTGCAAAGGAATTTAGGTTGTTATGCATATAAGTACCTGCTTCATGGGTACATGAATTTATACAAAGGCATATTTCTATAGATATATATTCCACTTCACTTATCATTTCTTAGTAATTTTTTTTCTTTTCAACGAAATTAAGAAAAGACTAGAGGGAGTGGGACATGTAAAAACAAACAGATGTGTCTGAAATTCTAGCCTGACTGTTATGATTGAGCCCTGCTCACAATCAGACAACAGTAATGGGAGGGGGTAGGGAAGGCATTGGGATGTAAGAGAAATTTGGGAGGGAACTTAGGAATGAAGTTTCCTGGAAGTGTGAGACAGACCCAAACCCCACAATCATCGCCTGGGAACATCCGAGGCAGACAGTCCATTTGCAAAATAAAAAAACAGTGCAATTGATTGGGAGGTTTCGGAGTGGTGAGGGGAAGAAAAAGTTTTCTGATGTTATTTGTGCACAAAAGCATCAAAACTGGCTTTTCTACTTTTGCACCCATAAGGCTATTAATTAAAATTATACTCTTGGATAAAAAATTTTTCAGGAGTTTCTTTTGCTGCTTAATGCAGTGGGACAGTTGAAATTAAGCTAGTGCTCAGGGTAATCCCCTATATGGATTCCACCAGAGGTCATCCTTGAAATGTTGGCTATGGCCAAAGACATGGAAGAAAAAAAGAAGCCAGGGAGAGATCCTGGCTCAGGAACAGCAGTTGCTACCTCAGGCTGGAGCAAGAGCATAGGCTGCTTGCACATGCCCTAAACCAAAACCTAAGGAGTCCGAGCAATCACCCGCAGCCAGGAAGGAGCGAGTGAGAGATGCCCCATACCAGGGACTGAAGACCACTGGGTGACGAATATGGACAAGGCAGCGGAGGCCAAAGACCCTCTTTTCGCTGCTGAAATCAAAGTGGTCTGAAGTAGCAGATGGAGAGCAAAGTGGCTAGCCAAATAGGATGACCCTGCTAAGTGGAACATCCCGATTGCCGGTCGCAGCCCATCAATGGAGCATCTGAAAGAGAAGTTCACAGGGATGGAGATTCGTGCTGCGACAACACCAGGAGCCACCTCTGCTTCTGGAACAGGAATCATGGAAAACCTGGTAACTCCGTCTCCTATCCTTCAGCCAGCAGTACAAGTAGTTTATTTATTTATTTGATTCAATTTATAAACCGCCCTTTTCTTCCCGGACTCAGGGTGGTGAACAGCCAAAGTAAAACATGATATATATAAAATTTAAAACAATTTTAAAAATATTAAATAATTTTGGCCGACAATTAAAACAATCCAATTTAAAACCAGTTCCAATTTAAAACAGAGGATGGGATCAAGTCAGTCTGGCTAGATGAAACAAGTGGGTTTTAAGGGCCCGACGAAAAGTTCGGAGGTCTGATATCCTGCTTATCTCCGGGGGTAGATCATTCCAAAGGGCGGGTGCCGCCACAGAGAAGGATCTCCCTCTGGGGGTCACCAGCCGACATTGTCTGGCCGATTGCACCCTGAGGAGGCCCTCTCTGTGCGAGCGTACTGGCCGGTGGGAGGCTATTGGCGGCAGGAGGCGGTCTCACAAATACCCAGGCCCTAAGTCATGGAGCGCTTTAAAGGTGGTCACCAACACTTTGAAGCGCACCCGGAAGACCACCAGAAGCCAGTTGCAGCTGTGGTCAGAATGCTGGTGTAAATGGCCTTCACCACACCTCCTCCTCTGCTGCAGCCAGCAGCACCAGTGGCTGTGGTCAGGGCAAGGGCTGTAGTCAGGACCCTGGCCTTGTAACTGCATCTGGGATTCCAGCACTGGTATCAGTAGCGCAGCTGGCATTCTACCCCAGCAAGCGTAGGAGGAACAACAGTCAACCACCTTGGTGGTCCTCTTTGATGGGTGCCCAAGGCACCTAGCCCATTTCTTGTCTAAAGTCTAGCATCACATGGAATGCTATTGAGCAATATATTCGGATGATGTGACATGGGTCCATGTTATCACTGTCAATCTGGAAGGGAGTGCTTCAGAGTGGCTAGTGTCACTGCATGATGAAGGCGCCCCTGAGCTAGATGACTTCGAGGTTATTATGCAATCCCTATGAGTATGGTTCAGGACCCCATGGCAGCCTGTTGTGCAGAAGCCCATATCAGTGCCCTAAACCAAGGGAAGTGACTGGTTAACTACCTCCAACTATCCCATCACCTACCCTAGGAGACTGGCCAGAGTGCTTGCTGGTGTATCATTTCCAAGAGGAAGGAACACTATCAGAATTGTCTACTCTGGGAGGGCGGAGGCGGCTGCCACACAACCTTTGACCATGGTACTGTGTAGCCACAGAAGCAAAGATTGATATTTGTATTCTACAAATATACTGGGCCCAAGAGTCAGAGGGGACGCACTGCCAGCCAAAAGAGGCAAATCCTGCCAAAGCCTTGGAGGCTGCTTTCATTGAGGAATGGAGAAGCACTGTGCTGCCAAATAGCATGGCCAATGACTCATCCCTTTCTCCTGAGCCAACCAAAGAAAAGTGTTCCGCTGAAGCCAAAGGAGAAAATGCATGCGGGGCAACAAGTCATAGAGTTCTCCCCTTTGTTCACTGAAGGGGAAGAAACTCTGGTCCCTGTCAAGACAGGACTAGTCTTCTGTGAGAGCAACAGTGAAGGAGAAAATGATCTGATGGTAAGTGGAACCATCATTGTCATGACTGCTAGGGTGGAGATTTCGGTGTCCTTGGGAGTAAAGCAGATCCTTACGGCCTTGCTGGACTCGGGGTGCACCAGCTCCCAAGGGATAGAGAAGTTAGGATTGAGGCTAAGAAAGCTAAGGAAATCCATTGCATTTTCTCAGCTAGACAGTTCTATAACAGATGGAGTGCCAGCAACCTACTTAACCAAGCTTGTGAAGCTAAAAGCTGGGACCCACACAGAAACTATTCAATTTATCATGGCTCTGGAAATGATAGATGCCATGGTCCTGAACCAGTGGAAAAAATGGAGTCCATCTGTTAATTGGGATAGAGATAAGTAGCAGATGTGAAGAAAAGTATCCAACCAGCAAAAGTTAGGGAAAGAGCCATTGATTCTCAAGGAATATTGCAACCTGGCTGAGGTCTTTGGCGAAGGAATCCAACACATTTCTGTTGTGCGATTGAGGTGGTGCCTGGAGCTAAGCTGTCAAAGACATCTAGGGAGATGGAGGAGCTCTGCACATTGATAGAAAAAAATTTAGCCAGGGGCTTCATTCTACTGGCTAAGTCAAGGATAGCAGTGCCTGAGCTTTTCAAAGAAAACGAAGATGTATCTCTTAGGCCAGGGGTGTCAAACCCACGGTGTCATATTGCCATCACGACGTATCGCAACTTCCCCCCCTTTGCTAAACTGGAGGAGGCATGGCCAGTGCATGACACATTAGGCCTGTGGGCCACGAGTTTGACACCCCTGCTTTAGGCTGTTGGCCAATTATAGAAGGATAAACTGTGAATGTACTTATTATGGTGAATAAGTACCCACTCACTCTAATGAAGGACATGTTGGCCCATCTTGCAAAGGGAAAGACTTTCATAAAGTTGGACTTGAGGGATGCATACTATAGAATGAAAATTAAGGAGGGGGACGAATAGAAAACAGAGTTCAACTGCCTTCAGGATGCTACCAGTTCTATTTGTGCTACAGTGGGGCCCCAGCGGTGTTCCTGCAACTAATAAATGAAGTCCTGCATAAGCACTTGTATAGGGTGGTCTTTGTATATCTAGACAATATAATACAAAAACCAAGGAAGAGCAAATGAAATTGGTCAGAGCAGTGCTTGAGAAGCTGTGGAGGACTCAGCTTTTCATGAAGTTGTCTAAGTGTGATTACCACAAGATCAGTTTAGACTACCTAGGGTACTGGATTTCAAAAGATGGCATACAGATGAATCCCAGGAAGATCCAAATGATCTTAGAATGGGAGCCTCTGCAAATAAAGATGCAACTTCCGAGTTTTCTCAGTTTCATGAATATAGAGTGGATATCCTGCCTGTGGGAAAGTATCTATGGACTTTATTGTGGAGCTGTTGGACAGCATTGGGAATACTGTGATCTGGGGGTCATTACATACTTATTCTCTAAACAGGCCCACTTTGTGGTATGCCCTAAGATCCCCTCCACTTAGGACCTGACTAAGATCTTTGTACAGCATGTGTACTGGCTGCACGGCATTCCAAAACACATAATTTCAGATTGGGGGTGCAATTTACCTCAAAAATTTGGTCCAAGTTCTTGAAGTTGTTAGGCTTCTCCCAGGGTTTTAGCTCCTCCCATCATCCTCAGATGAATGGAGCTTGTGAATGTATGAATGCAGTCATGGAACAGTACCTTTGATGCTATTTGAATTGCCAGCAAAGCAATTGAATTGAATGGACTCTTGCACTTTGTTGAGGTGACCTACAATAACTCTGTGTACAGTAGCACTGGATTTGCCCCTTCTCGAGTGACTATGGGTGTGGAATTTGTGCCTATGCCAGAGCTTCCTCAAGAATCTCCTTTATTGACTTTATTGGGTGAGTGGATGAGTACTCTGTAAGACATCTGGCCTGTAGTGCACAAACATTAGAAGTAGCACAGGAAGTACAAAAGAGACAGGCTGATAAGAAGAGAGCACCTCAGAGGGAGTTTAGAATAGGGGATGAGGTATATTTGTCCACAAAGTTCTTGAAATTGGGCCAACTTTACAAGAAGCTGAGCCCTAAGTACATAGGTCCTTTCCATATCATCTGGATTATAAATCCAGTGATGATGGAATTAAAGTGACCAAAAAACTGTAGGTGCATTCATCCAGTGTTTCACTGTATTTCCTAAAGCACTTCCACAGCTTACTGCTGAGCCATTAAGTCGCCTCTCCCCCCCCATATGGGTATACGAAGAGAAGCACTTGAGGTCAAGAAGATCCTTGATTCTCAATACCACAAAGGGAAGCTGTGTTATTTAGTTTTATGGAAAGGTTTTCCCTTGACAGAGGCAGAGTAGGTGGCCCCTAGGTTTATTCAGAAGTTGACTGCCTCTGGCTCCGATAGGGTGTTAGTGCAAAAACCTTCTAATCTTCTTTCTGGAGAGTCGGCATATCATACTTAACTCTCTATATAACCCTCTTGCAACCAGACAACAGTAACAGGAGGGAGGATGGAAGGCATTGGTATATAAAGGAGGATTGTGAGGGAACTCTGGAATGCAAATGTGCCACCTGAAAGTGTGAGACAGACCCAAACCCCAAAGTCATCGCCTGGCAGTCAGACTGTTTCCAAAATAAAGCAAATGCAACTGACTGGTGGACAATAGACAATAGGAGCTCCAGTGGGGAAAAAGGAAAGTTTTCCAATGCTGTTTGCATGCAAAAACTTCAGAACTGATTTTTCTACTTCTGTACCCATATGGCATTTCAGTAAAGTTATACTCTTGGAGAAAAAATGTCCCAGGATTTATTTTTTTTTGCTGTTTAATGCAGTGGGATGGTTGACATTGTCTTTAAAAAGACTTTATAAAGAAAGAATATAGAATGGTAGTGCAAACAGAATGTAAAAAGCCCCACATTTTATTTAAACACTGAACTTAAAAAATGCGATTTACATGTTTGAATTCAAATTTCTTCTCCAAATTTTTAAAAGGGCATCAGTTATACTGGTTTTTAGAAGCAGTTTTATACCTTATACAAATTTAGTGTATTTATTTTAATGACAATACGTATTAGAAAAGCAGTTAAGTTCATCACTGAAAAGCTACAATGTCTAGAATTTCAAACAGCTAGGCTTATATTGGTTTGAAATTAAACACCATTTGCCTTCAAACAGAAAAGTTGTGACTTAGACTGCACTGCACTTGTGGTGCTCACTCTGATTTTTACATTCTATAATCCACAAGTGTCCAGTATGAAAAAAGTATTTGTGAGAAAAATATTATTAATGCAAAGCTAACATTAAATTTAATATGCGGAAGCAAGAATACTAAAATGTTAAGTTTATTGCTTGTTAATTGACTATTGAAATGAATTCTACAATGTAATTCACAAGTTGCAAAAATAATAAGCAATAAAAATGATAAACTATGCTCTGTGTAATCTAATATTTGTTTTAAAAATCAGTTTCCTATTATTTGGAAGAATTTATCACTCAAATTTTTAAAGCATTTTTGAAAGTAAATAAAAATTCCACATTTTGAGTTTTGATTGCAATGTAATAATATATTGTATGTCACGAGACATTACATAGTGAAGGCAAAATGGGGAAAAATCAGAATTTACTATTTATTTATGTTCTTAAATGATTGTAAATGTGTTTAATTGGCATGACCACTACAAACTCCAATACCTTGCAATGAGTGGAGCTTATTGGAATACCCACATTTGAGGCTACAAGTACGGTTAGCGCACACATAACTTCAATGCAAAATCCACTGTGAAGAAATAAAAAGAGACAGATGGAGATTTTGTAGTGTAAAAGTGACACACAGGAAATCCCATGCCATGCATTCATCAGGAAAGTGGAAGGATGAAGGATGTAAAGTGTCAGAACCTCTTGGCAAAGAAGAATGCAACAGATCAAAGTTCATATGGCATGACCTACAGAAAAAATGTGGCTATTCAGAGCCAAATCTATCAACGAGGTTTGAGACAGCACTCAGGGAAAGCCTAATACAGGTTTTTTTAAGCTTATTGTATTCATAGTAATGAATAAGAGTCATTTAGATTTTCTGTATCAGATGATAAAATGCCTTAGTTCTATTCTCATTATTAGATTTTTTCCCTTTTACTTTTAAAATGTAAATAGAATTTTTATTTATTACTCTTGTGCAATTGCATAGCCATATGAATAACTCGGCATCAAATAAAAAGCACATTAGTTTTTTGCACAAGATCTGTGAAATTAACAGGGCATGCAAAAATCCAAAGGCTGCCTTTTAAAGGAACACAAAGCTACATAAAATTGAATGTGACTGGGCATTTAGTTATGAATAAATGCTGACAAATTTAGAAGTGCTCAGTTGTATAAAATGTGAAAGATAATTAAATGTTTAAGGGAATTAAAACCTCCCTTGACAAGTATTTTATAAAAATATGAGGAATGTCTTCTGCATCCAATTTAAGTTTCCTACTGTGGTATCATGCCATTATAAACTGATCTGAGCAGCAAGATAAAAAAAAATAAAAACGAATAATCCAGACCAGCTTGGCTGCAGTCACAGGGCAAAGGCATACCTTGCAGTGTGTAGTACTGACAGGAAGTCCAACATTGGAAGCTATCACAACTGTGAACGCCGAAGCCAACTCAATAGTGAAACCACTGCAGGAAGCATAAGAAAACACTTCACAGTCACTCTTTTTTTTAAAAAAAAAAAATCTTGATCTATCAGTCTGGGTTTATACCTTGCAACATGCCAAAAGCTTACCGGTTCTTCTTCAAATGCTTTCCTCCAATGTTTGATCATTGAGTTATATTAAAAGAATAAGAAGCTGCTGGATAATGAAAACTATACACACACACATACATCCAGATTAAATTAGTGAAGCAGCTTTCTGGTACCTGATATCTAATCTATATTCCAAGAAATTAAGACTTAATTAGCAATTAGGTTAGCAGCAGAATTCTAGTATGCATTAAAAACAAATAAAAATCATGGATCCAGTTTTTAGTTTTGGAAAGCAAAACTAAACTACTTCGATTTATGACTTTTTTCTATGCTATTCAAGACATTGTCAGACTTTTCTGCTCAACTAGACCTCAACAATTTAGGCACATTATGTTAGTTTAAAGACAAGATATTCAACTCAGTTCAAAAGCAAAAATAATTAGGAGCAAAGATGCCATGGCAAAATTTATCAAAATTTATCATTATCCACTCAACATGCACTTACCTTGATGGTGTGATAGGTGTGAGGTCTTTTCCCATTGTTTGGATCACTCTTCGTCCCCAGACCCAGAGTCCTACACAGATGCCAATGCCTCCATATAGTAGCAGCCAAACAGGAGTAGGAGCATCTTGCATTACACCACCTTGTTCATATATAAGCCAGAGGGCAACCAAAGGGCCTATAGCATTGCTAGAGAAGAAAATATAACATCAAATCCTAAATACATTGCTTTAATAGCCTGCAGACTATCTTAACGTACATCAGACTAGCTTCTTACAAAGAGCTGTTTTTCTATAAGCATTAGCTTTAAAATGTCTTCTCAGTCAATCTCCTTCAATGTTCTTAATTTCTTGCTTCCCTGAGCATAGTGGCCATGCTGTTATGCTATACCAAATGACTCTTGTGCATGTCTCATGAATATTACTTGGCAAAAATCTACACCTAACGTAGACCAACCATTAAAGTATTTTGCTGATTGTTTATAATTGGTTTTATGATATTTATGCCCAGATGCCTTCAGAACTTTTAACTATGTAAAAGTTAATACAGCAACATTAGCCCCAAGTTCATTTCTGAGCTCAAATCCAACAGTTGGTTTGAAGTGCTAAATGTTATCAAGTATGGCTACCTCAGGTAATGTTTTCTCTGTTGCAAATCTATATATTTACCAAAAGGAGTCTAAAAAAGACCTTGTTTTATATTTATCTCTAACACAAAGTTAGATTTGTGTTAGAAGAGATCAAGTAGGGAGTTCCCTCCTTCTCTTCCTCAATGTTCAGGGCTATTTGCATGGACCATTTAAAAATCATGCAATTAAAAGCTGGAATTTGAAAATAAAATATAGGACTCAATACATATCAGCTTGGAATACACAATGAACACCAGAAAAGTCCTAGGAATTTCATAAACACTATGCCAGATATTAGGACTCTTTCAGTCTCACAAATTATTTAGAAAACATTGGACTTCGTACATGCATCATTTTTCTGCTATTTGATGAGCAGTTGGACTTTTGTGCAAACCCGGAAATAGTTGTGGGTGTTTTAAGGAAATTCAATTGATAAAATAACCATCTACCATCTTTATGTGATAAAATATACAAGTCCTGCTCATTTTTTCTGAGACTGGTTGTGCAATAATACCTACTTAAAAGATTGCAATTGTGGTAATTCAAAAGCAGAATTATTATTTCATTTGGTTTATGACTGATGATTAAGACAAGATGGGGGATATTCAAAGAAGATTTGAAGGAGAATAATGCTCTGTTACTTTACTACTATTATTAACATACAGCATTTCTGAACAATGTTGAATAATTTGTCGCTGGACAAATAAATTGAATATATTTCAAACCAATACAATTTACAATAAATAAATTTGAAACAATCTGAAATGAGCTTACATTATTTAAGATTCTAAATACAGCATTTCAAGCTTTAAATTTTTCAATTTTAAACCATTTTGCATGCTAATAAATATACTGGTATATGTTCATTACAGAAAATAAATTTCCCAACAACAGCAGAGAAATGAAAGTGTAGGACAAGAACAGGAGAATAGAGACTTATTCAGGTTGATTGTTTTTCATATACTTACAAATGGAAAAAAAGAGGACCCAACAATTTATTACATTTATATCCTGGATTTAATTCAGGAGCTCAAGACAGCATAAATAGTGTTTCCTGTCCTATTTATCTTCAGACAACAAACATGTGAAGTAATTTGTGCTGAAAGAAAATGACTAGTCCAAAATCAACTGTGAACTTCTATGGCTGAGAGTGAATCAGAATAATTATCTCCTGGCTCTTAATCCAACACTTTAACCATTACTTACTCACACTATCACAGCAATGTTTTATTCAGTTTCAGCAATTTTTTATTCTCACGCTTATGCAGGAAATGTAATATGTAAACTCACAAATCTAAAACTGCAGTTGGAATTTGCCCAACTAGTTCAGTTAACCAGAAAAACTTATTAGCAGTGCTTCACTTTAAGAATGTGAGAGGAGCTAAAATTCATCAATGTTCTTTTTAGTGTTTCAGTTGGTTCAGCTGGTTCTTAACCTAATTGGTTTCCAGAAGCTGCTCAAATCAAAGCTCTTCCATGGAGCATGTGGGTCTTGACACCATCTTGGTTTTGTTGATTCAACTTTATTCTCAGTTTTCATTAATTTATTGCTAGTTTCTAGTTTGGTTTTTATTTATTGCATATCATTTCTAACATATATTTGCATACTACCAAAATTCCTTAGAGTTTTGGCAGTCTATAAACATAAAAAATATTCATAAGCATTTTGGTTGACACTTTTTCTATCTTATAATATCAGTTGGATAATTTCTAGTTCCTGCCTGGAACTATTTGCATTGTGTTATTCCTTAATAATAAAAATATTGATATAGAAGTTAAACAGTATCAAGGCGTTTAAAACTGACTTGCAGTCATAAACTGTTTTTTTTCTAATGGTATCAATTGTATCTACATTAAGGCAAGAGACATTTTGGAAATAAAACATTCTTTTTGATAATAGTGACTCTCAAAAAACTAAACTACATGCAACTGCAAACAGGTCACAAGAATATTATATTGTGCTTGTAATACATTTAATAGCCAATGTAAAATTGGTAATTACCTGTCAACAGGAGTTCCATACATTCCATTTTCTATTCCATGGAATAGTGTTCCATGCCTGCAATCCTTTAAATAAACTATTATGGCAATATTGCTTTATGTTAAGGGAGAACTGCTGAATCTGGTTATCCTCTCCACCCTCCCTTTCCCCTGCAAAAAAAAGCATGATCCTATCTTGTAAATGTATGGATGTTTCCATAATAGCAATGAAGGTCTCTCAACCTGTTTACTTGCCATTGACAATTTGCTGTTGCAGAAACTCCAATAAGTGCTCACAGAATATAATTTGGGAGTTGCTATTATATTTCTAAAAAAGGAGAGGAAATAATAAAGAAGCAGAAACTATAAAACACCCACAAGGTTAAAACAGCAACACTTGAATATTATAGCTCACCAACATCTTCAAGCCAGGATGTCTGATAATAACCATCTGCTTTCTATTCTTCCTGGAATGAATTGCTATTCCAACCAATCATATGTAATCTTGTAGACAGTTACAAGGAATCAAATTGTATCATTTTCCTTTTATAACATAGCTGGGTTTTACAATTGATAATTCTAATTTTCTTTCTAAAAATATTTGCAGAAAGCACAGAATATTTTTAAATTATTACCAACAGCTGACCTCTATCTGGAAGAACAAACACACAAAAGTAAGGCATGAGTCTCTTTTTGTTATGAGAGTTCTGATGACTGTATTGGCTTAGTAAGTTTATATGCTCATGCTGTTTTTTTTAACTTGAGCAACCATTCCTTGATTAATTCACCATAGAGGTGAGATCCTTAGTTATCTGTGTTGTTTTTCATGCATATGAGTAGAAATTACGGCAAAAACTAGATCAAAGTTGACATAAAGTTACAGATTAAACCATTTTTAATAAGCATCTTTAATGTTTAAAATTGTTGAGAATCAGTGTAGGAGACCATAATGATAGAAGAACTCTCAACAATTGGAACCAATCACAACACTCACAAATTGCTGTAATACAATAAACATGCAGGCATTATAACTTACCTGACATCATTACCTCCATGAGCAAAAGACCCAAAGCAAGCTGTCAGGATTTGGAGGAAGTGAAAAAGCAGATGCACCTGTGAAGTGTCCCGTTCATCTCTCTCTTCTTCTGCAGTATCTTCATTGGGATTATTAGGATCTACTAAATCTGATGCCAATTTCATCTCTACACCGCCTTCCTCTGCTTCAATTTCTGCTTCAGCTACAGCGTTGCAATAGCTGGAATAGCTATCATAGCGAACCCTCTTTTTGGAATAAGATACTGTGTCCGTAACTAACTTTTCACTGTCTTCTGGGGTTGACATGTCAGCAGCCTTGAAGGAAGAATGCACAGGCATCCCACATATGGCAGCTGTGTAACAAGTGTAGCTATTGTTGCGCCGCAGTAACTTGTAGTTATTTTCTTGCGAAGGCCTATCTTCATTCCCTCTATCTAGATGTATTTTGTGCAGTAAGTCTTTGTATAATCCTGAGTCTTTGTGCACAGTGTGGTATACATGGATGTCACTCTTCATGTGGCCATCAAAATTAAATGTACCATTGGAGACAGGTGATTTCACCGTACTGTGAGTCATTGAAAATGCCCTTCCTGAAATATTACAGAAAAACCTTATTTTCCAAAGAAAATTCAAAAGGTTTGCAACACATTTTAGAAAATATTGCTTCTTTATTTTCTATTTTTTCACAAGTCTTCACTAGCAAGTGCAAATAGGATAATAAAAGCAATAGAGACAGTAGATCCTATTTAAGAAAATATACCCACAGACAGTCCTCGACTCACAATGATTTGTTTAATGAGGGTGCAACTGCGTCAGAAAGTTACTTACGATCTGTACTCACACTTAAACCATTGCACCATTCTTGTGGACATATAATTGTTATTCAGGCACTTGGCAACAGGCCCTTATTTGCAACTGGTTGCAACATCCTGCAGACACAATTGCAATTTGTGATCTTTTTTTGCTGATTTCCAACTAAAAATGACATTGGGATTTGCTTAATGACCAGGGTGATTTACTAAATGGTTGTTTACAAGTTAAAACTTGGTGCAACTCTACTTATAGTCATAACAATGGAAATTCCAGGTCCAAATGTGTTTTTAAGTGGAGGATTACCTGTAGTTCAAATTAAAATGCATTAAAAGTGCCAAGCCCTTATGTCCAGCTGCAGGCTAAAATATAGGAAAGCATCCAGAACTGGGTGGGTTCTGTCAAAGTTAAAAAGGAACAAGACTAAAATTAATTCAATATAATACGAAAGGGGCAGGGATAAAATCAATGCATTTAAGTAGTGCCATATTCACTACTTATGGCACAATGACTCAGATGATTTGTTGGCTTGAAAACTGGAAGCTCATATTCGAGACCTGAGTGCCACACAACGGGATGAGCTCCCATCTTTGCCCCAGCTCTTACCAACTTGGCAATTTAAAAGCACGCAAATGTCAGTAGATAAATAGATATCACTTCGGTAGAAGTTAACAACACTCTGTGACATTATGACCATGCAAAATATTTTCAGACAGCACTGACTAAATGGCCTTAAAACAGAGATGAGCATCTCCTCCTACAATCAGCAATGATTACCAGAGTAAAATCTGCAGATACTCCTTTACTTATTATATTCAGTACATATCCACCAAATGCTGCAAATAGCGGAAAGGAATTTTGCAATGCTATGTGTGGTACAGAATTATCACCCTCTATAAAATAGACATAGGCCAAATCTAGTCTATTAGTGCATTATGGGAAACATAAGCCCAACCATAATATCCTTATAAAATGGGCAATGGAAAATGACTTGTTTCAAGTTTCTACTTTTCTTGTGTCACAGAGACAAAATCTTTTAACTATTGGGCATCTTTATACCAGAACATATAAGTTAATACTTAGGACCTCATCAGGACAAAACTAATTTATTTAAATCAATAGCAAATAATTCTGAAATGAAATGAGAGAAAGGATGGAGACAAAGGATATATGCATGCTGGATCTTTATTCCTGGCTCACTTGGCCATCCGTCCTTCCTCCTTGGACTGCAGCAACTTTGTGAGGGATGGCAGAAGGGCCTTTTTCAAATTGGCCTGCTATCACTTTTATACTTGCAGTATTTATAACAAATTTAGTTCCATGTTCTTTTTACCTTTCCTTTGTGATGTCTTTACCATTATATTATAAGTTTATGGATAAAGCCTGTATTCTTTTATACATGAAAGGTCATTCCATGTCAAGTGGTCTGATTTCAGAAAAATGCCACGCTCAACCACCATAGATTTTGATGAAATTTTGTGTGAACATGCACACACGTCCCCAATGAACATTGGTAAAGTGTTATGTGTGCCGATGCAATATTTGCATCATGGGCGTATGGATGCTCGCAACTCTTCTGCGCATGCGCAGAAGCGTCCAGGCGGGGTGGGGGGAGAGGAAGCTTCCCACCGCCACCAGTTTGTCCAATCCGGGCAAACCGGTAGCAACCCACCACTGGTATGATCCCATACCACAGCCTTCTACAGTTTGACTCTGAGGTTCCAGCAAATTTGAGACATAATATCTCTGGCAAAATTTTGTTGAGAGAAACAAAACTTGGATATTTTGTAGAACTTTTTGTGCTCTATTAAAACAAAATAATAAAAACATTCTCATGAGCGATCTCCATCTAGATAATTTGGAGCTAAGTTGGCCGAAAATATTGCGGCTCAAAAAAAGGTTAAAGTTTGGCCTTCCTTCCTCTGGAAGGAAAGGTATGAGAAACATGAAACTTTGTGCATAATAACTAGGAACACAAGGTATTTGAGTATAAAATTTCATTCTCCTACTGCTTTCTAATAGTTTACAAATTGAGTGTAAAGTTGAAGTTTTTTGTAAAAATGCCAAAAATAGGGTATTTTCAGCCCACTTTCACACACACACACACACACACACACACACACACACACACACACACACACACACACACACACACACACACAAAAGACCTCCTGGAAACTCTGT
Source organism: Coluber constrictor foxii (assembly GCA_038048745.1). NCBI lineage: Eukaryota > Metazoa > Chordata > Lepidosauria > Squamata > Colubridae > Coluber > Coluber constrictor. The sequence goes on along the minus strand of CM075961.1, from coordinate 88,610,183 downwards.
TGAACCATTCTCATTAGAAAGAGCATGTTTCAACGCCCCCCGAAAAAAGTAGGATTGGTTTTTCCATTGCTGATATGTAAAGCCCTAAAAATAGGGACAAAGTTGAGGACGTTGCTATACCAACATCATGTATGTTAACACACATTCTTTTATATTGTGCAGTTGTCATTTCATTTATGTTGGAGTTTAAAGTGTGTAATTCATTTCTTGTATGGTATATGAATCTGTTAGTCTACTAGCGATGCTTCTGCACTAATGACAGAGGTTAAATGTGCTGTATGTACTTTAGTGACACCACACGTTAGCATGTTGCAGTTATAGGACTCTGAACTGTATAGGTGTAGTTGTCATATTTCTGTCAAAAAACACCTCCTTTTTTGCGGGAAGGGCAAAAAAGCCCCTGGGGAGCGCAAAAAACTCCCCCTTTTTTGTGAAAAACAAGCCATTTTTGGCCTCACAACCCCCCCCACATCACATTTTTGCCCTTCCCAGCACCCAGGAACACTCTGAAGGCTTCCCAAATCCTCTGTGCACCTCATTTTTGCAAAAACGGGTCCGTTTTTGGCCCCCCAAACCATCCATGTGTCACGTTTTTGCCCTTCCCAACTCCAAGGAGCATTCCTGCAGGCCTCCTAAACCCTGTGCAGGCCCCATTTTTTGTGAAAAAAGGGCCTATTATTGGCAAAAATGGGATGCATGGGGTGGGGTTTCGGGAGATCAAAAATGGCTGTATTCGGTGTATAAAACACACCAACATTTCCACTCTCTTTTAGGGGGCAAAAAATTACGTCTTATACTCCTAAGAGTATGGTATACCTCCGCAAGTATTGCATTGGAACACTTAACACTTCACCAATGTTCACTGGGGACATGTGTGCATGTTCACACAAAATGTCATCGAAATCCGTGATGATTGAGCAAGGACCCCCCAGACCACTTGACATTGAATGACCTAGCAGTTTTGATGATAATGATGATGATGATAATTAGGCTGTGTGTTTTGATTTAAACATAAAAATATTCTACTGTTAGTATTGCCACAGAAATATTCCATATTCCTCTTCTTGATCACTAAAAAAGATGAACTGTCCATAGAGACAGGTTTGTAGTACTAAGAAGTAAGAGAACAATGGAAGATTAGGAAAACTGAGCAAGAATAGTAATGCATCTGAAATATATAAGCAAAATTAATTGAAATTAACTGACCAAAAGTAGTAATGATCTGAAATATATTAGCAAAATTAATTGAGAGGAAAGAAAGGAGCTGCTTGTTTGTGTGGCACTGGGTGAAGCATAGATACAAGGATGATGAGGTCCAGTGGAGGTTAGAGCTGTACATAAGCCTGCATACACATTATTCAGAGAAAAAAACATACGAATTATTTTTTTGCTTGTATTGTTATAATTATAAATTTGTTAGAGGGCTAGAGCATTAATACATAGCAGTTTGACACTACACATAAAACACATATAGAGAAACAATACATAAACTCTTAATTCCTCACCATATGGTACACGTGGATGACTACCATTTGCTTTATTATCTGATACGCCAGCATCTTCTGTTCCACAGCTAGTCAGGGGAATAGTACTTTCATCACTTTCTTTTACACCAGGAAGTTCTTTAAAGACAGGCATATCCTCTTCTTGAATTTTGTCAATGCTTTCATCAGATATTTTTGATAGTGCACTTTCCTTCTTTAAACGACCTAGATAAAATGCAGGAATTTAGAAACAATAATTCATTTACAGAACTACCTTTCAGGGTCAACATGTCTGATGTTCTTTAAGCAAACTGACTACAGTGATACAGTAATTTACTATTTTGTTAGCTAGAGACACAGTTCATATATAACTTCACACTAATAAAACAAAAATGTTTTTAGCATGATCATCAATTATTTAGTTTGGAATACGAAACTTTAATCTGTCTTCTTAATTCTTATTTCAAAGTATGTTGCAAAGAAGAAATATTTTTGCCAGGACCAAAAGATTCTGCACTTTGTTAAAAGCAATCGTATATGATTTAATTTCTTTTACACACAATTTGCATTTCTTGTATGTAATAAAATTGCATTTGGGATCATGGTAATTTTTAAAATGCAAGCAATAAAATACCAGTTTACAGCACTCAATAAATACTTATAGTATGTTATTAAAGTATTATAGCAGTGTTCTAGAAGTCCTCATGTGAAAGATTTAAATTAAAGTTATTTCAACCCATCATTTTATGAAAAAACATACTTGCTATTTTTCTTTTCATCCACGGACATACAAATATCCACACTAAGACAGCAAATACAACTGATACACCAATTGATATCAGTGCTATTGCCCACAGAGGAAGTGTAATTCCAAGGACTGAAAAAAGAAGAAAATAAAAGTGTGTATTTCTTATGTACATATCAGCTAACTGTTATGAACTGTTAGTTTCTGGAACTGTTATGTTCCAGAAAGGATCTGGAATATTGCTTCAGAAACATAAGCCATTAAATCAGAAAATTATCGTATTTTTCAGAGTATAAGATCCACCTTTTTCCTCCCAAAAAGGGGATGAAAATTTAGGTGCGGTTTATACACCGAATGTAGCCTCACCCACCCACTGGCCCCCCAACTTTTGGCCTCTGCCTCCCAGCAGTTTACCTCCTTGCAGCAAGCAGCAAGAAGAAACAGCTCGTTTCAGTTTCAGCACAGCCTAATTAGCATACGTTGATTCTCCCTTGGATCCACCACCCAAATCTCAGCTCTTTTGCATGGGCCTCTGCTGCTTGCTGTAAGGAGGTAAATTACTGGGAGCAGTTTTTTTTCTTGTGCTAATCAAGCTATGCTGAAAACAAAAATGAAAATAAAGCAGGCTATTTGCTGTTTGCTGCAACAAAGCAAAATTGCTGGGAGACAGAAACAGATTTCTTTTTCTTGTTTTCCTCACCAAAAAAGGAAGGTGTGTCTTATAGTCCAGAGCGTCTTATACTCTGAAAAATACGGTAAGTCACTTTCTTTGTAATACAAGGATATACCATACTTTTCAGAGTAAAAGATCCACTTTTCCCCCTCCAAAAAATGCCTGTGTGTCTTATATAGCAAATGTTGCCGAAGCCCCGCTGGCCCCCACGCTTCAGCCTCTGTCTCCCAGCAATTTACCTCCTTGCAGCAAACAGGAAGTCAGCTTCAGCAAAAGCCTGATTTAGCACGAGCAGCTGACTGGCGGTTGGATTAGCCTCCTGGAATACCACCTATCAGTGTTCCGGGCTGTGGAGATCACTGCCACCCATCGGCACTGTGGACACTCATCATTGTTGTCACCTATTGCCACCTCTGCATGACCCATTTTCAGCCTCCAAGCATCCCGTTTTTGGCCTGTTCCAGGTGACGGCGATAGGTGACAGCAGCGACGGGCGGTGCAGGCATCAATGGACAGCAGCAATTCCCACAGCCTGGAACAGCTGATAGGAGGTATTCCAGGAGGCTGATCCAACCGTCAATCAGCTGCTTGTGCTAAATCAGGCTGTGCTGAAGCTGACCACACTGTTTGCTGTTTTATGCAAGGAGGCAAAGTGCTGGGAGGCAGATGCAGATTTTTTTTTCTTGTTTTTCTCCCCAAAAGCTAGGTGCGTCTTCTACTTTGGAGCGTCTTATGGTCTGAAAAATACAGTAAATTGTTTTATAAAATTGTTGGTATTATTATAAAGCAGAAGATTGCATCCCATTCTCCTTTCTTGGATTACACAGAAAAATATATTATGACAAATGAACATTAAAACATTAACATTTCCCATCCTTTTCATGGGAAAAAAAGCCAGGCTAAATTAAGGTGGAAAGAGTACAAAATTATATTCTACTTTCCAAAGGCAATCTTTTCACAGCAGACTCCATCTACTCACCTGGAGCACCTGTATACATTATGGAGAACACATTAATAGTTATTGTAGCAGCATAGAATACTGGAAGAGCACGGAGACCATTTGGTACTGGATCTTCCTACATTTAAAAAAATAAGAATTTTTGAGATATAATTGATAAAATCAGATTGTTTTTTAAAAATCAATACTTTATACTCTAAACATTTTTAATACTATTTCAGTTTACTTGGAAAAACATGCAGTAATCAAAAGGTAACCTGTGGCTTCTGAATTCTGACATCAGCCCCACCATCATAAAAACAAAATGAAAATATACAACATTGATCTGCTGTGATTTAATTGAAAATTATAGAAGGTAAATTTTGGCTGGTTCAGTATTCTCTCTTAGAAAAGGTAGAAGCTGACATTGCTATTGAATATACATAACTAACAGCTTGTTATTAGATAGACATATATTATTATATATATTATTCTCATATAGAAAAAAATGATGGTTCCATCAGCCCAGAAAAGTGGGGCACATACTTCATTTTATAGAATGGTGGTAAGATTTGAAGATCTGAATTATTTCCACTGAATTAAATACATTCCCTAATCCCGTGATGACAAACCTATGGCACGCGTGCCATAGGTGGCATGCGGACCCATATCTGTGGGCATGCAAGCATTGCCCTATCTCAGCTCCAACATACATGCTTGCACCGACCAGCTGATTTTTGGACCTTTCAGACCCACCAGAATTCAGGAAACAGGCCATTTCAGGCCTCCGGAGGGCGTGAGTGGGGAAGGCTGTTTTCACTCTCCAGGGTCCTAGAAAGCCTCTGGAGCCTGGAGAGGGCAAAAAGCAGACCTACCAGGCCCATCGGGCCATCATGTGCCAACAGTGGGGGGAATGCGGGGGGGGTTGTCACACGTGTATGCATGGGGGGCGGAGTGCATTGAATTATGGGTGGGGCATGCACGCGCGTGACCCTCCAGCACTCCCTCTCACTTTTGGCACTTGACGGCAAAAAGGTTTGCCATCCCTGCCTTAATCCATTCTGTAATTTATCATTCTTTCACTTGTCTTGCTAGTTCGGCAACCCATTCAGGATTAGGTACACAGAAAATTATCTTAAATAGACATTAAAAAGCATTAGATAAAGTTCTACAAGAATTCACCTCCCAAAGGAAAATTGAGGAGGTAGAACTATCAAGAGATGTTTGACCTCTTTATAAACTACAAAGGACTTTAAAAGCCAAACAGATTTTTATGTTTGCTATTATTTATTATATAATTGCTGAGAGGAATGATAGTTCAAAGTACTGCTTTTTTGAGCTGCTTTCAAGAACTTTCGCCTTATGAACATATACCATATTATCTATTATTTCAGCCAAGGATCAGCTGCTAAGATAGCATCTTTCTTTGTTTTTTTAGCTTCAATAGTATGCTCTCCAATTTCAAGGAAATATTTAAATTCAAGGAAATATTTAAATTCAAAATATGTCATGGAGTTCTGTTTTAGCAAGCTGTATTTTTCAAATATTTAATATTTAAAACTCTTCACTTTTCCTTACCATTTACGTAAGGGAAAATACAAAGTCTTGCTAGGGAGATTTTATCACCAACATTTTTTCAATTGCACATACCAAGGTATTTATAATGTAGTATGCCAAAAACAAGCAACAATGAATCACTGGATTCTATACTCCCTACCTCTCATTTTTTGACATAATGGTAAAAGAGCAATTCAATTTTATTAACTATTGCTTAGCACAAGATCTATACCTAGTTTTCTTACACTTCTTTAACTGACACCAAGGTTGTATGAGGGAAAGTAAAGGAAGTGAAAATGTGAACAAATGTGTGGGAGCCTGCCTGGGTATTTAGAACAAGCAAATAAAAAAGAATAAAAGGACAACAATTGGAGGAAGAAATAGAACTTCATGATCAGTGGAGGCAAAGGAATCAGGAAACAAAATGTATAAATTCTTTTTCAAAATAATACAATTTCATAATACAATCTACTTTCATTATTTAATTTCCATTTGAAAATATGTCATGGAGTTCTGTTTTAGCAAGCTGTATTTTTCAAAATGAATAAAATATAGTGATTCAAATCCATTTTATAAATAAAATTAAAACAGTTGTGAGTTTCATTCCAGGCTATTATTGAGGATTAATCTAATGTAAAAACTCACATCAAGTATGCACATATTTACATCCGGGGGCAGATGTTTCTTTGCCAAATGAGAAACAAAGTTGCATCAAATAAGGAGGAATTTTTCTGAGAGGAGGCTGAATCTTGCATTATTAGAGAAATCAGATGAGCTTTGCTATTTCAGTAACTTTAATAGAAAAATGTATCTTTAAAGTGTATAACTGTAGTTGAAATACTAGGAGAGATAGGACTGTGAAGCTTTTCCTCCTTTTCATCTTAAAACCAAATAGTCCTCAACCTACAACCATAATAGAGCCTTCCATTATGATTGCAAATCATGATAATCATTAGACAAGATTGTCTTATTTGACAACTCCCCTTCTAAATCTCTCTGATGCAGTCATCAATCAATCAACCAACCAACCAACCAATCAATCAAAGTATAGCTGTAAGGGACCTTGGAGGTCTTCTAGTCCAACCCCCTGTTCAAGCAGGAGACCCTATACCATTTCAGGCAGATGGCTGTCCAGTCTTTTCTTAAAAACTCCCAGTGATAAAACACTTCTAACGTCTGAAGGCAAGCTATTCCACTGATTCCTTGTCCTCACTGTTAGGAAATTTCTCCTTAAATCCAGGTTGCTTCTCTTCTTGATTAGTTAAATAACGGTGTGGGTTAACTGGACCATGGGGTGGGAAAGGCCCTGGGAAGCTTAGAGAAGGCCAGGTCCACCTGCTCTAGGCCTTGCAAAGTCTCCCTCAACCTGAGACACTTCATGCAATACTTCCTGCCCTTCATGATCCCCACAGCCCTTGGGTACACCTTACCTTCCACATGGTCTCTACAACACTCCCCCCGCCCCCGCCAAGGTTCCCACAGACCTTGTCCCTGCTTCCCACCCATCATATCCCATACCCCACCAACTTTGCCTAGCTTTCAAAGATTTCCAGAGTTTCGGAGTTTGGCTTAGGGAATACTTCATTACTGGTCCAAATGGCACAGATCAGAGGGGTTCTGACCAGTTCTGGAGAACCGGTAGCAGAAATTTTAAGTAGTTTGGAGAACCGATAAATACCATCTCTGACTGGTCCCGCTCCATCTATTCTCTGCCTCCCAAGTCCCAGCTGATTGGGAGGAAATGGGGATTTTGCAGTACCTTCCCCTGCCATGCCCACCAAGCCACACCCATCAAGCCATGCCATGCCACGCCCACCAAACCATGCCCACAGAACCGGTAGTAAAAAATGTTTGAATCCCACCACTGGCACAGTTCCCTATAAGTGTACTTGATGGGAATGAGGTATAACAAATAGCATCAATGCATTGTTATAGTATCAACAGTACTAACCTTATTTAAGATGAAATATCTGATCAAGAGAAACAGTGCACCAGACATCATACCAGATAGTAGTGGGGAAATAAACCAGGAAGCAACTGAATATAAAAATTTAAAAATATTACATTCAATAATTAGAAAGATTCCATCCAATGTAAAATTTCGCCAATTCTGTTCTTTATGTTACTTTCTTTTTGTTTAAATAGACTCAAAGTTATTTTTAAAAAACTCCAAAATTCAGCCAAGGTAAAAATGTTTGAATCCAAATAATTTCAATAGAAATGTTACATGTCATACTATGTAAATTTATATTTTAAAGTACTCTTAAATATGTTTTTTGCATTTCCAAGATTTCATCAGAATTTTTTTTTTACTCTGTGCTCACAAGTCAAGTTTGCTTTCTTCGTATTAAAATGCCCATCCTACTTTTTTAGTTTTTTCCATATAGCATTTACTGTTTAAAATCAGCACTAGAGTTTAATTTCTCAAAGTTAGAAAAACTGTTTAAAACGGGAAAAAAATGATTGTGTGTGCATGCGTATGTATGTACTGGTATGTAAAATGGTTTTATCTGCTAGCATAAAGAATGTCATATAAATTAACTAAATAAAAGTACTCCTGAGGTTTATAAATACTGAATTTATATAGGTAATCCTCAATTTACAACCACAATTGAGCCCAAAATTTCTGTTGCTAAGTAAAACATTTGTTAAGTGAATCAGATCACTTGTTAAATTGATCACACAGTTGTTAAATGAATCTGGATTCCCCATTGACTCTGCTTGTCAGAAGGTTACAAAAGGCAATCACATGACCCTGGGACACTACAACTGTCATAGATATGAACCAGTTTCCAAGTGTCCAAATTTTGATCACATACCATGGGAATGCTGCAAAGGTCATAATAGTGAAAAACTGTCCAAAGTCCCTTTTTTCAGTGCCATTGTAATTTTGAATTCTCACTAAATGAAGTGTTGCAAATTGAGGACTATCTGTAGTTTAAATTCTTAAAAAACTTCTAAAAATAACAGTAACATATACTTTGTAGGAATGTAACAAAATTCCATTGAACACTGTGCCTATCTCTAATTTTGGTCTACTCAACTAATTTTATCAAATTTAATTGGTTGTGGAAAGACATCAACATATAATATTCCAATAATACTAAAAGTTTTCATAGATTAACACAATTTTAAGAATGCTTTATTTTTTAATGCAGCTATGTTACTTTAGAGAGTTAGTTTAGTGTAGTAGTTAAGGCAGTGTTGCTCAAGCATAGCAACTTTAACTTGCTGTATGGGAAATTCTGGGAGTTGAAGTCCATGTTATCTTAAATTTACTAAGATTAACAAATGCTAATTCAAGATATTAGGCTAGAAACTAAGAAACTGGGAGTTCTAGGCCTGCCTTAGGCACAAAGCCAGCTACCGGTAGGTGACCTTCTGCTAATCACTTTCTCTCAGCCCTAGAAAGAAGGCAATGGCAAACCACTTTGAAAAACCTTGCCAAGTAAACCTCAGGGTCTTGTTAAAGTGGTCTCGGAGAATTGGACATGATTGAATGAAAGAAAAAAATATATATATTACAAATAGAAGCATTTATATTATAAATAAAAACTGTAGTATGGAATTCAGGGCCTGTGACATCTGAAATTGCATTTCGATTTGTAAATGTCTTTTGTCTTAATTAACCCTGAGATTCATTAGAACAAAAATATATCATATGGCTCAAGCATTTTCTTCTCCCCCTTCTCTTCAGAGAGATATTAATATAATTCTAAAAGGCTAACCTCTAACCCAATACATTATATATACACAGACCTTTAATTATCAGAATTCCTATGCATTTCTGGTTATGCTGTCTGGAGAGTCTAATTTTTGTATATTATCTTAATGAAACTGTAGTTTACCGCAATGTTTGAACTATAAACAGTAGCACTGGACAGGGTGTGGCCGGCATCGAGATACACGGTGTGGATTCTGGAGCTCCAGAAGAGCACCGATATCCCAGCTGATTTTGGGGATCCCTAAGGATCATAGCTGTCTTGTAGGGACAGCGAAGAAAGAAGACAGAGGCTGGCACGGATAGGGAAAGAGCAAGTTCCCTGAAGTGCCATCAGCAGAGGAAGGCAGCCATGGAGCTGTCAAAAAACCAGAGCAGCCACAATCAGAAAGAGGAAGTGCAGGAGTGGTGATTGAACAGAGTATTGTTACCGGATGAATGATTGGCCAATTCACAGGTAAGAAGAAAAAACTTTTAAAAACTTGAAATAAGTCCCAACGAGCAATTAGTGGCTAATTTGCACTTCGGAATTTAAGCAGGGGGGGGGGGGGGAGAGAAGAGGAACTTTAAAGTTAAAACGACAGCCCTAAAAGGAGTCTTCCACCTGGATTTAAAGTTGGATTTTGAAAGAAATAAAAACAAGACAAGGGAAAAGGAGACAGAGAAACATTTTTTAAACAATAGAAAGATTTAACTTGGAAGAGAGGAAATGGATAAAATGGATACTTTGTGGCCGAAAAAGTTGTGAATTGAAGAGAGACATCTGCTGGAGGAGAGATCGTGAGAAAGAGCCATAGAAGTATACAGCTGAAAAGATTAAGAGAAATGAAGAGGACAAGACTGAGATTGTGATGGCTCAAGTGAGCATTTGAACTGGACACTATCTGGAAAGAAAAAGGAGATATCGCATGGACTTTGAAACTAGAAGTATAAGTAAATGAAAATAATAAATTCTAGCCTTTCAAAGTGACAATATGGAGAACTGGGAGGATGAATGTGAGATATTAAGGGAGATGTTTGAAAAAATAAGAGAAGCATTTAAGGGAAATAAGGAAGCAGAAGATTGCCTAGAATGCAAGAAAAAAGAAAGAGAAAAGATGAATGAGAAGCAAGAGAAACAGGAAGAAAATATTGAAAAGGAAATAAATGAAAATAAAGATAAAGATGATTAAACTGGGATTAACAGTGATAGAATAAAAATGGATAAAAGAATACATCTCAAAACTGAAAAGAAGAGAAATAAATGGGGAAATACTGAGAGGGAAAATTAACAGAGTGAAAATTAAAGAAAAGAGGCAGAAAGGGATATAAGAAAAGGAAGAGGACGAAGGTAAGGGAATGGGAGAAAGGGAGGAAAGGAAGAGTTTAAAAGAAAATGGTTAAGAGTCAGTGAAAATATTAATATGTTAATAAAGAGAAGGATGTTAGTTGTAGAAATTATATGTGATAATATTGTTTAATGTAAAATAGATCAGTAGATGAAATGTGAAAAAAATGAACTATGTTTTTGATGTTGGAGGAAGACTAAGTGGAGAAAAATAAAAGCAACAAAAGAATTAATTGAAATTAAGATGAGAACTGAAATTGAAATGTAAAATTGAATGAAAATGAAATGTTAGTAAATGATGTAAATGACAGACTTGTAAGAAGTAAAACAGAAGAAATATATTGTTAAAGGGAAAAAAGCAAGGGTTGGAAGATTATTTTAACAAAGATTTCAAGGAAAAAATGCAATAAGTTGAAATATTTGTTAATAATTACAAAGAGGAGGGGAATTTCGAGTAATATTTTTAATAAATGAGAAAGATCGGACTTGTCTGGACACCATAGTGGAAAATATTAAATTGAAAATGAATACAGCAATAGAGAGAGAGAGATAAAAGAGAAGTAGAGAATAGAGTAGAGAGATGGAAGAGAGGGGAGGAAGGAAGAGAGGGGAAATCAGAATAGGAGAGAGGGCTAGACAGGGAGGAAGAAAGGAGGAGAAGGAAAAAGGAAGAGGAAGTAGAGAGGAGGAGGAGAGGAGGGAAAAAGAAAGTAAGAAGGAAAGAAGGAAAGAAGAGAGGGAGATGAGGGAGAAGAGAGGATTGATTGAGAAGAAAGATTGCTATACAACAAAAAAGATGAAATAGAAGAAAGGCAACCCTGAACATATATAAATATACTAAGATAAAGAATGAATGGTTTAAAAATAAAAGAGAATGAATATGAATAAGCAGGAAAATTAAAATTTGAGGGTGAATGAAGATGTTTTATATATACGTAAGCATAGAAATATTGAGATATGATTAAAAAAGGGAAAAAAGAAAATTGTGACAAAAATTGTAATTGAATAAAATGTATTTGAATTTGATAAATTGTATAAGATATGGCCAATACTCTGTTCAAAAAAGATGTGGGGGAATATGGGGGAAAATCCCTCCAATAAAACTTGATTTTTTTAAAAAAACAGTAGCATTCTGGACAAAACTTGACAACTTGTAATTTGCACGAATTATCTGACTGTAATTATCACATAAAAGCATAGCGAAATTCTTCAAAACACCAATTCATTACATGTTGTACATAAAGAGAATATCATTTACCAATCTTGACAAGTTCCATCCACTGGACTCCTTGTGTGCCAATTGCAACTAATGAGAAACCAATGGTTGAACCCACTATACAATGAGTTCCAGATATTGGAAGCTTCAAAAATGATGCTATCAGCTGCCAGACAGCGGATCCTAAAATATAAAGCATAAAGAGAACAATCAAGTTAGGGTATTTAAACATTCTGGAGTAACAGAATTTTAAGGCATTTATAGTCTTTCAAAGGCAGGAAGAAAGGCAGGAAGAAGGCAGGAAGAAGAATCTAATTTGTATTGGATGCTACCAATTCAAATTAGAAATGATTTGCTACTGAAATCTACTGATTTCAGTTCAAATAATGTAACAAAAGATGTTTTTCTTCTTGAAACAATTAGGAAATGTAACAATGCCAAATATTTACTAGCAGAAGTAATCCATTAAATTCATAAAAGTATTAGACTCTATTAATTTAATTTTAATTTTAGTTCATTTGTTTCATGATCCTTAACTATACACAATAAAAAATTGATTTGTTGATTACCATTAAAGAACTAAACTAGGCTACTAGCATAATTTTAAAGAAAGTCACACCAATGAGTTGCAGGAAGTAACTGTAGAGTTTAAAGTGTACAGGAATGAAAGAGAAGGGTAGGCGTTATAATAAATAAGGGAGAAAGGAAGGAATCCCATGTGCCAATAAAAAAGTATTCACATTATGCAATAATGCACATTATACTTCAGAAAATACTTTTTTCAATTCTACTTCTGGAATGTTTTGAACGAATTAACTGTCATTCTCAATAAAATCAAATCGGGTAGAGAAGCAAAATCCGATTAGATAATGACATTAATATGATAGATATATCTAAAACTAAAATATACTTTGCTCTATAAGTATTAAATAATACTCATGCCAAGGTATTATCAGAAAACTACCCAGATTTCACTCACAAATATTTTTGGAGTAGCTTGTCAAAAATAACCTACATGCCACTTGTATCAACCAAAGCTGACCAAGAATTTATGATTTTAAAAGTAATAAAACAATGATGAATTCTGTCTTAAAAAGATCATTCTATTCTGTTTTAAAGTAATCTATTAACATAATATACAACTCTTTTTATGAATTCAACAAGTAAAACCATGATTTACAGCATTATCTTCATAAGAAATTATTTTTTTGCCTCTTAACGTAATCTCTCTCTCCCAAAGCTTACTGTTTTATAATTTATGGTCTCAATGGATATAATTTTGGGCAGCTATAAACTAACACAGCAATGGTGATGCATCAAAGGAATGCCTTCTGGTAGTGAAAATGTTTGGATGAAATGATTTTAAAGTTCATTTGACAACCACAGAACTTAAATTAAATACAACTGATAAGACAAAGTTTTACCTGTAACCTTTTCTTACAGAAATATATTAGGAGTGACCTAACATTCTTGTTTTGGTCCTAATCAAACAGATACATCATGTATTAACAAAAATACAGGACAGCAAGACAAATCCAATATTCTAATGTTAACTAAACCATACTTTGTATTGAAATATCCTTGCAGATGGACATATAGACCTATATTCTAATGTCTCTAAGGAAGGATGAAATGAACCTTTCATAAACAAACTTGGACATAATAGTTTAAGCAGACTCCATTGTTTTGCCTTTCATCTAAAATTAGATATAGATATTAAAAATATTTAACTATTATCTGTATTTAATCATTAACAGTCAACATACCGTATTTTTCAGAGTATAAAACGCACCCAAAAGGGGGTGAAAATTTAGGTGTGTCTTATACACTGAATGTAGCCCTGCCCACCCACTAGCCCCCACCCTTGCAGTTACCTCCTTGAAAGAAAACAGCAAGAAAAAATAGTTCCTTTCAGCTTCAGCATAGACTAATTAGTACAGGTTGATTAGATGGCCTCCTGAGTCTCAGCTGATTTGCTCTCAGCTGTTTTGCACAGGGCTCTGCTGCTTGCTGCAAAGAGCTAAATTGCTGGAGCAGATTTTTTCCCCTTGTGCTAATCAAGCTACTCTGAAAACAAAACTGAAAATAAAGCAGACTGTTTGCTTTTTGCTGCAGCGAGGCAAAATTAGGCAGAGACATAAAGATATTTCTTTTTCTTTTTCCTCACCAAAAAAGGTAGGTACAAACAATGGGAAATTTAGAGCAAAAGAGGAGAGTTCAAGATTTTAAACATGAAAGAAAAAAAGGAGAACGAAAAAGGAAAAAATAAAAATGGAAAGGGAGAAAAAGAAATGAAAGAGAAAAATGTTATACATATTTAGAACTGAAATATGAATAGTAGTAAGAAATAAATGGGAAATCATGATTGTAAAATGAAATGAATAGTAATTGGAATATTTGTCTTTGTATTTTTGAAATCTAGACAATGATTGGATTCTTTTTTTATTTTTTTTAGAAATATGAATAAGTATAAACTGTAACAATTGAAATACCTTTAATGGTACATGGTGGTGAAAGTAAAAAAGATTAAATTGTAGCTTGGATAACAGCTAGAACATTTTTAAATTTAATTAGGGAAATTGTAATGATTGAAATATTTTTAATTATATATTGTGATGAAAGTAGAAATGATTTAAGTTGTGATTTGGAGGATTATATGGGCAAAACTGTGGGTTATTGGGAGAGTTTAAGATGTGAAAATGATTAACGTAAGAAGGGAAATTATTTGGTTTATTATTATTGGTAAATATAATTAATTGATTTGTAAGAAATTGGATTGCATGGAAATAATTGGAATATTCATGTTCATATTGATTAATAAAAAAGATAGTTATATAACTAATTGATTTATATTAAAATGCTGAATTTGCATTAAACAATTGTAATATTACATAATTAACCAATGTGAGCAAGGATATAAAAATAGAAGACAATGGGAAGGGGTATGATATAGAAAAGAAGGGAAAAATTGAATTTGATTAAGATTAGAGATGAGGATGAAGGATAATATTGGTTTTTTTTTTAAAAAAAAGATGAGGAATAAATATGGTGAAAAGGAAACATAGAAATTGTAAATTTAATTGAAATGACTAAACACTGTTTAAATTTGTGAACCAGCCAAAATACTCTGTTCAAAGAAAATACATTGTATGTTTGTATGTGTTTGTCTAAAAAATTTTTTAAAAAACTTTTTAAAAAAAACCAAAAAAGGAAGGTGCGTCTTATACTCCGAAAAATACGGTACTTTAAATTTCATGATCAAATGTGATACAATTTAAGACAGCATTTTATCCTCAACATTTTGTCTTATAGTTAAATGTTTAATGAGTCAAAATATAGTGCTTGACAGCCTATTTAATGAAGATTCCAATCCTGCTCTGAAGCCAAATAAGGAACATTTATACTTTCTAGTTATTGCTGTTATCTGTCTTCAATGCTCATTTTTCAGCGACAAAGGCAGCATTCAAAACAAATATATCCTAGATGTTCTCTTCTATGTACACTTCAAGTGGGAGGGAGCAATAGTGTAACCACATAGCATAATACATGCTGAGAGCTGTAGATAGTCCCAGGACAATCATCAAGCTCCCAAGAATAACCTCCTGCTCCTCAGAATGGATCCCTGAAAATATTTTGAAATGTCATTCCTTGAGGGCAATCTGATCTGCTCACTAGAAACAAAGGGCTATATTCTCTTGATAAGATCAAATCTCCCTTTACCTATTCATATTTGCATTGTTGTGTGGGGAAGAAAATAGGAGCTTCTTCTGGCTTATTTTTCCCAAGCTCCAGTGTAAAGAAAGGAAATTATTGGTCTCCCATGACCCTCACCTTGTTCTGAAGAACAAGGGACACTGATTGTAAGCACAAATAGAATAGATTAATAAAATAAACTAGTAGTTTAAGATTTTTTTTCATAAAAATTCATAAAACTGTAAATACAAATGTAAGCCACCAATATTGTTAATATACTATAGTGCTATATAGCAATAGCACTTAAGACTTTTGTAACACTTCACAGTGCTTTACAGCCCTCTCTAAGTGGTTTACGGTCAGCGTATTGCCCCCAACAATCTGGGTCCTCATTTTATATAATGTATTGCCAGTATCTTGTTATATATTACCTTTTTAATAGTTTTAGAATCTCATACATTATATTGAAATAGTAATAAACAGAATCCTTAGTAAGAGCAATTATATTTCTGATCTTTTAAACTTAATAAGTATTGGGGAGTGGCAATGAGAGTTTCTTTCCTAAAATAATATAGTTAACTATAGCTAATATTAAATCAACTGTTATCTGAATCTACAGTCAAAAACAAGCTATAAAATTAACTTCTATTAAAGTGGGTTCCAATAAATAACTAAAGACATCTGATCAGGAAAGATTTTGCAGAACCTGATTCCAAGGCCTGCTTTTGATTTCTCAATAATAACTTCTCCAATCTCTACAGAAATTTTGTGGATTGAGAAATGTGCAAATTATTACTTTAGTTTTGCCAAGAGGATCTAAGAACTTTTAATTGTTTGAAGAAAATAATTAAATGCTTAGAAAAATAAGGTTACTTACCAGCCATTGCACTGACTTCTCCAGCCATAAGTAGACCTGTTGAGTTGTCATAAAAGTTCACATCAATGATACCTTTACGAATAGTTTCACCTACTTTTGCTCCTAGCAATACAGAACCAGTAGTTTCAAAAATTGAAGCGAGGATGCAGGCTTGGCGCAAAGTAACTACACCAGAACCCACAGCAGTACCAAAAGAATTGGCAACATCATTTGCTCCAACTGAAAATGCCAAGATAAAAGCAATGATAAAACCTACAATGACCATCCACAAATATTCTTCCAATGCCATTTTTCTCCAAGTGCTCTTGTAGTTAGGGTTCCTGTTTAAAACTATTTTAATTAGACAAAGCTGAAAGGTAGTGAGCAGATTTAAAAGCTGATTTTGTGCACACAATGAGTTCTCTCTGGAAAGTGCTGTGTGGTACTGGAGCGTGAAGAAACTGCTAACTGGTGATTTTCAAGCTACTGTCAATACTGTTTGTTTGGCTCAATTCAGTCACCAGCGAGATCCATTCCATATTTCGCTTCAGTAGGTTTACAGTTGTAATGATCTCTCCTACAAAGAGAAAAAAATGACAAAAACTTAGAATCAAACACTTATATAATTATAAATAAGAAAATCTAGAATGTCATATGATACCCTGGTAACTATACATAAAAGGGCTGAAGTCAGATTACAATTGACACTATTTAGAGGATAATGATAAATTATGTGTAATTAATAATTAAAATAACTTGAATTGACTTTTTCCTGCATAAACTTTATCATACTTTGTCTCTTGTAAAATAGCAGAGACCATACTTTTCAGAAAACTGAAAACATCCTTGTTCCTTAACTAATTAAGTTTATAATGTAAAGGCTACTTGATCCAGATCTATCAATAATATATTGTTTAATATATTGCTAAACATAGTTTGGGACATATTGAAATATACCACTTGAATTGCAATCACATATATTTGATCATAAACAGAGATTTCCTTTATAATCCTTCAAAAAATGAACTAACTCTGAAACCTACCTTTGCTTTAATATACGTGAGATTTTACTGGTAATATTTTGTGTTATGTAACTCAAATTTTATTCTAAGAAAAGTTAAGTTCTGCTACTTGAATGAGTTTTGAATACTTGACAAATGACATAATTCATTTGTGTCATTATGTCTACATATTCTAAGAAAATACTAGCAAAGATACTTAGGATACCTAAGCCTCGCACTCAACTACCAGAATTAGCTTCTTTATTTTATCAGTCTGCCCATTCAGGTAGTTCTTGTTTAACAACCATATTTGGAATCAGCAACAGTTGTTAAGATTGCTAAGTGAAAAATCATGTGACTGTGAGTACGATCTTACTTCAGCTTTCTCTTGCTTTACAGACCTACAAACATTGTAAATGCAAGCACTGGCTGCAGTTAATTTTCCATAATAAACACAACTGTGAACAGTCACTATATGAGACAATTGCTAAATAAGGACTACTTGTACTATTTCTACTTAAACAATGTATGTTTAAAAGAATAATTCCTGGAAGTACTAGATGTCCACAAAAAAGGATGTTCTAGTACTCTTTTTAGGTTTTTAAAGCATCTCCTCCTACAGTGACTATAGTGATTGTATTCTATCCCCATGGAAGCCCCTCTGATCCCAAACAGATAATCCGGAATTTATGATCATTTTGCGTTACAACAGTCTCAGAAATGCCTGCTTTACTTTCAGCCATTGTAAAATGTCCCCAAGTTATTTGACAGTATTTCAGTTGCTTTGTAAACAGCTCAGTTTTACAGCCAGTTACACTGTCCCACAGTCAATTGTGATTTGTGATTTTTTTTGCCGTTTATCAAAGAATGGATTCATTTAAAGACCATACCATTCACTTAACAATTGTACCATTTGCTTAATGACCATCATGAAAAATTTCAAAAAATGGATAAGTGCCTTGATTTATAATCAGATTTCCAATCCCAACTGTGATCATAACTGTGGATTATCTGTAATATTTTTGGTCATTTATCAACAATATATGGTATCTATAATATGCTCCTGCAGAAATGAAACCTTGAAAAATCCACTTATATAAATTCTACTTGGTAAAAGAGTTGATGATGGCCTCAGCAGGAGTATACAACATTTGCAAGACTTTTTTAAAAATTAAAAATGACCCAGTTTATATTCAATGTGATTCTCAATAAATATCAAGTTAGTCCAATTTTAAATAATTACATTTAAAGTTATTAAATCAGCACTTCCTGTTTTGTGTTTACTATTCATGCTTCTATCACAGATCCAAATCTTTCAAGTTCATCAGACCACATTACTAATTTTATAGTAAAACATTTTTCTTACTATTTATATCTAAGTTCTATCCTCATTTAATTTTTTAAAAGTCCATTTATCTGGAACACCTTAAAAACAACTGAAATAGTATCTCAGCAGCAAGCTTTAGAAAGGCAAAGAAAGCTGACAAATTCTCCTGCCCTGAAAAGTCCTGGAACACTGACCTTGTTCTACAGAGCCTAAGAGAAAGGACAGGATGTTAGCTCTATCACCATGGTGAAATAAATGCACCGTGATGAGCCAAAAATGAACAAGAATACACCCAATATAAAAAAGAATCCAATTCTTAACTGTAAAAAGTAATGTCTCTAAGTCAGATTCACCTCCTGGCAATTTCATGGTCAGAATCTGTTTTCTTACTATTTTGGAGTTTCTCTTTGTTTTTAACTTCTCCATGTAGGTGACAGCTTTCAATTTCCTAGTGACTTCCCATCTAAGTGCTATCTAGATCTGATCCTCCTTAGTTTTTTACAATCAGCTAAAGAAATTCCATAAATCTGCCTTAAGAGATCCATATTTATTATAACCTGAATAATTACGACTGGCCACTGTGGTCAGTAATACAATGGTTACTCAAAAGGCCAAAGACCTTGGAAAAGACACCTAGAAGCACTTATCAGAAAAAGACTCACAGGGACCCTCTTGACTCCTTAGGATATAAGAGGAAGGAAAGTTAAAACTCAGACAGACTTGTAAGATTCTCTTACTGCAACCTACCTCAAGTATAGAAAATCCTTATTTAACATGCTTTCATTCAGTGACCATTAGGATGATGGTGCTGAATTAGAGGAACTCACTGATAGTGCTTTTATATTTGCAACTATTGTAGCATCAGTGGAGAAGCCAGCAGCAGATTGCAAATAGGAAACTGAGACTACATTGGATTTGCCTAACAATTGCAACTGAGACTCCTGGAACTGCCATCATTAGTAAGTGCAGTTACATGATGTTGTGTCTTACAATCACATTGCTTAGTAATAAAGTTCCCGAGCTCAATTGCCATTAGTAAGCAAGGACTATCTGTATAAGACTAGTCTTTCTGTGGAATCACAGAAAGTGGTCTCATCTGATTTACTTCGTATGATTGACAAATAGAAACAGGAAAAACTAGCTGATTATGCTAAACCTGCCAGACATATACAGGGGATATAAAAAGTCTACACATTGTTAAAATGCCAGGTTTTTGAGATGTAAAAAAAATCAGACAAAGATAAATCACTTCAGAGTATTTTCTACTTTTAATATAACATAAGCTTCTACAATTCAAATGAAAAACAAATTTAAATATTTTGAGTAAAATAATAAAAAAAACTTGTAATAATGTGGTTGCATAAAATTGCACTCTTAAGCTAATACTTTGTTGAAGCACTTTTTGATTTTATGACAGGATTCAGTTTTTCGGGCAGGAGCTATCAGCACAGGACATTTTGTCCTGGGAATTTTACTTACTCTTCCTTGAAAAAGACTCCAAATCTGTCAAATTGTGAGGATAACTCCTGTACACAGCCCTCTCCAGATCACTCCACTGATTTTCAATTGGATTTAGGTTGAGTTCTGGCTGGGTTATTCCAAAACTTTAATTTTCTTCTGATGAAGTAATTCTTTTATTGATTTGGTAGTATGCTTTGAGTTGGTGTTGAGTTGAAAAGTGAAATCCCTCTTCATTTTCAGCATTTTAGTAGAGGCCTGAAGGTTTTGTGCCAAAATTCACAACTGTTCATAATTCCCTTCACCTTGATTAAAGTTCCAGTTCCAGGTGAAGAAAAGCAGCTGCAAAGCATAATGTTGCCACCATCATACATCACTGTGGGTATGGGGTACTTTTGTACAATGTTGTTTATGTGCCATACTTTTTGGAATTATGGCCAAAAAAATTCAACCTTTGTCTCGTCAAATCATAACACATTTGCTCACATGCCTTTGTCAAATTTGATGTAGGGTTTTGCAAATTGTAACTGGACTTAGATGTTTTCTTTGTAAGTGTCTGTCTTGCCACCCTAACCCACAGCCTAGACATACTGGAGGAAGCATACTGGAGATTATTTTCACACGTATTACACAAATTGCAGAAATTCTTGCAATCTCCTTTAATGTTGCTGTAGTCCTCTGGCCCCTTTTGGACCAGTTTTCTTCTTACTTTGTCAACAATTTTGGAGGGACATTACGTTCTTGGTAACATCTATGTTATGTTACATTTTCTTCACTTGTTGGTACTGTCTCCATTGTGCTCCATGGTATAGCCAATACCTGAGGAAAATTTTGTGCCCTTCTCCTGACTGATATCATCTAATGAGATCCCCTTGATGCTTTGTAAGCTCTTTGCAACCATGGCTGCTGCTATAAGGGGCAATTGAGTTAAATGTCATAAAAATCCTACTAGAACAACTAAACTTTATACGAGCTTGGTCAGAGTCACTGTAACTGATGGCAGGGGTGTATTGACTACTATTTACCATCATTTTGAATGTGACTGGTTAACTTTAACCATACCTATCTATAATATGGCATGAACACTTATGCAGCCACATTATTCTAGTTTTTATTGTTATTTTTTCCCTCTAAAAGTTTTTAGGCAGTCAGCTAGATAAAGAAGTTTTAACTTTAATGCAACTCATTATACTTTCCACTTTTTTAAGGAAGAAACTATGAAACAAAGTAAGTAAAACTGCATCAGGCACACAGGCAATGTTGGGGGATGGGAACTAAGTGACGGAATTGAAACATTTTCTTTTTTAAAAAATTGTTGATCTTACTTTGGGCCTGTAATGCAGGTATTTTTGTAATAACTGCCTCAAAATAGTGGGAAATTATACCACTCATTTTTTTCAAATATATGGCCAAATTCTGAGGCATGGTCCAATATGATCCAATAGCTGCCAAAAAATGGTTTGTTCCAAAGGCTGCTCACATTAATTTAGGCAAAAACCCTAATTACAAATAGCAAGAAAATCATATTTCATAATTCCAGGGATGAGTCAGCTCATGCCCAAGATTAAGAGGAAGGAAGACCTAAGCACTCTCTAATAAGACGCTGATAGCCTACATTAAACAGGAAAAAAATGTATGGATGCTTCAATATTTGAAGCATCCATACAATTATCAAATACATATTTGATAATTTCTAAAACATAATCACTTGAAGAAAGATTGGATAGGTAGACAAGAAGAGACAGAAAACTTCAGAAACTCTCATTCCAAATCTTATTTTGGAAGAAGCTAGTTGTAATAAAAGTAACAAATGTAGCTGCTGTGTTACATTAAAAACAACAAATCTGAAACATAGCAAAGTATTTGCAGCATACTTTGACAGAGTATGGGACTATGTGTCTGCTCAGAGGCTTGGTGCCTGCCACAACAACAAAAAGACTGAAAAAAACTGACCTAGTGACTTCATATTTATAATACTAGATTTTAATAGCCTTAAATATATTTATTGGAAAATAATTAATACTGTAAACCAAATCTATAACCTAATCTGAAACTAATGATTTCAAGTAAGTATATTAAAAGCTGTATACGCTACATATTATAAAATCTAGTATCGATAGAATTGAGAATTGTAACAAAATGAATGGGTAATTTTAAGTTGTTTTAAAGTTTACTGAATATAGATTAAAAAAATTAAAATAACTTGGCTATAGTTCTTTGTAAACAGTTTCCAGCAACCTTTATTAGTGATTAATGTTGTTTTATACTGGATTACTTTTTTGCAGTTCCAACTGCAGCTTAGGTTTATATCAAGGGCAATAGTGAAAGTAATTTCACACTGATACCATCCATGGAGAGCTAATGAAATGGAGTGTTAAGCATTGGAATCCATTTCATCATGATGTAGCTGCTTATCCATAGATGCTAAGTATGTCCATAAAAGATGTAACTGAAATATATTTGGACATCACTGTTGATGCTGATGTATTTAGTCACTGAACTGCAGCATGATGGAGCTTCATCCATCCAAGTTTTGAAAGCAGCTTCCAGATAGTTTTTGAATTTTTTAAAAAAAATTGTCTCATTGGGACTATAGTTATTTTATGAGGATGGACAAACAGTTATCCACACATAGTTGATAAATTTTATTGAGTGATCATTTTTACTCAGTAAAATCTGTGTAGCAGGCAGCAATTCATCCTAATGAAGTATTAAACAAAAGGGGGAAAAAAGGAAAAAAGCAGTTAGCAAAAGGTTTGAATTCTCTACTATGGATTTACCTGTAACACATACTTTATTTATTTCATTTATTTCTCATGCATATTTTTAATAATTCCATGGATATAATGAGAGAAAGTGATTGGGTCAAATTTCATCAATTTCATAGTTAAATAGTGGTGTCTCTAATCACTACTGCATGGTTGTTTCCTATGTAAAATTGTATTATAAAATATATTTCCCAGTACCCAGTATCCATAATAAAGGAATAATAATTGACTCTGCTCAGGGTCAATTAAAGGCTTACTGGAGGTTCTAGTTAAGTAAACTACAACTTTGTGGTGGATCCAGATACCGTAATGGTAGATCTAGATAATGCATTTCTAGATTTAATAGCTATCACAAAAATGTTTCACTCCAGGCTTCTCCTATGAACATTTTCTTGACATCTTATTTGTGCAAAGTACATTTCAATAGAGGACTGATGCTGTTGTTACTGACAATACGTAAGTGATTATCAGCATATTATTACTTGTGTTACAATGACAGTTAGAAAGAAACTGATATGTACCATCTGAGAGAAACGCATATATACAAATGCACACACACTCTGGATGATTTCAACTCATAGATACATGCAGAATGACAACTTCAAAGAAAACACAAGATACAATCTTCTTTAAAACCCTAACATTCAGTCTAACATTAATCAGAAATGATATTCCCACGAGTTTGCTATCACAGTATTTTGCTATTGAATAGTTTAGACTTCTTTGTACCATTCTGCTGGAGTAAAGATTTATATAAGTGTTTTAATTTCAACTTTAGAACACATTCATGGACAACTTATCAGACAGTAGCAGGCATACAGTACCCTTTAGCCTTCTAGAAAAGCATCACTTTTCAACACAAATTCCATAAACATTGGTTTCATATTTTATAACATAGAATATGCTATGAAATGTGACATAATAAGATATGACAAGTATAACAAATATGTATGCACCCATGAGGAAGGGAGAGAGAAGAGATACCAAATTATAATAAACATAAATGACACAAAATGCATTCGTTCTCCACCATTGGAGTCCTTGGTGCTTTCCGAGCTTGGTTATTTGTTAGCAGACATTTCGTTGCCTAACTAGATAACATCATCAATGCTGAGAATTTCTACCCTACTTTCCTTAAAACCTGAAAGGTACATCTAAGGATGCCTTACAAAGGTTGCTCTTTCCCCTTTTCCTTTTCCTCTTCTTCTAGCACTCCTTCAATCTCATCTCATAAGCTAAGTAGTCCTCAAATGTAATGTGGCAACAACACCACTTCATTTTTAAAAAATCTCTTACCAATTCCATCCCCCATGTCCACAATCCTTCTAAGATGGTCTTATCTGATATGCCCTTTCTTGTTGTGATCAATGGGAGGGGGCAGGATGGGTTAGTCTAGGCTCTAACTCTATGGACTGAGTTGAATTTTCTGAGCTTCTGCCTCCCTAGTGACGTTCCTCAGTTTGACAATGATGTCGTCAAAGTGTATGGAAAGCCATCTGAAACACAGAAACAAAAAAACTCCCCACCCCTTGGGAGTCATCCCAGCCAGGTAACAGGGTGGGGCTGGCCCCTCCCATCGATCACAAAGGCTTATCAGGTAGGACCAATGGAGTTGAATTTTCTGAGCTTCTGCCTCCCTAGGGACGTTCTTCAGTTTGACAATGATGTCGTCAAAGTGTATGGAAAGCCATCTGAAACACAGAAACAAAAAAACTCCCCACCCCTTGGGAGTCATCCCAGCCAGGTAACAGGGTGGGGCTGGCCGCTCCCATCGATCACAAAGGCTTATCAGGTAGAACCAATGGAGTTGAATTTTCTGAGCTTCTGCCTCCCTAGTGACGTTCTTCAGTTTGACAATGATGTCATCAAAGTGTATGGAAAGCCATCTGAAACACAGAAACAAAAAAACTCCCCACCCCTTGGGAGTCATCCCAGCCAGGTAACAGGGTGGGACTGGCCCCTCCCATCGATCACAAAGGCTTATCAGGTAGGACCAACGCCCCTTCTCCATAGTGTATCGATGGGAGGTGCCAGGATGGGGCATACCAAAGCTTGGCAATCCTATTGGTGGGAATTGCCTTGGGCTGACAACGCTGCCTCCTCGTGGACCCGTTGCAGGACCCACCAACCAAATGCCGCCTCCACAGAAGTGTAAGAGTCAAGTCTCTAATGATGGACAAACGGCAACAGGGACATCCAAATTGCTGCCCTACATATCTCTTTGACAGAAGCCTGGGTAGCCCAGGCCGCCGTTGTGGCCGCACTGCACGTAGAATGTGCTATTATCCCTAGAGGCACCAGGAGAGTTTGCAGCTCATAAGCATGGGCTATACATGCCCTAAGCCAATGCCCTACCATGGAAGGGGTCACCTTGTGGCCCAGAGTTGATGGTTGAAAGGAGACGAACAGGGATTCAGTCTTCCTGAAGGATGCAGTCCTCGAGATATAAATATGTAGGGCCCTCCTAACATCCAGCGTATGCCAGATCTGCTCCAAGGCATGCTGAGGCCTTGGGCAGAAATCAGGCAGGACTAATTCCTGTGCTCGGTGAAACAAGGCGTTGACCTTTGGAAGAAAGGCAGGGTCCAGCTGCAGGACCACCCTGTTTGGGTGAAAAATACACAAGTCCTTCCTCACAGATAATGCCACGAACTCTGATATCCATCTGGCCATGACAGGGAAAGCACACAAGGATGCCACAAGAGGAGAGGAGGTGAAGGCTAGCCTCCCTCAAAGGTTCAAAAAGTGCCTTGGTCAATGCCTGTAAAACTTTGGTCAGTTCCCAAATTGGATAAAGGTGGAGCATTGGGGGTCGCAATCAGAAGCCCCCCCCCCCGCAGAAAGGCTCACACCCTCGGATGGTGAGCGAGGGAGCCCAGGTCCCCAAAGGTCAAGACAGATCCCAAGGCAGCGACCTGCTTATGCAAAGTATTAGGGGAAAGCCCCCATTCCAGGCCCTCTTGTAAAAACTCCAACACTTCTGCTATAGAGGTTGAAGTAGGGTCCAAATGTCTTATTGTACACCAGTCCTGAAAGGTAGTCCTTCCTGATGGCCCTTCCTGATGGCCCCCAACACCCACCAGTGTAGCAAGAAGAGCACCCGTGGTGGTACTGTGACTTAAGTCATCGAGGAGTTGGAGCCCGCTCTCTGGAAGGGGAGCAGGAACCGCTGGAGTGGTCAGGCATGGTACCTTGCAAATGGGACCATGGGGAGGCCAGGTGGCATCGTAAATATGCATGGTTGAAGACTGCCTGAATCATCCAGATGACCCTGGTAGAGAATTTCTCCTGTCTTAGGAGCCTCCCTCAACTGGCAAATAGCCAACTGGAGCCACTAGGGCTCGGGGTATAGTACAGGCCCTTGGCTGAGGGAGACTCTGTCCAGGGTTGGCGACAGACAGGCCAACCAGGTCGGCAAACCACAAACTCCTGGGCCAATGAGGAGCCACTAACAGCACCTCTGTCCCCTCCAACACCTTCCTGATGACAATTGGGATCAGGGGGAGGGGAGGGAAGGGAAGGCATATAAGAGCCCCTTTAGCTAAGGGCTTCTCAGAGCATCCATCCTCCGCTCCCGGAGCAGGGAACCAGGAAAGGAATCAGGGAAGATGAGGATTTGTTGGAGAGACAAAGAGATTGACCACTGGACAGCTGAACTGGTCTGCGAGTTCTACAAATAGGCTGAGATGGAGCCGCCACTCTGATGGATCCACAGTGGCTCGACTCAGCCAGTGATCTGCTGACAGGGATAAAAGAGGGATCTCTGTCCACCAGCACAAGGCATCTGCCTCCCTTATGAGGTACGTTGACTGAGTCCCCCCCTGCCAGTTGATGTGGGCCTTTGTCGTAATATTGTTTGTGAGAACATAGTGCCCCTTCACCAGTAGTTGAAATGCCTGTAAAATCAGATGGGCTGCCCTCAACTCCAACCAGATGATCCTCTGGCTGAACTCCAATTGTGTCCACCATCCCTGACAACCTGAGACCTGCAGTGGCCTCCCCAGCCAAAAAGGCTGGCATCTGACATTACCGTCAGTCTGCAAGGCTCCCTGAAAAAGCAGCCCTTCCTCATGGCCCCCGACACCCACTAGTGTAGCGAGCAGAGCACCTGTGGTGGTACTGTGACTCAAGTCATCGAGGAGCTGGAGCCTGCTCTCTGGAAGGGAAGCAGGAACCACTGGAGTGGTCAGGCATGGTACTTTGCAAACGGGACCATGGCCAGACATGAGCTCATTTTTCCCAGCAGCTGGGACAACCAGACTACTGGAACCAACCGTTCCTGCCGGATGAGTAGAATCAAATCCCGGATGCTCTCCTGATGATCCCGTGACAGAAAAACTTGGCCCACCCATGTGTCTATCAGGGCATCCAGATAAACTAACTTTCTTGAAGACCAGATGGCATTTCTCCAAATTCATGGAAAACCCATGGTCCTGGAGGG
Organism: Coluber constrictor foxii; assembly: GCA_038048745.1. Taxonomy (NCBI): domain Eukaryota; kingdom Metazoa; phylum Chordata; class Lepidosauria; order Squamata; family Colubridae; genus Coluber; species Coluber constrictor. The sequence goes on along the minus strand of CM075961.1, from coordinate 88,582,979 downwards.
TACTGATTGTCGTAACCAGGTCCCGTTCCGCTAGCCGCTGAGAGGATACCTGGATGAGCAAATCGTCCAGGTAACATTGGATCCTGATAGGGATCATCCTGAGGTACACCGCCAGCACTGCCAGGAGTTTAGTAAACTTTCAGGGGGCTGAGGCCTGGCCAAATGATAGAGCCACATACTGAAAATGATGGCCAGCATAGCAAAACCTCAGGTACTGTTGATGGTCTGGACAAATAGGGACATGGAGGTATTATTATTATTAGTTCAATTTATATGCCGCCTTCCTCCGAAGACTCAGGGTGGCTAGGTATGCCTCTGTGAGATCTACAGATCAAAAAATTCCCCGCCCTGATCTCCGCTAACATGGAATGCAGGGAGTGCATCTTGAACCTCCTATACACAACATAGTTGTTGAGTCCCTTTAGATTTAGAATTGCCCTCAACACACACACACACACACACACACACACACACACACACACACACACACACACACACACACACACACACACGAGGCCTTTGGGATGATGAACAAGATTGAATAGAAACCCCGCCCCTGCTGTTCCAGAGGAATGGGCCAAATGGCACGAATATCCAGCTGCTTCCACAAGTCCCCGCTTTCAGAGTCACCTGAAAGTGGACAGCAGAGGAAAAGCCTGGAGGAGAGGAAAGGAATTTGAAAGGGAGCCCTGATTGTCTCCCTGACCCAGACGTCCGTAGTTATCTCTAGTTAGCTGCTTCCACAAGTCCCCGCTTTCAGGGTCACCTGAAAGTGGACAGCGGAGGAAAAGCCTGGAGGAGAGGAAAGGAATTTGAAAGAGAGCCCTGATTGTCTCCCTGACCCAGACGTCCGTAGTTATCTCCTCCCAGCGGTCCACAAACAGGCCTAGCCTGCCCCCTATGGGCTCCTGCGTCCTGATGTCACTTGGCGCAACATGCACTCCTGCCACCATTGCCTCTGAAGGGTCTTCCAGACTGTGGCCATCTGCCTCTCCCCAAAGGCAGACCTATCAGCTTGGTACCCTGAGCAGGACTGGAAGGGCCGTTATTTTCGGGGAAAGCTTGCCCCAGCTCCCCCTTGCCAAAAGGAGGCCATCTAAAATATGGCACTGGGCGGAAATCACCATGTCTGCCCTGGGAAGAGAGCACTTTCTACTTGTCCCATTAAAGGGTCCAGAAACTGGCTGAATAGGTTCTCCCCCTCAAAGGGGGCAGAGGCAACTTTCCACTTGTTCTTAGCATCCATGCCCCAGTGATATAGCCAGAGCATACATCGAGCAGTAACCGCCAATGCCATGCCTCCGAAAATTTGTCGGAGGCCAAAGTTACATCCACAGTGTATTCAGCCGCAGTCAGGATTTATTTATTTTTTTAGAATAAAAAAATTGTCATTTTATTATAACACATATATGACATTTACACAACATACAACATATAAGTATCTTATCATTTTTAAGCCTTATTTCATAGTGATCTTCCATCTATTACTTTATTCATCTTCCCCTATATCTTAATCTATTACTCCTTCTTCTTCCCGTTTTCCTTTCCCCCCTCCCCTTATAGAGATCTATATATTTTAATTATATCTTTAATATTATACATTTCTACATTCATGTTATATACATTTATGTTTCACTCCATACATTTGTTATATATATATATTTAACTTCTAATCTTCTCTCTTTATAATTATTATTCTTTATTTCTAGGCTTGAGCCAATTATTCCATATTCTATAATAATCTGTCTCATCTTTTTCCTTAATTTCGTTTGTTAATCTGTCCATCTCAGCGCATTCTAAAATCTTATCTATCAGTTCTTCCTCAGTTGGAATTCTTTCCTGCTTCCAATTTTTTGCATATGTTATTCATGCTGCTGTTAAAATGTGTAGCATCAAATATTTTATTTCTTTGGAATATGGTTTTGTAAAAATTCCTAACAAGAACGTTTTTGGCTTCCTTTCTATGCTGTTATTTGTTCTATCCATTTCTTAATGTTTGACCAAATTTTTTTTGCTGCTGGACATGTCCACCATAGAGGTGTTCCTTGGGATTTCTTACATTTCCAACATGTTGCACTATTGTTCGGGTGTATCTTTGCAAGTCTTGTCGGTGACAGATGCCATCTGTAAAACATCTTCAGCTGATTTTCCTTATATGCCGCTGATAGTGTTAATTTTGCATTCACTTGCCACATTGTTCCCCACTTCTCCAAATCTACTGTATAATTAAAATTTTGCACCCATTTGATCATTGTATTCTTCACTATTTCTTGCTCCATTTTATATTGTAGTAAAAACGTATCCGTTTGGCTAAGTATGTTTTTCTTCTGATTCTAATATAATTTTATTTCATTTTTGTTTCTCTCTTTGAATTTCATATGTTTTTGTATGTTCCTTATATTTAGATTGGATTTGTGTGTAAGTCCACCAGTTGATTTATCTATTTAGTCCGATTCTAACCCTGGTTTTGGTTTTAATTTTTCTTGTGAATTGCTCTATTAGATCTTTATTTCTTATTGCTTTTTTAATTCTGTTAAATTTGGATGTCTTACTGCTTCTAATGGTGAGAGCCAGATCGGTATTTTCTGTAGTGCTGTTTCTTAATTTTTAACCAGTTTTGTAGTAGCGCATTCCTTATTATATGTCTTTTGAAATAGGTACTGTATGTGTTTTGTGCTTTCCATCCTAGAGGAATGAGTGCCATCCCACTTGTATTTCATATCCTTCAATTGTTAGTATTCTATTATTTTTTTATTCCATCCATTCTTTTAACCAGGATAACCCAGCCGCTTGATAATAAATTTCCCATTCTGGGAGTGCTGTTCCTCCTCTGTCTTTTGTGTCCTGCAGTAATTTAAGTTTAATTTGTGAGTGCTTCCCTTGCCATATAAATTTGGATGTTATTTTATTCAATGTTTCAAAAAAGTTTTTTTCCAATTTTATTGGTATAACCTGAAATAAAAATAAAAGTTTTGGTAAAATATTCATTTTAATGGTAGAGATCCTTCCCATTAGTGAAATCTGTAAAGAGCCAGGATCTTGATGTACCCGAACATCATCTGGCGCTTAATGGGACTGCAGCTGTCAGAGCCATCGGACGGACGCCCTGGTGAAAAAGGATGCTGCGTTAGATGCCCTTAGAGATCAAGAGTCCCCCAGGTGAGCCCGGTGAAGGGCTGTCTTCTCCCTCCGTTCCTCCGCCTTTAAGGTGTCCTCTGCATCAGGCGGTAGGATGGAGGAAGAAGTTAATGCAGCCAGCAGTCAATCCACCCTTGGGGCCTATATGAGGTTAAGCAGGTCCATATCGACCCTGAAAAGGAGGTTGTCCTGCCTGGTGGCCTGAGATGCTGCGGCCGGAGAGGCCCACTGTCGACAGATCATCTCCAGAAACATCCTGGGAATAGGGATAGCGTCCACCTCAATGGCTTGTTCAGTGAACAGGAAATCATCCTGTTCCCTGCAATCAGTGGGAGGCTCAGGTACTTTAGAGTCTTTGCCCAGACCAGTAGTGGATTGTGCCTTGGCCAGCAATGGTTTGAGGAGAGTGGGCTTAAAAGGCCCCTAAAGGGCGGCCTGTCCAGGGATTCCTGTTCAAAATCAGAAAAGTCCCCTTCTGGTGGAATCCCACTGAATGGGAATAGAAGCTCCGTTCGGAATGCACAGGAGAGCCAGGGTCCTGGTAGCCAACACCCTGCACCAGTGGCTCCCAAGGGCCCATTCCTGGGGCCAGTGGTAACATATAGTATGGCAACTGCTGATGCTGGCGAATCCCTTCTGCAATACCCCACCTGATCGCCTGGTCAATCCAGTGCCTCATGAATTGGGGCATATCCTGTTCCCCAAACTCCCCCTGGCAAAGCCCCGCCGTAGTCGGGGTGAACGTAGTTTCAGGGGCCTTATGTGCCACCTCAGAGGGCCCAGGCTGTGCCTGTGGGTCACCCAGGGCCTCAGGAGACCAGATATGGGCAATTCCAGTAGGGAAGGTAACATCTGTCCCAGCTATAAAGGTAAATCTGGGGGCGTGGACCCCAGCTGGTGTTCTGCTATGTTAGAGATAGACAAGTCCCATTCAAAAGCCGCAGCTGAGGCCTTCGCAAATTCCTTGTCTAGGGCCTTCTGTCTCGTCTGGGCTGTTTGTTTCTCCACCTTGGAGGGCCCCTATGTGCCCTGGCCTTGGCCCTTATCTTGGCAGTTGCAGCCAGGCTGGCTGTCCTGGGTTGGTTGGTGCCTTGCCAACCCTATCAGGCTAAGGTGACCTGGAGCCCTCAGCCGAAAAGGATCCATGCCTACCAGTGTCCTCCATCCTCAACCAGTCACTAGGCCCAAGCCTAGAATGGAGCGAGGCCAGAAAGAGATGGGCCTATGCAAGGCCTGTTTAGCCTCCCACCAGTAGCCTGAGTCAGATTGACTGCCAACTGACAGTCTTGTGGAACAGGCAGGGCCCTAACCCTTGGAGAGAGCTATAGGGCCCAAAGAATATACTGGCCTGACACCAAGAATCCAACGACGACAAGGCAGTAGGACAAAATGGCCGCTGAAGTCACAAAATGGGAGATGTCAACCGTTGACAAGTTGAAACGGCCTGCAGAATCAGGCACACCAGGCCGGCCAGTTTAGGTCGCAATAGCGAGCCCACAGGCAGGAAGATGTGGCAGGTTAACAGCCAGGGCTCCCATCCGCTGCCGCGAGGAGCCCTACCAGCCATGTGGCAGCTCAGCAATGCTGGGGAACCAAAGCCAGCTGAACTAAATACCACGAGGTCGGAGGGCGGGAAGAAGGCCAGTCTGAAGGCGCTCAACAGTAAGGAAAATTGTGCCAGGCTAGAAGACGCTAGTGCAGTCCTGCAGCTCTGCCAATCCTGTGCCGCTGCGCATCCAAATCAAAGGCTCGAGGAGGCTGGCGCGTTCCCAGCGGCTTCAAAAATGATCTGCTGCAGAGGAGAATAGCCACAATAAGAGGAGATGGAAGCCCTCTACATAGCCCCCACCAATCCAGCAAAGTTCATGGGGGGGGGAGGCGCCAATGTGGGCCACCCCCGGCTCAAATCCGTAGCCACAGAGAGCTCTCCCCAGCTGTAAGGAAAATAGTGCTGAATAAAGCAAGCAAAAACAAAAGGAGAATAAGAAATAAAATCCAGGGAAAATTTCACAAGCTCTGAAGCGAAGGCGTCCATAAGCTGAGACTGAGTTGAGAAAACTGAGAAACATCACCAGTGAGGCAGAACTTCAGAAAATTCAACTCCGTCCATAGAGCTAGAGCCTAGAATAATCCATCCTGGCACCTCCCATCGATACATTATGAGAAAGTACCATTTCCACATTCTTAAAATAAAAGTATCGTGCCTCCTCAGTTACTTAACAATTTCTCTTTTAGTTCTTCTTGCCAATCCAAAACTTATTTACGCCTAAACAAAGCAACTCATACTATAAAATATTACTTCATTATATATTTCTATATTTTTGGAAACCTTACAGTGAGTTCACAAAAATCGCTTCATTGAGAATTTAAAAAAATCATTTTTTTTCTAAAATTTGTTTCCATGTTATTGTAAAATTATATATTATTGTTAAATTTACATTTTTGTCCACCCAGTCCCCCTGATTAAATTAATACTGCAAGTATCTTAATTTAACTTTATGAAAAACACATTTTAATTAAACACAGTTAAGGCACATTAATTAAAAAAGAGCTATTAATATATATTTCTCTTACAAACAGCCTTCCAAAGTCCTTTACAGATTTATACAAAAGAAAGGTGGAGGAAATATCTTCCTAGCAGGAACACTGGCTCCATATTTTTATCAATGCTCCATGTTTAACAGTTTTATATAACTTCACTGATAATCCCTCCCCCCCCCCGCTACAGGTAGTCCTCAACTTACAACAGTTTGTTTAGTGACTGTTCAAAGTTACAACACTGAAAAAAATTATTTATGACCATTTTTTGCACTCACAACTGTTGCAGCATCCTTGTGGTCATGTGATCAAAATGTGGATGCAATTGGTTCATATTTATGATAGTTGCAGTGTCCTGGGTTCAGGTGTTCCTCTTTTGTGTCTTTCTGACAAGCAAAGTCAATTTAATTCAATTAACAACCATGTCACTAACTTAACAACTGCAATGATTCATTTAACTTTGGCTAGAAAGGTCATAAAATGGGGCAAAACGCATTTAACAAATGTCTCACTTAACGACATAAATTTTGGGCTCAGTTGTGGTAATAAATTGAGGGCTACCTGTATTTGGATTATAAAGTGTCAGATTCAGACTTGACTTTTTAACAAAGCATTACATTTTAAGCACCATTCAGACAAATAATCTTTAAGATTAGAAAACACTAAGCAGGTACCAGGTCTCAGTGTTTTAGGAAAAATACAGCAAATTTAAAATTCCTTTTTATTAAATGGATATGTCTTTTTTAGAAATCATAAATTTTAAAAATTCAGGAAATGTAAAATTTTAACCCAGGCAAACCCAGAGCTGATTTTATCTTTTCAACCCTTGAAAAGGCATAGTCAAGACAAAGATAGTATCAGAGGTAAAGGTGCTCAGTCATGCAAGATGTTTATAGAGCCAAGTTCAGAATTCATGGAAAGGCAGTTTATTGTCAGTAAATATTGTATTCAAAAGAAAATCAACAACTATAAACAAATTACGATTGTGATCTTTAAATTTTATTTGACAGAATTTCAGGGTAAATCCTGCTGAGTTATGGAGTTTATTTACAGGATGCAGATGAATAACTATAAGTGCTTTGCAAGATTTTTAAAGACAGATATGTTCCATCATGCCCACACAGAAATTCCATGATGGAGAATTCCAATTTATTATTAATGATAGTTTAATTATCTAGGGGCAACTCCTGCCAATTGATCAATCTATTTTGTCTTATTTTTTACTTTAGTAAACATTGATAATCTCTGTATAATTGCCCTTAAGTATCAACTAAAAAGCATTTCTGTTACTTAGAAGAAGCAGGTATAAACATAAATTCTCAGAAATAATATCCAATCTATCATGCAGACTAACTTTGACTATTAGTCCCTAATTATAGACACTTTTATAAGAGTAACAAACTGAGTTATAAGGTAACTTTACCTTTGATAATTAAATCCTCGATGTACTCAGCTTTTGTCTGGACTATAGGAATGTTTTATATAAATTTCTAGGTCTTTTTTAGTATTATATTACTAAATGAATTTTGTCAACCTTTTAGAATTAAGTATATAATAATAATAAATATTATTCATCATTATCGTCATATATCAACATAATGTTTAATTGCAAGGCAACTTTCAGGATAATACACACACATACACACACACAATTGTATATGACAGATGCACACACACATACACAATTTATGAGATAAACACATCTGCATTTACCAGGGAAAAAATTATTTCTATAGCAGGAAAAGAAATTTAACATTTCTTTTAAAAGAAATTCTAACGTTTGTCAGAATTCAACTATTTTAATTTCTTTTCCTTATTAAGAAAAACTTAAAAACATTTTTGCCAAGAAAAAAAACATTTTATCCCCAATATAAAACTGAAATCATGCAAGAGACTCATTTTTAATTCTAATTCAGTAAAAAAGAAATATATGTATTTTATAAAATTTGAATTTTAAAATTGTTAAAAATTAAAAATACTTATAAACTCACTTGGTACTTCTAAGCTGTTTGAAAGAGATGCCAAGTTAATTCTTTCAGCAACTATGCCTTGCTAGTCACAAATACATTCCTAATGTCTAAAATAGATACCCTATCATATTCAGCAGTCACACCTCAGGAGCTGAGATCCCAAGCAAAGTGAAATGTCCTGTAACTTACAGAGCAATTCCTGGTAAAACTCACTGACAGAACTGCAAAGCAAGACAAGGCTCCTAAGTATCAACCAGGGTTTATACTCAGGGTAAAAATATGCCTCCTCTTAGCAGGTTATTTTAAATAGGGCGGATACTTAAAGCACAGCATAACGTCATGATTACAGTACTTATACCAATTTAATTTAATTTAATTTAATTTAAAAAGAGTTCCTGTTAATCTGCTTCCCTCCTCTGAATGAATACAAGGGAAATTTTATTTTAATTCTAGACTACATTTTAAAATCTCCTTTTCACACAAGTTATTTTTATAATAGTTGGCATTACTCATCCCAATTTTATATTAGTTGTGAAACACACACACACACCAACAAACACAGAGGGGGCAGGAAATACTTAACAAAAAAATTTAATTATAAAATCTTGGTGTCAGAATAGCTGAATTAGAAAAAAATAAAAAAATACATTGCACTTAAATACTGCCTCAGTTTCTAATTAAGCTGGAAACCTAGCAATGCAAAGCAATTTTTACCTAGCCCAATAAATAATTTTTTTAAACTGAGTATTTTAGTCAATTAAAGTAGTTTCAAAACGATTATGAACTTTTATAAATTGTCAAACTCTATTAAATGATTAGGTAATTACTTTGTTATGACTTTAGATGCATGACACAAATCTTCTATGTTGTTAAATTAAGTTTCTGTTTATCATTTATCTAAGAACTTTCATGGGCAGTATTCAGCAAATTTAAGAGACTGGATATTGTGAGAATACAGTAGTTTGACTATAATCATTTCCATATTTATTGCATACTACATGTTATAACATGATTTTAACTGAAGCACTTCTTTATTCAAAATTAAAATGACAACTCAATGCACACAACTACAAGAGCACATTTTATGGTACAAGCAGAAACAACAACAAAAATAATCTTTTGTTCATTTTGGTTTTAGTTTATTCATTTGACATGGAAAGTTGTTTTCCCTTTTATGATAACATTTTACATTTTTTAATTTAAGCATAGGAATATTGAAACCCACAAGTATCATTGAGTATCAATGTTCTTCAAGTTCTCCAAAACTAGGACTCCATTTAATCCTACTGATAATATGAAACTATTTATTAAGATTTTTTGCTTTTACTTCATTTCCATCAATGTCCATGGTATCATCAGACAATGAATAAATCAGAGGATACTTTCAATCAAATCTATATACAGGGGTTGTGAAAAATGACCTTTATCATGATCACATCACTATGTGGTGGCATCAAACTTTCCCTGCAGAAACCAGACTCTATTAAGATCAATCCTGATTAATGGGAAGTCTGTGGAAGACAATTTGTATTGTTCTGTTAATAGGTTTTGCATTTGGAGGACACAGAGTAGTTCAATTTCTATTTGTAGAAAAGCACTAGAAAGTAACATTTGGGTATGGAATTTCTAATCTTTTGTAGATAGTACCATAAGCTATTGCAGTATATTTAACATATAGATTAAGTTTCTAGGGCAGTGATGGCTAACGTTTTTGCCATCGTGTGCCAAAAGCGGGGGTGGGGGGTGGGGGGTGTCATGCGCATGTGTGCCCACACCCATAATTCTATGTGCCCTGCCTGCCCCTCATGCCCCGCTTTTCACATGTGATGGCCCAGTGGGCCGGTTTTTGCCCTCTCCAGGTTCCAGAGGCTTTCTAGGAGCGTGGGGAGGGCAAAAATGGCCTACCCCCCCTGAGGCTGGAAATGGCCTGTTTCCGGTCCCTGGAGGGCCTCCGGGAGGGTGGGGAAGGCTGTTTTTGCCCTCCCCAGGCTCCTAGAAAGGCTCTAGAGCCTGGAGAGAGCAAAAACCAAGCCTTCCGGTCCCACCAGACTGGAAAACAGGCCATTTCCTGCCTCCGGAGGACCTCCGGGGGGAGGGTTGGGAAGGCTGTTTTCACCCTCCCCAGGCTCCTAGAATGGCTAGGGAGCCTGGGGAGTGAAAAACAGGTCTTTCCCCACTCCCAAGTCCTCCGAAGGGCAGAAACGGTCTGTTTCCCTCCTTCCGGTGGGCCCAGAAGGCCCAAAATTTTTAAATAAGTGAATATTTTAATTGTTACAAATCTCTATGTAATCCTAACTTTCTATTTTATTAATCCTTGGGTTTAGGTATATAACAGTAGTCTAGAACCTACAGTTTAAGACGTAAATATGAGCCCCAAACTCTTACACATCCCATGCCTTCATTTTTGTTTTGAAAATTTATACCACTGCTTTTTTTAAAAAATCCAATCTAGCCTGTTATTTTTTAGAAGTCTCTTATCCTAGCACAAAAACTGACTCTGTTTAGCCTTCAAGATCATTCAAGGTGAGTTAGATGCTGCCACCAAGCAAGATTTACATCAATATTCTCTTTTTATACAGCAATGCTGCTAATAGTCCTGCATTAGTATTATAAATATTATGTGAAGATCAAAATTTTAATTTTCAAAAATGTTGTTAGCTTATGAAAATAGCACTACAGATTTTGGATTGGATTACACACTTAAAGATTTTGGATAAGAGACTACCAGTAAACAGAAACTATTCTATAGTTTCCATTAAACTCTATAATCAAAACTCAATAATCAAGGCATCCTCTTTCCCACTTTAAGAGTGGGAAAGCTTAGTTCTGATTTAAATTCCCACAAGTCTCAATTCATCCATCTAATCATTAAATCCAGTGATTGACCAAGCACAAAAGACTATGTAACTGCGGGGAAGGGGGGGGGAGGATTGTTTGGCTTGAAAGGATGTATTTAATTCTAACCCAATCAAGACAAACTCTAGTCACATGAATCCATTTAGTCCTCTAATAGCTGTATTATAGAAAGACACAAAATGTTCCCACAGAGAACAGATAAAGAGTTGTCTTAATCTTTTAAATTACTGCATGTAAAGGAAAAACAAAAACAAACACTTATATCAAAATGTAGACAAAGAAGGGACATATTTCAAAAGTTTATCATTAACAGAAACTGTGACATGGGAAAATATATGATTAACATACTGTACATCTACCAATAATACTGCATAAAAATGTTTTATAACTAAGATACAAACTAAAGTAACATTTAAAATCCGCATAAATAGCAATTCAAAATTGATATTTTCAACAGATATATCACTATGCTCTAGAAACAATTAAAAACAATAAGTGTCATAAAACACAATTTTATTTTAAATAACCCATCATATTTGAGAACAGAACACTTCAGAAAAATAGATTAAAACAATAATCATTAAAGAAGCTACTATACTTTAATGCCTTACCAGAATAGCTGAGATGAGAAAAAGTTTAGAAGAAATACATTTTAGAATGTATCCAACAAAGTAGCAAGGTAACAGGAAGCAGCTCAGAGTGAACAAGTTGATACTCAGAAAATTCAGAGTTACAGTATTAGCATATGATTACATATATTAATTAGCATGAATGATCTCAATACTCAAGCAGTGAATAAGATTCAACCTGTCAGCCACTAGGGCCATCTTACTATCTCCCTTTCTGCTGTCTAATACAGAGGAAGGGCGGCGGCAGGGGAAGAGAAATTCAAAGAGTGGGAATTTTCCTAAAAATAACAAAGCAAATAAGTGTGATGAAAGATTACTAGATATTTTAGCATCAACTGTCAAATCCATTTTGTACAGGTAATCCTCAAGTTATGTATGTAATAGAGCCTGACAATTACACTAATAACCTGAGGATTCATTGATTTACCCAATGCATTTTCTTTTCTTTTTTTCAGTTTTAAAAACAAACCTTTATTAAGACTTTAAAAAACAAACATTTAAAATACACAAATTTCTTAGTCAAACAAAAGAAAAAAGATAAACAAAAAAAAAACAAAAGACAAATGTACTTATACTATTGCTCAACTTCACATATTAACTAATCCCTGTTTTACCCAATACTTTTGCTAATTGAATGTGCAAGTCGTTAAGTGTGCACGAGGTATTTTAGGATGGAAAGACCATCAGAGGCCTAGCGCTGGGACAGGCCGCTTGCTTCTGTCCACTGAAGGCCTCCTCCCCAACCATTGAGATATCTCATGCTCATTTACAATCCCTTGGGATCTCCATAATTACTTCTCCCCCTATCCTGTCCCACCAGGTCTCCACAGCCACTCGGTCTGCTTTGCTAGTCTCCAAGATTCCACTTGCTTTTCCCTATCCATTTCCCATAGCTTGCTTACTTTTCAAAGATCTCCAGAGTTCCAGAAGAGGCTGACCTACATGACAGATATTTGTGAAGCTGTAAGAACATGAAGGAAAAGGGTTTCACTAGCATGTGAATAAAAGACTTCGGCTTTTCTGTCACAAGGCCAGTGTCCTGCACACTCCATTGGGGCCCAGCTTGGGTGCCGCCGCAGCAGTCTCCTGCTTGCTGCCTGGTTTGAATGACCAGCTTCAGGGATTGGAGCGTGGAGGCAGTGGCAACAGCCAATCAATTTGGAGCTCGCAGTTCAGCCTGATGAGACAAAGGAAACAAGCTCCATTGGCTGTGGAGACCTAGTGAGACAGGATGGGGACAAAATAGGCAGGTGGCATGTTGCAGCATCTGTGTGGTCGGTCGTAAGGGTGAATGACTGCTGTGGTGCTGCAACATTCATAACTTCGAGACTAGGTCATAAGTATTGTTTTTGGAGGAATTGTAATTTTGAATGGTTGCTAATTAAACTAATAACTTGAGGAATACCTATAAAGGTATAAAGGCAACCGAAGGAACTAGTAGGGGCAACAACAACCACGAAGAGGAAATAACTTGGGCTGCGCTGTACGGAGCCAACTAAGTTACGGAGAGGAATTTGCAGTTTGGCTCCCAGAGTTTGGCTGCCCTTATTTCCCTGGGTCCTAGAGCCCTTCTTATCACCTAGTTGTTCATCACCTTGGCTCCACCAGGGCGGGCTGGCTGGCTGGGGCAGCTTAGGGAGGAAAGAAGCTAACGTCTGGAACAACCGTAAGCCTGGATGACCCTTAATCTATGGACAAGCTAAGTTGTGGTTTATTTGAAGAATGAGTCAGCAACTTCAGGATCTGAAATATCACTAAGCAAGCTGAAAGTAGATGCAGAGGAACCCACTAAATTAACTAGCATTCTTACAGTGGTGAGATGGATTGAATGGAAGGAGTGGGTTTGGAATGGTTGAATTTGGGGAGAATGAGGGAGCCGGGGGCAAGGAATGGAGCCCCCTCTGCTGAGTATGCAAACAGAAGCAGATGGGGCTCAGATATGACCCCCGGCTTGGTATGAGTGGAGTGCCTTGCCTGCCGTGGAGGAAGGGGGCTGTTGAGGTGGGGAAAGGAGATCTCTGGGGTGTTGGAGAGCCGGAGTATTGTGGTTATGACTGGGAGAGGTAGATATGGTGGGAGCCGAGGGGTAGGCCGCTCTCGGGCAACTAGGACTTGCTGTCTCAAAGCGATTACTTGTTCCAGCCCCTCTGGTTTTGGTTCACCGGGCTCGCCTCGTATACCTGGTGACTTGGGATGTCAGAGCCTTGGCCTCAGGCTGCTGCTGTTTAATGCCAGGTCTGTTGTTAACAAGGCTCTCCTCGTTCAGGATTTAATCCTGGAGGAGGGGGCTGACCTGGCATGCATAATTGAGACCTGGCTGGGCTAGGAGGGGGGTGTTCCCCTCTCAGAGATGTTCCCCTCTTAGAGATGTGCCCAGCCGCGACTCCAGGGAAGGGGTGAAGGAGTGGCAGTTATTGTCCATAAGAGTCTTTGCCCTCGCAGGATCCCTGCCCCGGAGATTGTTGGGTGTGAGTCTCTCCTCGAAGGGTTCAGTTGGGCATGTTATTAACATACCTGCCTCCCAGCTGCGTTACGACAGCCCTGCCTGTGCTGCTAGAGGCAGTAGCTGGGTTGGCGGTAGAGTTCCCCAGGCTTATGGTACTGGGGGACTTCAACTTGCCATTACTTGGCGAATCCTCAGATGCGGCTCTGGAGTTCATGGCTTCATGATAACCATGGACCTGACCCAAGTAGTTCAGGATCCGACTCATAGGGACACACATTTGACCTGGTGTTCCTCTCAGGGCAGTGGAGATCTGGAATTAAAGGGTATAGATGGTTCTATATCCATAGATGATGATCTGGAATTAAGGGGTATAGATGCTTCTCCCTTGTTGTGGTCAGATCATTTCCTGCTGAGGTTAGACTTCAGGATGCTACTCCATCACAGGGAGGTGGAGCCAATTAAGTGGTTTCGCCCCAGATACCTAATGGACCCCGAAGGGTTCCAGAAGGAGCTTGGGATGATACCTGACTTCCTTGTCCACAGTCCAGCTTAGTCCTTGGTGGCTGCCTGGAATAGGGCAGCATCTGGGGCACTGGACTGGATTGCGCCTTTGCAACCTCTCCATGGCGGTGGATCCAGGAAAACTCCCTGGTTTACTGAGGAGCTCCGGGAAATGAAGCGCCAGAAGAGACGTCTAGAGCGATGCTGGAGGACCAGTAACTCCGAATCTGACCGAACACTCTTAAGAGCCTTTATTAGGACTTATTTAGTGGCAATACAGGTTGCAAAATGTTCACATTTTTCTGCACTTATTGCATCCACTGATTCGCGCCCAGCCACCCTAGTTAGGGTGATTCGTTCCCTCCTTAATGTAGGGGGAGTGGAGGAGCCCTTGCAGGGTAGAGCTGAAGAGTTTGTGCAGTTTCTGTCAGATAAAGTCGCTCAGATTCGGATGGACCTGGACTCTGATTGGGCAATTCCGACCTAGATGATGGGGGCAGGTCTTAGTCCTATTGTGTGGGATGAATTTGAGCCTGTGACTCCTGAGGAAGTGGACAAGTCTGTAGGAGCGATGAGTTCCTCCACTTGTTTGTTGGACCTGTGCCCCTCCTGGCTGGTTTCAGCAAGCAGGGAGGTGACACGAGGCTGGCTCCAGCCTTTAGTTAATGTGTCCTTGAGGGAAGGGTCCTTCCTGCAACCATTAAAGGAAGCGGTTGTAAGGCCCCTCCTCAAGAAGCTTTCCCTGGACCCAGCAGAATTAAAGAACTTTTGGCCAGTCTCCAACCTACCCTTTGTGGGAAAGGTTGTAGAGAAAGTGGTGGCACTTCAGCTCCTGCGGTCACTGGATGAAACATATTATCTGGACCCTTTTCAGTCTGCCTTCAGGCCTGGCTACAGCATGGAAACTGCTTTGGTCACGCTAATGGATGGTTTTTGGCGAGCACGAGATGGGGGTCATTCCTCTATCTTGGTGCTACATGACCTCTCAGCAGCTTTCAATACCATTGACCATGGTATCCTTCTGGGACGACTAAGGGAGTTGGGAGTGGGAGGCACCGGGTTGCGGTGGTTCTCCTAACTCTCTGGTCGGTCACAGTCAGTGTTGGTAGGAGGACAGAGGTTGACCCCTAGACTCGTTTGTGGGGTGCCTCAGGGCTCGGTCCACTCTCCTCTATTTAACATCTACATGAAATTGCTGGATGAGATCATCCAATGATACGGGGTGAAGTATCAGCAATATGCTGATGATACCCAGCTGTATATCTCCACCCCGCGTCAGTTCAGTGAAGTGGTGGATGTGATGTGTCAGTGCCTGGAGGCTGTGAGGGTCTGAATGGGAATCAACAGGCTCAGACTTAACCCAGACAAGACCGAGTGGCTGTGGGTATCGCCTCCTAAAGACTATGTCAACTGTCCATCCTTGGCTCCGGGGGGGGGGGAAGAAATTGTCCCCCTCAGAATGAGCTCACAATTTGGGTGTCCTCCTAGACTCATAGCTAAGATTACAGCAACATCTGGCAGCTGTACCTAGGGGGATCTTTGCACAGGTTCGACTGGTGCACCAATTGTGACCCTACTTGGATCAGGAGGCTCTCCTCACAGTCACTCACGCCCTTGTCACCTCACGGTTAGATTATTGCAACGCACTCTACATGGGGCTACCCTTGAAGAGTGTTCGGAGAATGCAGTTGGTCCAGAATGCAGCTGCGCGAGCTGTCGTGGGTGCACTTAGATATACCGACATTACACCAATCTCCATGAGCTGCACTGGCTTCCTATTGGTCTCCGGGCACAATTCAAGGTGCTGGTTATTACGCTTAAAAGCCTACATGGTTCAGAGCCAGGCTATCTTCAAGACCGCCTTCTACTGCATAGCTCCCAGCAACTGGTAAGATCCCATAGAGTTGGTCTCCTCCGGGTCCCATCAGCTAAACAAAGCCGGCTGGCAGGCCTATGAGGGAGGCCTTCTCTGTGGCTGCCCCAGCTCTCTGGAACCAGTTACCTCCTGAGATGTGAACTACCCCCACCCTATTGGCCTTCCAGAAAGTGGTAAAGACCTGGCTTTTCCTGCAGGCCTGGGGCCATTGATCTCGCTTTTGCAATCTTGCAAGATCCGGCCATGAATGGTGTGCATGGACTTTTAATGTTTTTAAAATGTTTTTATAATGTTTTTTAATAATTTTCCTATATTCTTTGTTGTATTATTTTTTGCTGTAAGCCACCCAAAGTCCCTTGGGAGTTGAGTGGCATAGAAATTTGATAAATTAAATTAAATTTAAAAAGATCATAACATCAACTTGACAGGAAGACTGGAACTATACTTTATTTAAACAAGCTATAATAATGAAATGTTGTAAATGTCTGATTATGCTGTGCCCTCCCTTCTTTTATCTCACTGAATCTGTGAGGTATTTGCTTGAGCTGCTTCCAAATATTATTTTATTAACTAGAACTAAAATAATGTTTTATCCCACTTTGTCTAGGTAATGGGTAATGACCAGGAGTGAAATGAGCCCAGTTTGGACCAGATCGCCCAATCCGGTAGCGATGGCAGCGGGTGGTTCAGAGAACCGGTAGCAAAAATTCCTGTTCCCACCCCCACCCCCCATGCCCAGCCGAACCGCGCAATCATCAGAGGCTTTTTTTTTTTTTTTACAATCTTAGGTTGAAAACATATTTTAAAAGTTTAAAAAAAGTGTCTTGATGATCGCACGGCTCAGCTGAGATCATCAGAGGCTTTTAAAAGCATTTTTCTACAACCTCTTTGGCTGAAGAGGTTGTAGAAAAAATGTTTTTAAAAGAAATAAAAAGCCTCTGATGATCAGGCAACTCAGCTGGGATCATCAGAGCCTTTTAAAAGCATTTTTTTACAACCTCTTCAGCCGAAGAGGTTTTAAAAGTTTTTTTTTAAAAAAAGGCGACCATGCCCACCGTCACATTACCAACCGGCCCCCCACCAAGCCACACCCACAGAATTGGTAGTAATGAATTTTACATTTCATCATTGGTAATGACCATTTGCTTTATCTCTACACCAACACAGTAGACCAGGGATATTACACTTGTTTCATTTTATAGGAGGTTGTGTTACAGTTAAGAGTTAGAACCTTATTACCTGAGATTTATTCCATCCTGACTTTTTTGGCATTTTTAAAGTCTTGCAAGACATGAATGTTCCTTTGGTCATGGAGCTTGCAGTTGGATGAGTATAGTAGTTGCACTTGATCAACCTAACCAATATGATAGGATAAAATGAGAGAGGAATAACCATGTATATTACTCCTAACTCCCTTGAAGAAAATATGACAGCAATATAAGATATGAATAAGATAAATCAGAAATTTGAGGCAAAGCATTTGCTAAAATGTATGCATTTTAAGCAGTTGAATACAATTTGCAAACCAGAGAAATCAGGATTCCAGAATAAAGCTTAAGTTTTCAAAAGCATTGGTTCTGCTTATTGGAAGTCAGCTATAAAATGCACAATTGACAATCAAATCACCACAGGATATTGTGACAGCTGCAAATAAATGCCAGGCAGTTGTGAAGCACCCGAATGATAATCACATGACTGTGTGGTCACTACAATGGTCATAAATGGAAGGACTGGTCACAAAGATATCTTTTCAGAACATTGTAAGTTTGAATTATTTCTAAATAGGACAGTTGTTAAGTGAGGTCTTTTGTTTATGAATTGCCCCACCAATTATGTCTTTTATAAAATTTGGATTTTTCACATGGGACCATCCTTCGAAGTTCAGATCAGCATGGCACAATATTATAGGCAAAATACTGGAGATTACAAAGTAGTCATAAACATGGGAAAAATCACCTGGAGACAAAACCAGCAAACATTTGTTTGCTAAAGTAGGATTTAGTACAATGTATAGCAGAGCCACAAATTTATTCTTGTTGAAATTTATTCATATCACTACATAATATTACACATACAAAAGTAGCTTACTTCTTATATGAAGAGGTTAAAGTTTGAACTTTCCAAAATAGTTCATCATTAAAATATATGTAATGAACAAAGGATGTTGTCTAGAGAATCTGTCAATCCCTAACTACCAATGCTAGAATAAATTTATTAGTTTATGAGGTAGTATTACCAGCTAAAGGAGAAGGGGGAATGAAAGGCATTGCAGCACAGAGTTGCAGACGGAAGAGGTCAGACTACTGGTGGAAATAGTAGGGAGTTAAACTAGAAAGACTTCCACATTCCTTCTCAGGCTTAGGATTCTATAAGGGCAAACTACTTCTGAAAACCTTTGTCAAAAAAACTACAGGGACTTGTCCAGACAGTTGCTAGGAATCAAGGCTGATTCAAAGATTTTTTTAAAAAAAATAAATTATAGAACATCCACAGTCCTGTTCCACTCCTATGATTCTATGACTTGTTTGAAAATGAAGCAACGAATCAAGCTACTATACAGTATATGGTGCTACTGATTGTAATTTTAGGTTATCTCAAGAGGCAAACCTTAATATACAGTGAGCGCTACAAAGAAGTGGTTGCCACATCCTCTCTCTCATGGCAAATTAAGTATCATTAAATCTTTAGAATTTCTCATAAATACAGAAAAGCAGAAGGTAGGGCAAAATACATTTTTTTCTAGGAGATAAGAGGTAATAATTCACATTTTTAAAGTTATCCTGAACTTATAATTGTGGTTGAACATTGACTGGATTCCCAGGAGGGAGGGCCTGCATTCCAGAGGTCCAAGAGACAGTAAACACACACACACACACACACAAAGAGAGAACTGTAATACAAACAATTAGAAAGTAGTCTTTATAACTACAATTGAACCCAAAATTCTGGTTCTTGTGATCATTAAGCAAGATGCCCACATGATTTCTTTGATAACCAATCTTGGTACTCCCTGTTGCAGTCATTAAGAAACTTTATGGGTCATTAATCAGGGGAACTCAGAGGATGGAGGCCCTGGAAGGCATGGTCCAGGCCCTAGCCCAGCATTGGGCTTTTCATAACTGATACACCTCTTGCACAGCTTCATACCCTGCTAGATATCTTACCCTTGAATTTCCTGTTCAACCCATCATGCCTTGTTACACATACCTCTTCCAAAGGTAAAATTTTCAAAAGAATGCCAACAAATATAATATGTCGCCCTCCTGCAGAAGCCATTTTGTGTCATTCTGGAGGCAAAGGCCATTTGCACTCAGAAAGACATGATTTTCCAAATTGTGCCCTTCTGAGACATTGCAAGAATGGTGGCCACTTCCAGAATGGAATGAAGTGGCCTCTTTAAAAGCCATGTTCTGTATCAGCTGGGTGCTCTTTCAGAAAAGTTATCTTTGGAAATGGTCTTTCCAAAAGAGAATTAACTGATGCACTTCAAAATTTTCCTATACAGAAATCATCTTGTGCCATCCCAGAAATAGTCACTACTTTGGAACCCAGCACAATTATTAGATAGTAAGAACCGGGGCACTTCCAAACTGGTGTTTGCCTCCAGGATGGCACGGGGAGGCTTCTGTACAGAAAAGGTTATACGATGCATTAGCAGATTCTCTTTTGGAAAGGCAATTTTTGGAAGTCGTAAGTGAAGCAGAGTAGGCCAAATGTGTGGGACCTAACAGGGCAGAAAGAAGGCCCAAGGCCCTTGGGGACCTAGCCAAACAGGAAGTTGACCCAAGTAACCCAACAGGCTGGATAAGAAGAAACACAGGCAGGTTGGGATTGTTGTAGCATCCTGGTAGTCAGTTGTAAGGGCAGGTGGATCACCCAGTAATCGAATTGTGATCATTGCAGTCATTGTGATGACTGCAGAGGCATTGCAAGGACTGGAACTTTGCAGATTGTTAAATCTCTTCATTCAGCACTGACAGTTTTGAATGGATACTGAGCCATTTGAATGTTTGTAAGTTGAAGATTACCTGTACAACAAAGGAATATAGAACAAGATCATTTTAATTATTTACAAATGGAATATTATGCCTTATTGCATCCCTCTGGGGGTGGGGGGGCTTCTCTGAATGCAGCATAATAGGTATAATTGGCAAAATCCATTTGGAAGAATAAAGTTAAGCAAAGGAAAAAGGCATTCTCCCCAGACCCCTAAAGCCTGACAAAATGTCTGGATTTCAGAAGGCAGAGTATTCTAGAACAGAGCTCCCCAATCTTTCCAGCACTGCAGCCCGGAGGGGGAGGGGTTGGTTCTGCACAACTGATGGACAAATGTGCATGCATACCTCCATTTCTCCATGCCGACAGCACACTGTCAGCTTCAGTATGCTGTCGGCATGGAGCTGCCATTTGTAGGGGGAGGAACATACAAACCTTGTTTCAGCCCAGTATCTGCTTTGTCGAGTATCCCAGGAACTGATAGGATTGACAGGAGGGAATAGCTGGGGGATGATATCATCATGGCCAGCCGGAAATAACAAGGGGATTAACTGTTTAGATACTGGTTGCAAATATTCAAGTGAATTAACTGTTTAAATGCTGGTTGCAAAAACTCAAGAATTAAACATAAGCCAACTTCTGGGTCACATGGGAGGGAGCAGCGCACATGATTGGTTGGGTGGTGATAACTAATGGATAAATGGTGGTGGGAAGCACAGCACAGTAGCCCTAACAAGATTTTCATCTGTAATTGTCAGTGAGTGCCAAGAAGTGATTAAACTAAGGTACAAGCATCTAGGTTTGTCTCCTTTTATTTCTTTCTGTTTGGAGCCTGACAGATTCCAAACCTGTTGGGGCTCATTTCTTTTCAATGACTGAGGGCACGGTGCCAGGGTTAGAGGCAGCTGACCTTGAAGAGTCAGTAGTTACAACCGAAGCTACTGTGCTCGAGACCTCATCTCCTACAGAGGAGTCTGTGACCACAGTCATGCTAAGGGACAGGTCAAGTGGGAAGAGCTCACCGGACAGAAGGCTGCAAGTAGCAGTAGAGGCAGAGCATGGTGATTCTAGGGATTGGTGGCTGGACACCAAGACAGCAGACCAATGAGGCTGGATACTTCCTGGGCCGCTACTTACACCTTCAAGACAACACTTCACTCAATGGAGGGAGAGACGAATCTCCGAGGACGATTGGAGTTACTCCACAGTGCTGGGAAATCAGACCATTGAAGTGCTCCAGGAGATGTATGGAGCGGCTGGGTTCTGAGAACTGGCCCGAGGTAATGTGTGGCAGAGGCCAGGAGTGGGACTGACTCCTTCACCCAGGACCCAAGAAATAAAAGGTCCTCCACTTCAATCCAGGCTGCCTGGGAAGGGCAGGCCATATAACCTCCTAGGGGCTTTAGGGGTCTCATGAAAACTGTCCCAGAGGCCGCTGGGCCAACAAGACGTCAATATGAACTGCAGGTGTCAGGGGTACAGGAGTAGATGGGCCAACTGGCCAACCTCCCAGCTGACCAACCAGCCCAGCAAGCCCCTGTATATATGGGCGGGTGGGATGTGCTGCCTTTGCGAGCGTCATTTGATGGCAGCCCCGAGAAGGTGCCTTTGTTTCTAGGCCAGGTCCTCAATCACTTTGACTGCTACGGCAGACTGTACACCTCCCAGTGGGACATGATTATTGCAGTGACAACAATCATGGAAGGAGGGGCGGCAGACTGGGTGATGGATCTATATAGAGACCATCCGGCTGAGTTGGGTGATTTACGCCTGTTTCTATCTGGCCTCTAGTAGAGGTTTGAAAACTGTACTGGAGCACAACAGGATGAGGGAGACCTACTGAAGATAAAACAGAGGGGAAGGCCTGTAGCAGAGTACATCAGGGAATGTAGAAGGCTGACTGATAGAGTGTGGAGGTGGCCTGAGAGACTAGTTGTACACCATTTCAAGATGGGCCTAGATAAGCCTTTACTTCAGGCTTGTGCATGAAGGGGCCTGGCTCCACAGTTGGCAGCTTGGTTCCAAGTGGCCACTGAACTGGACGTCGAATTTCAAGACGATTGCCAATGGAGAGAGTGGGATTCCAGGGGCCAACATTCAACATCCAGGCTACCTAGTTGAACCTTAGCACCACCTTCTCCAGCTTAGGTTCCCAAAACATCAATGGTAGAACTAGCAGACTAATAATGAAGTGTTTCCAGTGTGGAAAACCAGGCCACACAGCCACGGACTGCCAAGATGGAACCAAGACTACACTGGGTCCTAGGAATACAAACCGGGGATCTGCTAGGAAAACCATCCAATCCACATCAGAATGGTCCCAGGGAACATGACAGGTACCGAAGACCCCAGTAACCCCGTCAGATGAGAGGTTCCCTCCCATCGAGGACTTGGAGACCAGTGATAGTGAGGGTGACATTGATCCAATAGTGCCTGTCATCTTAGAGGCTGAGCGACATAGAAGGTGTACAGCCCTCATTGACTCAGGTTGCACATGGTGTCTAATAAGCATGGGGGTGGCTGCTGATCTAGGAATCAGATTACATTGATTAGGTCAGCCCATCCATTTTGAACAGATGGATGGGTCTTTGTTGGGGGGTCAGCCAGCAACCCATGTCACCAGCAAAATAATGGAAATAGGTAAACATAGGGAAGAAATACGCTTCATTGTAGTACCCAGAATCACCGAAGAGATAGTCCTCGGTTTGGATTGGTTGGATAAATGGTATGAATGGATTTTAATGTTTTAATTTTTAAATGTTTTTATAATGGTTTTTTAAATGCATTGTAAGCCACCCTGAATCTTTGGAGAAAGACAGCATATAAGTTGAACTAATAAATAATAAATGGGGCCCCACCATTTGGTGGGGAGGTGATTGTCCGCATCTAGAGATAGGGCTAGGTCCTGATCCACTCTCACATGAAAGCCACCTACACGCCAGGGGCCCAGCTGGTAGCGAGCATAGAACTGCATGTAAGGGGGTGAGAGGGGTTGGCTTTCCCTGTGGAGTATGCTGACTTAAAATATGTTTTCAGTTAAAAGGAGTGTGATGTTCTATCACCACATCGCCCCACCAATTGTAGTATCGAGATTATCCCGGGGTCATCTTTACCAAAACCTAAAATGTACTCTATGACCCAAAAAGAGTTGGCAGAAATGAGATCCTACATCAAAAAAAACCTTAAGAGGAGATTTATTCAGCCTGCTAGGTCCCGGGTAGCAGCCCCTGTTCTATTCCGGGAAAAGAAGGATGGTGGGTTGAACTTGTGTGTTGACTTCAGGGGGATCAAGGCCATTTGTGTGGAGCATTTATATCCTCTTCCCCTGATAAAAGACATGACGGCCAGGATTTCGGAGGGTCATTATTTCATGAAATTATACCCTTATTATAGGGTCAGAATTAAAGCAGGGAACGAATGGAAAGGCATCTAACTATTCCCTGGGCAGTTACTAGTTCCATGTAATGCCATTTGGGCTTCAAGGGGCACCGGCACTGTTCATGCAGCTCATAAACGAGGTGCTGCATGAACATTTGTATAAGGGCATGCTTGTCTATTTGGACGACATCCTTATATATACTCAGACGATGGAAGAACATGTCAAGTTAGTCCGTCAAGTGCTCAGGAAATTGTTAAATGCCAGTTTATATGTCAAGCTCTCCAAGTGTGACTTTCACTGGACAACCTTTGACTATCTGAGGTTTAGGATATCACCACAAGGAGTAGAGATGGACCCTAATAAGGTCAAAGCGGTCTTAGATTGGCAAGCCCCGAAAACCAAGAAACAGTTACAGTTTTCTGTGGTTTGCTAATTTCTATCGCCAATTTATACCCTCGTTTGCACAGGTAGCCCTCCCCCTTACTGATTTACTACAGATGAAACATCTGAATAAAACCCCACGCCCGAACTATCCACTTATATGGTGTCAGGAGGTTTTCGAACGCTTAAAATCATTGTTTGCAAGAGAGCCAGTTCTAAAACATCCAAATCCTTCCAAACCTTTTGTGGTCCAGGTGGATTGTAGCGACGTGGCAGTTGGGGCAGTGCTCCTCCAGGCCAATGTGGAAGGGGCACTCCAACTGTGTGCATATACATCGAAGTTAAACACTGAACGCAATTGGCCCATTTGGGAAAAGGAGGCGTTTGTGGTTTGGTAGGCTCTCTTAACGTGGAGGCACCTGTTGGCAGGGGGTAGTATCCCTTTCAAGGTCTGGATGGACCATAAAACTCTAGAGGTCCTACGGTCCCCGCGAAGACTATCGCCCAAACAAGTTCGGTGGGCCTTGTATTTCCGTAGGCTTAATTTCAATTTGAAGTACATTCCAGGTGGAAAGAATTTTTTGGCAGATGCGTTATCTAGGAAGCCACAGTACGAGAGCAACAGGAAAGCAGTAGTACAAGCGATACTCCCACTACTATCACTCCAGCCGACTGCCATGTCTGTGCTGAGTTGTGCCAGAGGGGATGTACCACAAACAATACGGAAGGCACTAGACACAGATACATAGTTTAAGGATAACCAATCGTGGCTAACAAAATGAAAGGGGTTGGCTTGAAAAGGTTCCAAGATATATGTCTCTAAAGAGGACATATTAAAACAGTGCCATGATGTTTGGACAGCTGGACACTTTGGATTCCTAAAAACCTTTCATTTAGTGAATATACAGTTCTGGTGGTCCAAGATGCGGAAGGATATTGAGGAATATGTCTGTAGTTGCGTCATGTGTAATACTACGAAGGCGAGACCTGGGAAACTACCAGGGCTGTTACAGCCAGTGACTAATTCAACCCACCCCGGCAATAAATAGCCATGGATTTCATAGCCGAGTTGCCGGAAAGTCAGGGAAACACCATAATATGGACGGTTATCAATCTCTTCTCTAAGCAGGCACATTTCATCGCCTGTCCCAGCCTATCGTCTCCTAGCTGACATTATACATATAGGCTGCATGGCTTTTATTAGGACTTATTTAGTGGCGATACAGGCGGCAAAATGTTCACATTTTTCCACATTTATTGCATCCGCTGATTCTCGCCCAGCCGCTCTATTTAGGGTGACTCGTTCCCTCCTTAATGTAGGGGGAGTGGAGGAGCCCTTGCAGGTTAGAGCTGAGGAGTTTGTGCAGTTTCTGTCAGATAAAGTCGCTCAGATTTGGATAGACTTGAACTCTGATTGGGCAATTCCGACTGAGATGACGGGGGCGGGTCTTAGTCCTATTGTGTGGGAGGAGTTTGAGTGACTCCTGAGGAAGTAGACAAGTCTGTAGGAGCGATGAGTTCCTCCACTTGTTTGTTGGACCCATGCCCTTCCTGGCTGGTTTTTGAGGGAGGGATCCTTCCCACAACCATTAAAGGAAGCGGTTGTAAGGCCCCTCCTCAAGAAGCTTTCCCTGGACCCAGCAGAATTAAAGAACTTTTGGCCAGTCCCCAACCTATCCTTTGTGGGAAAGGTTGTAGAGAAAGTGGTGGCACTTCGGCTCCTGCGGTCATTGGATGAAACAGATTATCTGGACCCTTTTCAGTCTGCCTTCTGGCCTGGCTACAGCATGGAAGCTGCTTTGGTCACGCTGGTGGATGGTTTCTGGCGAGCCCGAGATGGGGGTGCTACTTGACCTCTCAGCAGCTTTCAATACCATTGACCATGGTATCCTTCTGGGACGACTAAGGGAGTTGGGAGTGGGAGGCACCGGGTTGCGGTGGTTCTCCTAACTCTCTGGTCGGTCACAGTCAGTGTTGGTAGGAGGACAGAGGTTGACCCCTAGACTCGTTTGTGGGGTGCCTCAGGGCTCGGTCCACTCTCCTCTATTTAACATCTACATGAAATTGCTGGGTGAGATCATCCGATGATACGGGGTGAGGTATCAGCAATAGGCTGATGATACCCAGCTGTATATCTCCACCCCCCCTTCAATTCAATGAGGCACTGGTCATGATGTACCGGTGCCTGGAGGCTGTGAGGGCCTGAATGGGAGTCAACAGGCTCAGACTTAACCCAGATAAGACCAAATTGGCTGTAGGTATTGCCTCCTAAAGACACTGTCGAATGTCCATCCTTGGTTCTGGGGGGGGGAGAAATTGTCCCCCTCAGGACGGGCTCGCAATCTGGGTGTCCTCCTAGACTCACAGCTAAGATTGGAACATTTGACAGCTGTGGCTAGGGAGATCTTTGCACAGGTTCGCCTGGTGCACCAATTGCGACCCTACTTGGATCAGGAGGCTCTCCTCACAGTCATTCATGCCCGTGTCACCTCAGGGTTGGATTATTGCAATGCGCTCTACATGGGGCTACCCTTGAAAAGTGTTCAGAGACTACAGTTGGTTCAGAATGCAGCCACGCGAGCTATTGTGGCCTAGATACACCCACATTACACCAACTCTCTGCGAACTGCAATGGCTCTCTATCGGTCTCTGGACACAATTCAAGGTGTTGGTTATTACCTTTAAAGCCCTACATGGCTCTGGGCTAGGCTATCTTCGAGGCCACCTTCTACCGCATAGCTCTCATCAACCGGTAAGATCCCACAGAGTTGCTCTCTTCCGGGTCCTGTCAGTTAAACAATGTTGGTTGGCGGACCCACGGGGGCAGGCCTTCTCTGTGGCTGTCCTGGCTCTCTGGAACCAATTACCTCCTGAGGTCCAGACCACCCCCACCCTATTGGCCTTCTGGAAAGCGGTGAAGACCTGGCTTTTCCAGCAGGCCTGGGGCCATTGACTTCGCTATGGCGATTTTGCGATCATGGAATGGAGTGTGTGGGTTTTTAATGTTCTTTTTAAAAAAAATTTATGGAATATTGTTCGTGTTTGTGTGTGTGTGTGTATGTGCGTGTGTGTGCTGTAAGCCGCCCAAAGTCCCTAGGGAGTTGGGCGGCATAGAAATGAGACTAATAAATAAATAAATAAATAAAATTAATGGCATTCCTCAACGAATAATACCGGACAGGGGCTTACAATTCACTTCCACCAGATGGCGGAAGTTCCTAGAAAGTGTGGGTATCAAGCAAGGATTGAGCTCAGCATTTCATCCCACTACCAATGGGGCAGCTGAATGGGCAATGCGATGATAGAAAGGTATCTGCATTGTTACGTGAATCACCAGCAGACTAATTGGCCCAAACTTCTTCCATTTGCGGAGGTTGCATACAACAACGAAGTACACAATAGTACAGGCTTCACCCCATTCAAAATAGCTACAGGCAGAGAGTTCATGCCCATACCTGAATGTACATCAAATACCACAGTGGATACTGATGTACAAGAGTGGTTAGCCCAAGCAGAACAAGTGTGGCAAATCGCCAAAAAAGCCTTACAGAAGGCGTTGGATAGTTACAAACATCAGGCCGATAAAGCCAGGCAGCCATCGCCACCTTTTCATTTGGCGAACAAGTATTCCTGTCTACAAAGTATCTGAACGTACACCTCCCAAGTAGGAAGTTAGGTCCACTGCAGTCTGCTGCACCCAGCCCACTTATCTACACTCAGGGAGACCCCATTGTAACCACTTCCACCACTGATAGTGGATAGGAAACAGCAGTACGAAGTAAAGAAAGTCCTGGATACCAGATAGCATAGGAGTAAGTTCCAATACCTTTGCTTATGGAAGGAATATCCTCTGTCAGAGGCCTCCTGGATACCAGAATATGATATACAAGCTCCCTGATTGATTGATTGATTGATTGATTGATTGATAGGTTTCACAGGAAATACCCTTGGAAGCCGGGTGAATCCATGACATATTACTTAATGTGCATTTCCATTTCAGAAGCCGTCTCCATGGTAGAGGGGCTGCATGTCAGCTCCAGTGTGCTATTGGCATAGGAGAAAGAAGGCACAAATCTCGTTTCAGCCCAGCATCTGCTTCATCAAGCCTCCCAGGAACTGACAGGGTTGACGGGAGGGAATAGCTGGGGGATGACATCATCATGGCCAGCTGGAAATAACAAGTGAATTAACTCTTTAAATGCTGGTTGCAAAAACTCAAGAATTAAACATAAGCCAACTTCTGGGTCACATGAGAGGGAGCAGCGCACGTGATTGGTTGGGTGGTGATAACTAATGGATAAATGATGTGGGAAGCACAGGGCAGTAGCCCTAACAAGATTTTCATCTGTGATTGTCAGTGAGTGCCAAGAAGTGATTAAACTAAGGTAGAAGCCATCCAGGTTTGTCTCCTTTTATTTCCTTCTGTTTGGAACCTGGCAGTTTTGAATGGATACTGAACCATTTGAATGTTTGTAAGTTGAGGATTTCCTGTACAAAAAAGGAATATAGAACAAGATCATTTTAATTTATTTACAAATTGAATAGTATGCCTTATTGCATCCCTCTGGGGGGCTTCTCTGAATGCAGCATAATAGGTATAATTGGCAAAATCCATTGGAAGAATAAAGATAAGCAAAGGAAAATGGCATTCTTCCCAAACCCCTAAAGCCTGACAAAATGTCTGGATTTCAGAAGGCAGGGTATTCTAGAACAGAGTTCCCCAAACTTTCCAGCACTGCAGCCCGGAGGGGGAGCGGTTGGTTCCGTGCAAATGATGGACAAGCGTGCATGTGCAGCTCCATTTCTGCAAGCAGCAGACATACACACCTCCCACTCATGCAAATGGAGCAGACACACATGCTTGCCTGCTGCTCACGTAAGTGAGGATGCGCATATACACATGCTCTCCCACTACTTCCGCAGCTCAATTCTGATAGGCTCAAGGCCCAGTAGCCCTGGAGTTTAGGGACCCCTTTTCTAAAATAAAAACTGCAAGCCTGCTTCCAAGCCACTGAACCACTAACACCCTGAAGATGCAGAATCAACTTAAACACCTGCACATGTCCCATTTTTGGTCAGATAGTGTGGTGTAGTGGTTGAAGTAAAATTTAGGAAGATCCAGATTTAAATATGTTCTCAGCCACAGATTAAATACTTACATTCTGACTTTTCATAATCGTAAGAAAAAAACAAGGAGAATCCAATGAGCGTCATACTATATTCCTACACAAACCTACAATTTAAATTAACAAAAATTTCTTCTAGATACTGCAAAATATGTAGGAAACAGTATTATCTCCTCCACTACTACAATAGTATAGAGGTTTATGTTTCAATTGTCAGAAGAAACATTTTCATTCCTGGCATTAAACAGATCTTGACGACCACTTACTATAATTTCTTTTTTCAGATGGATTTGGAGACATTTCAATACAACCAATGTATTTGTTTTAAGTATCTTCTATGCTGTCTTTATAGGGTTTAACCCAAAATATAGTTTATGTTTTGTTTAAATAAACAAACATGTGGGATGTGGCTGTGAAATTATAAAATTTAGCCAAAAACAAAACAAAAACAAAAAGAAAGAAAAGAAAAGAAAAAAAGAAAAGAAAAGAAGCAGTGGTAGGAATAGAAATTCCTACTGCTGACTTATAAATTGCACTCAGAATGGCTACTGGTAATCAGAAGTATGCAATTTTCAGGAGCTTCCAGTTGATGTTGTGGTGATACAGATGCAGGGAAAAGGTCTCTGCGTTCCCTGTGCTGACTTCTCAATGTTTGTGGGCTCTAAGAGGAGCCAAAGCCACCCTGTAGGGGCAATGAAGCAATGAGGAGCATCCTGAGAGGCCGAGAAGAGTCACAGCTCTGTCAGCCCTCCCTCTCAGCCACAGCAAGAAATGGCAGCCTAAAGATGGCTGCCACAAAGTTGGGATAGCTGATGAACATCTTAGACTGGTGCTGGAACAAAGTAGGTGGACAGTGAGTGGAACTGGGGTAGATAATTTTTTTTCACTTTAAATTTAACCCCAAGGAACAATTTAGAATGATCTGCTCAGAATCATCTGTCAAAGCAGCTTCTAGGCATTCTGAGAAACCACCAGAGCAGAAGTGAAGGGTGCAGGTCTGCAAATAATAAACTTAGAAATTTTGAAATATGCAGAAAATTGCACTCTTAAACGGGGAAGGCGTGGTATGGGAAGGCAGTTTAAAATGCTGGAATCATTTATTTACAAAACTTATTCTGCTTTTATCATTCTTCTATAATTAAAAGAATGCTGGAAATATGATGATATTGAAATTTAAGCTGAGAGTGCCACCTGCTGACGAAAGGGAATATTCCAAGTCTGGAAATAAGTCTATATTACAAGTCTGGAAAAATCTATATGAAGGTGTGTGAAAATTTCTAGTGGATTACTTTTAACTACTCTATGACAACTGGATTACTGGAGACCCAAATATAAAAATAAGAAAGTTTTTTAACTAAAAGGTCCTCTGAATGCTATTCTAGAAGATTATAATAGTAAAGGAGATGCAAAGAGGCTTTTGTTAACCTCTGGGATTATCGAAATGAAACTGACTGTCAACCTATGGGATATAAAGAACTGGGACTAGTGTACTTTTGAAGGGCAACTCAAAGACTGAATAAATAGCATTTTGGACTGTTGGACAAAAGTTGAATTTAAAAATAAAATAAAATAAGATGCATTTTAAGGAAGAAATTAGTGAAACTTTGAAGGAGATGGGGTTACTTTTTCAAAATACAAAATGGAGAAAGAATTTAAGGAGAAGACAGAAAAAATGGAAAAAGTCATACAAGAGATGATGAGTAAGGATCAAGATGCCCAGGAAAGGAAGGAGTCAACAAAAGAAATGAAGGAAGAAAAAGACAACTAGCCCATAACATTTGGCAATGGAAGAGGGTAGAGGTGGGAGAAATATCCAGATTGAACAGTCAAGAAGCAGTTACACATAGAGATAATAGAATTAAAGATCCTAGAGAGGAAGGTAGGAGGCAAATTTAAAAAAAGCATAGCAACCAAAGTATTGAAGTGGGCAAGAGACAATGGATAAATGATTTCTTTCACTTTGTTGTTCTGATTTGCATTTCTTTTTCTCTTTCTCTTTTTCTTTGTTTCAGGTAGGTGACACAAATAGAAGCCAAAAAGGATAGAAAGAAAATGTTTTTTTCAGTTAAAGGTGATATGATTAAAAGTTAGAATAAATGATAGAAATAAGAGAAGGGGGCATTGGTTTTTCCTGATACGCTCCTTCTCGTTGAGTGGAGATAGCATCCAGAAATGGGTTAACTCCTTCTGCTAGCTGATTGGACTGAGTCTGCCACAGTTGTGATGACACGCCTCCTCTGCCTGTGTCTCCCAGTTTTTTTGGTGAAGGCATAGTGGCTGACTGACGTGCTGTTAATGTATGAGTGCCTCCACTTGGAACCAGGATCAGAGACTCCAGGGCGGGGCTGGATGCTATCTCCACCCAACAAGAAGGAGCGTATCAGGTAAGACCAACACCCCTTCTCCATTGTAGTGGGAATGGGACATACCAAAGCTGGCTTGTCCTATGGGTGGGCCGCAGTCTGGTCCGAAATCCCCTGATCAGAGTGGATCCTCTGGAACAGCGGTCACCAACAGGTGGTCTGTGGACCACTGGTGGTCTGCAAGAAAATTTTGGTGGGCCGCAGAAAAATTATTTGCATTTTTTATATTGCACCAAATCAGGGGTCCTCAAACTACGGCCCCTGGGCCGGATATGTGCAACTAATGCTTGTGTAACTGCAGAGCGTCTCCCTGTTAGGGGTCTTTTTGTGTGGGCCAGAAGGGGGCAGAAATTCCAACCTGGGGTCTACTTCAGCCTCCTGGTGCAGGGCTTTGGGCAAAGGCTGGAGGCTGGAGGGAAGCACCACTGGTGGCAAAGAGCCAGAGGGCTTGTTCCAGTGGGACTGCATCATTGCCTGGAACTGACTAATCATCTCAGCCCACTAAGCTTCCATGCGCCAGTACCTGCCTTGCACTCCTGCAGGTCTTCCATCTGCTTAGAAAGCCTATACTCAGCCTGTAGTCCTCAGTGAGGTGTTTCTGCTGAGCTTCCTTCTCAATCAGATCCAATTTGAACTGAGCCAGCTGTTTTGCCAACTCTTTCTCGTGGTGGCTACTTAGCTCCAACAACTGCTTCCTGTTGGGGCCCTAGACGGGTGGGGTGAGTAGAGGCCAGCAAGGCACCCCTCGACACCAAGTAAACATCAAATTGGCCACATCCACCCAGTCACATGACCACCTAGCCATGCCCACCCTAGCCGGTCATTAGGGAGATCATAGTAGTGGTCCACGGGATTTAAAATTTTGAATGTAGTGGTTCCTGAGGTCCGAAAGTTTGGTGACCCTTGCTCTGGAGGACTCGCCTGCCAAAGGCTGCTTCAGCCAAAGTGAAGACATTCATCTTATAATATCTGATAAAAGGGGATGGAGAGGACCATGTCGCCGCCAACAGACCTCCTCTATAGAGGAGCCATGGCGATGTGGAGTGGACAGTTACTTGCTGAGGCAATGGAAGGGCCTGGAGTTCATATGCCTTAGTGATGCATGCCATAATCCACCATCCCACAGTTGAAAGGGTGATCCTGTTACCCAGCATGGCAGGCTGGAATGAGACAAACAGGGATTCTGTTCTCCTTAGGGATGAAGTCCTTTTAACATATATGAGGAGGGCCCTCCTAATGTCCAAGGTGTGCCACCTCTTCTTCAGGATGTGAGCCAGGTCAGGGCAAAAGTTAGGCAATATCAGTTCCTGTGCCCTGTGGAACCAGGTGTTTACCTTAGGAACAAAGGAGGGGTCCAACCGCAAAACTACCCTATCTGGATGGAACACACACAGGTTCTTCCTCACAGAGAGGGCCACTAGTTCAGACACCCGTCTGGCCAATGTAATGGCCACCAGAAAGGCAACCTTTCATGTAAGGAAGCACAGACTGGCCGATCTCAATGGCTCAAAGGGCCCCCCGGTCCCCTTAAACACCTTGGACAGGTCCCAGGTAGGGTATCTGTGCACCACTAGGGGACTCAAGTAAGTTGCGCCCCTGATGAACCTATGGACCATGGGATGCTGGGCTAGAGACTCCAGTGTTCCACATGCCAGTACCGAGGACAGGGCCGCTACCTGCCTCAGGATGATATTGGGGGTAGTCTGTTATCTAGTACTTCCTGGAGAAACTCCAGAATCTGGGCTATCGAAACATTCGTGGGTATCAAGCCTGCTCTGGCACCCCAGCCTTCCAAGTGGCATTGTAAATATGATTGGTGGAGGGCCTCCTAGAGGCCTGTATTGTCTGAATGACCCTGGAGGAAAAATTGTTCCCTCTCAGAATGCTCCGCTCAAGCACCAGGTAGTCAGTTGGAGCCACTGTGGCTCTGGATGGACCAAGGTCCCCTGGCTGAGGGAAATCTTGTCCTGAGGGATCCTCCATGGCTGAGCTACCGATAGGTTAAGCAGGTCTGCAAACCATGGTCTTCTGAGCCAGTGGGGGGCCAAGAGTAAAATCTCTACTACCTCCGCCAGCACCTTCCTGGTCACCCTTGGAATAAGGGGAAGGGGAGGGAAGGCGTACAGCAGCCCTGGAGGCCACAGACTACTGAGTGCATCTACCCCTTCTGCCCATGGTGCCGCAAACCTGGCATAAAACCTGGTTAACTGGCTGTTGTCTGGGGTGGCAAAATAGGTCCATAACCAGAAGGTCGGGTTTTCCGGAATAGGGATGGATGCAGACACCACTCAGTGTGGTCGATAGAGGCTCTGCCTACACATTCGCCATGCCTGAAATATGCTCTGCCCTGATGGACAGAGGCCCAGCTGCTCGACCTCCCACATGAGTGACCTAGAATGCCTCCCCCCCAGCAATTGATGTGAGCCTTGGTGGCCATGTTGTCCATCAAGACCAGAATATGTCTGCCCAAAACCATCTCCTCAGACTTCCTGAGGGCCAAGTAGACTGCCCTGAGTTCTAGCCAGTTTATGTTGTGACTCCAATTCACCTGGGTCCACTGCCCCTGAGCCTGTTTCCAACAGCTGTGAGGCAAAAGGGCGGGAACTGACACTTCCCTGCTGCTCAGCTTCCTTCTGGCATTTAGCGATTTGGCTGTCTAGAGCCTTTTGGCGCTGCCTCACATCTCATTCCTCAGCCTTGGAGCCCTTGCTCAAGGTGCCCGGTGCCTGTTTAGTGCCTGAGGCTGCTCTCCTAGCCTCTGACATCAGCACTGCTACAGATCCACTAGGGCCTGGAGCCTGAGAAGAAAGGGCTGGGCTGGGTGTAGGAACTGATGTTTCCCTGCTAGAAGCGGCAGCCTCATCCACCACTTTGTTAGGTTCCATGAAGTAAACTCGCCCTGGGTGGGGCACAGCTGCTGTGAGCGCGTCAAATGTCCAGGGCTAATGAGTATACCTGGGAACCAAGCAGGGACTCCGTATTCCTCAGTGAACTGCTGGAGGTTAAGGGGCTTTGGGTGTTGGCCAAGTGGTTCCAGTACACAGGGAGCTCTTCAAATGTCCTTGGGCTCACATCAAGCATTGCGTGTTCACTCTGCTTATTGTGTGGTCAAGCTAGGAATCAGTAGGAGAGCAAATATCCTCCCTTGTCAAGACCCGGAGTAGTGGCATTTGAGCAAACTCATTCACGCTTACCCATCAGAATTGCCTCCTGGCAATCTGACTGCTGATCTATGGCCTTCAGAGGGCTTGAGATAAAAATTCATCATACTGGGAAAAGACCAGCGGCTCCACCAGTTGAGACTGGAAGCCAGCCAGAATGCCTGTCTCCAACCAGTCTCTGTGGTAAGGATGAATCAAGGAATCCAAAGATCAACTCTAAATACATCCGTCCTTAGCTGAGACTGAGTCAAAAAACTGGGAGACACAAGCAGAGGAGGCGTGTCATCAAAGGTTTGGCAGACTCAGTCCAATCAGCTAGCAGAAGGAATTAATCCATTCCTGGATGCTATCTCCACCACAATGGAGAAAGGGGAATGTTAGTCTAGACACATCTATCTATCTATCTATCTATCTATCTATCTATCTATCTATCTATCTATCTATCTATCTATCTATCTATCTATCTATCTATCTATCTATCTATCATCTATCATCTATCTATCTATCTCTACATCTATATATAAAAGGCTGTATGTATGTATGTATGTATGTATGTATGTATGTATGTATGTATGTATGTATGTATGTATGTATGTTCCAGCATAACTCTGGAATACCTCAAGCAATTTCAACCAAACTTGGTACACAGATGACTTACTCTCTGGAAAGAAATACTATGGAGACAAGACACCCCTAGCAGCCCTAAGGGTGAGTGTTCTGTTAAGATATAGCCTGTTGTGCCTTAAAATGGATTCTACTGTACTGCCTTAAAATGGATTCTACTGTACAGCACAGTGGAGTTGCCATGGTAATGGCGCACCCTCCCGGCCCTGCCACAGCCGGCCAGTGGCCGCGAGAGGAAGAGGAGGTGGAGGGCCACCAGATCCTTAGCTTAGAGCCTTAGCGAAGCGGCTCTATACTTGCCTTTGTGCCACATTTGTGCTCAAGGAAGCCTTTGCCTCCTGCCACTTCAGGCTGGAGCTCGCGTCCACGGCACTCAGCCAAACAGCTAAAGGGGGGACAGAGGACACAGCAAGGCGATGGCCAGAGCCTTAGTGCAGGAGCGAAGCGACCCTGTACTTGCCTTCGTTCCACATTTGCACTCAAGGCAGCCCTCCCGCTGCTTCGGGCTCAGAACTGTAAGCCACGTCCTATTGCTAGGGGCAAGTGGGGGGAGAGAGACAGACAGACAGATACAGAGAGGGGGGGAAGAGAGGGAGAGAGAGATACAAAGAGAGGGGGGAGAGAGAGAGACAGAGAGAGATATAGAGAGAGGGAGAGAGAAGAGAGAGAGAGATACACATGGGGGGGGAATAAATAAATAGCCGGTCAATACTGGGTTATCAGCTACTAATAAAATAAAGTAACAATAAGAGAAAACATAGAATAATTGAACAATGACAGATTGCAACTTATTATAATTGTGTATCATTAGAAACATATAAGTTGATTGAATATAATAACTATGATTAATTTTGCTAGTTTTATTTGTATTAGAATGTATAATACTCAGGTGGCACACTGTTCACACATTGATTTGATATGTTTGTAAAAAAAATAAAAAAGAAAAAAATTTAAAAAAGAAAAAAGTGTACGTTTGTTAACTACATTTCAAGCCCCAAATGAAAAGTCTTGAATTTAGGACTTCCGGTTTGGCATAGCAGCGATGCAGTCGGGGAAATAGTGGGGCTCTCATGAGTCCCACAAAAACCCCAACTGGTAAACTGCCGCTGACAGGTCTGCAGACCTATCCTGTCCTGAAGGGACAGGAGAAAGAGAGGGACCCTTTGGGTAGCCAAGAGGAACAGGCAAGTTCCTCGGAGGCCGGAGGCAACCCTCTGGGTCAGTGGCAGGGGACGGCAGCCATGGCAGCTGCCTCGAGACCCCAAATGGGACAAGAAATGCGCAGGCAAAAGAAAGGACGATGTGCTTCGGAGCCAGGTGAGTGACTCCAACCCAAGCGAGAAACAACGTGTGAATAAGGATATTTACAAATAAGGTCCCCAGCCTTACCTAGCGGCTGAAGATCTGAGGGGCTTGAAGATTTTGCAAAATAAGGAAGGAGTTAAAAACCTTTTAAGAATCTTACTTTAGCACTGATTGATTGGAATGAATTGCTTATTAACCAAATAAAGCTGGATATTCGAACTTTCTTGTTAAAACTGAAATGGACTTGACTTTTGGAAAAGGGAAAAGCGATAATTAAGGATTTGGCATCTTTAAAAGCCAGACA
The DNA here is from genome assembly GCA_038048745.1 of Coluber constrictor foxii. Lineage (NCBI taxonomy): Eukaryota > Metazoa > Chordata > Lepidosauria > Squamata > Colubridae > Coluber > Coluber constrictor. The sequence goes on along the minus strand of CM075961.1, from coordinate 88,546,386 downwards.
AAGAGATTAAACGGATTGCTACATAAATGTTTCAAAATGGTGATTGAAGCTGTGACTAAGTGAAAGTGTTGATTGCGGAAACTTGTTTTTTCCTGAAAAGAACCTATTTGACTCATTACATATTGTGGATTATTTTGAAAAGAATTATGGCTTTTTGAACTTTGGAGATTCCTGTTCTATCTTCTAGCGGCTTTACAAAGAAAGAAGAAACACAATGACTAATAAACTTTTAACTAACTGGCGCAGCAACAAAAGAACTGGCGCAGCAACAAAAGATCTGGCTCAGGAATGGATGTGAAGAAGCTGATGGATTTTACTAGAAACAGACTTTATAATAGAATTAAAAAGGATATGCAGAATTTTAAGTGTGGAAGTATTGACTTTGAATTGAAATGCTTATGGACAGATAAGGAAATGAAGAAGCAAAATAGATAAATGAATGCTTAATTGTTTAAATGGTTCAAAGTTTAAGTGAGCTTTAATAAAAACAAGAAGTGCTTATGGTATAATAAAGTTAGAAAAGTTGTTATAATAAAGTTAGAAAAGTTAGAAAATTAAAAATAAAAGATATTTAAAATAGAAGTGATATAGAAGTGATTTAAAAGTGATATTTTTATAAAAGCATAATTTGATGTAACATGTTTTAGTTTTAATTTGATAACAAAGTGGTGGATGACAATTATGATCAATTGTTAATGATTATAGATGATATACTAAGGTACACAGATGGAAATCATAACTGAGACTGAATTTAACACATGTTGGAAATGATTAATATTAAGAAATAGATGGGGATACACCCTGGAAGAGTATAGCTGGAAACAGTGGATTAATAGACAACATATTGAAAAAGAAAATTTTAAAGTAAGTTAGCAGAATAGTAGTTGGAGTTATGGAGAATATACTGAAAACTCAGCCAAAATAATGTAATTAATGCTGGAAATCAGCCAAATAATAGGTGGAATTATGGAGGAGAATGCTGGAAATCAGGTAGAATAAAGCATGTTGGAAATCAGCCAAATAAGAGAAAATGCTGGAATTCAGCCAAATAATAGTTGGAGTTATGCAGAATATGCTGAAAACTCAGTCAAAATATGTTATGCTGGAAATCAGTCAAACAATAGGTGGAGTGATGGAGGAGAATGAGGAGAATACATTGAAAAATAATTATTAATAAGGGGTGAAAAAGAAAATCTTGGACGATAATTAAAATGAAATGGAAAATTTTGAGATGTCTGTGTAAAAGTTTAACATTAAAAGATAGGATGAACTGGGTCTAGAAAATGAGAAAAATAGAAAGAAATTTTGATTAATAAATTGGAATAAAAATTGAGCTGTATACATTTGGAAATTAAGGTGGTATACATTCGTGGTGATAAAATTGTAAGGTAAATATATAGATTAATAGATTAGACTGTTTTTGTGTTCAATGTTGATGTTAAAAGGAGCAATGGAGAAAAATTAAGACAGAGCTGTATTGAATTTTGATTTATAATTGAATTTATAATTGAATATAAAAATGAGCTTTGCTTTAGTAGGAAATTAAGATGTATGATGAGATAATAGAAAGACTTAAATTAAGATGTTGAAATTTATGTTAAAAATATCTGTCTTCATTTGTTAAACTAGTATACCCATTTGTGACTGGACCAAGACTTAATTCTTGGGGGGGGGGGATTTTTATGTTTATGTTGGAAAAAACAGAAAAATTTTACCAAAAGAAAAAAAGAAAGAAAAAAGAAAAAAAGAAAAGAAAAGAAAGAAAAGTCTTGAATTTCAATATATATTTTACAGGGTTCTCCAGAATAACATTTATTATTATTATTATTATTATTATTATTATTATTATTATTATTATTAGATTTATATACCGCCCTTCTCCTTGCGGACTCAGGGCGGTGAACAGCCAGATAAAAAACAGTACATAAAAGTTAAAAATTTTTAAAAATCCATATAAACTTTGGCTAAGATTAAAACAATTAAATATTTAAAATACCACAACCCTACAATACAAAAGATCTTAAAAATTCAACAGGGGTCAGGCTAGACAGGCGAGCTGAAAGAGATAAGTTTTTAGGGCCCGACGAAAAGTCCGGAGGTCGGCAATTGTTCTCAGTTCTGGAGGAAGATCGTTCCAGAGGGTAGGGGCTGCCACAGAGAAAGCCCTCCCCCTGGGGGTCGCCAGCCGGCATTGTCTGGCTGACGGCACCCTGAGGAGGCCCTCTCTCCGGCCGGTGGGAGGCTATTGGCGGCAGAAGGCGGTCCCGTAAGTACCCTGGTCCTAAGCCATGGAGCGCTTTAAAGGTGATCACCAACACCTTGAAACGCACCCGGAAGTCCACCGGCAACCAATGCAGCTCGCGCAGGAGAGGTGTCACGTGGGAGTGTCCGTCGCTCCCATAATCCCCCGCGCGGCCGCATTCTGCACCAGTTGGAGCCTCCGGGTGCACCCCAAGGGGAGCCCCATGTAAAGAGCATTGCAGTAGTCCAGGCGAGAGGTGACGAGTGCCTGAGTGACTGTGCGTAGGGAGTCCCGATCTAGAAAGGGCTGCAACTGGCGTATCAGGCGAACCTGATAGAAAGCTCCCCTGGCCACAGCTGTCGTGTGATCCTCTAAAGAAAGCCGTGGGTCCAGGAGGATGCCCAAGTTGCGCACCCTTTCCATGGGGGGCCAATGATTCGCCCCCAATAACCAGCGATGGTGTCAGCTGGCTATATCGGGACGCCGGCAGCCACAGCCACTCGGTCTTGGAGGGGTTGAGTCGAAGCCTGTTTCTCCCCATCCAGGCCCGCACGGCTTCAAGGCACTGGGACATCACTTCCATGGCATCGTTGGGGTGGTCTGGGGTGGAAATGTACAGCTGAGTATCATCAGCGTACTGATGGAACTCCACCCTAAAACCACGGATGATCTCACCCAGCGGCTTTACATAAATGTTGAACAGGAGGGGCGAGAGGACCGATCCCTGCGGCACTCCACACACTAGGCACCTCGGGGTCGACCGCTGCCCCCGTCAACACAGATTGCGACCAGTCGGAGAGGTAGGAGGAGAACCACCGTAAGACGGTGCCTCCCACCCCCAGTCTCTCCAACCGGCGCAACATGATACCATGGTCGATGGTATCAAAAGCCGCTGAGAGGTCTAATAACACCAGGATAGAGGAGTAACCCCTACCCCGGGCCCACCAGAGATCATCCACCAATGTGACCAATACCGTTTCGGTGCTGTATCCAGACCTGAAGCCGGACTGGAGCGGGTCTAAATAGACAGCTTCATCCAGGTACCGAGGGAACTGCCATGCAACCACACTCTCAACAACCTTCGCTAAAAAGGGAAGGTTGGAGACTGGACGATAATTAGCCAAAATAGCCGGGTCCAGGGAGGGTTTCTTGAGGAGGGGCCACACCACCGCCTCCTTCAAGGCGGCCGGTAGGGCACCCTCACTCAAAGAAGCATTTATAATCTCCTGGAGCCAGCCTCGTGTAACCTCCCGGGAGGCCAGCACCAACCAGGAGGGACACGGGTCCAATAAACATGTGGCTGCGTTCAGTCTTCCCAAGGTCCTGTCCACGTCCTCGGGAGCCACAGGATCAAACTCAGCCCAGATAACACTCTCAAGACCTGCCTCAGTCACCCCACCCGAACCAACCTAGTCAGCGGCCAAGTCATCCTGAATCTGAGTTATTTTATCATCCAGATATTGAACAAAATCCTCAGCACGACCCTGCAAGGGATCCTCCCGTGCTCCCAGATGGAGGAGGGAGCGGGTCACCCTAAACAGGGCGGCTGGGCGATTATCTGATGACGCGATAAAATAGTTAGATTTTGCCGCTTTTATCGCCACTAAGTAAGTCTTAATATGAGCTCTTACTAGTGTCAAGTCAGATTCAGAGCGACTGGCCCTCCAACTGCTCTCTAGGCGTCTTCTCCGGCGTTTCATCTCCTTCAGCTCCTCTGATCAAACCAAAACATTATCTGAATTAACATTTCTTGAAGCTAAGATTATATTTGTTACTTCAAGAATATCTAATCCTTAAATTATTACTATGAATTATTACTATGATTATTTATTAAAAACGCTAACAAAAAGAAAAGTTTTCTTTGAGGTTAGAAACACATAAACTTCAAATATATGAAAGAATATACCTCCTGTCCATAAAAATCCAATCAATCAATGTAAGAGTATGTAAAAAGTACATACTTAACATTTTATACAATCTCATGTTATAGCCTAGTGTTCATCTTTTTCCTTTGTTACCAGCATTCATGAAATTATTAGTTATGGTGTTCAACATAACGGCCAGATCTCCATGAAACATATTAGAAGATTATCTTGGATTACCAGGAGCAAAGGGCATGCTGATTGCCCATCTGGATCTGTTTAACCTTCCCATTAGCACGATAAATTAAATTTACCAGAACTATAACTTGATTTTTCCTTGGCATTCTCAAACAAGGCAATATTTATGTTATCAGTAGCAAAAATGCAACAATGCAAGAGTTTGGGTTCAGATAAAGTTTTTCATGTGCTCTTAGACAATCATAGAGGCAAGGGTAACCAAGTCCACACAAACAGCCTCATTTACGATAAACCAGGTTTCTCCAAAATCTTGGTTTTGGGTTACATGCAAGTGTGCTTGTATAGTGTTGTCGAGAATTACAAATACAGCAAAAATCTGAATATCAATTAATATCATCAGCAGTATTGAACACTGCAGCATTCTTGTATTATTGCAAAATGTATCTGTTGTTACTGAAAGCTAACTGAAGCTCTTCACAGCTGTTTTATTCATGGAAAGACATGTGAGACAAGTTCTATAAATACATGGAACTCTTAACAACATGCATCCTTCTTACACAGGATCTCAAAACTGACACCCTACACTCTTGGCCAAAAGTCCATGGCAACTGCTATTTTGGGGAAAGCACTAGTAACATTTTAGTCAACGGTTTGTCCCCATACATATCATTCTCTCTGAAAACAAAATAGCCATTCTAAATAACAATTGATTATCCCAGTAGATGATACTAGGAAGTTTATATCCTTTGTTGAATTACCTCAGATAATTTCCCAGGAATATAGAAGAATAATTTAATGAAATTATTGAGGACCCAGTTTGTGGGGGCAATAAGCTGACTTTGTATAAATGTACAAAAGTATGAAGGCTATTGCTTAACGCATTGTAAGCTGCCTTGAGTCGCCGGAGAAGGGCGGCATATAAATCAAATTTTTAAAAAAATATTATATAATTTATAATTCATAATTTGGATCACAGATCAGTTTCCTATGCACTATTATAAATGAATTGCATAAACATAAAGTATTATATAATTGTTTATAGAATTATACAGATAGTCCTTGACGCACAACAATTTGTTTAATGACTAGTTACAAAAGTACTGAAAATATTGACTTATGAGACTTACCACCACTGTAGCATCCACACGGGCATATGATCAAAATTTGGACAATTGGCAACTGCATATAGTTATGATCATATAAGTGCCCTAGGAAATCTATGTTCATAGAAATAGCCAATTTTTCTGTTAACATCTCACCTCATGCTTCTAAGTACTCCACTTGTATGCTATTGTTTCATACCCACTTTCAGAGGAGTTTACAATGTATAACTCATTCTCATAGCAACTCAGAGATATATCAATCACTCAGAACTATATAGTTAAGAAAGGAAGAGGTCGATCACGGTGGGGGGAAAGTGTAATTCACATTAAATAAAGTTTTCATCATCTTCAAAAGATAACCCTAAGCTAACAGTAGTGTAACCAAAAAAAAAAAAGATACTGGGGGCATTATTGGCTTTTTCCCTTTTCTCACACTATTGATCTTTTAACATTTAAGCATTTTTACTATATATTTGGAAAATTATTCAAACTAGAGCAAGCCAGTTGAAGTAAATGTTGATTCACTTTATGTCCAGTCATATAGAATAGAAAAAAAAGCATGAACATAAAATTTTATGTTGTTTCTTTCTGTTCAAATTCATATGCACAGTGCAAAACAATAGTGTAATTGTGCTGGTAAATGCCATTCCATGAGAATAAAGGATTCTTAATTACCCATCAAACACCTACATGAGCTTTGGAAGACTTTGATTACCCTCAGACGCAGAATTGAAGGTTGCACTGTAAAGAATGTTATTGAAATCTAGGTTTTACCTAGAAGAATATTCCGTGGGTTAAAAGATGGTTAACAAGAATTAAACTGGAATGTTGAAAGTAAATTAAACTTCCTCTTGCAAGCACCAACTAGTTTGTGAGGCATCGTGTTGCTTTCTTTGCAGTTAAGAGTGTCAGATAGAAAGATATAGACTTTTTCTGATGTAATAAACTGTACAATGCATAAAGTTTATGAGTTTCACTCAATCAATTTTTTATTCTACTTTTTTAACTATTTTAAATTATAAAGATATGTATACTAAAATATTTTAGATCTAAATGTTAAGGTCTGTAACTTATTATCCAGATCTGAAGAAGAAAGAAGACAAAAAGATATTCAGAAAACACAAAGGCAAAAACATCACTTCTGTTGGCATCTCCGTAAATCCATTATGTGATCTGCCAAGATGAGTTCTTTAAAAAACTGCCAACAGTTGTGACTAACACATCCTTCTATGTTTCCCTTCCAAATTCAAATCACTGCACAGCAATAGAAGCCCCATTTGAATATATTTTAATAGTGGCTGTTAGTACACTTATATAGTTTTAGATCTACATAAGAAAACACATCATTAGCTACTGTGCACAGATAAGCCTTCACTCTATTTTCAATATTTGAAAAATATATTTAAGATTTAAATAATTTAAGATAATATAGTTATTACTGTTAAATTACATAAATATTTATTAATTATTAAATTTATTAATAGATAAAATTATCATTAATGATAGGAAATCATAAGAAGAAATAATATACAATAAATCTAATAAACTATAATCACCCTCACTGTAAGCAACTAACCAAGATACAGTTAAGTACCAGATCAACATTTTTGTAATCACATTTGAAGAGTTAAAACCAGATCAGAGAACAATTTATCATACCATACAAATATGCTTTTTTCCTTGTTACCTAAAAGGGTAGCAAAATGTGATGATAATGATGACAACCAAAGCTGGTGGGAATCACAAAAGAGGGTTATCTTTGACCAATGGAATCTGAAATAGGTCCTTCCTGCTTGTCCTAGCAGGATGAGACAGTTCATGAGGTAGCCTGGACTTTTGTCATTAAGAGCTTTATAGGTCATAACCAACACCTTGAACTGCCTTCAGAAGCAGACTGGTAGCCAGTGAAGTTCATTAAGCAGAAGTATAGTATAGGCTATTCTAGGGGCCCCAAAGACTTCTCTCACTGCACTTTGCACCAGATGGAAGTTTCCAAATGGACTTCAAGTACAGCCTCATGTAGAGAGGATTGCAATAGGTCAGGGCACAGATGGCATTACTCAGGTAGTCATGTGTGGAGACTTGGTCAAGTAAATATCAATTTCTGGGGAGAGTCATTATTTTTTTCAATTACCACATTTTTATAACAGCTTTAACACTGTTAGAAAAGAGGTTATTTGAAAATTAGATACGGTAGCAATAAATTCTGCATACAAAATTTCATGCAATGGAGAAAAAGCAATATACAGTATGCATTATGGCTTCCAAAGAAATATAATACTGTTACCATAGGCTTTGATTTTAAATCTTGTCTCAAGCAAAATCATTGATAAGAAATTAAAATGGGAAAGATTCTCAAGAGTGGGGGTAAAATATAAATAGCCTAATGTTCTACAGATCCTTTGAACTAAAATTCTATAAGGCATTACCACCACATACAATGGTTCCATCTTCAAGAAAGCTATAGTTCAACATAAACATAAAATATCAGACTATCTATCCTTAGAAGGATTCCTCACATATATGTACAGAGCAGTTGATTCTTTCAACACTGAAAATTTGCAGACACATACAGACGCATAACTGAAGCAAAGATAGAAAGTACAGAGAACAGTGATGTCAGACATCAGAACAATGAATATTTTCAAAAATAGCATTAAAATATAAGCTAAAATAGAAAAGCAGAAAGATCAAAACTCTTCAATATTCATAGAAGCTATTTAAAATCTCAGCAAAAACAAAAACTCAGCAAAAGTGTGTACCAGAGATTGGGAAAAGTCCCAAGAAGTCTAAGAAGATGCCAGTTTTGTTAATAAATAGATTAAGAAAGCCATAAAAGGTAAGAAAGCTTTCCCCAAATTATGGAACTGTTGCTTAAATAAGTCAAACAAGGAGTACAAACTGGAAAAACAAATCAAAGTGGTAATAACACAGAAAAATAATTGAGTATATTGCTAGAAAAATTAAAATAATTTTAAAGGTTTATTTAAGTATCAGAAGTAGGAACTTGGTGAGAGTTCTTACCATTACACAGCAGGAAGAAAAGATTAATAGATATTATGCATAAACTGGTGGGTTTTTTCCCCTCAAAAAACTGCACTGGAAAAACTAAGGCTAGTAAAAATAAGAAACAGCAAAAATCAGAAGGCATCCAGCCAGCAATAGTTCTAAAAGAAATAAAATGTAAAATTATCTGTCAAGCAAAATATTCTTATCTTAGAAAATTCTCCATATTGAAACACTGCAAAGAAATCAGAGCTACATATTCTGATAACTAATAACATCAGTTGTTTATCAATTGAAAATTGGCTTTGTAGCTACAAACCAAATCTTCTACCTCACCGCCAAAATAATAGTACCATTGCACATATATCTATGGAAAGGATGAGCGATTATATATTTTAGAATTTTGACATTCATTAGCAAATATTAGCAGCCATAATTGAAAGAATGAATTAACAAAACAGACAGAACTCACAATAAAATCAACAATGAAGATATGCAGTTATAAATTATAAAGTGGGGACCTGTACTGCAATTTATCTTTTTAGTACATCAGTCTCTAAATCACGATCAAATGTATCTTATACTCCCTTTATATACAGTATTAACATTATACATAGTTTATTTTAGAGAGCCAGCTTGGTGTAGTAGTTAATGAATCAGGCTAGAAACTGGAAAACTGTGAGTTCTAGTTCTGCCTTGGGCACAAAGCTGGGTGACCAAGGGCCACTTTATCTGAAGCCTAGAAAGGAAGCGAAGGCAAATCACTTCAGAAAAATCTTGCCGGGAACTTATCCAAGAATCGGACATGATTGAACAGAAGAAATTAAGATTTCATTTATGGATTTTAGTAATATGTTATTATATTTCATGTTGGCTGATAAGTTTATTTTCCCACAGACTTGGTGGTAACCATATTAGTGTTGAATACTTTGTTCTTAAAGAATTACCTGCCTTAGTATCTTGCCAAAGAGAAGTCTGTATTCTTTAAAGAGGTAGCAGATGGACTAGATACATCTGATATGCTTATAGAAGAAAGATTGTGGAATTATAGGGATCATACTCTATGCAGCCTAGAGTGCATATCATGAAACAAGCAAAAAGTTGTCGTATATGATAAGCTATTTAATAGAACAAAGCAAGTAAATAACATTCAGTGAATAATGCTTTCATTTTATTGGGATCACCACAAATACATACAATACCAATAAATTTAACTAAAAAGCATTAAAAATCAAACATATTTAATCCAAGCATATCAAATATGTGACAATTCCAACAGTTCAAAGTGGTCTGGTTTAAGATATTTACCCAATATGCTGCCAAAAAGACATGCCCCATATAATTCCTTTTTTTATTTACAGATTGCAGAAATGAATGAAAAATGCACCTTATTAAATAAAGGGTCCATCTACACTGCACAAAATTTGTGAGAGAACTGCTACTAAATATGTAGCTTGATTTACTGGTTTTTATATAGTTTTATTTACTTTTTAGTTCCAGATTGTTTTTTAGTTATATTGTACTATATTTTACCATAATTTGTATTATATACTGTTGGAAGAAATCTGGGTTCAGTTCCAAGTGAGGAAAAAGACAATGGATTCATAGAAGTTGCTTGGAAAGAAAATTTATTGATGAACAGGATCACATGACTTGAGATCCTGGGCAGAGATGCTGAGAGTGCCTGGGTTTTATACCCTCTGTTGGGCTTTGAATTTATGTTCTAATTGATTGTCAGATTCCCATGGTGTCATGCAGGGGTAATTTTGTAGGTGTCTTTTGAGTCCTAGGCTTGGTTGACTCTTGCTGGGTGATGATGTAATGAAAGGGCTTTGGGCAATTCCTACTACGGCTCTGCCTGAAGGAGGTATATCTTTGTTATGTAGAATAGACTGCCCCAGGCTTTAATGGGCCATTGACAAAGGTGGAGTTGTGTGAGTTTCTGCCTCCCTTTTAGGGGAAATATTCTACCCTTTTAATATTTCCTAAAATATCTCATTTTCCTAGGAGAGGGGCGGATGCTAACTTCCTACAAAATTAAAGTAAAATATCAATGAAATAAAATTTACGAATTACTCTAATTTAAACAATGTTTTGCTTGCTCTCTGAACCTAATTACTAATTTTTACTGTCTTTTTTAAAGAAATTGGAATTGTGAAACAGTCATAGACTGGCATAACTTGATCCAAAAAAGTTGTTCTTTGCAGATTTTAAATAATTATATAGCATTTTATAACATTCAGATGTCATAAAATCTTTTTAACAGCTCAAGACAGCATTCTAGGAAAATAGTCACTCATATACGCTTCAAAAGAAATACAACTACAAAATCTGATTCAAAATTTTTACAAAATTACTTTGTTTTGTCTACTGAAATCCTTTTATCCATCAAAAATGAAAATTATCTGAAGATTAGAAATTATTTTATATTACTGCATAGAAATAAAGAATAATATACAAACAAAAATGAAATGACAAAAAAATTATTTTTACAAAGAACTCCTTAAATACTAGTCATTTGGCTGCATCCAAGAAGAGTCTTTTCTGGGCCCATTCTATGGAACATTAGTGTTGCAGAGAATAGACTTGACTCAACCCACTAGCTTTCCTAAGGCCTTAAATATCTAGTTTGGTTACTGACCTTAGGGCCTAGATGTGTGGTTGACTTCATATTGCAGTTATGTTTATTGTGTGATTTTTATTATCTTAGTGGCTGTTTAGGTTAGTTATTATTTATTTATGAAGATTTATCTTGTTTTTCTTCACCGTTAGCAGTCAAGATCTATATTTAAGAGGGATGGCCATAAAAACTGAATATGACTTTTTCAACATGGATTAGTTGCATTGTTAATGATCATTACATTAACAACTTCTATTCTTTTTTAAATAATTGAGAATGCTCTTTTGCAAAATAAAAAATTCTAATATGACTTAAACATGTCTCTCTTGTCTTGATATTTCCCATATCTACTTTAAACTCCATCATCGATCACTAACTAACATCTTAACTATGAGGTGATAAATCTAGTAACTCCAACTAGCTGTAAAAAACGTATTTTAAACAAAGAAGTAATTTCCCAAACTGTAAGTTCTAAACTATTAAGTCAAGCATGGATAAAGCCAGCATAGGATTCAGAAATGTGCCAATAGAATGGAAATCAATTTCTGCATCAAGATTCTGGTTTCTATTAAAGGAAAAACACTTTAGAGTGCAGCTCAAAATAGACATAAATATATCCAGATACACTCTAAAATTTCCATTTAGCACTACAACAATAGATATGGAACAATTCATTCATCCACACATTTATTCAGATAAAAATGCATCCTTCTGTACAATTGGATGGAAATCAAATGGAATGACAAACATTACTATTAGAAAGAAGGGAATATGATTGAGTGTTCACAATATAAAACAATAAGAATGATTTTAAAACATTGTTCATACCAACATATAGATACATCTAAAATTAGAGGTAAGCAAGATATAGACAAAATTTAAATTATTCCAGATGATTAAAGCTAAAATATACTGCAAGAGCTTCAAACAGTAATTCCAAACTATAAAGACAGAGTAAAATGGCAGATATTTATTTATTAATTGTCACCTATTTTTCCATGGAGCTATTCTAGGCAGCATACAGCTGCCTAGAATAGACAGAGAAATGAAAAGAAGTTAAATGTAACAGTAGCAAAGTAATGAAACAATAGAATGAACAATGAAAAGGAAAACAATGTTAATATGAAAATAAAAAATGGCCATGTGGAGAAGCAAGGAATGAGGGAGGAAGTGGGGTTTGCTATCTAATCTAGTGTAGTACTCCCCCATTGGGTCCCCAGACTAACCAGCCGAGCCAGAGACGGCTTTTCTGGATCCCGATTGTCGGGAATTCTTCCACCAAGAAGTGGAAGATCTGAAGTAAGTCCTCTCTACTAGCACAAATGGGGCAGGCTTGTGCTAGTGGTAGATGTTTTATCAGATACCCTGGGTTTATGCTAGTAAGAGCTTTAAAGGTCATAACCAACACTTTGAACTGCACCCAAAGTCAGTACGGCTATCTTTCTCTAAGCTCTAGAGAATGGGGAATATGCAATCTTGAGTCTCATTGCTGTTTCTATTGTTCAGCTTTACCTGGCATGATTTTCAAATGCATCACATTAAGCACCAGCATCATTCCCACCAAAGAAGTAACTACAAAGTACAGAAGCTCTTCAAAACTAAATATAGGTAAAATACTGATAACAAACCTATCTTCAAAACTATCTCCGGGGATATGAAGTTATTTTTAAAAAGACAATTCCTAAAACTCTGTAAAAGCTATGATTTTCATGTTTCAATTATGCATTCAGTTGTTGTAATTTAATCACTGAAAACAGATGTAGATGACTTCCTCTGTTACTTGCATTAACATTGTGCAAAACATTTCAAAGAGATGCTGGGAAATGTTCAAATATAAGGACAAAGCACTTTTTTTTTGAAATTACCATTAATCTTAAAACAGCTTTTTTTGTAAGCCTTTTGTATCTGTTTTAAAACTTTGTTCCCAATTATCTCCTAATGCCTGAAAAAACAACCATGGATGAGGAGATGGCCCAAATAAGTTCTGAAGAAGCCATCTTCAAAAAAAAAAAACCTTGTAAGAGATGTGCATGCTCTAACAATTTGAAGAGAGGTAATTTGTTCATGCTCCTCAATAGCAGTCCTTTGGATGCTTTCAGGCCTATTTTCTTATATGTTTTCCTTTAGGCTTGATTTAAAGTATCATCCCACCTCAAGCAAGTCTGAACAGGCTATATAACAAGACAAAACCTATCTCTCCTCATACCAAAGTCTCTACTTGATTCAGTTCCCAATGCTATTTTTGCTTTGTTAAAGTCATGTGGTAAACCCTCGTGCATGAGATTAACAACTTGCCCATTCCCAACCAACAGAAGTAGCATTTTGTGACTATAAGGTCTGTAATACAAAATTTCTCCTTTAATTGATAATAGTTGAGGCATGTTTTCTTTCTCATTATGTAAAATGGAATAATTATATGTCCATTTATAAAACAGCCAAGGAAACCTGCTTTATGGAGAAATGAAAAATAAAGAGCAGTTTTGCTCACCGTCAGAAATTTAAATCCCACTATTTAAAGTGTGCTTATTCCAAAGGAAGTCTAATTTAAAAATAAAAGTTCTTGAAGAGGGAATGTCTTGTATAAATTGTATAAGTACCAAGTTGTTAATGTGAGAAATGTCGGTTTGGAACCCCAATTTACATCCACTTTACAACAGTAATTTTAATTTTTGGCTGTAAGGGCACACATCTTTTGTCTCTTTAACTACTAATGCTTTTTTTCTTCACCGCGATTCACTTAAAGCAGCAGTACAGACTGATCATGTGATTCTTCAACGTTAGATCTTGCGGGCTAATTGCTTAGGGCCCGGATTACACTAAAGCCATAAAATTGGGAGATCTATGAACTGCGCATCAAGTGAACCAAGAAGATAACAAAAGCACTAGGTATGCATATTTAATAGCAAGTCAAACAAAAGAGCAGTTAACAGAAAGTTCCGATCCCCTCCCCTCTCCCGGAAAGGTCAAAGAACTAGCTGGAAAATGCATTTACTTCAATACAGGAATAAATGCTACTTCCCCACTTTTTTTTTGTCATCACCTGGGTGAGAGAAGTCAAACGTTGATTCAGCACCCGCTTTTCACAGCGCTTCTCTATTGGCATAATCCTCACCCTACCCAAGAATTACCCAGTAAAACTGGCTACTGTCTGACACTCTAAATATACTTCACGACTACCAAACGCTTGCCAGGGTTTCGAAATGCAACAAGCAAGTCACCTTCCCTCAAGAGCAATCTGGGCTTGTTTTCATCTCTCTCTACCTAGCATTCGCACAAGAAGCCGAGTCCGGCAGGAGGGCAAAAGAAAGCGTGGACCGTAAAGAAAAAGGAATATGGGCAATGCCTGTAGACAACAGACCGGTCGCTATCCACGGGACTTCAGGTCATCGCAACCAGGTCGAAGAGAGACGCCAGTTCCCAGCGCAAACCATTCGCCGCTTCTTACGGACGCAGTTCGCCAAAGGTGCAAATGGGAAAGCCGCTAGTTCGTGCGGGCGGGCGCGCGCCTGGCCGGCCAGTTCTATTTACTCACCCTCCAGCCACGCGCTCGCTGCACCCGGCGCCTCGCCTACCCGCTCCTCCACAACTGCCGCTAAGTACGCCGGCGGGACCCGGATGCACATCAAACGAAGAAATAAATAAATAAAATGCCCAGCGGAAGTTGAAGGAAAGAGGCGAGAACACACGGGGATCGAGAAGGAGCACAACTCGGACTTCCGCTTTGGGCTTTTCCTACCGCAAAGCGGAAGAAGACCTGACCCCAGAAGTCGGTTAAGAATTCGAGGGTTTTATGAGCGCGTCACAGCACGTGCCCGGGAAGCAATCTTAGGGTGCTATTCTCAGGTGTCCTAGATTACACCCACACCAGTCGTACAAAATGCTACTTCGACACCTGCAAGGCTGCAGTTGAATGACGGAATGAGTCAGAGAGTTAAAGGGGCCACTGAGACGGTTGAGACTTGCTATAACTTTAACTTGCTGTAAATAAGGAGATGGAAGTGGGAGGGAGAAGAGAATCTAAATCTCCTAATAGCATAATTTTTAACGGACCAGAGTGCAGTATTCCAAAGGTTGCCATTATGCGCATTTCTCTACGTCCCGGAAAGAGAAAGAGCACCAATCGAGCGCCTAAGAAATCCCGAGCCTGGACATCAGTGCCCTCTACCTGGAGAAGCGGGACTATCTCACGCTGGAGGCTTGGTGCAAAGGGTCAAGAAATGCAACCGAGAAGTTGAACTGACAGTTTTTTCTTTTTTTTTAAACCCAGTCTCTGTAAGTCGCCTTTTCAAAACGCTGAGGAAATAGTCGTTTTTATCTCCACCCTCAACCCTGCTTAGAGAACCTGGGAGGATGGCAATAGATGTCTTCGGTGTATGAATGTACCTGCAAGGTTGTCGCCATAGGACGTTGCAGACGCAGCTATTTTTTCTGCACAGATAATACTGCTTTCTTTCCCATTTAGCAGATAAATAATTTGGGATGGAAAAACCCCAAGGTATTTTCAAATTCCTACTTCTACCTGGAAAAAAAATGATCATCTTTCTACTTTGCTCCCTGAGTAAGCAGCCTATCCTACCCCAATTCACTATTAGAGTGAATAACCTGAAAGAAAAGCTTACAGTTAATTCCCAAGTATGCCGATCCTTTCGGTTAATTACCATTTAATTAATCATGAATCTGCTGGCAAAGCCCCAAACTGCTAAGATTACATAATACTAAATAATAAACCAGAGTTCACATGCTGCAGTGACTGGCTTCACAAATCAAATTTGACTGTCAAAGCCAAATCACCAAGAATTTAGCCATTATTTATTTAACCCCAATTCTAATGTTCCTATAGACATGCTTTAAAACTCTATAGTCATTGAGATCCTGTGATATTAAAAAAAACGTGAAAATTATATTGAAGTAAAAAAATGCAACTAAAAATCATCAGAATTTTTTTATATTACAGAATGCTTAAATCTGAAAATTAAATTCATCTGGAATGTTTGATATCCATTTTATTGTCAATATTTTATTTCTTGCCTATCTGTATCTGGTGAAATCCAAGTATGCTAATTATAATTGTGATCCACCATTTTTCCTATGTATCTTCAAGTAATTTCTGTAGCACACATTTTTTCAGTGAACATTTTTCTCAGATGTTATTACTCAATTTTCATTCTCATTTTGAATTCAATGTTTTGATGATATCCCCAAATACTATTCCTTCTCTTGCTTTTTAATAGGAACAGATATGCTTTAAAAAGGACAGGTGGTGAGAGCAGGTACACAATCTTTTTTGTTTTAAAAACATGGGACAGACATGGGTCCTTAAACTTTTTAAATGGAGCCAACTCACTGTCCCTCAGACTGTGGGAGGTGGGGTAGACTAGCTGGGTGGGTGTGGCTAGGTGGTCATGTGACTTGGTGGGTGTGGCTAGGTTATGTACTAGGTGGACATAGCCATTTAACAGTCCGTTAAACAATGCACACAAATTAAACTTTGTTTTGATCCTGAGGGTGTTTTACTTGCTTTTGTTTGCATGTTGCTCTTTTGGTTGACTTTTCTTTTTACTAGATCATTTTTTCAGTTGTTTAAGAGTCTAGTGGTCCACTTCAGGAAACTCAGTTTTGCAGCAATTCTTCTCAGCCCCGAGGAGTTTCCAATCAACAAGTCTCTATGTGTGTCTCTTGTCTCTCTCTCTCTCTGTCTATCTATCTCTGTGTCTAATTCTCTCTCATTCTATCTTCTGGAGATGGGGGAAATCTACCGCCTCCAGAAGCAATCTGCAGGCCAAAAACAAGCTAAAACGGCCCATTTTTTTGGCCAAAACCAGGCTAAAATGGCTCATTTTTTTGCCTCCCAGGACGACTGCACACCCTGTTTCCACCTCCTCCACCTCCAGAACATTCTGCAGGCCAACATTGTTGGTCTTACCTTTCAGTTCCAGCCCGTGGGGCTCGCGAAGTTAAGTCCTACGCTTAGCTAAAGGGTGGGGGCCGGTGGATGGGGAGATGTGGGGAAGGCAGCCTCGTGGTCCTGCATGGGCTGGATTAATGGCTTTGGCGGGCCATATGTGGCCTTTGGGCCGTAGTTTGAGTACCCTTGAGATAGACTATACTTTTTTTAATCTGCAAGGTAAAATCAGAATCTGCCCAAAGAAAACAGCAAAATCCAGGGATCAAAAACATTCCTTCCATCTCCACAACGGAGATGAAACTAACAATCTCAATTTAAGTAATGTTTTTAAGCATTTTTAATATTTCAGATAAAAATTGGTAGCTTTTATCCACTGGTATAAAGTAGTTGCGTTATTCTGGAATGTGTTGAACTACTATGTAGTACTTCGACTTTTTTCTGATATATTGCTAACAGCAAAAATGGAAAAGTACACATAATAAAACAACTTAC
Source organism: Coluber constrictor foxii (assembly GCA_038048745.1). Taxonomy (NCBI): domain Eukaryota; kingdom Metazoa; phylum Chordata; class Lepidosauria; order Squamata; family Colubridae; genus Coluber; species Coluber constrictor. The sequence continues at coordinate 88,528,958 of CM075961.1, read as the reverse complement.
ATATACAGTAATTTGTCATTTAAAATAAAATTAATAATGGGAAATAGGTATTAAAAAAAAGTTTTGTACCTTAAACCGCACTTATCAACAAGTGATTTGTGAGGCAACCAGTAATACAAAAGTTTCTTGTGCTATTGCAAATAGACAACTTTTAGTCTGTTAGGAGATAAGAAAATCAGACTCCCTGCTTAGAAAATACATTAAAAAATAATCAACATTTTTTAAAAATTAATCAAATAAGGAGAAATGGTTCACCATCTCGACCACACCAGTTCTACAAATGGTTCGTTCGAAAGTTATCTTCTGATATCATTTGTCACTATCACTGAGGAAATGGGCACTGAATTGAACTAAAAAACTCTATAATAATTCAGCAAGATGATTTGGGAAATGCAAAGCTGTTAATAGTGAAACCTGCATACAAATTGTTGAAAAAAGTTACGTTAATCGTTTACTAAACCTGAATCCCATCAGTTGGATTTTTCTTTTGACATTTTTAGAAGCTAACATTGTAACAAATCCTAGAGGAAAATACCGGGCTTGAGTTTCTGCTCCCGTTCTGTTCCATTAAGTTTAACAATGTCTTCTAGAATTGATAAAAATAGTTTTTAGAAAAAGATCAAGTCCATGGTGTTGCTATTTGGCATGCCCCAAATTATTGCCATTTATTTTATAGGAATGCAGTCTGCTTTAACTATAAAAAGACAGTAGTAGTATTGAGATGTCAGCATCGGCTCCTTCAATAGTCCAGATTCCTCTTACTCTTCATATGAATTTATTTCATGAAAGAATGATGCAACATGAGGAAATGAACTATTGTCCCCTGATGTTTTTCTGATTTGTTTCGATTTGTTCTATGGGATAGTATATGCCCTATTTCCTCCAAAAATAAGACATCCCCTAATAATAAGCCCAATCGGACTTTTGAGCACATGGCAATAAGGGCAAGTGCTTATTTCAGGGTTCAAAAAAATATAAGACAGAGTCTTATTTTTGGGGAAACATGGTACATTTGTTATATGTCTTGAATTTTTCAGATGTACAGTGTATATACAAAGACTTTTGAAAGTCCAGTAAAGGAAAAACTAGGGTACTGAACACTTGCAAAGATTTCACCAAATGAGAAATCTGGCTAATAATTATTAATATATCAGCTCAGGATTTTCAACCAAAAATTTTAATGAAATAAAATTATGCACAGTAATTCTCATATTATCTACTGAAAAAATACATTTCACACATCAAATTTTAAATATTTTTACTTTTGTAAAAAAATAAATATTTTATACACAGAGGTCATGAAAACGTTTACAAGAGCACGTTTACAACTAACATTAATTGTGGTATTTAATAGGTTTAACAGTACAAGGAAAGTGGTGCTATTTTCAAATATGTCACATACAGAACATAAAAAGATGCACTTTAGTAAAATACAGGCTGTATTTTGACATACCTCAAAGACAACTAGAAAAACAAACACCATAACTTAGCAAGGTATACAGATCAGTCAGCCAACAGAAATGTATTTATCTCACTTGTCTTCTACTTCTACTATGTTGCTTAGATGGCTCATAAAGTTAATACCTTATAGTAACCAATGCAAATGGGGGACAATTCTAGCAACTTCAAATGTGAGCATTGCTTAATAATGTGACAGACAACTTTTATGATTACACTACTATATGTATGAAGCTTATATTCAGATTTAAGTTATCTATACTACAAAAGGATACCAGAAAGGAATCCTCACAAAAATAATTTACATGGTACCAATGCAAGGATATATTGCTCTAACCTTTTTGCAGTCCAATTGATCCACCACTGTTTAGATGTTTGGTGCTGTGCCCAAAGAATCTCAGAATTAGAATTAGTACTTGCAAAATTCAGCAACTCTTTGCCATATTCAGAAGTTTATTTATTTATTTATTTAAATTTATATACCGCCCTTCTCCTAGTGGACTCAGGGCGGTGTACAGCCAAGAATAAAAAACACTCCAATACAAAATTTAAAATATTAATAAAAGAATTAAATAATTTTGGCCCAATAAATTTAAAAAAACCAATAGGCAATTAAAATTTAAAACCCATAAAACTTTAAGCTTAAAAAAGAGGGGGGGGGGGTTACGCCAGCCCAGCTTGACAAAATAAAAAAGTTTTTAGGGCACGGCGGAAAGCCCAGAGATCGGGTATCGTACGGATCTCCGGGGGCAAATCGTTCCAGAGGGCTGGTGCTGCCACAGAGAAGACTCTCCCCCTGGGTGTCGCCAGCCGACATTGTCTGGCTGACGGCACCCTGAGGAGTCCCTCTCTGTGGGAGCGAACTGGCCGGTGGGAGGCTATCGGTGGCAGAAGGCGGTCCCGCAAGTACCCAGGCCCTATGCCTGGGTACTTGTGGAAGTTAAACTTACAAAAGCTTTAGGATATATAGAGAAATGTATAAATGTATAACAAATGTATTAGAACTGACCATTTAATAGCCAAAATTATTGTCTATTATTGGAAAAATAATACTGTCCATGTTTAAGATGTAAATTAAAATACAATCAATTAAAACCTTTAAATTTTCAGACATGCCCAAATAAAATATGCGTCAAATATTTAAGCATCTGAATATTTTATATTTCCACTCTCAATTTCACTTGACCTTTTTGATAAATCAACAAATAATTGATATTTATCCATTATAAGTCTTAACAAATAACTGATATTTATCCATTATAAATCTGACAAAAACAGTGCTGTTTTCTGAATTTCAAGATATCCTCCTGTTTTAGCATTTCACCTGTAAATCTAAAATGTTAAGTTTATCCCACTCATAAAATATTGCAAACTACTACTATATTGCCATTTATCAGCCTTCCCTCCTTCCAAGGTCATAAAATGAGGATCCAGATTGCTGGGGGCAATATGCTGACTCTAAATCGCTTAGAGAGGGTTTAAAGCACTGTGAAGCGGTATATAAGTGCTATTGCTATTGAGGAGATTTCTTAAATAATTTCAGAATTCAATATAATAAAACAAATAATTAAAAAGACAAATGCAAAAATATTCTTGTTTCATCATATTCACAGAATGGACAGTTTGTTCCTTACTCTAACTTCTGTTCTAATTGCTGCATACAGAAATACATTTCCTAAACTTTTCATATTTTATATATATTCAGTTGCACATTACAATTCAATATATCTGCTTCATTGATGCAGTGTTTATTAAAAGCCCCACTGTGAGAAACTGTTCATTTATAGAAGTAGCTGAATTACTTGCAGCATTATGGCACATCAGATAGTATGTGCCTCTGTCTCTCTTTAAATGGAGATTTGAAACAACTGCAGGAACTGCAGTGATCATCTCAGTGCTCTTGTGAGATCATACTTTTATTGGAAATGAATTAAGAAATAAAAGCAATATAAATTTCTGTATCTTTCAGATGTTAGAGAATCATTCTACAGTAATACATAAATTCAGAGCCTATAGTTAAAACATAGATTATGCAATGTGCATATTTTAAAAATATTAAATACCATTAAAATTGCACTGCAAGTGATTATCATCAATGCTCTGACATCCTCAGCACTTCAGAAATTTAAAACTTCATTCCACCAAAAGCTGTACACTATCAGTCTGTTTCTGTGGTTGCTGCTGGTGGTCATATTTTCTTGCTAGAAAATAAATACATTTAGATATTAGGATGCAGTCCGAATGAATTGCCAAAAGTGATCCACACAGAATGAATAGGGCTGCAGTGTAAGTTTATACAACATTTTGGACCAAAATTAATCATTTCTCACAACTACCAAATTTACATTTAAAATCAGAGACAGTTCTGTTGCTCGATACAGAATTATAACAAATCGCAGCAGTAAGCCTAAAATAATATTCAGCAGTTATAAACTATATAAAAATTATATGTGTGTGTGTGTGTGTGTGTGTGTGTGTGTGTATTTTAGTTGGAGCATCAATTGATTACTACCAGTAGGTTTGATTTTAACAATATACATGCAATTTTTTTATATTTTTGGAAAAGGGATAAAATAGCAGCATACCTATTCTAAGAACCAATAAGGAACGCTACTTATATTTTAAAAATCACCCTGCTTTAATTTCGTAAACGAGTTTGAAAATCGGCTTTCACATACATATAGGTAGAAAATAGGCAAAAGTATCTTATGTTAATTAAGTGAACTGGTCATATCCTTAAATCGCCCTGTTTATATTAGAAAAAATATTTCTAGACTTTCCTTATACAGAGGCATAGTTAAAACGTTCAATTAATTGTTTAGGGCTTGGCTTTATACAAACCTCACTTAACCAAATAACAGAATCAGGAAGTCCAACTCCCTGCTCAAGCAGTAGACCCTGTATCTTTTCAGACAAATGGCTGTCCAATCTCTTCTTAAAAAACCTCCAGTGATGGAGCCCCTGAAACTTTTGAAGGCTAACAGTTTTACTGATTAATTATTCTCACTATTAGAAAATTTCTTCTTATTTCTAAGTTGGATCTCTCCTTGATTAGTTTCCGTCCTGCATTCAGGTGCTTTGGAGAATAGGTTGACCTTTTTTTCTTTGTGGCAGCCTTTAGATATTGGAACATTGGTATTATCTTACCCCTAGTCTTCTTTTTTCAAGTTTTTTTTATTTTTTATTTAACATCAGTATCTACATGAACAGTACAGTCTGTGTACATTTAAGAAATAATAGTAATAATGATAATAATATTCATAACATTGATGGTGATCACATAATAATAGTATTTGCTTATTTATCTTAGTAAGCCTTCAGTCCATCATCTCTTACTTTTTACTTTTTAAACATACATAATAATCTTCACTTCTAATATTTACTTATACATAGTAACTACAATAACTTCCATCGTATGTCAATACATATAACAGCTTTTTCTTTTCATTAGACTAGACATGCCCAATTCCAGCAACTGTTCTTTCTATGCTTTAGCCTCCAGTCCCCTAATAATATTTGTTGCTCTTCTCTGCACTCTCAAAAAAGAATTGACATCTTTTTTTATATTGTGATGATCAAAAATTGGATACAGTATTCTAAGTCTGTTCTTACTAAAGGTTTATAAAGTGTATATCAATCATGTGATCTTGATTCTATCCCTCTGTTAATGCAGTGCAGAACTGCTTTGGTATTTTTGGTAACTGCAGTACACTGCTGTCTCATATTTAAGTGGCTGTCCATTAGGAGCCCTAGCTCCCTTTAAGTTATTACTATTGAGGCAGGTACTACCTATTCTATGTGTTTTGGGGTTTTTTCCCCCTAAGTGTAAAACCTTACTTTTCTCACCACTGAATTTCATTTTGTTGGATAAGGCCCAGGATTCAAGTTTAAGTTCCTTCTAGAACCTCTACCTATTCGAGTGTTAGCTATTCCTGCCTGCTTAGTGCCATCTGCAAATTTGATGAATTCCCCTTCTATTCCCTCATCTAGATTGTTTATGAAGTCATTGAAGATTACTGGACCTAAAACAGAACTTCCGATGATGCAGTCTAATCCAATTTTTTTCTATATTATTAAAGAGAAGTTTGTGGTCTACTTTATTAAATGATTTACTAAAATCTAAGTATATTATGTTCATAGCATTTCACTGGTCTACAAATTTAGACACTTTGTCAAAAAGTATAACTTTTTTGACCAAAAAATAGACTTCTGGTTATAACTTTGCTTGTCCCTAGAGTTTGCAGATTCATTGCTTATCTTTTTTCAGAATTCTCCCAGGTATTAACATGGGACTGATAGGTCTGTAGTTTCCTAGATCCACTCCCCCCCCCCTCTTTTTTTGAAGATGGGAACCATGTCAGCTCTTTTTGAATCTTCTGGTAGTTCCCCAATGTTCCAGCATCTTTGAAATGCTTTGTTCAGTAGTTCTGAGATCTTGTCTGCCTGCATTACCAGAATCCGGGATGTAATCTGTTTGCACCTGGTGATATGAACTCATCTAGAGTGGATAGGTATCCTCTTACTGTTTTCTTACCTATTTTAATTTGTATTCCTAATTTGTCTTTTATTGTACTGTTTTTGAGAGGTTGGATTGTTTTTCCTTTTTGTGTAAAGATAGATACAAAGAATAAGTTAAGCGGCTCTTTCTCCCTGTTGGTCACCTCCTTGCCATCTTCTCCTATTAGTGGGCTGAACGTTTCCTTTACTTTTTTCATGTTTTTTTATATCTTGAAACTTTTTTAATTGTTAAAACTCATTGCAAATCTTAGTTCATTCTAAGCTTTAGTTTTTATCTTTGCAGTTTGGATTTATGTGCTGATATTCTACCTCAGTTATATGCCCCCCTTTCTCCTTTTTGTATTTATCCTTTTATCAGAGAGTTTTTTGTGCAACCATGATGGTTTTTTCAGGAATCTCTTATTTTTCTTCTTTAGTAATATTATGTTTTATTAGGTTTTTATAACTTCACTTTTGCATTGAATTCCAATTGAGCTTCCATTGAAGTCCAAATATTGTCTGGTTGCGCTCCCCTTCCCCTCCAATTCCTGTAATTTCAACCCCTTCTGTCATTTCATCTCTGTTAGTAAGAACTAAGTCCAGCATGGCTAATTCTAGTTTCCTTCTATATCTTTTGAGAGACAAAATTGTCTGCTAGGTTCATCAGGAATCTGCTTGATCTTCCACTAGATGCATCATTTGTCTCCCAGTTAATGTAAGAATAGTCAAAGTCCCCATTACTATTGTGGTGTGCATCCTGAACACTGTAGCTAACTACAACTCAATGTTTATTACAGCCACAGACTAGACACCAGAGCAAATAGCTTATTACAGTCAGAATTAAAAACACTCAAGGAATATGCAGATAAATGTAACAGATAAAATCCATATTAAAATCACAATTTGGCATCCAATCTGTCAATTACACATGAGTAAATCACACCCTATCCTAACTATACCATGATACCAATCCTTAAACTGTGAGACCCGTGGTCATTAAATACTAAAATACAAAAGAGTATAATGCAAAAGGGTTTGCTGCATTAATTGTTTAAAATAGCTATGATGGATCAATCATGTGTTTCCAACGAATCCCCAATGCTGCTGTGCAGAATCTAGCCACCTGCACTGTAATCACAGTCTATTCGTCCTTAAGCAGCCATTGGAGATTAGTAGTGTTGGACTGGCCAGGATATCTATCTATTATTGGGAGAATATGTTTTCATTAATATCTCTATAAAATGAACATTGAAGAAGTATGTGTCCAAAAGTCACCACCTCTCCTGAGCCACAGAGACAGAGAGTTTTAATCAATGGTATTTTTTTATATTTACCATACAGGATGGTCGATGGAAGTGCATAACACCTTGAAAGCGAAAATGCTTTCCGATGGTTTTCTGTCTCTAACTGGCTAAAATAACTGGCATGAGTAAGAACATATCTAATTGTCTGGAGCCAGATAAAATGGTGCTTTCCCTAAGGCCGCTTGCCTCTCAATGTTCTCTATTTATTTATTTTATTTATTTGGTCAAATTTATATGCCGCCCTTCTCCCGAAGGACTTGGGGCAGCTCACAAAGGACTAAAACCGTAGAACAGTAAAAATAAATTAATTTAGATTAATTAAAAATACAATAATTAAAACCCATATTAAAACCAAACTAAAACACCCTGCAGGTCAAGCGATTTGTTTAAAAAGCCACGTCTTTAGGTCCTTGCGGAAGGAGCGGAGGTTGGGAGACGTGTGGAGCCTGGTGGGTAAACCATTCCAGAGGGTTGGCGCACTCACAGAGAACGCCCTCATCCTGGGCGCCATCAGCCAACATTACCTGGCCGTTGGCACCCAGAGGAGGGCTGCCTATGCGAGCGCACTGGTCAGTGAGAGGCTGGCAGTAGGTGCTCCAGCAAGTACCCCAGGTCCATGCCATGAAGGGCTTTATAGGTAAGCACCAGCATCTTAAAGTGGATCCAGAGGACCACTGGTAACCAGTGCAACTCGCGCTGGAGAGGTGTAACACGGGAGAAAAGGGAAGCTCCCATAACAACCCATGCAGCTGCATTTTGGACCAGCTGGAGCCTCCGGGTGCATCTCAAGGGCAGCCCCATGTAGAGGGCATTGCAGTAATCCAGGCAAGAGATGACAAGAGTGTGGGTGACTGTATGAAGGGCATCCCTGTCTAGGAAAGTGCGCAACTAGCGCACAAGGCGAACCTGTGCAAAGGCCCCCTGGGTCTTTGCACAGGTCGACCGTGAGTCGACCAACTCACGGTCGTCAGTTGGTCGACTAGAGACAGCCGTGAATCCAGGAGGACGCCAAGATTGCGAACCCTTTCTGAGGGAATGACTTCCCTCCCATCACAAGTGGTGGGGCCACTAGATCAGGAAATGCCGGCATCCACAGCCACTCTGTCTTGGATTTAATCTAAGCCTGTTTCTACCCATCCAGACTTGTACTGGCTCCAGGCACTTAGACATCACGGAAAGAGCATCCCTAGGTTGGTAGGAGTGGAGATGTACAGCTAGGTATCATCCACATATTGCTGATACCTCACCCCAAAACCACGAATGATCTCACCCAGTGGCTTCATATAGATGTTAAAGAGCAGGGGGGAGAGAATCAATCCCTGAGATACCCCACAAGTGAGGGGCCTTGGGGAGGATCTCTGACCCCATGCCCAGGCAAATTGTGTACGACCTGAGAGGTAGGAGAACCACTCTAGCACAATACCCCCCACCCCCAATCCCCCAAGCCGTCGCAATAGGATACCATTGTTGATGGTATCAAAAGCCGCTGAGAGGTCAAGTAGGACCAGGATAGAGGAACAGCCTCTATCTCTGGCCCACCAGAGATCATTCACCAGGGCAACCAATGCCGTTTCCGTGCTGTGTCCGTGCCTGAAGCCCGATTGGTACATGTCTAGATAGTCCATTTCCTCCAGGAATTATGGAAGTTGGTGAGTCCTCCCTCGCTCCCTGGTTAAGACGAGAGCGGGTCACTCTAAACAAGGTTGCTGGGCGGTTTTTTGCAGACACAATGAGAGCGGCAAAATAATCATGTTTCGCTGCTTCCATCGCCACAAGATAAGACCTAATATAGGTTCTTAACTGTGTTCGGTCAGATTCGGAATGAGAAGATCTTCAACAGCCCTCTAGGCGTCTCTTCCGACGCTTCATCTCCCTGAGTTCCTCAGAAAACCAAGGCGCTGCATGGGATCCCTGTCAGACAAGAAGCCGCAAAGGGGGGATTCAATCCAGTGCCCCAGTGGCTGCCCGTTCACAGGCTTCCACTAGGGCCTCTGGCGAATCACGGGATATGTGTGTGGGAAAAGTCCCAAGCTCCATCTCGAATCTCTCAGTGTCCATCAGGCGCCTGGAGCGGAACCATTGAGTTGGTTCTGCCTCCCAGCAATGGGGGTTGGCGGATAGAAAGTCCAGTTTAAGGAGGGAATGGTCAGTCCATGACAGGGGAAAAATAGTAAGAACTCCCCTACCCCGAGCATTTATCCACTGCCCAGAGACAAAAATCAGGTCAAGAGTGTGTCCGCCATTGTGAGTTGGACCCTGCACAATTTGAGTCAGGTCCATAGCCGTCATGGTGGCCATGAACTCCCAAACCAATTCAGATGTCTCGCCAGCAGACAGGAGATTAAACTCTCCCACAACCATCAGGTTCGGGAGCTCAACCGACAGTTCAGCAACAACTTCAAGTAATACGGGCAGAGCTGAAGATACGCAGTTGGAAAACAGACGCGACTGAACTCCAGGGTTCTATTTCAGCAAAAGGGACTCACATCCACCTATCTGAGGGTCAGTGACCTCCCTAGGACTTAGACTTTACTTAATGACTACCACAACCCCACCACTCCTTCCGTGGAGTTGCGGCTGATGTAGCACATGGAAATCCGGTGGGCATAAATCCAAGAGAGGCATCCCTCCCTCTGGTCCCAGCCAGACCTATCCTTTGTTGCAAATTTTGTTTTGCTTGGTCATAGTCCAACCTGAGTACTGAGGTTGGAGAAAAGCCTAGTTTGGCAAGTTTGGACTTGACGGCCTTGAGCCATAAAAAGGAGAATTTGTCTTGGAGAATTAATGGAGCAAGGCCTTGTGAAAAAAAATTAACCTTTAGCCAAAGATTTAAAGAAGCTATACAGATTCTTACTTCAACTTTTATTAATCCTGTCTCCAGGCACAGAAGTGCATTGAGAGACAATGCAGTATCTGGAGAATTGCTCTAATAAATCTGGATTGAACTCTTTGCAATGGTGTGAAACATGAAGCTGAGGGTCTGAGCAAGGTCCCATAAACAAGCTGTGTTAGCAACTGGCTTGAAAGACCTTAACTGCGGCAGGAACATAGTATCCTCCCTTTGTGTGGAAAAAATTGAGAATAGTGTTTGCTGATCTTTGACCAGAGGCAGCCGCATATTCACCATGTGCTTTTCTTGAGCTGGTGGCAAGAATGATCACATCTAGATACTTAAAGGTGGTTAACCTGCTCTATGTTATGACTATTAAGAAATTATGAATAGAGTTTTGGGCTTTTTGCAAAGCAGTAAGCTTAGTTATGTCCAGTTTATTGTAATTACAACACTGGACAAGGGCTTGCAAGGCTCTTTTAAAATTTACTGGTGTCTTAGAGAGATCATAGCATCGTCGATATAGAGCAATAGGGTGATGCTTATATCACCTATTTTGGAGGGATGGCAATTTGGTTTATTTAACCATGTCATTAATATAGAAGTTGAAAAGCAAGGGGACCAAAATGCACCCATTTAACTCTGTTTTGAGTTTGGACTGACCTTGAGAGGGACCTTTGCATATTACACCTAATCTTGAGTGATGTGTCATGCCCCCATTGGAGCTTGAGTCCATAGAGGAAGATGAGCCAGCACTAGGGCCAGCGGAGATTGAGGGGGTGGCTTCGTTGGTTTCAGAGGAACACGGGGAGAAGTGAGGTAGCCCCCGGTCCCTTGGGCATGGGATAGCTTTCCAGAAGGGAAGAACAGGGACTGGACGACTGAGAGAGGGGGGAAGAAAGCGCAGGCAGTGGAGATGAGGAGCAATGGAGCACAGACAACAAGCAAGGACTGCCCTCTCCTGATCCCCGAGAAAGGAGAGTGGAGAGGCAGGAACAGCACAGGCTGACCCGATGACTCAGGAGGAGAGTACCCTGCCCCTCTTTACAAAACACACCTGGGGACTGAGACTTAAGGAGATGCTGTGGGGAGGGTGGCTTGTTGGAACAAAAACTGAAATCGTGGCATTTTGTGTGCCATTGCTGATGTGTGGAGTTTGGGATTCATTGCCTAAGTCCTTTGTTTCGTGGAACTCATTGCCTAAATTCTTTGCTTTGTGGACTCATTGCCTTGTTCCTTTGCTTTGTGGAACTCATTGCCTCATTTCCTTGCCTCGCTGATTTCTTGCCTGGAAGCAGTTGTTTAATAGCATTTTGCTGGAGTATGAGTGACTCGTTGCGTCTGTGCTTTGCCCAGGTCAGCACAGGATGTTTTAATATGTAAGGCACATAACAAATGAAGAAGCCTATGATCAAATGAAGCAGCTTCCATCTTTTTCCATAGCTTAGTCCTGGTAACCATATCAAAAGCTGCCTTGAGATCTATAAAGGTGGCATATAATGATACAGATCTATTTAATGCATATTTTTCAATCAAGTAATGGAGGATTAAGGACTGATCTATGGTGCCTCTCTCCTCTCTAAACCAGCTTGCCAGCAATTAAGTTCTCAGGATCCAGCCACTCCTTTCATTTATCTTGGAGGTGTTTGGCATAGAGGTTGCCAGTTATATTTAGCAGGCTTACTAGTCTGTAATTAGCAGGGTCCTCTCTCTTTCTTTTTAAAAATTGGGACAATTGCCAGCCCCCAATCCTCTGGGACATGACAGTGGAATCAATTTAAGTGAATAGTATTGGGAGGACTGGAATCCATCACTCCATATTATTCTTTCATAGTTCAACAGAAATGAAGTCAGCTCCTGGAGCCTTCCCGGTTCTGAGTTGACCAATAAGAGCTTTAATGGACTCTGAAACTGGGGACCATTCGGGTAATTCCTTCATTTTATACCTTATTCTTTAGCTGGAGGGAGCTTCATATGTTCTCCAAAGATAAAGTTCCCAGGTTGTAGGAAGTATATGGGAGTCTAAATGGGTATAAATTCTGTCAAGAGTGGCAGGCTATTAGATGTCAGAATAAGAAGAGTTCTTTCACTTTGCTGCTTCAATAAGCCATTCTCAGGAAGACCTTGTGTCATGTATCTTCTTAAATGCAATTGCTTGCTTAAATTGTTTTTTGAGTGTGAGATGTTTAAGCTTTGGTTTATTGCCATTTCCAGCCTCAGTTTCATGCATCTTATATGCCAAGGTAAGAGCTTTCTTGGCTTCTACACAGTCCTTGTCAAAATTTGGTGGCAATGCAAGGCCTCTTTGGAGGCAATGCAAGGCCTCTTAACTGAGAAGTTAGGTTCACATGCTAGTAATGGTTGTAGCTTATGAAGTAAGTTTTTTATATAGTTCTAGTAGCTAACCAATTAGCAAACATTTCATGTTTCCTCTGTTTGGCTGGGTGGTCTATATTATACAAATTATGGCAATGTCATTCCTTTTTCCTTTTATATTAATCCAAATTCGAGAAGATTTTCATCATTGTGTTGCATTTCTATAGAAGTATTGTTATTTTATATATATAGTGCAACTCTACCTCCTCTTTTATTAGGTCTGTTTCGTTTGAACAGTTTAAATTCCTTCTAGCTGTACATTCCAGTCATGGATTTCATCCCACCAAATTTTGTAATGGTAGTGATATCATGTCTGCCTTCTATACTAGGATTTCAAGTTCACCCTGTTTGTTCCTCATACTTTTGAGTATTAGTGTACAGACATCTGAGTCCTTTATGACTAACTCTGTGTTTATTTTCTACTTCTCCTGTTTTGAGCCTGAGTTTCCCCCTTTTTAACAATGGATTGATTTGAGTTTTGTTCTTGGATTTAGCTTCTAAAAATTTGTCTCCTCTGCTTCCAATTTTAAAGTTCTATGGATAAGGCAAGCCAATTGGTTTCCAAAGATATTGTTCCAGGTTCTTATGATATTGTAGTCTGTGATGTAAGAATCCAAAGTTCTCTTGACGGCACCATCCCCCAAATGGTTTGTTTCAAAAGTCCTCACTCTCTCATTGGGTGCCTACCTTTTGTTGGGAGTATAAAAGAGAACACCTCCTGGACACCCATTTCTTTAGTTTTCATGCCTCTTCATAGTCTCTTGATATTGTTTTCAAGGTCTTTGTGGTGTCATTTCTCCCCACATGAATGGGGTGTAGGAAAGGAAAAATAATCTGTGGATTAAATTATTTTAATAAATCCCTCAGTAACATCTTTGATTATTGCTCCTGAGAGACAGCTAATCTCTCTAGATTGATTGTTCTTTGTTCTTTCTTTGTTTCCATCATGGTGATCAGAATGCCTTGAAAAACAGAACATTTTACTCCTACTATAATAGGAATAACTAATAGCAATCTCATTCCCAAATCTTATTTCTTTTGTAGCCCAAATGGCACCACTGTTACAAAGATAAACAGCTTTGCATGTACTTTACCACCATCACTCATCAGTGCCAGGGAGTAATTATTTCCAAACAGCTCAATATTCATTAAGCATACACAGAATGCTAAATCCTGGCGGTGGAGATATAGGAGAAATTGAGAATTCTAGAAAAGAACAAGGATAGGATCCTAATAAAAATATCCTAGATATTTCAACAATTTATAAATATCCAATTCAGGTATTTTCTAAAGAACTTTAGATCTTCTAGAGGTCTCTCTATCTGAGATCCATTTCTCAGAACCATGTTATAAGGAAGAATACTATCTAATTATGCAAATTAACAGAATAGAAAGAAAAGCATGAGAAACACATGAATAATTAACTGTGCTACTGTACATTTCTGATCAGTATAAAATATAGGGTATGCATCAAGGATCATTAGCAATCCTGCAATCTGTAATAGATTTCATTACCTTCAAGATCCATACACATTACAGTCCCATGAGTAGAAGAGGAAAAGGATCACAACCCTAGAGCATTAAATGTTTTTACATTCAGAATAATAACTTCAAGTGGTACAAATGTCAGGAGTCAGATTTGTTTCATCACATATATTTAGTATCAAATTTCTTTTTTTAACGGGATCTATAGCTTACCCAAACCTTAATAGTTTCAAAGTAAATATATTTTACTTACCAATAGAATACATCTCTAATTGCTGCCGAAGACGGACTTTTTTCATGCTGTCATAAAAATTTGGCTCAGGTGGTATTTCTACAGTTGGAGGTAATGTAAAAATCCTCATAATCTTCCTCTTATTTCTGAAGGAATAGAAGGGAAAAGGAAATAGAAAAATGTAAGTAATATAAAAGCAGATATATTTCCCTTAATGGTAAATGAAATTAGCAACTTGTCTTAATTTCTACCGCAAAGAAACAGAAATACAATTGGAATTTCAATTAGAAGTGGCAACAATTATCTCCTATTTCCTGATACGTAACTACAGAAATTAGGCTATGTTTAAACGTCACTTGATAGAAAGGCTTCCTGCTCTCTACATTTTTTCATGCAAAAGCTATTAACAAACATTTATGTTCTATGAAGAGCCTGTGTGTTCCCCTAAATGTGAAATTTAATATAGTATTTACATGCTGTACTTGGCATGGAGATGAGAGTCAGTGTAAATTAGCTGTTATCAGTTTATACTGATCCTTTGAGTCGAGCCTCAGTCCTGCAAAGTTTTTCAATTATGAAATTCATGAAGGTGCTATGCCTGCTTCTTTGGCTACAGAGTCTCCTCAAGGAAGTGTTTCAGAAACAGAGTCTGTAAATGAAGAACTATCCAGCTCAAATCTCATTCATGCATGTTTTATTCTTTCTTCTAATACCAAGTGAGGGATCAATATTAATTAGATTTTATCAGATTGCAGGAAGATAAGATGTATGAAATATTTTGAAAACCTGGCTGAAATCAATATTTAACAGCTAATTATTTCATCTTCTTGCCATTCTGCTTGCAGATGTTACTGATATTCATAAAGGTATATATACCCATGATGGCGAACCTATGGCATGCGGGCCACAGGTGGCACGCAGAGCCATATCAGTGGGCATGCGATCTCAGCTCTTGTGCACATGCGCACACCAGTCAGCTGATTTTCGGACCTTCTGGGCCCACTGGAAGTCAACAAACAGGCTGCTTCCAGCCTCCGGAGGGCCTTTGGGCGGGGGGGGAGGCAGTTTTCTCCCTCCCCAGGCTCCTAAAAAAGTTCTGAACCCTGGGGAGGGCAAAAAACGGGCCTACCTGGCCCACTGTGCCATCACATGCCAAAAGCGGGGGAAGCACGGGGGGATCGTGCAAACATGCATGGGGGCAGTGCGCATAGAATTATGGGTGTGGGCATGTGGGCACCCAACACCTCCCTCCGCTCCCCCGACTTTTGGCACGCAATAGCAAAAAGGTTAGCCATCACTGGTATTCGTGCCCTGAAGACCTTTCTATTTCAACAAGCAGGGCTAGCATAAACATCAAAATTCTATGCCAAGGTCTTAGTAGATACACCAAGTTGACTTAATTTATTATTTACTGTTTATGAAATATATTTACATGTATCTTAATCTGTTCACCGCCCTGAGTCCTTTGGGAGAAGGGCGGTATAGAAATCTAATAAATAATAATAATAATAATATACTGTTTCAAAGAGATTTATTTTTAACACAATAGCAATAATGACAAGTTTTTATTTCTATGAAGTTTATTTTTAATATTAGTTAAACAACACTTACCCTGGCCTAACTTATTGAAAAGGCAATTATTAACTACTGAAAAAACTAAAAGTGCAAAACTCTGAACCCTTAAACAGCATAAATTATTCAGCAATTAATTGAAAAAAGTCACACAATACTCATAATAAACATTTATTTGAACATATCTATGAATTCTCAGTCATCCGGGTCATTGTTGCCCCAAAGGTGTTTCAGCACCTTGGATGAGAAGCAACTCATCTTCAAGCAAAAACAAAGGAAGTCCAGTTGTCTTTTGAAAAAGCATCTTTGGACATTTATTTGAATGACAAATTGTGCCAAGGAATGCCCTCATTTTCTATTATTATTATTATTATTATTATTGAAATAATATTTATAACACTGAATCAGACTTAGTCACAAGCAATTATAATTTAGTCATCATCCTCATAAAAATGCACGGATAGAAAGGGGTTACTGACTACTACATGGTGAGATGTGAAATGCTGAGAAAGAACCAGGATTTTTCCCAAATTAGGCAGCCATATTCTATAAAGAAAACATTTTTCTCTACCACACCCTTCCTCCAAATCGCTAAATAAATAAAACTTATTTTATTCACACAAGTTCCTGTTTTGTTGCCACTTCCAAATCTGACAAGAGTTTGCAACTGTGAGCCCAGAAGCACGGACCCCAAATCTCGAGATAACCAATTGCTGATTCAATAGTCAGTATTTGCAAGCCTAGTCATATAGCCGTAAAATTTGTAACATTGCCAGAAGCTTTGGCAGTATCGCAACTTTCCACTAAGACCAGGAATCGTCTAGGAAAAGTACCCCAACCCTCGATAAACCGTGGATTAAAAAGCCGAATCTCCAAATCAGAATTCAGCAAGAAAGTGGTTTCTCTCAGCCTCCGCACCTACGGTGGGCAGAAAAGTTTAAAGATCTACCGGACTTAGACACATTCTTAATCAATATACAAATAGGAGTTACAGGAGTCACTTCTTTCCCCGTTGAGATTCCCACCTGCGGGCGTACACCAACAGGGCCAAGCTGGCCAGCACCGCCAGTAAGTAAATGTTGGTGGCTTCGTTCCAAGCCTCGTGTACTGAATAGTCCATGGCGGCTACACCACCCCCGCCACTTTCGCCCAGCGCCCGGGCACCGGCCATAGGGAATAGAGGAACTCGCAGACTGCCGACCCCCAAACAGGAAACGAGACGTGACCTCAGATCCTTCAAACGCTTCCAAATCCAAAACAAAGGCTTGGAGGGAAGGATGGATTCCTACGCACTTCTCAGCTTCCGGGTTGACTTAACGCCGCAGATTGCGATGAAAATGAAAGCCGAGCAGTCAGGCGGGAGTAACGTCGGCTTTGCGCAATTGCGACATAGTATTATCATATTTTTTTTTCTCTTATTCACCCGGATCGCCCTCCACCCCCGGGCATCCCAAAGACGTCTCTTTAAAAAGCAGGCGTTGTTTTTTCCCGTGTCAGCTCTTTCCTGCGGAAAAATGGGAGGCTTTGAGTGTTCGAAAGGGCAAAATGTCTTAATAGAATGCATAATTTCTGCACGCGGAAAGGAAACCAGTAGCAAATTTAGGG
The DNA here is from genome assembly GCA_038048745.1 of Coluber constrictor foxii. Classification (NCBI taxonomy): domain Eukaryota; kingdom Metazoa; phylum Chordata; class Lepidosauria; order Squamata; family Colubridae; genus Coluber; species Coluber constrictor. Next base: position 88,511,599 of record CM075961.1, on the reverse strand, counting down.
ATAAAATTTCATCCATCCCTCGCATTTTTCCTGTGCCTCATTCACCTTTGCTTCAATTGCCCCCACCTGCCTCTCCCCCCCCCCCCGCCCTTTTTTATTGTCCTTCACTCAGCCACCACCTAATCCTGTAAATAGACTTCTCAAATCCCTCCCAACCCTAGAATTCTATGATTCTGTATTTGAGAGTAGTGAAAGATGGGTACATCTTTCATGAGATGAGATGAGATGTGAAATGGTAGGTCTGTTGCAACCTTGAAATCTTTTTTTAACTTCAAAGTTTTTTTCAGGCCATCATAAACAGAGATCGACAATCAATAAAGTGGGATGAAATTTGGTTTTGGCTCTTGATTTTTTTTTTTTTTTTTTTTGGCCACAACTGATGTCAAAATGTCATGTCCCAAAGATTTTGCCCACAGTGGACATAATCAATTGGTGTGATCTGACATTGTGATTTCAACATGGTAACTTAAATTTGAAGAATGAACTGTCAACCATTAGTTAATAATCCTAACCTAAATTAATCTAGCAGGAGAAGAAAAGCAAATAGTTGAAAGAAGTAGATGTAAAATTCATTGATGAGCAAAAAATTTTAAAGGACAAAAGGACCTTTACTTTTGCATGGAAAAGTGACTCTCTTCCAAAAATGTGCTTTAGCCAGTATTTTAGCTAATATTTGTATTAGCTCAGAATCAGGATCACAGTCAGCTAGATGGCCATATAAATTAGTTTAAAAAATAAATCCATTTTCAACATAAATCAAAATATTATAAATCTCTAGATTTGCCAAACCTACAGCTATTTTTTAAATTAATATAGTATATGCAATCACTCAGACTTGATAAAAATAGAAATACTGGGAATTTTATATTTGAATTTTATCAGTAACTTTTGCAAGGACTTTTGACCATATTTCCTGCACCCTTTCTCAGTTCCTAAATTGTCTACCAATATCCATTGTTAACTAATTATTTTAGTTATTAAATCTTTATTATGTAATTTTTTATTTTCTCCTTTGAAGGTATATAATAATAGCATTCGGAGAGTTATTCTACTTTGTTTAAAATACTTCTTTGGATAGTTCCTTCCAGAAAGGTGCAATTTTTCTCACATATTCAACTTTTGTATAGAAACTGATAAAAACACATCTGATTTCAAATTGTTTGCCAATTCATAAATCCTCTGGATCTGTGGATTTTCCATTTTATATCCTTTTGCAGATTTCAAGAACTGTTGAACAAGGAATCTAAATATTGGGCATCGATTATAGATAGTTCTAGAAGAGTTAATCATACAAAATTTTGGTATTTTTATCCTATTGTTAAGTGTAAAAATGTGTAATCCATTTGAAAAATTCAAGCTTTTTATTTATGTTGACAGTTATATGATTATTAATAATTAATTTTACAAATAATATTTTAAATGTATTTGCCTTGAATTATTATCAAATTATCAAAACAAAATACTTTTGTTTTAAGAGCTGCTGTAGTGCAGTGATTACAATGCAGTAAGGTAAAGGTAAAGGTTCCCCTTGCACACATATGCTAGTTGTTCCAGACTCTAGGGGGCGGTGCTCATTTCCATTTCAAAGCCAAAGGGCCAGGCTGTCTGAAGACGTCTCTGTGGTCATGTGGCCGGTCTGACTAAATGCCAAAGGCGCATGGAACACTGTTACTTTCCCACCAAAGTTGGTCCCTATGTTTTCTATTTGCATTTTTTACCTGCTTTCGAACTGCTAGGTTGGCAGAAGCCGGGACAAGTAATGGGAGTTCACCCTGTTATGTGGCATTAGGGATTCAAACCATTGAACTGCTGATCTTTCGATCAACAAGTTCAGCATCTTAGCCACTGAGCCACCACATCCCTATGCAGTACTGCAAGCTAACTCACTGCTCACTCCAGGAGTTTGATTCTGAGCTGCTCAGAGTTGACTCCAACTTTCATCCTTCTGAGGTCAGTAAAATGAGGGCCTAGATCAGTGATGGTAAACCTTTTAGGGACCGAGTACCCAAACTGCAACCCAAAACCCACTTATTTATTGCAAAGTGCCAACACGGCAATTTAACCTGAATAATAAGGTTTTACTACCAATGGTGGGATTCAAATAATTTAACAACAGGTTCTTCCTAATGACCTCGTGGGCGTGGCTGGGGTGGTCATGTGACTGAGTGGGCATGGCCAACTCTACATCACTCGTGGGTGGTGCCTGTATGAGATAGATAGGGTTGGGGAGGGAATCCAGGGGTCTCTGGTGGGTTGGGTGAGAGGAAAGAAAAATCCAACCTCTGTGTGTGTGTGTGTGTGTGTGTGTGTGTGTGTGTGTGTGTGTGTGTGTGTGAGAGAGAGAGAGAGAGAGAGAGAGAGAGAGAGAGAGAGAGCACACCGCTGCCAGCCCTGATATAACTCTCCAAAATTGGATCTCCCTCCCTCTCTTCTTCCCTCCCTCCCTCCCTCCCTCCCTCTCTCTCTTTCTCTCTCTCTCTCTCTCTCTCACACACACACACACACACAGAAGTTAGATCAGATCTCTCCCTCCCTCCCTCCCTCCCTCCCTCCCTCCCTGCTTTAGGCAGGCTTAGAAAGTCTGCCAGACTGCGGACACCCTTTACTCGCCCCTTTGCCTGGCTTCGTCCTCCATGGTCTCCTCAGTGCTCACTCACATTCTCCCTCCCCAGTCTAGTTTGATGCAGGTGGCAATGCAGCTCACATTGCCCTTTGCAAGCCTGCTGTCGGTGAAACTGGGCACTGGTGAAGGCTGGCTTTTTGCCTAATTTTGTCTGGCTGTCGGGGTGGGAAACAGACCGGAGCCTGGGGAGGAAGCCTGCGTCAAGCTAGACTGGGAAAGCTGGCTGTGAGAGGAAGAGAAGCCGAGTGAGCCAGACCCAGATGCTTCCTGAGTCCCTAAGGCCCAGAAGCAGCAACCTCACACTCTCCCCTCTCTGCTAGCCCCCTTCTTCACACGGGATCACCCAACAGTGGGAATAGAGAGGGAGGAGGAGGTGGCGTTCCTGCGTGCTGCCGTTTCTATGTGCTAATACTGCTATTCCCTTCTTTACACAGGGTCACCCAGCAGTGGGAACAGAAAGGGAGGAGCGGGCAGTGTTCCTGTGTATTGCTGTTTCTGTGTGGCACTCTTTCCTCAATGCTAGCGTCTATCGCTGCCCCCTTCTCCCATGAAGACCATGTTTTGGTTCTAATCTATAAAAAATTGAATCCAGGAAACTACAGACCAATACCCAAGAAAATCCTGGAATAGATAATCAAGCAGCAGATTTGTCAGTATCTAGAATTACCAGAAGCCAGCATAGGTTTGTTAATTACTAGATTAATCACTAGATACTGACAGAATTTTCAATATCTAGTGATTATCAGAAACCAGCATGGGCATGTTAAAAACAGGATATGTCAGACTAAACGTATTGTCTTCTTTGAAAATTAGTGGATTGGAAATACAGTATGTATTTATATGCATACTATATAGTAGAGATGATTAACCTTTTCAGCAAGTGCTGAAACTTGAGTGCGCCAGAGCACCGGAACCTGGAAAAGAACAGTTGGCCGATGCGCCTGCATGCAGCAGCCAGCTGCTCTTCTGGATTCCAGCGCACATGCGCACCGGCCAGCTGCTCTCTTCTGGATTCCAGCACATGCTGGACTGCGCTGGAACCCGGAAGAGAGCAGCTGGCCAGTACACATGTGCACCAGACCAGCTGGCCAGTGCATATGCGCATGATGGAACCCAGAAGAGTAGTTGGCAGCACGTATGCCTATAGAGAGGGCCATAAGTTCGCCATCACAGCTATATATCACTGACTTGATGCCATCCTTTGGTTTAATTCTAATTGATTTTAATTGGGTTGTTTTAAATTGTGGGCCGAAATTATTTAATAATTTTTAGAATTGTTTTAAATTTTGTATACTATGTTTTACTTTGACTGTTCACTGCCCTGAGCCCTGTTGGAGAAGGACGGTATATAAATCAAATAAATACTAAATATAGTAAATTTAGACCTATAAAGCATTTGATACAGTAAACAAGCTTATATACAGCCTACTTCTTGATAAGGTAGAACAATGTGGGATAGACAGTACAACACCAGATGTATTTGCAGTTGGCTAACCAACTGCACTCAGCACATGGTCCTCAATGGGACTTTATCAATGTTAGGGGTGTCAAACTCAAGGCCCGGGGGCCAGATCCAGCCCATTGGGTGCTTAAATCTGGCTTCCTTGAGCAATAAAATTGAGTTTCATTGCTCAAGGTTAACATAAAAAATAGATTTCTTATTAATAGTTTAATTTTTATATTACCATCTACATTTTAGCATATGGTCGTGGGCATCTTTATTAAAATCAGCCTATCTGTTTTGAACTCCTGTTCTCAGCTTCTTTCATATTATTTTACCCTCAAAATGATTGTACTAAGCTGTAATAACTTTCACTTAGGAACTTAATTAAATCTTGAATCTTGAGTTATTTTTTAAATCCAGCTTTTTATAGATTTGTAACATTTATACGGACTCTGAATACTGAGTAAGCCAGATTTCCATCAGTATTTAGGGACTGTGCTGTATTCTAATCAATGCATGTTATAACTAAAATGAGATAGGAGCTTATTCCAGGACATTTCCCCCTGATCTTGCCAACATGTCAGTGACCAGGTTCAGTTCCCACTTTATATAATTCTGTTAGATCCAAAGGAACTACTACTACCCATAAACAAAGCCCCTCTGCTCCAATCCTTTCATTTCTGATAAGAAAGAAGTAATGTTCAGAATTAGAAAAGGCAGAAGGGAATTGAGTAAAGGCCACAAAGATCCAGCATGACATGATTGATGAAAGAAAGCTTAATAATGAAATTGCAATAAAATATGTGCCTCCCATTAATGTTCCTCTGCTGCTAACTTCTAGTCCTGTTGCTGCCTGTAAGTGCAGGTTTTGTAAGGAAAGTTCTCCTCACATAATCAAACCTATGCTATTATTTTCTTTTTATGGTCCCATGATCCCGTCAGTAAATTTCCTGGTCTACAATTCAAAATTTCTATTGTTCTCTGTTTCTCTTTTTTATAAAGCTGAAATCTAACCATAATTGAAGAAATGGTTGCATCTCTTTAGCAGTGTTCTCTATTCTGCTGAATTTTCTATTGCAATGCAGACTTCTAAAAGTTATATATTTTCTCAAGTATACTTGTCATTTCAGGCTCCACATTATGCAAATCTCAGTAGTCAAGAAAGATGTGTGTCTTAGATCAGAATCCCATAAAGCATTAAAAGCCCATTATTTCTGATAAAGTGTTAGTGTATTGTAGGTCTTTACTTATTTAACTTGTGTGGAAGTAGTTTGCCCTGCTTTTTCTCAGGACCTTTTTAGAAGGGTTTGTTTTTGATTTTGTTTTTGTTTTGGTGATAATGGTTTGCTTGTTTAGGATTTTTTAAGTTTTCCTGTCTAATCTGTAGCCTTCAGATATCCTGTTTCCCCATCCTACTCCTAGCTAAACCCAAACTTGTTCAGCTTTGTGCTACCAAAGCATCAATCACACTGCCCAGACCAGGTTAGTAAGTGCCCATAAACACCTTTGAGCAGGAGAATCTCCCAGTAAGCCTGCTGATATTAAACTTGACTTGTAGTGGAAAAGCAGAAACCCTCAGGGTTAAGGGAGATTGTCCTTTACTGTATTAAGGAATGCAAGTTCTTGAAAGTCTGCTAAACAGCTTATTGGTCGATTGCTAGGAATTACTTTCCCCAATCACTATTGGGTGTTATGTGTCTTTGAGTGTTATGTGAATTTTGTTTTATGGGTATACTGTGTATATACATACAATGACAATAAAGCAGGGGTGAAATGCTCCTGGTTCAGACTGGATCGCCCAGTTCGGACCGGATCACCTGATCTGGTAGCGATGGCAGCAGGTGGTTCGGAGAACCAGCAGCAAAAATCCCTCTCCCTCTCCCAGTGCTGAACTGAGCCACACAATCATTAACTTTTAAAAGCCTTTTTTCTACAACCTCTTCAGCTGAATAAGTTGTAGAAAAAATGCTTTTAAAAGTAAAAAAAAAAAGTTGTCCTCGTTCACCCAGTCACATTACCCACCACCACCCCATGCCCACAGACCCGGCAGTAAGAAATTTTACATTTCACCACTGCAATAAAGTGATAAATAAAATTTATTATTATTATTATTATTATTATTATTATTATTATTATTATTATTATTATTATTATTATTATTATTATTATTATTATTATTATTATTATTATTGCCATCCTTAGCAACCAGTAAGTTGTTCAGCAATTGCTGAGGATTTGATGAAAAATCCAGGCACCCAAAATAAGCTATCCAGTTGTGGCTTATGGCCCTCAGCTTTCATTTAGGATAAACAGATACTAGATTCTCCAAGCCAGAGAAAATAGATAAAGCAAGGTGGTGGTATTTAAGATACTTTCAATAGTACTATATTATATCCCACTTTCATGCCATCCAGGAGATGTGGAGGGTTAAATCTGCCCTCAGACCAGTTCCATTTCCCAATCCATCCGTCATTAAATCTGCATTAGTTGTGGATAAATAGGCATTCTTGTAGATATTTGAGGAGAGAAAATTGTTAGCAAAAGCGTGGTAGGGATTTTGATTTTTTTTCTTATTTTTTTTAGGAAAACATGTATATGATCTGAAGATAAATTACAGTATAAAATCAAATAAATTTAAATATTAGAAATACTGGCCATGTTTTCAGAAGTCATATCAAACAAACATGATAAGTGACTAAGATGCTAAAAAGCTTTTTCCATCTTCAGAACAAGAGCTAAAACACAAATAAAAGGAAGAACAAAAGCCCTTTAGTTTCCTTTCAATTGAGAAAAAGTTAAATAACATTGAGAAATGATAAATAACAGTTAGACATAATAATTAAAGAACACAAAGAAACCCAAACTGTTATGAGAACCACTGAATACAAAGTTTTCTTTTAAACACATTGTTCAAAACAGTGACTTGAAACTTTCAGGTTTAATTTAAAACTTCAACTTTAAGAAAATTATAGTACAATGAGCCTTCATATTCCATGAATAATTTTGCAATGAGAAAATGGATCTTCTCATGGGAAACACTGGAATGAGTTAAGCAGTTTGTGGTGTACTATCCTAGACCCCCAGTCTTGCTTGAAGCTTCTTTAGTCTAGCAGGCGTAATTGAGCACTATAACTAAAAAATAAAGTTAGAAAGTTGTGCTGATGTTGATGAGACAGGAAGAAGCAAGGCAGATGTAGCAGTCGTAATATAATATATAATAAAATTATGCAAATATCAAATGTCTGTCTCCAGATATATTAATAACTTACACATGAAAAGTTCATAATTAAACCATCCAATAGACAAATTATTCCTCATTTTTTCCTCCTCTTCTACTACTACCACGATCACTACCATTGGATTCAACAAAAGTACTGGCAGGTTACAGCATAAAAATATAGATACAGAATAAAAGCATAAGACAAATTGACATATAAACACTTTAATGTGGTAATAGACAATGATAATTCCCCAAAGTGTTCTGGGACAATATGGCCATAAACTATAACTGTATAAACTATATGGAAATAAAGACAGTAAATGAAATCAGATAAATGATTTGTGGTATATCCAAATGGAAAAAAGTACCGGTAGTAATCACAAAATTTCTGTTACAGATTTATGTATTATGAAAATAATAAAGATGTAAGTAAAGAAAATAAATATGTATCTGGGAATTTAAATTTCAGGATTCATGCTAACTGAGGAGCTTGGCAATGACAGGACAACTTTTTAAACAGATGAAAGAGCATGAGCACCAGTTGCTCTCTGCATTTGGAATTTATAAAATGAAACCATTTGTGAATTGGTTTTAGATTGGTTTCAGAGAAATTAGGAAAGTAGATCCTGATAGATGATCATGTCTTAATTATGCACAGTGCTATATCATGATTATATCTCCTTACCATCCTGAGAATCAATTTTTTCATTTAAAAAAATATTTTATTATGGTTTTCTCTTTCTCTCTCTCTCTCTCTCTCCCTCTCTCTCTCTCTCTCTCTATATATATATATATCTATTTATCTATCTATATATTGATCAGAATATATGCTTAGTTCTTTTTACTTGACTGAGCTGATTCTAGAAAGTAGAATTAGGTTCCAGATCTAAATGATATAAATCTAAGATCCATGGGGACATGACAGAGAATTTTGATACAAAAAGGCACAAGAAAAGGATGTCCACTATCACCTTTACTATTTATACTGACTTTGAAAGTGCTAACTAGAAATATTAGATAAGACAAAGAAATAAAAAAAGTGAAATACAAGTTAAAGGTGTTTATAGATGATTTGATTTTTATATTAGAAGATCCACTAGAAACTGAACCTAAGTTAATTTTAAAAAATGTAAGAACGTAGTGAAGTCGCAGGACTGACAATAAAGAAAACACTAAAATACTAGTTAAATATCTTACAGATACAAAGAAAAGAGAGCTAATGAGAAAAACTGACATACAGATAGTCAAGAAAGTAAAGTATTTAGGGATACAATTAACAGCAAAATGTGCAATGATTAAAGAGGACAACTATACTAAACTGATGCAACAAATCAAATCAGATTTAGAGAAATGGAAAAACTTGCAACTGTCACTGACAGGAAGAATAGCTACTATAAAGATGAATATTTTACCAAGACTACTATATTTATTTCAAACAATTCCAATAAACAGAATAGAATAACAGAGTTGGAAGGAACCTTGGAGGTCTTCTAGTCCAACCTCCTGCTTAGGCAGGACACCCTACACGACTTCAGACAAATGGTTATGCAACATTTTAAAAACGTCCAGTGTTGGTGCATTCTTGAGGCAAGTTGTACTACTAATTTAATTGTTCTAACTGTCAGGAAATTTCTTCTTAGTTCTAAGTTGTTTCTCTCCTTGATTAGTTTCCATCCATTGCTTTTTGTCTCAGATGCTTTGGAGAATAGCTTGACTCCCTCTTCTCTGTGGCAGCCCCTGGGATAATAGAACACTACTATCATGTCTCCCCTAGTCCTCTTTTCATTAAACTAGACGTACCCAGTTCCTGTAACTATTCTTCATATGTTTTAGTCTCCAGTCCCCTAATAATCTCTGTTGTTCTTCTCTGCAGTCTTTCTAGAGTCTCAACATCTTTTTTACGTAGTGGCAACCAAAACTGAATGCAGTATTCCAATGTTCAAGTCTGTCAAAATTCTTCTGTATCTTAAACCTATCTTTGCAGTGTTGGCTATTTCTGCCAACTTGGTCTCATCTGCAAATTTGATGAGTTCTCCATCTATCCCCTCGTCCAAGTTATTGATGAAGATGTTGAAGAGTACTGGGCCTAAAACAGAGCCTTGGGATACTCCACTGCATACTTCCCTCCATATAGATGCAGTTGTATTGAGGACTATACATTGAGTGCGGTTGGTCAGCCAGTTATGAATCCATCTGGTGGTAAAGCTGAATAACCCAGATTTTTCTATTTTATCTAGTAGTAGGTTGTGGCCTACTTTATCAAATGTCTTATTGAAGTCCAAGTAAATTATATCTACAGTATTCCTCTGGTCCACTAATTTTGTCACTTTGTCAAAGAATGCAATAAGATTAGTCTGGCATGATCTGTTTTTGACAAACCCGTGTTGGTTTTTGGTTATTACTTCGTTTGTTTCTAGGTGTTCACTGTTTCGTTGCTTGAATATCTTTTCCAGAGTCTTCCCTGGTACTGAGGTCAGGCTGATAGGTAAGTAGTTTCCTGCATCTATTTTTTTTCCCTTTTTTGAAGATGGGAAATACATTAGCTCTTTTCTGGTAGTTCCCGGTGCTCCGGGATCTTTGAAAGATATAATTCAGTGGTTCTGAGATCATGTCTGCCAGTTCCTTCAGAACCTTGGGAGTGTAATCCATCTGGTCCTGGTGATTTGAACTGATCTAGGGTGGACAGGTGCTCACTTACCATTTTCTTCCCTATTTTTACTTGTGTTCCTAATCTGTTTTTTATAGTGCTATTTTTGATAAATTCAAGTGTTTTGTCCTTTTGTGTAAAGATAGCTGCAAAAGAAAAAGAGTTAAACAATTCTGCTTTATCCCTGTTTCTTGTCACTTTCTTGCCACTTTTTCATTTTCTTGAACTTTTTCTTGTTTTTAACATGTTGGAAGAAACTTTTTTGTTATTTTTGACTTTTGTTCATTATGAGCCTTAGCTTTTCTCACTTCATCTTTGCAGGCTCAAGATGTTTGCTGATATTCTGCCTTAGTTATGTGCCCCTCTTTCCACTTTTTATACGTGTCATTTTTGTCTTTCGATTTATTAGAGAGTTTATGCAGCCATGCTGTTGTTATTTTTCTTCTTCATTGATATTATGCTGAATTGAGCTTTTATAATCTCACTTTTCAAATTTCCCAAGCTTTTTTGGTTGTTTTTCCCTTGAGGATTCTCAGCCATGGAATCCTTCCTAAACTCTCTCTAAATTTACTGAAATTAGTTCTCTTAAACTCTAATTGGACTTAGTTCTATTGCTTGTGCTTGCATAATGTTGAATTCCAATATTGCATGATCAACCCGCCCCCCCATCTCCAAGGGTCCTGTAGCTTCAATATCTTCTATCATTTCATCTCTGTTAATGAGAATTAAGTCCAATATAGCTAATCGCCTAATTCCCTTCTCTACTTTTTTGGGAGACAAAGTTGTTTCCTAGGTTTGTTAGAAACCTTTTGGATCTTCCACTTAGTGCAGAGTTTGTCTCTCAGTTGATGTCAGAGTAGTTAAAGTCCCCCATTATTATTGTGATTTGCTTCCTACGTATTTTAGTTTACTGACTAGCAAAAATTTCATCTATTTCCTCTGTTTGGTTGGGCAGCTATAGTATGCACACATGGCAATGTCATTTTTTCCCTTTTTATATTGACCAAACAACATTCCAGACAGTTTTTATCATTGTTGTGCTCTACTTCTGTAGAGATGTAGTTATTTCTTATAGATAATGCAACTCTACCTCCTCTTTTATTTGGTCTGTTTCTTTTAAATAATTTAAATCCCTCTAGCTGTATGTTACATTTGTGGGTTTCACCCCACCAAGCTTCTGTAATGGCAACAATATCATAACTGCCCTCATTTACTTGAATTTCTAATTACCCTGTTTATTCCTCATTCTGTGTGTTGGTGTATAGACATTTGATTCCTTTTTGATTGACCGTGTGTTTCAGTGGTGGGATTCAAATTTTTTTACTACCGGTCCTGGGCGTGGCTTGCTTGGTGGGCATGGCTTGGTGGGCATGTGACTGGGTGGGTGTGGCCAACTTGACGTCACTCACGTCAAGGATTAGGATTAGGGTTAGGGTGCCTGTCCACTCATCTAAAAAGCCTCAACCAGATATAATTTGCCTGTCTATTTATTTACTACTACTGAACATCCAAAATATACTATTTAATCATATATATATATATATATGCCATATGTGTATATACATATTACATAATATAGAGTGAGTATAGGCACACAAAAAGATACATTATCTACTATATCTACTGTATGTGTATGTACACACACACACACAGCTCTTCTAAAACTATACACATTCAACCTAACTTACTGCATTTGGGAAAACACACCCAGAGTCCACTTTCTGCCACACATTTACTATAACTTCTGTACATTAGAACATTACAGATGCGACATGTTCTTCCCTAGCCTGCATATGACTGTTAGAGCCAGGAGATACATGGATTGAGTAAAATGTGGTGAAAAAACAGAGGATAAAATTTGGCAGGGAAAAAAATCTGGATGGAACACAAAAAAGGAGTGTAGCAAAGGTCTGGGTGAAGACCAGAGGTGAGATTCAACCACTTCGGCCTGGTTCTGTCAAACTGGTTGTTAACTATGTGCAGTCCAGCGATCCAGCTGATCCCACCACTGGCTGGTCCTGTCCCTTGCCCCTCCCCTCCATCCCTCCTCGCCCTGGCCGGCCTCTCGGGAAGCCATTTTGGCATCTCAGTTCTCTTCTAACTGGCCCCCTCACCCCTCTGTGACATCCGCGAAGGCAAAACAAAACCCCAAGGCAGCTCTGACAAGGCACTCACGGGGAGGGGCTGGAGTTACTAAACAGACAGCCAAGCTAAGGGCCTGAAGGACCCCATCCATCACCAGGAGTCCAGGCACCTCAGTGGGCAGGGAGCGAGGCCTTGGCTGGGCTTCTTGGCAGACAACGGGCTTCGCAAGGGGCCAATCTAGTGCCCAGAGCCGGATCTGCCCTAAGGAGGCCAGGGGTATCATTGGGGCTCCTGTGAAGAGGGGCTCAGGCAGGCCTAATCTAATCTGGTGTCTTAACCACTAGACCAAACCAATTCTACAAAATTAAAACATTTAAAACAAAACTAAATTAAAATATTTAAAATTAAAATTTTAATTAAAACATTTAAAACAAAAGTCCCTAAGATGTAATTGTGTCAATTAAGCAATTTGGTATTTATATAGGAAAAATCACTTTAGTTTGAATACTTACTCTGTCACATGTACATTTCATTTCTTGAATGAATTACAAGTAGGTAGTTTAAAACTGTATGTTGTGTGAACTCAGTCATGTAATTTGTAATCCATAGGATTGATGAACCCAGTCAATCATGGCTTATTCCATAAGCAGCTAACCATAGTTCAGCATACTGTGTAAACTCAGAAGTAACATAAAAATCCTCTAATCTTTTAATTATGTTTACAAGTCTCCCTAAATTGTGTTGCTGAAGAAATTAAAATTGGCTTGAGTAAAAGATCTATGACTTATAACCGCAATGACTTGATTCAGCCAACAGATGGCTTAGTGATCCATAGTTGATGATTTGCCTTCTAACCATTTGTTTAGTGATGTTTGAAGTTACATGTCCCTCACACTGCAAAATATTCCCCAGAAAAAAGTGATTTATGACTGATTTTCACTCTTAAGACTGCTGCAGCATTCCAATGTTTATGTGATCAGAATTCGGACACCTGGCAAGGGGTTCACATGTACGGCGGTTGCAGTGTCCCACAGTCATGTGATCATCTTTTGTGACCTGACAAGCAAAGTTAGTGGGCAAGCCAGGTTCACTTAACAACTGTATTAACTTAACTGCAGTTATTCACTTAACAGCTGTGGTAAGCAATGTTGTAAAATGGGGCAAACTTGCTTAACAATTGTCTCTCTTTGCAACAAAAATGTTTTGCTCAATTGTATTCTTAAATTAAGGACTACTTGAACTCCAAATGTAAGCACACTGAACTCATCAGTCAGCACAAAACTGAATCACTACTACAGATTTGCCCAGCAAAGCAAGAATGAGCAATCTTCAGTTTGCCTCCTGTCCAAGGCTAATCAACTTTCAGGAAAATTGTGACTCTTATTTGTTCACAACCCACGATCTGAGATGCTTTTGGCTTTTCCACAAAGATTGCCTTTTCTAATATATCGTTTTCTGGGTTTGCCTTTCTTTCCTCCAGCATGCTCTGTATCTTACCTTCTCTGCCTTTGGACTGTTCCATTCTGGAAAACACCACAGAAACGCTCCAGTAGCTGGGCCTGCCTATCTTGCCTTCGTTAAGCTTTACTCTGCCCGACATGCCAGCAGGACACAACAGTCTTGCAGTGGGCGGGCACCATTTCAGAAAGCTGCTCTGAAGGTATCTCACTGCATAATATAAGGACGTGGAGTTAACACCTCATTTTAAACCATGATTGCTTATTGGTATTTTACACAATGAATTCTTTTACACAATGAACAATCATTGAACTCTTTTCCTGGACACTTACAGCAGGAATACCTTGGCCGACAGGGTCCAAAGCATGCCTCCTCTGCGGGCACAGGTGGGGCACACCAATCCCATTATGATCGACACACCTCAAGCAACCTGGAGCCATGCCATTAAGGGCTTTAAAGATGATTACCAACACCTTGAATTGCATCCGGAAGCAAGTCAGCAGGCAATGCAGCTCACAGAGCAGTGATGTAACACGAGCCAATCTCAGGGACCCCAACGGGACTATGCTCCCTGAGGGGCAAATGACATGGATTTTGTAATTTGTTAACTAATATGCTGTATTTTTCGGAGTATAAGATGCACCGAAGTATAAGACACAGCTTAGTTTTTGGGGAGGAAAATAGGAAATAAAAATCTGCCTACCAGGAAGTCATCTAGCTAGCGTCCTTAGTCTGGTCAGCTTCAGCACATTAGTTTGCCTGTTTTTTATCCCCTGCTTGGGGATAAAAAAACAGCTTCTTAGGCACAGCTGAGAGAAAGCAGCAATGAAAAAAGCAGGCAATGCATGGTGGGGGGGGCAGGGGGGAGATTGCTTCACTCAGCTAGCGCCTACTTAGGACTGAAAAAAAGCTTCTAAAGAACATCTAAGAGTTGGAGCAAAGCATGGAGATCGCACCTCGTTAAAGCCCAGGGAAGAGTCGGGGAACAGGCAAAGCTGGGAAGATTGCTCGCTAGTGCCACATTAGTGCCTCGGTAGGGCTGAAAAAAAGCTTCAAAAAAGTTACATTCGGAGTATAAGACGCACCCAAATTTTCAGCCTCTTTTAGGGGGGAAAGGTGCATCTTATACTCCGAAAAATACAATAGTTATTTTGTATTTTAATTTGATTTATTTTCTCTCTTTTAAAATGATGTTCAGGTTTATTAGCATTTAACATTTCTAAACTGATAAAGAAGCTGGAGACTAGCTCCAGATAAGAAAAGTTTGTTAGTAAAAATTGGATTATCTCTTCTGTGAATTCTAAACAACCTTTCTCCTTACAATTTATGCTCCTTCAGGCCTTATTTTAATAAAAAAAAATTATTATTTATTTATTTTTATTAAACTTGTATGCCACCCTCTCTCCCAAAGGACTCAGGGCGGCTCACAACAATCAAAACACATAAAATTCCATATACAAATACAAAACCCTTTAAATAAATAAAATCCCTTTAAAAAAACCCCATCGGTCTAATCCGGCCAGGCCAAATAAGGTCACAGTGGAAAGAGCGAAGGTCAGGGGCCATCCAGAGCTCCAGGGGGAGCTGATTCCACAAAGTGGGCACGCCCACAGAGAAGGCCCGTTCCCTGAGAGTCACCAGTCGACACTGGCTGATGGAACCCCAAGGAGGCCCTCCCTGTGGGAGCGCACCGGGTGATGGGAGCTGTTGCTGGCTGCAGATGGTCCACCAGGTACCCCGGGCCTAAGCCATGTAGGGCTTTATAGGTGATTACCAGCACCTTGAATCTCACCTGGAGGGCAACCGGTAGCCAATGCAGGTCCCGCAGGAGGGGTATAACATGAGAGTGACACTCCCATCACTACCCGCGCAACTGCATTCTGCACCAGCTGAAGCCTCTGGGTGGTCTTCAAGGGCAGCCCCATATAGAGAGCATTGCAGTAGTCGACCCAGGAGGTGACAAGTGCTTGAGTGACTGTGCGCAGGTCATCACAGTCCAGGTAAGGGCGCAACTGGTGCACCAGACGAATCTGAGCAAATGCCTCCCTGGTCACGGTCATAACATGATCGTCCAAAGTAAACTGTGAGTCCAGGAGGACACCTAGATTACGTGCCCTTTCTACAGGGGGCAACACTTCACCCCCTATAGCCAGCGATGGAATATTCTCCTGGAACCACGATGCCGGTATCCACAGCCACTCCGTCTTGGCAGGGTTGAGCTGAAGCCTATTCCTCCCCATCCAGAGCCACACCACTTCCAGGCACCGACACGTCACATCGAGGGCATCACTGGGCTGGTTCGGAGTGGATATAAAAAGTTGGGTGTCATCAGCATACTGGTGTTACCCCACCTCTAAACCACGGATTATCTCTCCCAGCGGCTTCATATAGATGTTGAACTGAAGGGGAGAGAGGACAAACCCCTGAGGGATCCCCTATGTGAGGGGTCTCGGGGCCGACCTCTGTCCTTCTGCCAACACCACTTGTGATTGCCCAGAGAGGTAGGAGGAAAACCACTGTAACACAGTGCCTCCCACTCCCAACCCCTCAAGGCACCGCAGCAGAATACCATGATCGATGGTATCAAAAGCAGCCAGAGATCTAATAGGACCAGGACAGAGGAATAACCCTTGTCCCAAGCCCTCCAGAGGTCATCCACCAGCGCGACTCTGTGCTGTGTCCGGGCCTGAAACCTGACTGGTATGGGTCCAGATATGTTGCTTCATCCAGGGCCAATGGGAGCTGACATGCCACCATGCTTTCAACAATCTTCGCAATAAAACGAAGGATGGAGACAGGATGGAAGTTATTCAAAATAGCTGGATCCAGGCTAGGCTTCTTGAGGAGGGGTCTCACCACCACCTCCTTCAAGGGAGCCGGGAAATTCCCCTCATCCAAGGAAGCAGTTATCATTGCCTGGATCCAGCCACGTGTGACCTCCCGGGCCAAATAAACAAGCCAGGAGGGACACGGGTCCAGCACACACGTGGTGGTACTCAGCTTCCCCATGATCTTGTCCACTCAACTTTCTTCTTTCAGATTTCTTTGTTACATTAACTATAAAAGAGGATGTAATCTAAAGATGTTCCCTCTTTGAATGAGAAGAATCCCTTTTGTCTAAGGATTCTGAAAAATTGTAATAAAATGATCTTCCTGTCTCAGTTTGTCTCATTGGAAAATATGCACACTGAATCACGAGCCTGAAAAAGCCATATTTGGCCTTCACCCTTGTAAGTTTTGATGGAATTTGGCCTAAGCGTGCATTTTTTTCTCCCTTTTCAGTCATTGCTTCTATCTGGTCTGGGCCCTGTAGTCCTTTTCTTTCCTGAGGAAAAGGAGAAGATGCTCAGGAGCTATGCCATGTTGTTGTTTTAAAGGCAAATGAAGCAGCATAATGATTAAACCAATATTTGCTATTTGCTTCTGTTATGATACTGCTAGAAATCATTGATTAGGAATTGAGCTTTGTTATTGGCTACTGCTTATATTATTGTCAGAATACTGTCAGAAATCAATTGTTAGGAATTAATTCTAGTTTAGTAAATTGTAGCCTTGATACTGGTTGGCATTAGTGCAAAGCTTGTTATCTTGCTTCTATGTCTCGTTTCTGTTTTTTGCTAGGCACATTCTTGAAAATATAACAGAAATTGTTATCCAGGAATATCAGGCCCCATAGATAAAGGAACCAGAATAGGGAGTTTTCCTGCCTCATAGATAGTACCACAGTAGGCAGTCACCTGAAAGCATTCTGCTGAATAAACAATTTTGCCAGGGAGGGAATTCGCCCTGACATAGGGTTATAGGCAGTGGTAGGATTCAAATTTTTTTACTACCAGTTCTGTGGACGTGGCTCGGTGGGCATGGCTTGGTGGTCTTGTGATTGGGTGAATATGGCCAACTCAATGTCACTCATATCAAGGGGTGCTTTGCTTTGCCTGGCCTCTCATGACCATGGGGATGCTGCAATAGTCGTAAGTGTGAAAAACAGTAATAAATCACTTTTTTCAGTGCCATTATAACTTTGAATGGTTACTAAATGAACTGTTGTAAGTCAAGGACTGCCTGTACAAAAATACAAAAAGCTTCTTTGCTTGCAAAAAGCTGCCCTAAATACCAATTAGATTAGAAATGCCTGCAAGCCGGAGTTACAAATCAGGCAGGGTGCCAGAACACC
This sequence comes from Coluber constrictor foxii, assembly GCA_038048745.1. Classification (NCBI taxonomy): domain Eukaryota; kingdom Metazoa; phylum Chordata; class Lepidosauria; order Squamata; family Colubridae; genus Coluber; species Coluber constrictor. Next base: position 88,493,948 of record CM075961.1, on the reverse strand, counting down.
TTGAGGAATTAAAGTAGTTAAAATGCAATGATAACTATCAACAGCCAACTCTTGCTCATAAAGTGAAATCCCTTAGCAGAGAGGCCATTTAAGCTCTCCAGAAAGAGGGCATCCAGGAGAAACAATCCTTAGATCCATTTGCACCACTTAAAGACACCAGCTGGTCTCACTCACCTCATAAGATATCCTAAGGAAATCATCCAGATTTAAGGAAAGATCACATGCGCCCCCCAGAAAGGCAGTAAAAAAAATCAGTGCCAAGCTTGCATCCTGCCTCTTTGTAGTACACCCCAAAAGGACAGTGCCAAGAACCACTAAAGCAGTGAAGGAAGACCCCCTCCCCAGATAGAAAATGCACTTGAGATAAGCCTAACTACAAAGAAAGCAATTAACACAAGAATGAAGCAAAGGAGCAAACACAGTAGCTGTTGCTTGTTAACCCAATTACCAGAACAAATAGACACAGGAACTAGCCAGATTTCTGAAGTGGCTTTTTTTCAGGAACAGAGATTAACATTTTTCCTTCCAAACAAAGCTGAATAGGGAAAAGTATCCCATCACTAAACACAGGATTAAACATCCCCAAGCACAGAATTAAACTTCACCGAAAACCAGTTGAAGACCAAAAGTCAGAAAGGGTATGTAAACTCATGTTTGAATGTCAATCTTTGTAGCTAGCCAAGAAGCCTTGCTGAATGTCACTCATCTTGGTTCCTTGTCATTAAAAGCTTATTTCCAGCAGCTCTGCTTTGTTATTCAATTATTTTTTCAAAGTGCTGATCATTGCATCCTGGCTAGAAGAAGTCCATGCTCTGGCACGTTCAAACAATCATCCAGTGCAGTTTCAGTGACATATTGTCAGCTCTAGTTTCTTTGAGCTCCTACCACATTTTTAAAGCTGCCGTGCTTCACTCCATGACTCCACCTCCTCAGCTCCACACACTCCTTCCCAGCCATGCAATGTCTCACATCCCCAGCCATACCCGTCTGGGATAGCAAGCCCTGATTGATCCTTGGTGGCCTGGGTGGCGACCCTGCTAATAAGCCTTGATTACACCAGGGCAAGCCCTGATCAATCCCGGGAGATCTGGGTAGTGCTCCTGTTTCAAGCAGGAGTGGGGGTCCCTGCGCAGGTATGGAGCTGGCCAGTTCCGGCCTGACCACCTGCTGTTTCCTATCCACATCTCAGCTGAGAGGCGGCAGTCCCAGCAGTGACCGAGAAGATAGCGGCCACGGCAGTGGTCCCAGAAGCGGCAGGATGATGGGAGCAAGCCAGTGATGATAACAGGAGACAGGGCGAGCTACCTGGCAAATGACAGGCGGCAAGGCGAGGCTTCCTGGGTAGCTGGTATATGGGGCGGTGTATTTCTTCATCATTTGTTGTCCCCGCTGAAATGGCAGCTCCAGTATAGCAGGGCTGATGTTTCCATCCTTCCAAGCTCAGTAAAGACCCAGATTGTTAGGGACAGTATACTGACATTGTAAACCACCCAGAGAATGCATTAAAGAACAATGGGATGGCATATAAATCTAAGTCCTTCTACCCTCATCCCTCCACTGCTTATCCCCCTCCTTTTTTTAAAACTTTAGGTAATTTACAGTGATGTGTTTTAGTAGTTGGAGAATGATAGCCAGCCCTTATAGATTGACTTTCTCGTTGAGATATATGGTGACTCTGGCCCAAAAAATTAATCACAAATATCTGAGTGATCTCATGAAATCAACTTTATAAATTTATAAAAAAGACCACTACCAATTTGTTGCCATGGCTCTGGCAATTCTATGATGTCAGGAATCATGGTAAAATGATGTTACAAGCAAATAGAACTCTTAGAATGTGGTGGCCTCCTGCAGCCTCCATATGGAATGACATGTAGATGTGGTTGCTTGGTAACAGCATAATTGTTTGCTGGATAACTTTCACTATTGGCTGCCATATTCCAAGCCTGGAGTCAAATGTGCATCATGAAATATATTGCTGCCTCCACTACCCACCTTATATTCCTTTGGATTCTATTACTGCCTCTTAAGAGTTCAAACTTAGTCATAGAGCTGTGTCCCACCTTATGCCGTTGTACCTTAGAAATCCTCAACTGCAGCAGGACTACCAATTTTCCACTGCGTTGCTCCCACAATCCATAGGTGGGAGTTAGTCCTCCAATCCTGACAGCTACTGAGAGAAATATTCAAATTATCTTCCTTCGTGCTGGGGCCACGCCCCTCTTGCTCTCCAGTCCTTTTTCTCTCAGTCGCTGACAGGACTGAGGATTTCCTTCGTGCAGTAAGTTTTTGCGTGTTTAGGCATTGCGATAGATTCTTTCTTTTCTTTTGATTAATTCTTGGCTTGTCGGGTGGAGAGCGTGTTTTTCGGCCGCTGCAAAGGCGTGTGTGCGGCCCTGGGGCTCCAGGCCGCCCACGCCTTTCCTTATCAGATCGGAGCAGCAGCGAGCGGCTTCTGACCCTTCGGGGCGGATCCGCAGAGGCCTCGCAACCGCCGGTGCCGAGAGGGGGCGGCTGGTGAGCTGGCTAGCTCCCTCGCACCATCGCTTGTTGCTCTCCAGTAGTGGCGGTTCCGGAGTTCTGCACGGGCTCGTGCAGGCTCTGAAGATTGCAGCCTTCTCCTGGGACGTTAGGAGAGCTCAGAGAGAGCTTCGTCGGCCATTTTGGCGGGCTTTTGTAGGCGCGGCCGCCATTTTGACAGCTCCAGAGGCTGCGGCCGCCATTTTGCCTGGACGTTTTGGCGCGGCCGCCATTTTGCAGGCCTCGGAGGTTGCGGCCGCCATTTTGGATTTCTTTTTCGTTGGCGCGACCGCCATTTTTTCCTGGATTCAGGCAGTCCCGAAGGTTCCCTGCCCTGTCTACACCTGAAGGGCGGATCCAGGAAGGCTGCAATTACAGTGGGCTGCCCAGTGGTCATCCATTTACCTTGGGGGACTGAACAGGTTTTTATCGCCCCCCCCCTTTTCCTGTGAGGGCCTTTCTACTGCCTGAAGGGGGTTTTCCTTGTTGGACAATTTCCTCGAAATGGGGGATTCTTCTCCTTTATCCTCCGATTTGGAGTTGGAGGCCAGTCCGCCCAGGGCAGCCAGGGGCACCAAGCGGTCAGGAGCTAGGCGATCTTCTTCCACCAGCCGCCAATCGGCTCAGTCCACTGCGCCTACCATGGACAGGGATGCCCTCAGACGCCATAAGGCATTGGAAAAACAATATGATAAGGCCAGATTGGCAGTACAGGCCACCCTGGAAATGGGGGAACCTCCGGTTAAAAGACAGGCTCAGAACCTGGACATGGCTCCGCAACATGCTCTGGCTGGGGCTTCTAACACCTCTCATCTGCCCACGAGCCAGCAGGTATTCCCGAAACCAGGTGCCCTGATCAGGGGCGTGTCTCAATCGCTCCCAGATGTCTCGTCGGCTGGTATGGACTTTCGTACTGCACCTCGACGTACTATGCCGGAAGCGACCTTTACCCCCATGTCAGCGGGTCTCCGGGCAACGGAGGGGTTCCTACCAAGTGGCCAATTCGACTTCCAATCATTTTTGTCGTCGGCCTTTTCTTCCTTATTGGCGGCAGGAGCACAGCAGGCGGTTTTCGCGCAACCGGCATCCATCCCGGTGAGGTCTAGCCACTCCCTGTCGCGGGGCGCCCGTTCTCGTTCACCGGCTCGTTCTGAGTCTCTCTCGTTGGCGGAGTCTGCGCCGGACGAGGAACTGCCAGAAGAAGTCGAGCTGTCAGAAGATGAGGACTTGCCGCCTGACACTCCGGCTTTCACGGGACTCTTTAAACCGTCCCTTTTTAAGTCTCTTCTGCACAAAGCTCGTTTAGCGACGAATCTTGGGAAGACTGATCCTTCCCCTTCGGACACCAAGGCCACTTCTGGACCGCATGACTCTCTGTTCCAGGTGTCCAAGCCGGATAGGGACTTTATACCTTGCCCGCAACTTTTCACCGAGGTGATTCGTTCGCCGTGGGTCCAACCGGGCTCCCTTACGGCACCCAGTAACCAGGACAGGAAGTTATTCTGTGCTGCGCCGGAGTTGGAGGAACTCCTCTCGCTCCCTTCTGTGGATGGTCCGGTGGCTGGACTGACTTCCACCTCCAACATTCCGACGGATTCCTTGGACTCTCTTAAATCAGAGGAGAGGAAGGCGGAAATGGCGTTCCGGAAGGCGCACCAGGCGGCCGCCTGGGCGATCAAGACGGCCACCGCCACATCATTTTTCAACAGAGCCGCTTTGATTTGGCTCCGGCAGCTTCAAGCCCGCCTACCACCAGAAGAGAAGAGGTGGCATCAGGACATCAATAAAATAGTCGCCGCGACCGAATACTCTGCCGATGCTTCTCTCAACTCGGCAAAGTTCGCTTCCCGTACCTTAGCTTCCACGATAACATCTAGGCGCCTGTTTTGGCTCCGCAACTGGAAGGCGGACGCCAAAGCCAAGTGGAAGCTTGCGTCGGCCCCCTACGAGGGCACCAAGCTCTTCGGCTCCGCCTTGGATCCCTTATTAATAGAGGACAAGGACAAGCGGAAGATTTTACCATCATCCTTCCGGCGGCCAGACCGTAGATATGTGCCTTATTCACAGCGGCAGCCCTTTCGGGGGTTTCCAGGACCCGGGGGGTCCTATCCTCAACGCTCAACCAACTTCGCCTCTGACAGGCTCCCGGACAGACAGCAGTCCCGAGACAGGGGAAGGCAACCTGCTTCTTCCAGACGTCAGCAGAGAGGTTCGGGGTTCAAGTCCTTCCGCAGAGGGAAATGACGCCCAGTGTACAGGTCCCATTGGTGGCCGTCTACAGCTATTTCAACACCAATGGGCTCAATCGACGGAGGACAAGTGGATACTGCAAACGGTGGCCTGTGGTCTTCAAATAGAATTCACGGGCACACCACCTCACAGATTTGTTCGTTGTCCGATTCCATCTTCCCCCGACCAGAGAGACTTGATGACGGCGGAGATTCTGCATTTACTTTCTATTCGAGCCATAGAGCCGGTTCCCTTGCTGCAGCAGGGCTTGGGGTTCTACTCGGTGCTCTTCTTGGTCCCCAAGAGCTCCGGAGGGTGGAGGGGTATCCTCAACCTCAAGACTTTGAACCTGTCGGTACTGTATCGCAGGTTCAAGATGCACTCCCTCCGTTCCATCTTGGGGGGAGTGCGTCAGGGGGACTACCTGCAGTCGGTAGATTTACGGGAGGCCTACCTGCATGTGCCAGTCCACCCTTCCCACCGGCGTTTCCTCCGGTTCGAGTTTGCAGGTTCCCACTACCAGTATCGGGCCATGCCCTTTGGACTATCCTCCGCGCCAAGAACATTTACGAAACTGGTAGCGGTAGTGGCGGCTTCCTTACGGACGGTGCCGGTCCGGGTACTCTGCTACCTGGACGATATTTTGATCCTGTCCGGTTCTCGTTCCCTAGCTTCCCGAGACATCGAACTGGTGGTGGACTCGTTCCAGCGACATGGATTTACAATAAACATGGCCAAGAGCCATTTTACACCTACTACGAGGCTCGTTCATTTAGGGGCGCTAATAGACTCAGAGGCAGGCCAGGTCTTCCTGCCCCCGGATCGGATTCAGAGCATCTCCGATTCCATCGATCGAGTTCGGAAACACAGATCGGTTCCCCTATCCCTTTTGGCCAGTCTTTTGGGGAAAATGGTGTCATGTCTGGACATCGTGCCATGGGCGCGCAGGCATTACCGTCCACTTCAGTGGCATCTGCTCCCCTTTCAGAGGCGGGGTCTGGGATCCTCACATCTCAAGGTCCGCCTGCCGAGCCGAGTTCGCCACTCCCTGACGTGGTGGACTTCCCAGTCAATCCACAAGGGGTGTTTCTTCCTGGATCCTCCCCGCATGGTGCTGACAACGGACGCCAGTCCCCTGGGCTGGGGTGCCCACCTACTTCATCTGGTAGCACAGGGCAGGTGGTCCAATGCAGAGAGCCAGTGCAGCATCAACCTCCTGGAACTCCGGGCCATTCGCCTGGCACTACTGCACTTCCAGTCCACTCTACAGGGAACGCACGTATTGGTCCTCACGGACAACATCTCCGCAAAGGCGCATGTAAATCGCGAGGGAGGCACGCGGTCGAAGGCACTAATGCAGGAGTCAGAGAGGCTGTTCAGCTGGGCGGAGGATCACCTTCTCTCCATCAAGGCGGATCATATTTCGGGAGAGGCCAACACCCAGGCGGACTGGCTCAGCAGGGAGCGGATAGATCCTGCAGAGTGGCAGATCCTTCCGTCCCTGTTTCAGGAGATCATTTCGAGATTCGGGCAGCCGATCATGGACCTGTTCGCCACCCATCTGAATTCTCAGCTCCCTCGATTCATGTCTCGCTACCCGCATCCAAGAGCAGAGGCGTGCGACGCTCTGAGAAGCCCTTGGCCAAGGGGGTTGCTTTATGCGTTTCCCCCGATCTCTCTCATACCTCGAGTGATCAGAAAACTGTTAAGAGAACAAGCGGAGGTCCTTCTAGTGGCTCCAGATTGGCCGCGTCGTCAGTGGTACGCAGATCTGGTGGAGTTGTCGGTGTCCCACCCATGGCGGATTCCTCCGGGACGGCTCTCTCTGTGCCAAGGCGCCATCTTTCATCCGGATCCCCAGTGGTTCCGGCTGACCGTCTGGCACTTGAGAGGGCCGTCATGCGCAGGGATCGGCTGTCAGACGACGTGATTGACACTATTCAGGCTTCCAGACGACCATCGACCACAAGGATTTATGGGGCAACGTGGAAGGCCTTCTGTGACTGGTGTTTGTCTCGCGGCATCGACCCCTCATCGGCGGACGTTCCTACAGTGCTCGATTTCCTTCAAGCAGGACTGAAGAAAGGCTTGGCTTCTGCAACCTTACGCAGACAGGTGGCGGCGCTGTCTACAATTATTTCTTGCCCCCCATTCACAAAACTCTCACATCATCCACGGATTAAGGAGTTTCTGCATGGGGCGACCAATTTATGCCCTCCTACGGTACACCGATTTCCCTCCTGGGACCTGTCGCTGGTCCTGCAAGCCCTTCTGGATCCACCGTTCGAACCTTTAGGATCCGTAGACCTGAAGTTCTTATCTTTCAAGGTGGCATTTTTACTTGCTATCACGTCGGCGAGGAGGGTGTCTGAACTGTCAGCGCTATCCATCAGACACGACCTCTGTATTTTCAAGGAGAGTTCGGTGGTGTTGAGATTAGATCCGGCGTTTACCCCAAAGGTGAACTCGTTATTTCACAGGTCGCAGGAGCTGGTGTTGCCGGACTTTTGTCCTTCGCCACAACATCCGCAGGAGCGTCGTTGGCATAAGCTGGACGTAAAGCGGGCCCTTCGATATTACATTCACAGGACAGCGTCAATCAGGAAGACTGAATCCTTGCTGATCTCATTTCGTCAGGCTACTTTAGGTCTGAAGGTTTCGGCTCCTACCATAGGCAGATGGATCAAGACGGCTATTTCAAAGGCATATGAGCTCCGTGCTTTACCTGTTCCGGGGAAGATTTTACCACACTCGACCCGCAGCGCGGCAGCTTCAGAGGCTTGGTCAACACAAGCATCTGTCCTAGACATCTGCAGGGCGGCGACGTGGACGTCGCTCTCTCCTTTTATAAGGCACTACCGTATCGATTCATATGCTTCGGCAGAGGCTTCATTTGGGCGGAGAGTGCTGCAAGCAGTGGCTAAGGACCAGGGGTTGGGGAGCAGTCAGCCTCCCACCCGGGATGTGTGAACTTGGGTAAATCCCACCTATGGATTGTGGGAGCAACGCAGTGGAAAAGGGACGTTGTCTTACCTGAACGTCCGTTTTCATTGCGTTGCGACCACAATCCATCCCCTCCCTTCGGCTGCCTGCTTGAGCCGGGGTGGGGAGTGACCTCCCTAGTTTGGGGGAGGGTTGTTATTACATTGTTCAGTTTGTGTTCCAGTTGATCGCGACTTCGTGACAAAGGACTGAAGAGCAAGAGGGGCGTGGCCCCAGCACGAAGGAAGATAATTTGAATATTTCTCTCAGTAGCTGTCAGGATTGGAGGACTAACTCCCACCTATGGATTGTGGTCGCAACGCAATGAAAACGGACGTTCAGGTAAGACAACGTCCCTTCTCCCCGTCTCTACCATGTTCCTAATCCAGAGCCATTTGGCCATGAATATAACTTTGTCATGCTGTGAGTATTTAGGAGACAACTCAAAGGCCATTTTGAGACAAATTGGGAGACAAATTAGGAGACAAATTGGAAGGAAAAGGCCATTTTAAAAGGGAGAAGTTTTTGTTACAAGTGAGAGGAAGATGGGGCATTCCTAGGTAGAATAAGCATGAAGGTGGAAAGTTGTATATCTCCTGGAAAGTATAGGGCATAATTATAATGCTTTAGCACATTGAGACTCCTTTTGTTTTGGCAGCCAGTTTGGTGAAGTCATTGGTTTATAAACTATGGTTTAGAATTTGACTGTTGTGAAATCAGATGAGCATTTTTTTTCATGTTTCAATTTGGTTTTTGTACAATACAGTATATACCGTGTTTCCCTGAAAGTATGACCTATCCCAAAAATAAGTTCTGATTTTTACGCCTGTGCCTAATATAAGTCCTATCCCCATAATAAGTCCTGCCCACTGTCTGGTTGTATGAGGTGGGGCAATACATGTGTAAAAATCAAGCTAGGGTGAGGGGGTGGAGGTGCCTCACATGCCCCATACTCATTTACCATAGGACTACCACCACAAGGCCTTCTGTGCCCTGACATCTGTCATGCCACTGCCTAACTTCTTCTGTGGCCACTTACCACGTGGCTCATCACATCAGTGCTGCCGCTTGCGGCAAAATGCTGCAATATTCTTCGTACCTTGATGCTGCTTGCACGCACAACACAATGTACCACATAGCTTCCTGCATTGAGCGGTAGCACCAGTGTGATGAGCCACATGGCGAGGGGCCATAGAAGAAGTTGGGCAGTGGTGCAACAGGTGTTGGGGTGTGAGAGACCTGGCTGCAGTGGTCCTAAGTAGGTAAAACATCCCCTGAAAATAAGACCTGGTGCTTATTTGGGGGCCCAAAAGAAAAAAAGACCAGGTCTTATTTTTGGGGAAACATGGTAGGTTCAATCATAGATAAGCTTTAAACATTGCATAATTGTGCTTAATATGGCTCTTCATGTTATGTGAAGTCAATCATAGTATTCCACAGTACAGTAAACCTACAGATAGAAAACCTGCAGATAGCGTTTATATATCTTGTATTATATGGATTCGACCAGAAGCGTCATGGCGAGACAGTCAGAGAATTACTAGGCTCTGATGAGCTCCGTAAAAACCCGGACTGACGAACTGCTGCCGAGGGGTCTTCGGACTGGAACCATCCTATGGGGATGGGAAGAAGGAGAGGCATCTCAGAAGACCAAGAGGAACAGGCAAGTTCCTTGAAGGTCAGAGGAATCTCTCTCCGATTTGGCAGTGGGGGCAACAGCCATGCAGCTGTCAAGAAGCTGGGGCAACCGGATTAAGTATTGAGCAGGAGGGGTGATTGCAATGGAATTTTTGAAGTCGGGTGAATGATAGCCAACCCACAGGCGAAATAACAACAAAAAAAATTTAAACCTGAAAAAAACCCAGCATAAAAATAAAAAAATTGGGCACGGGGGAAGAAAAAAGGATGTAAACTGAATTTAAAGGTACATAAAACCCGAAAAGTAAATTGAACTTTGAATAAAACTATTTGGAAAATTTTAAGAGTTAGAAGAAGTAACCCCAAAAGTGGTTAAAGGATTGGAAAGAAAATAAATAGATCCTTTTTCTTGAATGAAAAAACAAAACAAAAGAGATTTGGACATCAAGCCCTTCAACAGAAGTGCTGTATATCTAAAAATAAATAAAAGGGGAAAAGGGGGGGGGGGAGTATTGTTTAATTTGGACTGGACTATAAAATTGATTTGGTATTTTCAAAGTTAAAAAGAAGAAAAAGAAGCTAGTAAAGATTGTTAATGCGGATTGATACAAAATGGATACTTTGTTAAACAACTAAGAGGAATTGTGGATTGTAGAGAGACATCTTCAGGAGAAAAAAGATAGTTGCAATTTGGAATCTTTGTTTTGGAAAATTTTGAACTGTATTAATGATAATAGTCTTGAGAACTTTTGGGGAGGATTGCTTTGTCTGCAAGAGGCTTGACTTTGGGGGAAAAAAGGAAAACAACTAAACTTTTAAAACTGGAATAATATCAATACAGAAAAAATAAAATGGTGCAGGAAATTAGAGAAATGATGGAAATGTTGTATTCATCATGGAAAGTGGAAATAAGAGGAATAATTATAATGTTACATGGAGAATTGAAACTTGATGAGCCAAAAATTGAGATAGAGCATGCTCAAGGTGACAAGGAAATAAAGTTGGAGAAGCAAGACATAGAGACTGAAAATAAAGAAGATAAAAACGAGATTAATTTTGGAAAATTAATCGAATATGTGGATAATAATAACAAAAAGGAGATTTCTAGAGATTACATTGGGATTAATGGAAAAAATAGAGAGAGGAAAGAGATAAAAGAAGGAAAGAAGGATGGAATAGAAAGAATATAAAAAAGTTAAATGATTACACTGGGATTAACAGTGAAAATATAAAAAAGTGAGGAAAAGGATGGAGAACAACAGGAAATGCAAGGCAAAATAGAAGAGTCCAGGGCTGTGAAATAAAGAATGATCATACTGGGATAAACAGTGGGATAAACAGTGGGAAGATAAGAAAAGGAGAAAAGAAAAGAAATTTAGGGCAAAATAAGAGAGTTCAAGATTTTAAAGTGCAAAAGAAAAAAAGGGGGAAGAAAAAGGCAAAAATAAAAATGGGAAGGGAGAAAAAGAAGAAGAAATGAAAGAGAAAAATGCTATATATATTTAAAATTGAAATATGAATTGTAGTAGGAAATAAAAGGGAAATAATATGATTGCAAAAATGAATAATAATGGGAATATTTTTATTTGTATCTTTGAAATTTAGACAATGATTTTTTTTAGAAATATGAATAAGTTTAAACTGTAATAATTGAAATATCTTTAATGATATATGGTGGCGAAAGTAGAAAGAAGTTGTGGCTTTGAGTAATATATGAGGAAAGCTTTATGATTAGAGGATAACCACTAGAACATTTTAAAATTTAATTAGGGAAACTAATGTTTGAAATATTTTTAATTGTATATTGTGATGAAAGCAGAAATGATTAAGTTGATTCGGAAGAACATACGTGGAAAACTATTTCATTTATTAGGAGAGTTTAAGATTTGAAAATGATTAATATATGGGGACAGGTTTTTTCAACCAAGGTAATTGTAATAACTGAAATACTTTTAATTGTTTATTGTGGTAAAAGTAGAAATAGTTAAGTTGTGGTTTGGAGGAACATATGGGGAAAACTAATTGGTTTATTATTATCATGTAAACATAATTAACTGATTTATAAGAAATTGGATTGCATGAAAATGGAAATAATTGGAATATTCATGTTCATATTGATTAATATATAAAGGGGGGAAAAGAAAGAGATATCTAATTGATTTATATTAAGATGTTGGATTTGTATTATCAAAAGAAATGTATGTTATAAAATAATTGGGTTTATTATTCCTATAAGAATTGAACAATTGTAATACTTCATAATTAACTAATTTGAAGATAGATACAAAAATAGATGACAATGAGAAGGTGTATAACGTAGACTAGAAGAGAAAATTTGAATTTGGTTAAGATTAGAGATGAGAATGAATGGTAATATTGGTTCTTTAAAAAATAGATGAGAAATAAATATGACGAAAAGGAAATATAGAAACTGTAAATTTAATTGAAATGACTAAACACTGTTTAAAATTGTTAATCTGCCAAATACTCTGTTCAAGAAAATATATTGTATGTTTGTATGTGTGTTTGTCTAAAAAATAAAAAAAAACTTTTTAAAAAAATCATGTATTATATGTGAACTGTCTGTTTAATAATTGTTTTCCTATCCACTTCTCTTATCATCTAAGACAGAGATGAAATTCAGAAGCCAAAATATTTTTTTTATGATTTATATAACTTGAAGGCCACCTTATTTTAAGGTGGTTATGGTGTAACTTTGGACTAGTCCCTCTCTCTCAGCCCTAAGAATAACATTTTGGTAAACCACTTCCTAAATCCTGCCAAGAAAATTGCAGGTACTTGTACAGGAAGTTACAAAAAGACATTAATGACTTGAAGGCACCCATAAAGAAGAGGCAGCAATGTGCAAAGGCAATATACAATTAATTGTTGCATTACCATCATTTAGCATGGGTATGCTAACTATAAGTAATGAAAATGGGATCCAACAACTCTGTAGACCTAATAGCTCTTGTAATTCAAAACATCTGGAGAGGACCTAATTCAAAAATAATCTGAAATAGATATTTATTCTGCACACTACAGGCAGATGGGCATAAAACAGACCTTTGGGTTAATTAACATATTCAAAGATTAAATTTCAGATCAAGAAAGAAGAAAAGCCCAAGACATTTTTTTTTAAAAGAAAGTACTGCTTATCAAATAACAAAAACAAAAAAATAATTATCAAATTTCAAGAAATTTGTTCATCTATATTATTTAGAAACATAGGCAGCAGGGGCGGGTTCCAAATCACGTCGCTACCGGTTTGCTCATGAGTGCGTCTGGGCCGGTGGACGAAGCCTCCCACCACCGCTGCTACCCGTTTCCAGTGCGAAACAGTAGCAACCCACCATTGATAGGCACATGTATTTATATAAAAATCATCCACATAGACTCAGTAGATGATATCTATACATATTAGAAGGAGGTGACAAAATAATAAACTAGAACTTCATCTATTTTGATTACATTAAAAATCAGTTTAGTATAAAGTTTATGGGTCTGGCCTAGAAATCACAAACATTTGAGTTCTAGGCTTCCCTTAGATATGAGAACAAACAGCCTTCCATTTTTTATTGATGTATCTAGAGACTGGGAAAATATGTGTGGTGATAAAGAAGATGATGTCATAGTTCCAACATAATTTGTTGTATTTTGATAAGGATATAGACAAACAGAAAGCATTGTGTATATATGGTTTTAGAAAAATCTTGTAAATATTTTTATTTATTTTTTCCAAATTTAAACATAAAACATAACTTTTCAGAGTAAAAATCTCGATCCGGTCATAGTTGGTTACCACACTTACATTCCTTTCACAAGCTCAATTCACAATTTCCATTACATCTTTTATAAGTAAAAAAAGAAAAGAAAAAAAATAAGATAAAAAAAAATTCAAAACTTAAGAAAACCAATTTTAACTCAAACTTAACATTTTCATCTATATGAATCCATTATATCTATCCAAAATTAATTTCCAATTCATTTTCACTCATTTTTGCATCTGCATAACAATTCTAAACACATCTTTATTCTTCTTTACCTTATATCTTATACAAGTCATATCAAAATAATTTTTACAATATTCTAACCTCTTGTTAAGTGTTTACCTTACAATATTATCACCATTATTCTTAATTTCAATTCAATACCACTCCATTTTTATTATATTCTATAGAACAATCTTTTGTCTAATTTTAATCCTTTGACCCTTATCAAACAAAATATCAGTTTTGTTTGATAAGGGTCAAACAAATATCAGTTTTGTTCAAATCAGCTTACCTTAATTTTTTTCTCCCAATTTATATATTACACAGATTTATCACAGACATATTTTGTTTGATCCAATTTCTAACATATTTTCCACCATATCTCCCTCTGATATTTAACTATTTTCTAGCTTATTCTATTTGATTAATTCTCAGCTTGATCCTCTCCAAAACACCAACTGTTTAGTTAATTTCAAAACAGTTCCTCAAACTCCTCCAACTCTCCTCCTATTTGTTTGGCTGTTTCCAGCATTTTGTAGGCTGATTTCCAGCATTATCTCCTCCTTAACTCCCTCCATTGTTTGGCTGATTTCCAACATAATCTCCTCTAAGATCCCTTCATTGTTTGGCTGGTGTCCAGCATAATTCCCTCCAGCACTTCTCCTCTTTGTTTAGCTGATTTCCAGCATTTCAAATTAATTTCCAATGTATTTCCACCGAGTCTCAAACTCTTATCTAGTTGGTATCCATCCCACTCATTTTAACTCCCTTTAAAATATAATTATCTGTTTTATATCATTTTCCCATCATACTCTTTCAATTTAAATCTCAGTATATTTCATAATCATCATCATTTCCAACATGTATTACATTAATTCAGGAATAATTACTAGCATCTGTGTATCTTGTATTTTGTTCAATCAATCCTTATTCATCAATTTAACATTTGTTTGCAAATTAAAATTAGAATATATTACATCAAACAGTACATAAAGACAAATGTTTATGTTCACAAATTTCAGTTTAGTTTAATGTTTGGTGTAGTTTTTAATAGAAATTGTCAAGGCAGCTCTTTCCACCAATGTAGAGCCAAGTCAAGAAATACCATAGGATCATTATTTTCCTAATATTTCATTTTATAATCTACTTCTAGGCAACTTGTGAACTTCCAGAGGTGACTGTAACTGTCAGCATTTCTCACTGTTGTTTGTGAAACTTAGAGCTGCTACAGGTTCCCTATTTTTGTGAATAACAAAGATGAGAATGTGTCTAAGGGGAAACGCAACTGAAGCTCCTTCCTTGCTTTTTTTTTAAACATCTGTGGCTGAGCTTGAGAAAGTTCTGTGGTGGATTGAGTTGTCTCTTGACATATTATCTCCATTTAGTGTGTCAGATTAATATGATGTTTACTTACACTCTATTTAATGTGTTAGAGGTAGGATGTGATTTTTTTTTCAAGATATTCTCACCTGGCAATATCCATTTGAATTATATTCTGCTATATTTATATTTCCCCTCCAGGGATTTCACTGAAAATGCAATTTCTTCCCTTGACAAATGGGCGTGGTTGGCCTATCCTTTGACTGAGAACTTGTGAGTATACTCTCATGTTCCTCCTCTGTAACTTATGTGGAAGAAATGTGCATTCCCATCCCCTTCTTTACTGTGACCTGGGCTTAGATCATCCTTGAGGTAGCTGGATGCAAAGGGAGAATGCTCCCTGCGCACTAGACCCTTGATCGGGGTATCAAACTCGTGTTGTCATGGCAGAGTCATGTGATGTATCAGGACTTTTTTCCCTTTCACTAAAGTGGGCGTGGGTGTGGCCAGTGCATGATGCATCTGGCCCGTGGGCCACAAGTTTGACAGAACTGCCCTTAATGATTATGCATCACAAGTGTCTCACCTTTACAGGTGGATTAGTAATACAGTTAGCATGATGACCATCTTCAACCTCAATGAAAGGCTGAGCTTTTGTCAGTATGTTGTTCTAAATTTTCTTTCATTTCTTTAGGATTCTCAAGAACAATAGCTTGAGCAAGCTGGACAATATATCTCTAGATGGCTTGTTTTTCCTTGTACACCTGTAAGTTTCTGTTTCTAACAGTGTCTTACTTGTTAGCTCCTAAAGTACTGTCCCACTTTTAAAATGTGAAATTCCTAATGATCAAATTTCTGACAACTAGGGGCATACTGGAGTTTTTGAATATTAAGTAGGTTTGTAATAAAGCCTGAACCCTAATTTTGGATTTAATCCTGAGACAGTCAATTTGCCAGGTATTACTGAGACTTGGCTGAACATAAAGAAGGAATGTAGCACCAAAGCTGTTAGCAGAATTGCTATGTTTTGGGAGGGAGTTGGTGAATAGGTGTTGCCAGGGGTATTATTCCGATGGGTTCTGGAGAACCGGTAGCAGAAATTTTGAGTAGTTCTGAGAAACATCAAATACCACTTCTGGCTGCCCCCAAAGTGGAGTGAGAATGGAGATTTTGCAATATCCTTCCCCTAGGAGTGGGGAGGGAATGGGAATTTTGCAGTAGCCTTCTCCTGGAGTGGGGTGGGAATGGAGATTTTGCAGTATCCTTCGCCTGCCACACCCACCAAGCCACACCCACAGAACCAGTAGTAAAAAAAATTGAATTCCACCACTGGGTGCTGCCCCTTAGATAACTGGATATGAATCCCTACTTGTGAGGTTACTTAGAGATTAGATCAGTGAAGCAATACACTTAGTGACAGGTTGTCTCAAACCTATACCAATTGAGAAAATATATTACCTCGCTGGCATTGCCCCACCTAAGATTAGGAGAGAGGTATTTTTATTATTTTATTAGTTCAATTTATATGATGCCTTTCTCTGAAGGCTCAGGGTGAAGACTCAGGTAGTAACAGATGCCAGAGAACTAAGAGAATTAAGCAAGAGAATGATCCTCAACATCTTCTGAACAGACATATGCCCCAAGCCAGCTGACTCAGATTTAGGAATAGCTATATGGCAAGAACAAATATTCTTGAGAATATGCAAGAACAAAACTGAAGTAAAAGATTGAAGAAGGAAACAATCAAGCAAAGAATAGCATTAAAGGAAAAGGAAAAGGCTGAAGGATCTGGCCTCCCTTATATTACTTGTAGGACCCCGAGTTGAGAGTTGTCTAAATGTAAAACCAATACACTCAAGTGAAAGCTCTTAGCAAATATCAACATGCTATGAATGTGGAGTGACACAGAGCCTGGGGCATCTGGTGGTATGTTGGCTACTACCAGAAACATGTATTGATACATGATTTATTTTCGGAACAACAGCAAAGCCAAGAAGTTGGCTTCATTCTGGAAGTTTAAAATTTGATGGAGGAGGAGGAGGAGGAGGAGGAGGAGGAGGAGGAGGAGGAGGAGGAGGAGGAGGAGGAGGAGGAGGAATTGCTGGTACCAAACTCGCTATGTATAGAAATCTCCTTGCCCCTGCTACTTGATGCCATATATAGCCAGGCAATGGAGTTTCCCAATTTTATGATTCTGGTGGAGTTCATCCTGCCATCCATGGATCAAAGGTACCTGGGAGTTCATAATCGCAATGACAACAATGCACCTGACTCCTTATTACTAACTCAAACTGCAGGAGAAGCACATGATGGACATGGTCTTTGTCTCAGGACAATGGAAACATTAGCTGCCATTGGACACAATACCGTCAATCACTTGTCATGAACAGATCAGTTTCTGTTAATCCTAAATTTACTTCAGTATACACTTTCTGCAGGAATGCTAGACTTATTCAAAAAGTTGACTCCTGGTGTATAATGGTTCCACTTGAGTTTCAGATGGAAGGGGATTGTCACTGAGCAGTAATGGTAGCTTTAGTTTGGATTACCCTTATGAAGACTATGTGCAGGCCCCAGTAATGTGGGGGGTAACTGAGAACCCCCAGAAGATGAAGCAGAGGAAAAGATACTTCTGTTGTTGCTGATCATCATCATTATCATCACCATCATTATCACTTTAGCATTGTCTATCCAATTAAGGATGAAGGCCTCTTCCGCATGTTTCCAACCAATACGGTCCTGAGCTTCCTTTTGCCAATTGGGCCCACAATGCTTGCTGATATTGCCAATCCATCTTGTTTTAGATCTCCTTCATGGACGCTTTTTTATCAAGTGGGATCCATTCTATGACTATCTTGGTCCACCTGCCATCAGTTCTGTTTGTTATGTGACCAGCCCATTTCCATTTCAATTCTTTTACTCTCTTGATGATATTGTATACTTTTGGTTGTTGTCTAATCCATGCGCAGGTCTTTCTATCTTGTCTTGTAATGTTGAGCATGTATTTTGCCATGGCCCTTTGTTCTACTTGTAGCTTTTGTATCAATTGTGAGGTTAGTTTCCAGGTTTCACCAGCATATGTTAGAACAGGTAGTACACACTGATTGAAAACTTTTCTCTTCAGACATAGGGAGAAGTTGTTCTTGAAAATTATGCTTAGCTTGCCGAATGTCTGCCAACCATATTAACAATTTGTTCAATTTTCTTTAGTGTATCTCCTTCCATTGAAATTGGTTGAGCAAGGTGTACAGTATGTAGTGGTCTACTAAGTCTAGTTCTTCTCCAGATATAATTTTTTTTTCTTGCTTTGGTGAATTTCTTAAACATAACTGGCTCTTTTTCAGGTTTATATTTAAGCCAAATGGTTCTCCTGTTTTGTGCAGCTCTTGTATGTGTCTTTGTAGCTCTTCTGGGTCTTGAGAGAAGAGAATAACATCATCTGCAAATCTTAAGTGATTTAAATAGGCGTCATTGATTTTTATTTCATCTTTTGCCCAGTCTAGTTTGCAAAATATTTTTTCAAGGCAGGCTGAGAAAATGATAGGTGATATTGTATCACCTTTTCATACACCTCATTCTATGTTGATATCCATTTTAGAATTATGAAGGAAAATTGTCACCATTATTTTTTCATGTATTGATTGTAGTAACTTTATGTAAGCAGTGTATACACCTTGGTTGAGCAATGCATTAATTATTGCTTGCTGCAATACTGATTAACTCTACTTCAACTTCTGCAGATTATACTTAATCATATTTCTCTGTTCCTGTCTATCTGAATAAAGCTATCAAGGTTCTACCCAGTGTCTAGACACTGAGACACAGGAGAGGGTCTAGATGGTGAAGAATAAATTTGGCTCAAAACAACCAAGACCGAAAGGCCATAATCACTGCCTGGATCCAGCTGCATGTAACCTCCCGGGCCGAATAAACGAACCAGGAGGGACACGGGTCCAGCACACACATGGTGGCACTCAGCTTCCTCATGATCCTGTCCACTTCCTCGGGAGTAACAGGATCAAACTCTTCCCCCATCACTAGACCCATCGTCCCCTCCCCGACCGACCCTGTCCAGTCGGAGTCCAGCCCCTCCCGAATCTGAGCGATCTTATCCTGCAGGTATTTACTAAATTCCTCTGCCCACCCCCTCACAGGGTCCTCCCCCGCTCCTTGATTCAAAAGGGAGCGGGATACCCTAAATAGGGCGGCCGGGCGGTTCTCTGTGGACACGATGAGGGCGGAGAAGTGAGCATGCTTCGCCCCCTTCATCACTACCAGATAGGATTGAATAAAAGATTTCAGCTCTGCTCGGTCAGATTCGGAAAGGCTGGATCTCCAACAGTTCTCCAGACTTCTCCTCTGATGCTTCATCTCCCGGAGCTCCTCAGTAAACCACGGGGTCAACCAGGAACTGCGTTGGGTGAGAGGTTGCAAAGGCATGACCCGGTTGAGAGCCCCAGCAGCCGCCTCTTCCCAGGCATCCACCAGAGTCTCAACCGGGGTGTGGGAAAGAGAGAGAGGGATAGTCCCAAGCTCCATATTACTTGGATTCAGTGTGCAATCTGCTAGAACAGGGGTTGCCAACCTTTTAGACCTCAGGGACCACTAAATTCATAATTTGAAATCCTGCGGATTACTAATATGAATTTTTTTAAAAAGAGAAATAATATTTAGTGCAATATAAAATGCAAATAATTTTTCTGCAGACCACCAAAATTTTCTCATGAACCACCAGTGGTTCATGGACCACCTGTTAGTGACCACTGTGCTAGAAGACCAGGTGGCAATTTTGACGAGGTGCAGCCTTTGCAGAGTTTCATCTTGTATACCCATTTCTGGATCAAGGGGATCTCCTCATGGTCACTCATTTCTTAGTAACTATGCATTTGAATTATTTAAATGCCTTCCACATAGAACATCAAGAACATCCAGAAGCTTCCATTCAGAATACATGACATGGGTAATTATGCATATTGCTTGTTGTGCCCTTGCAGTAGCTCTATTCTGTGAAATGATCTGGGTCCCTCTAGTGTTCCAGATGCAATTCTCTGTGTTATCGTCTATCAAATCTTGCCTGACATAGATCTGCAGTATCACCTTCAGTATCATCTTCTCACAAGATATCTGCTCTTCCCATCCAACATATTCCAACAGGAAGGGCACATTCTAAGTCCTTTGTCTAAAACAATGTCACCTTGTGAAATCAGGAGTCCCATATATTTTGGCCCTTAGGCTTTTAGAAGAGCTTTTAGAAAATAAGTTGAACCTGGCTCTCCCCCCAGAATTTGGGTCATGATGAGAAAAATTCCTATTAGCAGAATTCCTATTTATTAGGATACAACACATTGAATTACTCCTTTTTCCTCCTATTTTTCCCAGAAGAACTGTGAAGTGAATTGGGGGGGGGGGGAGAAAGGGAGGGAGGGAGGGAGGGAGAGAGAGAGAGCTTTCATGCTTAAGGTGGAACTAGAATTCATAGTTCCTGATTTCTAGCATCATGCCTTAACCACTAGACCAAACTGGCTGTATGTTGGGGCTATAATTCCCCATGTTTAATGTTCTACTTGCTACCATGACTAATACTACTGCAAACATGAATTAAATTATAAGAGGGTAGATGGAAAAACAATGGCACAAAGAAGTTTGGTGTGTATTAAGTGCTGTGCCAATCTCATCAATGTACCACACATTGGTTTGTTATCTTTTATTAAAGCTAATATTACAGGCTATCAAATAAATGAAAAACACATAAAGCAACTGTGAGAGATGAAGATAGAGTTGGATATTTTGTTTCAGCTATATGTGCTTTTTTAAACAGGGATGTTTCATATAATCAAATCCAGACCATTGAGACAAATGCATTTGAACATCTTCCATTTCTGGAATCTATGTAAGTCACTAAACAAACAACCCCCCTCCCCAAAACCTCAAACCAGTTTAAAGTATGATGGAAATTGGGGAAGAAGGCAAATTGAAATTGAATGTTGTTAATTCTTCCAGTTGTCTATCTATCAATGAGATTACTGAAAGGTTGGCTATCCCACATTTTTTTTTAATGGGGAAAGAGAGTTTGAAGTCAAGGTTGAAAGAAGCAGCTTTCTCCCTAGAGGATGATCTATAGTCCCAGGTATAACCAGATGACTCTTTGCATGTTCTGCATGCTCTAAGAAGTACCCTAAATGAATCTAGACTGAACTCCAGATCCCAAAGTTGATCAAGATTCAGCTCTAGGCTTGATTGTGAGTGCCAGACCTGAGTTTTCATAAGTGAGAAAACACTACAGTGCTTTTGTGGAGTTACAGAACTTACTATGAACTTGGAATCTCTAGAGTCAAAACTTTATTGCTTGCAGAGAATTTCATTTACCCTTTTAATCATGAGCTCTGCATTCCTATTAAATAATGATAGTCCATTAATAGCAGTCCAATCCCAAATATGCATTGGCGCTTTTGGACTGAAGAACTAGCAAGGTAGCTGGAGTGGTTGTTTAGAAGATCAAAGTGGTATTATCCAACTACTTCATTGGAAAAAGGAAGATGTAACCTTCATATGCGGCTGCAATGCAATTCTCACATCCCCATTCAATGAGGAAGGAAAAAAAGTTCCTTTTGTTCTGCCTTGTTTTATGTGCTGTTGGAAAATACTCTACATAGCTCTCTTGCTTCAATTTCCTTTCCAGCAATCTCAGTGGCAACTACATTTTGCGGATAATGGAAGGGACCTTTCAGGCCTGGCATGGGATGATGTTTCTATCCAAGGTGTAAGTGAAAGTGAAACTTTTTCAGATGGTGGGTGAGACAAATGGTTTCTAAAAATGGGGCACAAAGTCTCCGCTAATGCCTGCAGGAGATTAACAGGCTTGTTTGACAGATTTCATCCCAAACACTATTCTTTTGAAGGATAGCCTCTGAGTAGGGACAGCCAATAGTTTCTAAGTTGATCTCCAAGCCAGATATTCTGGTGTCCAAACCTACCAGACATACCTGGGATATTTTTAAAATATTGTTATGATTTTACACCTCACTTTTCCAATAACA
The DNA here is from genome assembly GCA_038048745.1 of Coluber constrictor foxii. Lineage (NCBI taxonomy): Eukaryota > Metazoa > Chordata > Lepidosauria > Squamata > Colubridae > Coluber > Coluber constrictor. The sequence goes on along the minus strand of CM075961.1, from coordinate 88,472,230 downwards.
CAAGTTCTGCCTATAATTATTCCAGACTGCTTCCTTGGAGTAAGTAATAACTAGCATTTTGTGATAAATACCTACTTAACTCTACAAATATGCAACAGATAAGTGGAGACTCGTGGCACTACCAATACACAATGATCCTTCAATTTATTGTTGCTACAACATGTCCTTAAGGCAAGACACCAAAATACAGTGACAGAATTTTAAGGCAGCCCTCTGAGATACTATGGATTTTCTCAGAAACCCTCTTTTTTCATCCAGTGTTTTTCATACAACACATCCTTAGAGAGGGAACGGCAGAAAAGATATCACTTTTTAATCTTAACTTTTGACAAAAAGATAAGTGCTGTAGTAGAATTCTTCACAAATTTAAACCTATACTAATAGGAACCTCATTCTCAAAAATCTGTGAGTAAAAAAATAACTTAATTGGGAAGTATTCCATGAAAACAATAATCTCTCAACTTTCGCTCATATTAAATTTATTGTTTAGTCCAGGGTGAAATCCAGCAGGTTCTGAAAGGTTCTGGAGAACCAGTAGCAGAAAGTTAGAATAGTTCAGCGAACTGGCACATACCACCTCTGACTGGTCCAGAGTGGGGTAGGAATGGAGATTTTTCAAAATTCTCCCCCCAGGGCTGGGGAAGGAATGAGGATTTTGCAGTATCCTTCCCCTGGAGTGGGGTGGAAATGGAGATTTTGCAGTATCCTTCCCCTGCCACGCCAATCAAGTCACACCACGCCCACCAAGCCACGCCCACAGAACCAGTAGTAAAAAAAAATTAATTTCACCACTGGTTTAGTCTGTAAAATTTGAGAAATAGCCTTTGATGGAGAAGACCAAATAAGGATTTAAGTAGTACATATTTGTCTTATGAAAAAAAACTATAAGAATAACTTACAGACAATGGGTAATGTTTGTCCCAGTGCCAGGATGGCAGTTTTGTTGTTAGAAGAACAAAGGTCTTAGAGAAGAAGGAAAATTTTAAGGCTAAGTAAGCAATATATTCTTTAGGAAGGACTGAACTCCTAAATGATAAAGTCACCTCATCTGGTGTAGTGGATATGAGAGATTTGAACATTAGAAACAGATGGATATCATGATTGTTAGGTGATTGTTAGGTGAACCCTTTTCACAAAAAGGCTGTGAAAAGGGTTCACATCAAAAAGAACATTGGGTATATTAGTGTTTCTGTACCAATACTAGACTCCTCTAAGTTAAAAGTGTTTAAAACATTGTGTTTGGTTTAGCATGAGAACATACATCTATTGTGTAGAATGGAGAAAGAGAGCAGATATGCTCATTCTGGATCTGACCTTTGTATAAAGAACAAAAATGGGTGCACTGGAAATCCTGCTATTCTTTGTATCAAGAGCAGCATAGTCCGATGTGCTAGAAAGACTAGATTTCTCCAAAGAATTGCTATGGATATGGCTACAAATATAAATTAAATCTAGGGTTATATTATCACTTACCTGATAAAAATGTTGAGGTAACAGTAAGATGATGAGTGAAATAAAGAAGGCACACAAAGTAGAAATTGTAATTATTAGACTTTCATACATAGTACTGTATATTCATGTTCAGGCTATGATAAAGAAAGTAAATTTCTAGTTACCCTACCCTTATTCTTATTAGTCTTGGAATCCACCATGGGAAAGACTAGCCAATTTTTAATCTTTAAAAAATGCCCATAATCTAGCACAAGATCTTATGGAACAAATAAAGAATATTGGTCACATTATTGTTACATTTAACATACACAAAATCATATTGACCTCAAAGGAGATTGCTCAGAAATGAGAGGCTAGTAATAATAATAAAAAAGCTTTCAAATAAATTTGGTGGTTAAAGGAACTTGTTCTTCAATTGAATAGAAAAACAGAAAGGGAAAACAGGAACAAATGGACAAGCAGAAATAGATTTAGGACACCTGAAATGTAGCATTTCATCTGGTGCAAAATAAACCAGACAAATTCCTTACTGTAAAAAGAAGCATATATTAACTTGGATAATTCTAAAGGAAAATGGAGGAAAGATCCATGAGTCTTGAAGACTCGGTGAATGTTGCTGAGTATAAGAACATGCCAGTTTTTTGACTGAAAGGGAGAACTAAGAATGCCAGATAAATATAAAAAGTAGAATACAGTGGGAATGGGTTACTTAACAAGTATATTGCTTCTTTAAAAGAAATCATAGGGCCCATAAGGAACTGATGATGAATAAATGTTGATTAAACACAAAAATAATTAGCCAGTATGGAAGAGATAATGTAGAGATTGTTTAGACTGAATGAAAATTGAAATGCAAAGCAAAATACATGAAGAAAGAGGACTGGGAGAAAAGGAGAATATGACTGGATGGAATTGGTGAGGGTCTCAAAAGAGAGAAGTGAAAAATAATAAAGGCCAGATAAAAGATGGGTATAGGTGTGATGAAAACAAGGATGCTTGACAGGATAGGAAGATACAGTGAGATAGCAATAGCAATAGCACTTAGACTTATATATCATTTCATAGTACTTTGACAGCCCTCTCTAAGTGGTTTACAGAATCAGCCAGAGGTGGCTTTCAGCAGGTTCTGACCAGTTCTGGAGAACCGGTAGGGGAAAGTTTGAGTAGTTCGGAGAACTGGTAGTAAAAATTCTGACTGGCCCCGCCCTCATCTATTCTCTGCCTCCCAAGTCCCAATTGATCGGGAGGAAATGAAGATTTTACAGTATCCTTCCCCTGCCACACCCACCAACCCATGCCCATCAAGCCGCACCCACAGAACCAATAGTAAAAAATTTTGAAACCCACCACTGGAGTCAGCATATTGCCCCTTAATAATCTGGGTCCTCATTTTACCCACCTCGGAACGATGGAAGGCTGAATCAACCTTGAGTCAGTGAGATTTGAACTGCCGAATTGCAGCTAGCAGTCAGCTGAAGTTGTCTGCAGTACTAAACTCTAACCACTGCGCCACCTCGGTTTAGATAAAGTAAATATGCTGATATATTCTGGATTTATATTCTTTTCTCTGGTCTCCTGCCTATAATTTCTTTTGCTTATTACTTCTTCTTACTAGTAGGATTAGTAATTAATAATAATGTTATTTAAGGTCAAAGACCAAAAGAAACTAATTTGTTGCTTGTTTTCCTATTTTATTCTGTTACTCTCAATTTTGCCAAACTGATAATCAGCTCTTTCTTTCAGGATTCTCAACCATAATCCACTGAGAGAGATTGAGGATTCCCATTTCTACAGATTGCCGTCAGTGGAATTCCTGTATGTGTAAAGTTGTTCTTGGCTTTATTAAGGGTTTGTTTACTCTGGAACAAGTATACAGCATTTTTTCCTGATTCAACTGGCTTGGGCTATTATATCTGAAGATCAGTGTGGCCCTCAGTTAGGGTTAGGAAAATCTAGGTTCAGATTTTCTTACAGCCATGAAATTCATAGCATAACCATGGACCAGTCATTAATTTTTAGCTGTCAGTTGCCCAGATAGCCAGCCGCATAAACAGGCTGAAGAATAGTTTTTATCCATGGGCTGAATGAGAAATAACATAACTGTGTAGTATGATGGACTGCAGGGCTGGTGCAATGTGTAACATGTTCACACTAGTGCAACAGGACTGGGTGTTTTGTTAATATGATTTATTGGGTTAGGGATTTTCTGTCCTCACTGTGAATTGTATTGTGTTGGGGGGGGGGGGTGCACTGAGGGAGCTCAAACAATCTCATTGTACATATGTTGTGCACTGACAATAAAGATTTGAATTTGAATCAGGAAAAAGATCCCACAAGAAGACTAGAACTAGAATTGAAACTGCCAGGTAAATAGCCTTGAGGTCTCAAGGAAAAGATTATAACTATTCAATAAATAAATCACTTCACAGTGATTTTTGTGAGGAGAAAACAAAATAGGCATGCATTATGTGGATATGTAAAAAGGAGGAAAAGGAGTAAAAAAAACACTGTATATATTGTTTTTGCAGTTGGCAGCATTTAATTACATTAATGATAGATTTTTAATCTTGGTTCCTGGATCTCATGTCTAGGCTGGAATTTATGAATTAATCCATCAAACTACATAGTTTCTTTAATTCTATGTTTGTTTTTTGGTCAATACACGGCAAATCATCCCAATATATTTTGTATCTACCTGAAGACTGCTGACAAATTGATTTATAAAGATAATTTTTAGACTAAGCATTGAAGCTCAAGTCTTGTTCAAAATCAACAAAATCAAATTATTTGGTGTGAACTTATCACAAGATTGATTTATTCCCTTACAAACAAAGCCTTGTGAAGTAGGATGACTGAGAATGAGTGACTGATCCAAAATCACCCAGGGAGTTTGGACAATTAAGTGGAGACTGGAACTTGGGTCACCCAATGCCCAGGCCAACCCCTTAATCTCTATACAGAGGCTCCTGACACTCCTATGGAAACCAATGCCAACAATCTCAGTGATAAGCTGTGATTATTTAACAGCAAGAAAATCTCTATATGTATTTATTTTCTTATTTTAAACATTGCTTCATGTGTGGAGGACTGATATCCTGGCATTTGAAAATCAGTTTCCATTCTAGCTTTGCATGATGAAGAGTTGTGTACAGTATTGTTCAGCAACAGCAGTCCATTTCCTATCGTCTTACAGCAGCTGATCAAATCATTTTATTACTTTTAAATTACCATATTGTTATTTCTGTCCCTTTCCCCAAAGAGCTCAGAACAGTGGAAATAGTAATACATTTATTTTATATTTGAACAATCCAATCAGATAAACTTGAATTCATAAGACTTAAATTGGTTGTTAAGTATGAAAAATGGCTACTGAACATGCATTGTGTTTGTTCGGTGCACTGAACTGTAAACAAATAGGCTGGAATTATAGATCATGCTTAGCACAAAAGCATAAAGTAAGATTTAAAATAACCTAGTCTTACCTATTCTGTAACTGTAGCTCTCGTTCTTTAACTTACTTATTAACTGTTCTAAACCTAGTCATAAAGGGATAACCAATGAGATGAAGTCTCCCACTCAACTTCATGACTGTGTTCTCCCTAGCTCTGTTCTGCAAATTGTCTGTCTCTCCCTATCTTTGGAAAAGTCTGCATGTCCTTTTTTGCAGGGACCTTAGTTCTACAGAAATAACTCCAGACATACTACAGAATTTTCTCAAAATTTCCTTGAAGCTGAAAACTCTGTAAGTACTTTGAATCTTTTTCTGTATCTCACAAGGACAAAATGAAATGGACAAAATCTTACTGTCCCATCCTCCCCACACACACACTTCTGAATATAGTACTGCAGATGTTTCCTTACGGGTCTCGGACCGCTCGACAGCCTAGGCACTCAAACAAACCACACTGCAGACGGGAGGCAGGAGCAAGCAGGAAACAGGTTTATTTTCGTCTTCTGGCTGCCGCAGACAACGCTGAGTTCACAGGAACGATAACACAAAGTCGGCGTTGGGATTCACACATCCCAACCCCGTTTAAATAGCCGCGCTGCTAAATCATCCAATTAGTGCTGCTTCTGGGTTTCCGCCACACCCGTTGCGCGGTCTGCAATTTACTGTAATATTGCAATCACGGTTTATCCTAGCCCGTCCGCAGTGTGACCGATCGCCTAGCAATCTCGCACCCCCCTCCACCGTTGTGCCCGTGAGTTTCCCTCATTTCAGCAGTTGTGTTCTCCCCTCCTCCCACCACAGCAGGCATGTCTTGTACCCTGAAGTCGAGCTGGGGCACGTCTCAACAACGGGAAGCATTTAATTAATATTAAAACTAGTAGCTCAAATTGGTACTAATTCATATTTCCTGACAAGGATGCTCAATTATTATGGATTATGGATATGGTGGTTGTTCCAACATTTTCTGTCCACAATGCTTTCCAAAATATGCCAAAGTTCCTTAGAACCTACCAACTAAAATTTATTAATGTAAACATCAAACTGGCAGCTAAGGTTCCCTTACAGATAGCTTGTACCATGGGTAGACTCTACTTACCTTTACTACCAGTTCGCAACAGTAGTATTGTGTTCTGAGGCTGTGATGTGTCTTTAACACCCTGGATTAATGAAGCAATTTCTTCCCAAATTCCACTCATTCTTTATTTTTATTTGTTTGTTTCTTTTTATCAAACAGTCCAATCTTATTTTCCAACCTAAAAACACTTCTCAGATGATTCAATATCCATTGTCCAAAAGTCTTTGTAACCCAGAATTAAATCAATCTGTTCCTCTAGTAATCCAGAAGTGGAATCTTCATAGATCCCCCTGCCATCTTATTTTGAGGCTTTTAGGGACATTTTTTGTACTAAAGCATTTTTAATCTTGCATTTGAATCTCCACAAGCCAAGTCTTTCTAGAATTTTGGGAATATGTTGTACCTTCTTTTGACAGCAGGTGGCACTCTTAAGTCAGATTTCAGTCTTAATATTCTTTATCCAATTTTAATATAATACTCCAAAATTTAAGTGTAGAATTAGCTTTTTATATAAATAACTCCAGCATTTTAAAATGCCTATCTAATGCCATTTCCTGTCCAATTTGAAAATCCATTATTCTGTATTTTAACAAATTTTCTATTTCCTTTCTTTAATTCTTTTCCGTTTCAAAGTAAATTTCACTCAAAGTAGCCAAGTTGCCACCACTTTTAAAATAGTTATAAGTCGCTCTTTCCTGAATATTCTTTTGGGGTTACACTTTAAATAAAAAGGATTCTTCTCACCCAATTCCAAACACTGTTCACTAGTTCCACTCCAGCACTCTTCTTACAAGTTAAGCTGTCTCTGGCTTTGTGGCAGCCATCTTAGGCTGCCTCTTCTCTTATTGTGGCATGAAAGAATCCCCGGGGCACTACAGGCGAGTGGCGATCTCCCCTGGAATCTCACAGGATGCTTCTCCTTAACTTCACCTCCCCTCCAAGGTTTTTGGCTCTTTTCAGAGCCCACAAACAAGAAGCCAGCACAGGGGCAGAGGGCTCCATTCCCCTGCAACTGGTAACACCATGATGTCACTTCCCCTCCCTTGAAAATTCATTATGCTGGGAAATGTAAAATGAAAAAGAAGGGGATGACCTGCAGAACAATGGATAACTAGATTACTGCAGTGATTGATGTATTGTTGGAAGACCTGAGAATCCAAAGGTTCTCATCCAAAAGGTTCTGAACCTATCCTTCAGAAAGTCTGGCTATGTGGTTGATAAGAGTTGACAGCAACTTGATAGCACCTAATCAGTTTTGTGCAGATGTAGTCTATACAATTGTTTTATGAGTCACAGTGACATGTGAGTCCAGAAAATTGATTTAATTAAATTTGCCATGGAGAATGTGCTGTGAACACAACCACTGATTCATAGTAGCTTTACAGTTTTAAATGTTTCCCCAGTTCCATGTGAAATTAGCAGGGATTGAATTGATGTGTACTTTTTTTTCCTTTTCAGCCATCACTATAATGCACAATTTCATCCTTTCCCCTTTGAACATTATAAAAAAGTTTTGTTTCTTGTGGAATATCTGTTTTCTAACATGAAAACTTCATATACAGAGGATATACTTCATCCAGATGCCAAGATTCTTTCTAGTTAAAAAGATCTCAAGAAGCAGGCCTGAAAATTTACTGCCAGTTAAAGTTAGGCAGAATTGATGAACTAAATGTACCAGAAAGTAAAGGTAAAGGTTTCTTTCCCTTGTTCAGTCAAGTCTGACTCTAGGGAAGTGATGAAATCCTCTGAGGTGTGCTACCAGTTTGCTGTGCGCGCACATGTGCAGTGTGCACCAAATGTGTGCTTCGCATGTGCATCTGCAGTTTGCAGTGTGCAGTGCATGCCAAATGTGTGCTTTGTGCAGGCACACCATAGGTACTACTGCGCAGCGCTGAAAAAGAAGGCTTAAAAAGCCTTTTCTAAAGTAAGTAGAACAGCGAGACAGGGGAAACAGCTGTGCCACGTGATTTAGATTTGCTAGAAAGCAAGATTTCCTGCTTTCTAGTGAATATAAATTGTGCGGCACAACTGATTGTCAGAAATACCAGTTCGTCTGAACCAGTAGCATTTTTTTACTACCGGTTTGCCCGAACTGGTAGCTTTTATTACTATGGGTTCGCCCGAACCGGTCTTAATCGGTAGCATTTCATCCCTGCTCTAGGGGACACGGAATGCTGTTAACTTCCAACCAAAGTGCTACTTATTTATCTACTCGCATTTGCATGCTTTCAAACTGCTAGGTTGGCCTAAAATTGGGCAAGGACAAGATCTTACCCCATCACATATCACTTGGATTTTGGAATTGGGCTGTCAGTTTTCCATCTGATAATCTCAGAGTTTTAAACTGCTGAGCGATTGTATCTCTTAAAAGTGCCAAGGATCTGATAAAACCAGATTCTAGCAAGGTTCTACCATTGTAGCTGAATTCTGAAGTCAAGAACAGTCTCTAAATTGTAGTACCAGCTTGCATTGCTTCTGGAGAACACCAGATACACACAAGGCATAAGGAGCTTTGGTCTTAATACTTGCTTTTCTGCCTGTACAATTTAACTCTAATGATGAGGCCTTCCTACTTATGGCTTTTTGCTTCTTCCTATTGATTTCTAATGCTGTATGGAAATATAATATCAGAGTAATAATCAGTAGATGGGTAGCCATTACCACAATTGTTTGCTATCTGAATATTAACTCCTTATTGCTTCAGCTCAGTTCTGAGCCACATGGACACAGAGATCTTTCTTTTTGATCTTGGAATCTGAAAGTCTGGGGCCTGATGACATTGGCAGATGAAGCTTCCCATGCTGTCCAGCAAGTAATAATTTAACCAAATCAAATGTTTCCCTCACCACAAACTAGAACCCTGTTGTAAAGTATTAGAGGGGGAAGTGCAGGGGAAATGAGAGTTTTCTTCAAGTAGAAGACTATCTGAAAAACCTAAAAGTCAATTTCCCTAAACTGCTGTCTTCTAAAAGTCTTAATTATAATTACTAACATAGTAGGGGAAGATTATTTTAAACTGTGGCACCCGATTGAAAAGATTAACTCAAACTTGGAGGTACAGATCTTAGCTTATAAAAGTAATAATAAGAGTTTGTGAAGCCCTTCTTTTTTTTCATCCACAGTGTTTTGTCTAGGAAAATGTCCTATTACCGTCACAAAATTCTGAGTTCCATTGGTGTCTTGCATAAAACCGCCAAGTTGGATTGCACTAACAATTGTCACTTAAATATCATTGTGTACGGTAGGCCAAAAGCAGTTTTCCAAAATGCATTGTCTGTATCCATTCCAATCTTTCACTGTTCTAATGTAGGTAGATTGGTTGGGGGTGGGGGTGGGGGGTCCAATGATAGAATAATACATGAGTATGGCAGATGTAAATAATTAATTTACAAAATAATGATTGCATATTAAATGGATACATCAGGAAGCATTGGCATGCACCATAAAATTGATTAAACCAGACAGATATTTTTTTCTTAAATTATCTTATCATTTCTGGTATCCAGTTCCAAATATTAACTCTTTTGGAAGTGATAGGTTTGTTTGTTTATTTTATTTTATTATTTTATTTTATTATCAAATTTAGAAACTATCCATCTCCTTCAGAGAGCAAGTCTGGCAGCATACGAGTAAAATATAAAAACATAAAAACCACATCTGAATATTAGAATGCAAAGACATTAAAAGTGAAAAAGATGGGGGGAGAAATATAGCAATATGGCAGAGCAATATGGCAAAGCCAACTCTTCAGACTCTCCTGAAAGGCCAGGAGAATGGGGGCACACCTTGCCTCTTGAGGAGAACATTATAAAGGGTGGAGGCGGCAGCAGGGTAGGCTCTCTTCCCAAATCCCACCAGCTGAAATTCTTTAACTGATGGGGTCCACAGCATATTCTTCCTGTGGGATGGGCCAATGTAATAGGGCAAAGACAGTTTCACAGGTAATCCATGCCATGTAGAGATTTAAAGGTCATAACCAAAACCTTGAATTGGATCTGGAAGTAAATTGGCACTCAATGCAGTCAGACAGCAGAGGTGTTACATGTACTTGGGGACACTCAAGATTACTTGCACATTCTGTACCAGCTGATGCAGATTCTTTTCAAGGATAGTCCCATGTAGAGCACATTGCAATAGTTCAAACAAGACATGACCAGGGTGTGAAAGACCAAGCAAAGAGCCTCCAGTATCCAGGAATGGGTACAACTAGTGTACAACACAAAGATAAGCAAAAGCACTCCTATGCAAGACTGCTCCCTCCTTTTCAAGCAGGAGCAATGAGTCCAGGAAAACTTCCAGATTATGCCCTAGATCTGTGCAACCTCATCCAAGACCAAAGATGATAAACTCAAGGATACAGAACCTCCCATCCCTGCTGAAAAGATCTTATATTATCTTTTTGAGACTAACCTCCTTAGAACTATTGGTCACCCAGTCCAGTACACTAATTGCTCAGTCTAGGCAATGTAGATTAGGGGATGTCATTAAGGCAACGAAAGATCTGGAAGTCAGGGTAGGTTTTTTTTCCTTTCCACCTTGTGATTTGTGATAACTGAGATATTACCTCTCATTCTCAGATTTTTTTTTTACTTAAGTTAGCAAAAAATAGCAGAAACAGAAGTAAATTTAAAGGATTTAATTTTTAATTTTAATCCAAAAATGATATTAGGTGATCCAGCCCTGCCCAAGATGTTAAGGTATCATCAAGTAAGGTACATGTTAAGGTACTTTAAGGTATTACATTGGCATTTTCTGGAATATTGAAATAGAAAAAATGAAACTAACTACTTTAATATCTTATGAAATATGATGATTTGCATACCAATACTTTTTCCATTTATCTACAATACATTTTTGATCATATGTCTTGAACCACCATCTATTTAAGAAAAGAGCTACCCTAACAACTTACTTACTAGACTCTTTCCTGTTTTGAGACTTATTATTCTTTTTAATATAATATTAGTGTGTTAATTAAGAAACAGTCATTCACCCTTATGAACGACCACAGAGGCATTGTGAATATTCACCTTGCTTATTTGCCTCAGTTCTCACAATTGCGTCCTCCTCCCATCCTGCCGCACCAGACTGCCTTACCATGCAAAGATCTGTCTCCTCTCTGCCATAGTTTCTTTGAGAAATCGTGCTGCCTCAAAGTGCCTCAAGCTGATGACAAATCATCAGCTTGCAAATATTTTGAGTGGAGACTAGAAGTTTCTGGGCACCATGTTCAGTACTGGGTTTCAATTTTGGCTGTTTCGCTCGTGGGTGTGCATGCGCAGAAGCTTCTGTGCATGCGAAGAAATGTCCAGAGAGGTGGATGGGTGGAGCCTCCCACCACCACCACCAGTTCACCCGATCTGGGGCGAATTGGTAGCAACCCACCACTGACCATGCTATCGTGGGACTTCAGGCCATGAGATCAAGGCCCCCAGAAGCTTCCATTCTCCGTGCAAAATATTTGCAAGCCAATGGGACGCTTTGAGGCAATATGGTTTCTCTGAAAGCGTCCCGTCAGCTGACTAACATTTTGCATGGTCTCCAGAAGCTTCCAATCTCTGTGCGAAATATTTGTAAGCCGACGGGATGCTTTGAAGCAGTGAAATTGCACTGCCTCAAAGCGTCCCATTGACTTGCAAACGTTTTGAATGCTAAGTCTGGAAGCTTCTGGGGACCATGATTTTGTGCTCAGAGGTGGGGAGGAGAAAGCTCACTAGATCTTTGCAAGGTAAATGACCCGGTGGTCAGGAGTGGAGGGGGGAGCAATTGCATGAGGTATCTCAGTGATTCGGGGAAGACCTTGGGTGGTCTTAAGCAGGTGGCCTGTTCCATAGCTAGGCCCACCATGGCCTTCCCCATCCTGAGATACCACATGTTGTTACGGGTTGTTATGGGAGCTTCTTGTTACTCCCGTGTGACACCTCTCCTGCGCGAGCTGCACTGGCTGCCGGTTGTTTTTCGGGTTCCGCTTCAAGGTGATGGTTCTTACCTATAAAGCCCTACATGGCATGGGCCTGGGATATTTGCAGGACCACCTCCTACCGGCCTCCCACCGCCCTGTGCAATCACATAGGGCTGTCCTCCTCCGGGTACCATCGGCCAGACAATGTCAGCTGGTGGCCCCCAGGATGAGGGCACTCTCAGTGGCCGCACTGACCCTTTGGAATGAGTTACGCATCGGGTAACCTGACCTCCGCACTTTCCGCACTGAGCTGAAGACATGGCTGTTTCAGCAATTTCCCTGATCTGCTATGAGATTTTATTTTGTTTGGGGGCTTTATATTGGCTGATTTTAGGATTTCTTATTGTTATATATTTTTAATTTTGTGCGCCATCCCGAATCCTATAGGAGAAGGGCGGCATGTAAATTTAAATAAATAAATAAATAAATAAATAAATAAATAAATAAATAAATAAATAAATAAATATGCATTTAATGACCAGCACATTTGTGGGGAAAAGCCAAGAGATTTCATGTTCATTTTACACGATTCACTCCAACGAATCTTCCAGTTACCAATGTAACTGGCAGGTTCCATTACATTTGTAATTAGAAGACTATCTATAGACTAGTCATATCCAATTCCTTCAACTGTTCTTTATTTATTTTAGCTTCCAGCCCTCTAGTTACTTTATTGCTCCTTTCTGTACTCTTTCCAGAGTCTCAACATCTTTTTTTTTTTTTTTTGATATGGTGCCCAAAACTGGTATCCTAAGTGTGGTCTTAGAAAGACTTTATAAAGTGGTACTAGTATTTCACGTGACCTTGATTATATCCCTCTTTAATGCAATCTTGGATCGCATTAGCTGTTTTGATGCTGCCACACACTGCTGGTTCATATTTAAGTGATGGTCCATTAGGACTCCAAGATCCCTCTCACAGCTATTGTTATTGAGCCAGATTTCACTTAATCTTACCTGTACATTTAATTTTTCTGCCTAAGTGTAAAATCTTACTTTTCTCTACTTTGAATTTCATTTTGTTAGATAGGGCCCACTGTTCAAGTCTGTCAAATGCCATCTGAATTTTGAGCCTATTTTCTGGGGTATTGGCTATCTCTGCCAGTTTAGCGTCATCTGCAAATAACCTCATCCAAATCATTTATGAAAATATTGAAGAAAATATTGAAGAATACTGGTACTAAAACAGAACCTTGGGGTACCCCACTGCGTACCACTCTCCATATAGTTCCATTAAGGACTACACATTGAGTGCAGTATGCCATAAATTCATCTGATACTGTGTATCCCACATTTTTTTAGCTTACCAAGAAGTAAATTGTCAAATGCTTTTCTGAAATTCAAGTATGTAATGTGCACTACATTTCGCTGGTCCACTATATGGTTACTTTGTCAAAGAATTAAATTAGATTTGTTTTGCATGATCTGTTTTTTACAAACACGTGTTGGTTTCACTTTACTTGCTTATAGGTATTTGAAGATCTGTTGCTTGCTTATCTTTTCCAAGTATTTCCATCTTTTCCGAAGTATTTTTTTATATAAAAAGTTTTTTTTATTTTCATAATCAACTATATCAATGTACAAACAAGTATATATGTACATGAAGTTTTCCCCCCTCCCCTCCTTACCCTCCCTCCCAACCCCTGCCCCCGACTTCCCAGAGCAAAAACAGGATATCACATCTAACAAACCTAAGCTAACATTTACTGCCTTATTATAAATTCCAAAAAAAAAAAAAAAATCCAGGAAACTGCAGACCAATCAATCTGACATCAATCTTCCCAAGTATTGATGTCAGATTGATTGGTCTGCAATTTCCTGGATTTTTTTTTTTTAAATATGGAAACCACATCAGTTTTTTCAGTCCTTTGGTAGTTTCCTGGTGCTCCAAGTTGTTTGAAATATATGATTCAATCGTTTTGAGATCATATCTGCCAGACCCTGCGGAACTCTATGATGCAACCAATCACGTCCTGGTGATTTAAACTCTTCTAGAGAGGACAGATGTTCTCCGAAGGGAAAACACGGCAGTCAGTCTGGGGAAAGACTACCTCTATGCAGCATGGACCAGGTCTACAAATTTGCATAACTCCGCCCTCTACTCCCAGTGTTTTGACTTGGTCTATGCTGGATAGATGTGTCTTCCAGCTTAACCAACCTTAACTGTGACCCTTTGTTCTCTTAAATTGCTTCAAATGGCTTAAATTGCCTGTTTACCTACTTGGAAGGCTTGCTGTATTCAACTCTAGCCGGAAAGCTGGCTTGGAACTGTTGGCTGATAATTCCTCTTAAACAGCTTTATATGATCTCCGATCTCTGCAGAAAGCCACACTGCATTGTAAAGGCATTAGCCCAGCAGCTTGTTTTCTCGACTGGAGCCTGGCTCGCCATTTCTATATCACATTAATAGCCTTGAGCTACCGATTTGGGCTTTCTCCGCCTGGCTGAACTACGAAGGTCTGAGGAGCGGCGATTTTTCTCTGTCTGGCCGGATTGCTTCGTGGGAAGCCTAATTGGACGCAGTGAGTTCCCGCGCCAATTTCTAAGGTGCCTAGTTTGCCACGGTGGCCATTTTGACTCAGCCTTTTCCTATATTTCCAATGGCAAGCAAAGCCAAACGCAGGGGCCCTTCAACTGATCCCCCCTCAGGCCGTCATGGTCACCCTCGCGACCCATCTGAGGGTCCTTCTGACCATTCCCAGCCCCCGAAGAAGGCCAGGACCAAAGATTCTACTACGGTCTCTGCAGTTCCCTCCCTCTCTAGAGAGGAGCAGAGGCGGCAGAAAGCAATGGAGAAAGCTTTCTCCAGGGCCGCTGGGCAAGTGCACAATCCGGCCCCAATGCCTCCCCCTCAACCCTCTACCAGGGCAGACACTGCAATCCAAGACGAGGGCCATTCCTCCAGGTCCCCTGACCACCCTCCTTCAGCAGGCCCAGCTCCTCCTCCTGGCAGGGAACCTTTGTTCCAGACTTCTCCTGAGGCTCATTCTCACCTGAGCACCCCTCCTACCCAGGCCCGACCGCCTCCTCCAGTTCAGGCCTCTTCAGTTCCACTCCCAGAGGTCTTTGAGGTCCTTTTGACCAGGGCCATCCGCGAAGGTTTTGCCCAATGCCTTCAGCAGATGGGCCTTCCTATGGGGAATCCACCTCTCCCATGACTTTCTCGCCACGGTGAACTGGATGATCAAGTCTCTGACCATGAGCCAGCAGAGTACGATTATTCTGGAAATCAGGCCTCCGTTTCGGAGCAAGATGAGGCCCCTGAGTCCACCCTTTCAAACGATGAGGGATTGCTCCCTGACCAATCCCCCTTCATCAGACTTTTCAGACCTCAGAAGTTCCGATCATTACTCTTCAAGACAATAGCTACAACACGTCTGGGAGAGGCCCCTCCTTCTGCTTCTGTCCCTCCGCCTTCGGATCCTGCAACAGCCTTATTCGCGGAACCAACAGTTGCCCCGGAAACCATTCTGGCTCCTAAGCGCTTTCTCAACGTTCTCCATCGTCAATGGGGTCCTCCGGGTACTGGCCCCAGCCCCAATAGTCTGGACCAACAACTTTACAACTCCGCTCCCACATTATATGATCTTCTTCAACCTCCTACAGTTGATCCACCGATCGTCGCTTTGGCCAACCCTGTCCATCCCACTGGACCTCCAGAGGACTCTCTGCAACCAGAGGACAAGCGGGCTGAGAAGACCCTCATCAAGGGTCACATGGTGGCGGCATGGTCCATTAAAGCCTCTTCGTCGGCATCCTTTTTCAATCGGGCAGCGTTGCTCTGGCTCAAGCAACTTCAGGACTGCTTACCACACTCGGACATCAGAGCTCATTAGGACCTCAATAAGATTGCTGTAGCCCTAGAATATTCAGCTGACGCGATTCTCAATGCCACCAGGTTTGCGGCTAAAGCTCTGGGCTCCTCAGTTACATCATGCCATCTTCTTTGGCTCACAGGATGGCAGGCAGATATGCGCAGCAAGTGGCAGTTGGCTTCCGCCTCTTATTCCACTGGCAGCCTTTTTGGTCCTCCTTTGGAGTCTCTACTGATAGAGACAAGAGACAGGCAAAAGATTCCCCCCTCTCAACACAGACGCTTGGATACCCACTATGCTCCTTATTCTCGACCCCAGTCCTTTCGGACCTCCGACTCCAACATGTTCCAGTCCCGGTATCAACGACCGATTCTTTCCAGGTCCCAACCTATCGATTCTCAGGTCAGACAGGGGAGCAGGTTTCCACCTTGACAGTCCTTCCCATAAAGCAGTCTCTAGTTTCCTCCGCTATTGATCACCTGCTTTCCATTAGGGCAATTCAACGGGTTCCCTCTGAAGAGTGAGGTCGAAGGTTCTACTCCCATCTCTTTATTGTTAAGAAATCCTCGGGGAGCTGGAAGGCCATATTAGATCTCAAAGCCTTGAACCAGTACATAGTTTACCACTGGTTCAAGGTGTCCACCCTCTTTTCTATTTTGGAATGCCTACGACCAGGGGATTACCTTTCTTCTATTAATTTGATGGAGGCATACCTCCATATCCTCATCTACCCATCCCATCGTCGTTTCCTTCGTTTTCACCACAAAGATTCTCATTTTCAATACAGGGCTCTCCCCTTTGGTCTCTCTTCCGCTCCCAGGGTTTTTAGAAAGGCCATGGCCGCTCTCATAGGACATACTTGTGCTCTCCCTATTAGAGTACAATTTTATTTAGACAACATTCTCGTCCTTTCCTCTTCCCTGTCTTCGGCTCAATCTGACCTGTCTACCGTCTTTCTCTTCTCCAGACCCACGGTTTCTCCATAAATTGGGCTAAAAGTCACCTGTCTCCTTCGACTCGCATAGTTCACTTAGAGGCTTCCATTGACACTGTCTCTTCTCAGGTCTTTTTTTCTCCTGACCGCCAGACCAGTTTATGTGATCTAGCCAACCAATGTAGACTTCAGGGCTCCGCCTCTCTTTTGACATTTTCCTGTCTGTTAGGCAAAATGGTCTCTACATTCGGTATTGTTCCTTGGTCCAGATTACACAGCCGAGTTCTACAGTGGCTGCTTCTTCCTCATCAACGAGCTGGCCGGAGCAACTCATTGTCATGCCTTCTCATTCCCCCACCAGTACTCTTCTTGCTTCGCTGGTGGAGCTCGGAGGCCATCTCAAGAGGCAGCAGCTACAGAGAGCCCTGCCCCCTCGTTCTCACCACGGACGCCAGCTTGTTGGGATGGGGAGCCATCTTCAACACCACATTGCCCAGGGCATTTGATCCGCCCAGGATCGCCATCACAACATCAACTACCTGGAGCTGTGGGCGGTGCAGTTAGCACTCATCCACTTTCAGGCTCTAGTGGAAGGCAAGGACATCTTAGTCTTGACAGACAATGTATCAACGAAAGCACACATAAACAAGCTGGGCAGCACCCGTTCCAGGACTCTTCTGGCAGAAACGGTCCTCCTCGGCCATTGGGCAGAGGTCCATCTATCCTCCATCAAGGCGGACCACATCTCGGGGACAGCAAATGTCGAAGCAGACGCTCTCAGCCACTCATTTCTGGACCACAGGGAATGGAGTATCTCCCCTCTACTCTTTCAGGACATTGTACATCGGTTCGGGATGCCAGTGCTGGACCTATTTGCCACATCACTGAACCATCAAGTATCCAGGTATTTTTCTTGGTATCCGGACCCCCGGGCGGAAACCATCAATGCCTTACGCAGTCCTTGGCCTCCCGGCCTACTGTATGCGTTTCCTCCCTTACCTCTGATTCCTCGTGTTCTCAGAAAGATGCTGGACGAGAGAGCAGAACTTCTTCTTGTGGCCCCCCCATTGGCCCCGTCGGCCTTGGTATGCGGACTTGATCTCGCTATCAGTGGCCGCCCACTGGCGCATCCCAGACACCAAGATTGTCCTCTCTCAGGGATCTCTTCTTCACCCAGACCCTGTGTGGCTTCAGCTCACCTTCTAGAGGTTGAGCAGAGCCTCCTATCCGCAGCAAACGTCCCTACCCACGTTGTGAACACAATTCAAGCCGCTCACTGTGCTTCTATCAACCGAATTTACGAATCCACTTGGCGGTCCTTCGTTTCCTGGTGCAGTCGAGCGTCAGTGGAGCCATTATCGGCTTCAGTCATTCAGGTCCTTTCATTTCTCCAAGATGGCCTCGATTTAGGCTTGGCCCCCAACACGCTATACCATCAAGTGGCCGCTATCGCATCGGTTCTCTCATGCGGGTTCCCGGACTCATTATGTCATCCCTTTATATGTAATTTTCTACGCGGAGCAATGAATCTTTGCCCTCCAACAATCCATCGCTATCGTACCTGGGACCTCAACAAGGTGCTCATGGCCCTCACTTCGTCCCCTTTCGAGCCTTTCCTACGTTACCTGTCACTACGTTTTCTGTCATTCAAAGTCTCCTTTCTTATCGCCATAACTTCGGCCTGTCGGATCTCCAAACTGGCAGCTCTGTCGATCCATAGGGATCTCTGTATTTTCCATACAGACTGTGTAGTACTTTGTCTAGATCCAGCCTTCCTCCCTAAGATCAATTCCATATTCCATAGGGCTCAGGAGCTCATCCTCCCTGACTTTTGTCCACGACCGGCGCATCGTTTGGAACGTTCATGGCATTTACTTGATGTCCGCTGGGCCCTAAAAATTTATATCTCCAGAACAGCTTATTTCCGCAAGTTGGAGGCTCTTCATCTCATTTCAGCCAGATTCTATCGGTACCTGGGTGAAGAGCCCAACCATCAGACGCTGGATCAGGGCGACCATAGTGACGGCCTACCAAAGGTCACAGCTTCCCGTATCGCTCCACATTACAGCTCATTCCACCAGAAGTGCGGCAATATCAGCCACTTGGTCGACTCAAGCTCCCTGGGAGGAAGTCTGCTGAGCGGCTACGTGGACTTCTATGTCTCCATTCATCCATCATAATCTGGTGGACTCCTTCGCCTCAGCTGATGCAGCCTTTGGCCACAGGGTTCTTCAGATGGTGGCTGGTTCATGACGACCTTCGGCCCGGAGTTCCCTCCCTGGAGGACATGCAGCTTTTGTATGTCCCCAGACTGACTTGTCTTCCCTTTGGAGAATAGACATTGGTTTTACCTGATACGTCCTTTCTCGATCTGGAAGACACGGCTGTCAGCCCCATCCTGGGTTCCAGCCCTCTGGGTTGGATGGGAAAGGTGGTTACTAACTCTTTGTTATTTCAGGAAGACACGTCGGTCTACGCAAGCGCCGTCGCCGAAACACTGGGAGTAGAGGGAGGAGTTATGCAAATTTGTAGACCCGGTCCATGCTGCATAGAGGTAGTCTTTCCCCAGACTGACAGCCATGTCTTCCAGATCGAGAAAGGACATATCAGGTAAGACCAACGTCCATTCTCTTACCATTTTCTTGCTTATTTTAATTTGTATTCCAAGTTTTTGGTAGGTTGGACTGTATTATCTTTTTGCACAGACAGATGCAAACAATAAAGTAAGTAACTCTGCTTTCTCTCTACTGCCTTATCATATTCTGTGTATTGGTATTCTGCCTAAGTTATGTGTCCCTCTTTCCATTTTTTGTACTTTTTGTATTTACCCTTTTTATTTTTCAGTTTATCAAGGATAAACATAAACAGTTTCTTTGTGAAACCATGTTGGTTTCTTCTTGGATTTGTTTTTCTTTTTCAGTGGTATTGAGCTTGACTGGGCTTTTTATAGTCATATTTTTCAGAGTTTGCCAAGCATATTGAGTTGCTTTCCCCTTTAAAATTTTCATTCATAGAATCTTTCCCAAACTCTAAGTTTGTTAAAGTCAGCTCTTATATATATATATATATATATATATATATATATATATATATATATATATATGTAACAGAATATATAATATGCATATACATATTAGATAGATAGATAGATAGATAGATAGATAGATAGATAGATAGATAGATAGATAGATAGATAGGTATAATATATAACAGAATATATATAACGAAAGAATGAGTGTGCGCATCGAGGAACATAAAAACTCAGTACAGAAGAAAGAACACACATCATCATTAGTACGACACATAAATGCCACAGGACATAATATTAACTTTAATAACACAAAAACAGTTGCAAAAATAGAACATCTCAACGGCAGAATAATCAGAGTCCATTGAAATAGAGAAAAGACCATATTGTATGAATAAATGTGATGACACCTCCTGTCTGCCTTCTATTTGGAAACCTGCTCTCATAAATAGACGAATCTTAACACAAAATATAAACCATAGATCAAAGGTTCATCAAAAAGCCTGTGTTGCCACCATTTCCAATATATCTTATCCATCAACCCACAACCCAGCAACAGTGCTTCCACCCAATCAAAATACAACTACATCATCAGCCAATCAGAATAAAACAACACTGTCAACCAATCAGAATACACCTTTGCCTCTTTTCATAGAAAAACATCAGTTAAGATCACACAGTTTGCCCATAAGCACCAAACCGAGAACATCAGCCAGAAGATGATGAATGTGATTTCATCGAAACGTTGCTGCTATCCTTCTAAAGATATGTTTACAATTATACGGGAAGAAACCCGAGATGTTACCTGTACATACATATATACCCGTGAAAACTTACAGAGATATATATATATCAATGTCATTCTTTTTTATAGACCCATATGCATTCTAGGAGGCTGAAGAATGCACTCTTCTGAAGAATGATCTCTTATGTATAATGCAACTCCACTTCCTCTTTTGTTAGGTTTGTTTCTTTTGAACATTTTGTATCCTTCCATCAGTACATTCCAATTGTGAATTTCATCCCACCCCAAGTTTTGGAAATGGCTATTATATCATACTTACCCTCATGTACTACTACTTCAAGTTTGCCTTGTTTGTTCCCCAAACTTTGAGCATTTATGTATAGGCATTTGAGTCCTTTATGGCTGACCTTGAGTATGCATCCTATATCTCCTAATTTATATCTGAGATTTTCTTTTTTCCCATTACCCACTACCTCATTGTTTGATTGCTTGTTTTGCGATTTATGCTTGGGAATAATCCTAAAGTTCCTAAGGACTGGTCACTCTTTCCCCTCAATTTTGGTTTAAAGTCCTTCTGATAAATTGAGCCAATTGTTTTCCCAGTTCTTCTCAATTCTTATGAGGTGCAGCCCATCCCATGCCAGAATCCCTTCATGTAGGTAATGCAGACCATTGTCTAGGAATCAAAAGTTCTCTTGGCAGTACCAATTCTTAAACCAATGTTTCATTTCTAACATTCTTTTTCCCTCATTGGAAGTACAGATGAAAACACTACTTGAACTCCTAACTCCTTAACTTTCTTGCCTACCGCTCATAATTTCTCAATATTATTTTCAGGTTCATGTCTTGTCATTCATCCCTATGTGAAGAAGAAGAAGAAGAAAGGAAATCTTCTCCCCCAGTTCCAGTCACTGTTCATCTACTTCGCTCCAGCACCAAGCTTAGTTGTTCCTTGGTTGTCCCAGCTTTGTGGCAGCCATCACCAAAACTCACCAATTTTTTTTTCCTAGAGAAGTCTGAGCTACTTTTCTTCCTTTCACAGGAGCATTGATGATGTCTTTTTTCTAGGGACAATTGATTATGCCTTTAGCTAGGAATTCTATCATCTATAGCAGTGATGGCTAACCTTTTTGCCGTTGCATGCCAAAAAGCAGGGGGACTGTGGATTGGTCAGGCATGTGTGCCCACACCCATAATTCAAGAGGCTTTCTTGGAGCCTGGGGAGGGCGAAAATGGCCTTTCCCACCTGCCGGAGGCCCTTCACAGGCCAGAAACGGACAGTTTCCCAACTTCTGGTTGGCCTGGAACTGTGGTGGGTTCCTCCTGGTTCAGCCCGATTCAGCCGAGCTGGTAGTGGTGACGATATGACGTCACCGAACTGGTTCTTTTTGTTCGGGAGCTGGGTCCTCCTGCCTCCCACACCCCCGCGTTATTCTTACCTTTTATTTGGCCCCACCCCCAATCTATTGCTGCCTCCAGCTGATTGGCTAGAAGAAAAAAAACTGCCCTACAGCTGATCAGTGTTAAAAGGCAGTGTGGTGGTAGACTGGTGTCTTCTAAAACGAATGAGTAGACCGGTGCCTCCAAAAACACATGCGTAGCCCGGAGCCTCCAAAAACAAATGAGTAGACAGGGGCTTCCAAAAACAAATGAGTAGACTGGTACAGCTCTGCAAGCAGTTAAAAGCCTGGTAGACTAATATCTCTGCTAAATCCTAAAGAATTGTCACATGACCATCAAGCCATGCCCACAACTTAAGCCACACCCACAGAACCAGTAGTAAAAAAATTTAAAACCCACACCTGTCCTGGAAGACCCAAAAATCAGTTGGCTGGCACATGCAGGCGTGCTGGAGCTGAGCTAGGGCAACACTCGCGTGCCCACAGATATGGCTCTAAGTGTCACCTGTGACATACATGCCATAGGTTCGCCATCACGGATCTATAGTTTCCATGTTGGAGAAAGCTGGTATAATCCATGGATGAAATCTATGATTTATATAATGACCACATATTATCTGTGGCAAACACCACTTTCTTTCTTAATTATGATTCCAGCATGGGTAGTTAGTAGATTGTCCCCACAAATTCCTGTGTCAGCCAAATAACCCAAATTTTTAGTATCTTCTCTTTGCATGGAGAATGATATCATCTAATCATCCAAATGTACTGATTATGTAACATCCATTGTGTAATCTGATATATGTTTGCTTAAGAGTAATTGGAACTAATCCAATTAATAAATGGATACCAGATTGAACTGTAAACCACATCTAATTCTAATTGAATAAACTGATTAATATCCAGCAAACTCAGTTACCTGTTCCACTCATAGCATTTGCTTACCTGTTTCTTTTTCCTCTTCTTTTTTTTTCTTTCTAAGCAGAGAAAGAGGAACTTTGGGGAACTATGCAAAATGAAGTAATGAAAGTACTGGAAACCAGGAAACTATTTGCCATCTTTAAAAAATTAATTCTTGATGAATTTGTGAATAAGAAGCGAGCTGTTGAAAACCTGATGGAGAACCTGGATACATTAGCCAAGTTGCTGCAGGTGGCTCACAAAACTAAAACAGCAGAAAGTGAAGAGGAGGCTCAAGAGTTAGCGGCCAAAATAGAAAACTTGCTCACCTACTTAATTTTAGGAAGCAATTTCAGAATTCCTACTGACAACTCAGAAACTTTTAATGAATTTTTGCCTGATAAAGCATTGTCTAATGAGACACATTGTGAGCATCACGAACAAACTATCTCTGCTCCCCCTTCAGTTGATTTTTTACCAGACAGTGATGACAGTGATCTCTTTGAAGCAACGTTGAACGAACTATTGGCATTTCTCTTCCCAGATGAACTAATCAGGAATCTCATTTTACAGTTAATCTGTAACTTATTTTATTTTTATTTATGTTATTTTTCATTTATAAAAGTTATTGGCAACCCATTTTATCTAAGGGTAGCTCTTGGCATCTTACAATATTAAAATAAATAAAAACATATTTATTTAATTAGCATATGACATACCTGGACAAGCAATATATATTATCATTTCACTTAGATTAGTAAAGCACAATAAAATATAAATGTTAAAAAGATCTATGTTCAAATACCAATGTCTAGGCCACCTAATTACTAAGCACAGCATTTTTTATGTTAAAAAATTCAGGTATTAGATCTAGTTACAGATCAGATACTGATCTGTAAAATAGATCAGATTACAGCTGGCCACAATGTGAATGAATATACTATGCCCCATTTATACAGAGAGTACTGGCAAACAATTTGTGAGGTGTCAATCCTATTCAGGATTGTCCAATGTTGATATGATAGTGCAAAACATAGCACTTTTTTGTGGGATCATTTATATGGCTTCCTATGTCTGGGAGTTCAGGGACCATTTGGCTTTCCATTGGGAATTGATATTAAAATTGTTGGGCAGATGTTAATATGGGTGCCAGTGTGGGTTTCCTGGATTTGAGTCTTCTGGCTAAATAATGAGAAAAGATAGCATGCACTGGTAAGAGTGAGTTGTTCATAATTTTTTGATATTCTCTTACTAGTGCATTTTGTCTTTGTAAAGCTGGTGGTGCTAAACGGTTCAGAAAAGAAAGCCAGGAAGTTGGGGTGATTTTAATATATCCACTTATAATCCTCCCGATGTCATTGAGTCTTACTAATATGGCATCTGATAAGCCATAAAGGCATAGTATTCTGTTGCAGAGTAGACCAGCCCTAACACTGATGACCTGAGGGTGGTAGCTGAAGGCGTCATATGCTAGTTTGTTTTTAAGGTGGAAGCATGATAAAAACACAAATAAGAAACAACACACAGCTAAACACAGCAGCCTGATTAAAAGATGGGAAGGGTGGATGAGAATGGGGTGGTGGTGATGAGATCTGCTGTTAGTCAATCAATTACCTCCACTGTGATGCTCCCCACATGGAAGTCTCAGGCCTACTATCAGAGCCAGAGCTCTTACAGAAGATCAGGAGAGTTGGGGCCAACCTTAATCTGGAGGGGGGGGGCAAGATGTTCCAGAGGGCAGGTGTGATAACAGAGAAGACTCTTCTTCTACACCCCACCAGGTGGAATACAGTAGTTGGAATATCCACAGCATGGATAGTTCAATTGTGAGATGACTAAGCACAGGAACTCCTGATCCAGGAAAAGTCTTAACTGGTGCACAATCCAGTTATGCAAAGAATCTCCTAGCCATGATTGCCAGCTGCTCTTTGAGCAAGAATCATGAGTCCAGAAGAATCCCCAAATTGCAGACTAAATCTGCCTGGGGCAGTGCCATCCATCCATTATTAAAGATGACAAAGTCACAGATCTTGGGCCCTCATGCACCCAAAGTTATTTGGTCTTGCCAGAGTTCAGTCAATGCCTATCATTTCCCCATCCAGGCCCCCACAGTCTCCAGGCATCATGAGAAAACAGCAATTGCATCACTTGGACTTAGAGAGGGCTGTAAAGCACCGTAAAGCATTATATAAGTCTAAGTACCATTACTATTGTTATTGGGTCATAACATATAGATACAGAACTGAGTATCATCAGCATACAGATGATAACTCAACCCACCAACCCATGATGAAGGATGATCTCACCAACTGGCTTCATGTAGATATTAAAAGGAATTGGAGAGAGTACCAAGCCCTGAGGCAAGGCACAAAATAGAGTCTGAGGACTGGATCTCTCGTCCCTATTAATAATAATTGGGACTAGCCTTGGAGAAAGGAGCTGAACCAGCGCAAGATTTGCCACCCAACCCAGCTCCTCTAGCCTACCCAAAAGTATACCATGGTCAATGAAGGCTACTGAAAGATAAGATGATGATAATATAATATAATATAATTAATAATGTAATGTAATGTAATGTAATGTAATGTAATGTAATGTAATGTAATGTAATGTAATGTAATGTAATGTAATATAATATAATATAATATAATATAATATAATATAATAAATACCCAATATAAAACAACATAACATAACATAATAGATGAGAAGTGAAGAGAAGAATAGAGAAGAGAAGCAAGAGAAATTTCTTGTCACTTTTTTCTGTGAACACACTGACACCATTAAATTAAAAAAAATTCTGATGCCCCTCTCAAAAGAAAAATAAATATATAACCATACACACATACAGCAGACTTAGGACATAGCCCTATTGAGAACCTGTGCTGAAAGTGTTAGAAATATTACTCCCAATTGGGGGCTAATAGTGGGAAAATCAAGAATCCAGTTGCACAAAGGAGTGTTGAAATCTAAAAGGACTTTTTTGTTTACTAAATGCCCAAGGAAAGATGTGGAACAATTTGGATAGTCAAGGAGAAGGGGCGTTGGTCCTACCTGATACGCTTCTTCTTGTTGTGTGGGGACAGCAGCCAGAGTGGGTTCAGCTCACTTGTTCAGACGAAGGACTGAGCCCGCCTCCAAGGTTAAAATCTGCCCTGTTGCTAGGAGCACTCCAGCTTTGCGAAGGACGATGGCAGGCTCTACGTGTGGAAACACAACAAAGACAGAACAAACAGAAATCCAGACTGAGAAGGGTGGGGCTGGCTGCTGTCTCCACACAACGTATCAGGTAGGACCAACGCCCCTTCTCCATTGTGGGTGGAGACAGCAGCCAGAGTGGGACATACCCAAGTTCAACGTCCCAAGTCCAGGGAGGGATCAGTCTGGTCTGAAGAAACCCCCGCCCGTGCAACTGATTGGAGAACTCGTCGCCCAAAAGCGGCCTCAGCCGAAGCAAATTTATCAATCTTGTAATGTTTAATAAAGGGCGAAGGGGAGGTCCAGGTAGCAGCCCTGCAAATTTCAAGTAAGGGAGCCTGTGTGGCCCAGGCTGCTGATGTCGAAGCACTTCTCGTAGAATGCGCCGTCACTGCCGCAGGAGTGGGCAGAGAGTGCAACTCATAGGCTGTAGAAATAGTACATCGGAGCCAACGGCCAATAGTAGCAGAGGACACTCTGGACCCCAAAGTAGCAGGAAGGAACGATAAGAACAAAGACTCAGAGTGACGGAAAGCTGCCGTTCTATTAAGATAAATCTGAAGGGATCTACGAACGTCCAATGTATGCCAGCGACGCTCCAAAGGATATGACGGACATCGACAAAAATCTGGCAGGACCAGCTCCTGGAAACGATGAAAGGGTGAGTTAATTTTTGGGAGAAATGTAGGGTCCAGCCGCAGAACGACTCGGTTCGCGTGAAAAATACACAAATCGCTCCTCATGGAGAGGGCCGCAATCTCCGAAATTCATCTCGCCAACGTAATGGCAACGAGGAAAGCCACTTTGCACGACAGGAGTCTCAGACTGGCAGTCCTTAACGGTTCATACGGTGCCTCAGTGAGGGAGTCCAAGACAAGCGACAGGTCCCAAGAGGAATATCTGTGTCGAACTGGGGGAGACAAGTTTGTGGCCCCCCGAAGAAAACGTTGAATAAGCAGGTCATGAGACAAAGGCTGGCGATAGTTGTAGACCAAAACCGACGAGATGGCTGCTACTTGACGCCGTAAAGTATTAGGCGATAGTCCTTTCTCGAAACCCGCTTGAAGAAATCATAAAACATGTACTACCGAGGCCTGGAGGGGCGAGATGTCATGGGCAGAACACCAAGAGCAAAAGCTTTTCCAAGTTGCAGAATAAATGCGATCAGTGGACGAGCGACGGGAGGTCTGAATAATGGAAATCATGGCGGAAGGGACCTCGCCTCAGCGGAGAGAGATCCGCTCAATCTCCAAGCGGTCAGTCGCAACCAGCGAGGGTCCGGATGCAGAATCGCTCCCTGGCTGAGGTAATCGGAAGGAGTTGGTAGAGGCCACGGAGGCGCCACAGACAGGCTCATGAGGTCGGAGAACCACGACCTCCTCGGCCAATGGGGGGCTATGAAGATAACCTCTGCCTGTTCCAGGATAATTTTCCGCAGGGCCCTTGGAATGAGGGAAATCAGTGGGAATGCAAACAGCAGACCCAGAGGCCACGGGGCCGCAGGGCGTCCACTGCTTCCGCCTGAGTTGTCCAAAATCGGGAGAAAAATCTGGCGAGCTGTGCATTCTGAGGAGAAGCAAAAAGGTCCACCAAGGGAAGACCAAAGTGATCCGACACCATTCGGAACAGCCTGGGGTGGAGGTGCCACTCCGCATGGTCGATGGTTTGCCGGCTCAGCCAATCCGCCTGAACATTTGCCACCCCCACAATGTGCTCTGCCCTCAATGAGATCAAATGGCGTTCCAACCATAGACAAAGTCGTTTGGCTTCCAGCATCAGCGACCGAGAGCGAGTGCCCCCTTGACAATTGATGTGGGCCTTCGTGGAAACATTGTCCGTGAGGACTAAGACATGGGATCCTGACACCAGCCGATGAAAAGTCTTGAGTGCGAGGGAGACTGCCCGGAGTTCCAGCCAGTTTATGCTCCGGGAGGCTTCGCTGATTGACCACGTGCCCTGAGCCACTTGAGAACCGCAATGAACGCCCCAGCCAACATTGCTCGCATCGATGGTCACCACCACCCAATGATGGTCCAAGAACACACAGCCCTTGGTTATTGCCGCTGAGCGCCACCACCTTAGGGACGACAGCACTTCCCTGGGGAGAGGTAGTCTGATCGAAGAGCAGCCCTTCCCCGCCTTCTGTAAAGGCAAAAGAAACCACTGAAGATCTCTCAGGTGAAACCTGGCTCAGGGAACAATATCAATGGCCAAAACCATCTTACCTAATAATCTAGAAAGGAACAAGGGCAATGCCCGCTTATCCCGCATGATCTGGGTAACTAAAGATTTCAACCCTTTTTGGCGTTCCTCTGACAAATAGACCTTGCCCTCAACCGAATCAATAACTGTTCCCAAATGAACAATCCTTGTAGCAGGGGTGAGATGGCTCTTCTCCACGTTAACAGAAAAGCCATGGGCCGCTAGTGCCTGGATGGTGAGGCGAAGGTCAGAATAGGCTTGAGTCAGAGAAGAGGTCAAAATCAGAATGTCATCCAGATAACACTGGAGACGTATCGACCTAAGCCTGAGAGAGGCTGCCAAGGCCGCCATAATTTTCGTGAAGCTACGGGGAGCCGAGGAAAGACCAAAGGGCAATGCCCTATACTGAAAATGCTTTCCTGCATAGCAGAAACGCAGGAACTTCCTGTGAGAGGGTCTAATGGGCACATGCAGGTAAGCGTCAGTCAAATCGATAGAACAGAGGAGATCGCCCCTCCGAACGCCGTCTAGGATAGAACATAAAGATTGCATTTTGAACCTCCTATACACAATGAAACGGTTCAAACGTTTAAGGTCCAGAATAGGTCTCCACCCCCCGGAAGATTTAGGTACCAGGAAAACTCGAGAGTAGAAACCCCGCCTCACCTGATCAGGAGGCACAGGTTGAATGGCCCTAATGGCCAAAAGATGATCGATAGCCAAATCCATAAGGGATTTACACTCGGAACTACCAGACAAAGGGCAGGAAAGGAAAACAGGAGGAGGGGTGGAGACAAATTCGATGGCCAGCCCAGATCGAATGGAGGCCCGGACCCAGCAATCAGTAGTAGTGTGCTCCCAGGTAGTGGCGAATAGGCCCAATCTGCCGCCAACGGGAGGACTGGAAGCACTACTAACGACAACGTCGGAAAGAACGACCCCCTCCCCCTCGAAAGGGCCATCTAGAATTAAAGGGCTTGCCCCGTCCTGACCTATCAGGGAACCCTCTTTGTCTAGGGACAAAAGAAGACATACCACGAGAGGATCCAGAGGCCCCATCAGAAGATCTAAATTGGGGCCGAGAACCATAAAGTGAGTATCTGGGCTCCCCATGATGGAAAACAGTAGGCAAAACCTTCCTCTTATCTTTAGTTTCAATGAGGAAAGCATCCAATGCATCCCCAAACAATTTCTCTCCCCAGAAGGGAACAGAGGCTAGTCGCCACTTATGACGGGTATCTGCTGACCAATGCCGCAGCCAAACCAAGCGGCGGGCAGCCACAGCAGAAGCCATAGATTTAGAAGCGAAGCAAGCAGCGTTCAAAGTCCCATCTGCGGAAAACTGTACCGCCGACACAATTTTGTTGATATCTTGTTTAAGTCTAGCATCCTCAGGAGAGAGCTTGTCCTGGATTTGACGAAGCCAAAGAAGAGTCGACTGGTTAAAGAAGGAGGCAGTGGTAGCCGAACGAATGGCCCAGGCCACAGCCAGATGAGCTCTCTGAAGAACCTGCTCGGACGCCTCTCCTCCGGTCGAAGATTCTCCTCAGGCGCACTGGGCACATTTGAGTTGGAGAACAATGCCGTAATGGGCGCATCCACCATAGGCACCTGCAGAAGGGAAGACAATTCATCGGAAACGGTGAAATTCCTACGATCAGTGGAAGAAGGTACAGGAGCAGTAACCGGAGATACCCACTGCTTTCGAATAACCTCCAGGAAAAGAGGAGGCATAGGTACAGCCGTCACCGGCTTTGGTGGTTCTGCAAACAAAGGATTTAATGTCCCTTCCTCCGAAGCAGGTTTAGGCTGAGAAGGTGCGCCAAGCTGCGCCACATTGACAGCTTTGAACAGAAGCGACTTGAAAAGCGCCTGAGGAAAAAGCCCAGTAAAGGGAGGCTGATCTGGAGGGAGCCCCTCATCCTCCGACAAGTCCAGATCCATGGGCTCCACCTCTTCACTGACTGAAGCGTTGGTGATGCAGGATGGAGAAGGGGAGCGATGTCCAACCATTGAAAGAGGCCCGTCAACACCATCCTCGTCAGAAGAGATGGAAGACACCGAAAGAGTCCGAGAATGTCCGGACCTAGACAAACGATGTTCCGCCAAAGACTGCTGAACAGCCGCTGCTATCATCTTTTGGATGTCCTCGGGCCGAAGAATCGTCAGTAAACAGCCACCAGCCGGTCCGACGTCCGAAGAAGTGTGAACCGGAGCAGAATCAGAAATAGGATGTTGCACCACAGCATTATCAGGAGGGACAGATGCAGCAGGAACAGGAACGACCTCCGGAGGAACCGAGCCCCACAAATCACAACTGTAGACATCCAGGGGGCAGTCCCGGAGAGAAATCTGATCTGGAGTAGGAGGAGAGGCCCGAGTCAAGACCCCCGAGGTCACAGTATCCATTGAGAAAGATGGAGGAGGAACCTTGCTCGCCTTATCGCACAGCTTCCTTAAAACTTTATCCTTGCGTTGTTCAGCACGAGAAGGGATTGAGGAAGTGCATTTGCTGTGAGAATGGGTCTTCTTGTGCTTAGGCCCTAGGGAAGCCTCAGCAGGACCGGTGGCCACCACATCAGCATCAGGAGAACACGACTGTTGTTGCACTGAGGCCTTGCGACCATGCTTGGTCTTAAGTAACGGTTTAGGCATGATAGGCCTGGGAGTGGGCGAGCAAGTCAGGTGAATCAAACTGAGTCAAAACCAGGGCTCTTCAAAATGGCCACCAACAGTGAAAACAAAATGGCCGTATCAAAGGCCGGCAAAGGCCAAAGAGAAAAATGCCCCTCTGCAAGGGAACCTGCCTGAGGTCCTTTTAAAAATTTATAACTAGCTGCCACATACACAATAATAGAGAAAGGCACCCACTCTTTCCAGAGGCACAGGCTAATGCCTGGAGGCCTGAATCAGCCAAGCGCCTCAGAGCCCACTTAAAATGGCGGCCAGCAAGTTTCCTGCCGAAAAATTAATTCAAAATGGGGGACGGGTGCCAAAAGCTGCTCCTCTAATCAAATGGCAGCGGAGCGAGGCAAGAAGAGGGAGCGTGAAAGCTCCACAAAGGCAGGCAAAAGATAGGGCTGTGTGACAATCAAACGAGGGGCCGAGAGGCTCCGGCGTCCAGAAGACTGTCAATCAAGCCGGAGCCGAAAAACAGCTGATCCAGTGATTGGGCGGCAAGCGACGAGTCAAACTGCGGGGGAAGTCAATTAACTGACAACGCTGTCTTCCGCAAGAGGCAAGGGGCCAAGACAGCAAACAGATCGGGAGCGCAATCGCTCCACAGCACACCCCAGACTCTGACAGTGTAAAAACAAACGCCGCGCCTGTTAAAAGGCAAGAAAGCCACCACCCCTCCCAATGGGAGCGAAAAGCTCCACTCTCCGTTCACTCACCTAGCGTCCACAGATTCAGCAGAAAAACTGGGGGGAAATTAGAAATGGCAAAAGAACGCCAGGCTACAAAGGGCAGTCCAAAAGAGAAGTCAAACCAATCCGAGGTCAGAAATGCCAAAAATTCCAAAACGAATCAAGTATTGCAATAAGGCAACGAGAGAAATTTTCCACACTGTGTCCAGTCTGAAGGACTGAGCAAAGCTGGAGTGCTCCTAGCAACAGGGGCAGATTTTAACCTTGGAGGCGAGCTCAGTCCTTCGTCTGAACAAGTGAGCTGAACTCACTCTGGCTGCTGTCTCCACCCACAATGGAGAACAAGGATGATCATTCCGCTGTCACCAAAGATCATCTATAAGCATGATCCAATGCCATTTTCATTCCATAACCAGGCCTGTATTTTGATTGAAAGAGGTGCAGATAAC
Source organism: Coluber constrictor foxii (assembly GCA_038048745.1). NCBI lineage: Eukaryota > Metazoa > Chordata > Lepidosauria > Squamata > Colubridae > Coluber > Coluber constrictor. The sequence continues at coordinate 88,440,252 of CM075961.1, read as the reverse complement.
GAGACCTGTATTCTCATTGAAAGAGGTGCAGATAATCCAGGACCTTCTAAAGCTGTCAGGTCACTATCTTTTCCGCAACCTATCCTAGAAAGGGGATTTTGGAAACTGGACAAAAGTTGTCCAGGCAGGTGGGATCTAATACTGTTTTTTAAGGAGGGAGTGAACCAGGGATTCCTTAGAAGCATCTGGAAACCAGGGGTGGGTTCTAAAAATTTTTACTACCAGTTCTGTGGGCGTGGCTTATTTTATGGGTATGGGTTGATGGTTATGTGACAGTTATTTAGGATTTAGCAGAGGTACTGGTCTATCAGGCTTTTAATTGCTTGCAGAGCTGTACCAATCTACCCATTTTTTTTTTTTGCAGGCACTAGTCTACCCATTTATTTTTGCAGGTATGATCTATTCATGTATTTTTGCAGGCACTGGTCTACTCATTTGTTTTCTTTTACCCCTGATCAGCTGTAGGGTGGCCCTTTGAAGCCCCGCACAAGAGTTTAAACAGTTTTTTTCCTTCTAGCCATCAACTGGGACTCAGGAGGCAGCAATAGATTGGGGGTGGGGCCAAATAAAAGGTAAGAATAATGTGGGGGTGGAGGGGCAGGAGGGCAGAACCGGTTCGGTGACATCATATCATCACCGCTACCAGCTCGGGAGAACCGGGCCAAACTGGGAGGAACCCACTACTGCTGGAAATGTTCCCTCTTCTAGTGATGTGTTAATCACTGCCTGGACCCATCTGCTAGTCACCATCCTGGAGGCTTTCAGCAATCAGGAGGGACAAGGATCTAACTGTTAGAGGGTGGCAATCGTGGCATCGAGAACACTGTCCACTTCCTCAGGTCCAACACGTTCAAACCTTTCCCAGATAGTCAGGCAAGAACTCTTCCTAGGTATCTCACTTGGATCAGCTCCATTCATGGGATCTAACTGGGAATGAATCCAAATGACTTTGTCCATCAAATATCTTGGCATGGCAAAATAATCACCCAAGCCCCCTTGACCAAGAGAGATCAGATGATTCAGAACTGGGTCACAGGACAATATTCTGAGGATGTAAAAAGAGCAGAAAAATAATACTGTTTCACAGCTCTTACTGCCATGATATAGGCCTTAATAGCAGCTCTAACTCATGTCCGATTCTTTATCTTCTCCAGCGGTCTCTAGGTGTCTCATGACCCATTTCAAAGTCCTCCATAAACCATAGGGAAGGTCTGGAGCAATGGATTAGGAGAGGCTGCACAGGCATAATCCTGTTGAAAGCAGAAGCCACCCTTAAATTCCAGGCTGTCACAAAGACTTCAGGAGGACCATAGAGGAACACCTCTGGGATATTTCCCAGTTCCTTTTGGAATTTAATTGGTCCATCAGTTTCTGGAGGCAGATCAATTAAATGGGTCCTGCCTCTCTGCAGGTGGGGGTGGTATACAAGAATCTCTGAGACACAAGGGCATAATCAGACCATGAAAAGGGAGATAATCTTAAATCCATTGCTCCAAGAAAATCAAATCTGTCATGTGACCACTGTCCTGGGTCGGACGTGTAATTTATTTATTTATTTGTTTGTTTGTTTCAATTTATAAACCGCCCTTCTCCTTGCAGACTCAGGGCAGTGAACAGCCAGGATAAAACATGATATACAAAAATTAAAACAATTAAAAAATATTAAATATTTTCGGCCGACAATTAAAACAGTCCAATTTAAAATCAATTCCAATTTAAAACAGAGAATGGGATCAAGCCAGCCCAGCTAGATGAAACGAATAGGTTTTAAGGGTCCAACGAAAAGTCCGGAGGTCTGATATCCTGCATACCTCCGGGGGTAGGTCATTCCAGAGGGTGGGTGCCGCCACAGAGAAGGCTCTCCCCCTGGGGGTCGCCAGCCGACATTGTCTGGCCGACGGCACCTGGAGGAGGCCCTCTATGTGTGAGCGTACTGGCCAGGTGGGAGTCTATTGGCGGCAGAAAGTGGTCTCCAAAATACCCCGGCCCTAAGCCATGGAGCGCTTTAAAGGTGGTCACCAACACCTTGAAGCGCACCCGGAAGACCACCAGGAGCCAGTGTAGCTCGTGCAGGAGAGGCGTCACATGGGAGCGCCCCATCGCTCCCATAATTCTCCGCGTGGCCGCGTTCTGGACCAGTTGGAGCCTCCGGGTGCACCCCAAGGGGAGCCCCATGTAGAGAGCATTGCAGTAGTCCAGGCGGGAAGTCACGAGAGCGTGAGTGACCGTGCGTAGGGAGTCCCGATCCAGAAAGGGACGCAACTGGCGTATCAGGCGAACCTGATAAAAAGCCCCACTGGCCACGCCCGTCATGTGCTCTTCTAAAGACAGCCATACGTCCAGGAGGACGCCCAAGTTGTGAGCCCTCTCTGTGGGGGCCAATGTCTCACCCTCAATAGTCAGCGATGGCACCAGCTGGCTATATCAGGATGCCGGCAGCCACAGCCACTCGATTTTGGAGGGGTTGAGTCGGAGCCTGTTTCTCCCCATCCAGACCCGCACAGCTTCCAGGCACCGGGACATCACTTCAAGGGGATCGTTGGGGTGGCCTGGAATGGAGATGAACAGCTGGGTGTCATCAGCATACTGATGGAACTCCACCCCAAAGCCACGGATGATCTCACCCAGCAGCTTTACATAAATGTTGAACAGAAGGGACGAGAGGACCGACCCCTGCAGCACCCCACAAACAAGGTGCCTCGGAGTCGACCGCTGCCCCCGTCAACACAGATTGCGACTGGTCAGAGAGAGAGGAGGAGAACCACCGTATAACGGTGTCCCCCACACCCAACCCCTCCAACCAGCGCAACATGATACCATTGTCGATGGTATCAAAAGCCATTGAGAGATCTAATAGGATCAGATAGAGGAGCACCCCCTATCCCGTGCCCTCTAGAGATCATCCACCAATGCGACCAATGCCGTTTCCGTGCTGTGCCCAGGGCGGAAGCCGGACTGGAGCAGATCTAGATAGACAGCTTCATCCAGGTACCGGGAAAGCTGCCATGCAACTACACTCTCAACAACCTTCGCAATGAAGCAAAGGTTGGAGACTGGACGGTAATTAGCCAAAACAGCCGGGTCTAGAGAAGGCTTCTTGAGGAGGGGTCTCACCATCACTTCTTTCAAAGTGGCCAGCAGGACATCCTCACTCAAAGAAGCATTAACAATCTTCTGGAGCCAGCCTCGTGTAACCTCCCGGGAAGCCAGCACCAACCAGGAGGGACACGGGTCCAATAAACATGTGGTCGCATTCAGCCATCCCAGAATCTTGTTCATGTCCTCGGGAACCACAGAATCAAACTCCTCCCAAACCACACTCCCAAGACCTGCCTCACTCATCCCGTCTGGACTTACCCAGTCAGAGGCCAGACCTTCCTGAATCTGAGCGATTTTGTCATACAGATACCGCACAAAATCCTCAGCTCAACCCTGCAAGGGGTCATCCCGCGCTCCCAATTGAAGGAGGGATCGGGTCACCCTAAACAGGGCGGCTGGGCGATTATCTGATGACGCGATAAGAGTGGAAAAGTAACTAGACTTTGCCGCTTTTATCGCCACGAGGTAGGTCTTAATATGAGACCTTACCAGTATTCGGTCAGATTCGGAATGGCTGGTCCTCCAACCGCTCTCCAGGCGTCTTTTCCGGCGCTTTATCTGCTTCAGCTCCTCAGTGAACCAAGGAGCCAGGTGAGTTTGGCGCCGGGTCAGAGGCCGCAAAGGCACGATGCGGTCCAAAGCCTCAGCGGCCGCACTATCCCAGGCGGCCACCAGGTCTTCAACCGAGTCATGAGCCAGAGTCTCAGGAAATGGCCCAAGCTCCATCTGGAACCTATCAGGTTCCATCAGGCACCTGGGGTGGAACCACCTGGTCAGTTCTGCCTCCCTGCAGTGTGGTATAGTGGTTAGAAAGTCCAGTCGAAGGAGAGAGTGGTCCGACCATGACAAGGGTTCGATGACTATGTCCCCTGTATCAAGGCCATTCGACCACTGACCAGAGACAAAAACGAAGTCCAGGGTGTGTCTGCCCATGTGAGTGGGGCTGTGAATTAACTGAGTCAGGTCCATGGCCATCATGGAAGCCATGAACTCCCGAGCCACCTCAGATGTTTCACCGACAGATGGCAAGTTGAAATCCCCCAAGACAAAAAGTCTGGGGGTATCAACTGCCACCCGGCTATCATGTTGAGTAGCTCAGGCAGGGCTGTTGCCACATGGCAGGGAGCCAGGTACGTGAGCAACAAACCCATCTGAACTCCACGACCCCACTTCACAAGGAGGGACTCACACCCAGCTATCTGTGGTACAGTGGACTCCCTCGGATCAAGATCTTCTTTTATAATAACCGCCACCCCCCGGCTCTGCCCTGAGCTCTTGGCTGATGGAATGCACAGAAAACCTGGAGGGCACATATCCACGAGGGAAACTCCCCCCTCCTGGATATGGGATAATCTGGGATAGGCCTATAGTCTCATTGGTGGTCAGGAGCTCCTGAGCCATTTCCAAGGCTGCATCCAGGAATGGCAGATTGAAGTCTCCCAGAAACATAAATCTGGGAAACTCCACTGCCAACCCTGAGAGAGCTTCCAGTAGCTCAGGTGGTGAGGTTGCTACACAGCAGAGAGGCTAGTATACTAGCAACAGTCCCAACTGATCCTGTCTTTACCCAAAAGGAGAAAAAAGCAGCCCAACCTAGACCGCCAAGGTCCAATTCTGTTATTCTTTGAGCCTAGAGCAGGGGTCAGCAACCTGTGCCTCCAGTGCAGCATGCTGCTCTTTGGGCCCTCTGCCACAGCTCCCTGTCCCATCACCCGCGCCTCTTTCTTTGACTCTAGCCCAAAGCAGCAGGAAGCGAAGGCTGCCTTACACGCAAATGTGGCACGAAGGCAGGTACAGGACAACTTCACTCCTGCACTCACTTCCCCCCTGAGCTGGGAGCATGCACACGTGTGGGGAGACCCTTCTCAAGCGAGCACCAAAGCATAGCAAAGGCGCGTGTGGGGTGGGCGGTCGCTCGCTTAGGAGGGTCTTAGCAGGACGTGGCTTCTCTCCTGCACTAATAATCTGGCCATTAACGGATCTCCTCCTCCCACTCTCGCGACACCCTGGCTGTGGCTGAACCAGGAGCATACGTATATTTGGGGAGACCCTACTCAAGCAAGCGCCGAAGCTCAGGAAAGGTGCGCGCGAAGAAGGTAGCGGCTTGCTGAGCCGGGAGCATGTGCGCATACTCCCGGCTCAGCCACAGCCAGCCAGGGCGTCATGAGAGTGGGAGAAGGAGGAGAGTGCAGGAGAGACGTTTCCCAGCGCATGGCCCCAGTAGTAAAGGTAAATAGTATCCACCCCTGAACTGAGTGTTAACTTATGAAATATAAAGAATTGGGACTAGTGTACTCCTTGAAGGATAGTTTAAAGACTAAATAAATAGTTCTTGGACTGTTGGATAAAAATCAATTTTCTTAAAAAATAAAATAAGATACTGAAGAAGAAGAAATGAATGGAATTGTCTAGGAGATGGATCTACTTTTTCAAAATATAAAAGACATTATGGACAAAGAATTTAAGGGTATTATGGGAAAAATGGAAAACCCTGTACAAGGGTTGATGACTACAGACTAAAACATAATGAAAATAATAATGATTGATGAATTAAACCAGGGGGAAAATATACTAAGAGAGTTGGAAGATATATTTGAAATGGAGGCAGAGGCCTCAATAAAAACTTTAGAAAACAGGCAGTGGAAGAGGGTCGAGGTGGGAGTAATACTTAGTTTGGACATCCAAGAATAAAGAGAGAGTCAAGAGAGGAATGGGAGAGACAAGTTTAAAAAAAAGCATAGCAACTGAAATATCGAAGCGGGCAAGAGACAATGGGTAGAGGATAACTTTTTTTCCCTTTCCTTATTGTTGTTTTGACTTATTTTTCCTTTTTCCCTCTTTCTTTTACAGTATAAAGCAGGCAAGTGATGATGGAAGGATGATTCCTTTTTTCGGTTGCTGTTTTAAATTGTCCTTCCCTCTCTCTCCCTTTCTTTTTTCTTTCTCTATTTGTAGGCAGGTGACATGATTAGAAATTAGGAAAGAAGGGAAATATACCCTTTTTATAGGATAATATGATTAAAGCTAGACCAAGTGATAGAAATAAAGGGAATATTAATATTACATTTTTGATAAAATGAAAGTAATAATGAGAAATAGATGGAATAATTGAATAATGAAAGATTGTAACCTAAAATAGGTTGTGGTGGGGGTGCCACATCGCAGGATGAATTCGCCGGGCCACGGTGAGAGAGTGGCCTTGGACTTTCCAACGTGCCTGCTGATTGGACCACCGTGAGAGGGTGGTCTGGACACTCCCTCCTTTGAGTCAGAATGCAGAGACTCCTTGGCCGCTACCGTGAGAGGGTAGTGGCATTTTTCTCCTGACTGAGCTGGTTCCTGCTTCAGGACAATCTATGATTATGGACCTTGCCGTGCCACTATTTTCTGGCCCACTTCTGCTGGATGCTTCCTAGGTCGACGCTTCTTGCCCTGCGAGATTCCCCCCTCTCGCGGGTTTGGCCCTCCACACTATCGAGGGCCTACCTTAATGATGGGTTTTGGGACCCCGAGAGGTGGCATGTCGCGAAGAGGGGATTGAGGGGTTTTTTAAGGAAATTTTTAAGGGGTGTTTTAGGGGGCTCTGGGGTGGGGGAGGGAGTGGGTTTGGGGGGAAACCCGGGGGGGAAAGGGACAGGCCCGACAGTCTTTGATGCCACGGGGGGTTTAGTTTCTGGAGGCAAGAGGGCTCTCAATGAGCCCTCGGTCGAGGGTGGTGTGATAGCTACGTTATGTGGGAGGGGCAGATATGGCGAGAGCAGGGGACCACATCATGTGCGGGGGGCGCGCACTCGCTGTCTTCAAGCGATTGCGCGCCCCGGTCCCCAGAGCTATTCCTGTTCCCCGGGTTGTTTAGAGTCTCAGGACCCGGGGCTCCGGCTGTTGTTGTGCAATGCGAGGTCCGTGGTAAACAAGGCCCCCCTCATATGTGATCTTCTTGAAGAGGGGGGTGCGGACCTGGCCGGTATTACCGAGACCTGGTTGGGCCACGAGGGGGGAGTTCCCCTCGTGGAGATGTGTCCACCGGGTTTTCTTGCATTCCACCAGCCGAGAGCCCAGGGCAGGGGTGGGGGAGTAGCGGTCATTATTAAGGAAGGTCTGGGTCCGAGGGAGGCCACTGTACCTCAGATAGCCGGGTGTGAGTCCGCCTTTGTGAGATGGGGTCCTGGTGGGCAGATGGGTCTGTTAGTCACGTACCTGGCTCCCTGCCACATGGCAACGACCCTACCCGAGCTTCTCAGTGTTATAGCCGAGGTGGCGGTTGATACCCCCAAGCTTATAGTCATGGGGGATTTCAACCTGCCATCTATCGGCGAGACATCTGAGGTGGCTCGGGAGTTCATGGCTTCCATGACGGCCATGGACCTGACCCAGGTAATTCAGGGCCCGACTCACATTGGTGGACACACCCTGGACTTGGTTTTTGTCTCTGGTCAGTGGCTGAGTGGTCTCGATATTGGGGATATAGGCGTTGAACCCTTGTCATGGACTGACCACTCGCTCCTTCGTCTCGACTTTCTGACCGTTACACCCCATCGCAGGGAGGCGGAACCAACCAGGTGGTTCCGCCCCAGGCGCCTGATGGATCCTGATAGGTTCCAGACAGAGCTTGGGCCATTTCCTGAGACACTGACACGCGACTCGGCTGAGGACCTGGTGGCTGCCTGGGACAGGGCAGCCGGTGGGGCCTTGGACCGGGTCGCGCCTTTGCGGCCTCTGACCCGGCGCCGAACTCGCTTATCTCCTTGGTTCACCGAGGAGCTGAGGGAGATGAAGCGCCGGAAAAGACGCCTAGAGAGTTGTTGGAGGGCTAGTCGCTCTGAATCCGACTTAACACTAGTAAGAGCTCATATTAAGACTTACTTAGTGGCAATAAAAGCGGCGAAATCTAATTATTTCACCGCTCTTATTGCATCATCAGATAATCGCCCAGCCGCCCTGTTTAGGGTGACCCGCTCCCTCCTCCATCTGGGAGCGCGGGAGGATCCCTTGCAGGGTCGTGCTGAGGATTTTGTTCAATATCTGGATGATAAAATAACTCAGATTCGGGATGAGCTGGCCTCTGACTGGGTTAGTTCGGGCGAGGTGACTGAGCCCAGTCTTGAGAGTGTTATCTGGGCTGAGTTCGATCCTGTGGCTCCTGAGGACGTGGACAGGATCCTGGGTAGACTGAACGCTACCACATGTTTATTGGACCCGTGTCCCTCCTGGTTGGTGCTGGCCTCCCGGGAGGTTACACGAGGCTGGCTCCAGGAGATTATAAATGCTTCTTTGAGTGAGGGTGTCCTTCCGCCTGCCTTGAAGGAGGCGGTGGTGAGGCCCCTCCTCAAGAAGCCCTCCCTGGACCCGGCTGTTTTGGTAAATTATCGTCCTGTCTCCAACCTTCCCTTCTTAGCGAAGGTTGTTGAGAGTGTGGTGGCGCGACAGCTCCCCCGGTACCTGGATGAAGCTGTCTATTTAGACCCGCTCCAGTCCGGCTTCAGGTCTGGTTACAGCACCGAAACGGCATTGGTCGCGTTGGTGGATGATCTCTGGAGGGCCCGGGGTAGGGGGTACTCCTCTATCCTGGTGCTGTTAGACCTCTCAGCGGCTTTTGATACCATCGACCATGGTATCATGTTGCGCCGGTTGGAGGGATTGGGGGTGGGGGGCACCGTTCTGCGGTGGTTCTCCTCCTACCTCTCCGACCGGTTGCAATCAGTGTTGACAGGGGGGCAGCGGTCGACCCCGAGGCGCCTAGTGTGTGGGGTGCCACAAGGGTCGGTCCTCTCGCCCCTTCTGTTCAACATTTATGTAAAGCCGCTGGGTGAGATCATCTGTGGTTTTGGGGTGGAATTCCATCAGTACGCTGATGACACTCAGCTGTACATTTCCACCCCAGACCACCCCAACGATGCCGTGGAAGTGATGTCCCAGTGCCTTGAAGCTGTGCGGGTCTGGATGGGGAGAAACAGGCTTCGACTCAACCCCTCCAAGACTGAGTGGCTGTGGCTGCCGGCGTCCCGATATAGCCAACTGACTCCATCGTTGGTTATTGGGGGCGAATCATTGGCCCCCACGGAAAGGGTGCGCAACTTGGGCGTCCTCCTGGATCCACGGCTGTCATTAGAGGATCATACGACGGCTGTGGCCAGGGGGGCTTTTTATCAGGTCCGCCTGATACGCCAGTTGCGCCCCTTTCTAGATCGGGACTCCCTGCGCACAGTCACTCAGGCGCTCGTCACGTCTCGCTTGGACTACTGTAATGCTCTCTACATGAGGCTCCCCTTGGGATGCATCCGGAGGCTTCAACTGGTACAGAATGCGGCCGCGCGGGGGATTATGGGAGCGACAGGGCGCTCCCATGTGACGCCTCTCCTGCGTGAGCTGCATTGGTTGCCGGTTGATCTCCGGGTGCGTTTCAAGGTGTTGGTAATCACCTTTAAAGCGCTCCATGGCTTAGGACCAGGGTACTTACGGGACCGCCTTCTGCCACCTATTGCCTCCCACCGGCCGGTTCGCTCCCACAGAGAGGGCCTTCTCAGGGTGCCGTCAGCCAGACAGTGCCGGCTGGCGACCCCCAGGGGGAGAGCATTCTCTGTGGCAGCCCCCACCCTCTGGAACGATCTCCCTCCAGATCTGAGAACTATCACTGACCTCCGAACTTTTCGTCGGGCGTTGAAGACTTATTTCTTCCAACTTGCCGGACTTGCCTGATCCCTCCTATTTTTAAATATTTTTAAATATTTAAATTTTAAATTATTTTAAATTATTTAATTTTTAGAGTTTTAGTGTTTTATCGATATATTCAGCCTGAATTTATATGGACTTTTAGTACGTTTTAACTCACTGTATTGTTATTGGTTTTAAATTGGCTGTTCACCGCCCTGAGTCCGGAAGGAGAAGGGCGGTATAGAAATTTGATTAATAAAAAAAATAAAAAATAATAATAATAAAAAAATAGATGTATATTGTTATGGGAATTATATATGTTGATTGAATGTACTAATAATATTCAATCAGATCAGTTTTGTTTGCATTGAAATGTTTGATATCAAGGTACCACACTGTTCACGCATTGATTTGACATTTTTATATATATATATAAAAAAAAACTTGGAAAAAAGGAATGGGATCCTACTCCTACAGTGTAAAAATGGTTAAGGGTTTTTCACACAGCTGATGATGCTCGAGTAAAAGTGAGGAAAATTGCAAGCGAAGACGCCAATCTAAAAGCAATATGGAAATATCTTAAATAACAGTTTTATTAGTTTTTGTCAGACAATATTGACTGACTATTGGGGGCGAATTGTGTCAAGTATTTGCAAGCCATTGGCACATGTGTCATACAGACACTAGTGAAGCAGAAAATGCTTCCACCCCTGTGTGGAAAGGAGGGACTTACACTGAGTATAAAAACCCCTCTAACCTTTCCACCATGCTCTCTCTTTTGATTTTTGATCAGGGTAGCCACACACGCGGTGTGCGCCCTATCCTATAATGAAGACAACCTTGTGTAAATAGTTAATATGTTGTGTTATTTGAATAAATACATTTACGACATTTATTCAGGCATCTGTCTTTGGACTCTTCTATGCTCCTGGGTGATTCTACGATCCCAAATTCCACAGAATGGTAGCAGAGAGAATGGTAGCAGAAGTCCATTCCAGGAGCTGTTGAAAAGGAAAGATGCCCTCCAAAATAACCTGTGAAAGAAGCTCCCCTGTTGTGACCAGAGGCCTTCAATGGAGGAGAACTTCACAGCAGCCCCAGTCTGAAACAACGATGGAAAACATTGAAGAGGGTTTCCATCCAGCTACACCCTGGCAGGCCACCCAGATGCAGCAAGAAATCCTAGGAGCTGAGCCAAGCGATGCTGGAGAAGGCTTTTTCAACACTGATGTAGATGGGGCAGAAGAACAAGATGAAAGCCTGGACAGGCAAGTGGCTAAGATGTCAGATGAGGAGTGCCGAGCACCGCTCGCCTTCCTCCTGAAGACAAGGACAGCAGCCAGGAAGAGGCCTGAGGAGGCAGAACCAGAGAGGCCTGCCATCCTGGTAAGGATTCCCCTGCCTGATCTTTCCAAGATGGCGCCTGCCGCCACAGAGACTTCCCCTCCCCACCCAGTTTTCCACCAAACAAAATGGCCGCCAGGCCACTTTCAGAGGCAACTTCCTCCAAGATGGCAGCTCCCATGGGCACTTTGCCAGAACCCCGAACCAGGCCTACCCCAGCTCCACGGTCCAGGTCTACAACGCCAGCCAGCCAGTTCAGCATTCCAGCGGCCCAGAGGACCACTCCCAACCTACAAGCCCCTTGCCAGGCCGTGCCTGCCAAGGCAAACATCAAAGAGGCCATAGAGGCCCTGGTCGCTGCCCTGGAAATTAGGGAGCAACCACCCACCGGCTGCCCCGAGGCCCCAGACCCAGCTGCCCACTTAAGAAGGGTCTCAAATCCAACCTCCCACCCCCGGAGGAACCAGATGGACCTGCAGCCCTCCACCCCCCACTGCAGAGGCGCTCACCATTCACTGATTGCTTCAGGGAGGCCCAGGCTGAGGCCTCTGCACCTTTCTAGTCTGCTGGGATGATCCGGAGCTGCAATCCTGCTCCTCTGATGGAGAAGAGGAGATCCAGAGACATTTTCAGGCCTACCCAGCCCATAGGTTTCATCTGATGGGCCCCCAGTCTCCAGAAAGATCTTCAAGCCTTCTTCAAGGTTTCCCTGACAGACAGCTGATTTTCAGGCCTATGCTGAGGCTCCAATGAGACCTGACTTCAGACCTGACTTCAGAGAGGGAGATCAGAGGGAGATCAGAGCTCTAACAAGAAAAGTCTTTGGAACATGCTCCATTTCCTGCACGTGCCCAATTGCTTCAAACTACAGAAAGACTACAAGAAGGAGCCAGACCTAAGCAATCGATCCCAGACTTAGGAATCCCAATTCCATTCACAACAGGCTCTTTTCAGCGATTTGAACAACTCCCAATACAGTTTAATGGCAATAATTTTGTAACTTTGCCAAATAATTTTGAAAAATTACATTTAAGTGGTCAGAATTTTAAAAAATGGTGTAAAGAGATTCAGATAATTCTCTTAAGAGAAAATACTCTGGACATGATCAAAAGACCACCCCCTTTACCTTGGAGCCCTGAAATTGAGTTTCTGCATAAAAGAGCTTACACAACCCTGTTAAATTCTATAGATACAGCTCTTTATGCCAGTCTTTCAGACGGCCTCACAGCTCAGGAAGTTTGGACTGGTTCTGGTTACCACCTTTAGAGCGCTCCATGGCTTAGGACCTGGTTATTTACGAGTCCGCCTACTGCCACCAATGGCCTCCCACCGGCCGGTACGCTCTCACAAAGAGGGGCTCTTCCAGGTGCCGTCGGCCAAACAATGTCGGCTGGCGGCCCCCAGAGGGAGAGCCTTTTCTGTGAGGGCACCTACTATCTGGAATGAGCTCCCCCCAGAGATACGGAAAATCTCTGATCTACACACCTTTTGCCGCACTCTCAAGATCTTTCTATTCCATCAGGTGGGTCTGGCCTAACCTTTTTCCATTTATATTTTAAAACATAAATTGTAATCTATTCTAAATTTCTGGGATGTTTTAAATTTGTCTTGGGCCAAATTGCTTTAATTCGGTTTTACCCTGTTTTAAATTTTGTGATTTTATGTCTGTTCACCGTCCTGAGTCCTTCAGGAGTAGGGCGGTATAGAAATCAATCAATTAATCAATGAATTAAATAAATAAATAAATAAATAAATAAATAAATAAATAAATAAATAATAGTTTTTCATTAATATTTTAAAACTCTTATAACAAAGTCTAGTTTTGTGTACTTGTTTCATTGTTCTTATTTAAATATTAAATGCATGAAATAAGGCAAGGTGAGGAGGGGATGGGAGGGGATGGTTGAGAAGAGGCCGGGCGAAGCGAGGCGTCCCTCAACATGAGTGATGTTAAGTTGGCCACGCCCACCCAGTCACCTGACCACCCAGCCATGCCTCCCCAGCTGGTCATTAGGACAGAGAACCGAATGTTAATTTATTTGAATCCCACCAGTGGTGTTAATCCCTGGAGACTGTCTGGAGAAGTCCCTGCAGTTTTCTTGGAAAGATTTGAGAAATGGTTTGCCATTGTATCCTTCCTATGACTGGGAGAGGGTGACGGGCCCAAGATCACTCAGCTGGCTTTGTGCCTTAGGCAGAACTAGAGCTTGCAGTTTCCCAGATTCTAGTCTGTTGCCATAGGCACTTCATGCACTGGATCTCTTTCCATGTGCTATGTGCAATTCCCTTATTAGAGCGATCCTTGAGCTGTCCTGTGAACTAATGAGGTTTCCATTCTTTGCTTTAAATGGAATTGCAGGGGGCTTTGGAGGGGAAGGGGTAATCACAGTCAGCAAAAAGGAAATCCATAGTACATTGATAAATAAATAAATTTATTCAATAAATAAATAAATAAGAATGAGTATGATCATTTTCCATCTTTTTCTCATCCATGGTAATCCAGCTACATAATTTGTTTTGAAACTACATCTGAATCCCAATTTGATTTTGAAAAGCCAGTTAACTAAAAGGTGATCAGAGCTGGGAGTGACCTTCTCATACTTTCAATCATCTAGCCTAGTAGAGTCTGGCAATCCTCAGCATTGCCTGACAATCCTCAGCATTGATGAGCAAAAATTCAGCACTTGCCCCCCCTCCACCAGCAATGAAAAGAAACACATGGCACAGCTTGTAGCTTATTGTCACCATCAATGGATAAAGCTTTTTGTATCAGATTATATTGTGTTTTGTTTTGCTTTATAAATCAAACGCAGCTTTCTTTCACTGCACATTCTGCATTTTTTCTGGCAGGTATCTTTTAAAAGCTTCAGGATTTCTCTGAAAGAAGAAAAATTGTTAAACCCGAACTTTACTTTAGAAAACAAGAATGCCCTCCTAATTATTTTTTGACCTGGAAGCGCCTGTAATAGTGAGGAAGGGAAGATACTGCATTTTGACTAAGTAGATAGCAAACAAGTAAAGTGATGCTCTCCTAATTAAATTGGGATGTTAATTCCTTTTGATTTGCACATTCAGTTCATCAGCTGAAAAGCTAGAAAATTAGCTTTTTCTCTGTAAAATATGACCGAGAAATCCAGGACAGAATCATAGCTTTGATAGTATAATTGCGCTGCCTGAATATCATCAAAGGGACATATTCCAAATGCATTTTATGGTGGCGAGGAATGGGCTGATTTCCTGCTATAATTTGCCTTTTTAAAAAAGGCAGGCTGGTCAATGTAAGACCCGCCTTAATACGGGACAGGCGTAAGCCTGAGAAAACCGGCGACGGGGCGGGATCTGCTCTGCCCCTCATTCCTTAGCAATAGATCCTGGAAGCAGACAGGCCGCTTCGATACTGAAGGTAATGGGCGCATTTGATAACGGATCGTGAACGCGCCTAATCATGAAGTTTAGTCGGCGTCGCTATCTATAGTGGTATTTGTTATGCACAGTTCAGAGTCTTCCGTAATTCATCCTATACCCTGTATGAAATAGTATTTGTGTGCGTGTGTTTGTTCGACCGGTCTAAAAAAGGAGGAGGTAAAAGCGTTTTACTACTATGACTACTAGTAAGCTCGTTGGTTCAAAGCGGGACGGAAGCAGCTACTGAAACTGAGGTCTAAGTTCACTCTAAGTGTTTCCCACTTCTGAAGCTCTAAGTGGCACGATGACGTAAGAGGCGCGCTTGCGCTGAATGCGGCCGGTGCTTCAGCTCATTTCCGGATTTCCCCATCGAAGTTCGTCGGGGTCGCGCGCGGAGCTGGTAAGATCCCTCCCTCCCCCCTCTTTCCTGCCAAGCCCCGCCTCCTGGCGGGGGGAAAGGAGTCGGTAGGGAGATTCTTGGGGGAAGAAGACGAAGTGGCGTTGAAGGGACGCAAGCGGGGATAGATTTGGGGAGGAAGGTGAGGGAAAGACGGTGGGAAGGGAGCGTTGCTGGGGTCAAGGTGGTTCTTTCCTCTGTTCCGAAATACAAGGGAAGTTCAAGGGGGGGAAAGATCACAATCGGGATAGCGCTCTGCTAGTTCCTGCTCTGCTAGTTATTGCTCAGCCTGGTGCCCGGCAGTTGCTTTTTCCTCCTGCGGTGACAGGATAGACAAATACTCGTTGCCTTGATTTGCTCCGATGACAACTGGAGGCTTCCTTAGAGACATTCCAGGGTTCTGGCCCTTGTCTTCCCTGACTTCTCCTTAGTCCCGCTTTGCTAAGTGGAATCAGTTTTTCTAATCTGTCATCCTCTTGATTCTTCAGCTTTCATAACTATATTACTACTAGGGGGAAAAAAACACTAATAAATCAGTGTTCTCTTCATTTTTGTTCCTTAAGTCTTGTCTATGTTTATGGTTGTGTGCCTCACTAGGATTAATTTTCTATTTATTTCCCTTATATGCGTCCAGGTTTATCTATTTTTGAGCTCAAAAGAAATTATCTAACATCTTGACTTTTTCAACATCAGCTGCAAGTTCATTAAGTAAGTAGGTTTTTATTGGTTTCATAATATTAGATGTTTCATATTCCATCTTTATTTCATAATGTCTTTTAATTCTTCTTTAAATTAATCAAGTGCTGTTGTCTGCATATCTCAAAATATTTCAACCACTTTTTTGATTGTGTCATCTCTTCCAGTCCTGACAGTCATATAATATATTCACTGTGTAAATATGAAGATAATATGATTTTGTTCATCATCTTGTTTAACTCTCCAAATTCAGTTTTTACAATAATCTGCTAGCTCATTTAAAAAATCTTTGTTCTAGGCTGCTGTCAACCTGCATATTTTCCACATTGGTATAATTTACACAAAGCTCTTGATATATTCAAATTAGGCAAAAACACAGTAAATATTTATTTTCTTTCTATTTACAGAGAAGTAAACTATTGTTATTCAAATACACCACGACAACTTCAGTGAATAATTGTTCATTTCTATGAGCAAGATTAAAACTCTCTTTGGGTAGTTTTTTGCTATGAGGGCAGTCTTTCTCTCTGTCCATTAAACTGGTGCGATCATTGCTGAAAGAGATCCTTCAGAAAAGCATAATGTTTATGTATACAAGTAGTCCTCTATTTACAACCATTTGTTTGTGTTTTTGTCTGCTCAAAATTAGAATGGCACTGAAAAAAGTAACATATGACTGTTTTTCGTACTTACAACCATTACAGCATCCACATGATCAAAATTCAGACGCTTGGTAACTGGCATGTATTTGTGACAGCTGCAGTGTCCTAGGGTCATATGATCACATTTTGTGGCTTTTGGCAAGCAAAGTCAATGGGGAAGCCAGATTCAGTCAACCACCAGATTATTAATTTAACAACTGTAGTGATTCACTTAACAGCTGTAGTAAGAAAGCTCGTAAAATGGTGCAAAACTCAACTAACAACTGTGGCTTAGCAACAGAATCATAAGTCTAGGGCTACCTGTTTGTTGCCTATTGCAAGTTTGCTGACAAAAATTACCTTCAAGAACACCTTATAGTAACACTATAGCTGCTTTGTTCTTGAGAAGCATTGCTCCCACAGGCCAGTAACCATCATTATATACCTCGATGGGAGGCTTTGATTTCATACTCAGTTTACAGATTAACAGAGTTGGAAGGGACCTTGTAGGTCATCTAGTCCAACCCCCCACCCAAGCAGGAGATCCTACACCATTTCTGACAAATGACAGTCTAGTCTCTTCTTGAAAGCCTCTAGTGATGAAGTTCCCACAACTTCTGAAGGCAAGCTGTTCCATTGGTTGATTGCTCTCACTATCAGAAAATTTATCCTTATTTCTAGGTTGAATCTCTCCTTGATCAGTTTCTATCCATTGTCTTGTGTTACTATTTCATCATTCTGCCTTGAGGAGGAAAAGCTGTTTCTTACCAAAGAGGATTAGATCGTTGATTTAAAATTTGCAGTGCTAAAATACTTATAAAGCTGAGTGACCATAGGTGCCTTCTTCTGCTCCCAGTTATTGGATAGAAAAG
Organism: Coluber constrictor foxii; assembly: GCA_038048745.1. Classification (NCBI taxonomy): domain Eukaryota; kingdom Metazoa; phylum Chordata; class Lepidosauria; order Squamata; family Colubridae; genus Coluber; species Coluber constrictor. The sequence goes on along the minus strand of CM075961.1, from coordinate 88,423,147 downwards.
TCAGGCTTCTAGGCATTTGAGGACACAGCCTAAATCTGCCGGGATGAATTCGTGGGAGATCTGTTGAGCATAATTATTTCTGCAGAGGGACACTTTAGAGTCCTACATACTCCACGATCCTGTATGTTTTGAGGAAAAGTGGTGCAGAGTAAAATTAACAATATACAATAGTCATAAGAAGATGGCAGTGCATAATAAGGCATTATTGGTCAAATTATCTTCAACTCATTCTTAGCAAAGTCAGGACACCTGGAACTGACCTATCTGTAAGAAATAGCACAGTGGATTTTAGATTCTTTCTAATTTGCTACATAAAATATCTTACTTGGACATAAAATATCTTACTTCTCCCAGGTTCAATGGCCTGCCCTCCCCAATAGGATGCCATAGGAATACAATATGACATGCTTCTAGTAAATTAGCCATCTCCTCCCCTATCTGCTCTATTTGTCTGGAAATGCAGTTTACAAATAAATAGGTGCCCATTTCTAATATTTTGAAACACCTTAAGTCTTTTTTAGGCTTGATTAGGATACAAAAACATAAAGAAGTTATATGTGATACTCCTACTCCAGTATTCCTACAATTTTGTGCTGGATCATCTGAAATACTTTCCCACTCATTTAGGCTTTATTATTTATTTATTTATTTATTTATTTTATTTATTAGATTTGTATACCGCCCTTCTCCTTGCGGACTCAGGGCGGTGGACAGCCGAATAAAAAACAGTATACAAAAGTTAAAATTTCTTAAAAGACATATAACTATGGCTAAAATTAAAACCACTAAATAATTAAAATACCCAACCCTCTAATACAATCTTAAAAATTCAGCTGGGTCAGGCTAGACCAGCAAGCTGAAAAAGATGGGTTTTTAGGGCCCGACGAAAAGTCCGGAGGTCAGCAATTGTTCTCAGTTCTGGAGGCAGATCGTTCCAGAGGGTAGGGGCTGCCACAGAGAAAGCCCTCCCCCTGGGGGTCGCCAGCCGACATTGTCTAGCTGACGGCACCCTGAGGAGACCCACTCTGTGGGAGCGCACCGGCCGGTGGGAGGCTATTGGCGGCAGAAGGCGGTCCCGTAAGTACCCTGGTCCTAAGCCATGGAGCGCTTTAAAGGTGGTCACCAACACCTTGAAACGCACCCGGAAGTCCACCGGCAGCCAATGCAGCTCGCGCAGGAGAGGTGTCACATGGGAGCGTCCCATGTGACACCTCGTTTAGACGTAACTCTCAAACAGATGAAAGTTAAGGACTAAGTTTGGGCAAATTCTTTGTAGTATGTTGAGTCTCATACAAAAAAACCCATATCTTTGAATTTTTAAAGCAATTCTTTCTTTTTTCCAGCCAATTTTCAATTATTCCAAGTATATGTTTGCACAACTATTTTACTTCGGGTTTTTCACCAGAAAAACAATGAGGCATGTACAGGAAAGTGCTTACAAAGCAATTATACAAATCTGGAAGAAGATGCAGCTGCTTTAAAAGTTGAGGCAGAGGCAGACTTTTTATGTGCTTGAAGAATTTGCAGTGTTCTCAGAGATTTAGTGGTTGGGGCTAGAATATACAGAGAAGTTTGAAGCAAGGCCTCTGATCCTACCTTCAGTTTCCTATTGAGTCACAAGGCTTGACAGACCATTAGTGGCAGGTTTTTATCACATACTGAAACATACACTAGACATTCATGTTATAGCTTATTAATTGTGATTGGATTATGGTTTCATGCGCATACAGGCTCAGAAAATCAGATTTAGTTTAAAGATCTATTATTAAGCATCATGAAATATGTTGTGAACCTAGATGTGAACACAGCCAAGTGCTCAAGAAATAAAACCCAGGTGTCATTGCTGACTTGCTATGCACCCCTACTTACAACCAGACAACCGAAATCAGGAAGGGAAGGCACTGGAATGTGAGGGAGGTTCTGGGAGGAAATTGAGGAATGGAAGTGAGCTGACTGAACCCTTGGACAGACCCAACATCCCAAGCTTAAACATTGGAAAACTCTGAGGCACTCAGATCATTCCCAAAACAAAATGAATGCAGCTAATTGGAGGACAATGAATTGAGGGAAGCCCAGGGGAAAAAGCACGATTTTACCTAGGCTGTTTCCATGTGAAAACTTTAAAACTAGCTTTGTTACTTCTGTACCTATGTAGAATTATCACCAAAATTAGTCTTTTGGAAAAACAATGTCCCAGGGATTTCTTTTCCTGGTTAACCCAACTGTTGATACTACAATAGGGCAAGATAAATGAAGATCCATGGCTGTGGAAATGAACGCTTAAATAGTTTGTTTCTAAATATATTTTATGCTGTTTCAGTTTTTGTTTTGTTTTGTGTGTATATTTTTAAATGAACTAGTTACTTGTTCCATAGATCTTGAGATCCTGAGAATATTTTAGTCACTGTGACCATGACTTATATGGAGACAAAATTATCCCCCACTCTCCCCGCCGCCTCTTTAATGGGCCTTGAAAGCCATCCTATGTTAAGCAAGGAAATTATAGTATGAGCTGGGAATATGTGGATTCTGCATTTGCCACTGTCACAGTCTCAAACTCTCCAGATAACAAATTAGGGACTTTCATACAATCTGCTTTCATAAATTTTGTGCAAGATACAAAAGTTGAAGCAGAAACTCTGAGTTTTTAAAAAATGGAGAAACAAAACTGCTCAATTGCCTTTTTCAATTTTTTCTCCCTTGTTTATGCCAAACTAAACTAAACTTAATTCTTTCTTAAATGCTCATTTGCATTTTGCCTATGTTTTCTTTCAAATCAGAATTGTGAAGTCCCATTCAGATTTGTGATCATCAGTTGGTTAATTTTTTTTCTTTCACAGAATTTCTGATTAAAATCACCCACTCTAAAAGTTTGCCAGAAAGGTAGGTTTGTGATCAATTGCTTTTGGAAAATAAATGTTTGCTATTCATCAAAGGATACAACAATATGTGTTACTACAGCATAGGTTTTTCCTATTTTACAACAATACCTTGTATTGTTCATATAGTAGTAAATTCATTGGTAAACAGTAATTATTGATAAGTATAAAGTGTATTTTTTCCCTTTTCTTTCCTAGTTAGTACTTTTAATTTTTTAAATTTTCTTTTTCTTTAAGATTAAAGATTTCTTTGCTTAAAAAAAAGATAAGTGTTCAGAAAAAAAGGGGGAGGTGAGAAAGGAAGAATCAGCCATGTTTAGGCTCAATTTATGACAGTACTTTTCTCTGCAGACTAGCAAGCTATTAATTACTTAGTCACTTCCCTAATAGCATTAAATGTATACAATATATAATAGAGACCTGTTCTCTCTGAGGTGGAATGAGGAATACTGATGGTGAGAATTTGTTGAGAACTGTTTAGAAAGAATAAATCATATCTTTCCCATTAATTTATTCCTATTGTCTTACAAACGTGTTATTTTCTACTATTACTTTCTGTCTGAGTAAGCTATTTAAACTGAGGGGGTGGAATATACTATAATATTTCTATCCCATAATGAATGGATGTATAGACGTGTGCACTTTTTCCTCCTGTATTACTCTTAGCTTTCACTATTATGCATGCTTTGTGCATGCTATGCCATCAAAACACTTTTTAAAGATAGGAAAATAATTTAAATAATTTAACATTATTTAAAAAATAATGTTAAAGGAAACAATACAACTCAGAATTTATACAAGTATTCCATGGAAGATCTAGCTATCCATGTCTTCTAAACAGGATGGGCATAGATTCACTTCAATGTTGGATCACTATGCCTCTGAGTATCAATTGCTATGGAACAGGAGTTACTGGCATATTCTGCCTTTGAGTTTTCCTAGGTACTGGTCTAGGCCTCAGACCTGGTCTGTCAGAGGTTTTCTTATGTACACTGAATGGCATTCTCTATGTCATTTTTCCCTTTTCTACATGACTGAATAGGAAATTTGGAAGTAAGTAGACCACAATCAGTAAAGCAAATTTCCTTTAAAAATATAATTTTTCCAGTTTAGAATTGGAAAAAATTATGCCATTTACCAATGGGTCATTATCACCAATGGGTCATGAGACGCTGCCTGTACTCATGCTCTAATGCCTTCCCTAATAATCCACATCCATCTGTCATAGTTTATGTGCTCACAAATCCTACAACTGGTATCACTTATTTCTATGTTGTTGTTTTTTACATAAGAGATCTTTTCAGTGCCAATTGCTATGAAAGAAGAGCAAAAAGCTGCTATTATATTCATGGTCTCTTTGAAGACTTTCCACTGGAGTTGGCCATTGTAGGAATCAAATGTGAGAGTAGAAGGACCTTTCATCTGAATCATCCCAGCTTTCCTTTTGTTTCCCATGACAAGTTAGTATAGGAAGGGTTAAAAATATTGAATACTTTGAGGGATCTTGACATTATTTTAGAGAAGGAAAGAGGCAATTTTTCTAGAAAATATACAGTTGAATCACTGCTTTGTATAGCAAGAAATATATCAGGACTTTTCCTCCAGAATTACTTCACATCCTGTTTATAAAGAAAGGCAATAAGGACAGTTTAGATACAGAATACTACATTCAGGAGTCCTCTGAATGTTGAATGCTGGTTTGTTTTTTGAAAATATTTTCTTCAGACTATTGGCTGATGGTCATGGAATCTTTTCCATTTCATAATAGTCTTCCTAGACATGTGCTGGAGAGTAAGGTAGTTGCAAAGTTTAGAATGTTTATCAAACTCTTTATTCTGTGGCTGCCAACATTGTCCAGAATGCTAAGAGGCTATGAGCAACAACAACAGCAGCTATCAATCAACATGCTATTTTCCATCATAGATTCATTACTGAGGAGAACAAATACAAGATCTTTTCACTTAATAGGTATTTCCAAAATTTTTACTATCTGAAGTCTGAAATGCGTAAGTGAGAATATTGGAATAGAGAAGGTTCTAAATCAGTTGAAGAATGTCAAATTATTTAGTTAGTTTGGAATCTCTGTGGCTAAGGAGCCATTGAAACTATAGTTCATTTCCTGCTGTATTGCATCTTCTATAAGGACTCACAGACTCAATTTGTAACACCTTACCCAATAAAATATTGGGGAAATGCTGATCATTTTTACATGTGACTACTATTATCAGAGCAGTATGAAGTAATTTCTCTGAATGTGTCCAAACTCTGCTATGTTGTAAAATTAGGCAAATTTTAACTACCCACTGTTAATGCACTACCAATCGCAATATATTATTGTCTGTCCTTTACTTTTATTTTTTATTTTTTTTATTACAATGCTTTTATTTATTAATCTGTGATCATAATAAAGATTGATTATAAATCTAAGTCTATGTAAATCTAGGTAGATTCTAAGATATGTGTCACTATTCTATGCTTGAGTGACTTTTGAAAATTCTTGGGACTTTTATGACAATTACTTTACCACAGAAGAGAAATGGTAAACAAGCGGTGAATTAGTACAAGCGGTGAATTAGAGCCAAAAAGTGTCAAGAATAGAAGGAAAAAACAGCAAGATCAGAGTGAAAAGGAGAAAAAGGAATGTTCAGAACGAGAAGGAGCAATAGCAAAAGAACCCAGAGAAGTAAGAGCAACCAGGATTATAAGTAAAATGATCTCTAGAAGTTTGTTTAAAAGTGCCACCATATAAGCCTCAAAAGAGCCTCCTGTGAGGCAGGCAGCCGCACAGCATGTCTGGATCGTTTCTCTCCCCCCCACACACACCTTTCCCTCCTCGGACCAATCTGCGCTGCGCCAAAAGACCAACAGGCTGTGGCTGCTGCTGGACACTGTCGGCCCACACACGCTTGCTGCCTCTTGTGCTGGCTACAACCATCCCTGATCTTATTTTTGGGGTAGGGCTTATAAACATGGCAGGTATTTGTTGATGCATTCTGCAGTCTTCTGCCTGATTGTCCTACATGTTGGTTGTTGCAGTCCTTACGTTGTATGTTGTAGATGACTCCTGTTTTTATTTCTGGGGTTGTTGGGTCTTTTGGTCTGCTTAGGATGTTTTGAAGGGCTTCAGTTAGCTTGTGTGCTATGCTGATTCCATGTGGTTATAGTAGTCTGTTGGTGATCTCTGAAATATTTTTGATGTATGGCAGTGTAATTCTTTGTGTATAAGGCTTTGTGTTGGTTGTATTGGGTTGAACGGACAGGCACTTTTTGATAAAGTTGCATGGATATCCATTTTGTTGGAATATGTTGTATGTTGTATGAGTATGCTTTATTTCTCTTTTATGCTGTTCCAGGTTGCTACACTGTGTTTGGGCTCATCTAAATAAAGTCCTTAGGCAGCTTCTCTTGTGGGAAGTTAGGTTGTTGCTTTGGTAGTGGAACACCTGGTTAGTATGGGTGGTTTTTCTGTAGACTTGCATTTCTAGTTTGCCCTTTTGGTCTCTGCTGATCAGGATGTCCAAGAATAGCAAGTTGTTGTTTTCTTCTTCTCTAGTAAACTGGATTCCTTTAAAAATGTTATCGATGGTTCTGTGGGTATTCTCTAATTGGTCATTTTTTATTATGGTGAAGGTGCCATCTTCATATCTGATCCATATTTTTGGTTGTATTTGTGGAAGTGCTATGGCTTCTAGACGTTGCATGACACCCTCCACTATAAATCCTAATGTTATTGGTTTGGGTAATGAGACATCTTCAAGAAAACAAGCAAGGTCAGACAGAACCAAGGACCTCTCAAACAGCAACATTCAATTTATCACTGGGATGATAGGCCTGAAGATTACCTAGTCAGTTTTCCATATTAGGTAAACAAATTATATTTCTATTTAAATTAAAATATTTCCATATTTCTATCTGAAAATGCATACATGAATTCATATTTGTGTACATGAATGCATATACATTTTAGACAAATGAATGAGTTGATGCATTTTCTTTGGAGGAGCAAGCTGAATAGGACATAGGGCTTTTCTGTCAGTCTTTTTTGTGCAAAAAGGGAGAGGAACTTTTTAGCATCACTGCTCATGTAAATAGAAAAGATTTCTTAAATTAGAACCTTCTTCTCAAGATGGCTCATGCGCAATAAGGATTTATTTTTTCTCTTATTGACAATCTGCTGATTTTACTGCCAAAGCTGGTTCTTTGATAGTGTGCTTCCTGAATTGAATGGGAGCACTTAGGAATGACCCAAGACGACTTTTGGATGATTGTGGACCCAGATGAGAATAAGGGTCCTGAAGATTCTAATTCCCTCTGGAAGCGATCAATGTCACTTGGCATATACACTTGCCTGCCAAGCAGTTTCATTTTCTAAGCATGCATGAGTATTAACTTTCACATTTTGAATTTGTTTTATTTTGCTTTTTTCTTTGAAAGTTTATTAGTGGTTATTAGAATGCTGATTTATTTCAACCCCTTGCTGGACTCTTAATTGCTTTTTCTTTTTTCTTTTTGGTATATGTTGTTCTGTCCCTTCTGTATGGAAGCATGGCCGCATTTGGTCATGAAAAGCTCTCAGACTCTCTCCACTGTATTTTTTGAATTTGCAAAATATCTGGTGTTTATTTCTATTGAATTTTTCTTATAACCTTCTTATCACTGAAATATAGAGGAAAATATATCTTTTCTCTTCTTGTTTCCTATGAAGTTTCACAGATAAAAATAGCTGAAGAGTGGCTGAAACCTAAAAAAAGGAGGGTGGGATTTAACCTTTAGCTGAATTTCTCTTTAGAAAGCTGGATGAGACCATAATGTTTTTGCAAAAAAAAATGTTAGGGCATGGAACTTTGGATAAAGACACACAGAATTATTTTGATCCAGTTCCAGATCAAAGAGATATTTCTACAGCTGGAGATCTAAGAAAGTGGATTTCTTCTTTTGTCCTAAACTTCAAGTCTGTATATTTCTATTACAATATCAAGTCTCTCACTGAAAGGAAAAGTGACAAATTCCTTTCTTCTACAAAGATTGAAGGAGATTGGATGGATTTATTACAGTTAATTATAACATCTTCTATTTAGATTTTGATTGGAAGATAGACTTATTCTTGAGACTGATTCTATTACTTTTAATTAAACAACAACTGATAACAAATAGTATTCAGAAATAAACATGGTTTTTTGATTCAGGGTGAACTATTTATAATTTTTGGATTGATTTGGGATAGATAACATGTGTTGGTAAACTTTCTATGAGTGGAATACAATAACATGTTAATATGTTTTGAAATTTTAATTTTGTTTTTGTATTATTATTCTTCCTGTTAGCTACTTTGTTATTAATATAACATATAGAAAACAGTCAATAATCTGCAAATAGATTTAGTAGTTTAAAATTTTGGGGGGGGCCTGTATCACAAGAGATGGGAACTAATGTTGTACTAATGTAGGATCAATACTGAATTAGAAGGGATAATATGTATTATTGTTGTTGTTTTGATGCACCTTTTTTAAATGTGTTGATTGTTTTGTGGGTTTTTTTACTTTTGTTTGTTTTCTGTGGGATTTTTTCTTTCGAGTTTTCTATTTTCTATTTTAATCTTGTCTTGAATAAAATAAAAATGTAAATTAAAAAGAAAAAAATTCTTAAACTCTTCCCTATCGTCATAGAGATCAAGCTCAGCATCTGATAAACTTCCTTTTCAGCATACTGAATCATAACTTAAAATGCAAGAAGGCAGCCTCAATCAGATGATGGGGAAAAGCTTTATCATCATGTTATGTGGAACAATACACAATCATGCCTGGGAAATAATAGCTTAAGTTTCCAGGTTCTGAGTTGTCACTGAGTGATTTAGCTTTAGTTGTTTAAAAGTTTTCTGTCTGAAAATGCTGACTTGGTATCTTATCATCTACTCCCATCTAAAGAGAGCTGATCCACAGAAAGAGGAATTGGACCACCTTTGAGATGATCTTTGTTGTTTCAAAGTACTAATTTTGAGACATGACTAGCAGACACAGCTAATGCTGTTTTATAGTCTGTGAGATTAAGGAAAGTGGAGTGGTGCGACTATGATTATATGTCATGCCAGAATCTGTGCTTGCAATATAAGATCTACAGGTCTGATTGTAGTCACACTCTATTAGATTTAAAACCCGGAAAATAAAATTTGGAGCATTGTTATTAAATACCAACCATTGGTCTCGCTATCTGTTTGAAAAGCGCTGTGAATGCTTTCTGTCAATGGTCCATCTAGATTAATACTGTCCAGGCCTGACTAGGCAATTTCTTGCTATTTAGAATGAATGACTCCCACATTCCCTTGCCATTGACTGGGCTGAGTGGTTTGACAAGAGTTGAAATTTAAAATATCTGGTAATTGCCTAGGTGCCTATCTGTGCAGGAAATCACTAGATTTCATTCAGAGATTTTCATAGCATTATGACTGGAGATGCTAAGTACTGAACTCTACTTTCTGTTTGCAGAGTAGCATTCTACCAGTTGACTATCATCCCAATTTTTCCCATAATGCTGGAAAATCAACCTTCTATCAATTCTGCTGCAAATATATTTTAAGGGGAAAGGAGGGGGGGTATTCTTAAAGTCAGGAACAGATTTTGATTTGGATATGTGAGGTTCCAAAGATGTGACCACTATATTACATTATGTTTTTGCTGTCCATGGAAGGAAATCTAGTCTGTACAAATACAAAGAGGTGAAGTTTCTCTCCATCAGTAGGAGGTCAGAGTTTAAAAGAAATTGACAGTGTGGTTGCTGCGCTCAGCTTTTAAAATTGCAGTGTTTAGAGTTCAGGAAGTCTTGTGACAAGATCAGCCTCAAGATCAGGGGCTTATTTTCTCCATTCTACCCCTACTCCAGAGGAGCAATGCAGCTTTTGCCCTTGGTCTCCTGAGCCTCTGGGACCCTATTCAGACAACTCACCCATCTCAATGAAATACATAGTGTTCAAACATCAGTGGTATTAGATTGTGTTTTGCTCTAGGATGGAAAGGAGTTGTAACATCCTTGGGCTCTAGCTGAGGTAAGTGGGCTTCAGAGGAAATGAAATAAAGGGAGGGAAAGAAGGAAGTTGTAATGTAACAAGAAATTTAATACTTTGCTAAGTATTGTGAGGAATCAAGTTCCCAGGAATTTTGGAGAACTCGCTGGAAGTATGTTTCTCTTCTTGTGCCATATCCATCATTGGACATTGGCGATCATGTTGGCAAACCTATTTTTGTCAATAGCCACATGAAAAAGTGCTGCTGAGTTTTGTCCAAACCAGTCCCTTAGGTTTTGAACCCATGGTGTTCTTCTTCTGCCTGGACCTCGTTTGCCTTCAATCTGGAGGATTAAGTGAAGGATGCCATATTTTTCTGGGTGTCGCATCACATCCAAAATATTCTAACTTTTTGCTTTTTAATGGCTTTGATGATTTCCCTTTGCTTTCCCAGGTGGCTTATCACCTCCTCATTTGTGATTTTGTTAATCCGGCTTATACATAACAGCCATCTGTAAATCCACATTTCAAATGCTTCTAGTTTCTTCAAGTGGTTTTCTGTCAAATCATGAAATTTGGGGTGGTGAAACAATTTTATTATTGGTTGAGTTTTGGGATAAACTGTATAGAGCAGTGCACATTTGCTTGAGTTATCTGGAACTGTTGCTTCATAAATGTGTTTCTGTGGCTAACTTATGCCTGCTTATAATGTTGTGGCATCTGCATGTTTTAGGCCAGTTTCTTTTGTTCTTCTTAAGGGAGAGAGGAATTATTATTGGTCATTAAAAGCTTTATTAAGAAGAACCAAAAGGTTGTCTAATCAAACTGTCAATAATAAGCCAGGTTTTTTAGTCACTACCATCATGGAAAATATTTCTTTTTATATTCTTCACAAATAAAGATGTTTCTGTCACAACTCAGCAAATCTAAATCGTAGGGATCATGAGGAAGGAAAATTGCTGGAAGGATAGTTGGAAAGATCTTGCCAACTGTTCTCTCCCCATCCATACTCAAATGCATATTCACTCACCAATATCTACTTTTGGGAAAATAAATAGGAAAGTGACACATATCCCAGACTATTTACCAGTAATTATGCTTTGCTTATGTGGGGCTCTGGTAAAAATTCTACTCTGTGTTTATTTTTCCTCAGGTTATCATGTGATGTCAGTGTGAGACAGAAGCAAAGCTAGACATGCATTCCAACCACACAACTAGGAATGGCTGCCGAGCACAGGAAGTTACACAGGTGAGTACAGATTCTTGAAATGGTATCTGGAAATAAGGCTGTTTTGGATGTAGGAACATACCCAGTTGATGAAGAAATTCATCAGATTAAAGAGTTGAGTTTAACATGGAAATGATATAATTTCTAAAGATAGATGGCATACAGGTAGTTTTTGACGTACAACCATTTGTTAAGTGAACATTCAAAGTTACAATAGTACTGAAAATGTGACTAATGAATAGTTTTCATACTTAAAACCACTGTAGCATTCCCATGGTCACATGATCAAGATTTGGGCACTTGGCCACTGGCATGTCCTTATGACAGTTGCACTGTTCTGGGGCCATATGATCCCTGTAACCTTCCCAGGTGGCTCCTGACAAGCAAAATCATGGAGGAAGCCAGATTCACTTAAAAACTACAGTGATTCACTGAATAAGTTTGGCAAAAAAGATTGTAAAAAGTAGTGCAACTCACTTAATTACTATATTGCCATGATGGTGAACCTATGGCATGTGTGCCAGAGTGGCACGCAGAGCCCTCTCTATGGGCACGCATGCCATCGCCAGCTGCACCAGAACCCGGGAGAGACCAGTTGGCTGGCGCACATGTGCACGCCGGAACACAGAAGAGTACATGCGCACCGACCAGCTGCTCTCTTCTGGGTGCCGGCACAAACGCACATGCTCCAGATTCAGCACTTGGTGCCGAAATGATTAATCATCACTGCTGTATTGCTTAGCAATATAAGAAATTGTGGGTTCAATTATGGTCATAAGTCGAAGAAGTTGATATTTCTGTCAATTATACATAATTCAGTCTTAAAGATTGATTTATTCTGGACACAGCACATTGGGTCACCTTCCAGTTTTCAAAGCAAAGCCCAACATTATTGGTAGTTATTAATACCAATTGGTACTAATTGGTATTGCTAATTCGTAGTTATTCTCTAATTTTCTTATGTTTCCATTAATACCTTCATTTATTTTCCTCTAAAACCCATCTTCATCATCTAAACCAACTTTTTTTTACAAAACTATTATTAGAGGTCATTGTTGCTTTCTGAGCTTGTTTTCTTGCAGATGTTTCATTACCCGAACTAGGCAACATCATCAATGCTAGTAAGGAGTGGGGCTTGCTCTCTGTTTATATTCTGATGGCTTATCCTATCATTGTTGGTGGGCGTGGTCTTAGAGGTTCTTTTGTTGAGCTGTTTATTGTTGACTTGTTTGCAGTTCCTAGATTGAGGTATTGTTTGATCTGATGTTAATCTTGGAGCTAACCTATGCTTATCTGGGTGCTGATTGCTGGTGGGGAGGTGTTTTGGTCTTTTTGTTCCTTTTTTGGCTTGTTGATTGTCTCTTTTGCATAGTATATAGATATTGTTTATGTCTACGTGTCTATTAATGGCTAACTTGTCAGACTGCTAGATTTCTAAAAATTCCCTACTATTTTTGGACTTGCCTTGGTCTAGGGTGGTCACAGTTTTCCACCCACACCAACTGAGTACTCCATTACCAAAGCAACAACCCAATCTTCCACAAGAGAAGGTAGTAAGATGGGAAAAGGGAACAAAGGGATTATTATATTACTGGGCTTCAACATTATGACAGAGGAAAATGAGGAAAATTGCAGTATGAGGTTACTGTGTGAACAGGGAAAATTAAATACAATTACAAAATTTATCTGCTCCACCACCACTTTTTATTTATTTATTACTTGTCAATAAAAACAACTGGTTTTCTAATAGTAGAAAATTTATGAATTGTACTGGAACTTTGGAAAGAAACGGAAGCTACTTAAAACATGTTGCTCAATGTGGTATTTTAAAAATCAGCTCCATGTGAACCACTTTGCATAACTTGAAAGAGTAGATGTTGGCAATAGTGCTTTTAGGCTGCATCACCCTTAAGAAAATAAGAGCCAGGGGTACTGACTCTATTGAAATGTCTTTAATCAGCTTCCTGTCTTCTGCTTCAAGAAATCATTCATAATATAATAATTTTTAAAAGTATTTTTATTATCTGAGACCAAAATTTTGAATGTTTCCAACCCATGCTGCATCAAAATTAAAGCAAATTATCCATTTCAAATAAGACTTAGTTTATGTGCTGCATTATTATTTTTCATATACTTTCTATTTTTTAGCATCTTCTTGAACTGCATTGCCCAGACCTTACTACTATATTCACCCATTGAGATCTGCCAGTGTTTGCATAGTATGAATAATAATTTGGAAGTGGGATGGTTTATTTAATCTTGGTGCAACCTAAGACGTCCTGTATTTATGTTACTTTAGTTGATCAAGAAGCAGCTGGTGAACTCCATCAAGGCCCTGCAGAAGCATTATGTGACTTCTGATGCTGTTGTAACAAGTGATGATCAAGATGCTAATACTCTTTGTTGCGTATTGGAGGCTGTGTTTGTGCATGGTTTGAACACTAAGCACATCAAAACAGAGGTTGGAGCAAAAGGGAAAAAACATGGAGAGCGACGACTTCCTCAGCCAGTGTTTTGGACTCTGCTAAAATCTATTACTCACAGGTGAGACTGAGAAATTCTGCAATTTTGATCTGGGAAGTCACAATAGTGTTCAATGTTTATTTACATGGTGAGTATATAGAATGACACAAGAATGAGATTTTTGAGTGCAGAAAATCATCTGATGTGTGGAATGCTAGAGAACTTGTCTCATCTTGTATGGGTTTAGTAGATTAAAAAAACCCCATGGTGTAATTATATGTGCTTCAGTTACCTCTTGATGGAGCAGCAAAATGGCACATTGGTTAAAATAGGAGTGTCAAACTCAATTTCATTGAGGGCCATATCAGCTTTATGATTGCCTTCAAAGGGCCAGTAGCCAGGTCGTTGCAACTAGGTGGATGTGGTTGGGTGTGCATGGCCAGCTCTGTGTCACTCACTGGGTGCAGCTCAGTGGTGGGTTTCAATCAGTTCGCTCCAGTTCAGGTGAACAGGTAGTGGCGGTGGTGGGAGGCTCCGCCCACTCGCCCAGACATCATCACAGAAACTCTGCATGTGACAGAAGGTTCTACGCATGTGCAGAAGCGCCATATAGGTTCTGAACTGGTAGCGAAGGTAAGAGGAACCCAATACTGGTGCAGCTGACTCGGGATGGCTGGATCAGGATGGAACAAGTCACACTGGCTTGGGACAATTTGGTACTTACAAGATCCTGCCTCTCCAAAGTGCTGGCAGCCAAGTACACATGCACACGCACACGCACACACACCCCATTCCAAGTTGGGGACTTTTATTCATAGAAGAAGAAGAACCCTTTTCCCCAAGCCCAGATATGATTTGTAGTTTGTAAGGCAGATATCAATAAAAGTCTTAAAGCTTGGAATGGTATGTGTGTGTGCATGTGTATGTGCACAGCATGCCAAAGGAGATTCTCCCAGTCCCAGACATTATAGGCATTTCCCTGTCCAGTGCCCCCTCCCAGCAAAGCAGGAGGAAGAGGATGCTGCTGCTGCATGTGGAAGCGCAAGGAGAAAGTTTGCAAGAGGCAGTTCCCTCCAAGTCCAGCTGACAGATATCTGGAGAGGAGGCAGGGGAGAGCAGTACTCCCTGGTTCTGCATGAGGAAGGCTGACTGGTCTCAAAAGGGAATCCCCATTTTCAATTATATGTGTGTTTGGCTGCCAGCTTGTTGGGGCAGCCTTTCCTCATGCAGCTCCCCCTCCACTCCTTCCACTCCTTCCTCCTCCTCTCCAGAGATCCATCAAGGCAGAAGTTGGACTCAGAGGAAACTGCTTCCTGCAAACTTTCTCCTCCACAATTCCACACCCAGCAGTGTCGTCCTCTGCCTCCTACGGGAGGCCAGGCAAGGTTGGAAGGGGGAATCCAGAGATTTCCAGTGGAGGAAGGTGAGACTAGGGCGAGCACCAAAGCCTAGTCTACCAGAGGAGCCTCATCACCCTTCTCAGGCCACACAGAGGACCCTAGACAGTGGCGCAAGCTGCCCAGGGACCTTGGCAGAGGAGGGGAAGCACTAGCCCAGTCCTCAAGTTCCTGGGGCACTGGGACCCTGCAGTCCAACCCATCTCTGCTTCCCCAAGGGGGGTGCCCAGAAGCACTTACTTCCTCCTCAAGACTGCTGCTGCTTTGCTTGCTCTCCTCTGCCAGCTTCCTCATGATGGGTGCAGGACGGCGAAGTAGGTGGGTCAGAAGGAGGCCCACTCTCTCTCCATTCAAGGAGACCCGGCTTTGTAAGCAAAGCATCCTCAATGATGGGAGACCACCAGGAGACGCCAGGAAGAGGGGACAAGGGGATGGCGAGAAAGAGCAGCAGGGCTGTTGGTAGCCAAGTGTTAAGGCAGGGCTTCCCTCATACTCTTCCTCTGTCTCATTCCAATCTCCTTCCTTCCTTCCTTCTTTCCCTCCCTCCCTCCCTCCTTCTCATTCCCATCTCCTCGCTTCCTTCCTTCCTCCCTCCCCCCTTCTTTGCACCTTCACCTTCCCTTGCTTCCTTTTTCCTTTTATCTCCTTCCTCCCTCCTCCCCCTTCTTTTCTCTTTCTCATCTTCCTTCTTTCCTTTCTTCCTTCCCTCCTTCTCATTCCCATCCCCTTCCTTTCTGTTTCCCTCCCTCCTTCCCTGCCTCCCTCTTTCTCATTCCCATCTCCTTTCTCCCTTCCTCCCTATCACCCTCCCTCCTCCTTCCTTCTGCAATTCTCATTAGGTTAAAGACAAGCCCCTATTCCCTGCCACCCACTCCTTCCTCCTTGTTATGCTATTAGCTGGATAATCTGCCTGAATATTCTGACACACACGGTATGTCACGGTAAGGTATTAAATCTGTGCTGTTGATAGATGTAATCCTGGGATAAGATTACATGGCTTTGAATATCTTAATGGCATATTTGTCTGAAAAGTTTTTTAGAGTACAGCCTAATATATATGCATGGAAACGTTTCTAATGACAAGCATTTCATTAGAATCTCACCCGACTTCCTGGAGATTTGAGAGGGAGGCCCTCTGGGCTCTGACTAGTCTATTTTAATGCCAGGTCAGTGGTTAACAAAGCTCCCCTCATTCGGGATTTGATTGAGGAGGAAAACATGGACCTGGCTTGCATTACAGAAACCTGGTTGGGCTCGGAAGGAGGTGTCCCTCTGACTGAACTTTGCCCACCAGGTTTCCGTGTGCTGCACCTGCCAAGGGCCCAGGGGAGGGGAGGAGGGGTAGCGGTTGTTGTTAGGGAGACCCTAAGACCGCAGGTGGTCACTGTTCCTCAGATAGACGGATGCGAAACCCTCCTCATGAGATGGGGCCCTCAGGGACAGTT
This sequence comes from Coluber constrictor foxii, assembly GCA_038048745.1. Taxonomy (NCBI): domain Eukaryota; kingdom Metazoa; phylum Chordata; class Lepidosauria; order Squamata; family Colubridae; genus Coluber; species Coluber constrictor. The sequence goes on along the minus strand of CM075961.1, from coordinate 88,406,738 downwards.
GGGCTTTCCAGCTGCATAGCGACAGCCCTGCCCAGCCTGCTCGACGCTCTGTCGGGGCTGGTGGTGGAATTCCTGAGACTTATTGTGCTGGGGGACTTTAATCTGCCATCCCTGGGCGGAGGGTCGGGGGTGGCTCCGGAGTTCATGGCTTCCATGGCAGCCATGGACCTGACTCAGATTATTCAGGGCCCTACTCATGATGGAGGGCATGCACCTGATCTTGTTTTCATCTCTGAACAATGGCATGGTGAGTTTGGTGGGGGATAGCCTGTTGTTTGTCCCCTGTCATGGTCTGATCACTATCTTCTGCGGCTGGCTTCCAGTATGACATCTCTCCCCGCTGGGATGCGGAACCTACCACCTGATTCCGCCCCAGGTGCCTGATGGACCCGGACAGGTTCCAGACAGAGCATGGGATGATTCCTCTCTCTCTCTCCCATGCCTTGACCAAGACCCTGGTGGAAGCCTGGGATGAGGCAGCTGCTGGGGCTCTCGATCGTGTCATTCCTATGCAGCCTGTCACTCGACGCAGATCTCAGTTGGCCCCTTGGTTTACTGAGGAATTCTGGGAGATGAAGCATCAGAGGAGAGGCCTAGAGAGCTGTTAGAGGGCCAGTCATTCCGAAACTGACCGTGCACAGCTAAGAACATTTATGCATTCTTACCTGGTGGAGATGGCGGCGGCGAAGCGTTGTTCTCCGCCCTCATCATGTCCATAGATAATCACCTGGCTGCCCTGTTTAGGGTCTCCCGCTCCCTCCTGAACCAGCGGGCGGGGGAGGACCCTTTGCGACAGCGGGCCGAGGAGTTAGTCAACATATGTCAGAGAAGGTCGCTCAGATTCAGGACGGCTTGAACTCCGACTGGGCAGGGTCAGATGGTGGGGAGGCATCTGGTCTTGTGGTCTGGGAAGAATTCAATCCTGTTACCCCTGAGGAAGTGGACAGGATCATGAGGAAACTAAGTGCTACCACTTGCTTGCTGGACCCGTTTCCCTCCTGGCTGGTCTATTTAGCGGGGGAAGTGACACGTGGCTGGATCCAGGCAGTGATAACTGCATCTTTGGATGAGGGGAGCTTTCCCTCCGCCTTGAAGGAGGCAGTGGTTAGGCCCCTCCTCAAGAAACCTGCCTTGGATCCGACCATTTTAGGCAACTTTCGTTGGCTGGCAACCCTTAGGGGTAGAGCCTTCCCTGTGGCTGCAGCCACTCTTTGGAATCAACTTCCCGTGGGTCTTCGGCTGGCCCCCGACCTTCATACCTTCCACAATGAGTTTAAGGCCTGGCTGTTTAAATGCCAGTTTAAATTTACTGTTTTAAATTGGTTTTAGTTTGTTTTAGTCTGTTTTAATTTGTATTTATTGGGATTGTTTCGTTTGATGTGAGCCGCCCTGAGTCTTTTGGAGAGAGGGCGGCATATAAATCCTAATAATAATAATAATAATAATAATAATAATAATAATAATAATAATAATAATAATAATAATAATAATAATAATAATAAATCTACCCTTCTGTTTGAAAGGCAAGCATTCACACATCATTTGCATTTGTATGTGCAGGCAAACTTTTCCATAAGCTTCTTCCAAGTGAACTGGATTAACTATTTCTTCCTTCTTCTCTTTCCCATCTCCTTTCTTCCTTCTTTCCTTCCTTCTTTCTTTCCTTCTTTCCTTTCTCCCTCTCTCCCTCCACAGGAAGGGATGAGGGTAGCCGTGGCTTTCCCATGCAGGGGCAGGGTCAGTCCCAGTGAAAGGGAAGCCTTGCAGGCTTCAAGGCTGGACTGGCGCAGACCAAGGAGGCAGCGGAGGCGCTGTTGCCTGACACAGCTCTGTTGGGGCTCTATGTGCTGCTCTACTACAACTTCGTGGCAGCCATGCAGGCAGAATACAATCAGCCTTAGATCTGGCCCACAGACACATGCACCCATGGAGCGGATTGGAGCCAAGATGACAGGGGCTGGCCCCTCGCTGTCTCCAGGGTGGCCTCTCAGTCCAGATCTAACCACATCGCGGGCTGGATTTAGCCCATAGGTCTTGCGTTTAACATGTCTGCCCTAGTTCTTTCTAACCTAGCTATTCGGAAGCATGCAAATGTGACTAGATAAATAGGTACCACTTCAGTGGGAAGATATCCATGACATCATGCTGGCCACAAGATCACCTAAATGTCTTTGGGAAGCACTGGCACAATAACCATTGAAATGGAAGATAAGCACTGGCCAGAATTAGTGGAATAAAAGCCAGAGGGACTCCTTTATCATTTTACCTCTTGATGTTTTTATCAGACAAGAATGCACCAAACCCAACTTTTACCACTGGTGAAAACTGTGCTTTCTCTTGTCTTTGGGAACTGTCCTTTTAATAGATGTTGTATTTTCCCCTCCCTGGCTATTCTTCTTTTTCAGAAACACAATTTCTGAACTGGAAAACTTGGTCTTCATCAATACAGATGTGGGGCGATGTCGTGCGTGGTTGAGGCTGGCTCTGAATGATGGCCTGATGGAGTGTTACCTAAAACTCTTGCTTCATGAAAAGTCTCAACTCTCTGAATATTACCATTCACCTGCTCTGCTTCTGGATACTGAGGAGGTTGAATTTCTCCTCAGTTATCTGCAGGGCTTGTCTTCTCTGGCTTTTGACCTCTCCTATAAGTCAGCAGTGTTGAACGAGTGGACCATCACACCTTTATCCTTGTCAGGCCTTTGTCCTGCCTGTGAACTGTTGGACCCTCTTGTTGGGCTGGAATCTCAAAGAAAGGAGTCACTTAGTTTTCTCTCACAATCTTCTGGCTCTCATGAAGTTGAAGCTCACCCAGCCGTCCTGCCTGTCCCTAGAAGTCAACAGGCAGATAAACTCACAGCTTCCAACTTGAGCATCAGCACAACTGGTTCCTCACAGCTCTCTTCCAGCCTTGACTCTGACATTCTTCTCCCAGCCAATTCTCCCAGCACTACCAGCCCAGCTCGGGAGAAAGAGCCCATCTCCAATGACTCTGAAGTTGACATGACAACAGCAACAGCAGACTTGGACCAGGACCTCCAAGAGTGAGTATGATAGTGAGAGCGATAGACCACATAATACCTTAACTCTGCAAAAAGTAAGGCAGACTTTTAGTGGGATTCAGCATAATACTAAAATAACAATTCCTGGATTCTTAATAATGTGGTTGCATATCAATATGGGAAATCAACCTGCATATCTTTTCTGCCTTTTTTATAAGCCTCAGATAAAGGCTTGCTCAGAAGGCTTGCTTCTCCTATCATTGATCCTGTTTCTGTAATTTTTCTTTGAGCACGCATGAGGTGCTTCCTTGGTTAAACAGTCTTTCCATTTCATTCATGACAACTGTTCTGATTTTCTTTTCAGCATTTATGTTACCTCACAGAAGCATAATCAGTAGTTCATGGGGTTTTTTATACTTAGTATGTTACTTTATCTACAAGCAAACATTGGAAGTGTTTAATGTGTTTATATGACAGTAAGAGTTTATGAATGATAGGTTTGACAGTGGCACCATTTTCAGAGCTTGAGAAAGTTGTAGTCTTGTCTGGATGATTGTCTCAGTAAATCCACAACTAAGGGGCTATTTGAACATATGGCCAATTTCCTATATATTTTGTCTGCACCTAGAAGCTTCACTTTCAAAATACTGTGTATGCTGGATAATTAACTTGTCTATTCTAATCCTTTAGATCAGGGGTGTCAACCTGGCAGCCCGCGGACCGGTTGTGTCACACTCAGGCCACACCCACCGCAGCTCCACAAGGGGGAAATGTTGTGATACATCACGTGATGTCAACATGACGCCACAGGCTTGACACACGTGCTTTAGACCAACTTAACACATAGTAGAGAATCATCAATTCTATTCATGTATTAAAACAGTTTATTGCGATGCTTGAAAGAGCAAATTAACAGTTATTGAATGTATTGAATTATATGTGACTAAACCTTAGTCATCTTTGATACCTTATCTCTGGACTCCGTGTGATACATTGAGAGGTAGAATTACTGGAGATGATCTCTCTCTTGCAAATGTTTTAAATGTGTATATTTCTTTCCAGAGTGTTAGCAGAATTTACCAGGACACAGAGAAAGTTGGAATCTGTAGGAGTTCATGAAGCACACCTTGTCTCTCAGTCTTCCCCACCAGAGTGCCCCTGCCCTGCCACCAGTTTCTGCACTTTGCACCTTCCTCAAACTGTAATGACAAAAGGTCCGGTTGACATCATGGTACCTGCAATAATGACAAATTCACAGCTTCCCAATTTACCTCAGAGTGGAGAATCTGTTCATAATACCAATGTCCAACAGACCTCTACTCTAGCCACACCAATTGTGACCAAAGAACCTGTGGATGAGACCCAAATTCATTGCAACATCAAGAGAGGATCTAAAACCTGGACCAGTGAAGTCAATGGTTATGAAGGAAGCTTTCCAGGAAGAGACCAGCTTCTTTCACCAGTCTCACCAATGGTCTGCCCTGTAAGAATTACTTGTTTTGTTGTGATATGTTTTTGCAGCTTCCGAGGCTCTTTCTGCCCACATTGCCAAAAAATGGCAATAACAGTGCCAGAAGAGTCAGCCTAGTTCTGTATTGTTTTGAAGTGGGGAATACATGGAAAACTTTAGTGTAATTCTAGAATAAGCTTAGGATGGTTTAAAAAAAATAAAGCTTAATAAAGCAAGGGGAAATCCTGGCATCTCTGGAGTGCCTTGTCTGGTGAGGTTTTTGGCTCTCCTTAAATAATAAGTTGGTCCTTGGCCATCCTTCGTATTTCTGCCATAGTTCAATAAGTTCTGGAAGGCTGTTTAGGTTGCCAGAATTTGTACCTCCGGCATGCCAAATAGACATTATTTTCAATAGCTTCCCAAAAGCATTAATTTTTTTTTTAAAAAATGATTTTTTAAAAATCTGAAGCAGCCCATTGAAAGTTGAGTGAATTGTTTATCATGGGATATTAATTCCTTGTTTGGGGTTCTGAGAACATCATCATATCTCCCTAACTTTTTTTAAAAAATGGTATTTAATGAACTATGATTAATAAACACTAACGGATAACTAAATTAACACAAATTTAAGATGAAAAAAGATATGAAAATTACAAACAAATCTATTTAAATACAAATAGAGACTTGCTGTACAGATTTAGCATACATGTAAAGCATTACCATATTTTTATTATCACTTTTTTTATAAAAATGAGAAATGGCAAATCTGTCACATTCACCAGCTAGGGGCCTCACGACGAACGAATGATGTTGATCAAGAAGTTCCTTTACAGCTCCGGAAATGCTTTTCCTGCAGCTGCTCTGAAACTTCCTGTCCTTGGCTTCATTTCCTCCTAGCTACAGTGTCTTATTCCTGGCTTTGAGCCAGTCTGTATGTCATATTTAATAGGAAATGATGTCACCGTTCCCACATCACTTTTCCCAAATATCACCCATCTATTCCACTGACATCCAGAAGAAAAACTCTGGGATATCTTCGTAAGACTGTCTAATATTGTCCCAGGCATTCACAAATGTTTGTAATAATTATTCCTGGTGATATGAAAATTAAAAAAAAACTGATTTCAGTTTTACTTAAATTTCTGCGTGCATATATATATGTTTAAAGTGTTCAAAATTAATAGAACTTTAAAAATTGAATAGTAATTTGTCACAGGCTGAATTTTTTAAAGAGAGTTATTTAAATTGAATGGCCATTTTCCTTGGTGCTTTAAATTGTAGGTTTGAGCACCATCACATCTGAGCAATATGAAAAATAAATACATTCTGTGCAGACTTCCATAATAGCAATAAGAGGAGGCTGTCCTGCGAAGGACAATATTTTCTTGTATCAGCCCAGCTGCTTGGATTCAATAAACCGAAAACCAAAAGAATACTTGTTCGGGTAATAGCACAAATGTTATCTTGCTTCTTTATTATTTCCCAACAGAAAAGAAGCTGGATCACTGAGGATGATTTTTACCTTCCTTCCCCTCCAGAGGAAACAGAAAAAAGCCTCTCCAGTTCTCCCAGCACCTCACTAGAGAGGCTTACCAGTAGCCAACCTGCCATGCCATTGAGAGTCCCAGATCCAGATGAGCTCTCTGTATCCTCAGCAGAGCTCAGCAAACCCAAACTGTCTCCTGGGAAGGAACTGAAGGGCTTTAGCGTTGTTCATCGGAGACAAATAGGTAACTTGTGTTTTGACTAAGGGAGAAAGGATGAAGTGGAATGGGAGGAGAGATTTCTATGGTGGTTAAAAGAATTTATAGTAATGGAAGCATCATCCATTTTTGCTGCTTTACAGAAATGTCATTTGTGCTAGAGAGTGGATAAAGCTTTTCCTCTCCTCACTTGTAGGACTTTCCAATCCATTTCGTGGTCTGCTGAAGTTGGGGACCCTAGAACGTCGAGGAGCTATGGGCATCTGGAAAGAGTTTTTCTGTGAGCTCTCACCCCTAGAGTTGCGGCTATTTGTAGACTATGAGAAGCGAGTATGTGTAGAAAATTGTTCTCTGCTGAGATGTCAGTCCTTAGGGCGGGCTCACAGTGATGGGCGCTTTGAGCTGGTCTTTTCCAACAAACGATTGTATCTTCGGGCTTCCTCTTGGGATGAAGCAGAGGACTGGTTGGACCGGCTGCATGAGGCCCTAAAGAAGTATAGGCTACAGCAGGATGAAGGATGGGAAACTCTAGAGTGCCCTGAGGTTGCAGAGGATTCTGAAGATTTCTTTGGAGGTGGACCACCTGATGACTTGCCTTCCTTTTCGGTGTACAGTAGAACTGGTCCAACTGAGTTGGACTGGTCGTGTGCCTTGCAACCAGAGTTAGATGCAGTCAAGGAATCTGTCCTGTACTTGGAAATTGAAAAAACATGGGTCCCTTTGGTATTCTCCTTGTCCTTAGAAGCCTTGAAATGCTTCAAAGCCAAAAATGATAAAAAGATACTGAACAACAGTTTTGGAATTGAGACCATCCAGGATATCCTGCCAGATGTGAGCCTGGGTGGACCTGCATTCTTCAAGATCATCACTTCAAAAGCAGTACTGAAGCTGAGAGCTGAGAATGCAGAGGAGGCAACTGATTGGCGAGACCTGGTCCGCCGGGTGCTCATGTCCTACCTGGAAATGGCTGAGGAGGCCCTCACACTTGGGGGCAATCTGGATGGCAATTCACAGGCAATCCTGAAGAATACTGTTAAGGAAAATGGATACTTGCTGCAGTATCTGGTTGCCATCCCCATGGAGAAAGGCCTGGACTGCCAAAGTTTCATATGTGCAGGTAGGGATGTCTGGGTGCTTGCAAAAAGATGAGGCCTTTTTTTAAATAAGTTAAAATGTATTTTCTCTTCCAATTAAACAACTGAGATTGAGGATTTTACTTCTGCATGTGTTTATTTGTAGTTAATGTGATTTTAGAATACAAATTATTGGTGGTCTTTGTTATTGCAGCATTAACACTAACATAACTCCAGATTAATCATGGGTAGTGGTAAGTCATTGAAAGATGAAAGTCTTAAACAAGTCCTTATTACTGTAAGCTTTTGTTTTACTAGATCTCTTCATTCTTCTCGTGACCAAATATTAATTTAACTAATAGAAATAATAAGAAATTCTTAAGCTGTGATGATTGAGGGGGGCAGGGTCAGTCCTGACATGTCTGATTGTTCTGTTTTTTTGTAATTGATTCATTTTGAATGCCAAAACTACACTTTGTTTTCAGGGCTGTTTGCCACAGAAGATGGTAAAGTAAAGTTTGAAAAATCGTAAAGGCGCATGCATAGATTATTGGAAGTTACTTTGTGTATCTCTAATTAACGTGAACTCATCTCTGACTCAGTGAAAAGCTGAGTCAGTGGTTATTTATTTACAGTTCAGCAGTTGTAAGTCCACAAGAAGAAAGACATAGGAAGGTCAGGCAATGTGCGACAGGCAGGTCTTATGAGCAAATGCAGTTTGTGATGTCATCTGTGGATATTGTTCTCTAGTTCATAATCTTCCCTGTTATCTTTAAGTAGACCATAGATTAATCTACTTGGTGACTTGATTGCACTTTTCTCTGTTTGTTTGACTGAATGAATGACTGAATAACACATTTGGCTTTTAGTTTTTCATTACTTACATTGGAGTACTCCTGTATCTGTAATTATTTAACAAATATCCAGTTTCGATAACTGGGAAATGTCCAAGAATCCTTCAGTATAGAGCTCAGTCTAGAGGCGAGATAATGCCCATGAGCCTCTTACAATGAAGTGCAGGAATTTCTATTAACCAGAAAATATTAGGATCCATTTTATTCCTAAAATAATTTTGTGAACAAGATAAAAATTAAGAGTTATACCTTTAGTAGTAAATCTGATAATAAAACTAAATAATGGACAAGAGGCTACATTTTTATGAAAGGTCAGGCCAAATTTCCTGATTTCTGAAGCGATATATCTTTCTTTTCAGTCACAGTAAAATACATTATTATATTTCTAGCCACTAAAATGAGAACAACACATAGTTCTGTTGCAAAGATAGTTTTGGCCTTAGGCCTTCTTTCTGCTAAAAATAAAAAAGTAACAAAAAGTAAAAATATTACATTATATATTATATATTATATAATGTAATATATAATTTTACATTATATATGATCTCCAGTAATATTACACTACTAACTAGAGCATACAAAACATTTGCTACACCAGTTCTCGAATACAGGCTCATCTGTCTGGAACCCGCACTGCATATGGGACATTAATACAATTGAGCACACCCAGAAATATTTCACAAGAAGAGTCCTCCACGCCTCTGCTCACAACAAAATACCTTATGCCACCAGACTTGAAATTCTGGGTTTAGAAAATTTAGAACTATGCCACCTTCGGTATGACCTAAGCATAGCTCATAAAATCTTCTGCTACAATGTCCTACCTGTCAATGACTACTTCGGCTTCAACCACAATACACAAGCAAACAATAGATACAAACCTAAAGTGAACCGTCCAGACTCGATTGCAGAAAATATGACTTCAGTAACAGAGTTGTTAATGCCTGGAATGCACTACCAGACTCTTTGGTCTCATCCCAAAACCCCCAAAACTTTAACCTAAGACTGTCTACTGTTGATCTCACCCCCTTTCTAAGAGTTCTGTAAGGGGCGTGCATAAGAGCACCAGCGTGCCTACTGTCCCTGTCCTAATGTTCCCTTTAATTGTATTCATTTTATGTATTCAATTCATGCTTATTCTTATACTTATATTATTATAATATATAATAAGTATCTAATATATACTTACATTAGATAATATATATATTATCTAATATGCACTTGACAAGATAAAATAAATAAAATGAAATGAAATGGAAGGTTCTTGCTTGGTTTATATTGAGCAGTAGATAAAAATATATGGTTGTGTAATAAAGATAGGAGGTCTGTGTGTGAGTATGTGTGTATACATATTACGCACACAGGCACATCCATACTTGAGAAACACAGATCTAGAGATCAAGGCTGAACAATAGCTGAGTCTTGGTTCAACCCTAGTATCTTCCTCTTAATATAGGCAGTGGCCTAGTCAGCAAATGAATTACGGGAATTGAAAACTGACTTTTCTGGAGACAGCACCTGGGGAATAGGCTGTCTAAATACAGAAGCCAAGAGTCAGATTCTGGCAATTTAAGATGATCTTAATTTTGTCTCTCCTTTCCAGGCTGCTCCAGGCAGATTGGTTTGTTCTTTATGAAGCCTAAGCTGTGTTCATTCACTGGCCTCTATTACTGTGACAATTGCCACCAAGATGAAGAGTCTGTGATACCTTCACGTCTAATTCATAACTGGGATCTTTCCAGATATCCGGTATGCCCTGTTATGGTGGGAGGGGGGCATAAAGTATATAAGCTCTGTTATGTGAAATTGTCTCTCATGTCTCTTTTAAATCCCACCTGCACAACTATAGTCACAAAATGACCGTAGTTTTCATTATGAAAGAGAAAAGCTTGAGAGTACCTGTAAGGATCTCCTTCCTTTGGGCCCTATCTGCATTGCAAGTGAGTGCAAATAAGTGCAGGTTTTAAAAAGCAGACTAGCAAAATGTGACCTCCCTCCCTCCCTCTGAGTGTTTCTCATCCTCAGCAAGTGGATTCCCCAGTGCTGGCTGGGAAATTTTAGGAACCAAAGTCCACACACTTTAAACTTGTTAAGGTTGAGAAACAATTTGATTTATATGCCGTCTTTCACATGGAGCCATATCTGTGGGCACGCAAGCATTGGTCTAACTCAACTCCAACATGCGTGCGTGTGCCAGCCAGCTGATTTTGGGCCTTCTAGGTCCACTGGAAGTCGGGAAATGGGCCTCCAGAGGACTTCCGGAGTGGTGGGGGAGGCGGTTTTCACCCTTTCCAGGCTCCAAGAAAGCTGCTGGAGCCTGGGGAGGGTGAAAAATGGGCCTTCTGGACTGACTGGAAGTTGGGAAATGGGCCATTTCCGGCCTCCAGAGGGCCTCGGGTTGGTTGTGGGGGCGGCAGTTTTCATTCTCTCCAGGCACCAAGAAAGCCTCTGGAGCCTGGGGAGCGCAAAAAAACAGGCCTACCAGGTCCACCAGCAACCTTTTTGCCAAAAGCAGTGTGCCAAAAGCAGGGGGAGCATGGGCAGGACATGGGGGGCATTGAATTATGGGTATGGGCACACATGCGAGTGACACCCCCCCCCCCATGCTCCCCCGCTTTTGGCAGGCAATGGCAAAAAGGTTAGCCATCACTGTTATAAACTGTCTGGAATAGCCCCACAGCGACATGAGAAGCAAATTAATTAATTTAATTAATTAATTAAACAAACAAACAAACAAACAAACCTTCAGTTTAAATTATAAGAAGGTACTCACTGGAATGTGAGCCAATGATTTTTTCTTTATGAATTATAATATTGTTTTGCATTTCCTAGATGTCATTCAGGGGCTTTTACAGAACATTCTCATCATGTTGTCTTTGTCAGATTTGTTGCCAGGCTCTGAAATTCCTAGCCAAAATTCAAAATCAACCCTTGATTGACCTGAAGCTGGTGAATGAAACCCTCTATGACCATGTAAAGCAAATGAAACAGATCTATCAGAATCGCAAGCAACTGAAGCTACTGGGTGATTACCTTGTCCTTTGTCGCAGTGATGCCTTGAAAGAGATCAGTAAGAGGTGAGCCAGAGGCATAAAAAGGCCTTCTCCAAATCAGATATTAATTCCAATTCAGATATTAATCTGAATTGACTCCAGCTTTCCGACACAAGAATAAGTAAGCATTCTGCTTCCAAATGAGGCTGGCTATTCAGTCAGAGATTGTATGTGGATCTGGATGCTCACCACCACTTGCAGATGCCTTTTGCACCATTTTCGTTCATCAGATAGACACAGCTTCCTCCACAGAAGTTATTTTATGTACACATTGCCAAGCTTATTGCCATCCCCATCCCACATGGTTACTCAGCAAGAGCAGTGGAATACTTCTGTTTCAGTGTTGACTGTTTTGGACATAACAGAATTTTAGTTTTTAGCTATCTCTTTCTCTCTCTTTCTCTTTGAAAAGTGGTCTGGTCCCAAATGGATTCCAGAAGCATTGCAAGAGAGAGAGAGAGAAAAAAGAAGAGCAATATTGTTTCCATCTCTTCAAGTCAGGAGGATAGGGACTTGTATTGGATGACACAAAAGACTTCTGGGGGTGTTGTTGGATTTGGTTTGCTAATCCCAAATTGGTGTAATTTGATATGTATACAGTGTGCATTCTCATTGTAGAAAAAATGTTGCTAGAAAATTAAAAGAAAAAATCCCAATGTATCAGTATCCAGTTTGGCGCTGAGTATCATCAGTGTGTTTCTTGTGATTTCTGAAAAATGGAGAGAAACCAGCACAGGGATAGAGCAGCAGTATATTTCTGAAATCAAGAAATTTGGGTCAAGTATCGTGTGATACAATAGCTTGATGAAGGTAAGGGTTGGGAATAGAGGCACCCAGTAAAATAAGAATGAATGAAAAAGCCTAAGAGACCAGCTTGTGCGCAGAAACAGAGCATGAGAAATGAAGCAAGAGTTCTTGTCTCATCAGGGTTTTATTTTATGTTGTATAAAACTTCTGGGATGCAGTGGAGAACAAATTTTAATACACTAATGATGTTGTTCTTTGAAGGCTTGACCATCGGCACTATCTCCTGGAGTGTCCCCATAAATACAGTGTGGCTGACCTGAGGCAGGTAGGAGATCCAGAAAAAAGAAATGTTTCAATCTAAAAGCAAGTGGAAATTCAGTTCAAGAAAATATTACCCAGTTCTTCACCCCAAAATCACAGCCTAGGAACCTTCAAATTAGTACATACAAATTATTTGATGCACTATGAGATGTTTTATCACTCAGTGCAGAGCAGGAAGCTTTTGAGAGCTGGTCTGTGCATGCAAAATAACTTTGTCCTATCTGAAGAGTTTAGCAAATAGACAGCTAAGCTCTCCAGGAATTCTCTGGCCAATTTGCTTCTGTTCACATTTTTTTTTCCTAGTCCTGTATATTGCAATTTTTTTGCTAATTGCATTGGATATGCATGAAACAAACATAATGTTAAAAAATTACGATATTTATGTAGTTACTTCCAAGCACATCTAAATTACATTAAAGTAACCAAAATATCCTTACAATCCCCAAGGCATATTACAACTTTTGAACATCCCTAATGTTTGGAAATTGAAAGCTGAAAAAATTGACACACCCTAATTTCTGCATTAACTGCTGCTGAAATGGTTTTAAACATAAGTATGTACAAAAAGGAAAATCTAAGTTGTTTCAATTTTAGAACAAATTGCTGTGTTCTGGAAGTTCTGCCAACCATTTTGGATCAGCTTCAGTTTAGCAAAAACAAAACCCAGAATATTTTTTAGTTCTTTGGAGGGTTTAAGGAATCCCTGCAGATTTTATTCCACTAGTTGATGCTGACTATAGGGGGCACTGCTCATTTCTGTTTCTAGCCATTGAACCAGCACTGTCCGAAGACATTTCCACAGTGATGTGGCTAGCATGACATCACAGAGCACTGTTACCTTTCCACCAAATTTGTACTTATTGATCTACTTATATAATGACTTGGCGGGCATTACAGAGACCTGGTTGGGCCAAGAAGGGGGAGTCCCCCTCATAGACATGTGCCCACCAGGTTTCTGCCAAGGGCTCAGAGTAGGGGTGGAGGGGTGGCGGTTATTATAAAGGAGAGTCTTGATCCTAGGGAAGCCACTGTTCCTCAGATAGCCGGATGTGAGTCCCTCCTCATGAAGTGGGGCCATGGGTTACAGATGGGCCTACTGATTGCGTACCTGGCTCCCCGCCACATAGCAGCAGCCCTGCCTCAATGTAATAGCCGGGGTGGCGGTTGAGACTCCTAGGGTTCTTGCATGGGAGATTTCAGTTTGCGGTGAAACATCCGAGGTAGCTTGGGAGTTCATGGCTTCCATGATGGCCATGGACCTGACCCAGTTAGTTCATGGCCCTACTCACACAGGGGGACACACTCTGGACTTGATTTTTGTAACTGACCGGTGGTTTAATGGCACCAGCCAGCACCCTCCCACAGGGTGGGCCTCCTCAGGGTGCCATCACTAAAGCAAAGTTGACTAGTGGTTCCCAGAGAAAGGGGCACCTACCCTTTGGAACAGGTTACCCCCAGGGATATGAATGATCCCAGATCTTTGGACTTTCCGTTGTGCACTTAAGACCTTTCTCTTTCACCAAGCTGGGCTGGCATAAATCTCTTCTAAATCCCTTCTAATTGTTCTAAATCTTTATGCTGAAGATTCTTAATTGATGAGCCAAATTGGCTTAATCACCTTATATTCACATTTATATGTATGTTATTTTAACTGTTCAGGCAAGGTTGGGAGCTCATACCGTTACGTGGCACTCGTGTCTGGAACATGGGTTGTCAGCTTCCCTGCTCAGCGTCTTAAGCACTGAGTCACTGTACTATCCCCAAACCATTTATGGGGTTTGGATGAAAAAAAATCTGAAAGGATGCCTGTTTCTTTTACAGGGCAAAAAGAGTACATTCACTCTTTTTTTCTTCCTTAATTTGCTGTATAGTATGTCACATACCGTCAATCCTTCTTACCTTTCCAGCATCTTCCCTTGCCTGCCTTCCCTGCTGCTGCTGCTGCCAATGTTCAAGCTCAGCATGCCCCACTAATCTACCCATTCCAAGTCTAGGACAATTCGCCACAGCCATGTCAGTGCAGCCAACTCGCTACAAGACAACTTGCTGTGGGACAATTCGAAGTGGGATAACTCAACTCCTTGCTTCTACCAGGCAAGTCTTCCTGGGTTTTTTTGCATGGAAAAGACGCTTGGAGAATTTGATCCTCCTTTTCATGGAAGACCCCAGCCCCGTGGGCATTGTGCCTCTGGAGAGAAGTATCAAGATCCTGAGGCTATCCCAACCTTTGAATCCCCTCCCCAAGCCCTACCATATCATCCCGAAAGCCCTGGCCATGCTGAAGCTGTGGAAAATGCCGAACCTCCTTTTCTTCCACTGTGAGTCAGGTCAATCCCTGGATCCAGAGGTACCCCATCTTCCCCCACTGCAGTCTGGCTCAGAGAGGCGGTGCCAGAGCCGATAAGTCACTGCCACTGTCTAGATGGGCAAATTAATGAAGAATTGTGCCCTGCCCAAGCGCTCCCCAGGGATTGCGCTTTGTCTACCTGGCTCTGCTGCCTTCATTCCCTGCCTACACTGGATCTCCCTTCCCCAGAGCCTCTGGAACTCCTGGCTACAGGAAGAAAAGGAGACCAGGAGGGGATGGATCTGAGGCCCCCAAGTCCAACCCAGTCCATCAGGACACCACTTGCCTAGGTGAAAAGACGCTGCTCTGCCAATCCTGTTTGAGGTAATTAGGGGGATGAACTGAGGAAATCCATCTGGCGCTAGCAGGGAGTGAGGACAGCACAGCCATTTGAGAGGTGTGTGTGTGAAGCGCAATTTCTGGGGAGCCCTCACCAGAGGGCTCAATGCTTCATTAATTTGCCTGTCTAGACAGTGACAGCAGCAGCACTTTATCATCTCTGGCATCACCTCTCTGAACCAGATCACAATGGAGAAAGATGAGGGTCCCCCTGGATCCAACAACTGACCTGTCTCCAGCAAAGGGAAAAAAAATGTTTGGTCCTTTCCTACAGCCTCAACATAACCAGGGCTCACGGGTGATCTAATACGGCATGGGCAAGGATTCCAAAGCAGAGATAGCTCTTCAACAACCCCTCCCCAGGGGCACAATGCCCATGGGGCTGGGGACTTCCATGAAAAGGAGGACCAAATTCCTTAGGCTTCTTTCCCATGCAATGAAACCAGGAAGGCTTGCTAGGTAGCAGCAAGGCATTGAGTTACCCTGTGTGAAATTGTCCCAAGGTGAGTTTCCTCTGTGACTTGTCCCACAGCAACTTTGCTGTGGCAACTTGGCCACAGTGGGTTGTACTATTCCGACCCACTCCTAATATCCTCCTCCGTGATCCTTCATGTGCTTTTCCTTACCTCCGTCATCTTGGCTATCATTGCTAATGTAACTTATTTCTGCATCTGTTTCTTATTCTACCATGGCATATCTTGCCACCCTGTCCCCAATCTTCTCAACATCATCCCTGCCCTGCTAGCAATCAGCTGCTGCCTGTGTCCATTCCATATTCCTTACCTAACCTCCTCTGAACTACTTCTACCTGGACATGACCATATATATTACAAAGTTTAAATTCATGCATGAAGAAAAACATATGAAACACAACGTATTCTGATTTTGACACGGACCAGCCAAAACCAGCTGTTTCATGCCTTTCAAGTGTTTTAACTCATAAGGCCATTTTTTGCTGAACAATATGTGTTCCATATTTTGAGAGTTCCTGTGAAGGCAGAAATAGAAATGATTTCCCTGCTCCCCACCAACTGCTCATGGCCCTTCTCTCTTCTTAGATAGCAGACGGTATATTTGAAACTTTCCTTCAGTCGCTGATCCAATTTGCTTCCCACCATGTGTACAGCTGTGATCTTTGTACTCAGAGGGGCTTCATCTGCCAAATATGCAACAAGAATGATATCATCTTTCCCTTTGAATTTGATACAACCAGCAGGTAAGTGTTATACATGTGCCTTCCTCTAAAACTGAATACACGTTTTAAGAAAACTAAAATAGAATTGCATTCTCCGGTATATATTGACCATATCTTGGAGCTCGCTATGTTAGCACATCGGGAGGTGATTTTCGACTCTACATAGTACAGGACTGAGTTATTTGAATTGCCGCTTAGGACAGCTACCCATTACATCCCTAAAGACAGCTGTGTCCTACTTGCTCTAATATGGTAAGCAGACTTTGGATCCCCTCTTTGAAGTAATGCCATCTGATAGGACCTAGATTGCATGCCTTCTCAATAGCAGTGCCTTGGGATCATCTTACCACCACCACCATACACACAGACACAATGCTAAATTGACCCAAATCCTGCTGGCCTTTAGAAAAATTTTAAAAACATAGTCATTTGCCCATTGGGGCAATGTGTGTAAGTTCCCGCTAGAAGAGGGTACAAATGTTAGCCAAGTTGCCTATTATCTATTATTGCTATTCATCGTAGTTTTATTTTGGTTCTTTTTTCTTTTTTTTAAATAAGCTGATCAAAATAGCATTGTCCAGGTGGGGCGGCCATATATATTTGCAAATACCGTGTTTTTCTGCATACCTTTTTTGGTAAGGAAAAGAAGAAAAAAAAATCTCCCTCTGCCTCCCAGCAATTTTGCCTGGTTCCAGCAAACAGCAAACAACCTGCTTTACTTTCATTTTCGTTTTCAGCATAGCTTGATTAGCGCAATGAAAAAAAATCTGCTCCAGCAATTTACCTCTTTGCAGCAAGCCACAGAACTCTGTGCAAAACAGCTGAGAGCAAATCAGCTGAGAGTCAGGAGACTAAGCCAATCAGCTTGTGCTAATTAGGCTGTGCTGAAGCTGAAATGAACTGTTTTTTTCTTGCTGTTTGCTTGCAAGGAGGTAACTGCTGTGAGGCAGAAGCCAAAGGGAGTGAGCCAGTGGGTGGGCAGGCCTATATTAGGTGTATAAGATGCATCTAAATTTGACAGATTACTGAGAGGATACAAAAAAATTAAAAGAATTTCTGTAGCCCACCATGTTTTTTCCAGATTTGTAGGACATCCTTCCCCAGCTTGGCATGTTTTTAGCCCACTAGATGCAGTAACAAAGCACATCCAGAGAGTCTCCAGTTTGGGGAAGGCAATCAGAAGAAGGCTGATTCACCTTCCATGAGGCATCAAAATCCTGAAAAGATTTCATTCACCAGATCCATCTTTGAGTAGCCTTTAGATATAATTGTTCATCCCCCACAACTACAATACTGCAATGACACACATGCCGAGCTTCCCTTTTGGCGAAGTCTTAGAGCAGGAAGAGTGTCTCTAAGCTCAGACAAACTTACTTCCTGCTTCCTGAGCCAGACACCTGTGAAATAGGATGTTCTTGGAAGCCTCTTTATGGAAACTTTGGAGAGCGTTTTTGATTCTGGTAGCAGCACAGCAATAAGACGCACCTTAGTTTTTGCGGAGGAAAATTGGGGGAGGGGAGGGGAAATTCTGCTTCTGCCTACCAGGTATTTAGCTGGTTAGCATCCTTAGCCTGGTCAGCTTCAGTACATTAGTTTGCTGATTGCGAGCGTGCGCGCTCTCTCGCTACTCTCGCACACACCTCTTTGGGGTTAATAAGCAATTTAAAAAGCACAGCTGATTGTCAGAGAGAGTTTGCTCCGCTTGTACGGCTGATATGCAGCTGTTCCAGGTTGCCATTTTGGGCTATGTGCCACACCTTTTCAAAACTCTCAAACAGAGCGTTTGGGAGGCTGAAAACGTGAGGCGCAGAGCCCAAAAATGCAAACCATTCTTTGTGGCAATCTCTGCAGCTAGGAAGAGGATGCAAGGGTGGGCGGCAGGTGAGCGAGGCTATATTTGGAGTATGACGCATCCAAATTTTCAGCCTCTTTGGGGAGGGGGGAGGGAAGTGTATCTTATACTATAAAAAATATGGTAATTTTCTCATGCATGACTCCTCAGCCAGAGGCACATCCACACTTAGTGGCCAGCAAAGTTAACCAAAAGGTATGCATCATTTGAGGGACCCTTCTGGAATTATAGGCAGTGATGATCTGTTATTTTAATAAACACAGCTTAGACAGGAAGTAATCTCAAAATCCTTTCTTAGCTTTCAGGCAGAAAAAGAGTTCCCAGAGGCAAAAAAGTAAAGTGGTGTGTAAGCCTAAATGTGAAGAAAGAGACAGTTATATAATTATCTTTTATCCCTCTACGTGTTAAATAGCTTTAAAGTTGCCTTATAGCTAGTAAAATTACTGTATTTTACTGCGTATAAGACTACTTTCTAACACACAAAAATCTTCTCAAAAGTTGGGGGTCGTCTTATACGCCGGGTGTTGTTCTCCTGTAACCAGGCAAACCAGCCCGAAAGGCTCTGACGAACCTTAATGGCTCTGAGGAACCAAGCTGAATTGCCTGATGAGTTGCCGCTAATCAGCTGTTACATGCCAGAGCCATGTAAAAGAAAATGTTTTTCCTTTTACACGGCGCTGGCGATCCCAGCTGAGTTGCCTGATTAGCAGGCAACTCAGCTGGGATCACCAGAGCTTGGATGGCCAGCGCCGTGTAAAAGGAAAAAACTTTCCTTTTACATGGCGCTGGTGATCCCAGCTGCTAATTTTTGCCTGCTAATTGGTAGCAAAAATCCCCACCATCCAGCTTGCTTACCTTAGCTGCTAGCCGCAACGCTTGCCTTGCTTCACTTGCCTGCAATCCATTGCATCAGCAAGCAACTGAATCTCCCTGCCTGCAATCAAGAAGGCAGGGAGTTGTGGACTTCAACTCCCAGAATTACTCAGCCAGCAAAGCAAAGGTGGCTGAGGAATTCTGGGAGTTGAAGTCTACAAGTCTTAAAGTTGCCAAGGTTGGAGACCCCTGTTCTATTGGGTAAGGTTTTTTCCCCTTTGGGAGCTTTAAAAAAATAGTTAATTGGGGTTTTTTTTAGTGGTTCTTTTTTAGACCTAGCCATTTAAAGGCTAGGTCTAAGTTTTAGACTAGGAAGTTTTAAATTTAGCTTTCATATAAAAATGAAAATAAAAATGAAAATAATAAAAATAAAAATAAATAAAAATAATAAAAATAAAAATAAATAAAAATAAAATAATATTTGTGCAGCTTTCTGAGATTTAGTGTGTTTCTGTAGTGTTTCACTCTAACTACACAAATGCACAAAATCTCACAAAGCTGTATGTGGAATTTTGTGTGTGTAAAGTGTGAAAGTTGGGTTTTTGGGCTTTTTGTGGCTGTGTGAGGTTCCTGCTTGTTGCAGGGGCCATTTTGGGTCTACCACAGTTGCTTTTACATTGTGGGTGAGCCAGTTGATGTTTTTTAATTTTTATTTGGTGTGCGTTGGAAGAGAGGTCGTCTTATACAGCAAGTATAGCCCAAACCCTATATTTTTACAGGAAAAGTCGGGGATCATCTTATACGCCCAGTCATCTTATACACCGGAAAATACGTACTTAACCATCTAACAGAGTATTTTTCAAATGTGCCAACTTTAAAGTATATGTACTTCAACTTCCAGCATATTTGTCTGGAAAATTCTAGAAGTTGATGTCCACACATCATAAAGTTGCCAAGTTTGTAAAACACTGACCTAATGTAACCCAGGAGGGTGCATACTCTCTAAACTAACCAAAATTAAATTTCATCACATTTTATTTCATAGCTAATGTAATTGAAATGTATTTTAAGTAATGTGCTGAATTTCTAGGTTACATATTCCCCATAAGTGCTATTAAAAATGCAATTTTTACAGCTCTAGACTCTGCTTTTCCCCTATCAGCTGCTGTCCGGGGCTTCCTTCTATATCTGCTCCCTCATTCCTTTAAACTTGATAATGATTGCAACAGAAACTGGAACCAGTATGTGCAACATACTGTTGTATGTAAGGTTATCTTTTCTCTCCCGAGAAATGATATCTGAGTACCAAGGGAGAAAAACATAGTTTTTTTCAACCTTTTTTTCTTACACAATTGGAATCTCTGAGTGGAAAGTTGTTTCAAGAGTTCAGTTGAGGAAGTCTGGCAGCAGGGATACAGCAACTTTATTTGTGATTCCAGTTTCATGCTTGAGATGTAAAGTATTATAAGAGGGAGGCTGGCTTTTGGAGCCATTAATACAGAAAGAGAATATCTAATATCTTCTAATCGATTGTACTACAATTCCAACTTGGCTGTTGAGCTCTAATGTGACCTTCTCAAGAACCTGTGACCTGTTCACAGATGATGAGTTGCTTCTAGAATTGATATACTGCTTCTTCCTTGCAGGTGTGGTGAGTGCAAGACTGTCTTCCACAATAGTTGTCAGGCAAATGTCAGTTTCTGCCCTCGTTGTGTCCGTCGGCAGAAATATCACCAGCAATTGCAAGAATCCCTTTGGAAATGATCTCAACTGTGCCAGTCCTTTGGATAAGATTTTGGAATTGGATCAGATTCTGGAATTCTCCAGAAGGCAATTGGAAAACAGAAGCTTAGGAGCAGTGGAAAAATACTGCCGGCTGCACACCTTCTGTCTGGATTATAGTCCTAACAACCACTTTGCCATCAGCTCTGGAAAAGGAACCCACAGAGATACTTCCTTGCATTCACCCATTATTGCCATTAATCTTCATTTGTTCCTTCCTTCCCAAGCAAATTCATCCTTATCCTGACATTTGATGAATACTGAATATTAAAGGCATACGTAGCAAGAACTCCTAAGAAGACTGATTTTAGTGGTTATCTCTTGATTTAAATTGCTGGAGAAAGGGAATGTTATTTTACTTTTAACAAATGCACTTTCCAGCAGATTTCTTGTGCCTTCTACACTTTACAGACTGCTCTTAAAATGTCTTGTGTCAAAATAGCTGCTGAATTCTTTAGAAAGGTGTGCCATCCTTGGTATCCTCCTCAAGCAAAGTGACCTTCTTATAAATAAGCTATTATTATTCTCCTTTTTAAAAAAAAATGCTCAGTCAGCATATTTCAAACTTGATTTTAATATTTTCTTTTATTCTCCTATGCAGATGATTAACTTTATTGAATAAATAACAGATCTCTTTTACGAATCTATTACTTCTGTGCAACACTTATTTATTTTATTTATTTATTTATTTATTAAATTTCTATACCGCCCTTCTCCTGGCGGACCCAGGGCGGTGAACAGCCAATTAAAAAACAAGTACATAAACTTTAAAAACATACTAAAACCAATATACATTAGGCTGAAGTATAAAACCGACTAAAAACTCTAAAAAGTTAAAATTTAAAAATGTTTAAAAATATTTAAAAATGGAAGGGATCAGGCAAGTCCGGCGAGTTGAAAAAGATGCGTCTTCAGGGCCCGACGAAAAGTCCGGAGGTCAGCAATTGTTCTCAGTTCTGGAGGAAGATCGTTCCAGAGGGTGGGTGCTACCACAGAGAACGCTCTTCCCCTGGGGGTCGCCAGCCGGCATTGTCTGGCTGAGGGCACCCTGAGGAGGCCCTCTCTGTGGGAGCGAACCGGTCGGTGGGAGGCAATTGGTGGCAGAAGGCGGTCCCGTAAGTACCCTGGTCCTAAGCCATGGAGCGCTTTAAAGGTGATTACCAACACCTTGAAACGCACCCGGAAGTCAACTGGCAACCAATGCAGCTCACGCAGGAGAGGTGTCACATGGGAGCGCCCTGTCGCTCCCATAATCCCCCGCGCGGCCGCATTCTGCACCAGCTGAAGCCTCCGGGTGCATCCCAAGGGGAGCCCCATGTAGAGAGCATTACAGTAGTCCAAGCGAGACGTGACGAGCGCCTGAGTGACTGTGCATAGGGAGTCCCGATCTAGAAAGGGCCACAACTGGCGTATCAGGCGAACCTGATAGAAAGCCCCCCTGGCCACGGCCGTCGTATGATCCTCTAAAGACAGCCGTGGGTCCAGGAGGACGCCCAAGTTGTGCACCCTTTCCGTGGGGGCCAATGATTCGCCCCCAATAACCAACGATGGAGTCAGTTGGCTATATCAGGACGCCGGCAGCCACAGCCACTCAGTCTTGGAGGGGTTGAGTGGAAGCCTGTTTCTCCCCATCCAGACCCGCACAGCTTCAAGGCACTGGGACATCACTTCCACGGCATCGTTGGGGTGGTCTGGGGTGGAAATGTACAGCTGAGTGTCATCAGCGTACTGATGGAATTCCACCCCAAAACCACAGATGATCTCACCCAGCGGCTTTACATAAATGTTGAACAGAAGGGGCGAGAGGACCGATCCTTGTGGCACCCCACACACTAGGCGCCTCGGGGTCGACCGCTGCCCCCTGTCAACACAGATTGCGACCGGTCGGAGAGGTAGGAGGAGAACCACCGCAGGACAGTGCCCCCCACCCCCAATCCCTCCAACCGGCGCAACATGATACCATGGTCGATGGTATCAAAAGCCGCTGAGAGTTCTAACAGCACCAGGATAGAGGAGTACCCCCTACCCTGGGCCCTCCAGAGATCATCCACCAATGCGACCAATGCCGTTTCGGTGCTGTAACCAGACCTGAAGCCGGACTGGAGCGGGTCTAAACTTATTTGCAAAGTAACTATAGGCTTCTTGTGGGTTTATGTTCACCCAGAGATCAATAATATCCTGTATTAGGAATGTGTGCCACAGACAATCCTAATAAGACTAAAGAGAAAAGGTTGAAACCTAGATTCTGGAAGAAACTGGATTCATTCATTCATTCAATTTGTACAACTGCCCTACTCAATAAATGACTCTTGGCAGTGAACAAATTTAAAATACTTCAAATACTCACAATTACAGCAATACAAAAATTAAAATACATAGCAGTTGAGAAATATATCCTATTAGCTCAACAGGCTATGTAGCCTGTTATTAACATTCAGCTGTCTGCAATTATTGCAAGTTGGAGGCTCAAGGTTGACTCAGCCTTCCATCCTTTCTAAGGTAGGTAAATTGAGGACCCAGTTTGTGGGGACAATAAGCTGACTTTGTATAAAAAATATACAAAAGTATGAAGGCTATTGCTTAACACATTGTAAGCCGCCCTGAGTCTCCGGAGAAGGGCAGCATATAAATCTAATTTTTTTAAAAAATCACTAGCACAAGCAAAAAAACAGGTCCCTGCACATGCTTATCTCCAGGCAGATGATGATATTACAGCCAGAATAGGAAGGATTTGCCTTTCTTAGAGAGTATTTTGGTAAAAAGATTGGTCTAAGGTTTTTACAGAAATAGGACACATATTTTGCCTCTTAAAATCTGTAAAACTGGAAGAGCCTGAAATACTGACCATGTCCATTCCAAGGGTTCTCTAAATCCAATAAAAGTTCAAAAGCAAACTGGTTAAGTAAAAATGAAGATTCACAATGATGTTTTGTTCTGGGTGAAGAATGGAGGTGAGACCAGAGTTATCTGTGTAGGGTGTAACCCAGGGGCATCGATAAGGTTGCTGAGGAACTCTAACTGTGGAACAGCGATCTTAAACTTAAGCATGAGGCCAACTTCCTGGAAACGGTCGAGGAAGTTTGGCATTGTTGGCCGCTGACACTAGAACATCATCAAAATAGGGGATGACACCTCGGGTGCCCTGCAGGAGATGCTCCATCAGGCTCTGGAAAAGTCCCGGTGCCATGCTCATCCCAAATTGTAGCCAGCGAAATCTAAAAGCTCCTCGATGTGTTACAATCGCCTTCTGCTGTGGCATCATTGACTGGTAGCTGTTGATAGGTTTGGACAATGTCCAGTTTAGTGAAGACCTTACCCTCACCCAAAGAGTGCAGTAGATGTTGGACCACAGGCACCAGGTATGCATTTTGCTGTAGTGCTTTATTTAATGTATAGTTATAGTCTGCAAATGCAGACGGAACCATCCAGCTTCACAGGGGTCACAATTGTAATCCAATTGAAGGCTATTGCTTAACGAATTGTAAGCTATCCTGAGTCTCCGGAGAAGGGCAGCATATAAATCTAATTTTAAAAAAAACATTTTGAGTCTCCCATTTTACATGGTCGATAGGTTCCAGGATTCCTTGGCTGATGAGCTTGTCAAGTTGCTCATCAACCTTTGCATGCAAAGCAAATGGTACTCTTTGCGAATTCATTCAGATCGGTGCAACCTGGGGGGTCAAGGTTAAATGAGATGGGTGTGCCTGTATATCTGTCCAGTCCCAAAATGGAAAACCAGTCCAATCCTAGGCGACTTGGTAGGAAGCCATCCACTGCGAGCAGTCACAGTGGGCTTGAAAAGTCCCTAAAAGATACTCTAAAAGTTCCAGGGCCAACGACAGGGATGCTGTTCCCCTGATAATCTCAGAGATGAATTTGATGGAAGTCCAAATGTTTTTTGAGATTTTAGGCACCAATCTCCTTAATGTACCCCAAGATGCAATGGTCATTGACCACCCCATATCCACCTCCATAGGGGACCCCTCAATCAGGACAGTGACATGGACCTTCTTGCAGGAGGAGAGGCTAGCTTGGACTATGACAATTTCTGCCTTACAGGTGCCTCTGGAAATGGTGAAACAGTCCTCTCCATATCTCTTTTGTTTTTTCTGCATTCTCTTAGGTCAATTTTCTGGGCTTGCAGTGGTAGCTGTCAGTTGGTTTACACAGCAGACCCTAGGCAAATGTCCTTTCTTTTCATATCTTTGACAGATGGCATTCTTGAACTTTCATGCTCTTTGCATGTGATTGCCATCACAACCAACACATGCTGGTTGCCTCTTTCCTGTGGCCACATTCCTCCCCTTGGAGTATTTGAGGCAATGAACGTCATTGTCCTCATCAGCTGATTCATCGTAGCTAGCATCTTCGTGGTGCACAGTAACTGGTTTCCACGATGCTAGTAGGCTGAGTGATTTTTGAATCTCAACCATTGACTGATTGGACATCTCGGTTGTTTGTGCCTTGTCGAGTGCCATCTGCAGGGTGAGGTCTGTTTTTGCAAGGAGACGCCGCTGTAGCTTGGCATTTCTGACACCACAGACCACTCTGTCCAAAAGAGCATCACCTAGGTCCCAGAACTCACAATACAGGGCTGCCTTCCAAAGGGCAGCAACATACTTGTTGACTTATGGTCATGGGGGATTTCAATCTGCCATCCGTGGGGTGAGGCATCTGAAGTGGCTCGGGAGTTCATGGCTTCCATGACGCCTATGGACTTGACCCAGCTAATTCATGGCCCTACACACGTGGGGGGAAACATGCTGGACTTGGTTTTTGTCTCTGGACAGTGGCTGAGTGATCTTGAGATAGGGGATATAGTCATCGGGCCCTTGTCATGGTCGGATCACTCTCTCCTTCGCCTTGACCTTCTAACTGCTGCACCCCGCCACAGGGAGGCGGGACCGATAAGATGGTACCGCCCCAGGCACCTGATGGAACCTGATAGGTTCCAGATGGAGCTTGGGCCAATCCCTGAGGTTCTGGCTCACGCCTCGACTGGAGACCTAGTGGCCGCCTGGGATAGGGTGGCCGCTGGAGCTCTGGAGTCGTGCCTTTCTGGCCTCTGACCGTGGCCGATCTCACCTAGCTCCTTGGTTCACCAAGGAGCTAAGGGAGATGAAGCGCCGGAAAAGATGCCTAGAGAGTAGTTGGGGGGCCAGTCTTTCTGAATCTGACTGGACATTGGTAAGATCTCACATTAAGAATTACCTAGTGGCGATAAAAGCAGCGAAATGTACTCATTTTGCTGCTCTTATTGCATCATCAGATAATCGCCCGGCCACCCTGTTTAGGGTGACCGGCTCCCTGTTCCATCAGGAAGCGCGGGAGGACCCCTTGGAGGGAAAAGCCGAGGATTTTGTTCAGTATCTGTATGACAAAATCACTCATATTCGGGAAGATCTGGACTCTGATTGAGTAGATCCAGTGGGGATGACGGAGGCAGGTCTTGAGAATGTTATCTGGGATGAGTTTGATCCTGTGACCCCTGAGGATATGGACAGAATTCTGGGTAGACTGAATGCGACCACATGTTTGTTGGACCCATGTCCCTCCTGGTTAGTGCTAGCTTCCAAGGAGGTGACGCAAAGCTGGCTCCAGGGGATTATAAATGCTTCATTGGGCGAGGGTGTCTTTCCCACCACCTTGAAAGAGGCGGTGGTGAGACCTCTTCTCAAGCCTTCCTTGGACCCGGCAACATTGGCTAATTATTGTTCAGTCTCCAACCTTCGCTTTGTGGCGAAGGTTGTTGAGAGGTTGTTGCATGACAGCTTCCCCAGTACCTGGATGAAACAACGTATCTGGATCTGTTCCAGTCAGGCTTCAGGCCTGGGTACAGCACAGAAACAGCATTGGTCACGTTGGTTGATGATCTCTGGAGGGCTCGGGACAGGGGGTGCTCCTCTGTCCTGGTCCTGTTAGATCTCTCAGCGGCTTTTGATACCATCGACCATGGTATCATGCTGCACCGTTGGAAGAGTTGGGGGTGGGAGGCACCGTGCTACAGTGGTTCTCCTTTCTCTCTGACTGGTCGCAGTCTGTGTTGACGGGGACAGAGGTCAACCCCGAGGTCCCTTATATGTGGGGTGCCACAAGGATCAGTCCTCTCGCTCCTTTTGTTCAACATTTATGTAAAGCCGCTGGGCGACATCATCCGTGCTTTTGGGGTGAAGTACCTCCAGTACGCTGATGACACCCAGCTGTACATCTCCACCCCAGACCACCCCAACGATGCCCTTGAAGTGATGTCCCAGTGCCTGGAGGCTGTGCGGATCTGGATGGGGAGAAACAGGCTCAGACTCAACCCATCCAAGACCAAGTGGCTGTGGTTTCTGACGTCCCGATATAGTCATCTGGTGCCATCGCTGACTATTGGGGGCGAATTATTGGCCCCCACGGAGAGGGCTCGCAACTTGGGCGTCCTCCTGGATTCACGGTTGTCTTTAGAAGAGCACTTGACCGGGAGGATTTTTCATCAGGTTCGCCTGATCCGCCAGTTGTGTCCTTTTCTAGATTCGGACTCCTTACGCACAGTCACTCATGCCCTCATCACCTCCCGTCTGAACTATTGTAACACTCTCTACATGGGGCTCCCCTTGAGGAGCACTCGGAGGCTCCAACTGGCGCAGAGTGCGGCCGCGCGGGTGGTTATGAGAGCGACGTGGTGCTCCCATGTAACACCTCTCCTGCACGAGCTTCACTGGCTCCTGGTGGTCTTCCGAGTGCGCTTCAAGGTTTTGGTTATCACCTTTAGAGCGCTCCATGGCTTAGGACCTGATTATCTATGGGACCGCCTGCTACCCCAATAACCTCCCACTGGCCACTACGCTCCCACAGAGAGGGGCTCCTCCGGGTGCTGTCGGCCAAACAATGTCGACTGGCGGCCCCCAGGGGGAGAGCCTTCTCTGTGGGAGCACCTACCATTTGGAATGAACTCCCCCCGGAGATACGGAGGATCCCGGATCTGCGCACCTTCCGTCGCACGCTCAAGATTCATTTATTCCATCAAGCCGGCCTGACCTAAGTCTGTCCCCTTTTTAAATGGAAATTTTAATTTGTTTTAAATTATGGGGGTTTTAAATTTGTCTCAGCCAAATTATTTAATTCGTTTTTATTCTATTTTAAATTTTTGTATTTATGTGTTTTATCTTAAGGCTGTTAACCGCCCTGAGTTCTTCGGGAGTAGGGCGGTATATAAATCTAATAAAATGAAAAATGAAAAAAAAATAGATTCACCTTCAGCCTGATTCCGATGATGAATAGTGTGCCGATTGTGATTTGCGAAGGTTTGGTCACATATCCATATGTGTGTGTGTGTGTGTGTGTGTGTGTGTGTATGTATGTGTGTGTGTGTAGATATACATATATATCGGGCGGGTTTCAAAACCCTTCACTACCGATTCACTTGTAGGCGGGTGTGCATGAGCATGCACAACGCTTCTGTACAGAGCCTCCCACTGCCACCGCTAACAGTTCGCCCGATTCGGGGTAAACCAGTAGCAACCCAACACACACGAATGTATATGTGTGTGTGTGTTTATGTATGTATGTATGTATAATTATAATTTTATGTTATATATGTGTGTGTGTATATGTATATGTATATGTATATGTATATGTATATGTATATGTATATGTATATGTATATGTATATGTGTATGTATGTATGTATTTTATACATATACATATCTTGCTCTGCAGCACATCACATGGCACAGACTGAATGGTCAATGGAGCGAGGAGAGTCCTAGCCATCTCAAAAATCTCTGGGCCACATAAGTTTAGGAAAAGTGCCCTCTTCCTATTGTCAGTGATCTCAGCAAAGTCATTTGCTTCAAGGAAGCAGTCAAAACAAAAAGGTAGGAATCCCTTGTCCCAGAGGCTGGGTTGCATGGAGCAAATGATAATAATGCAGCCATTTTCCATGGAACTGGTTTAAGTTTCAGGCAATCTAGATTTAGGCATCTGTAGCAACAACTAAATCAGCTCCAGTGATTCAGCTTGGAGTGAGTCAGCACACAGTAATGAGCAATGCAGCCTCCGTTCCATTCATCCCACCCTCGTTGCCTGTGTCATGCTTCTGCGCATGCGCAGATCGCTGATGATAACATCCGGGGCGGGGTGGGGAGTACAATTTTCTCAAGGATCCATATACAAAATAAGGTATTATATTAACTTTAATTAATAGACAGTCCATGCAGAGAAAAAGACACAACGACAGATATTCCTATATACATTTCCATTCCTTGTTCCATCCTCTTATTTAGATCACGTGTTTAAATTTAGTTCCAAAGTTATATAGTTATATTGTGGAGTTCTTCAGACAGATTTTCGAGTTCCTCTAGGAAGGAGAGAGAGGAAAGTATATTGAGAATTGAACAGTCATGCATATAACTTTATATCCATATTTTAATTGACATTCCATTAAAAGAATTCCCAAATGAAGCACGAATTTCAACATTTATTAGGATATATTGCCAATCACATTTCTGCAGACCCCTCTCAGTCAAGGAATTCCAACTGAAGAACCTCTTTTGCTGAAGATTCCACCCTGTAGAACTTCATGCTCCTGAGGTGAGATTCACATCAACCCTTTTGGCCTTCCAAAAAGGTCTGAAGAACTGGCTCTGCCAACTAACTGGGGCTCTGATGTGGACATGTCATTCTGGAAGTGGTTAGTGGACTAACCAGATAAGAAGTAAGATAAGACCTCACTTCCCATATTTCTCCCTTCCTTGCATCTTTGTCAATTTTTAAATATTTATTATTTCAATGCTTTACCTTGTTGCTTTTATTAATTTTAAGCTGCCTTGGAATGGGCAGCATAGAAGTTACATACATACATACATACATACATAATCCCAAAAAGAATTGTTTTTCTAAAGTAATCTACAGACTGTACCTCACACATCCAAGATTTGTCTCTTGTTCCTTGTTTACCTGCCAAAAAAAGTTTTTATCAGCCTATTTGTTTTGGCCTTATTTTGATCATTATGTACCAATGACCTAACAACAACAATATCTTCAAATGCATTTGACATATCTGTGCAATATTCATGAGACTGAGTTGTTGGTTAATAAGTTTTCATAACTTGGCTGTGTGAATCTAACTGCTGTCAGGCAACAACTGTTTGGATGTGTGATTTTTTTCATCGCCAGTGGCAATCAGAATAGGAACACAATTCTGAAATTTTGTTTTGGTTCAATGAAGGGGATGTGTGTTTGGAGAAGGGGGTTGACTTTTCACTTTTTCCCATCTACTCTTGCCCACAATTCTGTTCTTAACTACATTTGTTTCTTGAGTTCATCCCATTAGAGTACCACTCAACAGCAAAGAAGTCGCTGCCACACAAAAGCTTGCCCACCCTGCTCTAAAATAAAGTTTTCACCTTTGATCTGCAGAAAGATGGATCTGCTTGCAACTTCCAGTATTAGGTTGAAATCGCATCAAAAACTTACTTGGGACAGGCAGATATATTGCCTAGGCCAGTGTTTCTTTTAAGGCTAAGATTAGCAACTTTAACATATGTGAAGTTGAGCTTCGAGCATCTTGGCTAGAGAATTTGGAGAGCTGAAGTCCACACATCTTAAATTTGCTGAGATTGAAAAACATTGCAGCAGGGACGGTGGTACATGTGGATAAGGCTCAACATTGCCTCGTTAGGAACAAGTCTCCAAAATAGCCTGCACAGTTATGCAACACTTTAGCATCATCCATTCGCAGAGGGGCAAAATTGACTTGTGATAAAAGCTAACATCTGAGAAATGTTGCCTGCTAGATACTTGGGAACAGGACTTTCAAAGTGACAGCAGATTTCAAGGATAGCAAAGAATAATGTTTCCATTAAAGGGGCACTATCTAGCTGGCCAAGGGGTTGGAAAAGCTAAGCAGAGTTGGATCTGGATGGGAGACTGCTCAAATACCAGGGCTTTAGACTAGACAGGGAAGTTGTGGGGTGGGAGAAAGGGAAAGCTGAGAAAGCAGCAGTGATAGCCACTTCCATGGCACTGCTTGAAAACAATGTGGTTGCACCTGAAGTTGAGCTCAATTTGAGGGCAATTTCAATTTTAGCAGTTCCTTATTCCTGTTATTAGAGCAAGTCTGATTTTAACAGGGAGAAAACAAAATAAGCATTTGGAAAATCCCATAGTGTTGCCAATATGTCAGGAAAGCTATTAAATAATGTTAAGAATTTAGAAAATTCAAAGAAACATTTATTAATATTGGCTTCATACAACATTGATTTAGATAGAAAGATGATGTGGTTTTAATGGCAACACCTACCAAACATAGGCAGGAAGTGAAATTTGTGTGCAGTCTGGAGGAAATGCCTTTTAAAGCTGGGCTTATTGCACTGAAAATGGTATGTGAGGGCTGGAACTGAAAACTGGATGCATCAGCAGGAGCTAATGTCCTGGCTGGAAATCAATGAACCTGCAATATCTGGAACCTATCAACTTGAAGAGGGTTGCCAAGTTCTAGCTGCAAGGTTTCTATTAGCAGGTAACCAGCCAGCCCTATTCTCAAGGCACAAGCAAAACATCATAAATTGCCTAGAAGGATTTCCTCTGTGACTTCAGATATGATTGCCAATGAAACCTTGAGTATGAAATTGTACCCTCCATACAATCATTTCAAGTCAATGTTCCTGGAGACATTTTATAGCCAGCATTACAGTTTATGCTATGTGTTATGTCCTTATAAGGACATCCGCCGGGGATTGGCTAGAAAATCCTCCGGTGGGAATTTTGAACCGCTGTCTAGTGGGCGGTGCGGCTGCCGGAGCGAATATAAGGAGAGCTCCGGCAGCGCAGCGCCAGTCTTGTTCCTGTTAAAATAAACTTGTTCAAGTACTCCGCTGGTCACGTCTTCTTTCCTGCACCGATCTTACACTATGAGATATGGCAGAGTTTACACAGAACCAAATGGAGGCTGAATATACTATAAAATCCTTGTTGGGAAACATTTTATCATCTGAAAGAATTGTTTTCATCCTGATTATATCAAATTGTTTGCTTTTCTTTTAACTAGATTTTGTAGGTGATTCTGGAACTTACATATTCCTCACATTTCACCTAATCTGCCTCCAGTTTTACTTTTTTATGTTATTTATTTAATTTATATTCCCCCCCCCCCCTTTTCCAGTGTTATGTACGGTATTTCCTTCACAGCAGACTTTCAAGGATTGTTACAGTAGGGCCAGGATATTGAATTTGCAAATATCTAGCTAGCCAACAGATAGCAACAAAGAAATATTGAGAATTTTTTGCTACTGAGATAAGGAAGAAAAAACTAAGTCCAATTGCCCTTTGGAAAGGTGGGGTGGGAGAAGCATCTCCATAGACAATTAGCCTATAATGGACTTTTTTTTTCCTTGAAGACATCTCGGTTTCATCCAAGAAGCCTTTTCAGTTCTGACTGAATGGTGGAGGAGGGAAGGATTTATATTTGTCAAAATCATCTGGTCCTTAGAACTCTTTCTGAGAGTTGTTGAGGCCACTTGAAGGCTTCTTTGTGCCGTCAGGATCACCTTGACTGAATAAGGGAGTTGTCCAGACATGTAATAAATTGCTTGTGGTTTCCTAAGAAATAAGGGGTCAATACACATAAATGGGAATATATTATTGTGAAGAATCAAGACCATCTCTTTTCCAGATAAATGATTCCAGGATAGATAGCAGTTTGAATTTTTCAGTACTGTTGGAAGAAAATATCCTTCTGGATTCAGCTCCAACTGGGGGGAAAGACACTGGAAACATGGAGACTGCTTGAAAAGATGGTTTAATGGTGGACAGGATCACATGGTTTGAGTTCCTGAACAGAAGAGGGCTGAGATGCTACGAGTCCCCAGGTTTTATGCTCTCTCTGGGCTTTGAACTTCCTGGGGCACTGGAAGAGTATCCTGATTGGTTGTCAGACTCCCAGGGGGCAGGGATCTTAGCTAGCCTTGCTGGCTGATGTAATCATTTGGTGGAACTACCAAATGTAAGCTACCAATAGAAAATAGCACTCTTCCAAAACAAAAAGACTAATTGTCTATTTATAATGAATGATGATTGAGTGGACAGTATTATTTTTATATTTTTCTAATAAATGATTTACTAATAGAAAACAGAAATATATTTGGTCCCATATATTTTTTTCACAAAGAGCAAATATTTTCAATAAAATAGATAACAACTTTCTATCATAAATATCCAATAGCGCAATTATTTCTCCCACACCCAGTTCATTGCAAATTGAGGGAATGAGCTACTAAGAATAGTGAAACTATTGAACACAAAGGAAGGAGCAAGAGATGCAAATACTGCTATTGAAAAGTATGGATGCCCTTGAGATTAGACTTGGGAAAGTCAATTGGGCTGAAATCCCCTCTTGTAACATCTTTTCTCCCTTTCCAGTTACTTTTTCCTTTCCTTTCTCCAAGCTTTTCCCTCACCTTTCTCTCCAGTCTAGCTCCCATGTTGTCCTCTATTGTCCTCTTTTTCTTGTCAGGATTAAGAAAGAATTGTATGGGGGTGCTAGAGTCTGTATGCTTTGTGTGTGTGAGAGAAGTTTCTCGATATACGAATTGTCAGGGGATATAGATAGAGATCAGTCAATGTTTAAATGGAGGCAATCTATTATGCAGGCAAGTAATTTAAATTAGTCATTAAGTTAAGTCCTTAATTATTTATTTCTGTGCTAGCTTTTCCTTTTCTTCAAAGGTTAATTCTGGGGAGGGTATGTGTATCAAAAGCAATTATAGCAAAATGATGAGCATGTGATGATTTAATCACCCCAAAGCCACCTGCAATCATTTATTAGTTAGGACATTTGATAAAATGGTGTTTCTATTTACCATGGCACCTAAATGCACATACCATCATCATGTTCCCCCTTCTCCACAAATATCCCTGTGATAAATATGAAACCAGGAGGGATTGCTTTTCAGTAAAACTGGTTTTTTGGAAAAGTCTTCCTTTGGAAATCAGGCTGATGTCCCAGATTGTACTCAGACATTTAAATTACTTTGGGTCACTTTTGCTGTTACTGTTTTTTTTCTTTTCTTCCTGAGCTGTCATTTTTAATATTCTCACGGTTGATTTTATGTTTTTTAGATTCACCATGACTATTGTAAATTGTCCCACAGATGGTACTTATCATATAAATTCCCAGGATTTGGGCTGCTGCAATGTGACAAAAATACAATAAATAAACTTTGGGTGAAGGAAGACAGCTGTGTGTTTCACAGGAATTTATGTTTATCTATGGATGATTATCTTAGGTGTACTATTGAAGGCCAACTCTGCCCACAATTGGAATTTGATCATGAACAGCTCAATGTTTCCTAGTATTCTATCCTTTCAAGGTTGGTAAAATGAGGACCCAGACTGTTAGGGGCAATATGCTGACATTGTAAACTGCCCAGAGAGTGCTACAAAGCACTATGGGAAGGTATATAAGCTAAAGTCCTACTACTTTCCTTCCTCAGCTGTATATCCCCCTTTTTTCTAGCTATAAGTAATGTGTAGTAATTTGTTTTAGTAGCTGGAGAATGATAGCCAGGCCTGATTTTCCAGTGGAAATAGATGGTATTCCTTACTGTGACTCTGATCCCAAAACATTAATCACAAATATCTGCGTGATTTCATAAAATCAACTCATTACCACTACCTAAGAGGCCACTATCTATATGGTTTTGAGAATTCTATGATGTCGGGAATCATGGTAAACTGATGTCACAGCAATGGCATTGTCCTGCAGCCTCCATATGGGATAACATGTGGTTGCTTGGTAACTTCATAGAATCATTTCAATTGTTGGCTGCAATATTCCAAGGCATCCCTCACTTGGGTAAAATGAGCAAGAGCATCATGAGATGTGTTGCCCCCTTGGTGACCCAAATTTTTCTGGTTGGAATTGTGGTATTTTTTGAAAGGTTGGATGGATTCATACCTCCATGCCTAGCCTCAAACATTAATTGCAAAAGGAATGCTAATTCTACTAGTTATAACAATGTGCATATTCAGGAGACAATTGGTCATTCCATTGAATTTGTTAGGTCATCCATTTTAAAATTATGGAGTAGATTAACTAAATCAAATCCTCATGAATATTTGAATGAAAAGAGATCTCATGAAATTCTGCTGAAAAAACTGTACAAATCATCCAATGTCCTACAAGTGGCACCCAAAGCAAAAATAACCAAAAAGGAAGAGATTCAACAGTTGGAAGTCCAAAAGGATATAACTACAGAAATGTTGGAAGTTTCTAGGAACATCAGCCTGAGGACTAAAAGCTATCTAGAAGGGTTAAAGAACCATCAGAATATGGTACGGAAAGATAATTGGCTTCAAAAAAATCCAAGAAAAAAAGATTTAGCTGTTAGGTTACCAATAAAGAGACGAAGATTAGCAAAAACCACAGGAAAATTTGCAGAAGATCAAGTAAAACATAATTCAAGAGCTGAAAAACGGTGGAAGCTTGCAGGGCGACAAGTACTTCTGGCTATCAAAGCAAAAATTGCAGAAAACAAAGAGAAAACTCATGAATTGGATATCCCGAAGGAAGTAGCAAAAGAAATTTCAGAAACTTCCAGTGAAATAAGGCTCAGGACTAAAAACCCTTTGAAAAGATTAAAGTGGTATCGAAGAAAAATACAGCAAGAGCAGGATGGTGGAAAAAATTCAAGGGAAAAGGATTTTTTTCTTCGTTTGGTAAGAAACATTCTACAATTTGCAGAAACCAGTGGAAAACTGCTACGAGAGCAAGAAAAAAGTGCTTCACATAAAATGGTTCAACAAAGATGGATCTCTGCAGGGCGACAAGCAGCTCTGAAGGTTAAGGGACGGCCGAAGGTGATTCTCAAAGAAATAATAAGAAGAAAGAAAGAGAAAGCTCCTGGGTTGGAGATTAAAAAGGAAACGTCTACAGAAGTTTCAGAAGGTCTGAAGGTTAAAAGGTGGCCAAAGGTGAGTCTCAAAGAAATAATAAGAGGAAACAAAGAGAAAACTCCTGAGTTGAAGATCCAAATGGAAGTGGCTATCGATATTTCAGAAGGTCTGAAGGTTAAGAGGTGGCCACAGGTGACTCTCAAAGAAATAATGAGAGGACACAAAGAGAAAACTCCTGAGTTGGAGATCCAAATGGAAGGTCTGAAGGTTAAGAGGTGGCCGAAGGTGACTCCCAAAGAAAAAATAAGAGAAAACAAAGAGAAAACTCCAGAGTTGGAGATCCAAATGGAATCCCTTAACAGGTTTCCTGAAACATCAGTTCATTCCTTACAGAAGCGCTCCATTTTACATCTTCCGACTAAACTTCCCCATTTGACGTCTTCTGTTATGGTGGATGATGGTGGTGAGGAACATCCTGGTAAAGTGATCTTTATTCTGAAATCTGGCAACAGGTCAGCAAGGCCTAGCCATGTAAAGCACTTTGTAATCAGCAAGCAGGCAAAAGAGAAAAACACTCAGAACAAACAAATCACAGACAAACTTTTGGAGAAGGAACTTTTGGAGAAAGAAGAAGACTCAGGAAGAAAGGAAAATCTTCTCAAACACTTAATAATTAGAGGAAGCAAGTACAGAATTACTACTGAGGGGTCTGAAACTTTGAACAAACTGTTGCCTGATGAGACATATTGGGAGCATCATAGACACTTGACCTCTGCTCCCCCTTCATTTGATTTTTTGTCAACCACGAATAGTTTTCTTTTTCAGCGTTATGCCTTTGAATCTGAGTGGCAAAAAAAATTGGAAACTATCTTTCCAAATGAGATTGTCAGGAACATAGTTGTGAGGCTTATGCGTGTCCTCAAAATAGACTGCAAAGAACCCAGTATCCAGAAGTCTTGTCCTGGATTGATCAATACAATTGGTTTTTCCCTGTCAAAATTTGTTAAAACAGCAGATATGGGGAGGTTATCTGTTCTGTGGAAGTTTTGGCCGGCTAAAAATGGAAACAATATTCCCGTAACAAGCTCCAGAAAAATGAAGAAGCCGCCTGTTAAGGTAAAAACAACCTAGATAAGTAGTCCTAACAAGTGTACTCTTAGGAGTTTGACCAAGACTTGCTTACTTAGAAGTGTCTTTTTTTTTCTCTCTCCAGGAGACCAAATTGGTGTAAATTATTTGCACATTTATTTCTGTAAAAGCAGTTATTGTTCTAGAATAAAAGCCCTTTTAGATGGCTTACTGTATAATAATGTACGAACACCATTTATCTGTATGATTCCCATGTCTATTCTCAAGTAAAAGTGACATGTGTATTTATGTAAAGTTCTTACAGATGCTAATCAGCACCTGTAGAGAGTGACATATAGCACAAAGGTAAAGTAACTGAAATGTGAAAACTAAGAAAAGCAGAATGGGGTTCACCAGAATTAAAACAGAGATTTCAGATAAAATTATATGGTTTTAAGAAAACTGGATTGGCAGAACTGTTTTTAAAGGGTAAGGACCCAAATATACAGCACTTTTTTTTCCCCTGGGGAAAGGGGAAGAATTATGGATTGGAAGAATTGCAAGAGTCTGCAATATCTCTTGTATAACAGTGATAATTGGTCTTTAAAGTAAAAAGATTTACTGAACAATGGTAGAGTCAAATGTTTCCTGCACAAGATGATGGTGAGCCATTGTCTCTGGCAGGATTTATCAATTTAATTTCTGTTTTTGAATTTTGACACACTATTTTAAAAAGACAAAATGGATACTGTAATAAACATCTAATTCTTTTTAACAGTAAATTTGACAAAACCTTCCTAAACAGTAGGTAAAAATGAAACTTGGACAATAATATACAGTATATATCTCTATTCAAACAATAATAAATAAGGTTTACTTCAGTTGAGATTTTTGTAATAATCCATATACAGTGTTATACATAAAGAAATAATCACTGCTTGTTTACCTAATTCCTGGCTACTTTTTTAAAAATATTTTTTACCCTGACACATATGGTTTCTCCCATGTCCTAGCAGCAATAATACTTTTGCCATCTATATTTATAGGAGTATGTTTAGTAAGTGGTTTATGAAGATTTTATTAATGTTTTGTAAACTTATTTTTTATAAAGTGATTTGTGAGTTCACTGTAATAATTCCAAAGTGGGTTTATTATGAACTTGCATTTTTAAGATTCTGCTTATGCATGTTTTTTTTCCTGATATCATCCAATGGTTTTTTTGTAAGTTTTTGTGGGACTAATAGATGCTTTGGCATACAGACT
This sequence comes from Coluber constrictor foxii, assembly GCA_038048745.1. NCBI lineage: Eukaryota > Metazoa > Chordata > Lepidosauria > Squamata > Colubridae > Coluber > Coluber constrictor. The sequence continues at coordinate 88,368,999 of CM075961.1, read as the reverse complement.
TCTGACTCTTCCATCTGTCTGGTATTCAGCAGACAAGACAGATTGGGAAAAGTTGCCAAGGAAACTTACAAGACTGCATGGAGGGGAACAAAAGTTCTGAAACTTGCCTTTGTCTTGTCTTCAGTTTACTATGAATTGGTAAGGGCCTCTGGTATGGCAAAGTATAAATCAATAATAAACCAGGATTCTAGGTTCAAGATAATAAAACATGATTAAAAACATGTTATGGATTAGTACAGTATCCTCAAGAAATGGGTTTCAATTATAGTTGTTGCTAAATTTTTATATTGGGATATGGGCTAAGACATTCAAAATAAGCAAGTTCTAGCTTAACATTATCTGAGAACTAAGCTATTACAGAATAGTCCGATATATACTGATGAGTACTGATGAGTCCTCTATATCATTAGTCAGGATGAAGAAAATGTTGCAATACATGAACACATCTTCTTTTTCGCTTCTTTTTGTTTAACCTTGCAGATAGCAAGGAAGGGAGCAAGGAAGGGAATTCCAACATATGAGAATGACAACCTTGTTCATTTCGGATTGGCTTTTTCTGTGACAACATTGGTATTCATTATTGTTGCAATGCTGATTTTAATTAAGGTAAGATAAAGTATTTTACTAGAGATCCTTGTATTAATTTATTAACCCACTATATCTCAAAGCCCAGTAATGAATAAATAAACTTTTCCAACTTTCAAAATATTGCTTTCGTGAAGAGCTAACATTTCCTTAAACACTAACTCAGGAAGATCACAGTACTGCAGCAGGATTTAATATAATACATTCAACCTCAAAGAGCCACAGCAGATGTGAGAGTGACATAGCAACTTCACAAGAAAGGGTGAAACTGTTTTTTGTAAAATTATTGGTGAGGGGGTCAAATAGAGATAACTAAATTGGTGTGTAGAGTTGGATTCATTCCACCTCCAAGTCCAATAGGGAACTTTGGGCTGGTAGGTTTGGTTTGGTCCATAAAACCTTCTTATGAGGCTTATCAAACCATGTTGGAGACCGCAGGCCTTTTTACACACAGAAGATGGGGAAAAGGAAGAGTTTCTTACTGAGAAACAGAAAAAAAGACATTGTTCTCTAGCCAGTTATTGATTCTTTTTCCTCACTGTGAAATCACATCTCTCTTTTTGGATTAAACAGCTCTATTCTCAACGATCTGCCAAAAGACTGGAAGGAACTCATCTGGAAAAACGGTAACTCTTGCCTGGAGATACTTAGTTATTTGTAACTCTTTGTTCTGAAAATCCTCTTTATGAGGACTAGTCTCAAGATTTTTTGGCAATGCACCTATGAGTTTCACTTTTAAAAAGAAGGTTTTGGTGCACAGGATGCTGCATGTAAAAGTTGAAAACACTGAGAACATGGCTGAATTATCTGCTTTTTTGTTGGCTGAATTTGTATGTAAAGCATTGGCTTCCTGTTACATCCCTCAACTGGTGCTATATGTTCCCCTCTCGTCTTGGCAATTTTAAACTATTTTCTTTCTTTTCTTTTCTTTTTTTTTGAATAAAAACTTTAAACTATTTTCAGTGCTGAACAAACACTAAACTTGAGATTGCCAGATGGGCATGCATGCTAAAGAAGCCAAAAATAAGTAAAGCCCCAAAGCGATACGTGGTTACCTGCAACATGCACTCTTAATCTTTGGGGACAATTGCAGGTGTGTGTTTCAGCACACCAGGCACTTAAGCCTTCTACTGCCTGCTTGTACATGCACAGGAGAGTCTTATGACTGAGACTCCATTATGAGAAATAGAAATAAATACATCTTTCATTTAAATAAGAGTTTGTAGACTCCAGCACAGAAATGTATGCCATACAGAAGTGGGTTTCAGCAGGTTCTGACCAGTTCTGGAGAACTGGTAGTGGAAATTTTGAGTAGTTTGGGAACCGGTAATAAAAATTCTGACTGGCCCTGCCCCTATCTATTCTCTGCCTTCCAAGTCCCAGCTGATTGGGAGGGAATGGGGATTTTGCAGTAACCTTCCCCTGGAGTGAAGAGGGAATGGAGATTTTACAGTATCCTCCCCCTGCCACACCCAACAAGCCATGCCATGCCCACCAAACCATGCCACGCCCACTAAGCCATACCCACAGAACCGGTAGTAAAAAAAATTTGAAACTCACCACTGATGCCATATTTTGTTTGCACATTGCCAAAGAGTTCTTATCCAGGTTAAGATCTCATTATTTTTCTTCTTAATTATTTGTTTAAGGACGCTTCTGGATAGAATGGAGAGAGGTACACTTGAAAAACAGGTCTGTAAATGCAGAAGCAACCACTGGTGATCTGCTACTTAGTTGTCTTATTGGATCTGAAAAGCATGGCCCCACATTTCCAAAAGTATTACAGATATGGCTTAGGAAAGCCTGAATGACATAATAATAATAATAATAATAATAATAATAATAATAATAATAATAATAATAATAATAGTAATAATAGTAATAATAGTAATAATACAAATGAAAGTGTGTCAGGGTGGTGGGTTTTTTAAATTTTGCAAGCCCCCTGGAATCACTTATTTGTGAGTCGGACAGTTACATATATTTGTTAAATAGATAGATGATAGATAGCTAGATGGTTAGATGGTTAGATGGATGGATGGATGGATGAATAATAATCCTGCCATTTTGGGAGTATATTAAACTCAATGAGGCTTACTTCTGAGTACCTAGACGTTAGGACTGGGTTGCAGTGTTTAACATAGGTTGGCTCTTTCTTGATAACTGATGTGTAGAGTCATCTGTTGTACTCTCTATACTGTTCCTGTTTTAAAATTACTTCTGTTCTAAAGTCATCTAAGCCATCACTCCATGTTGACAGTAGTGTGGATAAAGATGGCAGTTTCCCAGCTGTTGCTCCTGAACTTGCCAGTTTCCCCCATTTCTCACCATTTATTCTGGATCCTGTAAGACAATCAGTTGCCTTCAGGAACAGAAGGCACCCTTATTTTCTGCTCATGTAGAAGTAATTCAGAACCACTCTAGCTTCTCTGTGTAGAATGAGAAGATGGCTATTGTAATAGCCAATGGTTTTGAGCCCAGCCTGCCCTACACCTGTGATTTCTAGATGACTGGCAATTTCAAATGCTATAGTATACATATGCTATAGTATTTAGAAAAAAAACAGTATTTTGAATCATTTTGAAAGACATTTTAATGACATATTGTAGTTCCCACATTGTGCCAAACAGTGGATAGTCAGAACATTATTTCTAGAATATATCACAATGGCTGGAACCACAAAATCTGAAAGGAAAATATGACTTGTTTGTAAATTAATATGTGAAGCGTATCAAGTCAATTGAGCAAACCATGTTGTACAGGTTTTATGTATTTTGTGTATTTGTCTATTACTCGTATGGAATCTTTTCAGAAGAAAATTTTTGCTACCACGAGTTGTAACTTAAATATACCAAGATTAACAAACATGGTTTGTGGAGGTTGTGTACACTGTAAGCATCTTTTCCAGCTCTTTCAAATCCATAAACTTGAAAAATTGTGTGTATGAAGCAAAGCTGGTCTTTTGAAAAGATCCCATAGGAATAATAGTGATGCACACAACTCATTTAAACCAGAGTTGTATCAACCAAATGAATTTGGTTCATCTGGGTAGAACAAGAAGCAATGGATGGAAACTAATCAAGGAGAGAAGCAACTTAGAACTAAGGAGAAATTTCCTGACACTGGAAATTTTTAAGAAGATGTTGGATAACCATTTGTCTGAAGTACTGTAGGGCTTTCTATCTGGACAGAGAGTTGGACTAGAAGACCTCCAAGGTCCCTTCCAACTCTGTTATTATATAAATGATAAAAGCCTCATTCCCAAACAATATTAAGGCATACTAAACCCATAGATCATAACTAAACCCAATTATATAACACATACTAAGCCCAACACAACTTGCAAAGTTTAGGAATGCTAGGGCTTGGGAATACTTTTAACTACAGCTACTAACAACTAAGATTACTGGCTACTAACATTAATTGGCAGAAGTACAAAATATGTTCCAGGATTCTTTACTATAAGAGATAAAACTAGTGTTTGTCCAATTGGACACCTAATTAGGAGTTAACAATTGCTTTAATTTGCTAGCCACATATTCCTTCAGCTAGATCCTCCATTCCAGGAACTGGAATACAAATAAAATGATAATGCAATGCAAAAATTAAAATCTCAGACTGAAATTTTATGATCATTTTTAATATCCTTTCCTCATTCTCAGACTTCAACATCATCACTTGAAAAACCTGTTTGGTTTAAAGATATGTATCAGCCTATAGAGGAAATAAATAAAAAAGGCATGATTAATAAATTACACGATGAAGAGTCCTCAGAAGTGTCCTCAGAAGAGGAAAACATATACACATGGGCTAGCGCAAGGTATTGTTTCTTCTCTTTTCGCTTCTCTTCTCTTTATTTTTCCTTTCCTTTCCTTTCCTTTCCTTTCCTTTCCTTTCCTTTCCTTTCCTTTCCTTTCCTTTCCTTTCCTTTCCTTTCCCCTCCCCTCTTCTCGTCCCCTCCCCTCCCCTTCCTTTTTTTTCCTTTTTTCCTTATTATTATTATTATTATTATTATTATTATTATTATTATTTATTGGATTTATATACCGCCCTTCTCCTTGCGGACTCAGGGCGGTGTACAGCCAGATAAAAATACAGTGTACAAAAGTTAAAAGTCAATTAAAACCCATATAAACTTTGGCTGACTGTTAAGAATAATTTAAATATTAAAATACCACAACACTAGGACACTAAAAATTCAACGGGGATCAGGCTAGACCGGCAAGTTGGAAAAGATACGTTTTCAGGGCCCGACGGAACGTTCGGAGGTCAGGGATCGTTCTCAGTTCTGGAGGAAGATCATTCCAGAGGGTCGGGGCTGCCACAGAGAAGGCTCTCCCCCTGGGGGTCGCCAGCCGGCATTGTCTGGCTGACGGCACCCTGAGAAGGCCCTCTCTGTGGGAGCGAACCGGCCGGTGGGAGGCAACTGGCGGCAGAAGGCGGTCCCGTAAGTACCCTGGTCCCAAGCCATGGAGCGCTTTAAAGGTGATCACCAACACCTTGAAACGCACCCGGAAGTCCACCGGCAACCAATGCAGCTCGCGCAGGAGAGGAGTCACATGGGAGCGCCCTGTCGCTCCCATAATTCCCCGCGCGGCCGCATTCTGCACCAGTTGGAGCCTCCGGGTGCACCCCAAGGGGAGCCCCATGTAGAGAGCATTACAGTAATCCAGGCGAGAGGTGACGAGCGCCTGAGTGACTGTGCGTAGGGAGTCCCGATCTAGAAAGGGCCGCAACTGGCGTATCAAGCGAACCTGATAAAAAGCCCCCCTGGCCACAGCTGTCGTGTGATCCTCTAAGGACAGCCGTGGGTCCAGGAGGACGCCCAAGTTGCGAACCCTTTCCGTGGGGGCCAAAGATTCACCCCCAATAACCAGCGATGGTGTCAGCTGGCTATATCGGGACGCCGGCAGCCACAGCCACTCGGTCTTGGAGGGGTTGAGTCGAAGCCTGTTTCTCCCCATCCAGACCCGCACGGCTTCAAGGCACTGGGACATCACTTCCACGGCATCGTTGGGGTGGTCTGGGGTGGAAATGTACAGCTGAGTATCGTCAGCGTACTGGTGGAACTCCACCCCAAAACCACGGATAATCTCGCCCAGCGGCTTTACATAAATGTTGAACAGGAGGGGCGAGAGGACCGACCCTTGCGGCACCCCACACATTAGGCGCCTCGGGGTCGACCGCTGCCCCCCTGTCAACACTGATTGCGACCGGTCGGAGAGGTAGGAGGAGAACCACCGTAAAACGGTGCCCCCCACCCCCAGTCCCTCCAACCGGCGCAACATGATACCATGGTCGATGGTATCAAAAGCCGCTGAGAGGTCTAACAGCACCAGGATAGAGGAGTACCCCCTACCCCGGGCCCTCCAGAGATCATCCACCAACGCGACCAATGCCGTTTCGGTGCTGTATCCAGACCTGAAGCCGGACTGGAGCGGGTCTAAATAGACAGCTTCATCCAGGTACCGAGGGAGCTGCCACGCAACCACACTCTCAACAACCTTCGCCAAAAAGGGAAGGTTGGAGACTGGACGATAATTAGCCAAAATAGCTGGGTCCAAGGAGGGCTTCTTGAGGAGGGGCCTCACCACCGCCTCCTTCAAGGCGGGCGGTAGGGCACCCTCACTCAAAGAAGCATTTATAATCTCCTGGAGCCAGCCTCGTGTAACCTCCCGGGAGGCCAGCACCAACCAGGAGGGACACGGGTCCAATAAACATGTGGTTGCGTTCAGTCTTCCCAGAGTCCTGTCCACGTCCTCGGGAGCCACAGGATCGAACTCAGCCCAGATAACACTCTCAAGACCTGCCTCAGTCACCCCGCCTGAATCAACCCAGTCAGCGGCCAAATCATCCCGAATCTGAGTTATTTTATCATCCAGATATTGAACAAAGTCCTCAGCACGACCCTGCAAGGGATCCTCCCGCGCTCCCAGATGAAGAAGGGAGCGGGTCACCCTAAACAGGGCAGCTGGGCGATTATCTGATGACGCGATAAGAGCGGCAAAATAGTTAGACTTCGCCGCTTTTATCGCCACTAAGTAAGTCTTAATATGAGCTCTTACTAGTGTCAAGTCAGATTCAGAGCGACTGGCCCTCCAACCGCTCTCTAGGCGTCTTCTCCGGCGTTTCATCTCCCTCAGCTCCTCGGTAAACCAAGGAGATAAGTGAGTTCGACGCCGGGTCAGAGGCCGCAAAGGCACGATGCGGTCCAAGGCCCCACCGGCCGCCCTATCCCAGGCCGCCACCAGGTCCTCAGCCGAATCGCGTGTCAGTGTCTCAGGAAATGGCCCAAGCTCCGTCTGGAACCTATCAGGATCCATCAGGCGCCTGGGGCGGAACCACCTAATCGGTTCCGCCTCCCTGCGGTGAGGTGTAGCGGTCTGAAAGTCGAGTCGAAGTAGCGAGTGGTCAGTCCATGACAGGGGTTCAACACCTATATCCCCGATATCAAGACCACTCAACCACTGACCAGAGACAAAAACTAGATCCAGGGTGTGTCCACCAATGTGGGTCGGGCCCTGAATTACTTGGGTCAGGTTCATGGCCGTCATGGAAGCCATGAACTCCCGAGCTATCTCAGATGTTTCACCGACGGATGGCAGATTGAAGTCCCCCATGACCATAAGCCCGGGGGTCTCAACCGCCACCTCGGCTACAACATTGAGAAGCTCGGGCAGGGTCGTTGCCACGTGGCAGGGAGCCAGGTACGTGACTAACAGACCCATCTGCCCACCACGACCCCACCTCACAAAGATGGACTCACACCCGGCTATCTGAGGTACAGTGGTCTCCCTCGGACCCAGACCTTCTTTAATAATGACCGCCACTCCCCCACCCCTGCCCTGGGCTCTCGGCTGGTGGAATGCAAGAAAACCTGGTGGGCACATCTCCACGAGGGGAACTCCCCCCTCGTGGCCCAACCAGGTCTCAGTTATACCGGCCAGGTCCGCACCCCCCTCTTGAAGAAGATCACATATGAGGGGGGCCTTATTGACAACGGACCTCGCATTGCATAACAGCAGCCGGAGCCTCGGGTCCTGAGACTCTAAACAACCCAGGGAACGGGAATAGCTCGGGGGACCGGGGCACGCAATCGCTCGAAGACAGCGAGTGCGTGCCCCCACCACCTGATATGGTCCCCTGCTCACGCCATATCTGCCCCTCCCACACAGCGTATTAATAACGCAACCCTCGACAGAGGGCTCAATGAGAGCCCTCTTACCTCCAGAATCTAGACCCCCCGCGGCCCCAGAAACAGCCGGACCTAACCCTCCCCCCCGTGGGTTCTCCCCCAAACCCACTCCCACCCCCACCCCTGAACCCCTTAAAAATTTACTTAAAAAAGACTTTAAAAAACCCCTCAAGCCCCGTTTAGCAACATGCCACCTCTCGGGGTCCCAAAACCCGTCATTAAGGTGGGCCCTCGATAACATAGAGGGCCAAGCCTGCGAGAGGGGGGAATCTCGCAGGGCAAGAAGGCTAGACCTCGAGTACATAGTTCATATGCCAAGTACATCTGCCATCAAAGGGAGGTAATGATCCATGGCCACTAGTCAGGGGGTCAACTTCGATGTTATAAAAAGTTCGAAGGAGCATAATGCTGGATTTCGATGACAATCTGGATTTCGATGACAATCCTGAGGCCCCATTGCCCTCTCACGGCAAGGGTGGGAGTAGATGTTGTTTTGATCCGGTGCGGGTGGTACAGCCCTCTCTCACAGCAGCTGACCAGCCTAGATCGTCCAGAAAACCAGATTTGAGACAACAGCAGTGGATCAACTCCATCACGACTTGCAACCCCAGGTGTAACTCTCCCATCAATTAAGGGAGAAAAGGAGACAAGTCAGTTCTCAGGGTCCAGAAACAAAGTTCAGAATTTAGCCCGCAGAGATCATAAACACCTTACGTCCAGGGAGATCAGGATGAAATTCGACCAGGAGATATTGTCCAACCAGCAGGAGCAGCATGGCACAGCCCCTAGGCTGTCTCCAAAAACGCCTTAAACAGGCTTTGAGGAAATGGGGGGTGGGAGGAGAAGAGCTGAGGCAATAAAATGCCATATGGAAAAACCTTCAGTCATGGTCCGGCTCTCTCCAAACGCCCCCCCCCCCAGGTCTTTTTAAAGTCCATACTGCTCCCTTCGCCCAACCTCCATAAATCTTCATGGGGGTCTCTGGGACAACCGAGGGCCAAACGACACCCCCCCCATCGCCCAGGAGGTCCAGTAATTCTGCGCGCTGCTATCGTTCAGCATCTCCAGTGCTCCCAACCACACCAAAATTCCAGTGGCTTCCTCCTTGTCTCGGCAGCCGCCCTTTCAACGCCCCAGCTTAGCACATATTACAAGAAAAAAAACTGAAAAAATATGATCATGGTGATCATGATGCATTTAATCGTGTCCAATTCTTCTTGATTCTATGGGCCAGGTTTCTCCACATCTTCCAATCTTGTCTGCTCTGGCTAATGTCAGGTCTGATGGTGTCCAGCCACTGTGGTGTCCAATATATCTTTGCTTTCTCCATTAAATTCCCCTGCATGACATGGCCGAAGTAAAATTACAGAGGGAATAGTCCCATTTTGTGAGCTAGAGGATGTTTTTATTATTTTCATTACAAAATTCTTTGAGCATATTTGGATTTGTCCAAATTTATATTACCGCAATGCACTTTACCTAGAGCTGCCCTTGAAGATCACTTCAACACTATTGGATGTTCCTATGTTTGCCCATGTTATACCTCTGTTGTATGAGCTATGATGTCTTTCAACTTCCTTCTGGATATAATTCAAGGTGTTGGTTGTCACTTTTAAATCCCTGTATGGTAGCGACCAGGAGATTTGCAAGGTCACTTCTCCTTGCCCTTCCTACCACCCAAATAGGATAGGTATGCTCCAGGTCCCTTCCCTGAAGTCTTGCCCTCTAGTGGAAGCTTTTCCTGTGGCTGCCCCGACTTTATGGAATACTTCTCCCCAAAAGATTCAGCAAGCCCTCACTCTTTAAGCCTTTTGGAAGGCTGTCAGTACCTTGCTTTTACCCAGGTGCAGGGATGGAAAAAGAATATCTGAAACTGATGGTGGTACATCCCAAGGGATGACTAAGAAGACTGGTTTTTGTTTTCATTTTGGGGTCTTATAATTATTGGTTTTTCTGTTTTTCTTTATTTATCAGACCTCCACAAATCCCTGAGCTGCTTCCTGTGGAAAAACTGTAAGTGCTACAAATGGGTTACTAATATTGTTTTCCTGTTTAAACTTTCAAGCACCATAGCAAGCCTTCTGCATTTTTGTTGAGATGAAATTATTAGAAGTTCTTAGAGTGTTGTTTCCTACCTAATTGAGTAACTGAGCAGAGTTAAAGATATTGTAAGAATAAATTATGGTACTTCATTGAATTTTGTAATTTTGAATATATTAGGTATTTTATACTATGTCTATAGGGGCTTATCCCCCGCAATAAAGTATTTTATTTTCAAATGTAACTATATTTGCCTCATATTTTAGCAAGTATAAAATTAAATTAACATTTTAGGAACAGCCACAATTGATAGAGATCCGGATTGGTGCCATGGTTTAGGCACCAAGAGAGAAGCCAAGAGATGATGATTTCTAGTCTCACTTTGGGCATTATGCCAGCTTGGTGACTTTTGATCAGTCACTCTCTGGGAAGGAGGGAATGGCAAACCACTTCTGGAATCTTTCCAAGAAAACCGCAGGGACGAGTCCAGGAAGACACGCAGGCAAATAAAGATTGTTAAATCAATAAATTTGCCCCACAGCTTTATTTAAATCCCCCAAAACCTGTTAACCTAGAGCAGCAAGGGTGCAGATGCAGAATCAATTAAACAAACACCTGGGTGAACAGATGTGCCTTCAACTAGTAAAAGCTTTCAGGCTCAACATCAGACCTAAAGGAACTGCAATAGAAGACCTTCAGCAACAAAATCAAAACCAAAAAGACCCTATTTTGTTCAGTAACAAGACCCTATTTTGTTCAGTAACAAATACCTATTTCATATTGGCTAAAATGAGTTTATTATTTTATTGCATCTTTTCCTGTAGGATTGTTAACAAGAGATCTTGAGATGTAGAAGAGAAAGGAACATTTTTCAGCTAATCCGCTTCTGGTACCAATGCTAGGGAAATATTTGTTTATGTTTTCATTTGTTTGATATGTGTTTTACCATTTTTTTTCTTCTGAACTCAAGATGGCATATAGGAGAGTCCTGTGAGATAGATTTATCCCAGGAAGTGACTGGCACCAAATCATTCAGAGGACTCCATGACATTTGTGGGATTTGAATGTGGGTCTCCCCACACCTGGTCCAATAGTTTAACCCAGTTATCATTTAATTCCCACTCTCAACTATGAATTAAGCAGAATGAGAATACATAAAATAAATAAATGTGTATAAGAATCAAAGGTGTGGGGGGAAAGAAAAGTCTGCTTAGACATTTTGGAAAACTTAAGATGCAATGAAGGTGAGACTCGTGATGCACAAATGCATTCTCTAACATGCAGGCGACACCTGGGTTTTGTAGCAAAGCCATTTTAGGATGCTCATGAGCAATTACATGATTTTCTCCCTTTAGAGAAAATGTGAAATGCTTGGTTCACATAAGGAAACAAAAGAGTACAACTTTGATCTTTATAAACCAATTGAAACTTGGATTAATCACTATTTCTATTTTGTCTTCTAGAGACTTAATGCCGCCACCACCACTACCACAACCACCACCACCACCACCAGCAGCAGCTGAAGCTCCGGCTCCGGCTCCGGCTCCGGCTCCAGCTCCAGCTCCAGCTCCAGCTCCAGCTCCAGCTCCAGCTCCAGCTCCAGAGCCTGTTAAAAAGGCCAGTTCAAAGAAATTGTGAGTATCTACAGCATTATGTGTGAGATATTATTTATTTACTTGAAGATACATCCACTAATTCATTGAATTTATGAAAGAACCGTGTTAGTGCAGTGGTTAAAAAGCAATACTGCTCACTGCCATGAATTCGAGCCTGATGAGGCTCAAGATTGACTTCGCCTTCCGTCCTACTGATGTCAGTAATGAGAGAATTCCAATTGTTGGGGGTAATATACTGACTCTATAAACTGCTTAGAGAAAACTGTAAAACACTATAAAGCAGTATAAAAGTCTTGGTGCTATTGAATTATTAAATGTATTTCTATAAAATGGTTGTGCTTCATAGCTGTAATACTAAGAGAGAGCTCTCAAAATTCCTAGCCCTGATTTATAGGCAAGCAAATTGGATAAAGTGATATTTTATTTAATTTGTCAAGAAGAAAAAGATTCTCCAATAGATTGGAGCCCATGCTAGACATGTTCCAGAGGACAATTTATCTACAGCAGAATTTCTCAATCACAGAACCTTTAAGACATGTGGATGTCAACTCCCAGAATTTCCTAGCCATGCTTAATATTAATATCTTAAAGTTCCTGAGGTTCAGAAAAACAGTCTAAAACTTCCTTCTATTTTAAGAAGTTTGAAAACAAATAAGCCATCGCCTTTCCCATCCTTGGAAGGGGACAAGTTTAGCCACAGAAGATTTATTTTTAATCTCTGTTCTGTTAAAATGCTTGTCTGTTCTTTGTCAGGTCTGAAAAAGAGACGGCCACTACTGAAGCCACTACAACGACTGAGTGAGTAGTACAGTCTGTTCTTTAACTTATAACTTTTTTCCTCCAAGATACTTCTACGTAAGACATTTGTTTAAAACAACATGTAATTTATACTGTGATTATTGCAGTTTCATTGTTATTAAAATTAGCAACTCTACACACCCAAAAACCTTTGCATATACAAACTAAATATAAAATACACTACCTACAGAATTTTAATATCCTAATTTCTCCTGTACGGTAAGTATAAAATCATCACAGAAAAACAAAGGGTCCGTTTTTAGTAGCTGAAATATTTCAGCTTCTAAGAGCATTTTGAGTTAAAAATTCAGATCAGGGGAAGCAGAACTAGGAAGCAGAGAATGCTCCCAGTTCTACCATTCGCTAACCTGGTTGGAAATACAAGGCAAAAATCAGCATTCTTGTCAGACCTCCCTAAGTAGAAACAGGACCTAAATTAGTTTTAAAAATAGAAGAATTTAGTACAGTGGCAGGACTCAAAATAAATAAGGATAAGACCAAGATAGCAACAAAGAACCTTACAAATGAACAGAAAAATGAATTGATGGAAAAGATAGGCAAGCAGGTGACCAAAAAAGTCAAATATTTGGGAATTTGGTTAACAGCAAGATGTACATTGATCAAAGACGACAACTATACTTAATTAATGCAGCAAATAAAGATAGATCTGGATAAATGGAAAAAACTACAACGCTCATTAATTGGAAGAACATCTACAATTAAAATGAATATTCTACCGAAAATTCTATTCCTATTCCAAGTAATTCCGATAAAATTAGGGAAGAACTTCTTTGAAGACTTAAATAGACTAATAACAAAATTTATTTGGTTAGGGGAAAAACCACAAATTAAATTAAAAATGCTTCAGGTCAGCAAAAATAAGGGAGGATTTGGGCTACCAGACTGGAGCTGTACTATCAAGCCTCAGCCCTTACATGATAAAGGAGTGGATAAATTTAAAGAACAAAAGAATTTTTGCGATAGAAGGACATGATTTGCAACAGGAATGGCACAGGGATGAGACAGGAAAAGCAAAACACACAGTTACTTTCAAAGACACCAAGCTAGAAATGCTCTTTTATTAATATGGAAAAGAAATCAAACAGAACCACTATAGCAAAATACCAGTCTGGCTATCAACAATGGAAACATTAATATATCTGAATGTGTTGGATCTTGATAAAATTTCAAGACATAAAGACATAAATGAACAAGAGAAATTAAAAATGAAACAGGAATTAAAAATCAGGGAATTGATTTGGATTGGTGGCATTATATGCAAATACAGACGAGGTACAAGAAGGACACAGAAAACTGCATTTTATAGTGAACCACAAGAATAAGACAGGGTATTACAGGGAACAGATGAAAAACTGATTAAATAATTTACAACTACTTATTGAGGTTTAAAATGGAAGAAGAAACAGTAAAGGAAACTATGATAATGTGAGCAAAAAAATTTGGGTACACTATAGAACTAGGTAATTGGCAAAAACTGTGGGAACAAAATTACAGATTGACAATGTCTGCAACATATAGAGAAAACTTGTATAAAATGTTCTATAGATGGCATCAACCACCAACAAGATTGGCAAAAATTTTCCCAAATAGGTCACCAGAATGTTGGAAATGTAAACAGACACAGGGAACATACAACCATATGTGGTGGACCTGTTCATCGGCGAAAAAGTATTGGGCAAAGATAAAAAAGTGGCTAGGGAAAATGGTAAAACAACAAATAGACTTAAAGCCAGACCTATTGTTATGAGGCATACTTCCAGGGAAATATAATAGAAAGACTCAGTATTTTATGCTACATGTAATAACCACGGCTAGAATTATGTATGCACAAAATTGGAAAAATGGAAATATACCCACAGAGGAAATGATAATAAAGAAAATATTAGATTGCCCTGAGATGGATAGGTTGATGATATAAATTAAAGACAAAGCAGAAACAGAATATTATTTAATTTGGGATGTATGGTACAATTGGTTAGATAATAGATGCAAAGTTTAGAAAATTAATGATGGAAGATGATCAATGAACCAGAAATAAATATAAGTATAATGATAGATAGAAGAATACTTACTGTAAGCAATACAATGGCAAGATGGTACAAAAGTGTAAATTAAAATATTTAGAATGATAAAATATATAGAAATTTATGTTATAAATATGGAAACAATAGATATAAATATGATATTGTATGTATAAGAGTTAAATGTTCACAACTAGGAGGAATAATTGTATGTATATTGTAAAAAATTACGGATACAACCAGTATATCACTGTTCCAAACTTGAAACTGTGGTGCAAAAGAAAGAAAAATATTTTTTTTAAAAAATTAAACTTCCTTCTGTATTAAGAAGTTTGAAAACAAATGAGCCATCCACCCTTCCCATTTTTGGAGGGTGACAAGTTTAGCCACAGAAGATTTTTTTTAATCTCTGTTAAAATGTTTGCCTGTTCTTTGTCAGGTCTGAAAAAGAGACACCCACTACTGAATCCGCTCAAAAGACTGAGTGAGTAGTACAGTCTGTTCTTTAACTTATAGCTTTTTTCCTCCAAGATACTTCTACATAAGACGTTTGTTTAAAATAACATCTAATTTATACTGTGATTATTGCAGTTTCATTGTTATTAAAATTAACAACTCTACACACCCAAAAACCTTTGCATATACAAACTAAATATAAAATACACTACCTACAGAATTTTAATATCCTAATTTCTCCTGTACGGTAAGTATAAAATCATCACAGAAAAACAAAGGGTCCGTTTTTAGTAGCTGAAATATTTCAGCTTCTAAGAGCATTTTGAGTTAAAAATTCAGATCAAGGGAAGCAGAACTAGGAAGCTGAGGATGCTCCCAGTTCTACCACTTGCTAACCTGGTTGAAAATACAAGGCAAAAATCAGCATTCTTTCCAGACCTTCCTTCCTCACGAACCCAAATGAAAGTTCCTAGCTGAGTACAGGAAACTCCCAAAATAATTTGCTGCCCAAATTCGAGTAGCAGAGAGCGTCTCCTTACCAATAAGTCTTAATTAATTTTTGTGCCCATTAAGAAAGATTTTATGATATCCTCTTACTCTCTTTAGCTGTAAGTGAATTGAGTTAATGATGCTACAAAATTGATTTGCTTGCTGGCACGATGGAGGATTGGCGAAATGCCTTGCATAATGATTGTGATGCTGGGCATAAAAGAGGATTGACTTCTTCTGCCAATAATTCATTTACCTGCAAAGTATGTTCCAACTTGGCTGGGACTTCGATAAGAAGACTTAAATATGAAGTTGATTTTCCTCCAAACCCAACAGAAAAGACCACACAGTGAGATTAAAGACATATTTTTGCAAGTCTAATGGCAGTAGTATTTGAAAAGAAAGGACTAAAGTGGTAGATCCAGTGCATGGAAGACCCATACAAAAAGCAAGCTTACATACAAGTGTCTACAGATGCAAGTGCTGATGCAACACATGCAGTTCTTGAGGCCCCTGTTATACCACTGCTCTATGAACTGTACTGGTTGCTTGTTTGCTTGGGGATGCAGTTCAGAGTATTAGCTATTATCCTTAAAGACCTGCATGGCATAAATCCAGGTTACTTGAGGAACACTCTCACCCCATTGAGGCTAGCCCATCCCACCTATGCCAGCAGAAGAGGCAAGGGATAAGCCCCATCAGTCAAGGAATTTTGGCTGGCAGAGTCTAGGAGAAGGGCCACCTCTGCTGTGACTCCTCCCCATTGGAACGTCTTATCTCCTGAGGTGAGATCAGCTCCCACATTTCTGACCTTCCATAAGGACCTGAAGACCTGGCTCTGGCAGATGGCTAGGGGCTCCAACAGGAGAGAATTTCAGTGGAGATGGTTAATGAATTAAGAGACAACCCAACATCTGTCTCACTGTACATCCTCCTCCATCCCTCCCCATCTTTTATCTTTTAGTTATCTTTTATTTATTAATTTTGTCTTTGATTATAACCATTTTTATTATCTCAGAAACATTTATCTTTTATGGTTTTAATGCTTTCAATGCTGCCAACCTCCCAGGGTCGCTTTGAAAGAAGATGGAGTGGCAATTAAATTGAATAAATAAACAGATCAATGACTAGACCAAGCTGGCCAGGGAATAATAAATTATTCAACTGCTGCCAGAGCGATATTAAATTCTGCTTTTAATTTCTTTAACAGCACTTCAGAAACAGAAGAAGGCACTTCCAAGAAAACGTAAGTAGCTACAAATCAGGATTACATCTCTTAAGAATTTCTGCAGTGGTTCAAAATGCATCTTCTGATCAACATTTGTAGGATGCTTAACATGTAAAACATCTCATAACTTGCTTATTTCATTGTGCAACAGTACAAAGAAGTAGTTCTAGTAAGAAATAGGAAAAGGAAGGAGAAAAACTAGAAAAGAGCAAAAGCAACTTTCATATTAAAAGATTGGCAATTTCAGAAAGAGCAGTGGACATTTTTGACCACATCAAATGGATGATTTTAAAGTTCATGGCAGAGATTAAGGAACTGAGACAATATTTTTGTTTTCTTGAAGTTAGACCATAGCACTTTTATTGTCCTCAATTAAGGACCAGAATGTCAAAACTTTTTCAGTTTAGCTTTTGCATTTGTGTTTTAATTGGATCCTATATTTGCTCTTTGAAGAACAGTCAGAAAACTCACAGTAACTTATGGACAAATGGCTCTTTTTAGAAATGGAAATGCTTGATAAATTAATAAAGCCCACCGCTAGAGCATGGGATAATTAAAATAGCATGAAATCTAAAATAAAACATAAAACAATAAAACTATTATTCCTCTCTAACTCAAATAGATAAAAATGCTGTATGAAGAAAGGATGGAGGTTTTTTTCCCCCCAGAATTCTTTGCTAGAATTCAGGACATACAAAGCAAAGGAATATTTGGTGGATATGAAAAATTAGACCTAGCTCTCCTCAGACAAAATATAATTCCTTTCTGAAAAATCTAGCCTAGCAACACTGCAATTTGGCAAAGGAATGTAAGAATTTGCACATGAATACCTGACATTCCAGATTTTCTTAATATATCCAGTTTAGGGGATCATATTTTCCAATATATGTTAAAATATATAATGATGTTTTCATATTAGCTTGGCTTAATAGAATCTTGAAATGTAGAAGTTGGTTGCTGCTTTTTGGCAAAGAAGTTAGTATCTTGCAACAGATTTAGCAGAAGCAATGGCACTTAGATTTCTATACCACCCTACAGTGTTTTACAGCACACTCTAAGATGTCTATAGTGTCAGAATAACATCCCAACAATATGGGGGCAATACTGTTGGGGCAATACTGACCTTGGAAGGATGGAAGGATGGAAGGATGAGTCAACCTTGAGTCGATCAGGATGTAACTCCTGGCTGGGCAGAGTCAGCCTGCAATACTGCATCCTACTAATTAGCTGTACTACTCAGGAGAGAAAGTACTGCAAGGTGCAAAATGAGGCTGAGTTGGCAAACTAAAAAAAAAGATGCCAGGGTTGTTGAAAAGGGGTAGGAAGTGAAAAACAACAAACAAACAGAAACTCAAAGGACTCGTTAAAATATCTCAGTATGTAATATAGTATTATGTTCTGCCTGCTACAATTCTGGGTTTGACAAAAAAATACATATCCTGACCTTTATAATCAATTAACGGATAAACACCTGGGAATATAATGTGTTTTACTCCTAAGTAAGTTTACAATTGGATGGCAGAGAAAGAATCCTTCCAAACACAGGTTTATTAGGAATAAACAGTACTCTGTTTATTAGTTGCATCCAACTAAATAAAATTAGTTGCATTTTATTCTTCCTACCTATTGAAATAACGTTTATTTAGACAGATATTTGTTTGCTGGGACATAGAAATAGTCATGCATTTCATTTATTTATTATTTATTACACAAATTTTTACAGCCACCCAACTCACATATAGATAATTCCAGATAATGTTGTGGCTTCAATTTATTAAAGTTGTACACAATCAATTTGATTAAGGTTTGTTAAGAAAGAGAAGTTGGAGCATGGTACTTTTTTCCCCAGTCTTGTTGGAAGGCCAGTGTGAGGCCTCTGGAATCTTGTTTTACTGCTCACTTTAAAGCAATGATGGTGAACCTTTTCAGCACCAAGTGCCCAAACCAGAACAGGTGCATGCATGTGCGCACCAGAGCACTGGAAACCCAAAGACCAGCTGGTTGGCAATGCACATATGTACATGCATGGGCACCAGCCAGCTGGTCTCTGGATTTCCAGCACTTTGTGTGCACAAAGAACAGCTGGGCGGCACGCATGCACATGCCAGAAACCAAAAGAGCAGCTGCCAATGGCGCGCATCCCCAGAGAGGGCTCTGTGGCCACCTCTGGCACGCATGCCATAGGTTCACCATCACGGCTTTAGGGTTTAATTTATCCCTTACCCTATCTCTTATCATAGACAAAAAGTGATGCTGTGAGAAGATTCTATGGGTGGTTATTGAGCCCTTTTCTCTTAGAGAAGTGGGCTACCAGAGTGTTGTTGAAATTGCTTCTCATCCTGTGTCCTGTGTTAGAATCCTCTTAGAACAGCTTCTAGAATTGTTAATAGGATCTAAATTGTCCTCTTAGCAACCATATTTCAACTGGGTTCACTTGAGATACTAGGTCAAAATGTGGTTGGCTAGTTTATGGCTCCATGTGTTGTGCCCACCCAGGAAACTGGACTAATTCAGTAAATGAGTTCACTTCAGTAAATGAGGCAGTGTGAATTTACGTTCAGTAAATGAGGCAGTGTGTTGTACCAACAAAGCTCTTAGCAAGATAGGCACCAGTAGGAAAAGCAAAAAGTGACAAAATTGCTGATTCTCTGCTTCTTAACACCAACATGCCCATTCTATTTTCTAGAATATGTAGTTTTATACATTGTAATACCATCTTTTATTCCTTTTATATCTACAGAAGTTCAGAAGAGGAAGAGGAAGAGGAAGATGAATACTAACCATACTTTGCATATAAATTGGATTTAGTTGTACATTAATTAGAGCACAATTTTTTATTAAAAATAAAAGTCTCCGGAGAAGGGCAGCATATAAATCTAATTTTTAAAAAATGTTAATTGATTTTTTTATTGTTATCCTTATCCTGAGGCTTAAAAGCATTTTAGAACAGCCGTTCTCCCATCTGGAGCAACTGCAATTGTGTTGAGCTAAGAGCAGTGGTGGGATTCTGCCGGTTCTAGGGGGTTCAGCCGAACCCTTTGTTAAATTGCTGGCTCGCCCCGCCCCTTGCCCTGCCCCTCCGCATCACTATTTATTGCCAATAAATAGTGGTGAGCGAAGGGGGGTGAGCCAGCAATTTAACAAAGGGTTTGGTGTTTTTTTGTAATTTTATTGGCCCGCGGAGCTTCAGCATAGGCTAATTAGCCCTTGATTAGATCGGCTCCCGACTCTCAGCTGATTTGCTCTCAGCTGTTTTGCGCAGGCTCTTTTGCAAGCTCTTATTTTGCAACCTCTTTGCTTTTTGCAGAGTGCTGGAGAAGTTTTTTTTTCCCTAGCTGAAACAAAACTGAAAGTAAAGCAGGCTCTGCTGCAATGTGACAGAATGAGGCAGGGAGAGAGATTTCTTTTTCTTTTTGCTTACCGAAAAAGATAGGTGCAAACAATGGGAAATTTAGGGCAAAGAGGAGAGTTCAAGATTTTAAAACACAAAAGAAAAAAAGGTCTATTTAATGTATATTGTGTTGAAAGCAGAAATGGTTAAATTATGGTTTGGAGGAATATAGGGGGGAAATTATTTGGTTTATTATTATTGGTAAATATAATTAATTGTTTTGTAAGAAATTGGATTGCATGGAAATAATTGGAATATTGATGTTCATATTGATTAATATACAAAAAAGATAGTTATAACTGGTTTATATAAAAATGTTGAATTTGTATTAAACAATTGTAATATTAAATAATTAACCAATGTGAGGATGGATATAAAAATAGATGACAATGGGAAGAGGTATAATATAGAATAGAAGGGGAAAATTGATTAGAGATGAGGATGAAGGGTAATATTGGTTTTTTACAAAAATAGATGAGGAATAAATATGGCAAAAAGGAAATATAGAAATTGTAAATTTAATTGAATTGACCAAACACTGTTTAAATTTGTGAACCGGCCAAACACTCTGTTCAAGAAAATACATTGTATGTTTGTATGTGTGTTTCTAATTATTGTTATTTATTCATATTTGTTCTCTTTTATTCTTTAAAGTTTAACAATTCATTCTTTATCTTAATATCTTTATATTTGTTTGGGGCTGGCTTTCTTCCCTTTCATCTTTTTTATTGTACAGCAATCTTTCTTCTCAAACCTACCATCTCTCTCTTTTCTTTCCTTCTTACTTTCTCTTCCTCCCCCTCTTCTTCTCCTCCCTACTTCCTTTTCCTTTCTCCTTCTCCTCCTCTCTTCCTCCCGCTCTTACCCTCACTCCTACTCTAATTTCCCTTCCCTTCCTTCATCCCTCTCTATTGCTGTATCCTTTTATGCATATGGACTACTCAGAGGGCTGAAAAAGTTATTTCTGACTGGTCCTCGCACTTTTGACCAGTCCTCAAACTTACGACTGTCCTCACTTTTTACATTTTTTGCCCTATCTTGTCACCATGGTGTAGAAAAGCAGTTGTGAAATGACTGACACGGTTGTTAAGAATGCCGCAACGGGCATAAATGTAAGGATGGTCATAAGTGCGAGGACCAGTCAAAAGTGCGAGGACCAGTCAGAAATGACTTTTTTCAGCCCTCTGAGTAGTCCCTATGCACATAGCCGTGCCCACCCGGTCACATGACCAACTAGCCACGCCTACACAGTCACATGACCAGCTAGCCACGCTCACCCAGTTACATGATCACCAAGCCACACCCCCAGCTAAGCCACACCCACAGAACTGGTTGTTAAAAAAATTGAATCCCACCACTGGGCTAAGGTACTTATTACTCATGGTCCTAGTGACTACCAATGATAAAATCTATAGGTTTCTTGGTGCCAGAATGATGTTTTACAAATGTATAGAAAATTCACATGATATTTGTGTAGCAGCAGGATTACCCTCATATGTATTTATTCATTTATTTAATGGATCTCTGTAAAATCTTCAATAATGTTTAGATTCCCAAATGCAGAATACAGTATCAGTATACTTGTAACTAAAATTATGACTATAAACTGTAACATAAAAAAAGTAGCAGGAAGTGAAATAAGACTCACAGTGTGACTAAGATTCCATATTTGCAGTTCAAAATAAAAATGTAACGTATTTAAAAAGACTGGGGAATAAAGCAATACTCATTTGATAGCAAAATAACAAAATTAGCTATATAAGACTGTTGGAAGAAATATCCTTCTGGGTTCTGCTCCAAGTGGGGAAAAAGACACTGGAAACATGGAGACTGCTTGGAAAGATGGTTTAATGGTGGACAGGATCACATGGCTTGAGTTCCTGAACAGAAAAAAAGGGGCAGATACAGCGAGCCATCGGGTTTTATGCTTTCTCTGGCTTTGAACTTCTTAGGGCCCAAAAAGAGTATCCTGATTGGTTGTCAGACTCCCAGGGAGTTGGGGTCTTAGCTAGCCTTGCTGGCTGATGTAATCTTCCCAGGTGCCATGTGATGAGTTTCATTCTAGATGGGTCCCATTCTGTTGCAGATGAGGTCCATTGACAAAGATTGAGTTTCTGCCTCTGGCCCATTAACAAAAGGGTGGGGGCGGGAAGGTGGGAGCTGCTTTGTCTTTAAAACATGCTATCTCCATTTTTCATCCAGGGAAACATAATATTCTGCCTTTTTAATATTTCCCAAAATATTTCATTCTTCCAGGAAAGGGGTGGGTGCTAACTTCCTACAATCCCTACTTTTTTTTTTTCAAAACATGAGTTTTGAAATAAGTTTTTGGCAAAAGATTAAAATTGATCAGATCAGGGATACTTGATGGTGCTTTTAATTGTTCTAGTGCAAACGGGAAGGCATTGATGGGGGCAACAGAAAAAGATTCCTTCAGAGGCTCCCATGAAGATCTAGCAGCCAGGGCAAAAATTCTGAAAAGAAATTTACAGTATCCAATTTTCCACACCAATTAATTTCAGATTTCAGATATTACTTTCTGTGAGCTTCCAGTCAGGTTTCAAGCAAGCACATGTCCCAAAATTTTTCATAGCCATGGTTTTCCTTTAAGGTACAGGCTGCCCATTTCCAAGGGTTGGTTACTGAACCTGCCCTAGCTCTTACTTCAGTGCATCCAGGATTTTAAGTCCAAATTGAAGTAAATCAGTTAATCTTGACTTTTTTTTCTTTTTTTTCCTCTTTCTTTCTTTCTTTCTTTCTTTCTTTCTTTCTTTCTTTCTTTCTTTCTTTCTTTCTTCTTCTTTTTTTTGTGTGTGTTACATAAAATGAGCCCTGGGACTTCTACTCATGAGACCACCATTGCAACATATCTTTCTTTCTGGGCAACTGAGTAGCATCATTTGTGAGTCACAGTCAGGGCTTGGGTTTTGGATATCATTTTTCTGCTATTTCTTCAAATGAGGGAATTGCCTGAGAGGGGTAGAAAGATATGTTGCAATGATGGTCTCATGAGTAGAAGTCCCAGGGCTCATTGTGTGTAACACACACAAAATTAGCAAGGAATTAGCAGGGAGATATGGCCCCTTGGGCTTTTAGTGCCACAGAGCAAAAATCAACCTAGGAGAAGCTTTGTGTGGAGGTAAGTGAAGGGAATAGTTTCAGTCTAATTCTGAATGGTGTATGTCTCTGTGTGTGCATGTGTATGCAGCTACTTTTATAATATAGGTGATACAAACATTTTGGACATATTTCTCCTCCCCACCAAACAGAAATCTAAGGTGTACAGAACTTCCTGTGGCAACCACTTCCAAATACAATCCTTACAATAAACTGATTACAATATAAATGAGACAAGAAAGAAAACCTTACAATGAATTTCCACCCTCCCCCATTGTCTCTCCAGCTGTCTTCTGGGGATTGAAAAGAGTCTTTTAGTCTTTACTTGTCCATCTTAGGGTCTTTTCTTTCATGTCTGCTGGGTAGCATGCTTGGTGGTAAGGCTGGTCAATCAGGCTTGGGAAGGTCTGCTCCACTCTGGTTGCTGTGATGACTTTCAGTGGAGGTTGGATTCAAACCCAATTCCTGGTTCAAACAGATGGAAGGTTGTGGCAATGCACCTCTGGTGGGTCGCTCATGACAGCCAATTAAAGGAAAGACACGGAGAAGTTTTCCTTTGGGATGAAGCCGACCCTGGCCAAAACCTGAGTCGCCCCTTTTATTGAGTACAAACAAAGAACTGGTGTGTACAATTACATCATAAACACATGATTAATAACAAGCCAATAATGAGGTTACAGCACATTAAGAAGCGATGCCTCAAAGGTGGGGAAAAGGGGTGAAAGGGAGGGGTACTTCTATAGTCCATCTTGAAAGCTCACCAGCTAGGCATTTCTCATGTTGCTTTGTTCGTTAGAAGTGCTTATCAGTTGATATATTTCAAAATGCCAAGGCCTTCTTCTTCACTAGCAGCATGTTACATTGCTGTAGCTAGCTAGAAGGAATGTTAGACCAAGATAATGTTGTCCATCAACCTGAGCTTTGTACATGTCTCGAGAGGAGAGTTTGAGATAGCATAAAGGCATATTGTTGTAGCAAATATAATGCATATATGAAAGCATATTGCAATGCATGGTTATATATTGTCATAAGAAATATAATGCGTATAATTTCATACAAAAGCATATAAAAGGCATATAAAAGTATATTGCAACAGAAGGTCTCTTCTGGCAGCATCTGGATCAATGTGCTCTGCTTCCACAGTTGCAGAGTCATCTGTGCAGGGCTGAAAGACATTAGAACAGGGTCCCCTCTCCCTTTGTGGATAATCTTCTCAGGAAAGGCATTGTAACAGGATTAGAGATGGAGAGGGAGGGGGGTAGATAGCTTGCAGGTCGAGTTTGAAAAGAAACAACACAACAGTATTGCCATTACTAAACAGATAATGCAGTTTCAACAAATGGAGACATAACAGATGAGAAAGAAAAACTGGATTCACATACTTTGGGAAAGATGAACAGGTAAAACCCTGTTTACAAGAAAAAAAATCAGTCATTTACTGTATGTGTTTAAATGGGTTTAACACATACAATAAATGCAAGACTGATTTTTTTTCTTGCAAATGAACGTAAAAATTTTTCTCATACACTTGAGTTGTTTCTTTAAGATATAGCGAGGGAAGGAGAAAAAATAGAAATAAATATCTCCTTACCCTGTTCTTGTTGGCCAGACAAACACAGAGCAAAGGCTTTTTCTTTCTTTTTTCTCTCTCTCTCCCCTATTTTTCATTGCTTCAACCTTTTTTTTTCTTTTCTAACAATTTAAAATTCTTGTCTCTAGAGATCAGATACATTTTACAGTTACAATTACCTTGAGGGCGCACAAAGATTTAGACACACACACACACATAAAAAACAAGGAGGACAAAGAGAAGAAAACAGAATTCTGAGATTTACACACACACTGATCATTCCCACCATAAATCTCAGTTAAATTAGGGAAGGCACGAACCTTAAATATACCACGTGGCTGCATAGAAGACAGAGAGACAAACAAACAAACAAACAAACCAAACAAAAACCCCAACATTCCTATTTATGCATTTCCCTTTTCTTTTAAGTACCTTTATTTAGCCAAATTTGTCTCCCGATGTTATCTCTTAGCCTAGCCCATTTTCTTACACAATTTCCAAGCTTTCCTTTTGCTTCTGCTAGGTAACACTGGCGTTCGCCTGGCATCCCAGGCCACAATCTGCCTGGCGTCCCAGGCCCCAGGGGATTTTCCACTGCTACAGCTTCCCATGATCCTTGAAATGTAAGGCTCACTTTGGTTCAGCTGGGCGATTCTCCTTTGTTTTTCAGAAAAAAAAGTTCTGAGAAGGACGCAGATTTCCTTTTGTGAAATCTGCCTGGGTTTTTTCAAATTCAAAAAGGGAATCCGGGAGGACCTCACTGCCCTACAGTTAGTACCAGTACCTCCCGATACACACGCACCTCGGGCTGCTTTTCCTTTGAACACTGGGATTCCCTTTTCTACTTTCAATACACCTTTCACTTTTGCTTGGCTTTCGCTCGGCTTCCGTTCCTTTTAAACACAAAGTTCCACATTTGACCCCCCCCCCCTTGCTTTCTCTATCCTACCAGTCACAGCTCGGTGGAGCTAGCATTAGGCAGAGGTGTGGCTAGAGGTCACTCAAAGAGGTGAAATTAGACTGTTTTCCAGATGGAATCTCCCACACACATTTCCTCCTTCCCTAACAGAAGGTCCTGTGCTCTGGCAAAACCCCCAGGCTCTCCAGACTGTTGGTCTTTCTGCAGTTAGGAAATGCATAGAGGAAGTAAGATCCAACTGTGATTGGGAGAAGGGCCTTCACTCACTACGTGCAGGCATACACACATTTCCCATGCTTTTCCATGCTTTAAAATTAAAATTTAGAGGTTCTCACCTTCTTTCCAAGAAGCCTTTGAGCTCAAAACTCAAAACCCCTTTAAAAGGTAATTCCAAATGGCCAAGGTCCATAAAAACATATCCACAGACTCAATGGGTCTGCTGCTAGCAAGGGAGGCTTACCTGGTCCTGGTCCATTGGTAAGGTTAGCTTGGAGTCCCATCTGGGGTGACAAATGTTGGAAGAAATATCCTTCTGGGTTCTGCTCCAAAAAGGCACTGGAAACGTGGAGACTGCTTGGAAAGATGGTTTAATGGTGGACAGGATCACATGGCTTGAGTTTCTGAACAGAAAAAAAGAGGCAGATACAGTGAGCCACTGGGTTTTATGCTTTCTCTGGCTTTGAACTTCCTGGGGCCCAGAAAGAATATCCTGATTGGTTGTCAGACTCTCAGGGGGTGGGGGTCTTAACTAGCCTTGCTGGCTGATGTAATCTTCCCAGGTGCCATGTAGCGAGTTACGTCCTAGATGGGTTCCATTGTGTTGCAGATGAGGTCCATTGACAAAGATTGAGTTTCTGCCTCTGGTCCATTAACAAAAGGGTGAGGGCGGGAAGGTGGGAGCTGCTTTGTCTTTAAAACATGCTTCTCCATTTCTCATCCAGGGAAACATAATATTCTGCCTTTTTAATATTTCCAAAAATATTTCATTCTTCCAGGAAAGGGGTGGGTGCTAACTTCCTACAAGACTATTCTCCTTTTTCAGTGAAAACATTCTATTTTCCTCACTTCACATGTCAGGATCATCTGAAATCTTTGATAAAGCTTTTGTAGTAAGATCATTTCCCCCTCCCATCTCCCCTTCATTCCCCTCCCCAATCATAGAAAATTATCTGAAGTCAGGAAAAGAAACACAGAAGCCACAGCTGATCTTTTTAATTATAGCACTTATTTGCTGCTTTATTATTTCCAGTGCTTCCTTGATCTTCTTTGTTTGTCAGTGATATTTCTTGATTAGATATTCTTTGTCCTTGTTCTTCAGCTACTTTTCTTTCATCTGTTCTAGCTTGTGTAGGAAGTTAGCACCCACGCCTCTCCTAGGAAAATGAGATATTTTAGGAAATATTAAAAGGGCAGAATATTTCCCTTAATAGGGAGTCAGAAACTCCGCCCCCCACCTTTGTTATTGGGCCATCAAGATCTGAGCCAGTTCATTCTACATAACAAAGCTAGGATTAGCCCTCTACTCATCTAACAACAGAACTCACCCCCGGGCATCTGGGGAGATTGCATCATCCAGCAAGGCTCAACCAAACTTGGACTCAAAACACAGCCTACAGAGTTGCCCCTCCATGACCCCATTGGAGGCTGACAACCAATCAGAATACAAGCTCAAATTCAAAGCCCAACAGAGGGCATAAAATCAAGACACTCTCAGCATCTCGGCCCTTTTCTGCTCAGGATCTCAAGCCATGTGATCCTGTTCATCAATAAACTTTCTTTCCAAGCAACTTCCATGAATCCAGTGTCTTTTTCCCCACTTGAAGCTGAACCCAGAAAGATATTTTTTCCAATACTTGCTTACATCTGATCTCAACTTGCTAGTCTTATTTTCCAATGTAATCTTCCATGTTATGTACGAATTGGCTAGAATCTACATAAGTTTTCATGCTCTCCACGGATTGGCTAGAATCTGCATAAGGTTTCATACTCGCCATCGATTGGCTAGAATCTGCATAAGGTTTCATGCTCATTGCTGATTGGCTGTCTGGACTGTGGGAGATTTAACCTGCTGTAATTGGCCGGCTGGTCTGCCTGGAGCTCCTTAAAAAGGCAAGCTCCAGCAGCCCAGCTGGCAGAGCACAGTCACATTTTGCTGGAAATAAAAAGGTGCTGAATTCACTAATGAGTCTCGTCTGGCGATGAAGGACAAAAGGGACCTGAGAACCTCCTCATGAACCACGCAGCTGTCTTGAAACAAGGACCTACGACCACCTGCACAAATGGCATCGCAAGTATAGCTGGCCCAGCGATCTTTGACCACAGACAGAAGACTGGCACACATACATGGGCCATTTCAGAATGTTCCTGGAGGCCAACAATTACCAAGACAGGCTGGACAACAGGAAGCAAGTGTTATTCCTGACCTACTGTGGCACCAATATCCACAAACTGGCACAGACGCTGATTGCCCCAGCAATGTGCCCAGGAAGACCACTACGCACCATCTGCCACCCCCATGGTAAGCCGAAATGAGTTTTACCACTGGCGCCAATGAGAGGGAGAAACCGTTAATGATTTTGTGGTCAGCCTCCAGGAGATCGCTACCAGATGCGAGTTCATAAATCCTGAAGAAATGATGAAGGACTGGATCATCCTGGGGATGAGGGACCTCACTCTACAAAAGGAGCTGTTCATAAGAAGAGGGGTCTCATTCAAGGACGTTGTTGAGGAGGCCAGGCTGCAGAATCATCAGACAACTCGGCAGCAGACATAAGGAAGACCAGCGGGGTGCCCTGCACATACCAGGAACCTGACTGGTCAACCAAAGTCCCTGAGTACAATGATGACTGGGACGACACAGACGACACCATCCATCGCGTGTACCCAGAAAAGCAGCAGAACCTCAGGAACACGGAGAGCAGGCTGGGCTGAATGGGTGTCCACACATGGGTGGCTTGCCATTTCCAGGACGCAACATGCCACCGATGCCAAAGAAAGGGCCACATTGCAGAAGCCTGCAAAGCGCTCCAGCCCATTCCCTTTCAGCCAAAGCCTATAGCCCTGTCAGGAAGACCAGGGAACCCTGGAGCCGGCCAACAATGGAGCAGACGAAGAGAGGACCAATACCAAGCTCCCAGAGAAATCCATCACACAACCGTGGAACACGCAGATGCATATGAGCAGGAGAAATACCATGCAGTCGTGACTATTGAAGGGGAACCATGCAAAATGGAGCTGGACACAGGGTCATATTTTAAAATAGTATCCTGACAAACAATCAAGAAGTTGAACCCAGCCACAAGTTCCTGAAGCCTCCAAATGTCTGCCTGAATGACTATCAAGGGAACCGTACTAGGTACTAGACAGAATGGAGGTCAAAGTAATGTTCCACAAATTCCAGGGCCGGCTGCTGCTCACGGTCATTGGCAGCCACCAGCCATCACTGCTGGGAGTAGAACAGTTTAATCCCCAGGGCCTAGACATCACCAGACTGCACAATTTAGCCACCCATGAACTGGACCAGCTGTTGGCAGAGTTTGCGGATGTTTTCAAAAAGGGCCTAGGCAAATATACTGGGAAACCCATTTCATTTAACCTAGACCCCCATGTAACCCCCATCAGGCTCAAACCCTGTAGGTTACCATTTGCTTTGTGGCCCAAGATCAAGGAACAATTAGACAAGCTCATTGCCCAGGGAATCCTCGTGCCAACCGACCACGTGGTGTGGGAGACTCCCATAGTCACCCCCATGAAGCCAGATGGGTCTGTCCGCATCTGAGCTGATTACAAGTGTACACTGAACAAGGCCATCCAGCAGAGTGTGTACCCAGTGCCTGTGGTACAACATCTGTTGTATTCCCTAAGAAGCGGGAAGATATTCGCCAAGCTGGACCTTGCCCAGGCCTATCAGCACCTGCCAGTACATGAAGCCACCACTGAAGCACAAATCATAGTGACTCACAGGGGGGCATTTAAATGTACCAGGTTGCAGTTTGGGGTCAGCGTAGCCCCAGGACTTTTCCAGTGCCTAATGGAGCGGCTACTGCATGGGATCCCAGGAGTGGTGCCATACTTCAATAACATTTTTATATCAGGGGAGTCAAGAGGCCAGTTGATGGAAAGCGTGCACGAAACCTTGGGGAGGTTCCAGAAAAAAGCACTCAAAGTGAACCCTAAGAAATGCAAAATTGGCGTAAGGCAGATAGAGTTCCTGGGCTACCTAATAGATGGATCGGGCATCCACCTGACTAACAGCAAGATGAAAGCCATTAAGAACACACCCACCCTGAAGAATAAGGCAGATCTGCAAGCCTTCTTGGGACTGTTAAACTTCTACAGCACATTTTTATAACAGAAGGCCACCATTGCTGAACCGCTTCACAAACTCCTGGGGAAGACGGCACTTCGTTGTTGGTTCTGCTCATTAATAAACCTTTCTTAAGCATCCTCTATAGGGGCATGGTGGCTCAATGGCTAAGACGCTGAGCTTGTTGATCAAAATGGCAGTTCAGAGCTTCGAATTCCTAGTGCCGTGTAACAGGATGAGCTCCCATTACCTGTCCCAGCTTCTGTCAACCTAGCAGTTCAAAAGCAGGTAAAAAATGCAAGTAGAAAAATAGAGACCACCTTTGGTGGGAAGGTAACAGCATTCTGTGCACCTTTGGCATTTAGTCATGCCAGTCACATGACCACAGAGACATCTTCAGGCAGTGCTGGCTCTTCAGCTTTGAAACGGAGATGAGCACTGCCCCTAGAGTCAGGAACGACTAACACATATGTGTGAGAGGAGCCTTTACCTTTACCTTTTTAAGCAGCCTCCATTTTATTCCTGTCTTGGAATTGCACCTGGATTTTTCTTCCTACACCTGCATGCACTTGTTCTGGGAGTGAGGGTTGATGGGAGTAAGGGTTGATGGGTATAC
This sequence comes from Coluber constrictor foxii, assembly GCA_038048745.1. NCBI lineage: Eukaryota > Metazoa > Chordata > Lepidosauria > Squamata > Colubridae > Coluber > Coluber constrictor. The sequence goes on along the minus strand of CM075961.1, from coordinate 88,338,631 downwards.
AATGGTATATACACAAATTATATGTTGGTGCATGACAATGAATACTTTATTTTAGATTATAAACTGACATGGATCTGCTAGCCTCTATTCTATTATTTCTGATTCTGGATTGTATAAATCAATGTCCAGTCATTTGCAGGGTTCAAAGATGTCTGCTTCTTCTGCGCAGTGTTTTATTGCTTTTTATCCAGATTTTTCAAGCAGCAAAAGGCAAAGAAGCAACAGCGTTTTTATTGTTATATTCCCCTCGCCCCGTTAAGAACATACCAACCAGGGGCACCAACCAGGGCAGTGTTCTGCAACATCCTGGTGGAGAGACAAGACAAAATTATGTAGGTCAGAGTGAGATAATGCAGGCATCTGAGGCATCTGAGGCGTGGCAGTGTGCTGCTCCCAACCTCCTTATGGCCTCTTATCTCTACATCTCACTCTGTTTTGTTTTATTAGGAAAGACATCATCATACGAGGAGTTAGTACAAGGGTAATAATCAGGAAAGGAAAATCCCTGCAGCATTGGTACATTTTGTTCCAAATTCTATAGTATTTCTGTCTCATCCTTATTTTGAGTTCTAATGTCAGCTTGTCAGTATTGCACATAAACCAGCATAAACACTGGAAGTTGATAAAATATATTTGTCCACAAAGTATTTAGAGATGACCCAAAAATCAAAGAAATTGGGACCTAAGTACGTATACTTCCGCCCCAGGCGCCTGATGGATCCTGACAGATTCCAGATGGAGCTTGGGCCATTTCCTGAGACTCTAACTCACAACTCGATTGAAGACCTGGCGGCAACCTGGGATAGGATGGCCTCTGGTGCCTTAGATCGAGTTGTGCCTTTGCGGCCTCTGACCCGGCGTCGAAGTCGCCCGGCTCCTTGGTTTTCCGAGGAGTTGAGGAGGATGAAACGCCGGAAAAGACGCCTAGAGAGTAGTTGGAGAGCCAGTCGTTCCGAATCTGACCGAACACTAGTGAGATCATTTATTAAGACCTACTTAGTGGCGATAGCAGCGGCAAAGTATAACTATTTTTCCGCTGTTATTGCGTCGGCAGATAATCGCCCAGCCACCCTGTTTAAGGTGACCCGCTCCCTTCTCCATCTAAGAGCACGGGAAGACGCCTTGCAAGGTCGAGCTGAGGATTTTGTACAATATCTACACGATAAAATCACTCAGATTCGGGAAGGCTTGGACTCTGACTGGATATGTTCAGACGAAGTGATGGAGGCGAGTCTTGAGAATGTTATTTGGGATGAGTTTGACCCTGTGACCCCTGAAGATGTGGACAGGTTACTGGGGAAGTTGAACGCAACCACATGTTTATTGGACCCGTGTCCCTCCTGGTTAGTACTGGCTTCCCGAGAGGTTACACGAGGCTGGCTCCAGAAGATAATAAATGCTTCTCTATGTGAGGGTTTCTTGCCTTCCACCTTGAAAGAGGCGGTGGTGAGGCCTCTCCTCAAGAAGCCCTCTCTGGACCCGGCTGTTCTAACAAACTACCGTCCTGTCTCCAACCTTCGTTTTGTGGCAAAGGTTGTTGAGAGTGTGGTGGCACAGCAACTCCCGCAGTACTTGGATGAAACTGTCTATTTAGATCCGTTCCAGTCCGGCTTCAGGCCTGGTTACAGCACTGAAACGGCATTGGTCGCATTGGTTGATGATCTCTGGAGAGCTCGAGATAGAGGTTGTTCCTCTATCCTGGTTTTATTAGATCTCTCAGCGGCTTTTGACACCATTGACCATGGTATCTTGCTGCGCCGGCTGGAAGGGCTAGGAGTGGGAGGCACTGTTCTACGGTGGTTCTCTTCTTATCTCTCTGACCGGTCACAGTCTGTGTTGGCAGGAGGGCAGAGGTCGACTTCAAGACACCTTATTTGTGGGGTGCCACAGGGGTCGGTCCTCTCACCTCTTTTGTTCAACATTTATGTGAAGCCGCTGGGTGAGCTCATCCGTGGTTTGGGAGTGCAATGCCATCTTTACGCTGATGATACTCAGCTTTACATCTCCACCCCAGACCACCCCAATGATGCCCTTGCAGTGATGTCCCAGTGCCTCGAAGCCGTGCGGATCTGGATGGGGAAGAACAGGCTCCGACTCAACCCTTCCAAGACTGAATGGCTGTGGATGCCGGCGTCCCGATATAGCCAGCTGATACCATCGCTGACTATTGGTGGCGAGTCATTAGCCCCCACAGAGAGGGCTCGCAACTTAGGTGTCCTCTTGGACACACGGTTGTCTTTAGAAGAGCATATGACAGCCGTGGCCAGGGGTGCTTTTTATCGGGTTCGCCTGATTCGCCAGTTGCGGCCCTTTCTAGATCGGGACTCCTTACGCACAGTCACTCATGCCCTCATCACTTCCCGTCTGGACTACTGTAATGCTCTCTACATGGGGTTCCCCTTGAAGTGCACACGGAGGCTCCAACTGGTCCAGAATGCAGCTGCGCGGGTGATATTGGGAGTGACATGGCGCTCACATGTGACACCACTCCTACGCGAGCTGCACTGGCTTCCGGTGGTCTTCCGGGTGCGCTTCAAGGTGTTGGTTCTTACCTTCAAACTCCTCCATGGCTTAGAACCTGGGTATCTACGAGACCACCTTCTGCAACCGATAACCTCCCACCAACCAGTACGCTCCCACAGGGTAGGCCTTCTCAGGGTGCCATCACTAAAGCAATGCCGACTAGTGGTTCCCAGAGAAAGAGCCTTTTCTGTTGGGGCACCTACCCTTTGGAACAGGTTACCCCCAGGGATACGAATGATCCCAGATCTTCGTACTTTCCGTCGTGCAGTTAAGACCTTTCTTTTTCACCAAGCCGGTCTGGCATAAATCTTTTCTAATTTTTTTAAATCTTATGCTGAAGTTTCTTTACTGTTGAGCCAAACTGGCTTAATTATTTATATTCATATGTATGTCATTTTAACTGTTCACCGCCCTGAGTCCTTCGGGAGAAGGGCGGTATAGAAATTGAATAAATAAATAAATAAAATAAATAAATAAATAAATATACTTAGTATGTATGTATATTTCATCAATCCAATAAGAACCAAATGGAACTTACCGAAATATCCGAACAACTTGGAATTGAAATTATAAAGATTGGTAGAGTTTTGGGACCAAGATGGGCTGCCCATAGTTTAAGGTCAACCCTAGCTGTGTGGTGTGATTATCCAGCACTACGTCACTATTTTCATTCAAATGAAAAGTACTTAGGTATGGCGGCCCGTCTTGAAAATATATATTTTATAACTGATTTGACATTGATTATTGATAGTTTAAACAAAAATTTTCTTCTTTCAAATGCATTGCAAGCATGAAATGTAGACATAATAAAGGCAGAAAAACTTGTGATAAAATCTATCAAAGCAATTCAAATCCTTGGAAAGAAAAAAGGTCCATATGAAAAAAAAAGTTGATTAATTAATTATTTCAGAAACCTTCAAAAATATAAAATTTGTACAAAATCATCGATTTGTTGGGCTTTTTCGGGAAAGACTTTTAGAAAACATCATAATAAATTTGAATAAAAGGCCAATGGATTGTGACCATTTAAAAACAAGTTGTAGCCAATTTCAAAACAGGAATAAATTATAATTTCTCAATTTTTTGGAGCCAGATTACTGGAATACTGAAGAAGTAGTAGTTCCATGTAAAGCAGCTGAAGAACAATTGCTTGAATTTAATGACATTTCTAATTACCAAATTGATATTAATGATTATCGAGATTTTCTGGAAAAAAATTTTTAAAATTCCCAGAAAGATGCAATTCCTGAAAGTGTTCAAACTATTGTCAGAAAAATTGCTGTGAATTCAGAAGAAGCAGAAAGGGGTTATTCAAAGATGAACATAATATGTTCAGAAAAGAAAAGTTGCTTGTCTCTAATATAACAAACATAATGACTATTAGACTAATCGGCCTACCCCTAGGGATAGGATCCTACTCCTACAATGTGAAAATGGTTAAGGGGAAATGACACAGCAGATGATGCTCGTGTAAAAGTGAGGAAAATTGCAAGTGAGTATGTCAATCAAAAAGCAATATTTTACATAAAGTTTTATTAGTTTTTGTCATGTAATATACACTAATATTTTAAAACTCTTATAACAAAATATAGTCTTGTGTGCCTCTTTTATTGTTCTTATTTAAGTATTAAATGCATGAAATAAGGTGAGGAGGGGAGGGGATGGGATGGGCGAGAAGTGGCCAGGTGAGGCGCTCCTCAACATGAGTGATGTTAAATTGCACCTACCCAGCCGGTCATTAGGGAAGAAAACCAGTATTTCAATTATTTGAATTCCACCACTGGTGTTAATCCTTGGAGACTGTCTGGAGAAGTCCCTGCAGTTTTCTTGGAAAGATTTGAGAAATGGTTTGCCATTGTGTCCTTCTTATGGCTGCAAGAGGATGACTGACCCAAGATCACTCAGCTGGCTTTGTGCCTTAGTCAGGACTAGAGCTCACAGTCTTTTGGATTCTAGTCTGTTGCCATAGGCACCTCACTGCACTGAGTCTCTTTCCATGTGCTATGTGCATTCCCTTATTAGGGAGATCCTTAAGCTATCCTGTGAAATAGTGAAGAGATTTTTATTCTTTGCTTTAAATTCGTAATGGCGAACATATGGCATGCATGCTGACCAGCTGGTCTTCGCACGAGTGGGACTTCTGGAAACCAGAAGAGCAACTGCAAAGACCAGCTAGATGGCATGCCAGAACCCAGAAAACCAGCTGGCTGGAGTGTGCATGTGCACTCGGCAGCTGCTCTTCCTGTTTATGGAGCTTCCACACATGCAAACACCAGCTGGCCAGCACACATGTGCGCCGGAACCCAAAAAAGCAACATGTCTTCCGGTTTCCAGCATGCATTCACGTGCACACGCGCACACGTTCTGGTTTCAGCATGGTGATGAAAAGGTTCCCCAACACTGCTTTAAATGGAATTGCAGGGGGCCTTGGGAGGGGAGGGAGTAAGCAGAGTCAACAAAAAGGAAATCCATGGTAAATTGGTCTCAGTATCAATAGAATCATTTCCCATCTTTTTCTCATTCATGGTAATCCAACTACATAATTTCTGTTTTGAAACTACACCTGAATCCCAATTTGATTTTTAAAAGCTAATTGGGGGTGACTTTCTCATACTTTCAATCATCTAGCCTAGTAGAGTTTGACAATCCTTGGTATTGCCTGTGTGATGAGCAGAAATTCAGCACTTGCCTCCCCACCAGCAATGTAAAGAAATGTGTGGCACAGATTGTAGTTTATTCTCACCATTGATGGATATATCTTTTTGTATCAGGTGATATTGTGTTGTTGTTTTGCTTTATAAATCAAATACACTTTCACTGCATATTCTGTATTTTTGTCTGGCAGGTATCTTTTAAGAGCATCAGAATTTCTCTGAAAGAAGAAAAATTGTTAAACCCAAACTTTACTTTAGAAAGCAAGAACTACTATTAATCTTCTCGTTCCGACCATCCATCTCCCTCCACTTATGACAGTATGACTGTAACTTTGTTGCTTGTATCCTTATGATTTCTATTGATATTGTTTCCTGATTGCTTATTTGTACCCTATGACTAGCATTAAGGAACTAAGACTACTTTAGCTCCTTAATGAACATACTTTTATGTACACTGAGAGCATATGAACCAAGACAAATTCCTTGTGCCTCCGATCACACTTGGCCAATAAAAAATTATCTTCTCTTCTTTGAATGCCCTCCTAATTATTTTTTGACCTGGAAGCTCCTGTAATAGTGAGGAAGGGAAGATACTGCATTTTGACTAAGTAGATAGCTAAGAAGTAAAGTGATGGTCTCCTAATTAAATTGGGATGTTAATTCCTTTTGATTTGCACATTCAGTTCATCAGCTGAAAAGCTAGAAAATTAGCTTTTTCTCTATAAAATATGACCGAGAAATCCAGGACAGAATCATAGCTTTGATGGGGGAGCCTAGTATAATTGCGCTGCCTGAATATCATCAAAGGGACATATTCCAAATGCATTTTATGGTGGCGAGGAATGGGCTGATTTCCTGCTATAATTTGCCTTTTTAAAAAAGGCAGGCTGGTCAATGCAAGACCCCCCCTTAGTACGGGACAGGCGTAAGCCTAAGAAAACCGGCGACCGGGCGGGATCTGCTCTGCCCCTCATTCCTTAGCAATAGATCCTGGAAGCAGACAGGCCGCTTCGATACTGAAGGTAATGGGCGCATTTGATAACGGATCGTGAACGCGCCTAATCATGAAGTTTAGTCGGCGTCGCTATCTATAGTGGTATTTGTTATGCACAGTTCAGAGTCTTCCGTAATTCATCCTATACCCTGTATGAAATAGTATTTGTGTGCGTGTGTTTGTTCGACCGGTCTAAAAAAGGAGGAGATAAAAGCGTGTTACTACTATGACTACTAGTAAGCTCGTTGGTTCACTTTCTCCACTTGAAGCTGCCGTTCTCAATCTCAAAGCGGGAGAGAAGCAGCTACTGAAACTGAGGTCTAAGTTCACTCTAAGCGTTTCCCACTTTTGAAGCTCTAAGTGGCACGATGACGTAAGAGGCGCGCTTGCGCTGAACGCGGCCGCTGCTTCAGCTCATTTCCGGGTTTCCCCGTCGAAGTTCGTCGGGGTCGCGCGCGCAGCTGGTGAGATCCCTCCCCCCTCCTTCCTGCCAAGCCCCGCCCCCTGGCGGTGGGGGGTGGAAGGAGTCGGTAGGGAGATTCTTGGGGGAAGAAGGCGAAGTGGCGTTGAAGGGACGCAAGCGGGGAAAGATTTGGGGAGGGAGCGTTGCTGGAGTCAAGGTGGTTCTTCCCTCTGTCCCGAAATACAAGGGAAGTTCAAGGGGAGGAAAGATCACAATCGGGATAGCGTTCTGGCAGTTGGCTTTTCCTCCTGCGGTAATAGGAGAGATAAATTACTCCTTGCCTTGATTTGCTCCGATGACAACTGGAGGCTTCCTTAGAGACATTCCAGGGATCTGGCCCTTGTCTTCCCTGACTTCTCCTTAGTCCCGCTTTGCTAAGTGGAATCAGTTTTTCTAATCTGTCATCCTCTTGATTCTTCAGCTTTCATAACTATATTACTACTAGAAAAAAAAACACTAATAAATCAGCATCTTCATTTTTGTTCCTTACAGTCTTGTCTATGTTTATGGTTGTGTGCCTCACTAGGATTAATTTTCTATTTATTTCCCTTGTATGCGTCCAGGTTTACCTATTTTTGAGCTCAAAGGAATGAATAAAAGACTAATGAATAAAAACTTCATTACGGTCATTGACCAGCAATAGACATACAATAAATTTAAAATAATACTGACATTAATCATGAATAATAACATCCCTGGTATGAAAATACATAATCTCAGACTGTTAGGGTCACTCCCTAATTTACATGAGTGGAGAGCTGATAAGTAGGTGAGTAAATATAATTTTCCAAAAATAATTAAAGATCTCTCCAAAAAATTGGCACCAGTTGACATCTATAATTCCGTAACCAGTTTTTTTCTTGTGGACATTGCAGCGACACAGAATTTTGCCACTGCCCGCGTGGTAGCCAGATTTGAGTCTTTAAGGAGAAAGTCTACATAAAAGTCACCTTTCCTCCTGGCAATCTCTCTAGTAAGAGGAGAATATATATTGAGCTAAATACGCTGTATAACTCACAGTACAATAAAACATGTCAGATATCTTCTACTTCTACTTCTCCTTTTCCACATATGCATATCCGTTCTGCTATTGGTGTTCTCTTGTACCTACCCTGGAGAAGTGCTGAGGGGAGAATATTAAATCTGACTCTGAAGAAAGCTATTCTTTGTTTTGGGAAGATCAGATCATTTAGATATCTTGCTGATTCCCACACACCCTGCTTGATTCTGTTCCTACTGTGGAGAGGCAATCTATTTAGTTCTTGGAACTCCATGTCCTTCATTCTATCAATTACCACTTGCTTTGCTTTGTCAAAGCTGAGGGACATTAAGAATACCGATGACAGCCCATAAGAGCCCAGCTTGTGATCTATCGCCTGTTTCCAGAGGGAGGGGAAGTTGTCAGTCAGCATTAGCAGAGACAGTCCCTCTGGAAAGAAATGAATTTTTAGCCAATAAATGATCATCATCTTCCAGGATCTTACCTGAATTTGAAGCATACCTATCTCAATTTTTAGCTGGGCATTTGGAGCTCAAAAGAAATTATCTAACATCTTGACTTTTTCAACATCAACTCCAAGTTCATTAAGTAAGTAGGTTTTTATTGGTTTCATAATATTATGTAATATTATGTTGCATAATATTTCACATTCCATCTTTATTTCATAATGTCTTTTCTTCTTTAAATTAATAAAGTGCTGTTGTCTGCATATCCCAAAATATTTCAACCCCTATTTTGATTGTGTCGTCTCTTCCAGTCCTGACAGTCATATAATAAATTTACTGTGTAAATATGAAGATAATATGATTCTTGTTCTCTACCTTGTTTAACTCTCCAAATTCAGTTTTTACAATAATCTGCTAGCTCATTAAAAAATCTTTGTTCTAGGCTGCTGTCAACCTGCATATTTTCCACATTGGTATAATTTAAACAAAGCTCTTGATATATTCAAATTAGGCAAAAACACAGTAAATATTTATTTTCTTTCTATTTATAGAGAAGTAAACTATTGTTATTGGTAGTAATTAATCAGTAGGAAACATCATCAGTGCTAGAAAGGAGTGGGGCTTGCTCTGTTTATATTCTGGTGGCTTATCCTGTCATTGTTGGTGGGCGTGGTCTTAGAGGTTCTTTTGTTGAGCTATTTACTATTGACTTGTTCGCAGTTCTTAGATTGTACAAATGAAGGAACTTTGGAAAGAAACGGAAGCTGGTTAAAACACGTTGCTCAATGTGGTATTTTAAAAATCAGCTCCATGTGAAGCACTTTGCATAACTTGAAAGAGTAAATGTTGGAAATAGTGCTTTTAGGCTGCATCACCCTTAAGAAAGTAAGAGTCAGGGATACTGGCTCTTATTGAAATGTCTTTAAAAATATTATTTTTCATATACTTTCTATTTTTTAGCATCTTTCTTGAACTGCATTGCCCAGACCTTACTATATTCACCCATTGAGATCTGCCAGTGTTTGCATAGTATTAATAGTAATTTGGAAGTGGGATGGTTTATTTAATCTTGGTGCAACCTAAGATGTCCTGTATTTATGCTGTTGATAGATGTAATCTTGGGATAAGATTACATGCTTTGAATATCTTGATGACATATTTGTCTGAAAAGTCCTTTAGAGTACAGCCTAATATAAATGCATGGAAATGTTTCTAATGACAAGTATTTATCTACCCTCCTGTTTGAAAGGCAAGCATTCACATATCATTTGTATTTGTATGTGCAGGCAAACTTTTCCATAAGCTTCTTTCTAGTGAACAGAGTTGACTATTCGTTCCTTCTTCTCATTCCCATCTCCTTTCTTCCTTCTTTCCTTCTTTCCTTCCTCCCTCCCTCCCTCCACAGGAAGGGATGAGGGTAGCCATGGCTTTCCCATGCAGGGGCAGGGCCAGTCCCAGTGAAAGGGAAGCCTTGCAGGCTTCAAGGCCGGACTGGCGCAGACCAAGGAGGCAGCGGAGGCGCTGTTGCCTGACGCAGCACTGCTGGGGCTCTATGTGCTGCTCTACTACAACTTCGTGGCAGCCATGCAGGCAAAATACAATCAGCCTTAGATCTGGCCCATGGAGACATGCACCCATGGGATATTAATTCCTTGTTTGGGGACCTGAGAACATCATCATATCTCCCTAACTTTTTTTAAAAAAAATGGTAACTATGATTAATAAACACTATCAGGTAACTAAATTAACACAAATCTAAGATGAAAAAAAGATATAAAAATTACAAACAAACCTATTTAAATACAAATAGACACTTGCTGTACCTGTACAGATATATCATACATGTAAAGCATTACCATATTTTTATTATCACTTTTTTTATAAAAATGAGAAATGGCAAATCTGTCACATTCACCAGCTAGGGGCCTCACGACAAACGAATGATGTTGATCAAGAAGTTCTTTTACAGCTCCGGAAATGCTTTTCCTGCAGCTGCTCTGAAACTTCCTGTCCTTGGCTTCATTTCCTCCTAGCTACAGGGCTTATTCCTGGCTTTGAGCCAGTCTGTATGTCATATTTTATAGGAAATGATGTTCCCAGATCACTTTTCCCAAATATCACCCATCTATTCCACTGACATCCAGAAGAAAAACTCAAGGATACCTTTGTAAGACTATCTAATATTTTCCCAGGCATGTCCCAAATGTCTGTAATAATTATTCCTGGTGATATGAAAATTAAAAAAAAAACAGATTTCAGTTTTACTTATATTTCTGTATGCGTATGTATGTGTTTAAAGTGTTCAAAATTAATAGAAATTTAAAAATTAAATAGTAATTTGTCACCTAATTTTTTTAAAGAGAGTTGTTTAAATTGGATGGCCATTTTTCTTTGTGCTTTAAATTGTAGGTTTGGATCATGGTTTTTGATCTGTCCATCCAAAGGCAATAGTGATAATTACCTGAATTTATAGTGCAAGATCTTAGGAAAAGTCATTTAAAGTAATACTCAATTAGAAGAAGGCTGCTTTGCTGGTCACTTGCAAGAAAATCTCTAAGACGGATATTGCTATTATCGAACCTGAATTTTATTCTTATTTAAATCTAGTAAAACTCAGGATCATTCCACCATTCTTTCCACATTTCTTAATCACAGTCCTTCTTTTCACTTATTCTTGCTTCTTTTCTCGGCCTGGGCACCATCAAATCTGAGCAATGCGAAAAATAAATACATTCTGTACAGATTTCCATGATAGCAATAAGAGGAGGCTGTCCTGTGAAGGACAATATTTACTTGCATCATCCCAGCTGCTTGGATTCAATAAACTCAAAACCAGAAGAATACTTGTTCAGGTAATAGCACAAATGTTATCTTCCTTCTTTATTATTTCCCAACAGAAAAGAAGCTGGATCACTGAGGTTGATTTTTACCTTCCTTCCCCTCCTAAGGAAATAGTCCTACCTGGAAATGGCTGAGGAGGCCCTCACACTTGGGGGCAATCTGGATAGCAATTCACAGGCAATCTTGAAGAATACTGTTAAGGAAAATGGATACTTGCTGCAGGCTATGGAGAAAGGCCTGGACTGCCAAAGATTCATATGTGCAGGTAGGGATGTCTGGGTGCTTGCAAAAAGATAACTTACATGAGGCCTTTTTTTTAGTAAGTTAAAATGTATTTTCTCTTCCAATTAAACAATTGAGATTGAGGATTTTACTTCTGCATGTGTTTATTTGTAGTTAATGCAATTTTAGAACACAAATTATTGCTGGTCTTTGTTATTGCAGCATTAACACTAACATAACTCCAGATTAATCATGGGTAGTGGTAAGTCATTGAAACATGAAAGTCTTAAACAAGTCCTTATTACTGTAAGCCTTTGTTTCACTAGATCTCTTCATTCTTCTTGTGACCAAATATTAATTTAACTAATAGAAATAATAAGAAATTCTTAAGCTGTGATGATTGAGGGGGGCGGGGTCAGTCCTGACATGTCTGATTGTTCTGTTTTTTTGTAATTGATTCATTTTGAATGCCAAAACTACACTTTGTTTTCAGGGCTGTTTGCCACAGAAGATGGTAAAGTAAAGTTTGAAAAATCGTAAAGGCACATGCATAGATTATTGGAAGTGAATTTGTGTATCTCTAATTAACATGAACTCATCTCTGACTCAGTGAAAAGCTGGTCTATTTACAGTTCAGCAGTTATAAGTCCACAAGAAGAAAGACGTAGGAAGGTCAGGCAATATGCGACAGGCAGGTCTTTTGCATTTGCTCATAATGCAGTTTTTGACATCATCTATGGATACTGTTCTCTAGTTCATAATCTTCACTGTCATCTTTAAGTAGACCGTAGATTAATCTACTTGGTGACTTGACTGCACTTTTCTCTGTTTGTTTGTTTAACTGACTGACTGACTGAGTGAGTGAATGAATGAATGAATGAATAACACATTCGGCTTTTAGTTTTTCATTACTTACATTGGATTACTCCTGTATTTGTAATTATTTAACAAATATCCAGTTTGGATAACTGGGAAAGGTCCAAGAATCCTTCAGTATAGAGCTCAGTCTAGAGGCGAGATAATGCCTATGAGCCTCTTACAATGAAGTGCAGGAATTTCTATTAACCAGAAAATATTAGGATCCATTTTATTCCTAAAATAATTTCGTGAACAAGAGAAAAATTAAGGGTTACACCTTTAGTAGTAAATCCGATAATAAAATGAAATAATGCACAAGAAGCTACACTTTTATGAAAGGCAGGCCAAATTTCTTGATTTTTGAAACGATATATCTTTCTTTTCAGTCACAGTAAAATACATTATTATATTTCTAGCCACTAAAATGAGAACAACAAATAGTTCTGTTGCAAAGATAGTTTTGGTTTTGGGCCTTCTTTCTGCTAAAAATAAAAAAGTAACACAGGAAAAAGGAGGGTTCTTGCTTGATATATATTGAGCAGTAGATAAAAAATATATAGTTGTGTAATAAAGGCAGGAGGTCTGTGTGTGAGTGTGTGTGTGTGTATACATATTACACACACAGCCACATCCATACTTGAGAAACACAAGATCAAGGGTGAGCAATAGCTGAGCCTTGGTTCAGCTCTAATATCTTCCTCTTACTATAGGCAGTGACCTAGTCAGCAAATGAATTACGGAAAACTGAAAACTGACTTCTCTGGAGACAGCATTTGGGGAATAGGCTGTCCAAATACAGAAGCTTTTCCAATAGCCAAGAGTCAGATTCTTGCAATTTAAGATGATCTTACATTTTGTCTCTCCTTTCCAGGCTGCTCCAGGGAGATTGGTTTCTTCTTTGTGAAGCCTAAGCTGTGTTCATTCACTGGCCTCTATTTCTGTGACACTTGCCACCAAGATGAAGAGTCTGTGATACCTTCACGTCTAATTCATAACTGGGATCTTTCCAAATATCCGGTATGCCCTGTTATTGTGGGAGGGGGTCATAAAGTATATGAGCTCTGTTATGTGAAATTGTCTCTCATGTCTCTTTTAAATCCCACTTGCACAACTATAGTCACAAAATGACCGTAGTTTTCATTATGAAAGAGAAAAGCTTGAGAGTACCTGTAAGGATCTCCTTCCTTTGAGCCCTATCTGCATTGCAAGTGAGTGCAAGAAAGTGCAGGTTTTAAAAAGCAGTCTAGCAAAATGTGACCTCCCTCCCTCCCTCTGAGTATTTCTCATCCTCAGCAAGTGGATTCCCCAGTGCTGGCTGGGAAATTTTGGGAACCAAAGTCCACACACTTTAAACTTGTTAAGATTGAGAAACACTGATTTAGCTCAAGGACCATAAAATGAGAAATCTATGAGTAAGGTAGCATTCTGGTTAGGATTTTTCAACTTCTGAGTTGAAACTTGCTCTGGGTTTTTTGTTATTTTTTTTGTATCCCTCTAATTATGGCCAAGCTCAGTAAAGAGAAAAAAAATGTTTTTCTCAAGGCACTCAGCCTTTTCTCAGCTCTTTTCATTTTCTTCCCTTTTATTATTATAAATTGTCTGCAGTAGCTCCACAGTGACACGAAGAGCAAATTAATTAATTAATTAAACAAACAAACAAACCTTCAGTTCAAATTATAAGAAGGTACTTACTGGAATGTGATCCAATGAATTTCTCTTTATAAATTATAATATTCTTTTGCATTTCCTAGATGTCACTCAGGAGCTTTTACAAGAACATTCTCATCTTGTTGTTTCTGTCAGATTTGTTGCCAGGCTCTGAAATTCCTAGCCAAAATTCAAAATCAACCCTTTTAAAAAAATTTTTTATTATAGTTCAAAAAAACAAAACAAATGTATAATAGTTTTTCCATTACAGTGTAACATCACCAAAATATCCATGTATATATACATCAATAATCAGAAAGTAAAAATAGAAACTTTTTACAGATTCTTATATACAAATTTACATTTCCAACACTTATTGATTACCATAATTATACCATCATCTATAATTATAATCTAACATTATCCTTTGTCTCTCTCCCATTATTTCTGAATCCAATCATACCACATGTTCCAACTACTATAAAAATCTGAGTCTCTTTTACCCTTGATCAGTTTTGTAAGTCTGTCGGATTCCGCACATTCCATGATTTTATAAATTATTCTTGAGTCCGTTGGTAAGTCCTCATTCTTCCATTCTTGTGCGAATGCCAGTTTCCCTGCAGTGATTATGTGCAGCATCAGATACCATTTAGTCAATCCAATATTTGCGGGTCTAACCCCCAACAAAAAGGTTTCAGGTTTCAGTTCCACTCTACAGTGTGTAATTTCAAGCAACCATCATCGTATTTTCATACAATATTTAGCTGCCAGCGGACATGTCCATCATTGGTGCAAGTAGGTTCCATTACTATTCCCACATTTCCAGCACTGTGGAGATGTCCCGGGGAACATTTTAGCTAATCTTGCTGGAGATAGGTGCCATCTATAAACCATCTTATAAATATTTTCTTTATAAGAGGATGCCATAATTAATTTTAAATTTTTAAGTCAAATCTTCTCCCATTTTTAAAAACCCAATGAATAACCCATATTTTGCCCCCAGGCCATCATGGAGTCTTTAACGACTTCCTCCCCCGCTTTCAATGATAATAGGTAAGAATAGCATCTCGATAAAACTTTCCTGTCATTACCTAATAATATTTTATACAATTCTTGTTTCCCATGATATATCCCTTCACTCTCCTGATCTTTCTTCCACCTTGAGTGTATTTGGATGTAAACCCACCAGTCTATATTACACCCCTCTGACCTCAGTTGTCCCATGTCTTCAGTCTGCTCTGAGTATCCAAAATGTCTTTATAGGTCAAGACCTTCTCTCCTTTATATAATGTCAGGTATATCAGGGCCTCATGGGTCGAAATTCAACATGGTATCTTCAGATACAACTTTCTCCTAAACATTTCCCAGGTATCCCCTAGGGTCTTATGTAAATAATGATTCCGAAAATACCTCAGTCAGGTTGACTGTCCTGGCCATAAAAAGTGGTGCCAACCATGTTGAAGGCCGTGGCCTTCTGCTGCCAATAGCCGCCTCCTTTTCAGGGTGATCCAGTCCTTCACCCATTATCAGAATGGCTGCCTGATGGTAAATCTTCCAATTTGGGAGTCCAAATCCCCCTCTATGTCTAGGTTCCTGCATCATCCTAAACTTAATCCTTAAATTTTTACTTTGCCAAATAAATTTAGAAATAACTCTGTTCAAGGTGTTGAAGAATTTCCTATCCAGACTTACCAGGGCAAAAACAACCATTTGGAACAAAAACAACCATTTGGGGAGGACATACATTTTGACAGCAGCTATCCTTCCCATAAGTGATAGTTGTACATTTTTCCACCTCTCCAAATCTCTGACACTCTGATTATAAAGGGGAACATAATTATCCTCCTTTACCGAAGAACACGGTGTTAACCAAATTCCCAAGTATTTTATCTTATTAGTTATCTGCATCCCCAGGAGTCCCTCCAACTGGCATCTCTGCCTCTGCATCTGTATTCTTAACTAATATTTTTGTTTTTTCCTCATTAATTAATAATCCTGCTACTCTCCGAAAAATCCCTAAGTACCTGTAATAGCTTTGATCCTGATTCTGATGGATCCTCCAGTAGGAAAAATAGATCATCCGCATATGCCTGAACTTTCATCTCCTCGTGCCGATTCCTCATTCTTCTTATTTCCGTATTCCTCCTAACCTCCCTAAGCAATGGTTCTAGTGTTAGCACAAATAATAGCGGAGAAAGTGGACAACCCTGCCGTGTACCCCTACCAATCTAAATCTTCTCTGTTTCCTCTCCATTGATTAATACTTTTGCTGTCTGTTCACGGTAGATTGCTTGCACTGCTCCCATGAACTTCTCACTGAAATCCATATATTACATTTGGGAAATCATGAAGTCCCAGCTCACTCTGTCAAATGCCTTTTGGGCATCGACAAAAATCAAGGATAACTGTTTATCCGGACAATTTTCATAATACTCTAAAATGTTCATCACTATTCTCATATTACCACATAGCTGTCGGTTGGACAGGAATCCATTCTGATCTGGGTGAATAATTTGGTTAAGAAAACACCCAAGTCTCACACCTAGAAGTGCTGTAAATATTTTATAATCCGAATTAAGCAATGAAATCGGTCTGTAGTTTTTAATAAGTGTCAAACCAGTGCCTTCCTTCAGTAGAATAGATATATAGGCCTCTGACCAAGATGCCGGTATTTGGGAATCTTTCAACACCCCGTTAAATAGTTCCACCATGTGCTTACCCAGCACCTCAAAACCCATCTTGTATACTTCTACAGTAATCCTGGTATCTTCCCATTCGCTTGTTTTCCCATAATCAATTCTACCTCACCCTCAGTTATTTCTGCGTTAAGCAATTGTTTCATTGTCCCAGTGATTTTTGGCAAGTCTGTGCTCTCCAAATATGTCCAAATGCCTTGCTCCCCTTCTTCACTCCTTTTATACAGCTGAGTAAAAAAATCTTGCACCACCCTTCTCTTACCTTCCATATTAACATGCAACCTTCCACCCTGATCTATTAACCACTCTATTCTTCGATTTTCTCTCTCCTTTCTTAAACAATAGGCTAACCACCTCCCTGGCTTGTTACCATTCTCAAAGTGATTTTGCTTTGCCCATTTTATTTTATTGGCTAGTTCTTCCTGATTCAACAGTCTAATTTGATATGGCCAGAAATTCCTCTCTTCTATCCAATTTCCAGTTTCCTGACCCCTTTGCATTGCCTCTTCAGCTTTTTGTAAGATTTCTTTGAGCCTTACATTTGCCAGCCAAATATTTAATCGCCAATCCCCTCATCACTGCTTTGGCTGTATCCCAAGTATTATATATTGAGGTATCTTCCTTTTTATTTTCATTTTTAAAAAAGCTGTATCTCTCTCTTAAACATATTTATAAATTCTTCCTCTTTCAAAATCCCTACATTCATTCTCCATCTATTCCTTTTTTGGCCCAAAATTTTTCAAGTCAACATTAAAGGGTTATGGTCAGCCCATTTGGTAATGCCAATTTCTACCACTGAGGTCATCTCATTCAAATCAGGTGACATCCAGATCATATCAATGTGTGACCATGAATGATGCCTGGGGGAGAAATAAGTATATTGTTTCCTTGCAGGGTTCTGTAGCCTCCAGACATCATATATACCAAATTCCTCTCTTATATTCTCACATATCCTTAGTAGTACCCTCTTCACATCTCTCCCTCCTCCTTTCCTTTTCCCCGGGACATAATCTTTGGCCTTATCTATAACAGCATTGAAATTACCCAGCAGGCAAATATATTCATATTCCATTTCTGTGAATTTGTTATATAAATTTTCATAAAAGATCCTTTGGTTACAGTTGGGGGCATAAATACAAACTAATAGACAATCTCCAATTCCAGCATTAATACTCTGCCTTCCTGATCTACAAATACTTTCTTAGCCACCAAATGATGCTGCACATAAATCACCACTCCTCTTTTTTTTATCAGCTAATGAAGTAAATTTTTTACCTAATCTAGAATTTTGTAATAAGCTATTTTGAGACTTTTTTATATGCATCTCTTGTAAACAAATAATATCATATTTACATTTTCTTAATTTATTCATTATCCATTTTCTTTTGATAGGAGCATTTAAACCATTAATATTTACCATATATATATGGGGAAGGCAATCAGAAGAAGGCTGATTCACCTTCCATGAGGCAGTCAAAATCCTGAAAAGATTTCATTCACCAGATCTGTCTTTGAGTAGCCATTAGATATAATTGTTCATCCCCCACAACTACAATACTGCAATGACACACATGCCGATCTTCCCTTTGGGCGATGTCTTAGAGCAGGAAGAGTGTCTCCAAGATCAGACAAACTTACTTCCTGCTTCCTGAGCCAGACAATTTACCTGTGAAATAGGATGTTCTTGGAAGCCTCGTTATGGTAACTTTGGAAAGTGTTTTTGATTCTGGTAGCAGCACAGCAATAGCCACTTTCTTAATCATCATCCTGCCTAGCTGGCAGCTGGGGATACTGTATTTTTTGGAGTGTAAGATGCATCTTAGTTTTTGGGGAGGAAAATGTGGGGAGGGGAGGGGAAATTCTGCCTCTGCCTACCAGGTATTCATCTGACTAGCATCCTTAGCCTGGTCAGCTTTAGCACATTAGTTCGCTGATTGTGAGTGTGTGAGTCTCTCACTACGCTTGCATGCACCTTGTTGGGGCTAATAAGCAATTTAAAAAGCACAGCTGATCATTGGAGGGAGTTTGCTTCGCTCGCATGCACAGGGTTGGGGCTGTTCTGGGATATCATTTGGGCTACGTGCCACACATTTTCAGAGCTCTCAAACGGAGCATTTGGGAGGCTGAAAACACGAAGTGCAGAGCCCAGAAACACAAACCATTCTCTGTGGCAATCTTTGCAGCCAGAAAGAAGCCAAAGGGTGCGGGCTGGTGGGTGGGCGGGGCTACATTCAGAGTATAAGACCCATCCAAATTTTCAGCCTCTTTGGGGAGGGGGGAGTGCATTTTATACTCCAAAAAATACGGTAATTTTCTTGTGAATGCCTTCTCAGCCAGAGGCACACCCACTCTCAGTGGCCAGCAAAGTTAACCAAAAGGTGTGCATCATTTGAGGGACCCTTCTGGAATTATAGGCAGTGATGATCTGTTATTTTAATAAATACAGCTTAGACAGGAAGTAATCTCAAAATTCCTTCTTATCTGTCAAGCAGAAGGAGAGTTCCCAGAGGCAAAAAAGCAAAGTGGCATGTAAACCTAAATGTGAAGAAAGAGGCAATTATATAATTATCTAACTTTTATTCCTCTACCTGTTAAATAGTTTTAAAGTTGCCTTATAGCTAGTAAAATTTCTTAACTATCTAACAGAGTGCCAACTTTAAAGTATATGTACTTCAACTCCCAGCATATTTGGCTGGAAAATTCTAGAAGTTGATGTCCACACATCATAAAGTTGCCAAGTTTGTAAAACACTGACCTAATGTAACCCAGGAGGTAATGATTGCGACAGAAATTGGGACCAGTATGTGCAACATATTATTGTATATAAAGTTATCTTTTGAGAGGCTGGTATTGAACTATATTAAGGCTAGTCTTCCATCTACTTTGAACCCATACCAATTTGCATATAGTCGTAATAGATCAACTGATGATGCTATGTCTCTTGTTGTCCATACTGTATTGAATCACTTGGAACAACAGGGGACATACGCAAGGCTGTTATTTGTGGATTATAGCTCTGCTTTTAACACCATCTTACCAAATAAGTGGTTTTTTAAAATGTCCAATTTGGGTATAAATCAGAGGATTTGTTTGTGGATAAGGGATTTTGTGACAGGTAGGCCACAGTCAGTAAGGATGGGATCTCACCATTCCTCTACTCTGATACTAAGCACAGGAGCCCACCGAGGTTGTGTGCTAACCCCTTTCCTTTATTCCTTGTACACGCATGACTGCACCTCATTGTATAACACCAACACAATTATTATATTTGAGGATGACACAACAGTGGTGGGGCTCATTAATAAGAACAATGAGTCTGCTTACAGGAAGGAAGTACAAGGGCTGACATTGTGATGTAATGAAAATAATCTCACACTTAACACTATAAAAACTAAACAACTTGTAATTGACTTTAGGAGAAAGAGAGATGTACATCTACCATTGTACATAAATGGTGAGAAGGTGGAGAGGGTGGGTAGTTTTAAATTTCTGGGCATTTATATCTCGGAGGAACTCTCATGGACTATGAATGCTAACATGCTTGTGACGAAGGCACAGAAGAGGCTGTACTTCCTGAGAATGCTCAGGAAGATAAATCTATCTCAGCATCTACTTCTGTCCTACTATCGCAGCACCATTGAGAGTGTCCTGACATACAGCATTCTTGCATGGTATGGGAGCAGCTCTGTAGGGGACAAAAAAGCTCTACAGAGAACCATTAAAACTTCTCAGAATATCATTGGACTGCAGCTACCAGCCCTGGACGATATCTTCGAATCTCACTGTTGAGAAAGTTGCATAACATTCTCAGAGACTCTTCTCATCCTGTTTACAATCTTTTTGGACTGTTGCCTTCTGGCAGAAGATACAGAACAATTAAAACTCAGACCACACGTTTTCTGAATAGTTTTTATCCCAGAGCTATAATTGTACTCAACAGTGAACTAAGGACCACCATCACAGTGAGTTGTTGGACAGTATTACTTGGTCTGTTGTGTGGATGTTTGAGTGGTTTAGGGGTGAAGAATTGCGGTAGGTGGGAGTGTGTTTGGGGATTGTTATGTGTGTTGGACCTGGTCTTTGGGTGTAAAGTGAATTTTGTTGTATGGGTATACTGTGTATACACATACAATGACAATAAAGTTATTTATTTATTTATCTGTTCTCTCCCGAGAAATGATATCTGAGTACCAAGGAAGAAAAACATAGTTTTTTTCAACCTTTTTTTTTCTTACACAATTGGAATCTCTGAATGGAAAGTTGTTTCAAAAGTTCAATTGAGGAAGTCTGGCAGCAGGGATACAACAACTTTATTTGTGATTTCAGTTTCATGCTTGAGATGTAAAGATATTATAAGAGGGAGGCTGGCCTTTGGAGCCACTAATACAGAAAGAGAATATCTACTATCTTCTAATCGGTTGTACTACAATTCCAACTTGACTGTTGAGCTCTAATGTGACCTTCTCAAGAACCTGTGACCTGTTCACAGATGATGAGTTGCTTCTAGAATTGATATACTGCTTCTTCCTTTTAGGTGTGGTGAGTGCAAGACTGTCTTCCACAATAGTTGTCAGGCAAATGTCAGTTTCTGCCCTCGTTGTGTCCGTCAGCAGAAATATCACCAGCAACTGCAAGAATTCCTTTGGAAATGATCTCAACTGTGCCAGTCCTTTGGATAAGATTTTGGAATTGGATCAGATTCTGGAATTCTCCAGAAGGCAATTGGAAAACAGAAGCTTAGGAGCAATGGAAAAATACTGCCGGCTGCACACCTTCTGTCTGGATTATAGTCCTAACAACCACCTTGCCATCAGCTCTGGGAAAGGAACCCACAGAGATACTTTCTTGCATTCACCCATTATTGCCATTAATCTTCATTTGTTCCTTCCTTCCCAAGCAAATTCATCCTTATCCTGACATTTGGTGAATACTGGATATTAAAGGCATAAGTAGCAAGAACCCCTGATTTTAGTGGATGTCTCTTGATTTAAATTGCTGGAGAAAGGGAATGTTATTTTACTTTTAACAAATGCACTTTCCAGCAGATTTCTTGTGCCTTCTACACTTTACAGACTGCCCTTAAAATGTCTTGTGTCAAAATGGCTGCTGAATTCTTTAGAAAGGCGTGCCATCATTGGTGTCTTCCTCAAGCAAAGTGACCTTCTTATAAATAAGCTATTATTATTATTATTCTCTTTTTTTAAAAAAATGCTCAGTCAGCATATTTTCTTTTATTCTCCTATGTAGATAATTAACTTTATTGAATAAATAACAGATGTCTTTTATGAATCCATTACTTCTGTGCAACACTTATTTGCAAAGTAACTATTGGCTTCTTGTGGGTTTATGTTCACCCAGAGATCAATAATATCCTGTATTAGGAATGTGTGCCACAGACAATCCTAATAAGACTAAAGAGAAAAGGTTGAAACCTAGATTCTGGAAGAAACTGGATTCATTCATTCATTCATTCAATTTGTACAACTGCCCTACTCAATAAATGACTCTTGGTAGTGAACAGATTTAAAATACTTCAAATACCAACAATTACAGCAATACAAAAATTAAAATACCTAGCAGTTGAGAAATATATCCTATAATCACTAGCACAAGCAAAAAAACAGCTCCTGCACATGCTTGTCCCCAGACAGAAGATGATATTACAGCCAGAATAGGAAGGACTTGCCTTTCTTAGAGAGTATTATAGTAAAAAGATTGGTCTAAGGTTTCTAGAGAAGTAGGACACATATTTTGCCTCTTAAAATCTATAAAACTGGAAGAGCCTGAAATATTGACCATGTTCATTCCAAGGTTTCTCTAAATCCAATAAAAGTACAGGAGCAAACTGATTAAATAAAAATTAAGATTCACAATGATGTAATGATGCAATTATATCATCTCATATGTATGATTACATATTGTATCAGAATAGCAATAGCACTTAGACCTATATACAGCTTCACAGTCCTTTACAGCCCACTCTAAGCTGTTTACAGAGTCAGCATATTGCCCCCAACAGTAACAGTAACCGAGACCTATACTAGGGATTCGAACTGCAAACCTTTCTGATCAACAAGCTCAGCGTCTTAGCCACTGAGCCACCTAGGGAACCACCGACAATCTGTGTCCTCATTTTACCAACCTCAGAAGGATGGAAGATTGAGTCAATCTTGAGCTGGTGAGAATCAGACTGCGGAACAGCTGGCAGTCAGCAGAAGTAGCATACAGAACTGCTTTCTAACCACTGCACCACCACGACTCTTAGTTAACATGCGTCATCATGGACATAACATTTCTGCTCCATCCTCCATGATCACCCATATATTTTTAAGGAATTTATTTTTGTATTCCTACAAACTTTCTTTTTTTCCGTAATTACATAGCTTCAGTCAAGAAACAGAGGAAACACCATATGATACATGGTATTAGTTCGGGTTCCAGTTCTGCATCTGTCAGCATCTTGCTTTGGGGAATACAATTTTCTCAAGGATCCTTGTACAAAATAATGTATTATATTAATTTTAATTAATAGACAATCCACACAGAGAAAAAGACACCTGTAGATATTCCTATATACACTTCCATTCCTTGTTCTATCCTCTTGTTTAGATCACGTGTTTACATTTAGTTCCAAAGTTATATAGTTACATTGTAGAGTCTTCAGACAGATTTTCAAATTCCTCCAGGAAAGAGAGAGAGAAAAGTATATTGAGAATTGAGCAGTCATACATATAATTTTATATCCATATTTTAATTGACATTCCATTAAAATAACTCTCAAATGAAGTATGAATTTCAAAATTTATTAGGATATGTTGCTGCATATTTCTGCAGACCCCCCGCAGTCAAGGAATTCCAACTGACAGGATCCAAGAGAAGAGCCTCTTTTGTTGAGGATTCCACCCTGTAGAACTTCATGCTCCTGAGGTGAGACTCACATCAACCCTTTTGGTCTTCCAAAAAGGTCTGAAAACCTGGCTTTGCCAACTAACTGGGGCCTTTTTCCTTTAGCTTGTGTTAAGTGAAATACAACCTGTAAAATTATATTCATACCATTTTCTAGCTTTCATTTTCACCTGACTTTTGTATGCATATACTTTATTAATGGTTCCATGTGCTTGTAGTTTCACTGCTAGTATAATTGGTGGGGCCTACTTTAATTGGGCATTTTTTGTCTTAAAGGCATTTTCTTAAGCCAACATCCCACTTTAGGGCCACTATGGGGCTGAAGTTCCTCCAGATAGTGGGCCTGGATTTATAAACAAAAACATATGGTGTCTTAACACAGACAAACAAAGGGGGAGATAAGCAGAATTGTAAAGTCTTTTCATCAAATTTTAGTGTAAATATTGACATCAAGTTCAGAATTAGCTCATCAAAATACGCTAAAATAGTCCACTGGGGTGAAAAGACACTTTTACTTTAAATTCATCATTGCAATAAAGATATTATAATAGGAGTGTGTGCATTAACAGATTTCCCCTTCTCTCTAAATTTGAAGGCTTTTTGTCAGAAAATTGAAATATTTGATGCAATCTAGTGCTTTAAATCTTGGATTTAGTCTTGGTGGTCTACAGTCATGCTCTGTGGCCACAAAAGGTATTTAAAAGAGGTCCATGGTGAAGAAAATGTTGAGAACCACTGTAATACAGGAACACTCTCTTTCAATAGGCTTAGTAGAGATGTTGCATTTATAGAGTTTGAATCAGAACCTTTCATGGTTTCTGTCAAAATTTCCCTCCCAGCATAGTCATTACTAAGAGGTCCTGGATTAGATACTTTATATAGTTTATTCTTCTTCTTTGTAGATTGACAAAGGATGGAGCAGAGACGAGCAATTAAAAGGGGAAAGACTAAAAAAATAAACAAGTACAACACTTTCCAAGATACAATCCCAGCCACAATCTTGGCCACTGCTGAAAAAACAGAAATGGAAAAATATCTAGCCTTTGCTATCAGAATCTGGCCATTTATTATGTCACATGTAAAAATTCACCTTGCATATGCTCTTATTTTCCCCAAAACACCGGGATGGTTCTGGAACAATAACAATCATGAGAATCAGTTGCCTTCCTTTTATTTCTTGCTAAGTGAATACAATCATTTGTATTCACTCATGGACCCCAGTGTAGTTCATTCCATTCTGGGATCCTGTGACTTGGTTAGAGAAGGTGAAATATCGAGGCGGGTGGAAATCATATGCATGAGACAGACAATCTCCATGTGTGAGTCATTGTCCTCTAAACAGTGCCTCACCCCGCCTCACCACTGCCTAAAGGAGACTTCCTCTGAGTAGGAAAACTTCCTTCCTCCATCCAGTGCAGTCTGGTGGGAACACCCAAGTCACACTGCATGCTTTCTGAGGCATTCAATCTCTTTGTGACTGAGAGGCACAGGAGAGAAGGGGAACAAGCTGCGATATTTGTAGAAGAAACCAATTGCTCACTTAGAGTTTGAATGCAAGGGGTCTAAATCCATGAGGCTGAAAACACCTGTGTTCGCTGGATGTGGCCTGAATGAAACAGGCAGCCTAGAGCAGGGCGTGGTGAGCTCATCATTAATGTTTCTTTTCCCTCAGCAGGGTTTTTTGACTTTATCATTCTGGACTAACATCAAAGTTTCCCTTGGAGTCCAGATTGATACTCCGAACAGGATGGATTACTTTTGATCTTCCCGAGGGCCCTGCATCTCAGGATACTTGCAACAATGAAGAACTGGGGGCAGAGCGTCCTGCCTGAACATTTTCTCACAAAGCTTTTTTGACTTTCTTAATTCGCCAATCTCTTATTGTATAGAAGCCAAGAGAAACATTCGCTTTGAGATATTCCTCCCCACTGATCATCACAGAGTTTAACTTGGAGGGGGTGGGGGGAGGACCAGAGGCAGGTTCAGACCAAACACACAAGTCCAGGCGGCTCCTGACACAATCAACAAGGAAGAACCAGGCCACACCTGAAGAGGCAGGACAGATTGTGTGGACGGAGACCAGAGAAGAACCTGGTGAGATGTGAACCAGCAGGTAAAACCGGGGACTGAGGTGGGATCCAGATCAGACAAGCCAAGGGTGGGGAAGCTGAGGCAGGAATCTAACAGCATGGGAAACTGATCAAGGGACTGTCCTTTTCCAAAACGTTGCTCTAACAACTGGAATTTGAGTGGTAGTTTTTGATTGGCTACTAAATGTTTGGTTCCAGGCTTAGGTGCTTGTCTGGGCAGGCCTCTCTTGTGGGGTGGAGAAATGGAATTATGCCCAGTGCATGGAATGCACTGAAAAGGTTAGGAATTGCTTCCCAACAGCTTAAAATGCTAATTGCCACCGTCACGAGAGCCCTCCGTGCATTTAGCTGATGTTCTGTAGATCTTTGACTTACAAGCCACTTCAGTATAATCCCTAGATTGTCAAGTATTCTCCCAATGGGGTTAAGAGCAATGAAACTGTGATTCAGATACCATCTGAGCTACTGAGTTGCCCTGAAGCCTTGGGATATTTTCCAAGCTTCAATTTTCACTGTCTCTATACTATTAGAAACAACAAAATTGTACCTACTGCAGGCGGAAAACTCAATCAATAACAATCTTTTCTTTGAAAGCATTAAATAAAGTGTATGTGCATCTGTTGATTAGAGCATAGCTCTTCCAACTCTTGTCGTGAGGCAATAATTACAACCACAACAGTATAATAAATCAAAAACCTTCCCATAATATTTCTCCCCAAATTCTGGAAAAAAGTGACATTTTAGAAGTCTTAAACCATCTTATTTAGTGGATACCTGTAGTTTTACACTTGATCCACTAAATCAGTTTATTTTTAACCTTTTTTTGTCCTTAGCCCTCTTCCAATTTTGTTTTGCTAAGATCTGCTAGGGCCACTCTCCAGTTCCCATTACCAATAAAAAAGATTGCCATTTACAAATTTTAAATATATGTTTTTATTTATAATAAATACAGTATTTGCAGTATACTACACTTTGTCTTTGTGTGGTCTCCTTGGCACATGCTTACATGCTTTCCCCTGTGATCCGCTTGAAATTTTCTAGGACCCTGAGGAATCATGGCCCCCGAGTATGTTTTGAACTGCTGAATGAAATAATATATTTGTCTTGGTGGCGTAGGCTGGCCTTTGATTTCATAATGCATCATCATACTTTTCATGTCAGGAGAAGTGTGCTTTTATTTTTTGTTTATTAGTTATATCCTGTCCAACATACCTTTCTCTTCCTATTTTTCCCACCACAACAATCCTGTTAGGTGGGTTATTCTGAGAGAGTGACTGCCCAAAGTCATGTTCCTGGGCACCAAATCTTCTTGTACTCAGGCATAGCCTCTCTGCACTATGTTTTGGAGTAACTGATCTTATTCTGTTAAATCTGAATTTGCACTACAGTTGACCTAATATGTATTTAATATCCCAGCCTTCTAGGGAAGTGTCCTTGTACACGTGCAGATATTCTTTTCTTCTTGACTGAATAAGGGAGTTGTCAAGACATGTAATAAATTGCTTGTGGTTTCCTAGGAAATAAGGGGTCCATGCACATAAAGGGAATATATTACTGTGGAGGATCAAGACAATCTCTTTTCCAGATAAATGATTCCATGATAGATAGCCACTTGAATTTTTCAGTACAAAAGTTGTGAGCCATCCAGTTGGGAAAGAAAAACGTTTCTCTCAGGAGGTTCTCAATTTTCATATCAAGAATCTTCATGTAGATAATGAAGGAAGAGAATAAATTCCTTGTGTACAACAATGCATACCTGTTTCTATCCATTGTATGTATTTGTCCAAAAGCCAGATTTATAAGGAAAGTTCTAAAAGAGTTCTTTTTGTATACAACTGTATATTTTCTGTAACTTTTAAGCCTGAGTATGTTTACTAATACATTTTTACCCTAGCAACATGGATCTATTTTTTTTTAATTTCCCCATTTGAAGGCATGTGTTTTCTGTCTCCATATTAGAGCAGCCAAATTTAGTTCATTGTTTCATGAAACAAAGCAATAAAAGGAAAGTGGTGTCTGACATCAGTAGCCTTCCTCTATGGGGAAGTGGTAAGTTTTTCTAACAGAGCAATGTTATGCAGTAAGCTGAAAGACATTCAGCTTAATTTTTGTAACCTAAATACAATAGCAAAATAAATTGTATTAACAATAGCAAAATAAATTGTATTAACAAATTAAAATTGTATTAACTACAATTTTTATAATTGTATTAATATTTTTGTTCAAAATATTTATTTCAGCATTTTACATAGTTGGGAAAATAAGTACTGGGGGGAATAAATTTTTGGGTATTATATTATTTCAATTTTATTTCTTCTGAATGAAAAAGAATCTTTATTCAATCAATGACTATAAAGCACCTTACATATTTAAAACTGATATTGATTAGCCAATTAGATAAACAAATCAAACTGTTGCACATCTTACAGGTTGACAAAATTAGGGCATTCTTAAGGAAATAAAATAATTTCAATCTGAAAATAAAAGTTTAAATAAAATGGTCAGAGTGATCAGGATATTTAATTAGGTGTTGGTTTAATAGCTCATCAATTGATTGTCAACAAAATGCAAAATATAATAAAATATTTAGTGTTTTACTATATAAATCTTTGCTTCTTTTATACATAGCTATAATTGGATATATTTAGTACTATGTAGGTGACAAGAAAAACTATATGTATATGTAACTGTAAATTGTATTGTTAAAACTGCAGACTAGATATGCACTCCTAAACTCTATTTTAAAAAGAAATAGAAAAACTAAGGATATTATCTTGCTTGTAAACTTCTAGCAGGATCTATTCATCCAGAGTTTAAAACAAATTTCTGGGTCAAATAGAACTTTGTTCTTATCTAGTATGCAGAACCATAGAGAAAGACCCGGTACCACTAATGTTAGAAACCTCTGCTCAAGTTGGTGGTGAAAGAGTTTCCAAAAGAAATTAATTTTAAACACCTTATTTTCTAGATGGGAAGATAATCTGTATGGAAGGAATTCCAGTTCTTGCTCATTGACATTTTCACCATTAAAATTTATATTTTATTGTAAGGACTGTGTTGGTTTATCTTTTGCAAGCCAGCTAGAAATCTGAAACAGCTTAAGTAATGAATGAATTGCAAGGAAAAGAAAGGTGTTTTTTTTTTCTTGTAGTTTGGCAAAACAAAGCAGAAGAACAAGCCAAACGGAGGAAAAAGTCTGAAATGCTAGGAAAGGAAATCAGATTGGATTACTTTCATCTATTTTAAAAGGATAAACAAACTAGAAATATTTTGATGTGAGGACAAAATGGCATCACTACCTCCTTACTCATGTATCCCTGAGGAAGTAAACAATAAAAGGAGAAAAGAGCAGTCTGTGAAGCAATTAGAAATGTCTTCTATAGTATTTCCTTACAATCCTCGCCTCCATCCCCACAACTCTACTCAGCCCCTGCTTCCTGAGAGAATCATCTCAGCCTATATTGTCTACCGATAGACATTTCAATGATGTTGGAAACAGTTGGAACATAAATGTCTCAGAACTATTTGCATCATTCTTGGCAGTATTTTGCAGAGACCATCCTATGCATCTGCAGACAAATATGTTTTCTTGATTAAAAGGCAAGAGAATAAAGCAACCCCAACAGAAGATAAAATGATAGCATTCTGAAATATGAGAGAGTGGGGGGGGGGAGGGAGGGAGAAGGGAGAGAGTCTGCACAGAAGAAGAGAACATAAAATTAGTTTTGGAGCATCAGCTTTGGATAATAATGTGGTATAGCATATTTCATGGAACAATAACAAACAGCTGGTTACAGATTAATTGCAATTGCAATTATATTATGCCAATTCAATTATAATGCTCTTTCAAACTTACCAATTACAAGGGTTGGCATGAAGAGGCATCACCAAGCTGTGGTTTAGAAGCTGCCCTCAACCTGATCCTTTACAAATGTGCAGTCACCCTGTACTATAGCATGGTTTAAGGCTGAAAGTTAACTTATTACACTATATACTTTCAGAAGCTTGCAACTGAAATTTAGAACAAATTACCAGTGGAAGTGGTAGAAGAACATTAGATTATCTTGTCAAGGATGAGAAGAATAATGGTACAAAAATAATTATGTGTATCATTTATTCAGACAGAAAACGTCTGTCATAAAACAACTCTATCCTTCCTCCTCAAATTAAGTATGCACAGGCCTGTGTAAAGTCATGCTTGACAAACTTTTTTCTTTCTTTCAGAGGGACATAAATAGCCCACTTTGGAAGACTAAAGATGGAGTCACCAGGCAGAGAGGAGGAGACATATGTGCTGGTGGAATATGCCTTTGAATATACCTCCAAGGATGGCCAACTCATCACAATCAAACCCAATGAGAGATACATGCTTTTAAGGCGAACTAATGACCACTGGTGGCATGTTAGGAAGAGCAAAAACTCTAGGCCTTTTTACATCCCAGCTAAGTATGTTAGAGAGTTGAGCACTTTCATGCCTTCTGAGAGGCCATGTCACACAACACAGCTGGAAGCTATTAATTTAGGGACCGCTATTGGAGTTAGCAGCGATCAATTGCCAGAGTATGAATATCGATTCGTGACAGCTGTTCAAGAATGCAAAACAGATACCTCACAGCAGGATTCCAGCTCCCTAGGGATGGGAACAGTGATATCTCGGGAAGATAATGGGAAGAATCTACCCACTTCTGGAGCAGCAAGGGGCATGCAGCCCACTCTCAGTGCCTCTTACAGTTCTTTTAAGCCACTTTACCTGACAGACTCTAATCATCCTCTGGCCTGTCAAGGTGGTTCTGCTGAGCACATGAGGCCTGCTGTATCTTTGAATGACTTGCCAAGATTCACACCTCCCACCCAGGCAGGTGAAGGGAACTCAGGATTGTACAAAGCTGCTTCGTGGGCTCACCCTCACCCATTTCTGAAGAACAGTTCAGTAAACATCTGTAAATTGGTGAAGGACCAAGTGATACAAGACATGCAGAAATGCTGTGCCAAAGAGGTACTCTGATAATTTCTTCTCAAAGATCTGTGTTTCCTATGTCCCTAAATGTTAGCCTATATATTCCCTTATTAATGGAATATTAATACAGGGGCTATGAGAATTATAATCCAATACATTCCGGAAGATATTAATGTAGGGAAGGCTTTTATGTCTGCCTCCAGAACTCACTGGACTGCAATTTCCATAATTCCTGACACTGTGGAGTTATGGGAATTTTAGATTAATTAGATATGACCATGTCACATGAAGAAGGCCAAATAAGAAACTAAAAATAACAGTGGCTTAAAACCCACACTGGATTATGTTAGCCATGCTGAGAACAAGTCATTTGTCATTTCTAGTCTTGTCTCTGGCCTATTATTTAGCCTCAGCAGCTGCAAGTCTCCTCAGAATTCACTGTTTTGCTGTTGGTAGGATCCCTGCTAAGGAATTATTGAAATCCCCAGTTTTCCTTATTTGTATAGGATGTCGCTCTCCTCGGAATCACTTCTTCCTTGCTAAAACACATTCCCATCTCACTTCAGTTCCAGATAAGTTTGCCAAACTTCATTACAGTATTTTTCTGCAATTGCTATAAAACCTTAGTATACTTTGTCTCAGATTCTGCCATTTCTGACTGGAGATTTTAAGGTAGAATACTCCCAAGTTAAAACTTCTGGTGCCAGCCCTGAGAAATATTGTATTAAGGAGAACTCTTACGACAAGCATTCAATTATGTCTTTACACACAAAGATTCTGATATAATCTTGTTTCACTTATTCTCCAAAGTATTACAATATTGTCTGAAAAAAGTAACTGAGTATGATTACTTACATCTATTCCTCAACCATAAATGATAGTTAACTTTGTTCTCATACACACAAACTGGCATCACACAGTATATTAAGCTAAAGTAATGTTTCACAAAGACAAGCAATTTTGTTCATTCAATAACTCAAAACATGTTCCTCATCTTGGGCAAAATACAGCTTGTGCCTAGTGTACAGTACATGAAAAGGAGAATGTAATGGATTCTCAGAATGAGAAAATGAGTGTCCAGGATCACAATCAAAACTCTAGTTCGTATATGGATGTGCAGTATAAGAACACATATAGATATATATATACTGAACAACATACTAGGCGGCCACATTTCATTCTAATGAATCCATCAAAATAATACATCAAGGAAGAGTTTAGTAGTTTTGGAAATAATCCTAGTACGGTAGTACAGACAAATAGGTATGCTCCTTTCAAAGTAAGATACAACTTGTCAGGCAGAAGAAACAAAGACTTTCCCACATAAACTCATTGTGTTGGAACAAATACTGAAAGTATCTCAAGTATCTATTTATCTAATCAAGAAACTGGTTCTCATAGTTAATAGTCTCAGGAGCCTGATTCAAATAACTTTCAATTCCCATTTTTTATGCAGTGATAAGCAAATAAAGAGTAAATGAGAGATATATCTCAGTTCTGCACAGTGTAAGAGAGAAGTGAGCAAGGCAGCTGAGGTTCATATAATACATGATGTGTAACTTCAACTGAAACTCCTACCAGCTTTAATTTCATTGCTTTCCTTTCAGCCTTAGCATCTTGATTTATAATTCAGCCAGGCCTACAGATACCTTGAGCAGTATTGTGTAGTGGGCTTCAGCAGACAAGAAACAGACCATAATAGATACAATACCATTTATTGACTGAAAACTGGAACTGAGGAACAGCAGGCAAATGCCTGTAATTTACACTCTAGGCCCACAGGGCATTAGCCAATCATAGTACCTGAAAAAGCCCGCCCAAATATGAATGTATCACGTTTCCCTCCAAAACAGTTGGAGTCAACAGTTAGGGTCATCCAAAAGTTAGTTCACTCTAGCAGGGCTCAACACAACCACATATACTCAATACATAACACCTCTACCCCCCCTCCAGGATAGATCTTACCCTCAGTCCGTTCAACATTCATAGTCTTTGAGATAGGCTGGGGGCCCATGGATCCTGGTGGACTGCCACAATGCCACTGGAGAGCTTTGTCCAAGTGGGGCATTGTCTATCACCAATTGGACAGAATCTTGATGGCTGCCTTGGTCACCCATGAGTGGCAGCGGCTCTACTGCCCTTGGTACCTCTGTTTCTCCAGAGGTGGCCAAAGGTGGTGTAGGCAAACCCAGCAGAAAACAGTTCCCTAGTGGGTCTGATAACACCTCAGGATCCTCACCTGGGACTGGACTGCACTGCTGACGGCACGACTGATCAATGTGGTGTCTGACTGTACAATCATTCCTCAGAATAACTTTGTATGACAAGGGGCCCAGTACCTTAGTTACCCTAGCTGCCACTCAAGTTGCCCCACGCCCATAGTTCCTGGCCCAGACCAATTCACCTGGCTGTAAATTCCTGGAGGGGTTTGGCTGAGCTGTCTCGCTGCTACTCTGTCTGGGTGAAGTCAGTCAAGCTTTGTCGTGAGCCTGGCCCCAACTCAGCTATGCTGGGCTGTGACCTGTTGCTGTACAGGGAATTGTGTGTTGACACAGAGGAAGTTCACCAGGCAGTGATTCCAGTCCTCAGTTATCATATGCTTGAGACACTCCTTTGTGGTCCTGACCATTCGTTCCGCATGACCGTTGGTTGGAATAGAGTGGATGTTATCTGCCAAATCATGTTGACGTTGAGAAAAAATCGAAACTCTTCTGTCGTGAATTGTATCCCATTGTCAGACATGATCACATCAAGCAGACCATGTGTGGTGAACAACCGACACAACTTCAGATGGCTCTGATCGGTGTCATTGATGAAACCGGTGCCACTTCCAACCACTTTAAATAACTGTCCACTACTATCAGGAACACCTGCCCCTGGAAGGGGCCCACAAAGTCAATGTGCATGTGAGTTGAGAATGCAGTTAAGTGTTCTGTCCATGGTGGTTTCCGCTGCAATGTCCCCTGCATGTAGGGGTGCTTCAGGCAGGTCCTGGATCGCCAGAATATGACAAAGTGGGACCTGATCCGGCTCAGTCTGCGGTAGGGGTAGTCAACTGAGAGTGTCGGCATGGTCCATTTCCTTGCCCAGCTTGTGGACTAGGTGGTATGAGAATGCAGCCATGAAAATTAATCATCGTAGCATTAACAGTGACAGGATTTGCAGTGTCTGTTGTCAGCTGTGAAGAGACCAAGCAGAGGTTTGTGGTCTGAAAAGATGGTGAAGGTTCATCCATATAAGAAGTCATGGAACTTCTTAATGCCAGCCACAATGTCAAGGGCTTCCTTATCTATCTCGTCATAGTTCCTTTCAGCCAGTAATAATGTTCTAGATATTATGCAATGGGGGCATCTCTACCATCTGGCATCGTATGGCTTAGTACTGCCCCAAAGCCGTATGGTGAA
Organism: Coluber constrictor foxii; assembly: GCA_038048745.1. NCBI lineage: Eukaryota > Metazoa > Chordata > Lepidosauria > Squamata > Colubridae > Coluber > Coluber constrictor. The sequence continues at coordinate 88,304,930 of CM075961.1, read as the reverse complement.
GCATCACAGGCTAGTGTATTGGTAGGGTTTCATTGAAATGAGCTAGGACAGAGTCTGAGGATAGCAATGATTTTACCACCTTGAACAGAGGTGGTAAACAGAGGCGTTGTCTTGAGTGCTCAACCAGACCCAAGGTGCTTTTTTGTCCAGTAGTCAGTATAGTGGTTCTGCCAGGGCAACCTTCTGCGGGAAGAAGAAGTGGTAAAAATTGAGCAAGCCCAAGAATGCTTGGAGCTCTCCCTTAGATTCTGGTGTGGGGGCTTGCTGAATTACCTTTAGCTTTGCTTCAGATTGGTGGATTCCAGCAGCATTGATACAGGAATCCAGGGATTCTGTGGATTCTACACCGATCTAGCACTTTTCCCTCTTGAGTTTTAGGACTGCCTCGTGGAAACATTGGAGTATTATGCAGAGAGGTTCTGCAAGGACTGCTGCTGATTCCCTGCAATCAGGACATCATCAAAGCATGAGCAGGCATCAAGAAAGTTCTTCAATGTTCATTCCATAATATTTTGGAACAAACCTGGTGCTACTCTTACCCCAAACTGCAACAGCGCACTCGGAATGCACCTCTGTGTGTGACTATTGTTTGTGTTTCTGCAGTAGCGTCATCTACCAGTAGCTGCTGGTAGGCCTATGAGAGGTCTAGCTTAGTGAAGATTCGATCTCCCTGGAGTGAGGCGAGGATGTGGCTTACCACTGGTACAGGGTAAGCATGCTGCTGTAGTGCATTGTTTATGGTGCACTTGTAGTCTGCACAGAAGCGAACATCCCCATTAGATTTTACTGGGGTCACTATGGTAGTCTCCAGCTGGCTACAGTCCACAGGTTGGAGCACTCCCTGATATACCAGCTTGTCTAGTTCTGCATCAATTTTAAGCTTCAATGCAAAGGGAACCCTGCACTGTTTTAATCAGATTGGAGTTACTGCTGGATCGAGATTGAGTGCAATGGGTGTCCCTTTGCATTGCCCCAGCTCAGTGTTGAATACATATTGCCAGCATATTGTTGGCATATTGCTGCTAGATTGGCTATTTGGGTTCGATGGATGCCCATCACCCTGATGCCCAGGGCCTCAAACCAGTCCAGACCTATGAGGCTGGTACATGGCCCCTCTTTGACCACTACGCTGAGAGGATTCTCAAACTCTCTGAATTGTACTCCAATGGTTGTCTTGCCCCTTACGGGAACACAGCAACTCTGGAAGCCCATTAGCACGAAATTAGATTATTTAAGTGGGATCTGCTGTTGGCTACATTTGCAAATATGGTCAAAAGTTGTGGAGGAGATCATGGACAGGGCCAATTCAGGACCTAGTTTCAAGGAGCATGGACCCCTTGAAGTTTTAATTGGAATCTTACTTTTTCTTTGATGGGGCATTGGGCCTCTATGCATTGGATGCTATGCCCTCCTGAGCAGTGTTCAACTCTGTTCTGTCCTGGGGACCATTTCCCCTTGTGCTGTTGCATTGCAGGTTTCATTTTCCACTGATGACCTCTGCAAACTCTGCCAATGTGCCCTTGTTTTCCACAGGCACGGCATACTGCTGTGTGGAATCTGCCCTCTGCTCTTTCATGCAGTCCCCCGCAGCTTGTGCAGCTCTGTGGGGGAGTTACTTGCTCAGTGGAGCTTGGCCGTCTTGGTGGCTCTCTCCACAAGTGATCAATTTCTTTGCTCTCACTGACTTCCCCTGAGCCTTCTGTGGTCTCTTGTTGGATCTCTGGGGGGCTGGTGTGTGTTTTTTGGTGGCCGGAGAGTGTTCATGGCCCCTTCAGCAGCCTTATCTGCCATGACATCCTTTAATGCATCCTGGAAAGTCAGTTTCTCCATGGCAAATAGGCATTGCTGTAATTCACTATTACGCAGGTCACAAACAAACCTGTCTCTGAGACAGTCTTCCAGATCCGGAAGTGCAATGCACTTGCATTGCAGCAAAGCTTGGCAAAGGGCTGCCACAAACTCTGCTGCAGATTCCCTGGACCACTGTTCACATTGCTCAATGCATAATGCCGGGTGATGACCAAAAGTTTAGGCTCAAAATGTTCCCTTATTTTTTTCTTGAGGTCTGCATAGGCCACAGTCTCTACAGTTGCTGGTGCTATCAGATTTTCATCAATATCAAACGTGGCTTGTCCGCAGACACATAGTAGGGTTGCCGCCTTCAGGCCATTAAGGTGGTCTTCAAAACTGCCAGAACATCAGAAACCTGAAGACGTGCGCCGGCCAGCTGGTGTTTGGGTTTCTGGGACTCTGGCACATGTGAAGAGCAGCTGGCCAGAGCACATGCGCATGCTAGAAACCAGAAGAGCAGCTGGCAATGACGCAGATGCCCACAGAGAGTGTTCTGCGTGCCACTTCTGGCACGTATGCCATAGGTTCTCCATCACGACTTTAGATGATTACTGATTCATTGCTTGATTATCTTTTCTAGAATCTTCCCCGGTATTGAGGTCAGGCTGATAGGTCACTATTTTTTTTTTCCTTTTTTGAAAATGGGAACTACATCAGCTCTTTTCCAGTCCTCTGGCAGTTCCCCTGTGCTCTAGGACCCTTTCAGTGGTTCTGAGATCTTGTCTGCCAGTTTCTTCAGAACCTTGGGAGTGTAATCCTTCTGGTCCTGGTGATTTGAACTAATCTAGGGTGGACAGGTGCTCACCATTTTCTTGCCTATTTAACTTGTGTTCCTAATCTGTTTTATATAGTGCTATTTTTATAAGTTCAAGTGTTTTGTCTTTTTGTATAAAGACATGCAAAAAAAGAGATAAACAGTTCTCCTTTATCCCTGTTTCTTGTCACCTTCTTGCCACTTTCTCCCATTAATAGACCAATCATTTTCTTGAACTTTTTCTTGTTTTTAACATGTTGGAAGAAGCTTTTTTGTTATTTTTTTTACTTTTGTCACAAGCCTTGTTCATTATGAGCCTTAGCTTTTCTCACTTCATCTTTGCAGGTTTGAGATGTTTGCTGATATTCTGCCTTAGTTATGTGCCCCTCTTTCCACTTTTTATACTTGTCATTTTTGTCTTTTGATTTATCAGAGAGTTCTTTATGCAGCCATGCTGTTGTTGTTCTTCTTCTTCATTGATATTATGCTAAATTGGGCTTTTATAATATCACTTTTCAAAGATTCCCAAGCTTCTTTGGTTGTTTTTCCCTTGAGGATTCTCATCCATGGAATCCTTCCCAAGCTCTCTCTAAGTTTATTAAAATTAGTTCTCTTAAACTCCAAGACTCTAGTTTGACTTTGTTCTATTGCTTGTGCTTGCATAATGTTGAATTCCAATATTGCATGATCAACTCCACCCCCTAAGGGTCCTGTAGCTTCAATACCTTCTATCATTTCACCTCTTTTAATGAGAATTAAATCCAATATGGCTGATCCCCTAGTTCCCTTCTCTACTTTTTTGGGAGACAAAGTTCTTTCCTAGGTTTGTTAGAAACCTTTTTGATCTGTCACTTAATGCAGAGTTTGTCTCCCAGTTAAAGTTAAAGTTTAAAGTTAAAGTTAAAGGGCAGTTAAAGTCCTCCATTATTTATTGTGATTTGCTTCCTACACATTTTAGTTTACTGACTAGCAAAAATTTTATCTATTTCCTCTGTTTCGTTGGGCAGCTATAGTATGCACAGATGGCAATATCATTTTCCCCCCTTTTATATTGACCAAATGCATTCAAGACAGTTTTTTATCATTGTTGTGCTCTATTTCTGTAGAGATGTAGTTATTTCTTATAGATAATGCAACTCCACCTCCTCTTTTATTTGGTCTGTTTCTTTTAAATAATTTAAATCCCTCTAGCTGTATGTTACATTTGTGGGTTTCATCCCACCAAGCTTCCGTAATGGCAATAATATCATATCTGCCCTCGTTTACTTGAATTTCTAATTACCCTGTTTATTCCTCATTCTGTGTATTGGTGTATAGACACTTGATTCCTTTTTGACGGACCGTATGTTTACTTTCTACATAACCTGTTTTGAGTTCCCCTATTTCTTTACCACCTGAATTGTTTTAGTTGACAAAATTGAAATACAATTTCTATACAATACACTGATTAAAATGAAGGATTTATGTCTGGCTTACTCTTGTAAATTAATTTCCTATTTCTAATTCACTTAAGAGCAGTGGTGAAATCCTCTGAAGTCTGCTACTGGTTTTGTAAATCTGCTACTGAGCATGTGCTTTGCACGGGCATGCGTGCTTTGAGCCCATGTGTGCCTGAAGCGCACCCATGTAGCGCTAAAAAAGGAACACTTTGAAGCCTTCCAAATCTGCAAAGGTAAGTAGAACAGTGGGAGGGGGGGGAGCCACTGTGCCACGCGATTTAGATTTGCTAGAAAGAAGGAAATCTGACGATTCTAGCTAATATAAATCACATCTCGCAGCTGATCATCGGAAATACCAGTTCGCTCAAACTGGTAGCATTTTTTAAATTACCAGTTTGCCCGAACTGGTCTGAACTGGTAGCATTTCACCCCTGATTAAGAGCCTTTCTGATCTGATCTACTGTCATCCAAATAATTTAATAAATAAATCCTTCTAGCCTCTAACTCACTTTTCTATTACAGCTTTTATTGATTTTTTTGATGTCATAAGCATGCATAAATTACAGTAGAATGATCCAGATTTTGATCTAGATGAACCATCTGGGTTTATTTTAGATCATATCCCATATTATATAACTATGCAGAAAGACATACAGTACAGTATTTCTTTTCCATAGGGAAGTATGTTGAATTGCCACAAACAATATTAGAAAAATATTACTTAGAGAGCAACCTGGCACCTTCCAAATAAATTATAAAGAGCCTGGATAGCTCAGCAGACTAAAGCATTGTGCATTGTGATTAACTCCAGCTGTCTGCAATTACTGTAAATTTGAATCTCACCAGGCTCAAGGTTGACTCAGCCTTCCATCCTTTCTAAGATAGGTAAATTGAGGACCCAGTTTGTGGGGGCAATAAGCTGACTTTGTATAAAATATACAAAAGTATTAAGGCTATTGCTTAATGCATTGTAAGCCACCCTGAGTCTCCAGAAAAGGGAGGCATATATATCAAATTTTTTTAAAAAATAACTAAAATTCCCATGCAGCTGAGTGAAAGTTCTAAAAAACATAGAGTACAGTACAAATTTAAACTCATGTAGAATATTACTGCAGTTCCTACTGATTAATCCCAGCAGGGGGTACTATTTCCCTATGCTTGGTCTGTTACTGACGCAGAAGGAAGTGATAAAAGAAGCTTTTTAAAAAAGCACATATATTTTCTAATGTTCTCCTACGTAAACACATGCAGTTCCCCACAAACAGAAACAGAACACAAATAGAACACTAGCTCATTGGGAAAAAATTACTATCACTGTCAACTTTCTATTTACAAGTTTAGCGTTTTGGAGTGAGTTTTAGATTTATAGACAATCCATGACCAACTGGGTCATTGTTTCAAAGATACTTCCTTACCAGATTCCTCAGTGCCCTCAACAATGAAGCTGAAGAGCTTCCAATATAATGCCTTCAAGCACAATTTTTTTTTTTAAATTTCAAGGAGATATTCAGATATGTATCTACCTAGAATGTAGCCCTTGTTGAACTGTATAGCACAGTCAAATGTAAGTACAATAATTGTCAACAGGAAATGTTTTATCACATTTTGTACCAACTCATAAAATGATTCATGATAATTTTTGTATCTTAAAATGTTTTATAGAATTCCAAATTTCAATTCCATGGAAGCCATGGTTTTGGATGCATTCTGTCAGTTAGCCTATTTGAGGTACCTTGGTTCAAAAATCGTTGCCTACAATGCACTCTTGTGCCCAGTTAAATTACAGATACAAGAGATTCAGTAATGTATAGACGACTGTTTCCTTTTTGTTCTTCCCGTTTCCATGAAGATCTGAGGGAATCTCTCTTACTTTATTTATTAAATTTATAACCCATTCCAGTCTACATAATTCTTCATGGCTTAGAGAATGCAAATCATTAAAACAGTTTTTTTAAAAAAGCAGAATATATAATCCAAAAGAAAGAGGGAAACTCTCAATTAAACAACAATAGATCCCACAAAGGGAGCTATTTCCCATTCTAACCCAGGGCCTGGGGCAGAGGCAGGTTTAAGGACTTGTATAAACAGGGGGGGGGGAGGGGTTGTACAAATTTTGGCTGATGTTATGTTTCATGATAGAGAAGGTCCACTTCCTGGATATTACCAGATGACACTGTTTAATCAGTGGGACTCAAATCATACCAGTTATGTATGTATGTATCTATCTATCTATCTATCTATCTATCTATCTATCTATCTATCTATCTATCTATCTATCTATATCTATCTATCTATCTATCTATCTATCTATCTATCTATCTATCTATCTATCTATCTATCATCTATCTATCTATCTATCCAGAACATATTAGGTAATATAAGTATAAGCATGGATTGGATACATAAAATAGATACAAATAGAGGAAATATTAGGACAGGGATGGTAGGCACACTGGTGCTCCTATGCACGTTCCTTACAGACCTCTTAGGAATGGGATGAGGTCAACAGTAGAGTCTGTAACCTAACACTTTAGGTTAAAATTCTGGGAGTTTGGGGATGAAATCACAGAGTCAGGTAGCGCATTCCATGCATGGACCACATTGTTGTTGAAGTCATATTTTCTGCAACCGAGTTTGGAGCGGTTCACTTTAAGTTTGTATCTATTGTGCGCTCGTGTATTGTTGTGTATTGTTATTATTGTATGTTAGACCATGCAGAACCATAAAGGAGATCTGTGGTCCTTCCCTTAACAGTCCCTATGCCATAAAGGGCTTTTTAGTTCCTTGAATTGCACCTTATAGTTTACTGGTAACCAGTGCAGCTTGCAGAGCAGAGATTATCGTGAGCACGTCGTGGATTGCCCATCACTGCTAATTTCACCACACTCTGGACTAGTATAACATCTAAGTGGTCTTCAAAGGCAGTCCAATGTGAAATATATTGTGGTAGTTTAATTGCAAGATGACCAAAGCGTAAGTGGCTATCTTAAAGGCCTCCAGGGCTAGATATGAGCATAAATGGCTCATGCAAAGCTGTTCTTGGCCACAGTTGCCACTTGCTGCTTTACAAATCTTTCTACTTTTGATTTTAATCAAGGACCCAAAAAAAAGCACCAAGTCGGATTGATAGGTGGCTAACCAGCAAAGCTCTAACCTGATGCTCTAGTATATAATTAAGGAAACCAAAGTTCATCTGATTAACTTGGCTGCCTGAAATCTTCCTTTGAACCCTGGCAAAGAAAAGAGATATTACTATTCTGAACATTCATATCTTATCTCTTGCACTGGGTAAGCCCAGAGAAGCCACACACTGGATGTGTTAAGGATGTGGAAGGGATTTCTCAGTGCCAGCAGTTCTGAGGTTTCTAGGGTATTTTCCCTACAAATAAAAACAAAAGTCAAAGATCTTACTTTGATTTAGACCCCCCCCCCTCTGTGTGTGTGTGTGTGTGTGTGTGTGTGTGTGTGTGTGTGTACACACTTCATTCATTCAATTTCTAGAAAAGTTCTTGCATTATGCACAATGTTGTGTATACATTACACACAACAATGTGTTAAGCAGAAATTTAGTAGGAAACATATCTTCTGCTAAGGAAATGCTTAGGGCGAGTGAAGATGGCACTCACTTTTCTTTTTCCCACTGCTGCCTGTCATACGGCTTTTCAAACTCAGGAATCCTGCCAGAAACAAACCACATGTCCTTGGGAAGGCGGGTGCATTCCAGGGTCTTTAGTCATTGCCTTGTTAAGGTGCACTGCTTCCAGGTTAATCTACATGCCTGTACTATAAATAGGAAGGTGGAGAAGACCACACCCTGAAAGGACAATAGTCAGGGCTGAAATAACTAGCAACAACTGATAAATGCCAAATTACCTTCTCTTAAGTTAGAACTATCCCTGTAAATGTAGCTATGGATACAAAAAGCCAAAAAACTGCATGGGAGAAATAGAGGTTGTATTCCTTAGGCAGATGAATATTTGGGTAGAGAGAATTTGTATTTAATTACCTTGTTTCTTTCTGCTTCTACCTGGACCTCACTCAAAGATTTCATTTTATTTATTTGTTTGTTTGTTTATTTATTAAATTTATGTGCCATCAGCCTCAGTTTGCAAAAGTTCTGGGTAGATTTGTAAATAATTAAGGAATCAAAATATAAATGTAAAAATTGGCCAAACAATTTAAAGGTCAGGGTATTTGACATAATTTTCTGAGGCATATACTGTACCTGCTAGCGAAAAAAGAAAAAGTTGGTAGAATCTTGTTGGTAGAACTGACTGTTTGGTTCATAGACATATCCATTAAGTTTTCCTAGAAACGACATTGAAGTGATTTCCCATTTCCTTATTTCAGGTAGCACAAGGTATCTATATGCCTATATGTACAGGTAAATTGAAATGTTAATCCCCTGCTGAAGGATTGTAAAATGAAGCATGAATCTACAGAACCATGGCACAAAAATGTTTGCTTAATAATGCTATCACACCTGGAGTTTCAGCTGGTGTGTTGACACTTATTTGATTAACAAGAGCATGATGCCCATGAAACGTTAACTACTGGTCATGATGAACAATAGAAAATTCTCAACTCAGAAGAAACAGCTGATACTAGACACCAAAACATCCATACTGACTTCAATGCTAATCAGTCAAAGAATTCATTACATTTCAGAAATTTATTTATTTATTTATTTATTTATTTATTTATTTATTTATTTATTTATTTATTTATTTATTTATTTATTAGTTCAATTTATATGCCACCCTTCTCCGGAGACTCAGGGCGGCTTACAATGCATTAAGCAATAGCCTTAATACTTTTGTATAAACCTGCTTATTAGGGCTTTCAGCCCCCCATCCCAAGTGTGTTCTTTTTTTATACAAAGCTTATTGCCCCCACAATCCAGGTCCTCATTTTACCTACCTCGAAAGGATGGAAGGCTGAGTCAGCCTTGAATCTGGTGACATTCAAACTTGCAGTAATTGCAGGCACCTGGTGCTAGTTAACAGCACTTTAGTCTGTTGCGCCACCAAGGCTCTATTAATAATTACATTATCTGAACAGTGATTGCTGGCTTAGGCATCATATGAAGCCATGTTCTAAACCAGTATTTCTCAGCCTCGGCAACTATCAGATGTGGGGATTTCATTTTCCAGAATTCCTTATCCAGCAGTGAAAAGAAATAGTATTATATTATTCAGGAGCTGTCCAGGACACAAAAGGTATTAATTTAACATAGACCAAACAGATTTTTCTATTTATTTTCAGTCAACGTGCTGTGTTCACATTATTAAAAAAATATTCCATACATTTGATCATCATCGTTGCACTGATAGGGTGAGCTTAGATAAGGCAACTCCTAGCTTCAAACTTTCTTGGACTCTCCTACCAAGCAATATTATGATCATTACTGCAGTTGACCTGGATGCCTGTATTAAGGTAATTCAGCAAGGGTGGAAGAGATACCTGGAATTTTTGGCCTTGGAATACTAAAAGACACAGATGCACATCTATTACCACTTACAGCCCAAAAGGGACATTATTGGAAATAATATGTTCCAATATTCAACCCAGTACCTCTGTGGAAAGGATGGTGTGGACATGGATTACTTCATAATGCCTAATGATTAAGAATTTCATTTAAAGATAATCATATACTACAAGGAGCAGTCTTCAGATCTCAAAACCATCTTATACTATATATGCAATTGTGTAGTTCTAGTTATAAAGACCCCCCCACCCACCCATGGCAAAACTCTTACATCTTAGAGAATGATCTCAAGAGACACCTCTAAATTTAAGCAACAATTTCAATTGTCCTCTTTAACTGATTTACAGAATCAGAAAATATAAGCGTTGAAAATAAGTTTACTATAACTGTAAGTGAATGAGTTAGGCCTCTCTACCTAGTTCACTGTAAACTTACCCAGGTCTTAATGTCAGTTAAAAGTATGGACATTATTATGTAGTGGACTGCAGTAGGCAAGAACAGACAGCATAGAGTCAATAGAGCATTTATTGACTCAACTGGAACTCTCTAACAACAGACAAATCCCTCTAATTTATACTCTGGGTCCACAGAGCTTCAACCAATCATGATCCTTGAAAAAGCCCACCCAAATACAAATGTTTTAAGTTTCCCTCCAAAACTGTTGCAGTTAATAGTTAGGCTCATCTAAAGGTTAGATTCATTTTAGCTGGGCTTAACACAACTATAACAGACATGATTGACCAAAGGGAGAGATATAAATTAACCATCTCAATACAAACTAATCCAAAGTGCTATCTACCATCATCTGTAATTGGCTTAAAGACATCATTGAGATAATATTGCTGTAGAATTACAAGAAATTGAACACCAAGAAGAATCCTGGGATAATGTACAACATATTGTGATAGATTGGAGTTTATACATATATTTACATGTATTTGTCATATGCAATGACAAATATTTTAGTAGATTTGCATTTATTTATTTGAACCAATGGAAATATTTCATCAACTACTAAAACTAGTTTAGTTTAAGTTACAAAACATCTAAAGCAAGGGAAAACTGCTGGATGCAATGAGGTCACAGGATAACTAACATCAGAAGATTACTCTTTGCCATTATAACTACACTAATTGAATTGATCTGGATATCTGGAGAGCAATACCAATAACATGCAAACAGAAGCAAATCATCATATCCCTATTTATAAAAAGGAGATAGTCACAGATACAAAACTATGTGGAATTAGTCCGATCCCCATAGTTACCGGTATATATTCATGCAGAATAGGTAAAATATTCATGTAGATAATCCATCTGTCTCCCATCCTTATCCTTTTAGATAAGTTTTGATACCATTAATTAGGGTACCTGCAGGGTTTGGTACTCTCTCCACTCCTATTCAACATCTCCATGAAGCCATTGGACAAGATCTTCCATCACCATGGACTGAGATATCATCAATATGCTGATGATACTCAGCTGTATATCTCAGTTTATGGTGAGTTAAGTGATGCTATGACCACTTAAAGTGCCTGGAGGTTGTTAGGGGCTGGTTTGGGAGCACTGGTTGAAAATGAACCCTGGCAAGACCAAGTGGTTCTTGGTTTTGGGTTCTTTGGTCCATGGAGAATTGCCGTCTTTGGTCTTGGATGGGGTGGCACTGCCCCAAACAGACCCAGTGCATAATCTGGGGTTTCTACTGGACTTGCAACTCCTGCTCAAAGAGCAAGTGGCAGTTGGAGCCTTTGCAGAAGGGGTTTTGCACAACTGCAGCTTGTGTATCAGTTACACCCTTTCCTGGACCAACAATCCCTACTCACAGTTACTCATGCCCTAGTCGCCTGCCATCTTGACTATTGCTCTACATAGGGCTGTCCTTGAAAAGCATCTGTAAACTCCAGGTGGTTCAAAACACAGAGCCCACATGGTTTTGTGCAGACCTTGCTGTGTACATGTGTCACCTATCTTGCAGGAGTTGCAATGGTTGCCAATTTGCATCCAGGTGCAATTCAAGGTCCCGGTTGTCACCTTTAAAGCCCTTCATGGCTTGGGACCAGGTTATCTGAGGGACCGTCTCTTGCCAGTCACACCCACCCAACCTACTAGAGCAGGGAGGCAAGGAATGTTGTGGATCCCATCCCTTAAGGAGATACATCTGGTGGGACCCAGAAGAAGGGCTTTCTCTGGGTGGCTCCCTCCCTCTGGAACATTATCCCCCCAGAGATTAAACTGGCCTCCGCTCTGACTCTTTTTCAGAAGGCCCTGAACACATGGCTCTGCCAACGTAACCGAAAGCAGGATGGACCCTATTAAATGACTGGTATGAGTATGTGTTGTCACCGGGAGGGAGAGATGAGGGTTATTTTTTCAAAAAATTCTTTCTTTTATATTGTGTTTTTATTTCCTGTAAACTGCCTTGAGTCACCCATGAGCATGTAGGCAGTCATATGAATTTTCCAAATAAATGAATACCTCTATTCTCTGAGCAAGTTAGGAGTTGAAGGTAGTAGTTCTGCATCCCCTTGAGTAAGTAGCTTCAATCAATGATAGTAGAGAAGGATAGAGAAGCCTGAGTAGCGTAGGGGAGTAATGCCTCCTACAAAGGCAGCATTTAAAATCCAGCTGCTGCAATTACTTGTGAGTTCAATCCCAGGCAGGCTCAAGGTCGACTCAGCCTTCCATCCTTTATAAGGTGGGTAAATTGAGGACCCAGTTTGTTGGGAGCAATAAGCTGACTTTGTATAAATATAAATATACAAAAGTATGAAGGCTATTGCTTAACGCATTGTAAGCCGCCCTGAGTCTCCGGAGAAGGGCGGCATATAAATCAAATTAAATAAATAAATAAATAAATATAAATAAAAATTCAAACATATGCCTATTCATGGAATGCCTGAGAGATCTTTCTTCTTTTGCTTAACAATTAATAGAGATTGTTTAGCATGAAGCTATTTTAGCAGGTTAGTGTGGAATGCATACTATCATAGTTAATAGAATTAGCTCATCTGGTTATGTTTTCTGACTAGCCTACCTAATAAAGTTAACATCAGTCTTGCAGTTTAAAAATACAATTCTCCTACTATTTCCTTTACAGCCTGAGAAACTAGGATGAGTCCCTTCTGAGCTTCTTACCATGCCCACTATCTAGTTGTGGGCTGTGCAGTCTCTCATCTGACTGTTCCTTAGGCAGCTGTCACTTGGTCCTGTCTCCTAGTTCCGAGATCTTTCCAACATACTGTTACACATCCAGACAAATCAAGAGCCAGAATTCCAAGGTTACATAGATCTTCTATAAAATGTTTATGAAAAATGGTTTTGAGAATGCACGTTCACTAGTAGAAGACCGCAAAAACATAAAGAGTTGCTTTACAATTGGTAAAAATAAAGGAGAAGAGAAGCAACAAAACACACACACATTCTTTGAAATGTAGCATGGCATCCCTGATTAATGGAAGTTCCATGGCTCTGTGTTACTCCGACAATTAAATGTGTGTGTGCATACATAAACACACAAACATTATTTCAAGTAAAAAGAACCTATTCAATATAAAACACTCATATTAAATTTAACAAGCTCTTGTGAAAAAAAATAATGGAAGAGGACTTGGAATTTGAATTCAGCTCTTTTTATTATATACAATTATTTTAAAGTCTATTTCAAGAAAGCATCAGACTATAAAATAAGTTATTACAACTCCTTAAATTGCATTATAATCATCTATCTAGATTTCCAGAGCTGAAATTATATTAGTACATATTACCTTGTGTAGTGTCAATGTCCTTTTTAATTGTTCATTGCTGTTGAAAGACTTTAATGATATTGGAAAAACACAATTTTTTAAAAACATGGACCTTATAATAGCTTTACTATCTCCTTTGTCATTGGAATATAAAAGGGTGGGAAACAGTTCAACTTTTGTTGCTAGGTACGTGATTGTTGTTTTTTAACCTAGAAAAATAAAATACATATTTATTTGATTCAGTGGTATTGAAAAAGTACAGGAAAAAGCATTGGCTGAAAGATAAACAGATCTCAAGGATGTTTTAAGAATTTTAAACTAAAGATGGTTTGTATTTCATTTTGTAATTATACCAAAAAGTCATTCATAATTAGAACTATATGCAGTTTTATATAGTAAGTATGTGTAATTTAATAAACCTATAAAAACAATTTCTGGCAGATCTTAACAATAGTAGACACAAACTATAAAGGAGGAATGGTGTTGATTTCCCCCCTAAAATAATCATAGCAGCCTTGATTTGAGAGGGCCTGTCAATTATTACTAAAATTTAGGAGTAGTGGCAACTACTTTTATGAGAATGCACTCCTGTTTATTATATACTCCAGTAGTGAATTTCAAATCCCATTGTAGTGGTTTGCTTTTGGGTCTTGCACGCTCGCGTGCTTGTGAGACTTCTGTGCATGTGCAGAGACGTCCAGGTAAGTGAGCGGAGCCTCCCACCACTGCCACTACCAGTTTGCCCGATCCGGAGCCCAACCGGTACCATTGGTGCACTCCCTTAAACAACTGGGAGACTACAGTGAGTAGAAGGTAGAAAGTGGAGAACGACTGACATGAGACAGTATGACAATGCTTTGTTCTTATGGATCTTACAACCTCAAAAGAAGACTTATAGATGTGCAAAATAACACAATATGGCAAACAAAGTTGACATGAACATTTGTAAATGCAAACTTTTGTCAGGTAGGCAAGCTGCTATTTGTAAACCCTTAAGTAGTAAGGGTTTGCCTTAAGTAGTAACCATGTATTCTCAGAAAGAGAAGAAAAATGTAATGTTCACACCACATGAAACCATAATTTGTTTATTGAACAAGCTATAATTTGCTAAGGCAACAAACTAAACCATAAGACTATATTCACAAACTACAGTACTGTGGTTCCATTTGCACACTAAGCAATACTAAGCCATAAGCAAACAAACAAACCACTCTCTGCCATAATAAATTGTCCTCAACTTATAACAGTTTGTTTAGTGACCGTTTGAAGTTACAACAGCACTAAAAAAAGTGACTTATGACAGTTTTCTATACTCACAATCATTATAGCTTCCTTGTGGTCACGTGATCAGAATTTGAACACTTGGTGTGTTTATTATATATCTTGGAGTCAATGGTATAATTGGATGTCAAATCGAGCTGTAAATAGAGGTTTTGGATAGATATGTTATTTGGTATATGTAATAGACTTTGTGGGGCAGTGATGGCTAACCTTTTTGCCATTGCGTGCCAAAAGCGGGGGAAGAGTGGGGGGTCGCAGCTGTGTGTGCCCACATCCATAATTCAATGCGCCTCGCCCTCCCGCGCGTGCGCACGTGACCCCCCCCACACTTCCCCCTGCTTTTGGCCCGGTAGACCCCGTAGGCCCATTTTTCCCTCTCCCCAGTTTCCAGAGGCTTTCTAGGAGCCTGGGGAGGGCAAAAAGCCTTTCCCATTCCCCCTGGAGGCCTTCCGGAGGCCGGAAAAAGCCAGTTTCCCGACTTCCGGTGGGACCAGAAGGCCTGAACATTTAAGGTTTGTTGGATGTATAAGACAAAATAAAATAAAATTTATAAAAAAAAAAGAATTTGAACACTTGGCAATTAGCTCATATTTATGTTGGTTGCAGTGTTCCATGTAATCACCTTTTTGAACCTTCTGACAAGGAAAGTTAATGGAGAAGTCAGGTTCACTTAACAACTATGTTACTTATTTAACTAATTGAGTGATTCACTTAACAACTGTGGCAAAAAAGGTTGTAAAATGGAGCAAAACTCACTTAACGATTTCGCTTAGCAACAGAAATTTTGGGCTCAATTGTCCAATTGTTTGTAAGTCAAGAACTACCCGTATCAGATCTGGGCTGCCAAAATCCATATGGCCATCAGATGACAGCAAAATTAGGGTTTCCCCCCATTTTCCCTCTTCTCTGGTCATTTAGTATTTCTGAAGCCCAGATTCAATAGCCCCAAATTTTAAAAAGGTAGATCTTTTTTGCAAGCACATTTTCTTCTAAGTATTCTTTCAGCTAGTCTTTAGTTTGTAATGTAACTGAACATTTCTGGGAATCATGCCTGTCTGGCAACAGTTTTAAGTTTGACATATCTATTCTCCTAATCCTATATTTTCTGGATTGGTGGCATATGAGGGCATTGTGCTAGAGTCTCACATTCTGCTTTTTCTCTCCAAAGCCAACCATTTTTCCGTTAGTAGTCTCCTAGCTACAATTTACAGAAATGATTCATTAGGAAAAGAATCCGGAGCTGATAGAGCATGAGTGCTGAAAGGGTTAAGCAAAGGAGGCCTCGCTGAGTTTCTTCCCTTATGCAAATGATCGATTTGCTTCACCTGTCCCAAGAGGTGGGGATAAGAAAGCTCAAGGGCAGGGTGGAGCTGTTGGTTAGGGAAAAAAAAGCCAACTGAGAGAGATAGTCAGGAGCGAGCAGCCTTTGGTGACTTATCTTTATGCCTTAGGTAAGTAAAAGTCGGAATGTTAAATACTTGCTGAATGTTTGGAATAAGAGGCTGAATAGGGAGGGAGAAAGGAAAGAGGTGTGGACCAAGGTTACTTTCCTCTGACTGAAAGGGAATCTGGGGGTAGGAGCTACACTGCACCTAATGCTCTGTGTAACATAGCGTTCCTTGTAAGATGTTCCAGGATTTTTTAGTTTTCTCGCATAATACTTAAAAGGGCTTAATTACACGCAATCTCAGTTTTGGCAAGTATGGTAAATCCTTTACAAACTTGTGGTTGTTCAGTAGTTTGTGTCAGAGCAAGTAAGATAGAAATTTGATAGTATCAAATAGGGTAATTGGCCATGTCTGACAATCTTGCTAGCAAGAACTTTATTTATGCTGGAATAGAATGGTAAAAGTATGAAACTTTCCACATTGCAGTTTATATCTGCATTGTAAGCTGATCCAAGGAAAGCTTACTGAAGCTTCCTATGGGGAGAGTCTGTTCAAAGCCTTCTTACATGTTTACCTAGGAATAATTCTAATTCCTTGATGTTTTCCTCTCGGTACATCTACATTTAATTGCTGCATAGTATACAAAGCCAGAAATGTTAAATGTTTATTTATTAAGCAAATATAATAGTCTAGTTTGTATACAACACTACATACGGTACTCCCTAATGCTTAAATGAGGCAATTAAGGCAAGAGTTTGCCTCTCACACATTTGTTAAAATAAGACAGTAGCTCTTGCCCTTTCTTAGCTAGCAATGACAGTTTGTTTGTGTGCTGTGGGAACTTGCACGAAATGGTTGGTGTAAGACAATTTGCCATTATCCATAACCATTTCTCAAAATGTAAAGTGATGTAATGTAATTTGCATAAAAAGATTAAGAGTAAAGGAACATAGATAGTCCTTGCTTAATAACCCTCTTGTTCAGTAAAAAATTGAAATTAAAATGGCATTGAATGAATAGTACTTACGTGTGATGCCTGGTTTGCAATTATGATATCACAGTGTATTGGGGCTGCATGATTGCCATTTAAAACTTAGTTTATTGGCCTCCTAGGAGCAAACGCAATGGGGAACCCACCAAGAGTTTTTAAAGGGCAACCATGTGATGTCCTCCCTTAATGAATTGTGGTGATTCTGACACTTCTAAGTGCTGTTAAGTAATTTTCTGTAACTATATGGCACAGTCATGTGATGTGACACTTTATGGCTCACTTAGCAATGGAAATTCTGGTCCCAATTAACATCTTTAAGTGAGGACTTCCTTTTTGTAGTGGCAAAAAAGTGCAACAATTTGTGTTTTGATAGCATGCTGACTGAAGAAGGGAAATAAATGGACAAGTTTAAGAAACATTAAAAAGCAAAGGGTGATATAGCTTGCTAGGAGGAAAAATGGATGGTTTGAATTGATTGAGAACAGAAATAAGGGTCGTATAAAAGAAATGGGTTGGGGAAATTGATGATAGACACTGAATGAGAATCAGATCATAAAACAGGAACACGAAGCGTATTTTTTTCTTTTCATTTCTTTCACTTTTTTTGTTAAAGCATTTTTGTGAGGTTTTTTTCATTCCCTTTGACAATGTATCCCATCATTACTGTCCTTGTGTTCTGCTATTAGGCATTTTTATATCACTCTGGTGAAATTTTGGTTATTTTATTCTGCTTTTGATGTCAATTTCACCAGAAGAACCTGATGCAAACAATAAAGCCAAGGTGGTGAGAATGTTATGGCTTGAGGTTGCTTTTTTGCTGCATCAGGGCAGGTGCCAATCACAGAAAGCAGTGTGAATTCTTCATTGAAGCCCAGGGCGCTTCAGGATAATGCAAGATCCTCACATCAGGGTCAGAAGGTTGAAACTCAACCAAACATGGACCTTGCAACGTGACAATATCCCTAAGCATTATAGTAAATCCATCAAAAATGGCTGAAAAGCAAGAAATGGAGGGTTTCAAAAGGTCAAGTCAAAACCTGTATCCAGGCTTCGGCAATATATAAAACTCATGCCCAATGCTCTTGCCTCTTATTTTTCCCCACAACAACAGTCCTGTGACTGGCCCAGTCACCCAGCAGCTTTCATGCCAAAGGAGGCCTAAGCATTCTCAGTCTCTTAGTTTCTAAGCCAACACCATCAGCATTTTAAATGAAGAAATGTAGTTTTTAGATTCCCCCCCCCCAAAAAAATATGTCTTCTGGTACTGTGACCAAACAATTATCTTTGCCTTATTTATCCAGATTATATTGTTCCAGAAGTCTTTGTCTAGATTTTCATGAGCAAACTTTAGACTTACTCTGACTTTAGACTTACTCTGTTCTTTTCTCTACTCTTACTTTAGACTTACTCTGATGTTCTTTCTAGACAACAAAGGTTTCGTCCTGGCATATCTTTGGATTTAATTTGTGCAGCTCTCTCTATGGGTACGATCATTCACCTTCACAACAATAGTGTTGAAATTTACTTGCGTATGTAATGAAATTTTTGGGACCTTGGAGACTTCTTTCAGCATTTTGCACTCTACTCTTGAGTTGAACTTGTTGGGATGGCCTATTCTAAGTAGGTTGGCAGTTGTTGGAAATCTCCTCCACTTGGAATGATTGGTGTCTAGTTGTTTGGTATTTTTTTTAATTCCTAACCAGATTTATACTGATTTATACCAGATTATACCAGATTTATACCAGATTTATTTAAAACCATTTATAGGTTTCTTTCTGAAGAACTACTTTCTGAAGACTCCAAAGAACATTTTCAATCTAAGCATGGTAATAACACCCAATGCAACAGCAAAAAGCAATCAAACTATATACCTGGGATTTAAATAAGACAAGTTTCTATCAGTACTGGGTTTTAGGACCTATACTATCAATAATTGTCTCTTAGTCCTCTGGCTTGCCCCTCTTTTTATCTTGCAAAATAATTTTCCTTTCTGGTTTTGGAAGTAAAAAATAATTTCAAAGCCTACTATAAGCTTGAATTGTCTGGTTCACTGAATAATTGTAACTTACCTTCAGTCAATTAAAATTTAGGCAAAGGGCTTCCTCATTTTAAAAAAATGTTGAGCTTTTGGTGTTCTGACACATAGGTAAGCTTTTCTTTTATTCCTATTCGTGTAGAGAAAGAGGAAGGGATTTTAGTGAGCTGCCACAAAATGCTAGAAAAGAACATTAGATATAACTCATTACCACAGTAACATTTTATCCCACAAACCCCAACAGGAAGCATGTGAAAGGCAGAGGCTGAGTTCTTGTTTTGCACTTTATGTTGTGTTGCTTTCTGTCTTTTGATTGGCCTGTGGTTGAGAAAGCAATTCTCCCCCCCCCCCCCCCACTCTGCCATTTTCTTTCGGTGAAGGCACTGCTTCTAAGCTTTAGACGGATCTTCTTGAGTTGTATTAGCAATGGGTGACTGGATTCCTAGATCACTTTCCTGGCATAAATCACCCCGGACATCAGACTCATCTGAGGTATGACAATGGGAAGGGTAGGATATTGCCCTTTAAGTCAAAAGACTGCTAAGCTTTGCTTGAAGATTGTCCAGGACCTATTGAGAGGGTTGGACCAGAAATGGATGGATACGTTCAAACTAAATCTTAGTGAAGAAATAACATACTGCTTTCAAAATGCAAGAGTGTAGCAGAAACTTGCAACAGTGGGCTCTAAGCAAGTTCTTCTACAACGTATCTATTCAATTTCTGTCTATCACTGAATCTTCATTGTCTACGCACTGAATTTCTGCTTGTGAAATAGTTGTAACAAAACCAGTGCTCTGTAACAAATGGACGGGGGTGTGGGTGTCTTAACTACAACTAAATATGCCACATAATGATTACAATATTGATGAATTTACATGCTGCCTTGTAATATTTTGGTTCCCTATTTTCATTGCGATAATGTTAAAGACAAAGAGGTATTTTTGCTTCTTAAAGTTAATCTAATAAATGGCTATCATTACATCTTGGTAGCAGTAAAGTTCTTATATTAATTATGCACTGTGTAAATAAGCTTTTTTTTTTGATATCCTGGAGTCTTTGGTAATACAGTAGCTCATAAGCGCTGTGAATAGATGAGCAACATACAAATTGGTGGTCTCATGTGATGGGTTGTGAGAATAACGGTGGGAGACAGGAGGAAGAGCCACAGCCTAGTTAATTGCCTGAAAAATAGAGGAATGGAGTTGGAATAAACATCTCTCCTGCCCCAGAATTATCTGGAAAGAAAAAGTGGCAGGGGAAAGTTTTCAGGTTTGCAAGAGTTCGTTACCATAACCTTACAATCAAGATAGCTTTAGTGCTCATAGTTTTGGTTTCCTCTCTGGAGTATCTCGAATGGCTAACATCTCTAGATGTTTCAGTTTCTTGTCTTTGCTAAATCCAGGAGGTGGGCAGATAAGAATGACTATTCTTAACTCTTTCTTTCTAAAATGTGCAAATTAGAATGTACTATGATTTGTTCTTATTGCCAGAGCCTACTTGAAGCCAATAAACCAAAATAGAAATTACTGGAATAGGATAGGCAATCTCTGATGTCCTTCAGATGTTTTGAACTAAACCTCTATGATTACTAGTTACAGTGACCATAGGTCAAAGATTATTAGTTTAAAACATGTAGAAGGTGGCAGTTTATGTGCTCCCTTACCTGATCATTACATTCTGTTCTTAAAGAATATTGACAAAAAGGAGAAAATTGGCATGCAAAAGGTAAAGGAGAAGGGAGAGTTTAAGAGGCTAATTATCTTTACAGGAAGTAAGAGAAGAAGCAGGTTAGTTATTTTGGGTTGTCGTTCTGTGCAAATGAAGAAAAATAAACTCAAGGGGGCACTGTTGAACAGTTATACCTAACAATCACAAGTCTACCGTCTTTCCTGTGTAAAATATGGGGTCTTCGCGCCTTTCTGTCTGTAAATGATTTTTTTTCCCCCGGATAATTGTTTTCCCCTGCGCATGTGTGAAGATGGCAGCGCCTTGGTAGATCCCATCTGATGATGGGGCGGTTTTGGGACATTCCAGGAGTTTCAGGGGCTGTTTGAAACATCTACAGCCCCAGACTGGCTAGAGGACTTTCTGCCCAGCCTGTGGAGGGCTTTTAGGCCCTCTGGAAATCCTGGCTGGAGCAGGATTCGGCACTGGAGGGGTGTGTGGAAGTGCAACAGGCGAGATGATGGCAATGGCAGCGGCCTGGCCGTGGTGGTTTCCCTTAACATAAAGCCATTGCGGTTTTCCTCAACAACAACAATGGAGACAACAGAGCCTGGAGTGATGGTGGTGGTGGAGGCAGCGGTAGCATTCGGATAGCGGCAGCCTCCCCCCCCCTTACCTATGCCGGAGGCAACGGAGGCCAGAGCGGCAGAGGGGAGGAGGCTGATGGCAGTGTCCTCCTTATTTTTCAATCTACACCCCCTAGCCGGATGGAGAGACTGGGCACTTGTATGGGAATTGAGGGATTTCCTCCACCAGTGGAGGAGACAGTTTACCATCTTTTCCATGGCCATTTCCAGCTGGGCTAGCCACCATGAGAGGGTGGCTTGGATATTACCCTCCGATGGTGAGGAAAGGACATAGGACTCCCTCCACTGCTGTGAGAGGGCAGTGGAGTCCAGCTTACTGACTGACGTTTATGATTCATCTTTATCCCAATACCTCTCTGGACTACTGGTGAACCCTGAACTAGTTCTTACCTCCCATCTATGGCTCAGTGGATGTATACGAGAGACAACCTTCTGCCATTGTGAGATTCCCCCCTCTCACAGGCCTGGCCCTCCACACTATCAAGGGCCTATCTTGATGATGGGTTTTGGAACCCCGAGAGGTGGCATATTGCAAAGAGGGGGTTGAGGGGTTTTAATTATGTTTTTTTTTTAATTTAAGGGGTTCCAGGAGGGGGGAGGGTTGTCATAAGACTGGACCTGGGATGGGGTCCACACAGCTACAGGGCAGTGCAGTAGGCTGGTGGTCATGGCAGAGGGAGCGGGAATGGGGATCGGGCTGGGGTCCCAGGGGGCGAGAGCTGGGTAGTGCGATTAGCACAGTAAATGGGAGGGGCAGATACAGCAGTAGTAGGGGGCCAAATCAGGTTATTGGAGTGCACACTCGCTGTTTAAGAGCAATTGTGCACTCCAGTCCCCAATGCGACTCCCGTGCTCCAGGTTGTACAGAACCTCAGGACCTGGGCCTCCGGCTGATGCTTTGCAATGCCAGGTCTGTGATTAATAAGGCCCCCCTCATTCATGATTTTGTTCAGGAGGGGGGTGCAGACCTGGCAGAGATCACAGAGACCTGGTTGGGCCAGGAGAGGGGGTGTTCCCTCGTGGAAATATGCCCACCAGGTTTCTGTGTATTCCATCAGCCAAGGGCTCAGGGAAGGGGTGGGGCGGGTGACAACTATTATTAGGGAAAGTCTTTGTCCAAGGGAGGCCACTGTTCCTCAGATAACCAGATATGAGTCCCTCCTTGTGAAGTGGGGTCGTGGGGTGCAGATGGGTTTCTTGACTGCGTACCTGGCTCCCTGTCATGCAGCGGCAACCCTGCCTGAGCTACTTGACATAATAGCCGGAGTGGTGGTAGATACCCCCAGACTTATGGTCATGGGGGATTTCAATCTGCCCTCCATTGGTGAAATGCTGGGAACAGCTCGGGAGTTCATGGCTTCCATAGCGGCCATGGACCGGACCCAGTTAGTTCAAGGCCCTACTCACATGGGGGGAGGTCACACTCTGGACTTGATTTTTGTCTCTGGTCAGTGGTTGAATGATCTGGAATTAGGGGATCTAGTTATCAAACCCCTGTCATGGTCAGATCATTCATTTCTTCAATTAGATTTTCAAGCGGTTTCCCAACCAGGTAGTTCCGTCCCAGGCACCTGATGGATCCTGATAGGTTCCTGAAGGAGCTTGGGCCATTCCCTGAGGCTCTGGCTCACGACTCGACTGAAGAGCTGGTAGCCACCTGGGAAAGGGCGGCGGCTGGAGCTTTGGACCATGTCGTGCCTTTGCAGCCTCTGACCCGGTGCCAATCTCAATTAGCTCCCTGATTTCGGAGGAGCTGAGGGAGATGAAGCGGCGGAAAAGATGCCTAGAGAGTGATTGGAAGGCCAGCCATTCCGAATCCGACCGAATACTGGTGAGATCTCATATTAAGACTTACCTAGTAATGATAAAAGCGGCAAAATCAGATTATTTTTCCACTCTTATTGAGTCTGCAGAGAACCACCCAGCTGCCCTGTTTACGGTGACCCGCTCCCTCCTTCATGTGGGAGCGCGGGAAGACCCCTTGCAGGATAGGGCTGAGGATTTTGTGCAATTCCTGCATGACAAAATCGCTCAGATTCAGGAAGGCCTGGACTCCGATTGGGTAGGTCCAGAGAGGGTGACAGAGATGGGTCTTGAGAGTGTTATCTGGGAGGAGTTTGACTCTGTGACTCCCGAGGTCATGGACAGGATTCTGGGTAGGTTGAGCTCTGCCACATGTTTATTGGACCTGTGTCCCTCCTGGTTGGCGCTTTCACAAGGCTGGCTCCAGAGGATTATAAACGCTTAATTGAATGAGGGTTTCCTCCCCTCTGTCCTGAAAGAGGCGGTGGTGAGGCTCCTCCTCAAGAAGCCCTCTCTGGACCCAACAGTATTAGCGAACTATCGTCCAGTCTCCAAGCTCCGCTTCATGGCAAGGATTGTTGAGAGTGTGGTACCTGGATAAAGCTGTCTATCTAGATCCATTCCAGTCGGGCTTCAGGCAGGGATATAGCACGGAAATGGCATTGGTCACATTGGTTGCTCATCTCTGGAGGGCTCGGGACAGGGATTGCTCCTCTGTCCTAGTCCTATTGGACCTCTCAGCGGCTTTTGATACCATCGACCATGGTATCATGCTGCGCCGGCTGGAGGGGTTAGGAGTGGGGGGCACCATGTTGCGGTGGTTCTCCTCCTTCCTCTCCAGTCAGACACAGTCTGTGTTGGCAGGGGGACAGAGATCGACCTCAAGGCGCCTTATTTATGGGTGTCGCAAGGTCGGTCCTCTCGCCCCTTTTGTTCAACATTTATTTGAAGCTGCTGGGCAAAATCATCCATGGTTTTGGGGTGAAGTGTCATCTGTACACTGATGATACTCAGCTGTACATCTCCACCCCAGACCACCCCAATGATGCCCTTGACGTGATGTCTCACTGTCTGGAGGCCGTGCGGATCTGGATGGGGAGAAACAGGCTCAGACTCCAAGACTGAGTGGCTGTGGCTCCTGGCGTCCTGGTACAGCCAGCTGGCTCCATCACTGGCTATCGGGGTGAAACTCTATTCCCATTGGAGAGAACTCGCAATCTGGCTGTCTTCCTGGATGCACAGCTGTCTTTAGAAGACCATATGATGGCTGTGGCCATGGTGGCTTTTTATCAGGTTCACCTGATTTACCAATTGTGTCCCTTTCTGGACCGGGACCACCTGCGCACGGTCACTCATGCACTTGTCACGTCCTGTCTGGACTACTGTAATGCGGCCGCATGGGTCATTATGGATGCGCAGGAGAGGTGGCACCCATATGACACCTCTCCTGCGTGAGCTGCACTGGCTCCCAGTGGTCTTCCGGGTGCGGTTCAAGGTGTTGGTTACCACTTTTAAAACGCTCCATGGCTTAGGGCCCGGATACCTACGGGATCACCTTCTGCCACCAATAACCTCCCACCGACCAACATGCTCCCACAGAGAGGGGCTCCTCAGGGTGCCGTTGGCAAAACAATGTAGGCTGGTGACCCCCAGGGGGAGACCCTTCTCTGTGGGGGCACCTGCCTTCTGGAATGAACTATCCCCTGGGATATGTATGATTCCCAATCTCCGTACCTTTCGCCGGGCCCTTAAGACCCTGCTATTTCAACAGGCTGGCCTGGCTGAATAAGAATCTGGATGGAGTATTTTAAATTACGGGTTTTTAATTGACAGTGCCAAATTTATTTAATTTTGTTTTAAATTGGTTTTTTAAATTTTGTATGGTTCATTATTATTATGGCTGTATACCGCCCTGAGTCCTTCAGAAGAAGGACTCAGGGCGGTATACAGCCCTGAGTCCTGTATAAAAATCTAATAAATAATACATAATAAAAATAATAACCCAGCTTTTAATGGTAATTCTAAGGGAGAGAAATACTGGGAGAGAAAGGAGGGAAAAGAATGAAATTAGAATGCAGGAATTCCTACTTTCACCACGTGATCAGGTCTCTAGAGATATGCAAAAAAAACACTTATAAAACACCATTTATAAAACGCGAACCCCTCAGCAGATTAGACTGGATTTAAGCAGGAGAGGTCATAAATATTGCCCTGAAAAAATTTCAGCCACTCTGTGGCTGAAAACACCTAACCATTTTATTATTTTATTTATTTTATTATTATCAGCAGTTAGGTTTGCCAAATATCCATAATTTTTTGAACGTACTCTTTTTCTGCCCTAGCTTGCTCTTTCTGACCAGGAAGAAAAACTATCCTCTAAAATTGTAGAAAAAAAACACCAGGCAGCATATAGCAAATAACATTTGGGGAAAAGATGCTACTGAATATTTCATGCTAAGATGATGATTGACTTGCCACAGCAAGTTGCACTACAAACTATGCCATTCTAGACTACCATATTGTGCAAATCCAGCCTATTTTTGAATGAATTGGTCACTCAGTTAGCTTTGGGCCTCAGACTCATGGTTTCTCAGTTTCTAGCCTGATGCCTTAACCACTGCACTAAACTGGCTTTTCATGCAGTACATAGGCAGGGATAAATGTAAATGTCTGCACATATCAAATAAATGCAACAGTCACATGATTTGTAGTATATCCTCTTTTGTCCATGTCCACCTGTGGAATGAGATCCTCTCTGACAGATTTTCATAGAAGTAGGAGAAATGTTCTATGTTCCCTTCCTTGTAATTCATGAAGATCTGATGAGCTATGGTGTTGAGCATTCTGCTTCAGTGTGATAGGTTTTCCTTTGGCAGGCAACCCTATCTTGGTAGCACTGAATTGTTGAACAACTTGGATCTGTTTTTATTTTCTGTCCTCAGTACTTACATGTCCAAGAATAAATCAGCAACTTCCCCAGTTCAAAGATAGTTCAGAGTTTGTTGGCTTGCTTATTGCTGTTGAAAGTAATTTGTATGTCTACTCTGTGTACCACTATATTGCAGAATTTATTTCTCTGCTCAATGTCCATATCAAACATTTCTAAGCCTTAATTCTCTAATATCCATGACTTCATGGATATTTTGTTAATCTTGATTCACCACTTTCTTTTTCTTGAAAATCTGTCCTCTTCAGAATCTTTATTTCTATAGATTCCTTCTACTCAGTATTCTCTAAATTGCTAGGTTACAATTTTCCTCATTCTTTGCCAGTAGTACAAATTGCCATACTGAGTAAAGATAGCTAGGAGAAGAGTCCACCAAATCAAGAATACACTCAGCTGAGGAAGACTATTCAAGATTGTAAGCTGGGGCTGTACATTGGGGGCTATAAACATAGCCCTCAATGATTTTAATCACATTAGAAGTTGGTAATCATCAGATTAATTCTCACTAAATTAAATTCCAGGGGCTTGAATCTGGCCATTTTTTTGTTTCTTTAGTCTTCATTCTAATCCAGGCCAAAAGTTAAACTGCGATTTCAGTTAAATCTCTTCTGGGCAGTGTGGTTTATTTTTCTTGTCATAGTCTAAATGACAGAAAAAATACTGAAAGGAAAAGGTTGGGGGGGGGGAGATTTCTTCATGTAGCCAGTTAAGTGCTTTCTCATTTCTGACCAGGAAAATTATCTACATTTCTATTTTCTCTTCTGTATCTCTCCTTCTGGGTTGTCAATTATGGGAACAGAAGTTCAGTGTATCTAAGAACTGGATCTGACAAGGTTGCCATAACACTGCAGTTGATATAGAAGTATACACTTAGTAGATACATATGCAAGATAGAACAATAGAAATTCCAATTATAGCATCAAATTGAGTTAAGATCATTTGACAGGGAGAACTGAAGATCGGAGTTAAAAAGCAGAATCCAGAGAAAATATTTTTTGTTCAACTTTTATTTTGGATTTCAAACTTTTTCTTTGTTATATATCTATAATATGCTTAATGTATAACTAATATTTACTGGAGTTTATCAGTAAGTCAGTTTGACTGTTTAATAGAGTTGAAGACAGCAGGTGAAAAAACATTGCATCTTTGGCAAAACAATATGCTTGTTCATTGCTAAGTTCCACACACCTAGGTACTGTTAAAAGACACAAGTATAAAGGTGAGAACAGTGGGGGTTGGATGGAAAATACTCTGAGGTTATAGAAAATGTTAACTATCAATTTAAAGATCAAGCCAAACCAAGGACAATTGCCATGATAAAAATAAGAAGTTGGAAGAGATAAGCTGTAAATGTTACTCTATTTTTGAAATGTACTAATAAAAATGTAAATGAGTCATCAAAAGGAACAGTGACAGATTTGAGAAGAGGTATATTGTTGGCTTGATTTACTTTTGAGTGAGGCAGCAAAAACATGGGAATGGACGTGTTTAATGAATTGTTTGCTTATTCGTATTAAAAGTCAGGCCATTGCAAGAAGCAGCATTACATCTCAAAATAATTGTTGTCATGATATTTGCCAAGATTATTTTCCACATTTAATACACAGAGTCTTGAAGATTTATTTAATTTGTACAAATGTTTTTTGGAGCAGAAATACTGAATATTGGATAATTTACATTTTTGAATATTTTCTTAACTTGTGTATTATCTGATTTCTTTTGGTCTTTGTTACAATCTTTTTTTTTGTTTTTTTAATAGACTTTATTAGACTGTTTTTAATTATTACATTTTGAAGTGTGATTTCATAATCCTAGCTCCTTAGTAACAAGACAGGAATTATAGAAGTTTTAGCCATTCAGAGAGCTGGTTAAGGGATAGGCTTCATACAATGAGGTGGTTGGATTACTTTTCTTTCTTGTTTTTATAGTTGCTTGAAGATGTGGCTACAGATCCAATATATGTGAACATACAAGAACTTCAGTTGGAGCACAGTACTACCACTGCCAACGATTCCCAATCCCCATTCCAACTGTGTCTCAGCAATCCTGTGAACGACTGGGAAATTCACACCGACACCGAAAGCGGTCATTTCTTCTATTACAATTCTGTGACTGGTCAGACAACTTGGGAGTCTCCCTTTGAGGCTTCCTTGGATAGTGTGAGTCCTTCCCACTCTCACAGTCCCAGCCCTGTCTCATCTGCTGAGTGGAACCAATATGTAGATGAGGCCAGTGGGCAAATATTTTTCTATAACGCAGTCACAGGAGAGACTTCGTGGGAGGCACCCCAAGAAATTTTCAATCCTCCAGAGATGCGGCCTGCATTTACTAGGAAATCTCCGGATCAGAGAGTAAGTGGATGAGAGGAGAAGTCTATTAAAAACATCAAATACAAAGAAAAATGATGAAATAATAAAGTAAAATAAAATATATTGTGGTGGAGATCAGGCCCACAACTCATAATTATACCTGGCCTAATACCTGGAGATGAAGCAGATCTTCAGGACTTTTTTAGAGTATAGGAGGACTTTAAAATCCAGTCAATTGGATTTTGGGTTGGCTGTTCCATAATTCTCAAGCCTTGGGAAAAGAAATCTCTCAACTGTTTAAGGAGGAAGAAAAGTTGTTTGTGTATTGACCTCTTTTCTAATTTTTTTTTTCAGCCACCCACTCCAGAAACTGACTACCCAAAACTATCTCCTCATGAACTCTCTCCAAAGGAAGGTTATTCTCCAGATGGATCCTATAAGCAATTTGACTATGCTGGTATTCCTTCAGCAGACCAGAGTTGTGTTTCCCCTGGAACCCCAGAAACATCAATGTTTGATGACCCAGACATGGTAAGAATATCTTGGAAAGACTGGGAGTGGAGGCACAGAGGGAAACAAAGAATTTCCAGACCATGAGAACTATTAAGCAATGGCCTGGCCTCCTTCCTGGTATTGTGGACACTAGAGGTTTTCAAACAAAAGTTGGGAAGCCAGTTGGGCAGATCTGAGGATACCTGCCCTGGGCAAGTGGTTGGATTAGAAGACCTCCAAGGTCATTTCAATCCTATGATTCTGTCACTACAAGATTAATTTTACAATGAGGCTGAGACATTCTAATGGTAGAATTGGAGCTGTTTAAATTAAAACAATAATGTAAATAGATAGAACTAAGGATTTACTCTATAATGTATACTCCCAGCTATCATAATTTATTCAGAAACCCATAGTTAAGCAAACCACCATTTGTCTCTACAGTATGATCCCAGTCACTGAATGAGATGCACACAGTAAAAATGCCAATCTGTAAAACAGATTCTAAAATTTAATCAGTTGGCGTACCAATTCATCCGCTGAAAGTAAGAGGAGGCAAAAGGGTTTGCCTATTAATAGGTGTAAATACAAACCTGAGTGTAACAAAACAGTAGATCATGATCCTGGAGAACTGTGATATGAGTGCCTGTATGTTGTTTACTGCTGCTAAAATTATTATACTTAGGTGACCACTTCTGGCAATCGCCAAAGCACCAGTAGTGGATCTAGTCGTGGCAGCAGTCCTTTTGCAAGGTCCCCCAGCCAATCAGTTCACCCTGGGTCAAAAGATGAGCAGGTATGGAAGAAAGGGTCTCTGCTTGCTGATGGCAGATCTGAAGTGGGGTTTTGATCAATTAAATGGAGAAGCCAAAGGGTCTCCTGATCCTTTGCGTACTTTGAACCAAGAGAATCTTTTGGAAAGATGGAGGGAATGATGGGAATAGGATGGCCAAATAAGCTGCCATTTTCAAACAGCTACTTAGTGCCTGTAATTACAATTTCCACATTGTCCATTTCCTATCTGTAAGTAAGAGTCCAAGCCTCATTGCAGTAGAAGAAACTCTAGAATTATTTTCTCTCTAAGGAAGGTGAAAAGGGGCTCCTATTTGAATCAGTTTGAAAATGCAAATATAAAGTGTCCACCAACTTGGCTCCCAATTTTTAGCATCTTTCCTGCACTCTGGATTAAATTAGACAATACCTGGGGTATTGTATTGCCTTAATTCCTACATTTATTTCTTAAACTTACCGTGGCCTAAATCAAATGAAGATAAGCATGCTTGGGAAGTGACAGCTTACCCCTCCCCCAGTGATTTTGGATTTGTTTAAAAGCAATTCTCAATGGCACAAGGTTGTTGCTACTCAGTTACTGACCCTATCTAATAGCAGAGCCATCCTTTGCTCTGATGATGGGGTTTTCCACAGCTACTAAGACAAGATTAAATCACCATTTCTTTTTCTCTACCTCCCTAGCTGAAATCTCTTGAGAAAGCTGGGATGATGTATCGGACAAAAACGGTTGATAAAGGGAAACGCATGAGGTAAGAGGGGCCTATTGTGTATGTTTGTGGACTTATTTCAGGCTTTCTGATGTAGGGAGAGGCAAGAAGGAAGTTTGGAATAGTACTTTTTTTCCTGCTTGGAACTGGAGTTACTCTATTAAAAAATATGGGGTTTTGAAAAATCTCGAACAATAAGCGCTTACAGTTGTGGAATAGATCAGTTGCCTGCTAAGATCCTGCTTCCTCCTTATTCAGTCATTCAAGGCATAAGATAAATCTCCTTCTCTGGTCAATAGCAGCCTAGATATCAGATAATTCTTAGGCATTTTAATTCCTTGCCTCTAGATTGGCATAAGTTTTTAGCCACTAGTATGAGGAAGACTTGGAAATAAAACCATATTCCTGAGTCACTACTTACACTACTTACTTACTCTCTACTTACAAGGAAAGTAGCGATAGCCATTGAGTTCCCCCCACTCCACCCAAAGAAATCTTCCTTAAACATATAAATGTTACCATTGAAATGAAATGAAAGACAAGGTTGTAACCAAAAGTGTGTAGTGGGCATCATAGTTCTGTAAAACTATTTGAAAAATGCTGGTTCAGGCAAGGTAGAGCATCATTCCAAAGACTTAGGCATATTTTTGGAGAGAGAATACATCACTAATAAATTCACTAACAAATCATTTCTAATTAAGTAAAAGCACGCAAGGTTTAATTCAAATAAAGCAAATAATCAAAAGTTTATTATTAATCAATAGTAAAATTAAAACCTGCTTTAAGCCATGTTAGAAGGGAAGGTGTTTGCCAGTTGCCAGTTGCCTTGTTTGGCACATTTTCAAGAACTAAATGGGTCTACATTCCCCTGAATAAAGGCACTCATTGCAGAACAGTAACCAGCTTCTTAGCATTTCCACCCATTCCGTTTTTATTTACTTGTGAGCAATTTGGAACAGAATTATTGGCCTCCTGATTCTGTCTCCCTCAGAATATTGTCTGTCCGTCTGTCTGTACTGCATACTATTTTGAGCCTATTTTTCATTATGACTGAGTTGATCATTCATAGAAACATACTCCTTTTGTGTGTTGATTATTAAGAGTAATGCGTGTTGAAAAATGATAAGAGAAAGAGGGAATATTAATGCCTCTGTTTGTATAGTTACACTATTTTTTCCTCAAACTCTTATTCTTCAGTTTTTACGACTACCTAGTTAATATTATTCTATGAATGGTGTGTCCTTTCTTTACCTTCTTTTAGGAAGAACTGGGCCTGTGTATGGACAGTCTTGGAAGGTGGTGCCTTAATATTTTTCAAGGACTCCAAGCATTCAGCTTCCAGTGGTGCAGTACGTCTTCAGCTTTAGCTTCCTGATCTGAGATAACCAGCTAATATTACAGTAGAATAAAGAGTTGGGGAAGAAATTCAAATTTATAAATATACTTAATTTAAAAATCATATTCCCTTATATGAAGCTGCCCAATTCTTAAGGTATCTTCAGGAGTCTTGTCTTCTCATGTCACAGTTGCATTTGGTTAGCAAAAATCCATTTCCAGAGTAAAATTTCTGTTTGACTTCTGTATAATTTTTACAAATTATTTTTTTAAATATATATGTCCGCTCAGAAAAAATATCTGTAACTGTGTTAATAATATGGCACAACATTAAAAGTAGAGCAAAACTAGTATGAGGAAGACTTGGACAATTACACTGTATATAAAATAACTTTGAAAAATACCAAATTGCTTTAAAGTTCTCTTTCTTGCCTCTTTATTGGATAAAATTTAAATTAGATAATAATAAATTTCATATGAGTCATCCTAGTGTGGAATTTCAGAAGAAACCTTTCCTTCATTTTACTCCCCCTCCCTTATTTTATGCATTTGATTCATTGTTTTTTCTCTTTTTTTGGAAGCCCTGAATGTTGTTACTACGGTATGCCCAATTATGTAGTTGCTAAAATTTATTTGATCTTTTAAATGATGACCCTTTTTTTCTTTAAGTCTTTTCCTTGCTTCCTTATGCATTTTGTTGGAACAATAGGATAAATGTTTTTCATAAACTATGTCAAAAAAATTACTATCCCATACCTCCTCTCTTATCAAATTAATAAGTTAGTTGGGATGCAATTTTTCCTTATTATTCCCAACCATCTTGCCATTGGCAACGTTAGCTGTGTGATGAAGTATTATTTTAACATT
Organism: Coluber constrictor foxii; assembly: GCA_038048745.1. Lineage (NCBI taxonomy): Eukaryota > Metazoa > Chordata > Lepidosauria > Squamata > Colubridae > Coluber > Coluber constrictor. The sequence continues at coordinate 88,272,397 of CM075961.1, read as the reverse complement.
TCTGGAGCACACAATGATGGAGATAGTTGCCTCTGTGAACTTTTAGCTCTAACAGCTAAACCTTACTTTAAATTAGAAACTTTGTTTTCATTTATATTCATACCAATTGGTTAGAAATATGTATGCATAACTGAAATTTTATTTTCACAGCATAGTTTGGCCAAAAATCTGGATGTCTGTGGAAGCAAGATATATTAGTCAGAATAGAATAATTTGTATACTGGATATAATGTGATAAAGGAAGATGAGAGGTCAGTGAGTAATGGTCCAATCTGAACATTTGTATTACTTCTACTTTTCTTCTTTGCATATTTAGAAGTATCCCTCTGTGCTAAGTAGCCCAGAGTTTAGAGTGAACCTTCATGGAGCATCTCTTTCCTGGGCCAACAAAGACAGGTCAAGTAGGAGGAATGTCTTGGAGGTAAGAAATAATGGCCATCATTGTCAAGTATGCCAGAGTTTAGAGAGAAGGAAAAATTACCCAATTCCCTGGACCATGTCTGCTATATGTGGCAAAATTAAAAGGCATTTCTCTTATTGACACAGTCACTGGAGAAAAATGTTAAGGGAAATTAGGCAACCAACTCCTGAACCTGTAGTTATCATGGGAAGGAGGTCTCCAAAACACCCTATCTTTTGTCAGAGCTAGCCTGCTGTTAAAGAATCGGTTTAGTTATTTCTTGATATGGATTGCTATTATGGAAATGCAATGTGCTTTATCCTAAGTCACTCATAAAATAATGCTAAAAACCAATGAAGACTTGCAAGTGTAGTTTGATAAATTAGAGCAATTTTTGATGTTTGTGGAGAATAACTTTTAGATATTACATACAAATACTTGTTTTGTTGTAGCTGAAGACACTGGATGGCTCAGAGTATTTGATCCAACATGATTTGGACTCCATTGCCAGCATGTGGTACACTGCAATTAGTAATAGAATTGTCAGACTGGTACGTCTCTTGTTACTGAATCTATGCTACCCCAAATGAACCAGGAATCTTTTTCATATACTGTTAGCACAGGGAGGGAATTGTCAGGATGGTATGTACAGTCCACCTTCACTTAAATTCTCAAAGCAGAGAGATATAGATGTTGTGTTATGGTTCCATATTTAGCCTTTTCAGAGGTTATTAAACTACAGTTCTCATCATTGGCTATGCTAACTGGCATTGCTGGGAGTTGAACCTAGAAGGGTACGTATGTCTTACTCCTAACATACAATATGGTAAAGTTAAAATCTCTGGGTTATTTTTTATGTTGTGGTTCCCGAATGTAAGTAAATTCCATGCAGATCACAGGTATTTAAGAGCATCAGAAGAAGGAATTTTTTTTTTAAAAAAATGCTCCCTTATGCCAATTCAATACAAGTACTTTCATTCTTTTAGAAAAGCCTTGTTTGGGTGTTTTGTTTTTTTTTACAGTGCAGTTTTAAATGCTCTGGTGGGGCAATACAGCAATTCCTGAGCTTTAAGTCCTGCAAATGTAATTTTGTTCTAAAAACTTTCTTCTTTGTGAGCTCAGATAAAAAGAGAAGGGATGGCAATGGTAAAAAGTTTCCCCTTCTCTTCAGCAATGAGCAAACTGGTAAATGTATGGAAAACTTGTTATTAAACTTAACATGCACTCAAACTTTCTTTGTGATTTTTGCCCACAGAGTAATGCTTTTTTTCTGCCATTGCTCTGCCTTATTCATGGGGTTTCATAGGAGCATCCAGATGAGACTCATTTTCATTTGTAAACCTTCCATTATTGTTGTTAGTTACAAAGTCATGTCCAACCCATCGCAACCCCATGGACAACATTCCTCCAGGCCTTTCTGTCCTCTACCATCCTCTGGAGTTCATTTAAGTTCACGCCTACTGCTTCGGTGACTCCATCCAGCCACTTCATTCTCTGTTGTTCCCTTCTACCATATTTTAAAAAATAATAGTTTTCCATGCATGACAGTAGAAACTCTCTATTTCCTTTTCTATCCTCTTTCCTTTATATATTGATCTTTGAATATTTATTACTACTATCATTGTCTATCCAAAAAAAGAGGGGGGGGGGAGGGAAAGATGTAATATTTACCATTTGCCAGGGGGATTGGCAATATTAGGATTTCATGGTTCTTCTAGCTTTTTGGCAGGTATGACAGTAATTTTTTCTGTATTTCTTTCTTTCAGTCTATAGATTTCCCTTTGGAAGAGGATACTTATACTTTAACAACGGTAAAATCCAAGGAACAAACAGGAGGGAACAAAGAGAAAGAAAGTGAGAAAAAGCATCCAGGTCTGTGCTTTGTTCATTGGCAAATGTATGTGATCTGAGTTGACTAGAGTGATTCAATATGTGATGAAAACTAAAATGGAAATATCACATATGTTTGCAGATTAACTAGTTCAATACCATAGACATACTTACCATAGGCATACTTATCCACGTATACATAATAGTTTTTTCAGGATTAGGATTTGTTAATCCCTTTTTTACCTAAAATACTTAAAGAGGATTTAGTAACCAGGAATCTTTTTTTAGGACTTTAAGTTACCATAAAATTAAAGGTTGCTACTGAATTAGAATTTGTTCGATATTTGTTTTCAACAGTGGACCTTTGTTTCTGTTCTGACAAATAATGTTCAAGTTTGACAAATGCAATGCAGGCTGTTTCTTTGTTTTGTCTTGTTTTCAAGGGATTCAGTGGAGAAATAGCAAAATACATGCTGGCCTGTTTTGTAATATTTTTTTCTTTTAACTAGGTGAAATTGACAAAGATTTCAACTAAATTTCTATTTCAAGTCCAAGTGACAGGAAGAACTGTTGTAAAAATTTCTTCAACCTGCAGAAGACATGCCAACAAAAATAAAAGCATTGGGCATTTGCTTTCATGAATGGGAAGGGAAAAGAAGTAGGAAACAGAACACCTGACTATTAGTGTGATCAAGGGGGGAAATGTGATTGAAATCCAGAAAGGAATTTTGTAAGCCAGTTTAATTTCCAGCTAGTTTATATACAGATCAGCAGCTGAAGGCTGCAGTGTGGAAAAGGCTAAGAAGGAGGCTAAAACTGTAGCATGCTACACATATTGAAAAAGCCACACATATTGAAAAAGGGTGTGTTTCTTTACAAGTTGTGAAGGAGGTTTGAATATGAATTAAAAAGAAAAAATCCTAGAACGTGAAGATTAAAATAAACACATAATAGAGCAAACTCTGTTTTATCTGTTTTATCCAACCTACCTTCCTCTAAATGGGATGTACAAAAAGTCTAGCTCTATACTCTTGAAGGGCTAAGGAAGAGTGCCTTACCAGACTGCAAGAATTAGCTTCTGGATAATCTGGATCCTTGCAAGATTTGATTGCTCTGCTTGCTCAGGAAAGGAAGGATATTTACATAGAAGATCCCCATATTGATAAGGCTCCTGATGTTTAGGAGGAAGAGAGGTCTATAACTAAAATAAATATGACCAATGGCATTTGTAATATAAAAGCAATCATAATATTTTAAAAAGTAATAGTTTTGCCAAGCCTGACAGTAGAACTGTAAATAAACCCTTTATTTCCTTTCCTATCCTCTTTCTTTTATATGCTGATTTTTGAATATTTGTAAAGGTGAATTCTCCTTCAAGCCGAGCTTCATTTCTACTGACTTGAATTTCCTAATATTCTTGGCAGCAGCACAGAATAGAAACCAGTAGAAAGGCATTCATGAATTTATTTTATTCTTTCAGTTAAAAGACTGCACATCCTCCCAAAAGACTTCTTTTCAAAACTAGTAAACTTCTAGCATACTGTGTAAAAAGCCTCTAAAAATAACCTTGATGGAGAAACTTATATTTTCTCTTTTTGCTGCTTTTTTCTTCCCTAAAAGATTCAGGAAAAGTTTCAGCATATCTTTAAAACAATACTCCATTCCCTATATGACTATTCTAATGCTAGTTGTCCCTTTGCAGCTTTCTGGCACTCTCACAGTACTGAGAATGATTCCAACAAAATCCGCAATGTGCTAAGGAAATTTCTACCGAAGCGTCCATCTCTACAGTACCTGAGAGACCGAGGCTACATTAAAGGTAAATTCCCTGGAGACAAAGAATACTGTTTAAAAAATGATCTTGGAGTGCCACTCAGGCCCACAGTTGGCTCATCATTTCTTGTCATTTGTAGCCATTTTAAATATTTTTAACATTTACGTTATAAAGGGCTCAACCACTGCTTGCCAGGGTAATACTGTCGTCTAAATGGAAGAATATTCATTTAGAAAATGATGTGATTCATCTTGCCTTGAATTGATATGGGTTTTTTTAAAAAAATTTTGTTTAAATTCAGATCAAGTATTTGGATGTGCTCTTCAAGTTCTCTGTGATCGTGAAAAGACTACAGTGCCTAACTTCGTCAGGCAGTGCATCGCCATTGTGGAGAAAAGAGGTATGCAATACTCTACATTTCACCTAAATTGAAAATCTGAGCCCAGACAGCCCACATCTTCACTTCCATAAAGTCCATCCATTACGCAATGATCAGAAAATCCATAACATTTACATTTTGAGTCCTTCCTTCTGATTTTGTATCTCATTTAAAAGCTCTGTTAAGGTATTTTTTGTACTGAAGCAAAATAAATGTAAAGTGTGAGAAAAGGCCATTGCTTGGCACCTATTGCAGAGATACAAATAATAGCTGCCATTTCTCTGTCTTTCAGGCTTGGATATTGATGGACTTTATCGGATAAGCGGTAACCTGGCTACAATACAAAATTTGCGCTACAAGGTTGACCATGGTAAGCCACTGTGACTTGTAAATGGGATAGTTTAGTGAGGAATAGTGTCCTGTAGAAGATCCCAGGCTTGTCCATTTTTTGTGGATACTTTTGAGAAGTATAATAAGAGGCTTCTTGGAACCTGGACAATGTCCAGGGATGTTGGTAACATCTTTGTCAGAATGCCCAATAGAAGAATATCATGCATGATATTCTAGCATGAAAGAAATGTTTCCTATCCTACTGGACCCACATGGACATATTAGGATGCGTGGAGAAGTCCTCAAGGGGTCAAGAATCAACCTCAGTTGACTAAGTTTCTCCCTTGGAGCCCCTTTCCCATGTCATGGCGTCCACTAGATAAAGCAAGGTGAGGAATATCTAGCTCAGTGTTTTTGAAACACAGCAACTTTTAAGATGTGTACACTTCAACTTCCAGAATTCCATAGCCAGCAAACTGGGAGTTGAAGTCCACACATCGTAAGATTGCCAAGCTTGAATAATTTTGATCTAAACAGAACTTTCTAACACTAAAATAATAGCTAATCCAAGTTGCTCTCCAGATGCAACTGAATTTGAGCTTCCTTCTGAAAGCTAAGTGCACTTTACTTACTTTTGAGGTAGTTGCCTTTCCTTCTTCAGTGTGGTTCTGGAGCATATATTACTGTATTGTTCTCTGGTCCAAGAATTGTGAATAAATGTTGGTCTAAAAATCAGTTATAGCTCTACAATTATCATTATCTTTATCTTCAGTGCTATAGGACATGGGATGAGAGTGTATATATTGTATTGTAATTTTCATAAATTTTGCAGATGAGCATCTGGATCTTGATGGTGGCCGCTGGGATGATGTTCATGTCATCACTGGGGCACTCAAACTCTTCTTCCGTGAACTGCCTGAACCGCTTTTCCCCTTCAGCTATTTCAACAGATTAATTGCTGCTGCTAGTAAGACAATCTTTTACTCTTGGGAAGGGTAAAAGGATTATTTAATGGCTAACTTTGAATATAAATATCAAAGCCATAGCTTTTTTGATTCTAAGACTTATCTCCCATAGCTAAAGTATGGTCAGACTCCAAGGTATACATAGAATGTTTTTACTGAACATCTGAGATCCACAAATCATTGTATGACAAATTTGGGGGGCTGGGGGGCTTCGAGCTAGTCTTGACTCCTGATGACTGCCTGGACTAACACGTGAAATTTTCATGGCAACAATTTCAAAAGCACTTGCTACTTCTTTCTTACTATTGACTACCTCAAAATTATCTTAGGCTGGCTTCATGCCTAAGTGAACTAATACTTGCAGAATTTTGACTTCAGAAAGGTGATTTGAATATTCTGCATATAAAAATTCATTTCTCCAGGTTATCTGGATTTCAGTTCTTTCTCGTTGAAACAATTGGGAGTTAAAAATTGTGTTAACCTAGCACATTACCTAGATTGATAGTAGAAGATATAGATCTATTTTTATTCTGCCCACTCTGTGCTATGGCTTGTTTATCATTTAAAGCAGATTTAGCAAATCTTGTAGCACTGAAGATAATATTTACTGTTTTTAAACTGTGATCAGGTAGTTGGCAGACAAAGAGTAACATTAAACCTGGACCTGGCCAGATCAAAACAAACAGAACTAAAAATAAATGGAATATTTTTCTGTGAATCCAATTTATTGATTTATTTTAAGTTTAAACCCAGTCTAAACTGATGGTATATAGAGCCAGTTTTGTAGTGGTTACATCACCGAATAGAAAGCATAAGACAATAAGTCTTGCCTTTGCCATGAAAGCCAACTGGGTAACTTTGGACTCTCCTCATCCCATCTTACAGGGTGGTTATTGTGGAGAAAATAGGAGGAGGGTTGGATATGTTCACTGCCTTGAGTTATTTGTAAAAATAATAAAGGTAGGGTACCAATAAATAAATGATAAATAATTTAAGGAGCTCTGTTCAAATAGTGTCACAAGTGCTTCTTTATCAGCAAATTGCAATGAGGAGGTGATTAATAAGGTCATATTAGAGCTCTGTTTAAGAAAAGTAACAGATTGCCTTCTCGTGCGTACAGTATCAATACAGGTAACAATAACCACAAATATCAAGATCTGATGATCCCAGTGGTTATTGTCACATTGGATGCCATACCAAAAAATCTTGGACAGTGCATGAAAAATCTGCACATTGCCAAAATTTCTATCTGCCAATAACAAAAGACCATTCTGTTGGGACCCCATAGATACTATGCTAATACAATACAACTTCCTAGGTTCTTAGAAAGAACTCAGCGCATATGAAAGCCAACACAGCTAAAGAACTGAGAGCTGTGATTATTATAATTTCACGTAATAATGCTTTTATTGAACTAAGATAGCTGTGAGAAAAAAAGAAAAATACGGAGTTAAAACATAGACACAAGTAAAAGCAAAAAAGAGAATAAAATAGGCACTTCATAAAATACACATAGAGACACATGAATATTATGTAAGATATACCGTATTTTCCGGCGTATAAGACAACTGGGTGTATAAGACAACCCTCCTCAGAGCCATTTAAGGCTCGTCAGAGCCTTTCAGGCTGGTCTGCCTGGTTACAGGAGAATGGGACCTGGTGTATAAGATGACCCCCGACTTTTGAGAAGATTTTTGTGTGTTAGAAAGTAGTCTTATACACAGGAAAATACAGTACTCTTCTGGAATCTGAAGAGTCATGGCATCTAGTAAACTAGGCTTGGCATAGCCTTTTTTGTAAAATCAAATTAGGAGAATGTGACTTCTGATCTAATATGCACCTTTCCTCTTGCTCTTGACTGCTGGAAAGAACAGGGTGGCAGGAAAATACATGACAGTATGATGTCCTATATTTCCATTGCAGTGAAAAATAACAGTGAAAAAACTTAGACAATCTACTGAAATAAGCAGAACAGTAGATCTACTGTTATTTCTTAAAACCACACATAAAGGACAAAATGAGTGAAATCTCCTTTTTTTGTGGGGGGGGATTGCAGAAATTATAGACTCTGCAAAGCGAAGCCAGCACTTACGAGAGATTGTGTATTCTCTACCTGCTGCTAATTTCAATACCTTGAGGGTTCTCTTCCAGCATCTTTCCAGGTGAGCAGCATCATTTTCCAGATCTTTTAGTCAGTTTGGGCTGTTAAAATAGTAATTTTACAATAAAAGCAGTCCTGTGACCATAGATCCTTTTTAAATGTATTACTTCATCCACAGTCACCTCCAAGCTAGAATCAACTCATATGAGTTTTCTTTGCCTTTTGGTCTTCCTATTTTTAACTTCCCCTTGGAAGCAGATCCCACCTTGTTCCCTTATCCCGCCAGGGCTGCCTGACTGCACCACTGTAGAAATTTAGTTGATGACATTTTCAGTTGCTATGCTGCTTGAAAGAAACAATATTCAATGAAACTTAAGCAGCCAAATGGGCACAAAAGGGCAAGTAGTTAGTAATCATCTTTATAGAAGAGTACTAGTACTTCATAAAAGTATTGTAAGTGATAAAATTAACTCCAACAAAAAGAAATTAGAACTTAAGTCCACTTACTTCTGGTGGCATGGCAGAATTGTTCTTATGGCTTCAAGGTGTTCTTCCTTTTTTTCCCCCCAGGGTTGTAGAGTTCCAGGAGAAGAACCGCATGTCTCTGCAGAGTATTGCAATTGTTTTTGGGCCAACATTATTGAGGCCGCAGGACGAAGAAGGAAATATAGCGATGTACATGTATTTCCAGAATCAGATTATGGAGATGATCCTTAGTCAGACCAGTTACATATTCCCAGAAAGCTAGACACAGAACTGTATAATGGAGTAGCTTCAATGTGAGAACAACTCCTGCTGCTATAAGGAAAGAGGTGCCATTGGCTAGAGCCACAGATAGGGACAATGAAGCCGGGAGAGAAACATTTGGCAAGCGAGCAAATCTCTTCTGGATTCAAAAAGTTTGTTTTTGTAGGTTGGAAACATGGGTGAGTAAACCCTGTTGGACAAGTAGTGGGCTAATTGCCTGACATGGCATTCTGCATCAATGAATTTCTACACTTTTGTTGACTACATGATTTTGGGGGGGGGGAGAGTATGGGGAAAGGGGAGGCTTTGTGAGTGAATCTAAAGATTTATTTTTCAACCAAAGTAATTATTTTTCAAGCAATACTGCTTGTTCTGAAGGAGTTGAGGGAAGTAGTTGCCAATTAATATATTTTGAATCTTCAGGAGGCTTTTCTTTAATGAAGTATTGTTGAAAATGTGAGATAGGCTTGAAGAAAGTCAGACGTTCATGTGGTTAACATTGGTTACTCTGACTCCACTTTATTGGCTGCAAGACATAAAATGTCAGAGTACTAATACATGATCACAGTATTAGCATTGTAATTCAGAATACAGATTTGTTATATTAATTTTTGTATATCAGTTGCTTGTTCCAATATATGTGCCAATTATCTGAGGTAAGATAACTGGCCCTTTCAGATGAATAAAGTGGAATTCAACTTATCTGTCTATCTGATCCTTGGATAAACCAAGTTCAATATAACCACATATATATTTACAGTGAAAGAAGGCATCCCATGAACTGTAGAACCTGACAGTTATATCACCAACAATGGTTGGGAAAATGGCCCAAGGTAGCTCTTCAAAAGATTGAGAGGTTGAGTTGCAGCACCTAACCTCTCAAATTCTGCATACTCCCTGGTTGGAAGCTGCTCAAAGAGTTTGGTGCACCTACAGCTGCTTCCTAGTGGCCTCCCCCACAGGGATGCAATGGGAATTTTAGCTGGATCTTTTTTTTTTCCTACTACCTCCAAGCTGACCCATTTTCAGAGAGTCGTTTATATCTCTTACACCGTTCAGTTTTCAGAGAGTCATTCTGTTGAAAGGCAAAGACAGAAATAGTTCAAGGCAGTAGTGAAATTCAATTTTTTTTTACTATCAGTTCTATGGGCATGGCTTGGTGGGCGTGGCTACTGCAAAATCTCCATTCCCACCCACTCCACGGGAAGGTTACTGCAAAATGCCTATTCCTTCCCCACTCCTGGGGGAAGGATATTGCAAAATCTCCATTTCCACCCCACTCTGGGAACAGCCAGACATGGTATTTGCCAGTTCTTCAAACTACTTAAAATTTACACTACCAGTTCTCTGAACTACTCAAAATTTCCACTACCGGTTCTCCAGAACCTGCTGAGTTTCACCCCTGATTCAAGGGTATATAGGCCACATTGACTGACGGCACCACCACCTGCTGATATGAAGATTTGTTCTTTTGGAATGATTTGGAGGGGTTTAGCATTTCTCCCCCATTAAACTAGGGCAGTATCTATTCATCCTTAGTCTAAAGCTTGGGACAAAGAATTCCAACCCTCCTCCTTTACATGATTTCTTTCAATATTCCTGTTGAGTATTGAATGGTAAGTTCAAATGGACCAATCAGAATTTAGAGTGGGAAATTCATAGAACCGTCAGTGGCTGAAGCCGCGGACAGCTCCAAGCTATAAAAGGAGCTGCCTCAGCTGAGTTTGCGATTAAGTTTCATGGAGGTTAATAAATGGTTAACTGTTCCAGCGTGTCCTGCCCTTTCTTGCGCCCAAGACTTAACACTGGCGATGAAGGTGGGATTCTAGGACAGAGAACGAAGAACCATCTCCACAGAATCAACAGCCACTCTCGATTAACTACCCCATGAATCGGTCAGATCATCGGCTACCATTATGCCTTCCATCAGCCCACCAACTCTATTCAATCCAGTGGGAGAAGACTGGGATTCCCACATGAAGAGATTCCATATGTACATGAAAGGAAATGACCTCCTAAGTCTATCAGAGCAGAGAAAAAGAGCGATCTTTCTCATGCACTGCGGAGCCGCCATATTCGAGATAGCAAAAGCCCTCACGGCCCCTACAGAGTTGAGGACGATGACCTGGACGGATCTCCAGAATGTCCTAAAGGCACACTACGTGCCCCAAAGTTCATCTCTGGTAAGAGGACACAAATTCTATCGGCAGGACCAAAAGGAAGGCAAATCCATCAGCGCCTTCATTGCGACCCTGAGAGAGATAGCCGCATCCTGCAACTTCCTCAACTTGGAAGAAGCCATACACGATCGGTTAGTATTGGGGCTTAACGACTTGACCCTACAAAGCAGACTGTTAGCCAGACCCCAAATAACCTTTAAGGAAGCGCTAAAAGAAGCCACTACATCCAAGGCGTCCAAGAAATCCGCAGCAGCTATGAAAAGAGTAAACAAGGGGCCACAGAATAAAGAAGAATCTGGGGTACATTATGAAGATGTGCAGTCAGAGTTGGAAGAAGAAGAGGAAGATGAGGTCTACCAACTGCAAATGGACCGAGAGGCAAGCTGCGAAGTAAGGGAAGACCAGACTTCCAATGTGCAGGCTGCGAGGGGAATCACCCAAGGGTGGAGTGCAGGTTCCATGATGCTATATGCCAATGGTGTGAGCAGAAAGGGCATATAGCAAGAGCCTGCAGAGCTTCTCAACCAGCATCGAGAAGAAGCCATTCAAACCACCCAACAAGCCCACCTCCACCCAGCTGATCATCCAAACCAAGCAAAAAAACCCACCATTTGGGAAAGGATGCAGAAGCAAGGACTCCGAGTCGGAGCATGGTGAGACCCACCAAACAATAATAGTGGAGCACACAAGCACAGGAAGGGCCAACAAGATGGCAGCAACCGTGATTATAGAAGAGAAACCCTGCAAAATGGAGGTCGACTCGGTCCAGCCTATCAATGGTCTCCTGGAAAATGATCCAGCAGCTGATTCCAAGCATCAAGCCCAGCGACCTGAGACAACAAAGACCAACCCTAGTGGACTACCAAGGGAACAGAATCCCAGTAGTTGGCACAGAACGTTTCCACGTGGCATACAAAACATTCAAGGCAAAGCTACCCCTCACAATCATAGACTGAGACAGACCTAGCCTTTGGGTCTGGAGTGGTTCGAGCCACTAGGACTAGCAATGACCGGCATCGATCACATCGACAATGGTGGCTGGGAAGAAGACCTGATTGCAGAATTCACAGAAGTATTCAATGATGAATTAGGCAAGTACACGGAGTCCCCAATATCGTTCAATTTAAATCCCCAGGTTGCCCCTGTCCGGATTAAACCCCGGAGAGATCCTTTTGCTCTGAGGCTCAAGATAGATGAGCAATTAGACAAACTAATTGCCCAGGGAGTCTTAGAGCCGACTGACCATGCAAAGTAGGAAACACCCATTGTCACCCCAGTCAAGCCAGATGGGTTGGTATGCATCTGTGGGGACTATAAGAGCATGGTCAATAAGGCCCTACAACAGAGCGCCTACCCAGTGCCAGTAGTACAGCATCTGCTCCATTCATTGGGCTGGGGGAGAATATTCACAAAATTGGACCTGGCACAAGCATACCAGCAACTCCCCGTAGACGAGGCCACAGCCGAGGCACAAACCATCGTAATGCCCAGAGGTGCGTTCAAGTGCAAGCAGCTGCAATTAGGAGTCAGTGTAGCCCCGGGATTGTTCCAAAGCCTAAAGGAATGATTATTGCAAGGCATCAAGGGAGTCGTCCCATACTTTGACGATGTACTCATCTCGGCTAGGAATCTAGATCAACTAAAACACCGACTGAGGGAAGTACTGTCTAGATTCCGAAAAGTGGGGCTCAAAGTAAAAAGAAATAAATGCAACCTGGCAGAGAAGAGAGTAGAATTCTGGGATACATAATAGATGAAACGGGAATACGACCCACTCCCGGAAAATTGAGGGCAATTAAAGAAGCAGCCACACCACAGAACAAAACAGAACTGCAAGCTTTCTTGGGATTACTGAACTTTTATAATATCTTCCTACCACAGAAAGCTACAGTTGCTGAACTGCTTCACTGGCTACTAGAAAAGACAATGGAATGGGGGTGGGGGAAGAAAGAAAAAATGGCATTTGAGGAAATAAAGACACTACTAACATCAGACAGAGTGTTAGTCCAATACAACGGAACCCTGCCGATCCATTTAACGTGCGATGCATCGCTGTTTGGCATCGGAGCGGTGTTGAGCCATTGCATGCCAAATGACCAAGAAGCCCCTATAGCATTTTACTCCAGAACATTATCCAAGCCAGAAAGAAATTACAGCCAGCTGGACAAAGAGGCACTGGCTGCGGTAGCCAGAATAAAAAGATTCCACAAATAGTTGTATGGCCGGCGATTTGAACTCATCACCGATCACAAGCCTCTACTGGGTATCACTGCCGGAGACAAACTAACACCCCCCCATCCTATTGCCACAAATGCTTCGTTGGGTCAAATTCCTAGCAGCTTACAACTACGATCTCAAATACAATCCTGGGAAAACAATAGACCACGCCGACGCCCTCAGTAGATGCCCGCTGCCAGTAATTGAAGAAGACCCAGCTCCAATAACAACGATGCTGCTCATCGAAACCATTGAAAGCGCTCAACTCTCAGCAGCAGACATCGTGAGAGCCACCGCTAAAGACAAGACCCTGGCGCGCGTTTTAAATTGGATTTGGAAGGGGTGGCCGGAAGTGAGCCTTTCAAATCTAGGCAAGCTGAACTGTCGAACCTAAAAGGGTGTATATTATGGGGGAACAGAGTCATAATTCCCGGGGCACTGAGACGAGACATTTTGAACTTGCTACATGAGGGGCATCCAGGAATAGTAAAAATGAAAGCACTGGCCTGAAGCTATGTATGGTGGCCCAGGATGGACAAAGAGATCGAGGCGTGGTTAGCAACCTGCACACCTTGCCAGGAATCCCGACCGGTACCCCACTCTGCACCCACACACGATTGGGAAAACCGGGAACACCCTGGTCAAGATTATACATAGACTTTGCAGAAGCATGCCAGGGCAACATGTTCCTGATCATAGTGGACACTTTCTCCAAATGGCTGGAAGTATTCCTGATGACAACAACAACGGAGGCCGTCATACGAGTCCTAAGGAGACTATTCGCAACACACGGATTGCCGGATTTACTAGTCTCTGACAACGGGCCCCAGTTTACAGCCAATGCTTTTGAGATGTTCTTAGCCAACCAAGGGATCTGGCATGTATTATCAGTGCTGGGAAAACCATCTACGAATGGACAGGTGGAAAGAATGGTCAGAACAACCAAAGAAACATTGGCAAGGCTGGGGCCCGGGGATGTACAGGCCAAAATAGAAAAATTGCAACCATACAACACATCACACCAAGCGCATCCACTTATAGAAGCCCGGGAGAATTACTAATGGGGAGAAAGCTGCGGTCTCCTCTAGACAGACTATACCCACAATACAGTACGGAAAAGCCAACGGACTCTACAAGCAAGGTCCGGCAATTCCAAGTAGGGGACAAAGTATATGCGAAAAACTTCAGCAGAAACCCCCTATGGATACCAGGGAGAATAACGCAAATCACCGGTCCATTATCATACAGATTGGACACTGAGGACGGCCGACACTGGAAACGCCACATTGACCAACTCAGAGGCAGGATAACGAACAATGAACCAGAACCACCAGAGAAACACACACACACAAAAATGACCAGATCCTACCCCAGGTGCATACACCAGATAGCGCCAGACGAGATTCAAACCCAACCACAGGCCACAGCAACTTACCTGAACTCCAGTAGGAGGAACTGGACGTCGACCACGAGATACCATGTCATCTGGGGGAGGAAGGAGGTAACATCCAGGAGAATAAGTCCACGCCAGCAAACAAGTTCGAGAGAGTTCCAGAGGCAGAGCCAGCAGAGCCACGGAACTCGACCTCTCACTTCAAGAACACTAGAATGACTGAACTGCTTAGGTCAAGTCGGGAACTGAGACGACTTGCCTACCTGCGTGACTACGTTGCCTAGAACACTCGGGATTGGTTATGCTAACCAGAGGGGAGCGGTGTTGAGTATTGAATGGCAAGTTCAAATGGACCAATCAGAATTTAGAGCAGGAAATTCATAGAACCGTCAGTGGCTGAAGCCACGGACAGCTCCGAACTATAAAAGGAGCTGCTGCGGCTGGGTTTATGATTGAAATTCACGGAGCTTAATAAAAGGTTAACTGTTCCAGTGTGTCCTGTCCTTTCTTGCGCCCACGACTTAACAATTCCATTAGGCTGAAAAGAAAATCAGAGTAGTGAATGTACACAGAAAGTTATTCTGCTGACAAATGAATGGCAAACACATCTTTGAAAAGCCATAAACTATTTTGGAGATAATTTTCTCTCTCTCCCATTTTAATATAATAGTACTTTTTTTGGTCTGTCTTGATGGAGAGAGGAAGGCACTACATCCATTATGATATAATGCAAAAAACTGCCTCTGATTAATATCAGAAATACAGTTGGATAGTTTCCCTAATATAGTTTAATAGATTAATATTGTACTTCTTCAGAAGCTAAAATTGAGATCCATATGCCTTAATTAGATAATAAAAATTAATGAATATAGTACTTCTTTCATCTGTACAGAACCTGTTTTTAAAATGGTTATTACAGCTGGACGTTTTTTATTCTACTGTGACTGCTCCTAAAGTAAACAGATATCCAGTAAACAAATACACAATAATAACCCTTCAATAAAACTTGCTGGCTGGGGAATCCTGGGAAATAGAAGACAACAGGTCTCAAAATTGCCAAGCATTAAGAAAAGCACTAAGACACAATCGAAATGAGGAAGCGGCATCAAAATGAAATGTGACTTCACCAACTTGCTAATTATAACATTTCTTTTCTGCTAGTGGCAAGATTCTCCATCCTGCTTCTGCTCTTCCTTTTGCCATTGCAAAACTGCCATGGGAAGTTTTATGACAAAGTTTGGGATATAAAGATTACTGAATAAAAGTTGTGTTTTTTTTATCTCTTGCCCAACCCTATCCAGTTAAATCATTATTTGTGAGGGAGTCACACACATTCATTTACCATTTTAGGGGGTTGTGGTAGGGAAAAGTTTGTGAAATGGTGCTTTATAGTATTTAGTAGACAGACTACGATATATTTCATTCTTGGGTACACTGCAGATATTTTCTTCCGCAAGGAAGGTTGAACACCACATCTCAGCTGAAAGCACCCCACCCCAAATCCCCTATGCATGGCCAGCCCACTTTCAAAGCTCTCCTCTGTCCATCTGGCATCTGTTCAGTTTTATCTTGCTCAGGAATGTAGGCAGTACTTAACAAGAAGGCTGAAAGAGTTGCACTAGCAGACAAGAGGCCTGTCTTACCTTCGAAGGAACTTGCTTGGAGGGGCTCTTGGCAAGTGAAGCGGTGTGGCCTCCTCCAGTACAATATTCCCAGGTAAAGGGAAGAAATATTTTAGTGTGCACCCCCACCCCTCCCTCACCCCTGTTACCTCTAGGTGAAACCTTTACCTTGTGGGAGGGGGTGATTCTCTAGCTACATTTGGGTGCATTTCTATTTACTTTTGTTAAAAGATCTGAAAAGAGGCAAGAGGTTTTTTTAATCCCTCTTTTGTTTAAGGAGTAAGAAATGATCAGAGTTCACAGACTAATCCTTTTTTAAAAAAAAAACAGATGTTTTGCTTCAGAGAAGGCCACTGTTATGAGGGAGCGGTTGCCAGGGCAAAATTCCTAAGCTTCCTAACTGCCATGTTTCATGTCTCTCTTTAACGTTATGACTTTTGCAAAGGGGCTGTGTTGACAGTGGGTTTAGTAATATCCGCAAAGTTTCTCTGATAATAGTGAAGTTGTGATGCTTGCATAAAAAGTGGAGTATACCAGAAACTGCTGGGAAAACAATAAAAAGACTTTCCACTATTCTTTGTTTAGGTTTTTTTTAAACAATTGTAAGTCACCCAAAATGTCTGGAAGCAGTATATACATTCATGTTATGGTAGTTTGCATAATCTACCAGATGTTTACACTGACTTTGGCATTTCTGCCCACCTATCAAGTCCTTCCCAAAGACAGTAACAGTAACAGAGTTGGAGGTCATCTAGTCCAACCCCCTGCTTACGCAGGAGAGCTATACTAGGGATTCGAACCGCCGAACTGCCAACCTTTCTGATTGACAAGCTCAGTGTCTTAGCCACTGAGCCCCCTAGTCAGACGTGGGATAGGTAGATACTGTTTAATAATATTAAATATATCATCACAGGATGTAAGCTGTTCCAAATAAACCTGCCTTTTGCAATTGATTGATGGTGATTTTGTCAATTCTGATGATGTTCAAGTGGTGCTCCAGATGCTTTGAAATTGCATCCTAGGCACTTATTAATGTTGGTATCACTTTTGCATTCTTTTGCCACAGTTGTTCTATTTCTATTTGCAGTTATTTTATTTCTATTACAATATACTGTATTCTTGTAGTTTGTAATTTTCTCCAGTTATTATATATATATATAATAATAGTATATATATTATATATATATATTCTTATTTTTGTAGGTTAATGTGTGTTCTTCTTTTTAAGCCAGGTTTTTCCTACATAACTGAGATCTTTTGGAACCACTACTGAGTGAAATCACAATTCACTACATTCTGGGCTTTTCTCTTCATTATGGTTGCAAACAGATTTTAGTGTTGCATTGTGGGAGCCCACTGGGTTCTTCTCTTCATTATGGCTGCAAACAGATTTTAGTGATGCATTGTGGGAGACCCAAATAGCTATTTCTGGCTCATAAGCCGTCGTCAGTGGGCCATACCCATTTTATATATTCCTCCCTGTAAAGGCATAATATCTATTTTCTTATTTTTGTAGGTTAATGTGTGTTCTTCTTTTTAAGCCAGGTTTTTCCTACATAACTGAGATCTTTTGGAACCACTACTTAGTGAAATCACAATTCACTACATTCTGGGCTTTTCTCTTCATTATGGTTGCAAACAGATTTTAGTGTTGCATTGTGGGAGCCCACTGGGTTCTTCTCTTCATTACGGCTGCAAACAGATTTTAGTGATGCATTGTGGGAGACCCAAATAGCTATTTCTGGCTCATAAGCCGTCGTCAGTGGGCCATACCTATTTTATATATTCCTCCCTGTAAAGGCATAATATCTATTTTCTTATTTTTGTAGGTTAATGTGTGTTCTTCTTTTTAAGCCAGGTTTTTCCTACATAACTGAGATCTTTTGGAACCACTACTGAGTGAAATCACAATTCACTACATTCTGGGCTTTTCTCTTCACTATGGTTGCAAACAGATTTTAGTGTTGCATTGTGGGAGCCCACTGGGTTCTTCTCTTCATTACGGCTGCAAACAGATTTTAGTGATGCATTGTGGGAGACCCAAATAGCTATTTCTGGCTCATAAGCCGTCGTCAGTGGGCCATACCTATTTTATATATTCCTCCCTGTAAAGGCATAATATCTATTTTCTTATTTTTGTAGGTTAATGTGTGTTCTTCTTTTTAAGCCAGGTTTTTCCTACATAACTGAGATCTTTTGGAACCACTACTGAGTGAAATCACAATTCACTACATTCTGGGCTTTTCTCTTCATTATGGTTGCAAACATTGCAAACAGATTTTATATTTATATATGTGTGTGTGTGTGTGTGTGTGTGTGTGTGTGTGTGTGTGTGTGTGTGTATCTCCACCCACAGTGATTCAGAGCTGCTTACTGCAACTAAAAACTCACCCCAACCACCCCACAGGAACAGCAGATGGCTTTATTTTAGCTTGAGGTCCCCAAGCCCACTGCCAGTCCATATTTTCAAGGCATTCCAGAAAAGTAACAAGATGGGAGCCAATCTTATCTCCAGTGGTGTGATATTCCATTGACAAGAAGCCATTCATTTCTCTTGGTCCCGCTGTGTGTAATGGTTGGGACCCACAATTTTCTTTCTATTCCACAGTTTCCAGGTATTGCATTGTCTATTATTATGTATATGTGATCTACAGTTAGATTCACAGTTTAAGATGGATGGAAACATAATAATTCAGATCTTAACCAAGAATGTAGGAATTATTGAGGTAGCATCTAAGAATAAGGGCAGTTCCATGCAGAGTTGCTCTTGTAAAATTATGGTGTTCAGTATTTACAGATATCAAAATAGTCCTTTAGGTATCACTCTGGGGGTTCCAATCACAATTGGATTTCTTTTCCATAAGCGCCCAACTTCAGTCTACAAGTCCTGGTATTTCTTAATTTTATCCAATTGATTCTTCTCAATTCTAGCATCACCAGATTAGAAACATCAGTGAAGCAGACTTTTTTTTCCTTTTCAATAATTATTATATTAGGCATGCTACAAATAGGGTGCCTATCTGTTGGGCTCTTAAAATCCCGTAAGATCTTAACCCATTCATTTTCCAAAACCTTCTCGACTTAATGGTCGTACTGCAATAGACTCCTCAACTTTTCAAATGTGGATCAAATAAAGATTAAGATGCCTTAAAAGTTAATCCAGGTTGTGCAACAGGGTGGGGAAGCTACATTTTTATATTAGACCACAAACGCCAGAAATTATGGCTAAGTAACATTTCCAATGAGAAACTATCCCATTATATCCACTATAAAAACTAATTGATTACAATAATGACATCTGCTTTGTTGTTTAATAATGCAAGATTTATATAAGCAGTATAATTTAAGATCAGAATGGGCTTAACTTTGGACATTCTGCCAAACGTATATCCTATCATTGGAAATCACACGCCTGCATGGTAACTGCAAGCTGTGCCAATCTCCTGCTCCATAGTGAATGTACATGCCATCCTTTTTTTCCATGAAAAGCCAATTGAGCTAGTGTTTAGTGTCTGCCAGGCAAAAGGTGTTTCCAAGGAAGTTATCTTTCCCTTCCATTTGTTCTTGCCCTATTCGATATGGGTTGGGATGAGGGGGTAAAGGTCATGCATGACTAATGTTATTTGCTCAGTTGCTTTCTTCATTCTAAAGTTCCGGTAATGGTGGCAGATCCTATATTCCTACAGAGTACAGGTGAGATTTTTTTATTTTTTAAAACCTGTAGTTTCCAAAGTTAAATTTGTTAGGCTTCCTATAGCAAAACCTCATTTCCGAACTTTTCTACTGTTTGCACAGTATAACCAAGCGAAACACAATAATCTCTCACCTGATTGCTTTAGCAACTTAGAACCGAAGGTGCTTCAATTAAGGGTTATTATTTGGGTTTACTTAATAAAATACAGCCAGACTTTAACTGATAATTTGCGTATTTGCCAATTTTTAAAATCCCCAAGAAATTGAGATACAGGTTTCACTTGTTAGCACTATTACATAACCTTTAAAAACCGTTAAAAAGTATGTCTGGAAAGAAAACAATTTTCATTCAAATGTAATGTTTCTCTTTCAGATACAGAAGGTTTTTTTTTTAGTTATATATGATTTCTAGTTATTAAAGATACTATATAAATTTAACAACAGTGGTAATAATAACTGATTAGGCAAAAATTACTTCCTTTGCTCTTAAACTTTCAGTCGCAACTTGTTTTTTACAGTTAGTGTTATGTAACCAATAATAAGACAAGGTTCTTTTAACCATATTTAGATATTAACCATATTTAGATTTACAAACATTAAGGCCTGGTATAGATATAATGCTGAATTCTGACATACAAACTAAAATGACTGGCTTTACACATTATCCTTTACCATAGTTGCTGTCAAGGGGTGGGGGAAATCAGAAGATTAAGGCAATTCAACTGAGTATAAAAATTTATTGCAAGCTTAAACTCTCTGAGAATCTGAGCTACTAACAGTCAAAGCAACTTGGCAGTAGATAAGAGTCGAAGGAATTCAATATGGGCTGGACTTAGATCTCTTATGAGCAAACAGAGACTCATAACTGATGAAGCATTTGACCCCTTCTCTCAGGCTTAGGCTGGTCATCCCCTACATCACTCCATATTGGCCTCTCTCCTCTTCCATGGGTTCTTCTATGCTGCTTTCCCCTCCCATCATTCAAAGTCTTAGTTCTCATGGGAAGTTGGCAAGGGTGGAAAGGAGGCAGTCTCAAAGGAATCCTCCTCCCACTCCTCTTCAGGAGCTGGTGAATCATGTGGTGGTTGCTGTAACACACAAACATTTTTAGAGGGTCCCTCCTGCCCCTTCTCGGGAGTTGAAGGCTAGTTATGGAAGGTGCATCATAGGTGAGTCTCCCTCTTCCCCCCAGAAGAATGCAGAGGGACTAGTTAACCTCTTCCTCAACAAGTTCCTCCAGTGAAATTGGCAGAGTGCTGATATCTTGGTTGGTCATGGCTTTTCAGGGAAGTGCTGGAGGACACTAACAAACTAAATCAGGGGCATCAACATAGTTCATTTTCCCAGGAGTGATCTGCAACCATGTAGCCTTTCCAATGAAGCAAGTGCTCCTTTGCTCTTTTTCTAAAGTCTAAGATTTCTTCCACCTCGTATTTTAGTTCTCCCTCTTTTATGACTGACATTGGATGGTGTTGCTGGGATCTTATTGGGCTTGGGGAGGCATCTTCGAAAAGTAATGCTTGGTGAAATACTGGCTTTCCCATTCGTGGCAAGAGGGTGACCTGAGGAGAGGTTCATCTTGACATTTAGTAGCTGGAAAAGTGCTTTCCAAAATCTAGATAGGAATTGCACGCCTCTGTCTGAGTGCTAAGAACATGCCATGGTAGAGAAAGATATGGTCTAGAAAAAGTTGGGCTATGTCTTTATGCTTGTGAGTAAGTCCTGGTACAGCTGGGTAGCTTCCAATCTCCCAGTGGTTGGTAGTGATTGATGATTCTGGAAATTGGAAGATTGTAGGATTGTTGTTGATTATGGGATCTTTTGAACAGAATATACTGGTTTGCGAGAGAATGGATCTGGCATTATGTTCTTGGAGTGTGGGATGCATTTAAAGTAGAAATCAAAACATGAGAAGAATTGACTCCATCTGACTTGTCTGAGGGAAAACAGTTTGGTTTGTTGCAGTAGGTCTTGTGGTCAGTGTTGACCTCTATAGGAAAACATGCACATTCTAGGAAGGATTTCCAGTGTTGTAATGCTGATTTAACAGCAAGGAATACTTTATTAAACATGTGACAACTGTACTGTGGGGCAGACAGGGCTCTGGAAAAGAAGACATATGGCAAGAGGTATGCAACAAGCTGCTTTAACTTTTTCAAGGCTGATTGGTATGTAGAGGCCCAAGCAAATTTAATTCCCTTCTTCATCAGTTGGGTCAGTGGCTTGGCTTTATGAGCAAAGTCTGGTATAAATTTCCTGTAGAAATTAGCAAAGCCCAGGAAGCATTGGACATCTCTGGCTGTGTGAGAGGCTTGCCAGTCTATATAGCTTGGACTTTCTGGGAGTTCACCTCTTGTGGAAATATGTTAGTCCAAGAAGTCTAGTTGTTGTAAATCAAAGGCACATTTTTCTGGCATGGCAAAGAGGTGATTATCTCTTAGTCTACTGAGGACTGGGTGGGCATGGTCCATATGCTGAGCCTCATTCTGAGAGTAAATTAAAATGTCACCTGGGAAACTGGTGAGCTGGCCTGCAGAGGAGACAGCCCAGAACTGTCAAGGCAGGATGGCAGCACTTCTCTCCACAGTTGCTGCCCACAGACAAGTCCGGAACGCGAGTATGGCTGGTGGGGCTTATCACAATGCTCTCAAACTCTTAAGTCACTCTGAACAAGAAGACTTTGGAGGCTAAGCTACCCTAAGTGCAGAAGAATCAGGAAAGAAGGACTTGGTGCCAATGCAGCAGCAAAAAAGACAACCAGAGTTAGTAGAAGGGAAACTTCCCATTTTTGTATTTCTTACTAAACTCATATTTTATGCCGATGACCAAGTGACTCACAAACAGGTGTTGACTCTCTTCAGCCCCTATGAGTTTGTCTTGAAATTCAAAGTTCTATGTACAACTCCAAATAAATATGTTTATTTATTTGGAGTTATACATAGTGGATGGATGCTGCCAGTGCAGTGAAGCCTCGGTGCTTCATTGATATCATGATTCATCACCAAGATGTCCAACCTTGCCATTATGGAGTGATCGATTAGTTTCAACTCCAGTTCTCTGAGCAAAGTCAGAGGAAAGCCCTGGGAGAGAAGGAAGTGATTGATACTCTGCTCCTCACTGCAAAAGAGCAGCAGCAAAAGGAAGAGGAAGAGAAGAGGTTGAAGGAGCATCAGACCAAAAGTGTATTTCTGGAGCAGACTCTCTGTCAGCAGAAAATAGAATTGCCTCATTGGGACTAGTTTACTCACCATCTTCGTAAGAATCCTGTGCATTGCTGCTCTTATGCTTCCCACATTGGGAGAATTGGATTCTCTGGTGCCCCCCTACATCCACTTGAGCATGAATCAGACGTTAGCAAGTTCTTATGTATTAGGTCTCATCACACTGGTTATCCTAAGAACATGAGTGATATTTTAATGGGATGTGGAAAGTCTTTTTTAAAGAAGGTGTTACAAATTCACATCATGAATGTGAATTGCCTTTGATTTCCATTGGGCTCATTAAGAAGCTATGGAAAACCTATTCAGTTATTTACGTATGGTGATTTTTTTAAAAGCAGTGTTTTAACTATATTTAACCAAACGATCTAAGCCTTTGGCCATGCTTCTGTTACGGAACAGCTCTAAAATGCTCAGTGATTATACATGTGAAATTAAATTAATTCGGAGTGACTTTTATATTTGCATCTACTGTGCAGAATTCTTAATGAAAAAAATGTTCTGTTGCTTTTAAAAAACTTACCTACCCATCTGTGTTTGATCATCTTGAAACCCAGCAGACATGCCTGCAATATCAATTCTTCTTCTCCCCTGTCTTATGTTGCCATTAGTGCTAAGTGACTTTGTGTAGATCTGTCGATTCTCAAGATGGCAGAACATTATTTGAAATGGATTACCTGACAGTGAACATTTCATAAAAAACAGCAGCGGCAGGAAGCATTTTGTTTACCTAGCGATCTAGTTTGCTGATAGATCCTTCACCAATGTAAAAAATGGGACCGCGCTAGCCATTTCCGTCCAGTTTCATGGCCTCCATTCCTTGCCATTCAGGCTTACCCAGCTAATTGTCAGCCAAGGTCTTCTTAGCCCACCTCCAGGGTGGAATGCAGGCTAACATTTTATTGATTTTGGGTTTTAAATTGGGTATTTTTCGATTTGTAGATTTGGGATTTTACATTGGTAATGCCGATGATTTAATTTATTTTAGTTTTTTTTAACTTTTGTATTATATGTGTTTTAAGTTTGGCTGTTCACCGCCCTGAGTCCCCTCCAGGAAGAAGGGCGGTATATAAGTTGAAATAATAAATAATAAATAAATAAATAAATAAATAAATAAATAAATAAATAAATAAATAAAAACATTCTCTTAACTGGTGCCATCAACCTGATTATGCATCAAAATGTAAGACAGTGCTTGTGCCCTCCTTGCCGGCAAGATGTGCTTGATCTCTTTGCAAAAAAACAGAAATTGACTTTGAGAATTAATGTTTCTTGCATTATTTGTCTCTAGGAATGAGTGTCCATTTGGCACATTTCCTAAAGAAACACTTGTTTTCTTCCTTGGACCTGGAGATTCTGTTTTTAATCTCCTCCTTCCTCATCCACCCTCATTTTTCTTAAAGGTCTAATGCACTTTGAGTATGCATTATCTAAATATAAGACCACAAATTCATTATTAAATCTTGAAAAACTTGGTTCATGAATCTAGAAAATATGGCCAGGACATTGCACAGACCAAAGGACATCACTTTATATTCAACTTTACTGAATCTAGTATCAAAGGCATCTTATTTTATTCGAATAAAGTTGTAAGCTTGAGGAAGTCAAGCTTGAGGTATATACAAAAGTATGAAGGCTATTGCTTAATGCATTGTAAGCCGCCCTGAGTCTCCAGAAAAGGGTGGCATATAAATCGAACCAATAAATAAATAAATAAGTCTAGTCTTGTAAAAATGCTTGCTTTCGGTAGTCTATCTAATAGGTCTGGAATTGATGGCAGTGTATAATGATCTCTTACTATGACTGCATTTAAAGCCTTATAATAATCATGGACCATTCTCAGTTGCGGGGGGAGGTTATCACTGTTATTAGCCTCACTGGGATCTTGCTTCTTGGGTACGAAGAAGATAGAAGCTGAAGCAGGCGACTGGGAGGGTTGTATGAATCCCTTTTGCAAATTACAGTCCAAATGTTGTTTTAAAGTTTCTAATTCTGTAGTAGCTATTTGGAATTGACTCGGTGAGAATTTTGGCACCAGGGACTCGGTTTATGGTGCAATGACAGTCTCTGTGTGAAGGGAAGGTCGAGGCTTCCTCCTCAAACCATCAGCAAAGTCTGCATATATACTTATCCAATTGAAAAACTCTCTGAATCATTGGAAGAGGGCTGGTGGGGGGCTTTGGAGGGCTTATCACAGTGAGAACAGCATTCAGGATTTTCAAAGGCAATAAATTGTTTTTTCCATTGGGGCTGTGGTTTTGTAACCAAATGGTTCACAGTGGAAAATTGATGTGTTCTACTACAAAAAGAGTTAACTCTTCAGAATGCTGATTTACAAGTAACCCTCAAATTCTTCTGCTCCTGAGGTTTGTCTGGTTGGTCCAATTTACATCAACTCTTCAGTGTCCAAATCCAAGGGGGCTGGGAGGCTAGGAGTAGAGACAGGGGAAATCAGCTTTGGAAGTAGTTGGCTGGGGCTGCCAAAAATGCTTTTAAGTTCTGCAAGTCAAGACTCAGCTGTCATAGCAGCTAGGTAGAGATCTTGTAGATTCTGGGGATTATTTTATATCCATTGTGTGATTATGGACTTGTTGAGTTCCTTCTCAAATTATGCTCTTCAGACTGACTCATTCCATCCAGATCTGCTGCAATGAGCTTGAAACCTTCAATATATGCTCTCACAAAATTGTTACTTTGGCAGAGTTAGAAGATGCACTGCCTGACAGTTTGTATCTGAATATGTTCTCCAAAATGCTTCCTAAATCTAGTGAGGAAATTTGGGTAACTATCCAGGATGGGATTGTTGGTTTCGATGAGTGGAAACTCCCACCGGGCAATCAATTAAAAGTATGATAGTGAAGAATTGATCTGCCTGTTGGAAACTCCCCAGATTGGGTGCTGATGAACATATTTCACTGTGCTAGGAATATTTTCATTTTATCAGACCACCAGTGAATCTCTATGGTAAGCAGCCAGGAGACTTGGGGATGAATGCAGCATGAACTGGCAGTTGTGCCTGGGTGTGTGGAGCAAGTGGTTGTGGTTTCAGAGGAATGCCTTGTTGAGTCAAGATCTACATTTGCTGCATCATCTGTTGAAAATTGGCTGCAAAATTCCTGATTTCATCTTCAGTGTCATCTTAGCAACTGTTGATTGTGGAGGTCCAGCTCATCTGCTATTGCTGCAGCTCTGGGATCTGAGGTTATAGAAGGTATTCCGAAGTCCGAGAACATTTTGGTATAGGGAGTAGCTCGGATTAATGTCAAGCACCAGGAGAAATCAGGAGATTCGTGAAATTCAAGTGAGTATAAAAATTTATTGCAAGCTTAAACTTTCTACAAGAATTTGAGCTATTAACAGGCAAAGCAAATTAGTGGTGGATAAGAGTCAAAGGAATTCAAGGTGAGTTGGATTAGATCTTTTGTGGCAATGCAAGGACTCATGACTGATGACACATTTGACCACTGCCTCAGGCTCAGTCTGATAATTTCCTACAGTTGCTTAGTACAATATGCAAATCAATATCTGAAGTATCATTATTATTCGAGTATTAAAGTATTTCAGAACTTGGCAATCCTTTATTACCCATAAAACATGCAGTAAAAGAAGATTCTTCAGCCTGCTCTTGAAGGACTAAGTCATTCCATACAGCCTTGAAACACTGTTCTATTTTCACATGTTGGAAATGTTTAAATATATAACCTTCCCAGAACTGCCTAATTTATGAAGTGCAAACCATGGCAAGAGGGATAGTCTGCTTTGAAATTTGAAAGAACTGGAGGTAGTTTGGAAAAACTCATCCTCACTCATAAACTAGTGCTCAACAATTTCCACTTTTGGCATCTCAAGTTGACTGATGTTATATTTGTGTCCCAGGACAGAAAAAGGAGAATCTCTTGGCTGAGCTGTTACTTCCAAGCTGAATCAGTAATGGTAAAAGACTAACAGATATTTGTTAGCATACTGTTGGTGCTGGGGAAGGTGATAGCTTTCAAATCTACTGAAAAGGCATGTGAAAAAAATGATTTAGGATAGAAACTCTTGGACAGACACATATACATCATTTATTTCATTGAAAACTACCATGTTAGTTGTTCAAAGAATGTCCCAAAGGTGCTTTTTCAAGAGGCAACTGGATTTTCTTTGAAGTCATTTTGCTTCTCATCCAAGAAGCTTCTCCAGCTTTGACTGGATGGTGAGGAATTTAAGGTTTTATACTCCTTGAAGACAGCTGGTCATTTGAATTCTTTTATTTTTATTTTATTTATTTATCAAATTTTAGAGAGTCAGTGAGGCCACTTGGAGGTACATCTGTGTTGTCAGAGTCACCTCAGTAGTGCAAATGGGTGTGGAGTTTTCCTGGAACTGTTGAAAGGACTGTGTTGTAGACTGGAGATAGGTGATGTTATATCCTTCCCCCTCTGCGGAAGGAGGTCTGTTCAATTTTGACATAGATGGTCTCTTTGACCTCTCTTTCGAACCAGCAGTCCTTTCTGTCCAAAATGTAAACCTTGCTTTCTTCAAAAGAGTGACCTTTGCCTTTTAAATGCAGCTGGACTGCTAAATCTTGTCCTCATGGGTTTGTTCTTCTATGTCATGCCATCTGTTTATGAAGTGGTGGTTTTGTTTCCCCAAAGTATAGATCTGCACATGGCTCACTGCATTGTACTGCATATACCATATTGCTCAGTTTGTTTCTGAGGAGTTCTGCCTTAGTGTAGTCTTAGGTTTGAAGTGTGCATGTACTGTATGTTGTGTTGGCTAAAGATCCTCCTGAGCTTCCTGATATTCCTACAATGTATGGAATGACAGTGTTGCTTCATTTATTGTTCTCTTTATTGTCTGTTATGGAGGAGCTCCTATAGAGGGTTTTTTTTTGAGATTTGATGAAGTTGTATAATACTTCAATTAATCATAAAATTAGTCAAAGAAGGGAACAGATCATTTGACAGATGAGATAAATCCTGACTCCTCTTTAGAAGGCCAGATCCTGAAGATGAAACTCAAATTCTTTGGCCACCTAATGAGAAGGAAGGACTCACTGCAGAAGAGCCTAATGCTGGCAAAAATTGAGGGCAAAAGAAGAAAGGGACGACAAAGAATGAGGTGGCTGATGGAGTCACTGAAGCAGTAGGCTTAAATGGATTCCAGAATATAATGGATTCCAGAATATAATGGAGATTCCAGTTTACATGGATTCCAGAATATAATGGAGGACGGGAAGTCCTGGAGGAATGTTGTCCATGGGTTGCAATGGGTCGGACACGACTTTGCAACTAACAACAAAAGCAAGAATAAGTAAGGATGGGCATAATATAGATATATGGATATATGAGTAGATCACTCAATATTTCAACATGTTAGCAAATATTTAAGTTCCTCTTTTTCTAATAGCAACCTTATAATGCCTGAGAAAAAAGTTAGTGTGATCTGTATTATTGTTTGGAAAGACTGTGAACTCTGTTCAATACTTATTCAAACTACTTGACACAGAATTCTTCTGTATCTTTATTTTGCATCTCAGATTTTTTTTTAAAGAAGACTCTGAAAACTAAGTTTCATTATTCCTAGTATATTTAACCAGCAAGTCTTCATTTTATTCAGTTTTAATTCAGGTAGAAGTGTTTCTGAAGACATCTTGCTGTTGAACTGTCCGTTCAGCCTCTGAGGTTACCACGAGCATCAATGGAGACTGTTGTGATTGTAGCTATTGGGGTATTGGCAACCATCTTCCTGGCTTCTTTTGTGGCTCTGGTTGTGGTATGTAGGCAGCGTTACTGCCGACCCAAGAACTTCTTGAGTCATTATGATACCAGGTGAGATAATTTTTCAACTCTGGATTCTAGTAATTCATTCACTCACCTAGAATGTTTTGGGACAGCAATTTCCAGAATTTGAAACCAGAATCACCAAAATTAAGGAGTCAAGGCACTGCAGGCACAGCACATGTGAAGGATTCCAAAATGGGAATGTCTAATCTATGACTTTTGTTAATAATAAATGCTAGTCAATTAAGAGTTCTATGAGTAAATTTTGATCTCAAAACATAATTATTGGTCAAAAATAAGCTTAATTAGGGGTGTTTTGACATACACACCCAACAATGCTTTAGATTTCTTTTGTGTTTCTTCCTAGGCCTATTGTTGACCTAATTGGCACCATGGAGACACAGTCTGAACCCTCTGAATTGGAGATGGATGATGTGGTAATAACAAACCCACATATTGAAGCAATCCTGGCAAACGAGGACTGGATTGATGATGCTTCGTAAGTTGGACAGCAATGCTTTACAGGCTGCATAAATCTGGTTTATGGTTTCTTCTGCTGCATGCAATTTGGGACAAAATGGGACCAGAGAATAAAGCCCAAAAATCTCTTCAAATTCCTCTCTTTAAATGCTTAGTACAGAAGTACTACATTGAAAAGGATTGTTAGTCAAGTGTTTGACAAATACAGCTGACCCAAACACATTTTTTTTCACCCATTTTTTAACCAATGTTGGTCGGGAGAAAAAACTGCATAATAGTTACCTTTTGAAAATATCCTTGTTATCCAATAATATTTGTTTTTAGCTGAATGATACTTTCCTTTTATTATGACCACCATTAACCTTAAACATCCATTTTGCCTCCATATTAGAACTAGACCCTTGTTGGCAGATCCTGTTTTTTAACCATATCTGCCACATAGGTTGTTTTTTGCTTCCCTTCAAAATCCATTAATGGTTACTATCTCTGTCCTTCCATGCTAACATTTTGCATGCTCTTATCTCATCTGATACCCTTTTTCCTTGTGTGAGAAGCTGAATTTAGGCCCTGTACTTCCAATGCATCTTATCTTTGCAATATTAATTTAAATGGAATAAGAAAGAGTATATTGGGGGAAAGACTAGAACAAACCTAATTCTAAGTTATTAGTCATTTGTGTAAGTTATTGGTATGAATTTCATTATTGTTAAAATAAAGTTAGGTAATGTCTTTGAGCCTTAACGTGTGTGTCAAGGTTCCGACTGATGAACTCAAACGAGTCAGCACTCCAAGACTTTCAGTTTCCTCAAAGAACTGCTTTACTGAGTACATCATTATGGCACGGATCATCTTAAAACCAGCTCTGGCTATTTCCTGCACTTTCAGTACAATTAAAGATTAGACAGCTCCCTCCGTCCTTGCCGCAGGTCACATCCAATTAGATGTTCTGGGATCTCCTTGGTAACCTCTTTCAGTCTCTGGCCAACACTTGTTGGGATGATCTTGTTTCCCATGAGACAGGAAGTTGTTGATGTCTGGTTTAATATTACAAAGCTCCCTCGTCCCCCCCCCCCCCAAAGTGTGTCAAGCTGAGAAACTGAGAAAATTGGCTGTGATGGGCCCAATCCATTTTGAAGTTGATAGTCAGATTCCCCTAAAGAGTAAGAAGCACCTTGAAAACATGAAACACACACACACATTAGTGGTGGCTGGGTCCCCCCGACTTTGGGGAGGGCCTCCTGGTTTCTGGGGGTACTTCTCTGGAAACTTTTTTATTAAGTGGTCCGCTGTCATATCCCTAGCCTTCACCTATCTAGCCTCTGCTAGTGGATACCTTTTCCACTGGACCAGGTATTGAAGTTTTACCCTTATGTAGCCTGGAATCCAGGACCCTCTTGACTTCATAGTGGGTTTCCCTCTGCACCATGCTAACTTTGGAGCTAACCTTGCTAGCGGACTTAGTTCTTTTTAAAAATCACATTTTATTAAGTTATAAGGTATTGTAAAATACCAAAGTAAATAAGAGAACAGTGAGGAGGGAGGGGGAAGTGGGAGGAAGGATGTGGGGAGAAAAAGAAGCATTGACTTCCTATTCTCTCTGTTACAGTATAATAAGACATTAACAGCAGATCACAGCTTTTTGCTTTTCCACAATAGTATAAAGACATTTCTATAAAGATCTATCAATCTAATCTGTAAAACCCAAAATCAAAGTTTCATTTTTTTCCACATTGCCAGTTCAATGACATAGACAATATCACAATGGAGGCCCATATCAACCGGCAAGGGGGGACTCAGTCAAGGTCCCTTATGAAGGAGCCAGAGGTCCTATGCCAGTGGGCAGAGACTCAACTTTTGTCCCTGACAGCGGATCACATTGCCAACGTCCAAGCCAACTCGCTGAATCGAGTCACCATGGATCCATTGGAGTGGAGGCTCCATCCCAGCCTGTTTGTAGAACTCACAGACCAGTTCGGCCATCTGAAGGCCAATCTCTTTGCCTTTCCAACGAACGCTCACCTTCCCCTGTTCCTGTCCTGGTTCCCTGCCTCAGGAGCGGAGGGGGTGGATGCTCTGAGGACCCCTTGGCCCAGGGGGTTCTTATATGCCTTCCCTCCCCTACCCCAGATCCCAGCTGTCATTTGAAAGGTGTTGGAGAAGGCAGAGATGCTGTTACTGGCCCCCTATTGGCCCAGGAGGCCATGGTTCGCCAACCTGGTCAGCCTGTCTGTCTCCAGACCCTGGAGGATTCTCCCGGACAGACTCTCCCTCAGACAGGGGCCCATACAACATTCCAACCCCCCAGCGGCTCCAGTTGGCTGTTTGGCAGTTGAGCGGAGGCTCCTGAGATGGGAGAGGTTATCTTCCAGGGTCATCCAGATGATTCAGGTGGCTAGGTGCCCTTCAACCATGCACATTTACAATGCCACATGGACCACGTTTGATAATTAATTCAATCTCAGTAGCAGAAATGCTGGCATTTTTACAAGAGGGCCTGGACTGGGGGCTTTCCCCAAATACTTGTGTACACAGGTTGCTACTGGGCTCTGTTTTGACCTTTGGGGACTGGGGCTCTCTTGCCCTCCATCCGAGGGTGCGGGCCTTTCTGCATGGGGTTTCTAATCTCCGCTCCCCAACGCTTCACCATTTTCTAACTTGAGACCTGACAAAGTCTTACAAGCACTGACTAGGATGCCCTTTGAACTTTTGAGGGAGGCTAGCCTTCACCTCTTCTCATGTAAGGTTGCTTTCCTTTTGGCCGTCACGTCTGCCCAACGAATATCAGAGTTGGCGGCATAATCGGTGAGGAAGGACCTGTATACTTTTCACTCCAACAGGGTGGTCCTGTGGCTCGACCCCACCTTTTTTCCAAAGGTCAACTCCTTGTTTCACCAAGCAGGAGTTGGTCCTGCCAGATTTCTTTCCGAGGCCTCGGTACACCTTGGAGCAGATCTGGCATAAGCTGGATGTTAGGAGGACCCTCCGTATTTACATTTCAAGGACTACTTCCTTCAGGAAGTCTGAATCCCTGTACATCTCCTTTCAACCATTGACTCTGGGCCACAGGGTGATCCCTTCCACAGTAGGGCGTTGGCTTAGATCATGTATAGCCCATGCTTATGAGCTTCAAGCTCTCCCAGTGCCTCAGGGGATAACAGCCTATTCTACCTGCAGTGCGGTAACAATGGCCGCTGCTTGTGGGTTCAGAGGGTCTGCCACTTGAGTATGGCTTTTACCTTTTTCCGGATCCATCTCCACCTCCTCACTTGACACTCAGTAGCCCAGGTAGTCTAGGTCTTTGGAATTCACACTTAAATAGCTTAACCCAGTGATGACCTTTTTGCAGTTGCATGCCAAAAGCGGGGGTCGCGGGGGTGGTCATGCATGTACGTGCCCACATCCAAATTCAATGCACCCTGCCCCCTCACACATGTGCACACGACCCTCCCGCGCTCCCCCTGCTTTTGGCATGCAATGGCGCTGTGGGCCCAGTAGGCCTGTTTTTTGCCCTCCCCAGGCTCCAGAGGTTTTCTAGGATCCTGGGGAGGGCAAAAATGGCCTTCCTCACTGGAAACGGTTCATTTCCTGACTTCCGGTGGGACCGGAAGGCCCAAAAATCAGCTGGCCAGCGCTGGAGCTGAGCTAGGGCAACGCTTGTGTGCCCACAGATATGGCTTCGCGTGCCATTTGTGGCACACGTACCATAGGTTTGCCATCACAGGCTTAGCCTATAGGTTCACCACTAGAAGCTTTTGAGCATCTGAGGGAATTCATGTGCTCTTGTATTGTTTCAATGAAGATGAGAATGTTGTTCAGGTACACTAAGACCCCCTTGTACATGTGTTCATGGAGTATCTTGTTAATTAGCTGCACGAACATAACAAGGCCTCCTTGGAGATCAAATGGCATCACTTTGAATTGGAAGTTTCACAGTGGGCAATTAAAGGGAGTCTTCCACTCATTGCCCTCCTTGATTCTCACTCAGTAGTATGCCTCCTTCAGGTCACACGAGAAAGGAAACTGTTGATGTCTGATTTGACATTCCAAAACTCCCTCGTCCCTCCAAAGCGTGTCAAGCTGAGAAAGAAGAAGATTGGCTGTGACTGGTCCAATCAATATCAGAATTGACAGTAAGGGTTTTACACATGTGTAATAGAAATAGTAATAGCATTTATATACACTTCACAATGCTTTACAGCCCTCTCTAAGTGGTTTTAGATTCAACATGTTGCCCCCAACAATTTGGGTTTTCTTTTTACTGACCTCAGAAAGATGGAAGGCTGAGTCAACCTTGAGCCAGTGAGAATCGAACTGCTGAATTGCTGGCAATCGCAGTCAGCAGAATTAGCCTGCAATACTGCATTCTAACCACTGTGCCACCACCCCACCAAGGTAATGAATGTATTCTTATAGGAGAAAAAAAAATCAATGCGTCATGCCAGTTTCTTTTCACCCTTCAAAACACACTGGCTGCAGAATGTGCATTGATGTTCTGTTTAATCAATTCCTGAAGGGAAACTTGTCAACTTGGATGACAAGAGCCAAATTATTCAAGTGAGCTGAACAAAATGTCATACAGAATGCTCAGAAAACAGAAAATCTTTTGTAGGAAAACTGAAGACCAGAAAATCATGGAAGAGTCTAAATAGAAGACTTTTGGTGAAGTGCTTATCTAATTTGCTGCTATTTTCTTTTTCCTTAGGGGCCTGGTCTCTCACTGCATTGCTATCCTAAAGGTACATTTCTTTTCTTTTTCTTTTTTTTCAAAAATCATAATGTGAACATAGAAGGTACACAGTCCATAGGAAGCATATGTAAGTCAGTAAGTACAGTTAAGTAGCAGACAAACTCCCACCCCACCTAACATTCATTTATCTTACTTTCTGAACAGATCTGCCACACTCTCACTGAGAAGCTTGTTGCCATGACAATGGGGTCAGGAGCTCAAATGAAGTACCCAGCAAGCCTGAATGACATTATTGTGGTGGCCAAACGAATCAGCCCAAGGTGCGAGTTATAAAGAACTTAAGGGGAGCAGGACTCTGGATTGGTCTAGGGAGAAAAAGTCCATTTTAGCTTGAAAAAAGATGGGATATAAACCAAATAAATAAATATAAGGGAGGATGTACAAAACACTATTGTGGAATTATTGTTTGCAATTTATTTCTCTATGAAAAGGACTGTTTCAACTGGTCATACTTTGGATGGGGATTTTTTTATTATTGGGGCAGTTGCTATTGTTGCTCTTTGCCCTCTCCGTTTTTAATGCCCCTGGATTTGCAGGATAGAAGAGGAAAGCTTTAGAGAAGGGGATATATAAACTGGATGCTAAATGCATCTGGGTATATCACAGGAGCATAAGAAGAAGGAAATGCAGTGTGGTACCTCAAGTTTCTGTCTTGAGTACAATACTCTCAAGCATCATAAATGACCTAGGTGAGGGCATTGAAAGGGTGGATTACACAAAACTGGGTGGAGGAGATGTTAACAGTTTGGAACACAGACTCAGAATTCAGAAGGATCTTAACAGACTTTGCGCATTGGTCCCGTTCATCAAGATGCAATTCATTGGTGAGAAAAGTAAGGTCCTGCACTTAGACAGGAAAAACCAAATGCACACAGAATAGAATTGGTGGTGCCTATCTCAACAGTAATACTTGTGTGAAAGGGATCAAAGTGTCCGGATGAACCACTGCTTAAGTATGAGCCAGGAGTGTGCTGAAGGTTCCAAAAAGGCCAATGCAGTCTGACTACATCAACAGAGGGAAAGCATCAAGATCACAAGAAGCAATAGTACCTTTCTATACTGCACTAGAGAGGCCACACTTGAAACACTCTGCCTAATTCTACTCAGCACAATACAAAAATAATGCTAATAATGCCGAGAAAGACTATAGAGGAGAATAACAAAGATGATAAGGGGTCTGGAGCCTAAATCACACAGTGAATGGCTAAAGGAACTGGGTATTAGCCTAACGAAGAGAAGGTTCAAGGGTGTCAGATGAAGAGAAGGGCTGTCACAAGGAAGAGGGAGTCAGTTTATTCTCCATAGCACCTGAGGGCAAGACAGTTTATTTTCCATAGCGCCTGAGGCAGAAGCAATGGATGGAAGCTTGTCAGAAGGTGATCCAACCTGGAACTAAGGAAGAATTTTCTGACAGAAAATTAAACAATTGGAACAGTTTATCTTTCTCTGAGTTGTGGGTACTCCACTGCTGAAGGTTTTCAGGAAGATTGGGCAATCATTTTTTCTGGTTGAGGATCCTGTCTTCAATAGGGAGTTGGACTAGGTGACCTCCAAGATCCCTTCCTACCCTATGTTTCTATGAGTCTAAGATGCAGTGAGACATTCATCTTTCTATCTCTCTATGTCAGGTGCAAGCAAACAGACCCACATATGAAGGGTTCAGGTTGACTATTTTATTGTGTTCTACAAAAACCATACAAGTTCTGTACAACCATCTTCCCAGACTGGTTGTCTTCCCTTGGGAATTAGCAGATAAGATTTCAAGGAATTTTAGGGAAGGGGGTCAGGTTTAAGTCTCTTGCACCTGCTCAAAGTTAGTTCCTCACATAATCCTTGCCTGGCTGGGAACTTCACAACACCTTAATTCCATCAGTTTAACCTTAACAACATCTGCCTGAGACATAAGATCTACCCTCTATATGAAAGTAGGCAGAGGTTATCCTGGTAATGTATGTCCTCACTAACAGTAGGATAACAATCTTTGTCACACTAAGCTAATATACAGAATGCAAGAAAGACATGCTGAGGTTCGTACAATTCAACAGGAGCAAGTTGTGCTGCTTCCCTGCCATCCCCTTTATACTGGATGGACAGAGAGGGGGAGGAATGAGTGGATGGATGGATGGACAGACAGATACATATTTCACTTCTTAATGTGTACATTCTTAAATTACAAGTAGCCATCTTTGTTTTCTTCATAGGGTAGATGATGTGGTCCGATCTATGTATCCACCACTGGATCCCAAGCTGTTAGATGCCAGGTGAGTAGGCATTGCTTGAGAGGGAAGATGTGATATCTTTGGAGAACAGAGGACCTCTGTTTTCACTGCACGATCCACCTTCTTGTACCATTTTTTTCTTTATGACAAATTTAAATTCTAATTATGTTTTGAGAAAGAAAAAAAAACAAGGAAGGAGGAGGGACATGCTATCTTCTCCGAACAGACCTACAACACATTCTTATTTTTTTTAATTGAAAAAGTTTTACAGACACAAATTTATCCACTTCCCCCCCCCTTCCCCTCCCTAACCCTCCCCTCCCCCCCCCATGACTTCCCAGGGTGAAATCCAAATCATACCATATCATAATACAGTACCCCCCAACTATTCTACCCCCTGTCTATACTATAAATTTCTACATAACATTCAGCTAAAAGCTATCTGATACTTCCTTGTTTGATATTTATTCTGCACATAGTCTATCCATTTCTTCCATTCCCACACAAAAGTTTCTTGAGTCCGGTCTTTTAAATATGCTGATATCTTCCCATTTCTGCAAAACTGGCCACCTTCAAAGTCCATTCTTCAATAGTAGGCATAACGTCTTTTTTCCAATATTGACCAATCAGTAACCTAGCTGCTGTAACCATATATAATATCAATTTTGTTTCAGTCAGTGAAGAATCCTTAACTATACCCAGTAAAAACAATTGAGGAGAAAATTGGAGTTTTTTCTTCAAAACATTTTGCATAACCCACCAAATTTTAATCCAAAAAGCCTTCACTTTCTTGCAAGTCCACCATATATGATAATATGTAGCATCTAAGCAATCACATCTCCAACATTTTGGCTGAACATTAGAATACATGCACGACAATTTCTTAGGATCTAAATGCCACCCATAAAACATTTTATAGAAATTTTCCCTCAGGTTCTATGACTGTGTAAATTTAACGTTCTGAACCCATATTTTTTCCCATGTTTCCATCATAACTGGTTCTGCAAAGTTTTGTGCCCATTTTATCATACAATCTTTAACCAGTTCATTTTCAGAGTCTCTTTCTAGCAAAATGTTATAAACCCTCTTGATATGCATTGGGCCTTTCACTTTTATCTGTCTTACCAATTCCTCTTCATACAACATTAAACCAGTTTTTTGATCTTCCCTCCATCTCAATTGAAGTTGATTATACTGTAATCAAGTTAAATTAATCCCTTCTTCCAACTGTGTATTTAGTGTCTTTAATTGCCATCTATCCGCATCATTAAAAAGTACCTCTTTATATAAAATCCCCCCAAGTGACTTTATATTTATATTCCGTGTAATATGACCAAGATCCAACCACAAGGGTATTTTGTAATCCAATTTAAACTGGTGCTTCTTCCATACTCTCATCAAAGAGTTTCTGAATATATGTCTCTTGAATACTTTATTTTATCAACTTTATTTTCGTAGAATAAATATGCATGCCAACCAAATTCCAAGTCATGGCCTTCTATATTCAATATTCCAGTCTTTGTCATTCCAAACCAATCACTCGCTTGTGTCAACGCTGCTGCTTCATAGTACAATCGTAGGTTTGGAAGTTTAAGGCCACCCCTTTCACGAACATCTTGCATAATTTTCAGTTTAACTCTTGGCTTTTTCTCATTCTAAACAAACTTATTTACTCCTTTTTGCCATTCCATCAGGTGTTTATCACTTTTAAGCACCGGAATCATTTGAAACAAAAATAGGAATCTAGGTAGAACATTCATCTTAACTGCTGCTATTCTTCCAAGTAAAGATAGCTGCAGCTTTTTCCAAGTTTCCATGTCTTTTTGCACCTTTCACCACAACACCTCATAGTTATTTTGAAAAAGTTTTATATTTGAAGCTGCAACTTGAACTCCTAGATATTTCACCTTTGCTACTATTTCAAAGCCTGCCTTCCTTTCGAGTTCCTTCTTTTGACCTTCTGACATATTTTTGACTATCATCTTGTTTTTTTTCTGATTCAATCTAAATCCTGATACCATATCATATTCTTCTATAATATCTTTCATCTGGATTATTGATTCCATCGGCCGTGTTAGGGTAACAACCAGATCATCTGCAAATGCCCTTGTTCTGTTATCCTCTTGCCTTATAGCTATTCCATTCAGGGTACTCGAATCCCGTATTGTGTTCAACAAGACTTCTAAAGTTAAAATAAACAACAGTGGGGATAACAGACAACCTTGTCTTGTTCCTTTTTCTATACTAAAGTTTGTAGTTAGACTTCCATTAAAGGTAATTTGTGCTGTTTGCTCTTGGTAAATTGCTGAAACCGCCTGAACAAACTGGTTTCCAAAATCCATCTTTGTTAAAGTCTTTAATAGAAAGTTCCAATTGACTCGATCAAAGGCCTTCTCCGCATCCAAGAACACCAGCACTGCAGGGATCTGTTTACTCTTCTCAAGATGTTCTAATAAGTCTATAATTTGCCTCACATTATCCTTCATGTATCTGCCTTCTATAAATCCTGCTTGATCATGATGAATCACCTCTTGCATAACTGGCATTAATCTGTTGGCTAATACTTTTGCAAAAATTTTATAATCCGTATTCAGGAGAGATATTGGTCTGAAATTTTCCGGTTTTGTAGAACCTGTTTCCTGTTTTGGTATCAATGAAACAAAGGCTGCTTTCCATGAAGGGGGTATTTTACCCCCTTTTTGTATGCTACAAAATAAGTTTTAAGATGTTCAATCATTTCTGTTTGTAAAGTTTTATAATACACCGCTGTTAAACCATCCGTCCCTGGAGCTTTAGCTGTTTTCAATTGTTTAATTGCAATAGTAATCTCCTCGACTGTTATTAGTTGATTCATTCTTTCTTTTTGCTCCCTAGAGATCTTCGTGACTCTCCTTTCTTCTAAATATTTATCTATAAGTTCATTCTGTATATCATTTTTGGCATATAATTTGGTATAATAATCTAAAAAGGCTTCTTTAATTAGACTTTGTTGAAAAACTTCCTTCCCTCCATACTCAATTCTACCAATAACTCGAGAGCTCTGCTGTTTCGTCAATGTGTAAGCCAACCACCTGCCTGGTTTGTTAGCATTACAAAATGTATTATGTTTTGCAAATTGTAGATTAGTTGCTGCTTGTTCCGCTATAAGCATTTGAAATTGATTTTTCAAGACTTTTATAATTTCTTGTAATTTTTTATGTGTCGGATTTTTTATAAGTAATTGTTCTTTTTCCTTTATCTCTCCTTCCATTTCTAATCTTTTCCTTTGTTGATTTAATTTATGTTTAGAGTTCATATGAATCAGTACCCCCTGCATATACGCCTTACTCGCATCCCAAACAATGTTGCATCCTTGATTAGTCCAAGATCACCCAGCTAGCTTTGTATCTAAAGTTGGACTAGAATTCAGCCTCTCAATTTCTAGCCTGAAGCCTTAACATCAAACTGGCTCTGTGCAAAAGTTCTAGAGCTGTATTAAAAATGTTATAATATTAATGTTAAATAGCCACTTAGAATCTGACAGCATCAAATTGAATAAACAAATACGGTACTTAATCAGGGGTGAAATGATCCTGGTTCGGACCAGATCGGCCAATACGGTAGCAATGGCGGCACGGCAGGTGGTTCGGAGAACCGGTAGCAAAACACCCTGCCCTCCCCCACATTACCACCCAATTGCCCAATCATCTGCCTCCTTTTGGCATGCATGGTGTGCACTGCGCATCTACACACAACGCACAAGCACAGCCAGTGAATTGGTAGTAAACCGGTTCAGATTTCACAACTGTACTTAGGTATTAGTATTATAGTATCTTTCAATTTAACAAATTTAACACATGCGCATGCACACCTTAAATTTTTAAAAAAAGCTGGAAGAGCCTTGGGAGCAGAGTAGGAAAGGCGGGGCTCGGTTCATCAACCCCACCCCAATTTCTGTTTCTTTTGCAGGACGACGGCGCTGCTGCTCTCGGTGAGTCACTTGGTGCTGATTACTCGGCATGCCTGCCAGTTCCCCAGCCGCATGGACTGGATCGACCAATCCTTGTCCGCGGCGGAGGAGCATGTGAACGTGCTGCGCGAGGCAGCCCTGGCTTCGGAAGCGGAGCGAGTTCCTTCTGGGTCGGAAGGCTTTCTGCAGGAGCAGTCTACAATTTGAGAACAAGGGAAAGGGGAGAGGGGACTTGTGTCATAAATGGCTCTGTAGTTCCTCTTCTTCATAGAGCATCGCTGATGATTTGGCATAATGAGTGTTATCCTGAGGATGACAGAAGCGAGTGCCCCCTCGACTGTTCTAGTCTTGCATCTGGATTAGTGACTGAGATATAATTGTGCTGAAGAGGGTAGAACGGGGAAGGAAGACATAGTATTATTGTACTTTTTGTCTACAATCAGAAATATTTTTGCTATGGCATTTGTTATTTGTAGTTAAAGCCAAGGGGAAAAAAAAGGAGGGAGTTATATACAGGTAGTCCTCGACTTAAGACCACAGTTGAGCCCAAAATTTCTATTGCTAAGCAAGGCAGATATTAGATATTTTGTTTCATTTTATTATTTTTCTTGCCACCATTGTTAAGCAAATCACTGCAGGTGTTAAGTTTGTAATATGGTTGTTAAGTGAATCTGACTTCCCCATTGACTTACCAGAATACTGTACTATAAAAGGTGATTGCAGTGTCACTGGGACACTGCAATCCTTATAAATATATGCCAGTTGCAAAATGTCTGAATTTTGATCACGTGATCATGGGGATAGTGCAATGGTTGTAAGTGTGAAAAATGACGTCATTTTTTTCTCTGTTGTTGTGACTTAATGGTCAGTAAACAAATGGTTATAAGTCAAGGACTACCTATACCAAAACTCACATGAGTAGTTAAATGACATTCGCCTATGATTACAGCCCGTAACCCCTGGGCCTTGGTGTCTTTGATAGCAATTCCCTTACCCATTATTTACCTGATTCTGAAACATTTTGCAGTTTCTGCAAAACCAATTCTACAGTTCTTTGGATTCTAACTCATACTTTCTTTCTATATGAAAATAATGTGTACAATGTAAATTAGGAGATTGTAGAGGAATGAACAGCTGATTGCATCAGTAAATTCCTCTTGCGCAGATTGAACTTGAAACCATTCAGATGTATATAGAGTGAGTTTTTGCTCTCATTCAGACTTGTAATAAATAGTTCTCTTCATGTATTCAATATCTTTTATTGCTAATATTAATGTATGACAAAAATCTTTTTTCCTACGAAGATATATCTGAATGATAGCTAGCTAAGCTTTAACTAGAACATCTACTGTTCACCCAAGTATTTCCAGACTGGATCCTTTCCTGGTTTGCCCTTTGCACAGATTTTTGTTTACATATTCCTATACTACTCTTTATCACTACCACTTTCATGTAAACATAATAAAAAATTGTAGCTTCAACCATTTCAGTTTGAAAAGGAAGTATTTATTGATCAAGTTGAATCTTGCTTGCTTAGGCTGTTCATAGTAATCAGCAGCATTATTGAAAAAAATTAATACACATACACAGATAATGAAATCATTGTCTACTTTTGACAAAAACCTGTCTTTTCTAACCTTTAACCTTACAGATATACTAAACTACAACTTCCATAACTCTAAGCCCTAATTCTGCTTCACTACAAAATAACTGCTAGAATAATTGCAACATAATTTTAAAATTAACTATGTAAAACAATGCATTCCAGAGTGCGTAATTGCAGAGTTCTCTCACTGAAAACAGTCAAATTTTCTGCCATGCACAAGCTTATATTGCTTAGATATTATTTTCCTATAACTTTCCTATAGGAATCATACATGGATCAAGCTATGTTTTGCTGAGTTTATGTTTGCAGAGTTCTACCAACATTTGGAGGAATAGTTGAAATGCTGCTTGCTACCATTTATAGAAATTGGCAACATTTCTCTACTTTTGAGAGCATTCAATAGTCTCAGAAAAGACACAGAATAGGGGTCAACATACAGACAACAAATATAACGTTGATAATTGTTTTTTGCCAACTCAAGGATAGAACTTTCATTTAGCACGGGTCAGACCCCATTGTAACTTGTTAATGGCCACTTCAACTTCAAAAAGGAAAAGATGTTTAGAGTATCTTAAATGTCATTTTCCGACATCTACATTATCATCACATATATTATCATGTATATCCGAATCAAATATTTCCCTACATATGTTGTCTGTTCATGATAGAAGATGCATTTCAATGAACTTGCTATAAACCAATAATAACCTCAGTTCTGTTGTTTTTGTTTTGCGTTGTTTTACTATGCCATTCCATCTTCCCATGGAAATAAATTAGTGGCATAGTCCAGTAGGTTCCATGATATGACAGTGAAGTTGGTGAGAAAATAAATGTTTGTAGGATCACTCTTACTGGTAAGGTCAACAGAGGAAGGATGATAGTGAGAATTATCCAAAAGTGAAGACAGGTGAAGCAGTACAAATATAAGCTTACCAAAAATCAAACCTTGAAGAAAATAATGACATATAAGTACTCTGTTTTTGCCAATAAAGCTAGACTGTTGTAACATTTAGATGAATCTGGATGGCAACTCATCCAGAATGTGCCTCTAGGTAGTGAGGAAAATCATAAAATTTTCATAGGTAAAGTTTGAGGGAATGAAATGATCAGACAAAAGTTGCAAATAAGCTTGGTCATTATAATAAGTAAATATTGTGATTCATTTTAGCCTTTTGTGACATGATCTCTCTTCTTCTATCTGCAATCAGACTGTCACCAGGGTGCTTTTGACTCTAAAGATCTATGCACAGCAGCACTGTATTGGTAGTCCTTCAAATTTGTACAAGATGCATAGTGTTGAATCTTTTAGTATGAAGACTGCCTTTGAATTAGTCCAACAACCTGCACCAACTGGGTGCAGGCAGCTCCCTGCCATGTATCAACATTAGGAACATCCTTTGTGAAAAAAATCACTGACCAGTACATTAAAATGGTAATCATGTAATAGGGCTGGACTACTCTGTCAGTATTACAGTGACAGCTTTCATTCTACACTCTTAAGCGATTTTTCCACAAAGCTGAAACAGTGCACTGGTGGACAAATATTCCTCCTCTCGATCTCCTTCAGAGGAAAGCATTCATTTCCTTTATGAAGAAAAGAAAGAGGAGGAAAATCCTAAATAAACACACAGCTTGTAGTCTGTCTCCTTCATGAGTTTGATTTCATGATTGTGAAATCTGCTGATGTAGCAGATGTAGTCAAAATGGAACCTAGGAGATAAGGAAATCCTGCAATCAGACTCACCCTTAGTCCTAA
The DNA here is from genome assembly GCA_038048745.1 of Coluber constrictor foxii. Taxonomy (NCBI): domain Eukaryota; kingdom Metazoa; phylum Chordata; class Lepidosauria; order Squamata; family Colubridae; genus Coluber; species Coluber constrictor. Next base: position 88,229,023 of record CM075961.1, on the reverse strand, counting down.
ATCATTGTGCTGCTTGATCCATCTCTCTTCATGCTTCTCATCTATTTCATGATGATGAATTTTATGTGTATGGTCAAAATGGAGCCTAGGAGAAAATAGACAGGAAACCAAAAGTAAAGGAACTTGTAACCAAACCTAGCCTGTTCCTGAAAAAATACTATGACTGGTGGATATTTTCCCCGCTAGCTGATGGGTGTTGAAGCACAGAAGAATCGTGCCAACACAATATAAGCTGTGTAGTTTATCTTGTAGTTGTGAGGAATCACTGCTTCCTGATGGATGCAGATGGAGCTGAATTCTTTGAAAAGAAAAGGAGGAGGGCACGGGGAAAGATCTTTTCCCTCATGCGCTGATTACTGCTTTGCAATTTACCTAGAGAGCTGTTCTTACGGCTTCATATGAACAACTTAGCACACACATAAGGAAGCTCAATTCATGCATGTAAACACTGCAGGCACTAAATCATAGCCAAGAGGAAAGCTGATCTGGTTCTGTAAGTGCGTAATTGCTTCTTTCATTCTTTAGTTCTGACCAAAAACATCAGGGAAACAAGGAACAAGAACTGCTGTCTTGAGGAATTAATTATTTTGACTGTTTAGAAGGTAAAGCAACTAGAATCATATGTATATCTAAGATTTCCAGAAATGTTCGTTAAGGAAATCGTACACATTTATTTATGCATTGCTACTACATTCTGATTGGTGAGTATTACTGCTTGCTGTGAATGTTAAATTTAAGTATTAAAAGAAAAAAAGGGGGAGGAAAAAAAAGCACAGACAGGGGGCACCCGGATTTGAACCAGGGACCTCTTGATCTGCAGTCAAATGCTCTACCACTGAGCTATACCCCCTTTTCTGCTCCTAATGTTGCAGCAGCTTTTTTTCAAGGGAAGGAAGTGAAACTAAACATTCTATTTTGTAATAGAATTGGTAGGAATCCTATTAATTAGTTCTTCAGGAATACTGTAATTCATAAAAAAAAGTGACATAAATAGTTCAATGGTAGAATTTCTTTTTGCAGTTTCATTATCTGCCCAAAGATCCCTTATTTTTTTTCAAATTAAAAAAAAATGTAGGGCTTTTTGTTTAGTGACAATAGGAAAGATCCACATAACACAGGATTTGAAATTATACCATTTTGACCCAAAGCTGTATATTCTCTCCTTATTCATTAAGCCTACAAATATATATATATATATATTTATATAAATATATATGTGGAATATATACTGAGAGAACCCAGAATAGAAGAAGATCAATATGATTTTAAAATTGGATGAAGAAATACAGGATTAATTATCTGCAGTTATCTTGTGACACTTGTGACACTGAAAATGCATATAAATAAAAAAAATGGAACAAGGTTAGATTTAATGAAGATGATTAATGACAGTAGAGACAGCAATCAGCCTTAGAACTGACAAAAAATATTGAAGTTCTGGAGACTTCTGCTTTTTAGGCTATCAATAATAAAGTAACCAGCAGTCAAGACATAAGCTGCAAGCAAGATTTGAAAAAGTAGCAATGAAGTTGTTGGAAAAGATATGGAGGTATCAGGATGTATCTCTATCTATAAAGATCAGAATCATGCAGACAACAGTTCTGATGTGACACTTGATTGAAGCAAAAGTTGGACTTTGAAGACTCAGGATAGAAAGTGTACCAACATTTTGAACTTTGTGTTCTCCAAGACTCCTGACAATACTATGGATAGGCAAGAAAATAAAGAAATTATCATCAAAGATATCAAATTAGAGTTCTCATTCAAGCACAAAGAACTAGGCTCAAATCATCATACCTTATATTATGTGAAGACTAGTTCCCCAGGAAAGTCTATGTTGCAAAGATAGGAGAAAGAAGAGGATCATTAGGAGGACAGTAGGATTCAAGTACTTATATGGCAACAAGTACATTATTGAAAGACCTGCAAAAATAGGTTAGAACACATGACTGGAGAAAATCTGTGCAGTCACTAAGATAAACACCAACTTGTGGGCACATAAGTAATCAACCAATCATTTTGACCATTTAAGGAAGGGAATAGTTTAAAATGTAATGTCCTGAGACTGAACTTGAGAACTGGGAATGGATATTTATTGTTTATTGAAAAGTTTGTTATGCAGGGAGTCCTGTAAAGATTGCATAGGATTCCTTACAGGATTCTGTAGGATTGGGCATTACATTATAAAAACTATCTGCAGCCTAGTGCTTTGAAGAGGCATTGACTATAATATTCCCTCCCAGAATAGCAAAAAAATGTGGTGAGAGTTGTAGCCTGATACAGATGGAAAGTATGCATTCTGCCACTGTTTCCTGACATCTTAACAAATAAGCCACTTATTACTATCAACATTTTCACTGGTCACAATCCTAAACTTTGGATCTTTCAAGTATAATTCCTGAGAAGAAAATTATATATATGGTTATTGGGGTGAAGGAAGAAAATGAGGAATATTTCAGAACCAATAGTAGGGCAGTGAAAATAATTTTGTACAATGTGTTTTCATAGTTTTAATACATATTTACCCTGGCTGATCAGTTTATTGTTCTATAAATGTCAAAATGCCATCTTTGTTGTTTTACTAAGAAAGCAAGGATTCTTGTATCTCCCATAAAAACCTAGTTGTTTGAGAGCCATTAGTGGAGTGGAATGAACACTTTCAGCACCACTTTCTCAACTTGGCACATTTTCAAATTATTACATTCTAAGATTATCCAACCATCAGTGTCATAATACTTCTAGACTAATGAAAAGACAGGTTCAGGGTTTGTTTGATTGTTTTTTTTTGCATAATCCATATTGTTTGCAGATTATAGGCAGATTGATCAAAAATATTACAGTGGAAATACTCTTGATACAGGTTAGATTAGAATATCACAATTGGCAATTCCAGGTGGAATTAATATAGATTACACAAGAATATTTTCCTCTTCTTTACTCACTGCCATTCTTTATAATCCAATGATATCATCTTGGGAATAGAACTTTTCTTGTAAAAGTATGCAGAAACTATTTTATTTTTGTGCTTTTTCAATTGTCTTTCTGCTCTGTATGGACTTGAGGTAATATGCAAATCTAAACAAAAATACAATACTGTAGGGCAAAATGAAAACAAGCAATCCAGAGAAAAAAAATCAATTGAAAAGTTGAATTTTAAATTTCAATTTAACTAACCATCTAAAAGGCAAAAGAATTACCATTCACTGCATAGATGAATTTTTACTACCAGTGGTTAGCAGTTTGGAAGTTTTTATTTTGCATAAACCATATTCTTTTTCAGATTATAGGCAGATTGAGAAAAAACTTCCTTTGGTTTCACCTGTCCCAAAGCTGCTTTTTCAAGAGGCAACTGAACTTTCTTATTTTTCTTTTGAAGACCTTTTGCTTCATCCAAGAAGCTTCTTGAGTTCTGACAGGATTGTGGGGAATATTCCTTGCAGACAGCTGGTAATTTGCATCCTTTTTAAAGGATCATTGAAGCACTTGGAGGTTTATCTGTGTCCTCAGGGACACCCGAGTAGTGCTCCCAGTTCCTGTAGCCTGCAATATTTCCTCTGGAAATTTCACCTGAACATTAAAAGCCAATTTCTTTTTCATGTGTCTGCACATGCAACCCCTCGAGCAACCCCAGACATGCACAAAAAGTTCCTTTTTTGTGTTTCTGCTCAACACTTCTCATCTTCATTAGCAAAGCTTCTTTTAGAACATCATCTTCTGCCTTTCCCCCTGCTGAGGACTGCTGCAGCTAGAAATGGCAAATAAAGGACTGCTCTGCAGAAATGCACAAAAACATGCCATACTACTTCAGTGACTACTATTATTCCTTTCAATTACAAGTAGTCTTCGATATGGGATTCCATATGGGATTTGGCATTATATTGTAAAAATAATCTGTTGGCTATAGTAATCTCTACCAGCATAACAAACGGAAATTAGGGATGGAGATGATTCCATATATGTAACCCAACATACATGGAAAGTATGGACTTTGGCAGTCTTTTAACAACCAATAATACACTTATTGCAATTTACATCTTTATTATAACAGAATAATAGACCTTGGAGATTTTCTAGTCCAACCCCCAGCTCAAGCAAAAGACCCTATACTATTTCAGACAAATTACAAGTAGTCTTCGACTTAATCTTTTATTTAATAACCATTCAAAGTCGTAGCAGCATTGAAAAAAGTAACTTATGATCATTTTTTTTTTATGATCGTTGCAGCATACCCATGGTCACATTATCAGAATTTGGATGCTTGGCATGTGGCTCATATTTATGTCCCGGGGTTATGCAAATCTGAAAGTCAATAGGGAAGCCAGATTCACTTTACAACCTCATTACTAATTTAACAGCTGCAGCTATTCATTTAACCACTGTGACAAGAATATCATAAAATGGAGAGGGGGGGAGAAATTCACTTAACAACCGTCTCGTTTAGCAACATAAATTTGGGCTCAATTGTGGTCAGACATCATATAGTTGTAAATTAAACTGCATGTAATTGTTAAATTTTAGAATACACATATATACCTTGATCATATCCCTCTGCCTTCACAATTTAACTTATTCCTTTAATACCTTTTCAGATTTTAAATATTAGTATAGTAAGTATACTATAAATATTTAAAATAGTACGTCAGAAACTACCACTCCAAAACCATCCCTCATAATCAGGAAGGAGCGGTGGAGTAGGAAGGGCGGGGCTTGGTTCATCAGACCCGCCCCCATTTCTGTTTCTTTCGCCGGACGACGGCGCTGCTGTACTCGGTGAGTCACGCGGCGTGCCTGCCACTTCCCCAGCCGCATGGACTGGATCGACCAATCGTTGCCCGCGGCGGAGGGGCACGTGAGCGTGCTGCACGAGGCAGCCCAGGCTTCGGAAGCGGGTCTTTCACAACGCGAGCAATTTTAAGACGTTTCCTGTACTTCAACTCCCAGAATTCTTCAGCCATGTTGAATGGGGAAATTCCACGCAGCGTATGATTGTTCTGATTGGAAAACGCCGATGTGCAATTCATTTAGTGGGGCTGATTTTATCCTTAGTATGACAGAACTGCACGTCGGGTCTCTTGCATCCGGATTAGTGATATTGAGATATGTAGATCCCAGCGATTTTGTCATTGCGTAAATTAAAAATGATTTGTTGAAGCTTGATTGGTCGTTTCTAAAGAACTTAACCAGCTGCACGTTCACGGTGCTGCCGAGATTCCTGTTACGCAATTTGCGTAAATTAGTTTCATGTATGCACATAATGTACATAAATAAATCGTTACTGATTTTATAAATTGCTTCTGCGGTGTTCCTGAATTTCGGTCGGTGAATGCTTGCTTTGAATTTTGAACAACAACAACCAAAAAAAAATAAAATCTTGAGGGGGCACCCGGATTTGAACCAGGGACCTCTTGATCTGCAGTCAAATGCTCTGCCACTGAGCTATACCCCCTTGGCTTATTTTTCGCCTGCTACCGTTTCCCTTCAAAAGAGAGAACAGAAACTATAGCCCTGGTTTTCACAATAAGATGATTTTAATTTAAACCCTGTTAATTAGTATTTGGAAACAATCCACCCATTAATATAAAGAGTTTGTTTTCGCGTTTGCATTTTTTTTGTCTGAAAAATCCTTGCTTTCACTTCGGTCACTAATATATAGAACATTTTTTTTTCTGCTTAGTGATAACAGGAACAACTCATATATTTTAGTGTTTTAAATACGTTTGATTTTGACTATTCAGGAAATGCAACCATTAAAATTGTAATTTCCTGAGAACTGAATCTGAGAACTTGTATTGGTTGCCGGATTGAAAAGCTCATTAAACATACTAAAAGGAGGGCGTAAGATTCCATATGGGATTTGGCATTATATTGTAAAAATAATCTGTTGGCTATAGTAATCTCTACCAGCATAACAAACGGAAATTAGAGATGGAGATGATTCCATATATGTAACCCAACATACATGGAAAGTATGGACTTTGGCAGTCTTTTAACAACCAATAATACACTTATTGCAATTTACATCTTTATTATAACAGAATAATAGACCTTGGAGATTTTCTAGTCCAACCCCCAGCTCAAGCAAAAGACCCTATACTATTTCAGACAAATGGATATCCAGCCTCTAGTGATGGAGCACCCACAATTTCTGAAGGCAAACCAATGCACTTTCACAAGAAATTTCTCCTTAGTTCTAGTTGCTTCTCTCCTTGATTAGTTTCCATCCATCACTTCTTGTTCTGCCTTCAGGTGCTTTGAAGAATAGGTTGACTTCCTCTTCTTTGTGGCAACATTGTTCTTCATATGTTCTAGCTTCCAGCATACTAATCACCTTGTTCTTCCTTTCTGCACTCTTTCCAGAGTCCCAACATATTTCTATGTTGTGGTGACCAGAACTGAATACAATATTCCAGTGTGGTTTTACCAAAGCCTTATAAAGCAGCACTAATTCTTTACATAATCTTGATTCAATCCTCCTGTTAATGTATTGTCTTTTTTGACAGCTGAGAATACTGCTAGCTCATATTAAGTGGCTGACTACTAGGATTCCAAGATCCCTCTTGCAGTTATTTTTATTAAGGCAAGTTTCACCTAATCTGTACCTGTACATTTGGTTTTCCTTGCTTAAGTATAAAACCTTACTTTTTTCTACATTGAATTTTATTTTGTTAGATAGGGCCCAGTATTAAAAGTCTGTCAAGATCCATCTGGATCTTGAACCTATTTTCTGGGATGTTGACTATTCCTGCCAACTTAGTGTGATCTGCAGATTTGATGAGTTCCCCTTCTATTCTGTCATCTAAATACACTGGTCAAGATCCTCCTCAGATGCTTCTAAAATCAATCAAAAATAATTCAAAAACATCAGCCTCAAATCCTCCTCAAATTTTCAAGTGTAGTCCTGATAATATTATAATTTGTACAGCTACTGTTGGATGGGGGAAGAAAAAGAGGAAATAACAGATAATAAAAAGGTAAAAATTATTGTACAACTGCATTTTCATAACACACCGAACTACAAATTACTCAATCACATTTAGCTTATTTTGTTACACAAATTCATCCTTAGTTAATCGTTCAGTATATCAAGTCAACCGTGAACCAATGCTATTTATGTTTCAAGCAGCAGTTCAACATCCTGCCTAGATTGCTGTTCAAATTTTGGTCAACACTTCAGTTAACCTGACTTATTCTTTCCTTAAATATTTTTTCCTGTTCCTTATTTCACTTTCAAAATATTAAATTTTGTACAATAGCAATACTGTTGATCTGCAAGCTGTCATAGTGTGTTCCTTATATTTTTGCAAAGTATTAGCTTAGGTACTCTTTTTGGCACTATAAATGCCAAGTCGAATCAAACCCACATGTGTTTAGGAGAACTTTTATCAAGATTCGAATAATTAGGATTCAATATTTTAAAATGACCGACTGAGTTCGATCATTCTTTTTAAAATAAAATTAAGCTCGGCTACGTGGGAATACATGTTCAGAATTGCCCTACGGGGGAGATGGACGACTAAAAGTATTTAAAGAGGGCGTTTCTTTCAATAAACATGTACAGACTTAAACTACAAAGTCAAACTTTAAAAAAAAAACCAGCTAAAGCCCTTTGACTAAATTCACTTTAACAGTATATTACTTTAGCCATTTAAAAAAAAAAGTAGGGCTCATTTTATAACCCGTTTCCGGCATTCACATGAGAAGGTCGCCTCACGTGACATGGGACTTTGAAAACGTATTAGTTATCCCGGCAAGCCTTGCGCTTTCTTTCTCTTTTTTTTCCCAGCCTCCTGAGCAAGATGTCTAAGCGAGGTAAGGCCTGTTAAACCGCGAGATGGTCTGGAAGGGAATCCTCCTCCATCGCTCTAGTTTGGGAAGATATTAGGCTCGCTCTATCGGGCATTGTTGATGGGTGAAAATTAGGTCTCTGACGAGATGAATATTTTCGACCACCCAGCTCAACAACAATATTTTTTGGTTCGTGCGATTTGAGGAAACCATTGAGGAGGGCGGGAAGGCGAGAAGCAGTGCAGTTTTAACTTCAACTGCTTTAGTAGGATTTTACTATAATAATAATATGATAATATTTGCGGCATAATCTTTTCCAGACGGCGTACTCCAGATATTGGCCTATCATCGTCCTCTATTTTATTTCTATTGTAGATCCATATATTCATATTTCACAACTGGCAACTTTTAAGGTATGTCGAATTCCCCAACCAGCATTGAAAGTTGCAGTCCATACGTCTTAAAAGTTGCCACGGTTGAGAAACTCTGCCTTAGATCTTTGAGAGGACAAAATGAATTTCTGCTTGGCCATTTGGGTGATGAGGGATATGCAACTCCCCCCCCCCTTTTTTTTTCCAATCACAGTATGGAGATCAGAGAGGCTTCATAGATCAGTAGAGGTAATTGTTTAACTACCAGTAATGGAGTTTTTCAAACTTTTAGAACAGCAATTCCACAATATGGAAAACAGTGATTTCTTAGGGGAAAATTTACCTGGTTTTAAGACTCAAAAATAAAAAAGTTAGTAGGCACTGGCATATTTTTATTGCTTTAATAAAACATTCTTCATCCTATGCTTTTTTAATAGGACGTGGTGGTTCGTCTGGTGCGAAATTTCGCATTTCACTTGGTCTCCCAGTGGGAGCTGTGATCAACTGTGCGGATAATACAGGTATGTCTTAATTGGGTTAATTTGAATAAATAATTCTGGGCAGCAAATCTGAGAGTTTTCTTAGAGCACTTTTAAACTGATCTTTAGCCAAAAGAGCTCCCAAGAGCAGCATACAAGAAACAGGGTTCTTACAATTCCTTGATTAAACAACATAATTAGTCCTGAAGTAGGTGGGAAAATGCTAGTTCTAATATCGGTCTCCTGAATGTTGGATTGGTAAACATTTAAGCTTTGTGGACAATTGTAACATTCATGGTAGGAGATCATATTTAATGTTTTCTCTACTTTAGGATAATGGAAGGTGTTTGTCCATCATGAAACACCCTAGGTGGTAAACAGTGATTACATAAATTAAGAAACATCCGTTAGTTCAATTATTTACTACAAAATCTAAATCAATAAAAATATTTTTCTTAGTACTTGTGAGAGTTAATTTTTTACACTGAGGAAAGGGTACTAGTTATCAAACCAATATACCCAACAAGCTGCTATTTTCTGTACAAGAGTGAAGGCACCAGCCTTACACTTAAAAAGTGAGAAAGTTGGATTACAACAGCATAGTAACGGGACAAATAAAGCAGGCAGGAGTGTTGCCATTTTTAAATTGCCATATATATATAAGTTGAAAGTAATGTACTTGCTTAAATTACTACCTCCCTTCTAATACATATTAAAGTTTTTCATTCCCTGAATTAACTTTTTGCAGTTCAGAATCGTGAGAGAACTCTGATATTATCCCTGCCGAGTTCAGCTGAAAAAAAACAATCCTAGTAAGTTCAGTTGTGAGCCATAGCAGTCATGCTAAAAGAACAAATGATGCAGACTAGAAGCAATGGATTTTTTCCTTCAAAAAGCACTTCCTGGGTCTGTTATCTGATGGCCCAGGGAGTCGTCGACGAAGGGTAAAGAAACAGCATTACTTTGGGTGAGGTTACAGCTTGTGCTGATTTTCCTCAATCGGTGATGCAACAAAAAATAGAAGTCTTTATAACTTTGATACAAAGTATTTGTTAGCAATAATAATAGCAATAATTCCTTTATTTCACAGGAGCCAAGAATCTGTACATAATCTCAGTGAAAGGAATTAAGGGGCGTCTGAATAGATTGCCAGCTGCAGGTGTGGGGGACATGGTAATGGCTACTGTCAAGAAAGGCAAGCCAGAACTGAGAAAGAAGGGTGAGTGATGGAATAAACAAGATGTATTAATTTACAATCTTCTTATTATTTTGGGACTGTAAGAGAAAAGCAGTTGGAAGAAACTATAGTTATGATCTACAAGTCATTACTTATCTAACATTTTCAGCCTTCAAAGTAATAAAGGGTAAGGCAGTTGGATACAGTGATCCTTGTGATAAATACATTGATGCAATCTACATTAGTTGTGACTTAACTATAAAGTATTTTTGCGCTAAATGATTTAACATTGGATGAAATCTAGTGTGGGTTTATTTTAAATTAATTTATAAATCGGATTGTTTCCATCTTCTGAATTCATATATTCTGGAAAAACATTTTTCCTTTGGGAAATTCAATTTAGACTAATACATCTAGTTTTCGTTATATTTTAGAAGAGTACATTAATTTAAGCCAGAGATGCTGTAAATGATGCATATGTATTTTATCTTCCTCAAACGATAACTCTCAGAGTTTTCAGAATATGGGCTGACTGAGCTGTAGTTGTTACAACAAAGGTATTAGATAAGAAAAGACTTCTGTTTTCCAATTCCCCCCCCCCCCCAAAGGTGAATGTTTTATAATAAAGTAAAATCATATACTTTAAAGTTCTATCTATTAGAAATCTTATTTGAGCACCAGAATCATAGCTAGAGCCCTAAGAGATGATCTCTCCAGAGCCGAGTATTTTTGAAGTGCTGTTAATTAAATGGTGTAAGCACATACTTAACTGTTGTGATACAGGTAAATCATAAAGACTTTAATACTACTTGGAGCATGTTTTCGTTCTAATTTTTCTGATATGGATTTAGGGTTTTACATTTTATATTCTATGCTGCTGTGACCTGCATTTTAATAAGGTTGATCTAATTGTTTTCAGTTGTAGCATGTCCTATTCTATAACAACGCTAAAGAAACTGTTGCTTGATTTCAAATTTGCATACTAAACTACCGATTTTGAACTTTTTCATAGTGCATCCAGCAGTTGTGATTCGTCAACGGAAATCATACAGGAGAAAAGATGGCGTATTCTTGTATTTTGAAGACAATGCAGGAGTGATAGTAAACAACAAAGGAGAAATGAAAGGTATTGCTGCTGAAAGGACCACAAAATTAAAAAGAACATTATATTTTGCTTCTTGCAAAAATATTCAGTCTGTATTAATAGCTTATTCCTGTGAGTTAGAGAATTGTAATTCACAGTGAAGCTAGTTCTCTGGAATAGAATAGAATAGAATAACAGTGTTAGAAGGGCCTTGGAGGTCTTCTAGTCCAACCCCCTGCCCAGGCAGGAAACCCTACACTACTTCAAACAAATGGTTATCCAGCATCATCTTAAAAATTTCCAGTGTTGGAGCATTCACAACTTCTGCAGGCAAGTTGTTCCACTTGTTAATTATTCTAACTGTCAGGAAATTTCTCCTTAGTTCTAAATTACTTCTCTTTTTGATTAATTTTCACCCATTGCTTCTTGTTGTACCCTCAGGTGCTTTGAAGAATAGTTTGACTCCCTCTTCTTTGTGGCAACCCCTTAGATATTGGAATACTGCTATCATGTCTCCCTAGTCCTTCTCTTCATTAAACTAGACATACCCAGTTCCTGCAACCATTCTTCATATGTTTTAGCCTCCAGTCCCCTAATCATCTTGGTTGCTCTTCTCTGCACTCTTTCTAGAGTCTCAACATCTTTTTTACATCGTGGCGACCAAAACTGAATGCAATATTCCAAGTGTGGCCTTACGAAGACATTATAAAGTGGTATTAACACTTCTCGGGATCTTGATTCTATCCCTCTGTTTATGCAGCCCAGAACTGTGTTAGCTTTTTTGGCAGCTGCTGCACACTGCTGGCTCATATCTAAATGGTTGTCCACTAGGACTTCAAGATCCCTCTCACAGTTACTACTATTGAGCAATGGTCTTATTGCTGTAGAATGACTTATTAAAATGTCCTAGGCACTTATTAAAGTTTTACAAAACTAGTACAAGCTAATACAGAGCAGAAGCAAACAACAAAGAAAGGAAACAAGAAAAGCAAAAGTGTAGAAAGAATTAAGAAGAAAAAAATAGAAGCTTACAATTTCTTTTGCAGCAAACACTAGGTACAACATTTCTTACTTTATGATTGTAGTAAACTCTTCATTTTTGATCATTTGATACTTTTCTAATCAAACTACATGAATCTTCCTGTTTCGTGCAAAAAAGGCAAGGTATTTCCAGTTGATCATAAATTTGTTTTTATGATGGTGCTGGGTTGCTGCTGCTAAGTAATATTTCTGGTTTGTTTTTTATTTTTCCAGGCTCTGCTATCACAGGCCCTGTAGCCAAGGAGTGTGCAGATCTATGGCCCAGAATTGCTTCCAATGCTGGCAGTATTGCATAAATATGTTTATTCTTTGTAAAAATCAAATAAAAGTGATTGGCTCAAAGTTCTGTGATATGAATATCTTCCATATTATAGGGAAGGAGAGAAACACACATTCTGAATTAGCTTGGATATTATTAACAGAATATTTAATCAGAAAAATACACTGATGTGCTGTTTTAATAAATCTTGGTGCAAATCCATTTTTGCTGTATATTAAGATCCCTTGGGTCAGTGGATAGCCTTAATTCCACCCTTTAAAAAGTAGTAAGGTTAGAAATAGGTGAAGGAGACCATATTTGTATAATCCTATTCAAAACAGAAGAGGTATTGTAACTATGACTGTACAAAAGGAGACACCAGAATTATTTGCTCTGTGGTTGTCCAGTGATATGCTAACTCTGTTTGGATGTCTTTTAATTGCCATAAAATATAAAAATATATTTTAAAATATATAAATGTACCGTATTTTCCAGCGTATAAGACGACCCTCCTCAGAGCCATTTTAAGGCTCGTCAGAGCCTTATGGGCCGGTCTGCCTGGTTACAGAAGAATGAGACCTGGCGTATAAGACGATCCCCAACTTTTGAGAAGATTTTTGTGTGTTAGAAAGTAGTCTTATATGCAGGAAAATACAGTATATAGAATTCTATTAAGTAATTTATATTATTTTACATGTATGTCAGTAACTGCTTTGATTCACTAAAGCTGTAAACTCAGCTGGGGATCCTCACGCCCCAGCTGAATATAGTACATTTTTGTGCTAGGAATATCCCCAAGTTATGCAGGATAGTAAATGACATGCTGGCTGGGCTGCCTTTTGCCCTGCCTTTCCCACTGAGTAAAGTTGAGCAGACTATCATTTGAGCAAATTAAATGAAAGAAAGCTTTAACAAAGATACACTCTTGTGACCTTTAAAAAAAATTGAACAATTAACCAGCATAGGACAATATAACCATAAATTGTATCATAACACATCATCACACTGTACAGTGCATAATCTTTGTCCTAAAAAACAGAATAGTCAATACCTAATTTGAATTGCAGTCAAAGCATCAGTTAAATATATAAACCTGGCAATAATTCAGAAAGGTAATTACTTTTTTCTATGCACCATTTACGCTATTTAATTCAAAAGTGGGGACTTAAAATCTGATAGTGATTTCACTGACATGAATGAAATCCAAACAGGTTATTCATTTCTTTTAGGCTACAATACTACTTTGAATATTCCATAAATATATATAAAAAGATTGTGTCTTGCACTACAGTTCATGTATCGGGAATTGTGAGCTGCACAGCACTAAAGGAAATTCTCAAAAGAGCAGAAGGCAATTTGTAAGTTGTATGAAAAAAAAATTAAACTTACTTAAATTTAAATGTAGATTAGCATTTTTTAAAAAAAGTTTTCTGTTGTGCAGGAACTATGGTAGATTAATACAAATTAAGGTAATATTGAGTGAACTATACTAAAGTAAACTACTGCACAAATGAAAAAGGTATGCCAGCTTCAGGTTGTTAGGGAACAATTGTCTCTTGATAACATCACAGAGACTCTAGTAGGGTAATAATGAGAGTTGCTAGGAGAGAGGTAGCATATATATACCGTGTGGTATGATGTGGTGAGAGATTAGTTTAGTGTGACAGTCAGCTTTTTCTCTTGTGCTAATCATGACTTGTATTACACGGAGATGTCTACAAAAGCAAAAGGAATTCATCCTTGATGGTGTGGCAGTGGACACCATTGGTAGCGGCTATGCTCACATCCTGCCCAAGCTGTGGTCTGCATTGCCACCATATAATGCTCAATTAGATATCCATGCTGCTAGCTATTTCTCATCTCCAGTGGTCAAATCACTACTAAAAAGGACGGAGCAGGTAATGGCATTTGAAACTTGAAATGGAAATCAATGGAGTAGATGAGCAGCAGGGCTAAGAGATATAACTTAATACAATTTAATATGATAGACTATAGTCCAGGTTCCCATGACTTGTAGATAACGTGATATTTTAAAACTTGCTGAAATCAATTTTTTGATACATTCCGTGGGAAATGGGTAAAATAAGGATACATAAAATATTTGAATAGCTTATATTTAAAGGGGGTGGGGGATTAAGATATTGGGCTTGTCGAACTGTTGGCAGTTTGAGACCCAAGCACTATGTGACAAAGTGAGTTCCTATTCTTGCGCCAGCTCCTGCCAACCTAGCAGTTTGAAAGCATGCAAATGCAAGTCGATAAATACCACTTTGATGGGAAGGTAACAGCATTCCATGCACCTTGGTGTATAGTCACGTCGGCTATATGACTGTGGAAGTTTCTTTGGATAACACTAGCTCCCTCGGCTAGGAAATGAAGATAAGCATCAACCCTAGAGTTAGACAGGACTAGATAGAAGAAAGCTTTACCTTTATCTTCACTATATTTAAAGTACCCAAGGCAGAGTACCCAAGAACCAAAACAAAACCTGAAAATATAGCTCCACCAGCATTTTATATTATTGCCTTGGCTATCAACATAAGAAATGGCTCTGGCTGCAAAATGCTGGCCTGTTACTATGATAATCCACAGAGTAACACATTCCTCAACTTAAAAAAAATCCTCTCAAATAATAAATTTACTTAGGTTTCTAAAATAACTGAATACCATCCACTTTACATCTAGTCTAGAAGGTATAAAGACAACCTGTATTAAATATGGGGAATGCCCAATTAAAAACTGTTTATGCTTCCAAATTATCATCAGATGCTGGCTCCTCCTAAATTTTAGTACAGAATATTCCTCTTTTATGTCCGCTTGCACAGAGCTGCTTGATTTTTTTTTAGAAGAATGATGGGAAATTGTGGGCAACAATGTTCTTCTGTTCCTTGGACAGAGATTGGCCCAGACTGGTAATTGGTTCATTACACACATTTTAGAAAGCTATTACCGGTAAGTGCAAACGTATCATGTTTCCAATATTTAGGTTTTCTTTTCTTGGAATGTTTGGTCTTCAGGCTTGATGTCACAACTCTCTTTATGATCTCATTGTAGACATTGCTCATTGCCATCACATTTAAGAAAAGAAAATATTCCATAATGATAAAAATTAAAACCAGTCTTCTCTTTCTCATATTCTGAATATTTACCATCCCTGCATATTCATTTGTTTTTAAACTGAATTAATTGGGCTTCGTTTTTCTTTCGTTTGACAGACTCGTGGTGGGACCTCTAGGGATGGGTGGATAGTGGACTATTTCCATATCTATGGGCCAGGCCAGAGATATTTGAACAGGAGAAACTGGGCAGGAGCAGGTGAATGAAGTGTTGTACCCATCTCTTTCTCTTATTTTTCATTTCACTAGTAACTGTTTTATCTTCCAAACTTTTAAAGTAATTCAGGAAATAAGATGTTTTATTGAAACTACATTTCATGGCACAAATGAAAGCTATTGTTTAGATGTTTTAATAAATAAATAAATATATTAAATGAAACTCCATGTTTAAAATAAGCAGTGGGCATACTAAACAGAACAGTAATAGGAAGACAGTCCATATAGTATTAGGAGCAGAAGATTCTTGTGGTTTAAGGAAGATACAGTATCATAACTCCTTAAAATGAAAAACAAATCTGAACAATTTCCTCCCTTGCAAATGAAACTTAATGTTAATCTGTACATCATAGGAATTCTTTTATGCTGTGGAACCATAGTTGCCTACTAAAGGCTTGAATCAGCAAGAAAAGGAACAAAATGGAGGAAGTTTTGATAGTGTGCCCCCTTTGGTGACAAAAACCTATCCAGCTTTCCCTGGACTAGCCATTTGCACGAACAAAGTAGGGAACAAATGCCACAGAAAATTTTGAGAGTGATGCCACTTGGTCTATTTCTTACAACCTTCCCCCCTCCCCAAAAAAAACCCCAAGCAAACCGTGGGCAGTTTGCATAGGGACCTCCCCAAAATCATTGAGCCTTCCCAAGGTCCTCTGGCTTAAAGCATTATCCCCAGAGGAAACTCCAATTCTAGCTGTATAAACCAATGTCCCACTTTGCCACCTTTTCACTCATGTCACTGAGGGCTGTAGAGTAGGATTTTTAAAAGATGAGACTTCGAGTTTCTGACTAAATTTTTTTGAAAATGAATGCCGCATTAATTGCTCTCTGGACTCTGTAAAACTTCTCAATATTTTTCTAGGAACAAGGAAAACAACAAGATACATAATGTTCTTAAAATTAATAATGTGTGATCACAAAATAATACACATGTATCCGTTTGTTATTGTATTAATATATTAATGACTCTGCCCAAAACTGGACAGAGTAAATTGAAAGCTCTTGTTCAACACATTCTTTCTGGGTATTATTGATCGTTATTTAGAAATAAGTTTTATACATAAGTTTTAAGATTTTATTATACAACTTTTACCATATTTGATTGATTCTCTAAACCAGCGGTCCCCAACCTTTCTGGCTTCATGGACTGGCAGCGGCAGCAGCAGGGGAGGGAGGATAGTTTCACACACGCAAACTATGTGTGGTTTGTCACACATGCACAATGAAGCTTTGCACATGCTCACACACCGCTCGCACGGCCTGGTTCCCAACAGTACTGATCCACTGACCTGGAGTTGAGGATCCCTGCTGTAAACAATGAGTGATTAAAAATGGTTGAAACTAATAAAGTTCCTGGTGACAAGTAAAATAAATTAAATGTACTATGCTTTAGGCTCAAAACTAAGAACAACACAGCAATTTTTCCAAGCTGAGTTTTTTCTTTCGCACCTATATACAAAACCTTGCCAGACTGAAGGCTATTTGCATCCAAAATATACTCTTGTGAATCATTACTCTCTTCTTCATTCTCATCATCTCACATATAATATCTAGGCTGAGTTGCTTCTTATTCCTTTAGAATACACTCCCTCCCTCCTGGGAATCCACCTTCTCGCTACATTCCATCCCAGTTTTCCCATATTTAAGACCCATATGAGTCATAACTCATATGGGTCTTAAATATAATTTAAGAGTAATTTTAAAGCTTTTTAGCTCACCACCTTAGTACTCCTTCACTTATTTTATACATAGGGAGCTAGATTCACAGAACATGAAATTAAAATGTGAATTGAAGAGTAGGTGGTAATATACTTATTGTTTATGTGGATCAAGATGACATTTATTATAATATGAGAACTGCTGTGGCTGGTAGGATACAGAGCAATGTTCTTTGTTTTTGGGTTGGGTGGAGAAGAACACTGATTAATCATAATCATCTTTGAGGTTCTCCCATTGAAGGCCACAGAAATTAAATTTAACTTGTGATTTTCAAAGTACTTTGGAGGGATTAGAGTGGAAATGGCAGGGGAGGAGTAGATATTTAGGGTACAATAATCCATTGCTGATAGGGCAGTTAGGTTGTGCAAAGTAAAAGAAAAACAAGGCAGGTATTGAAGAAAAAGCATCAAGAGATAAGTACTGTTAAGAAAAATGGTGTGTTTTTATATACCGGTTGTATTTTCCAAAATAATTTTTCAACATATTTTTGATGGATGATCTTTAATATTTATTTTTATACAGGTCACTCTCCAGAACAAGTGTCTGGTCACCATCTATACTTGATGGGTACAAAGCCAGCAACAGGTTGGAATGGCCGATATGGCTATCGCCGCAACACTCCAGATCTTCGCACGCGCTCTTCTTGCTTTGGTGAAGTAACATGGCTCCCCATCCACTGAAGAACATCAGATTATATCAATCTGTCTCTTCTTCTAACTTAAATGCTCTTCGTATATTTTGTTTGTTCTTGATTTTTCCAAAATAATAAAATACTTTTAATTTCTTATTTAAGTTTGTTGCTTGTGGGGAAGGGAAATTCTGGCAGATTACATTAGGACAGCATTTTCCTTATTGGGTATAGTAGATGTGATGGTTCGGAGGAGGATGAAAGCTGTAGTGTAGTCCAAGTTGGGGAAGGAAAAAAGTGATAACCCAACATTCTGCCTGTGACAAAAGTGGCTTAATCCTATATTTTTGCTTTGCGACTTTTTTGGGGCAGAAAATGTGTTCAGATTAACTATGTTATAAGGGGCAATTAGCAGGACAGCAGATTGCAGACTGGGAAAGACTGCCTTCTCAAAACGCCAAAGCTGATTGTAAGCAAGTTTTGCAGTCTTTAAAAACTGTCAATGATTATACCTTGTCTGACATGCTGCAAGTCTGCCAGGATATGAGTTCTCAAACTTATAAAATGCATCTTTTATCTGTTCCTATATAAAAAGGGCAGCATCCTTCTGGCAATTGTTTTAAATGTGGTAATTTTGCCAGAGACTTGGTGGAAGGAATAAAAAGTGAATCTCATATGTTTCCTGAAGATTGGAAGCAAGTTTTTTTAATGATTTTGACTTCAATGCAATATATTGTTTGGGACAGAGCTAAAAAGAGTATCTTTCCCATAGCCATGTCCCCTCCCCCAGTCTCTTTTCCTCCATTCCAGCCACAGCAGATAAGGCTGGGTTTGATTTAATCACTCAGGAATCTGTGGAATGTTAATCTCCTCTAGAAGTTAAATTGATTCCTTCTTTTCTTTGGTTTAGTGGATCTTACCTCACCTCAATCTTCTTCTCATAAAAAGAGGTCTTTTTAAATTCAGGTTTATTCCCTCAAACACTACTTTCCTTCTGTGGCTTTACTTCAGTCTGTTACTTCCTTTCTTCCTTTATTAATTCTCTATTTGAATAAGCAATCTTTTCAAGGGTTGCTTGACACTGAAGCTTGGAAAAGCATACAAGAGATTTAATTCTCTACAACAATTGGTAAATTCTTTTGCTCTGCAACCTTAAATTTGGATATTCATACTAATATTTGGGGTTCCAACCTTTTTTCTTTTTTTTAAATATAAACTGATTTTGGATAATGGCTCTTTTCTCTTAAGTGACTCTCTGCTGCCACCATGTGGTGTTTTACATAATAGCATGTCAACTAAATGATATCATTGGCATGTTTTACCACAGGGCATGCTTAATTCTCCTACTTTGTGTTAGTATTTTGTGGACAATGCACTGCAATTATTTCATGAGATATTTTTATCTTATTTGGTATATCATCGTATGGATGATATTTTAATTGGAGCTCAAAAATACAACCTAATTGGCTTTCTGAAATATAAAATGATTTATGTGTCTATGGGTTGTAAATTGTCCCAGAATAAATACAGCTGCACGTTCCTTATCTGTATTTAGGACATAAACTGTTGCAGTCTTTTTCTGCTCCGGTTTTTCCTCATTTAAAATTACCGAAAGTTATTTCTTTAGTAAATTTGCAGCAATTACTGAGTCCTACCTATGCATTTACTTGGTAATTTGAATTACTGACTAAAAGAAAAAAGCCAGGAGATTTAATTATAGTTCCACCTGTAGTATGTGCTTCAGTTGAGAAAATTGATAACATCTTGAGTATTTAGTTTGTGGATCGAATCCCTCATAGAGATTGTCAGTTATTTCTTCATATTTTCTCCTAGTAAACTACCCACAAGAATATTGGGAGTTTTAGAACAGCAAAAAAAAAAAATGTATTGAATGGCTTTATTTGCCTCATTACCATCTGAAAATGTTTTACCCTTGTTGAAAGATATAAGAAACTTAATATTAAGCAGAAACTCAGGCAGAGTTTCAGCCCCCACCTTTATCAATGGGCCATTAAGAAGCTGAAGCCACCTTATTTTCCACAACAAAGGAAGGACAAACTTACAGGGGCTAGTAACATTTAAGCAGATATGGGACACAGGAAAGAAAAAGCAAACACCCAAGAAGGAAAAGAAATTAAGTCAAAGTAATTAGAATTTTTAACACATGAGAAAACTTTAAAGGATCACAGAAGAATCAAAAGACTTTTTAGGATATATAAAAAAAGGGTTACTCTTACAGTTCAAACAGGCTAACCTTGAAACGCTGTGCTTGCATTTATTTATTGCCTGCCTTCCTCTAAACGATAAACTGATTCTACTCTTAAGCAGCTGACCTCCAATCATTTCGAAGCAATCTCCCAGCCAGGAGTTTTGAATTCAAAGAAGGGAAGCTCTGCCTTCCAACAATCCTTAAAGGGAAGGGCTTCTTTCTCCTTCCAACACCTTTATCTAAGCTACTGCTGAAGTTATAACCTTGGGGCGTATTCAAGCCTCTCAAAGAAATTGAACTGACTTAATAAATATTGTTCTTTCTATTTCAAAATCTGACTTTCACTTTTATTTTCAGAATAATTTATCTCTTCAGTGTGCTTTCACTGACTATGTAGGCTGTATTTCATATCATCTGCCTAAAAATTCTAGATTTACTTGCTTAATGATTATCATTCCAACTGCAAAACAACCTACAGCGGTTATTAGCTCAGGAATTCCAACAACAAAGTAAGCCTAAACCTTCTTTGTTAATAATTGAGTGGCTATATCTTTCACATAGCCCAAATCACACTATTAGCATACCAGCTCAAATGTATGCAGAGTTAATTTTTAAGGGAAGGGAATGCTGCAAGGTCCTTCTAGGTCTCGATCTTGTTAATATCATCATTCCCTTGCCATTGAAAGATTGGGAACGCATGATTAGCCTCTCCTCTCCTTTGCAAGCAGCACTGACTGATTACGTTGGGAAAATCTCTTATCATATTCCTGCAGATCCACGCCTGCTTGCCTTTAATCAGATAGAAATCATAGTTCAGAATGGTATCTCATTAAAACCTTTGGTGAATGCCCTCACAGTTTTCACTGATGGGGGACCTAAATGGGGTGCAGCTGCCTGGCTTGAGCATGGAAAATGGGTTACTAAAATCACACCCCTGCAAAAATCTGCTCAGCGTGCAGAAGTCGCCGTGGTAATTTTGGCTTTGCAAATCTTTCCAACTCAAAACCTTAATATTATTTCAGATAGTCAGTATGTTTGTCAAATTGTCACCTCCTTCCCTGGTGCATATGTTACATCATCTTTGGATGAGAATTTCTTGTCCCTCTTTTTAATGTTGCAACAGCTTTTGCACTTCAGAAAAAATCAAATTTACATTGCACATATTAGAAGTCATTAGTCTTTCTCAGGTATGTTATCAGAAGGAAATGCTATTGCAGATGCTGCAACAAAGCAGCATGTTTTATCTCTTACTCCATGGGAGAGTCATTCTATGTTTCATAAAAATGCCAAGGCTCTTGCAAAACAATTTCATCTTCCTTTAGATCATGCTAGAACAATCATACAACAATGTCCTCAATGTTCTCAAATCACCCCATCTCCTTCCGTTGGGGTGAATCCAAGAGTGCTTAATGCAAACGAACTTTGGCAAATGGATGTAACCCAATACCTTTCTTTTGCTCCTTGGAAATATCTTCATGTTACAATTGATACTTTTTCTCACTTTATATGGGCTACTCCTCAGAGAGGAGAAGCCACTAAACATGTTATTAATCATTGTATTCGAACATTTGCTGTCATGGGCCTACCTTCTACATTAAAAACAGACAATGGCCTTGCATATTGTAGTCGCTCCTTTGCTGACTTTTGTGACAAATGGCAAATTAAACATCTTTTTGATATATTTAAAACTCTACAGGTCAAGCTATAGTGGAAAGGTGAACTTTACATTAAAATCTGCTTTTGACAAACATAAAACAAAACAGGGGAGACTCCTATAGGTCTCCCTAATAAACAGGAATGGTTGAATAAAGTTCTGTTTACTCTGAATCATCTTAATATTACAAATTTATCAACTCCAGTAGATGATCATTTTGGAAGTAGAACAAGTCATCCCCAGCCACAAGTAATGTATAGATTATTGCCTAACCCCGAATGGCATGGACCCGTTCCCTTATTGAAGTGGGGATGGGGAGATGCTGCTGTGCTTCCTCCTACAGGTCCAGTGTGGATTCTTGCTAGGTGCGTAAAACCATGGAAGGATGGCGTGGCACCAAGGACTGAAAAACCTGATCCTGAACTTCTCACTCAGCCTGCAGAACCCTCAGCAGGACCAGGACCGAGCACCTTGTCAGAAACATCAAGTGACCTGGGGACAGATTAAAGCCCTTTCTGCTCAATCTACAAAATTGCTACAGGAAAAGGACATACCGCAGACACCAGAGAACTTTTTAGTAGCAGCTTTTGCTTGTTTAAATGCTAATTCTGTAACCATTATAATATGTATTCTTTTTATGTGTATCTTTCCTCCTGGAATGGCTACAGTGACTTTGCAAGATGGAATTCCAGAGCAAGGACTTGCTCTGGAATATAGGACTTGCTCTGGAATATAGGAACAAAATTCCTATATATGGGATGTGCAAAATGTCTCTCGATTAGTAAACAGGACAAATTGCTGGATCTGCATGCACGTTCCCCCACATGCCAGAGGGGGACTTTTAATACATGCTATTCCTTTTAATGAAATTGGATGGAAACAACACCTTGGGATCCCTGGAAAGCTACAAAATGAAAATATTAATTATCCTATTTTAGCTAGGTAGTTTTATAAAATTGTTATGCTTTAAATATTATTTTAGCAGCCAAGGGTGATGTATGTGCTTTGATTCATTCACATTGTTGTATGTATATTACTGATCATAAAGCAAATATTTCAGCTACAATTGAGCACATGGAAAACATGATTAAAGATAATCCAATTGGCTCCACTATTCCACAATCCACATGGGAGTGGTTAGGGTCTTGGCTCCCAGATTTTGGATGGCTATGACAAATAGTATTCATTGTTATATTTGTAATCATTGTATTGATTTGTTGTTGCTGTTGCATACAATGTTTGCCTGGGTTATTAGCGATATTTCATCCAAGAATTCGGCCCTCCAAATCTGAAATTATTTATGCTTGCAAAATATTAAACAATAAAAAATAAAAAAGGAGGACATGTGGAGATAATGTTATCTCAGAGGTCGGCAAACCGCGCTGAGTAAAACAATATCACCATAAAATCCTTATCTTATCAGGACAGTAAGACAGGATATCTGGCAGAAACCCTATCTCAAATATGCAAGGCATAAGGACCCCATGTAAGCATTGTTTATGACAGGAAGAACATGAGGGGAACATGAGGAGTCCACGTGGAATTCACGAGCTTTCTTTAGCCAATAAGAACAAGTAAATGTTTTGCCATGCAGTTGTAAAATGACAATAAAAGGGAGCCTTTTGGATGGAGTCAGTGTGCCTTTCACCAAGGCGCCCTCCCACCAAATTATATTGCCAATTTGATCTCTAGTTCCTCTACCTCTTCAAAATTCTGCCTGTACTTCTGGTAGTTCTCAATCCACATACAGCTGGAACCTAGCTTGTAAGATTTTAAGCATAACCTTACTAGCATGTGAAATGAGAGCAAGGGTGCTATAGTTTGAACATTCTTCGGCATTGCCTTTCTTTGGAATTGGAATGTAAACTGACCTTTTCCAATCTTGTGGCCACTGTTGAGTTTTCCAAATTTGCTGGCAAATTGAGTGTAGCACTTTTATTGCATTGTCTTTTAAGATTTAGAATAGTTCAGCTGGAATACTGTCTCCTCCACTAGCTTTGTTATTGCTTAGATTTCCTAAGGCCCATTTGACTTCACATTCTAGGATGTCTGGCTTGAAGTCAGTGACCACCCCATCATGGTTATCAGGGATGTTAAGCTTGTTCTTATATAGTCTTCTGGATAATTTTGCCACTTCTTCTTAATCTCTTCTGCCTCTGTTAGGTCCCTTCTATTTTGGTCCTTTATCATGCTCATCTTTGCATGAAATGTTCCCTTCATCTCAATTTTCTTCAAGAGATCTCTGGTCCTCCCTGTTCTATTGTTTTCTTCTATTTCTTTGCAGTGTTCATTTAAGAAGATATTCTTATGTCTTCTAGCTATTCTCCAGAATTCTGCATTCAGCTGGGTGTATCTTTCTTTTTCTCCCTTGCCTTTTCTTTCCCTTCTTTTCTCAGCCATTTGCAAAGCTTCCTCAGACAGCCAATTTGCTTTCTTCCTTTTCTTTTTCTTTGGGATGGTTTTAGTTGCTACCTCTTGTACAAGAGGTAGCAACTAAATGTTGCAAACCTCCGTCCATAGTTCTTCAAGCACTCTGTCTATCAGATCTAATTCTTTAAATCTACTTGTCACCTCTACTGTATATTCATCAGGGATATGATTTAGTTCATACCTATGGCCTAGTGCTTTTCCCTACTTTCTTCAATTTAAGTCTAAATTTTGCAAGGAGAAGCTCATGATCTGAGCCACAGTCAGCTCCTGGTCTTGTTTTTACTGACTGTATAGAGCTTCTCCATCTTTGGTCGCAGAGTACATAGTCAATCTGATTTCTGTGTTGACCGTCTGGTGATGTCCATGTGTAGAGTCGTCTTTTGGATGTTGGAAAAGAGTGTTTGCTATGACCATCGTATTATCTTGGCAGAATTCTATTAGCTTGCGCCCTACTTCATTTTGTATTCCAAGGCCAAATTTGCCTGCTATTCCAGTTATCTTTTGGCTTCCTACTTTAGCCTTCCAATTCCCCATAATGATAAGGACAGCATTTTTTGGTGTTAATACTATAAAGTGCTGTAGGGCTTCATAGAATTGGTCAATTTCATCCTCTTTAGCACCAGTGGTTGGGGCATAGACTTGGATTACTGTGGTATTTAATTATTTGCCTTGGATTCAAACAGAGATCATTCTATCATTTTGGAGATTGTATCCCAGTATTGCTTTTCCTACTGTTTTATTGATTATGAAGGCTACTCCATTTCTTCTGAAGGATTCTTGCCTGCCATAGTATACATGATGGTCATATTTCACCTATTCCGTCCATTTTAGTTCATTGATTCTTAAGATGCCGGTGTTCAGTCTTTTCATCTCGTTTGATCACATCCAGCTTGCCTTGATTCATGGATCTTACATTCCAGGTTCCTATGGAGAAAAAATATTTATAGCATTGGACTCCTTTCACCACCATATGCATCCATAACTGAGCGTCCTTTCAGCTTTGGCCCAGTCATTTCACCCTTTCTGGCACTACTAGTACTAGCCCTCTGCTCTTCCCCAGTAGCATATTGGACACCTTCTGACCTGAGGGGCTCATCTCCCAGCTTCGTATCTTTTTTCCTTTTGGTACTGTCCATGGGGTTTTCATGGCAAAGATACTGGAGAAGGTTGCCATTTCCTTCTCCAGTGGATCATGTTTTTTCAGAACTCTCTGCTATGACCTGTCCGTCTTGGGTGTCCCTGCACGGCATAGCTCATAGCTTCATTGAGCTACACAAGCCCCTTTGCCACAACAAGGCAGTAAGCCATGAAGGGGGCGAACCAGATACTTCAAGACTTAGTCTAAAAATAATCCTTTTATGACCATAATTGAGCCCCAACATTTTTGTTGTTAAGTGAGACATTTGTTTAATGAGTTTTGCCCCATTTTATAATCTTTCTTGCCTCATTTGTTAAGTGAATGACTGCAGTTGATAAATTAGTAACCCGATTGTTAAGTGATTGACTTCCCCATCAACTACACAGAGCCTGTGTAGCGTAGGGGGCTAATGCCTCCTACTAAAGGCAACAATTAACACCAGCTGCCTGTAATTTCTCTGAGTTCAATCCTAGCCAGGCTCAAGGTCGACTCAGCCTTCCATCCTTTCTAAGGTGGGTAAATTGAGGACCCAGTTTGTGGGGGCAATAAGCTGACTTCGTATAAATATACAAAAGTATGAAGGCTGTTGCTTAACGCATTGTAAGCCGCCCTGAGTCTCCGGAGAAGGGCGGCATATAAATCAAATTTAAAAAAAAAAACTTTGCTTGTCAGAAGGTCGCAAAAGGAGATTACATGACTTTGGGATACAGCAATAGCCATAAATATGAACCAGTTGCCAAGCATCTGAATTTTGATCACCTTGATTATGGGGATGTTGCAAAAGTCATAACTGTGAAAAATGGTCATAAGTCACTGTGGGAAGCCCCACCACCACCTGAAGAATGAAATCTTTTGTGGGATATTAAAAAGGCAGGATAGAATATTACCCCTAAAGGAGAAATGGAAAAAAAAAACTTTAAGGGAGGCAGAAACCAGCCCGTTTCCTTGTCCCAAGCAGAAACTATGGAGGCCAGGTTTTAGAAATGCAGATTTGGTAATCCATTCAGAAAAACGGTCAAGACAGGAACTCAGATAAGAAACAAACAAAAGGTTGACAAAATTACCTGGGACAAACACCTAGGATTTGCATTTCCCCTTTTGCCTACATAGCCAGCCAAGACCCCTATTTGCCTTCATAAAACCCACCCATCCTTGACTCTATTTTGTCAGTTTCCCAGAATCATACATGGTTGGTGTTTCTGCTTCATCAATAAAGGGAACTTTTCTTTCCAATCAGCCTCCAGCCTATATTTTATTTCTAGCACCTTTCTCCCAGCTTGGAACTGAACCAGGAATTTTTCTTCCAACATCACTTTTTTCAGTCACATTTATTGAACAGTCAATAAATGAATTATTGTAAGTTGAGGACTACCTGTATTTGATTAATCCTTTCACGTGTCCATTTTGCTATCATGTGAGAATTTATTTTATTCACATTTTCCCTAACCCTGGTTGTTGAATTCTGGCTAGGTTGAAAGGTAGTTCAAAATAAGTTTCTGGATGGACTGAAGTATCACAGCGATTGAACTGACTTAAAGATGGATCAAAGGCAGATGATTTCCTCCCACGTGCTTACAAACTGTATAAAAATGAGATGCATACAATCTTCCTTTAACCTGCCTCCTTCCAAATGTTATATTACTATTCACATCATAATTGAGCCTGGGATGATGCTTTGCAATCTGATATATCAGGATCATTTATTATAATGAATATTATCAATTTTCCCCACAAGGGGGGGTGGAACCCTGCAGATTCGACAGAGGAAGCTTTATACACACCATTTTTAAATCCTTCGCTTCCGCTTTGGGAGGACCGACGTTTGAGTTAGGTCTAAAATACAGCGTCATCACTCTGCGCCGGACTAATCTCAGCAGCCGAAGAAGCAGAGGAGCTGCGTCGCGGCTGCAGCAGCTGCAGAGGAGATCGAGCTGTCGCCATGGGAGGAGGCGACTTGGTGAGGAAAATGGAGGGGATGGAGAGAACCCGAGTTAGAGGGCGGCGGGGGTGGGTGGGTGGGAAGGGAAGGGAATCGAGAATTGGTACCAGTCCGAATTGCCTTGAATTTGAGTTAATCGAAACTAAAAGCCGATTTCTTATCTCCATCCGGAGTTCACTTACTATCTACACATCTGGATGAAAATATAGGGATATTTCGTATAATGTAATTATATACAATATTATATCATACATAATTTTATAGTTATATAATTGAAATGTAAGGACGTATTTAAGGGTGGAGAGCTGGGGTGGGGGAAAGGCTCAGTTGGAATTCAGAGTTATGCAAAGCAGTTCAGAAGAAATGGGGCAGCATCCCTTTTTCAATTTAATCACTTGCTAGAGGTAAAGAGCATCTTTACGGCAAGCTGAGTGTTTTATCACTAAGTCATAATCTAGTTTGTTTGCTGTATCCAAGTGTGATATCTTAGCTACTGTTTCATGTATCACCAATTCATACATAATCTGTTTACTTTTGCTTTAACAACTTAAAATACCCTAGCCATTGTTTGCAAGCCATGATTTATGGTTTAATGTATGTGGTGAGCCCAGTTAGTATTCAAATGGTATATTCAACCATTTCTACAGTAAGAAAAGCATAACGTTCTTTGATGTTAGAATCTAGTTGATGAGTATAGGACTTTCAACATGCTCTTAATGTACAAATTAACAGATGATGGAAACCTCATTTGGAGTGGAGGAAACAAATTGAATAGCCCCACAGTCCAAAACTGCTATTCTAAATCAATGATATGAAATTGACTGTTAACGCAAGATGTATGTGTTGTGGAGTTAGCTGCCATTCTGCTGTAGAACAATTACTGTAAAGTATAAATTGAGGGAACTATTTGAATAACAATATGAATGTGGAGCAAACACTTCTATGTACTTAGTTTTAGTTCACAAGTTTGCATTCACATATTTTTCTGGTTGATATTTGGTACAGCTTTTGTAGAGGAAATTTTCAGATTAAATCAAGGTAAATTTAAAAGCTTTATCTTGTCTATAGAATCTTAAAAAAAGCTGGCATCCACAAACCCTCCGTAATGTGGAAAAAGTTTGGAAAGCAGAACAAAAACATGAAGCTGAACGGAAGAAAATTGAAGAGCTGCAACGGGAATTGCATGAAGAGCGAGCCCGAGAAGAAATGCAGCGTTATGCTGAAGATGTAGGCGCTGTCAAGTATGTTAAGTTGGAATTACTGGTTTGTAAACATAGAATTGTAGCACAGGAAAGAACTATTTAGGCTATCAATTCTCTGCACTAATTCATATTAAAATATCTCTGACAGTTTTTACATAAAGACTGTTTAGTCTCTATATAAAGAATTGGAGCGAAGGGAAAACATCACATCTTCAGATATTGATTCCATTATTGAACTATTTATTACAATATTAATTTATTTTGAATGTTCAGTCAGAATCTACCTTTGTCAACAGCTTTGTTGAAATAAAAAAATAATACTATGTTTTCCACATTCCCATAATGCTTAAAGCTATTCAATTCCAAAATGATATAATATTCAATTAACTTCTGGAAATTGTTTTCAAGCACTTACAAGTTATTGTTACCTGCTTTAGAATCGCCTTTTAGCTTGTTAAAGATTTTAACTTTTAACCTGTCTTCTAGTTATTTAGCCCTTCCCCAGTTCTCTAGGATTTCTTAGTGAAAATATAATTGAAGATTTAGCCAAACCATCCTAAAATTCAGTTCATTGAGATCTGAACTGATTAAAATTCAACAGGATTTGTTCCTGCAGGGTCAATTCTGCCTCTCACAATTACCTGATGAAACATTTATCTTTCCATTACAGATAACAGTGGAAAATAGCTTTGCATTTTCATTGTTACCTCTTAATATTTTTCATTGTCATTGAACAGCCAATATATCAATTCTGTCTTCCTTAAGGAAACCCATTTTTAGCAGCTTTCACTTATCTCAGTGATTCTGAGATTTAGTACCATTTCTATACTTATGAGCTAGCTATCTGTATCCTTATTTGAAGACTTGACTCTCTTTATATTTACTATGCGTTCTCCTTTTTGGATCTTTATTAAGCTTTTTTTGCAACTATATTGTTTTCATAACTTGTTACTGATAAAAAAATAAAGATATAAAGCATATCTTAGCTAACATAGTACCAAAAGAAATACAAAGCAAGTAGTATTGCCACCATCTTCAACTGTCTCTAAGTGATCTATATGTATACATATATATATGATCTGTGCATAATACCTGGTTTGCAAGTGACTTTAGCATAACATCTTATAGACTGAAACTCTAGAATGTAATTAAAGGTGATACTGTTCTGCATATGTGAAATGCATTTCCCTTGTCACTGCCATCATCCGTTATCCAAATTAGATTTTAAGACAGAAATTTGAAAGGATAGAGACTGAAATTTCAGTTTATGTCAGTTTGGAGATTTTAACACTGACCTTATCATCCAATTATAGTATTTAAAATTTGATAGCAGTTGACTTCTTAGCAGCCAAATTGAAGAATTTCTCTCATTCAAGAATTAAAAAGTGGATAGTTACAGAAGCAAAATTCTCATTTGGAACTCTAATGCTTCTTGATAAAGATTTTTTTTAATTCAATTCAGAAAAATGTATTTTAATTAATATTAAATTTCCTTTGATGAAGCTATGGAGATCATTGGAAAAATAAAACGTACCCCTTCCTCTAAGAATTATATTTCACTTCTATCACCCCTGGGGAAATTATGACATTGATAATTATATCACCAATATGTGTTCAGAAGACTTTTGTTTTCTGCCATCCAGGAATTAAATTTTTATTTCTTGCATTTAGCATTCCCCCAACTCATCCTAAGTTTTAGACTTATCCACATGTGTAATGTGTTCTCATCCTCTTTGTAACCTCAGCCCCCAAGAAATGTTAAATATTCTGCTCTAAAATTGCTTTACCTATTATAGTCATTCTTTTTTTTTAATTTGCATCTTCTTTTCTTCTGACTCTGAAAGTTTTTTTATATGTATTTTTGTATCTTTTCTTCCAAATAAATTAGAAAAAAAGATGAAAAGTTGGAATGGATGTACCAAGGACCAGGTGGCATGGTGAACAGAGATGAATACCTTATGGGGCGTCCAGTTGACAAGTATGTCTTTGAGACAACAGAGGACAAGGAGGCAGGCTGTTCTTCTGAGACTGGCCTTCTGCCAGGCTCTATCTTTGCCTCCACAGGTGCCAATTCTGCCTTGGATATGGCTAGCAAGATTCGGGAAGACCCTCTTTTTATGATAAGGTAATTAGGATTGTTTTCAGCGTGAAAAAGGGGCAGAAAGTATATAAATAAAATAAATAATAAATGAATGGCTGATGTGTAAGAGAGGTGATGGCCTGGATGATTTACAAAATGAAAACGTTGAAGTATCCCTAATACTAACATTTTAAAAACCCCAAATATTCCCATTAATGTCTACATTGCTTCTCTTTGACATTTTTGTGCTAAATTTGATCAGAGATACTAATCCTATAGATTGAGTACTGGGATTTTATGACTCTTCAGATGCTGTAACTATATCTATTAGGAAATCTGTGTGGTCACTTATCTTATATAAGCTAATCTAATTCCAATTATCAGTAAAAGCAAAAAAAATAAAGCCAACCAAGTTTTGATAAAAGATAGAATCCAATACCAATACCTGTAGAAGATAGAATCCAATACCTGTGGAAGACCATAGGTGTCAACCTCTAATCACAAATTTAATTATAGTGTTGACGTAGAATATGAGGGAGATGACGCGCCGGAAAAGATGCCTGGAGAGCGGTTGGAGGACCAGCCGTTCTGAATCTGACTGAACACTGGTAAGGTCTCATATTAAGACCTACCTCGTGGCGATAAAAGGGGCAAAATGTAATTATTTTTCCACTCTTATTGCATCATTAGATAATCGCCCGGCCACCTTGTTTAGGGAGACCCGCTCCCTGCTTCACCAGGAAGCGCGGGAGGACCCCTTGGAGGGTAGAGCCGAGGACTTTGTACAGTATCTGTATGACAAAATCGCTCAGATTCAGGAACACCTGGACTCTGACTGGGCAGATTCAGGGAGGAGGATGGAGGCAGGTCTTGAGAATATTATCTGGGAAGAATTTGATTCTGTGACTGGAAGAGTTAGGGGTGGGGAGCACCGTGTTGCGGTGGTTCTCCTCCTTTCTCTCAGATTGGTCGTAGTCTGTGTTGACGGGGGCAGAGGTCGACCCTGAGGCTCCTTGTGTGTGGGTGCCACAAGGGTTGGTCTTTTCGCCTGTTCAACATTTATGTGAAGCCGCTGGATGCGATCATCCGTGGTTTCGGGGTGAAGTACCATCAGTACACTGATGACACTCAGCTGTACATCTCCACCCCCGGATCACCCCAATGATGCCCTTGAAGTGATGTCCCGGTGCCTGGAGGCTGTATAGATCTGGATGGAGAGAAAGAGACTCAGGTTCAACCCATCCAAGACCAAGTGGCTGTGGTTTCCGACGTCCCGATATAGTCAGTTGGTGCCATCACTGACTATTGGGGGCGAGTCATTGGTCCCCACGGAGAGGGCTCGCAACTTGAGTGTTCTCTTGGATTCACAGCTGTCTTTAGAAGAGCACTTGACGGCTGTGGCCGGGAGGACTTTTTATCAGGTCCGCCTGATTTGCCAGTTGCTTCCCTCTCTGGATTGGGACTCGTTAAATACGGTCACTCATGCCCTCGTTACTTCCCGCCTGGATTACTGCAATGCTCTCTACGTGGGTCTCCCCTTGAGGAGCACCCGGAGGCTCCAGCTGGTCCAGAATGTGGCCACACAGGTGGTTATGGGAGCGACGTGGCGCTCCTATATGACCCCCTTCCTGCGCAAGCTGCACTGGCTCCTGGTGATCTTCCAGGTGCACTTCAAGGTTTTGGTTACCACCTTTAGAGCATTCCATGACTTAGGACCAGGGTACATACGAGACCGCCTTCTGCCACCAGTAGCCTCTCATCGACCAGTATGCTCCCATAGAGAGGGGCTTCTCAGGGTGCCATTGGCCAAACAATGTCAACTGGCGGCCCCCAGGGGAAGGGCCTTCTCTGTGGGGGCACCTGCCATCTGGAATGAGCTCCCCCTGGAAATACGGAGGATCCCAGGTCTGCGCACTTTCCGCCGTGCCCTCAAAACATTCTTATTTCAGCAGGCCGGTCTGGCCTAACTTTTCCCTTTTAAATTGCTTTTAAATTTGTTTTATAAATTGGATGTTTTAAATTTGTTTGGGGTCAGAGGATTTAATGTACTTTAAATGGTTTTTAACATTTGTATTATGTGTATCTTATCTTTTGGCTGTTCACTGCCCTGAGTCCTTCGGGAGGAGGGCGGTATATAAATTTAATAAAAGTAAAAGTAAAGTAAAGGATTTCACATGAACATTACTTAATAAATTAATATTTTGTCTGTATAGGAAGAGGGAGGAAGAGAAGAAACGTGACGTTCTTAACAATCCTGTAAAAATGAAGAAGATCAAAGAACTGGTATGCTAATGCTGAATGCTCTGTGAATGTAAACATCCACATAGTTTGAACTCCATGATGACAATCTTATGTATACTGAGCAACATTCAGTGGGGCTTTTTTCCAGTTTGATGTAATTGTTAAGGTGTTGGCATAGAAATCAGAAGACTAAGTTCTAGTTCTGCGTCGGGCATAGAAAATTGGCTGCCTGACTTTGGGCAAGTTATTCTCTTCTCAGTGCAATTCATCTCACAAGGTTTTTGTTATAGAGAAAATAGGAGAAGGCAGGAGTAATTAAGTATGTTTGCCATCTGAGTGGTATATAAACAAGGTGGATAAAAGTATTTTAAAAAACTTAAGATAGATATCACTTATCAATATCAAATTATTATGGACAAAATTGGGAGTTTAGAGTATCTTCTTTTGAGCTGAAGAGAAAGTAATTCCAAGGCTATATAGACAGTGTGAAATTTAATTTAGTCTCTTCTGATCTTGGTTTAGAGAGAGAGAGAATAATGAGCAGCAATAATGACTCAACAAAATATTAAGCAGTTGCCCGATCAAATCCAAAGTCTTTTAATAGTTGCTGTATTTACAACAAAAATTGTTAGAAATTAGTACAAACTGGAATGTAGTTTTTCCAATTAATCTTGTACACGATCGTAGGTGGAGTAAGATTTCTAAGTAACATTACTGAAGATACAAAATTATTCCAAATATGATTAATATAGAATAATTGCTATAAATCTTCACTACTCTTATAGCAAAATGTTCATTAATATCTTCATGAAAAGTATCAGAAAAAATTGAAAGATAGTTTTCTGAGATAACACAAGAATATTGAGAAATGGTGCTTTGTGATTGGCCTTTCTATGGCAGTCATTTTATGAGCATGCCCATAAATATGCTCTCAAAATTGTAATAAATGCCTGCTAGCCAAATGGAATTGGGATCATATTTTAAACTCTGGTCATTATTATGAAACTCGTACTTCCTTTTTCAAATGTTTCAGTTGCAAAGCAGTTTGGAGAAGAAGAAGAAGAAAAAGAAAGACAAGAAGAAGAAGAGGAAACACAAGAAACATAGGCACCATAATTCCAGTAGTGATGAAGATGAAGAGATTAAAACTAAGTATGTTTTATACATTTATTCATTCAGCCTACTTGGGTTTGACTACTGTTCATAATTGCAGAGAAAGGAGTGGAACTCAGTCCCTCACAAATACATGCTACTG
Organism: Coluber constrictor foxii; assembly: GCA_038048745.1. Classification (NCBI taxonomy): domain Eukaryota; kingdom Metazoa; phylum Chordata; class Lepidosauria; order Squamata; family Colubridae; genus Coluber; species Coluber constrictor. Next base: position 88,195,000 of record CM075961.1, on the reverse strand, counting down.
TGTAAAGAGGCTTTTGATGTTTTAAAAGTGGTACATGTAGTTTCTGGTTAACAACCACTCATTCAGCAATAGTTCAAAATCATGAAGACACTGAACAAGTGGTACTTATAACCTGTTCTCAAAGTTCCAGCTATCTTAATCCCCAACCAGTCATGTGATCAAATCCATATACTTGGCAACCAGCTTGCACTTAAAATACCAGTAGTTGCAGTATCCCATTGTCTCATGATTACCACTTGTGATCTTTTTTGCTAGTTTCCCATAAATAAAGTCAATAGAGAAGCCAGTAGGAAAAGTTACAAGTCACTCCCATAAATCATTCCCACCACTTTTTCTCCTGAGGAACCCAACTGTAGAATACAAAAATACTCTATAGCAGGCACCCATTTGCAGTCTATCCCTGACCTTACTCAGTAGCGCATGCCCACCCAGCTATGCTCATGCTGCAGCAGCCATTTGTGCTCCTTACATTCTGCAGCACCTACCGGCTGTGCTTACACTACAGCAGCCACCTACTTGTCCGCTTGCCTGCTTGTTAGCTGCTTAGAACTTGCAACTTCCTACAGGCTTTCCCATGGACTTTACTTCTTGGGAGCTGGCAGGAAGTTGCAAGAAAGTCCTCCTTTAATAACCCATGATCCTCACTTAACAATGGGAATGGGAACGCAGGATTGCTCTTACTAAGTGATGGGTCACATGAGATTGTGCTTTATAATTGCATCACTTAGTTACAGAATTTCCAGTCCCTGTTACCATTAAGTGAGGACTACCTATACTGTGAATGGGCAGTGTATCGTGATAGAGATATTGTATCATTCTGTATATCCCAGAGGAGCACAAGTGATACATTTCTCTTCCTATTTGAACTAGGGTCCGTATATGCTGGGTTTCTATTCATATGGGCTGGAATTGGCATGTACGCTACCTATACTTTTAAAATAACAAGGGACTTAGACCTATCACCCTGATGAAGTATGAGAATTTAATTTTCTTTTGTTTTAGGTCACGGGAGAAAGTAGAACATCTTCATCCTAAAAGATCAGGATATGGATTACAAGTATGTACTGTATTCTGTAGTATTTACTATACAATATAAAATAGAGGTGCTATTGGGGCCAGTTTGACTTAAGTCATGAAGTATGCAAACTCACCTATTGTTATTGAATTCCTTGCTAGTGTAGATTAACTGCCAATTACAATTACAAGACTGTGACAATCTTCACAGTCACAGTATAGGACATCTGTGTGCAATCAGTTGAATATAGCAATATTTATTCTCTAATAAAGCAATATTTTTCGATGCGTAAACTCCTTTAAGAAAATGGCATTTTTCTCATAATGTTAGGTTCGTGATAGTGGCCATGAAAGGATGTCCCATAAACTCCAACAGAGTTTACGATCAGAGCAACAAAGCCATTCTCCTGAAAGGCATGTCAAAAGGAACACAAATCAGGAATCAAGCAGGCATAAGAGATCAAGATCACCTAGTAAACAGTAAGCAAAAATTGGGCAACCAATTCTCCTTTTCTAAGATAGACGTTATCTTAATTGCTGTGGAATTATTCAAATTTTAAATTAGAAGGTTTTTGCATACAGTAAAATGTAAGGACTGAGAATACTTGAAAGATCATTATTCTGGCATCTATTCATTGTAATTTTTAATATAAATGTTTTCAGAATATATGGAATAATTATATTCATTATTTAAAATTAATAACAATTTAATAATTGAATCCCTCCCCCCCCCCCCCCAAATCTTGATTTGGGATGTTGCTCTTCTTAGTCATTCAAAAGGCAAGTGCAGTCACTCGGCTGAAAGTGCAAGGGAAGTCACTGATAGTATAAGATAAAAAATTACTAAAGAATTATTAATAATGAATTATTACTCTTGGGGTGCACCCGGAGGCTCTAACTGGTCCAGAATGCGGCCGCGCGGGTGATTATGGGAGCGACAGGGTGCTCCCACGTGACACCTCTCCTGCGTGAGCTGTACTGGCTTCCGGTGGTCTTCCGGGTGCGCTTCAAGGTGTTAGTTTTGACCTTTAAAGCGCTCCATGGCATAGGACCGGGGTATTTGCGGGACTGCCTGCTGCTACTGATAACCTCCCACCGGCCAGTACGCTCACACACAGAGGGCCTTCTCAGGGTGCCATCAGCCAAGCAATGTCGGCTGGCGGCCCCCAGAGGGAGAGCCTTCTCTGTGGGGGCACCCGCCCTATGGAACGAGCTGCCTCCTGAAATTCGTTTGATCCCGGACCTCTGTGCTTTCCGAAAGGTCCTTAAGACTTATTTATTCCAACAAGCCGGCCTTGCTTGATTGATTTTAATGGGGTTTTTAAATTTTTGGTATTATTAATTTCTGGGGTTTTAAATTGGGTATTTTAACGGGGTTTGAGACTTTTATTTTGGAACGCCAACGATTTAATCTAATTTTAAATTTTTTAAATATTTGTATTATATGTGTTTTAATTGGGCTGTTCACCGCCCTGAGTCCCCCTCCCGGGGAGAAGGGCGGTATATAAATTGAAATCAATCAATCAATCAATCAATCAATAATTTTCATGGAGGAAATAAAATTTTTGAATTGCAGGGACGATGATATGGAACAAAAAGCAAAAACAGAATACAAAAATTTTCATAAGGAACACCAATATAGAAGACCCCACACTTCGAGGTATGTGAATGGGTATGGTATTGGTGTATTTTCAGTGGATTGTGACATAACTGTATAATGTTTTACAGGCAGGATATTTTGAAAAACATGCATGCTTTAATGCTTGGCAATTAAGTAAAATGGTTTATAAAAATAATGAGATTCAGCAATTTCCTCTTATTTAAAAAAATCTTTATCATTATTGCCCATTATTTAAAGAAACCAAATGTCCAACTTTATAAGATCAATCTCTTCCAGTTTGATGGGTGAATGATCTATATTACTAAGGATACTACTGAGCCTCAATCTCTGCATGTCTATGGAGATTCTCAGTCATCCAAGTCATGATTGTCCCAAACGTGCTTTTTTCCCCCTAAGAAAAAAGATAGTCCAGTTTCCTTTGGGGGAGGGAAGCACTTTTGGGGCTCAATTTCTGCACTTGCTTCCTAGTGGTTTCCAAGCACTTTGGAAGCCTTTAAATACTTTTGATGCGCTGGATGCAGTCAACAATTACATCAGATTTAAGGTATAAATTTGTTTAAGATTTATGTGTTGCAGAAATGTAAAGAATGTAGGACCCTTTCTAGCTTAAATTGAGCCAAAAACTTAATTACTATTCTGGCACTTGGTGTGTTTTGACTATTAAGTAATCACTTAATCATAGTTCTAGAGAACCCTATTTTCTCCGCGTACAATAGCCAAGAGAAAGATTACTCCATAGGTTGATGATGATGATTATCATTTGAAAAGCCGCTATCCTAAAATCATATTAATCTATTTTAAACAGAAAATTATCTGCAGAAGAGCTGGAGAAAAGACGAAAAGAAATGATGGAGAATGCCAAATGGCGAGAAGAAGAAAGAAAAAACAATGTGAACAAACATAGAAAAGAAGAAGAAAGAGAGCAAGCTCTAGAAAAACTTCGCCAGTCCAATGGGAAGTTTATACAGTGAGTGACCCCCTTCCTTCTAAAATTGGGGAAGAAGCCATGGCTCAATTGGAACAGCATACATTGAACACAGAAGGTCCTATTCAGTCTTCCTTAAAACAGCCAAATGACCATTACACTTGATACAAAGCAGCAACATCCTATATCTCAGTTTGATAGTTTTTTTGTGCTGCATGGTTGTTTCGCCTACCAAAGTTTTAGATATAAGGAGGAAATATTTTCCTTAACTTTTAAAACAGACACATTTGGAAGTTTCATACTTTTGTTCAGTGTTTCTCAACCTCAGCAACTTCAATGTGGTCTTCAACTCCCAAAATTCCCTTGCAAGTATACTGGCTGGGAATCTGAGAATTGAAGTTCACATATCTTAAAAGTTGCTGAGAAGCAGTGATCTACTTTCTCTGACTCCAGATAGTCTTTAAATTACAACCACAATTGAACCTAAAATTTCCATTACTAAGTGAGATGTTGTGAAGTGAGTTTTGCCCCATTTTACGACCTTTCTTGCCATGGTTGTTAAGTGAATTGCTGCAATTGTTCAGTTAGTAACACAGTTATTAAGTAAACCTGGCTTCCTGCTTGTCAGAAGCTCACCAAAGTTCATATGACCCTAGGACACTGCAGCCATCATAGGTCAGTTGCCAAGCATCTGAATTTTGATCACATGACCATGAAGATGCTGCAATATTCATCAGAAAACTGGTCATAAGTGACTTTTTCCAGTGCTGTTGTAACTTCAAACAGTGATTAAATGAACCGTTGTAAGTTGAGGACTACCTGTATAGATGGTGCTTCTGCTGCAACAGCCAGTGAAGTGGTAAATGCAGACTGCTAGATCGAGCCTTCAAAGCAGTTCTATGAACTTTCCAAAAGATGGGGTTTCTTTAACAATTTGGGAAGGGATGTTTCACTTTCAATAGAATCCCTTTTAAATACTTTGCAGAATTCCAATCATTTCCTCAACTTTGTCCAGAGTGGGCTATTTGTGTATGAATTAAGAGTCTAAATATATTAAGAGTAGAACTATAATAATGTTCATAAACTACTTTAGGATAATATGATCTTACTAAAGATCAGGTAAAAATCTGGGTAGAAGGGAGAAACTACAGAGGCATAGAATTATCTTGAATAGGAAGAAGAAAGTTTTTTTATATATATAAAGAGATGCAGAAAATCATGCATGAGTTAATGACTACAGAAAAAAGTGAAAGATATTTTCCTTTCTAGACTTGAAGGAGTTCATGTTTTGTAATGTCCCCATCCCATTTGCAGATGGCCATTTAAACAGGTTTTTTAAATAATCTGTTAATGTCCCCCTTTTTGTTTTCTGTTTTTTTAGTGAGAAATGTTATGTGGGACAAAATGGACACTTTTCTAATTCTTATGCCCTTCTTTATTTCTTTGACCTGCAGTAATATAAAATTGGAGAGTGCATCCACTTCGTCTCTTGAAGACAGGGTGAAGAGAAACATTCACTCTATCCAAAGGACACCAGCAGCCCTGGAAAAAAACTTCATGCACCGATGAAATTGTTTTGTATCCCATCACTGGCCCAGCAGTGTTGTTGTTTTTGTTTTGTTTTTCTGATTTTTTTTCCTGAGGACCAACTGACCATTCAGGAAACCTCCATGGGCCAGGTTATTTTTTCTTTGGTCTGGATAGCACAAGAGAGTTCACTGTGCTATTCCATTACAATGTTTTCAAATTAAGATATTTTAAATATGTACAGTTTGAGATACTCCTTGCAGGCCAATTTGTTCTGCCTTTTTCTTTTATATTTTATAATATAGTGCTGTAAAAAGATTATACGAGTTTTGCTCCTCTTCTCACTGAAAGGAAAGATGAAACCAGAACAAATAATTCTGTTATTTTTAATGCTATTACAAAGAGAATAATTATTACAGAAGTTTTCATTGTCTAATAATAATTTCTCTGCCTTTTATGTTCTTAAAATATAATATATTTGGGTCCAGGCTAACTGGGCTTACAGTTCTGTTTTTCAGAGTTTCTTTCCTCTCCAGAATGGTTCACATCACTTTATTTGATGCAAGCTATATTGCTTGTTGTAGAAAAAAAATCCCTTTCCTAAAAGGAGAAAATAATTTTTTTCATATTTTTTTTTACTGGAGACATGAACATTTTGTTATCTAAAATAGCTTCTGTAACAAGCAAAGTTTCTTAATAGGCAAAAGAGAACAGACAAAACTTTAGGACAACAATCTTTCGTATATTCTTTTGTGATATGTAAATATTCACCTTTGTATGTCTAGCTGGCATTTAATATATGTATATATCTTTATGTATCCTTTTAGTATTTTTGTGGTATTTTTAAATATTTAGAAATATATGTAGTGTTTTACATTCCGCATTTTACATTTACTGTACCTTGCAAACTTGCAAAGGTACAGTAAAAATATCAATTATATATTTAAAATTTTAAAAATTAGGAGATAAACGTAAAGGTAAAGGTTCCCCTCACACGTATGTGCTAATCGTTCCCGATTCTAGGGGGCGATGCTCATCTCTGTTTCAAAGCTGAAGAGCCAGCACTGTCCAAAGACGTCTCCATGGTCATGTGGCCGGCATGATTAAATGCTGAAGGCGCACTGAAGGCTGTTACCTTCCCACCAAAGGTGGTCCCTATTTTTCTACTTGAATTTTTTATGTGCTTTCGAACTGCTAGTTTGGCAGAAGCTGGGACAAGTAACAGGAGCTCACCCCATTACGCAGCACTAGGGATTCGAACCGCTGAACTGCTGACTTTTCTGATTGACAAGCTCAGTGTCTTAGCCACTGAGCCACTGCAAGTAGATAAACAAGGGCATTAAAAGGCCTAGGAAAATACTATAAACCTGGGATCCCCAACCCCTGGTAGTGGGCCACATAACTGGGTCGTGGAAATGCATGCGCATCCCCAATTGCATGAGCAGCAGGGGTGTGTGTGTGTGTGTGTGTGTGTGTGTGTCTGCCGCTCTCACAAATGCACATGTGTGTGCCCTTGCCCACCACTTGCACTGAAGCATTCCATCTTCCCCCTCCCTTCTGTTGGTCTGTAAAACCGGAAAACTCTGTTTTAAACTGTAGTAAGGAAATGGCCAGTTTAAATTTAGATAGCAATTTATTGATAATATGAACATGCTATGGAAAAAGTTGGATGGGTTGTTAATTAACAACAAATTTTTAACAACTTCTTTGGAAGGATTTGTAAAAGGTGCCCTTTTAATGACTAACAGTGTGATATTGAATGGAGTAAATGGGCCTAAAAGAAGCATAAACCTACACCCTGTAAGTTTTAATACACAGTTGCAAGCAGCTTAATCTGGGCAACCAGCAAAGTTGCTTTAGCAAGACCGCAGAAGATCCCATTTATCACTCATAGAAACAATTCTAGATCAGTTGTGGTTTGCAAACTTAAGTTTAAAGGCTGCAACACAAGGAATACTTTGCAGTTGTCCCTTTATGAGACTACTAGTACATAATTCACCACAGCAAACTCTCATTCATATAGAGATGAACCTCCTGCATCAGCCAAAGCTGATAAAAAGTTTGTGCCATTTATGTCTGTATTGGATTCAGGACAATTATATATACCAAACCTATTTAACAAAAAAACAACAGATATAGTCCCCAGTTCTCAAAACATAGCTTCCAACTTTCGTTTTACACCCAGTCCCTTACAATCTGAAGGTGTATGGAGACTGGTGACTCAAGAGTACAGGAAAGGAGAAATGTAAGCGTTATTGGCATATGCCACTAGCATACATGTAGCCCTTGTTTAATTACCACGATCGAGGCGACAATTCCATCTCTTAAGCAAGACATCATTAAGCAAGACAGCACATGACTGCAGTAGATGTAGCATATCATTTCTGCAGTTGTTAGCAAGACATGATATACAACCATGTGAAAAAGTATACCCTCTGACTTCTGTGCTTTTACATATCAGGACATAGTAAAATTATATGGTCCTTAACGGTTTTTGAAAGTAAGTAAATATAACCTCAGATGAACAACAACACATGACATACTATACCATGTCATCATTTATTGTACAAATTGTATACCTTATGATCCAATAGCTTATAGAACCACCTTTAGCAACAAGAACCTAAAGTAATCATTTTCTGCATCACTATCAGTCTCTCAAATTGTTGTGGAGAAATTTTGGCCCACTCTTCTTTAGATGACCTCAGTTCATTGAGGTTTGTGAGCATTTGTTTATGCACAGCTCTTTTTAGATCCCACCATAGCATTTCAATCAGGTTGAGATCTGGACTATGACTGGGCCATTGTAACAACTTGCTTCTTTTCTTTTTCAGCCATTTTGTGATAATTTGCTAATGTACGTGGGATCGTTGTCCTGTTGAATGACCCAGTGTTGGCCACGTTTTAGCTGTGGCCTGCCATTTGATTCTGTAATATATTGGAATACATTCATGGAAATTCATGGTTGACTCAATGACTGCTAGGTGACCAGATCTTGTGACTGCAAAACTAATCAAATCATTACCCCTCCATGCTTGACCATATGAGATGTTTGTGCTGATATTATCATTTGGTTTTCACTAAACTTGGCACTGTGCAGCATGTCCAGAAATGTCTACTTTGGCCTCATCTGTCCAAAGGACAGTGTTCCAGATGTTTTGTGATATGTTCAGATGCAAACCTAAGCCATACTCTTTTTAGCAAGAAGAGCCTTTCTCTGGCAACCTTCTAAACAAACCATATTTTTTTAGTCTTTTTTAAATTGTACTGCATCATGAACTTTAACACTTGACATGGTAATTGAGGCCTGTAGAGTTTGAGATGAAACTCTTGGATTTTTTGCAGTTTCTCTGAACATTGGACAGGTCTAATATCGGGGTAAATTTGCTGGGACATTCATTCCTGGGAAGATTAACAACTGTCTTGAATGTTTTCTGCTTGTGAATAATCTTCCTCACTGTAGTAAAATAGACTTCAAATTGTTTGGAAATGGCCTTATGACCCTTCACAGATTGATGGACAGCAACAATTGCTCCTCTAAGGTCATTGCTAATGTTTTTAGTCTTTGGCATTGTATTAACACACACCTCAATTCTGGGGACCAAACTCCTAAAACTTCAGCTTTTATAGAGGTAACCATGCTTCTTGATAATCAGTTGATCAGCAACACTTGATTAGCAGCACCTGATAACTACTTAACTACTTCATACCTATGGAAATAGTAAGGGTGCAGTTCATTTTTATACATGGCTTTTCCATTTTGTCTTTCTTTTTGTAAAATAAATGGTGACATGATACAATATGTCATATGTTATTGTTCATCTTATATTGCAGGGGTCTCCAACCTCTAGGCTTTGGCCGCAGCCTGTTAAAAACAGGGCCATAGGAGAAATGAGCAAGTGCATGCACATATGAAGCTCCACTTGCATGAGTGGAGGGTGCTTGCACTCAGGCACTAAGTTCCATTCATGCGAGCAACAGCGACTTGCGCTCATGTGCAAAGCTCTCTTCATGTGGAGCTTCTGCACGAGCACAAGCGCCCTCCACTCGTGCACTCGGATCTTCGCACACAAGTACAAGTCCCTTCCACTCACGTGACTGGAATTTCATGCACAAGCACAAGCACCCTCTGTTCAAGTGCCCTCCGCTCGTGAGTGGAACTCATGTATGAACACAAGCACCCTCTACTTGTGCACAAAGCTCCTTTTGGACGAATAGAGGGTGTGCATGTCCACCGCTTACACAAATGAGTGCTTCTCACAAGCCCATCCCCCTCTGGTGCTGGGCTGGGCTATTAATCTGGGAATGCTGTTGTATTGTATTTACAGTACCACCTTCTAAGAATTGCTAAGGAACAGATAATTTTTGCTATATCCTGATACATAAATCCATAGGACTCAGAGGGTGTACTTTCTTTTTCACATCACTGTACGTGCGATTCACAATTTTACTGCTAGCTTCTCCATTGATTCTGCTTGTAAGAAGCCAGCTGTGAAGTGCATAAATGGTTATCATGTGACTCTGGAATGCTGCATCAGTTGGAAGTGTGAAAACTGGTCATAAAATTATTTTTTAAGCATTATCATAATTTTGAATGGTCACTAAACAAGATAGCCCTTAAGTGAACTCTAACAATTTAACTCCAAATTACAAATGATTCTTCACAATGGATTCATACAGGCATTAACATGAATGAGACCATGACCATTCTGAAGTGGTTAAGCAAAAATTACAATATTGCTTTCTATTTGTGTCCCCCAAAATAGGAGCAGAAACATAGGAATGTCTCCATGTCCCTAGTTTTCTCAAATGGTCTAACATACACAATGGCATCAAAATCTGCAAAGAAATCTAGCAGTAATAACAGTAATGCTTCCCCTGGTCTCATTACAAATCATTCAACAAGTCAGCCAAGGCAAAATCTGGGAAAAGATCAAGTTGATCCATTTCATTGATAGTTCTTGGAGCTGTAATGTTTTCACCTTTTTCCTAATGGCCTCACTTCAAATAAAATATTTGTTATTGGTAGGTAGATGTTAAAATCATATGAGTAGTGAAGTCTTGTTAATACGTGGCCTCTTTCAGGGCAATTTTACCTGTAATAGAGAAATAGTGGCCTGAATGATAACTGGAAAAGTGATTTTAAAAATGTAAAAATGCAACAGTAAGGGAATGAACCCATAAAAAAAATGCTGAAAGTACAACAATATGAAAAAATGAATAGAGGAGCAGCAGGAAGTGGAATCAGTCAGTCCAGAACCACCTCCAGTGACTAACTCCTCTATTGGGTCTCCAAGACAATCAGCAAAGCCACGTCTTCAGGCCCTTATAGAAGGATGGGGAGGTGGTGGGGGGCAACTTTACCTGGGGTCAGGATGTAACAGGACAAGCACTACAACAGAGAAGGCTCTTCTCCTGGATTCTTTCAGTTGGAGTTCCTTGACTGACAGGATCCTCACAGGCCTCCTCTACCAACGGAAGTAGAGTGTGCTTGTCTAACATCTTGAACTGCACTCAGAAGTAAATGAGCTGTCTGTGAGCTGTCTGTGCAGCTGATCAAGCAGTGGTGTAACCTGGGTCGTATTTAATGTATTAAGACATTGTATTATGTCTTCACCATATCCTGTCAGACATGTCTATGGACCTGTCTCAAGTAGAGTAAAGTCTCATATTGCATCTTCAGTTGCTTCCTCTTTCTTTCCTTACACTCTTCTCAGCATTAGATGGTCCTTCAAGGGCCTTGTTCCCAAGTTTATCTGCGAGACAGTTTCGATACTAGACTCATGGGATAAGCAGAATGGGACAACTCGCCATGATCAATTCACTGCAGCCAATTTGCCACAGTTAACTCGCTGTGGCCAATTCACCATGGCAACTCGCCATAAAACAACTTGCCAGGACAACTTGCTGTAAGACAATTTAACAATTCAATTATTTAAAATAAATTAAAAAAAAATTTGTCATTCATATTTCATTTGCCCCTCATGGCATCCTTTAATGATTCTATTCCACCATTTCCTTAATATTACTGTAATTCTTGCCCTGAAATGAGTTGTCCCACGGCAGCTGACCCGGCAATGTGGTGAGTTGGCAATAGTGAATTGTCATAGACGCCAGAATTAGGTTAGCTTTGCTGCTATTGTACTGACCTCCCTGCTGCGTAGCAACTTCCCGGCCTGAGCTGTTAAGAATCCATCTCTGGATTGGCAGTGGAATCCCCCAGACTTAGTTTTGGGTGACTTCAGTCTGCCTTCCTTGAGTTCAGCCTGAGAAGCAGCTCAAGAGTTCATGACCTCCATAATGGCTATGAGTCTATTCCAGATTGTCACAGGTCCAATTTGGAACAGTGGTCACGCACATCAGATATAATATTTTATTGGTGCAATGTCAACATGATTTGGTGAGGAATCTAACATCCCCTATCATGGTCAGATCACACTCTTAATATTCCCGAGACTCTTTTACACCCCCTCAGGGATGGGTGGGATCGGACCCATTTGAGCAGTCTATCCCCAGAGACTGATGGACCCAATTGGATCTGAGAAAGAACTAGGTCATATCTCAAAAGATTTGCTGCATGGTCTTGCCAAAGCCTTAACAGCCTAGAATCAAAAGGCCATTGAGGGTCTAGACAAGATCGCACCTATGCATCTCTTGGCCATTGGCTCTTGTTTTCTGCAGTTCATCAAGGAACTGAAGAGTTCTGAAACAAGTTAAGAGAGGTTTGGAGCAGGAGTACGCAACCCCTGGGCCACAGACCAGAAGTGGTCCATGGCTCGTTATGAACTGGTCCACGCACGCAAGCGAAACCCCATCCACATACAAGTGGGATCCAGACAGTATACAAAACTATGCTCCCTCAATCCACAGAAAAACACCTTCCATGGAACTGTCCTGGCGCCCATGTGAGGAGTCACTGCTCTAGAGTACCCCTGGAGAAAGATGAAGGATGACTGGACACTATTAAGGCCTCTTAAGAGCCACTATTAAGGCCTATCTCATGGCGATAAAAATTGAAAAAAACAATAGGGCTCTGTTGTTATTGCATCTGCAGAGCCCTATTCCAAATCATCCAATTTCTCCTAGGCAAGGTGAAGGGGCTCAGACAATCATCTCCCTGAAAATAAGACCCTGTCTTATATTTTTTTGGACCCTGGAATAAGTGCCAACCTTACCGCCATGTGCTCAAAAGCCCAATTGGGCTCATTATCGGGGGATGTCTTATTTTGGGGAAAAGAGTACCTAGGATGCTGGTAGCAACCCCTATCATCAATGCCAGTCAATGGTATTTGTGATGCATTTTTGAATGTTCAGTTGACTTGAGTTTCATGTTTGCTGAATAAAAGTTTATAATTGTAGTAGTTATAGTAGTAGTAATATATCCTGACTTTGCAAAAAACGATCCTACCCAAAACTTTGGGGAGAGGAAAAAACTTACTTTTTTCTAATTTTTTTGTGGCATAAGTTTCCCACCCCCCGACTCCAATTGAATCGGAAGTCGGAATAGAGCAAAACAAAAGAGACACGTGTTTTCCATCTAAAATAAAAGACCATAAATGTGTGTCCCTAATCAACATGTTCACTAGTTTAGCTGTTTTTCTTTTTAAGCAGGCAAAAAATGAAAGAAAGCGACCAGCAATTAAAATACTGGCTGGATGTTCTGCAGAAAACCGAAGAATTTTTTCACTTATTCTTATAGCAACCGCTACTCCTACCAGAGGTGGCGCTGTCTCTAAAATAGAACTCTTCTGCGACATACAGTCATAATTTCTCATTCATAACTCTAGGTGCTCCGTTGTTGATTGGTCATTTGGCCCGTAAAACGGAGAAATACCAATCTATTTGATACAATACCCTCTTCGGAACAAACTATCTTTTCAAGAAAGGCAATTAAAGGAAAAGTTAATGGATTTGCTAACTGCGCGTTATTTTAAAAAAATTAATCCAAACCACATTGTTTTGTCACAACATAATTTCTTAACTGTTTTTAAATGAACTGTTACTACAATACTTTTCTCCCTCAATTTCTCAAATAGAAATGGAACATTCCGCTCTCCCCTCCCTTTATTCGTCGCCATCTTGACACCTCCTTTGCGCAGGAGTCGATGGCACAACTTGTTCTGCGGTGGAACAAACCACGGAAAGGGAAGCATGGGGTGGGGGAAGTGGGGTGGGGCGATATATTCATAGCGGATGAAACTAATCGAACCATGTTGTAAAGGGGGGTTAAGGTTAGGCTCGCTTGGGGAGGGAGGTAGACATTACTATGCGATAACTGACAGGGGGTGGGGCTTGGATCTAACTATGATGTGAAGGGGGTGTTATGTTGTGATGCCCGGTTCTCTGAACGGAACTCTTGCTTGTAGCGAGGGGAAGGGTGTGTGCCTGTGGGTGGTACTGTTGTGATTGGTGCGTGTGCATGTGCACCTGTGTGTATCTCCTATCTATTCCGTTGAATTAGGTGGACAGAAAAGAACAGAAGAACGACGGGTGGAGAGAAGGTTGTACCGTTGTGAACGCTTTTTTTTTTCTCATGTGGGGAGGGGGGAGGTGAGGGATACGGCTGACTTAATTGCACTGGGACTAGCCTAGGTGGGAAAAAAAAAGGGGAGGGCTGGATGGTACCATTTTGGGGGACTGGTGGGGAGAATTAAAGAAGTACCTCAGATTTCGAAAGATACTCAACCGCGGTTGAGCGGAGAAGAATAGAAGCGGTGCCTTTAACGGCCCGCTGTAATCTGAAGGTCGGAAAAAGGCAAGAAGAAGCCCCACTTCAAGTTTAGAAAGGTATCCGTGGTGGCATCAGTGATGAGAGGCTGGTTCTAGTGGTCCCTTGCAAGGAGGTGTCAAGTCTAACCAGCCTATGTATGTACCCAGTGGTGCCATTTTGAGCTGATACAAGTCCTACCTTCGAAGAGTGAGGAGGGAGAGTGGCTTGAATACTGAAGGAGCAGAAGTCTGGGCCTTTCCTTGGAGATCCGTTTTGACATGACTGCCCAGGTTGAAGGGCCCCAAGGAGAGGCATGAAAAAACTCTGCTTTTAGGAGGAAGCCAATATTTCTTCAAGCAGCCCCAAGGACCCTCTCTCTGCCATGGCTTCAAACTGTACTGGAGGCACAGCTGCTGCAAGCGCTGGCTCAGCTATAGGTGCTGCCCTCAGCGCTTCCAAGACCAAGACAAAGAAGAAGCATTTCGTCTGCCAGAAAGTGAAACTCTTCCGAGCCTCTGAACCGCTCCTGAGTGTCCTTATGTGGGGAGTCAACCATACGGTGAGCAAGAGATGCACAGTTCACCTCCCCACCTCTTTGAAGACCTCTCAACTAGAGAGGCACATCCTGCTGTTGAATATTTGTCTCTTCTTACAACTATTATGTAGCATCTCTTGCGTTGATTATTAGGTACAGGGTAAACATCTTTATTTGGCTATTTATATAGCAGAATCCATATCTTGCATGAGAACAAATATTGGAAAATTTTAGAGAAAGGTATCATTAAAAAATGGACAGCAGGTAAAATTTTCTAAAATAATTACAAAGGGGAAGCAATTCTGTGTTGAATGAATTTCATTCAACTGATAGAAATTTCAGAATTTCTATCTTCCTCTATAGAAGATAGAACTTCTTTGCTGTCATCTTTCTTCTCACACATGTGAGAGGGAATTTGGTGGAAGTGGAGCATGTGGGTGGGTGTGTATTGGGTGTGTATTGTATGGTATCTATTAACTTCTTTAAAAAGCTGTGCTTTTCCTGAACTTGATTTAAGGAGAAACAACATTTTTGTTGAATCAATCTTCTCCTTCAAAATCAGGATTGCTTCACAATTTTAGTTTTTTAGAACAAACCAGGAGATTATCTTTATTCAGAAGTCAACTCTTGAGTTTAGGAACACTGCTCTGTATATAGGATTGTAGCTTCAAATCTTCAGCAGCAGATTCTGATTTTTCTAACCTATGTTGTCATGTTGGAATCTGCCTGAGTATATCTGTGCATTGTCTCAGTTGCAGAAGCAATAAAAAGCACTTGCCTTTTCAGAATCCAGGCACAGAACTGTATACATCTTAGAAATCCTAGTAAGCATTGCCAACTAGTAGCCCCAGAATATCTGAAAAGTTGCAGTTTAGAGGAAGGTTACTAAAAAATATTCACCCACAAACTTCACAAGCTTTAGTTAATAAGATGGTCTCAAAGAAATAGAGAATATTCAATAGTAGCAGTGCTGACAAGTGGAGTGGAGATATTTTTTAGATATCAGTCTTACAAGCCCTGTTATGTGTTGTATGTACATATCTGAATGGGAAATTATGGTGTAGATGGACTACAAATCCCAGTATTTTTATAATCAATCATGTTCCCTGAGTTTGCTGGGAATAATTCAGCAATGACCACACAGGTAGTCTGTGGTTAACAATGGTAATTGTGACCAGAATTTCTGTTGTTAAGGGATGCAGTCATTATATGTAACATCACATGACTACATTGCTTAGCACTGGCAAGCCTGGAAATTCCCATTGCTGTTATTAACTGAATTTCACGGTTCATTACGGGAGGACCCATCCTGAATCAAGCCATTCCCAAGTATGTCGTCCCCTCTCTATGCTTTGGTAAAATAAGGGACTCCTCTGTCTCTTCCTGAACTCCCCTTATTTTATTTTTATTTTATTTTATTAATCATATTTCTATACTGCCCACTCTCCAAGGACTCTGGGCAGCTTACAACAATCGACAGTATACTAAATAGCATATTACCCCCAACAATCTGGGTCCTCATTTTACCCACCTCGGAAGGATGGAAGGCTGAGTCAACCTTGAGCCAGTGAGATTTGATCTGCTGATCTACTGAACTAGCAGTCAGCTGAAGTAGCTGCAGTACAGCACTCTAACCACTGTCCCACCTCGGCTCAGTTATTTGCCTATCTTCTCCCCAATCTCTCCCCTTTTGGCTACCTGTTAGCTCCCCCAACCATCCAATCCTTACCCCTGCATCTTACATCACTGCAGTACCAGCCAGGGCCTTCTTTTGCAGTTCCTTCTTTTGGGCCAGTGCAGCCAAGACTTCTCTCGCACCCAGCCAGGATTTCTATTTGCAGGCTAACCTGAGCCTCATTTATGCCCAGTTGCCCCAGCTGGCACTTTCTTTCATGAAAGAAGCCTGGCATGTGAAAGAAGCTGGTGCTTTTGTTCATATGCCAGATATCTTTTGCAAAGGGCTTTGGGTGGGACATAAGAGTAACCTCAGCTACTGGTGCAAAACAAGACCCTGGTCAGTGCAGTAGTGATTTATGGTGTAATGAATATAGTAGCAGGTAAGGCCAGCTAGCAGTGGGTAAGTGGGCAGTTGTAAATTAAGATGAATCCAAGTGGGCTTAAATTTTGTTCATATGACCATGAGAATGTTTCAACAAACAGAACATTGAGGACTAGTAATAAGTCTCTTTGTTCAGCATCATTATTGCTAAAGAATAGAAATTAAGCAAGATTTATCTGTAGGTGCTTAACTGACAGGGAATATGATCTAATGGTTAAGGCAACTGGCCAGAAACCAGGAGACAGTGAGTTCTAATTCTGTTTTAGGCATGAAAGCTGACTTCTCTTTCAGCCCACAATGACAGGATCAGGCAACAAATGAGTCAGTCAGTTCTTAATGGATCAACATTGACGTGATCTGAAAAAGTGGATCCTGCATTAGAGAAAATAAGAAAAAAAATGTGTAGATGGTTAAATTTGATTCATGCAACTGCAATTGCAATAGGTTTAATTATTTAGAAGTCATTAGTAAACATTTGCAGTGAATATGAATATTTGTGAATGTTTAGTGAATATTATTTATATGAACAAAGTGTCTTCTCCAAGTCACTTTATTTACCGGTAGATGTTTGTTTATATGCTACATTGTGGGGAAAAACCATATATTGTTTTTGCAGTGGCAATAAATAGTATTGAATAAAAATACCTGACAACTAGAGTTGAATATATTTATTATCTATCATCTTGTTTGGTACTTGATGATTTATCTAATAGAAAATTATTGGCCAAATACAAATATATACGTAATATAGCACATGAAGTTGAGAAAAAACAAACTACTGTGTTTTTCCAAAAAGAAGGCCGGGTCTTATTTTCTTTTGACCTCCGAAAAAACAGCTAGCCCTTCTTTTTGGAGGGTTATAATTATTGACTCACCTCGTGGTAGTGGCACTGACAGTCCCGCCCAGCAGGAGCCCGCTGCTGGCCCCCTTCTGCGGCCACTTGCCGCCACTCGCACACATCGTTCCGGCCTTCATTTTGCCTTCAGATGCCTTCCGGCAGGTGTCTGAAGACGAAACAGAGGTGGGGGCGATGCGTGCAACTGGTGGCAAGCGGCCGCAGAAGAAAGAGAGACAGGTATCAGGGTGTGCAAAGTCTGGTAAGTAGGGCAGCTCCACTCCCCCATCCCCACCATAGCTTATTTTTTACCTGTGTGCCTTGCCCCACTCACTGCAGGGTCCTAATTAGGGCTTAATTTGATTGCATGCACTCAAAAACATGATAGGGCTTCTTTTCAAGATGCATCATCTTTTTGGAGAAACATGGTAATAAGAAAAATAACATTTTAGCAAATGCTTACCATACTTTCAAACACATCCTAGCATCATAATACAATCAGATGATTAACTAAAAGTATGAGTGATTAGGATAGACCTGAAATTATTAATATAGACATAAATAATTATCTGAATAAATATTGAGACAGAGAAAGAGAAACATTACACTGTCATATAAAGTATGCAAACTCATAAACTGGAGATAGCAACTGCTCATGATGGTGATGTAGATGACGTAGCCTAGAGCATTTAGATACCTGTGATTTTTTTTCTTTCAATAAATATCACCTCTTTCATAACTCTGCTTTCTTGACCATATTCATTTAATGTTGAAACTGCCAGTAAACATTAATGGAATTTATTGGTTCTACCATTGTACATTCCAACAATTCAGGTGATCTTTCTTTTTTCCCTCACATCCTGTTTAGATGTTGCATTTCTTTTGCAGATTAATGAGTTAAGTAATGTCCCTGTTCCTGTTATGTTAATGCCAGATGACTTTAAAGCCTACAGCAAGATTAAAGTGGACAATCATCTTTTCAATAAGTGAGTAATAAATATTTTTGATTAAGATATACTCTCCCATTTCCCATTTAACTTCAGTATCTGAATAGATGGCTTGTTATGAATATATAATATGAATCAGAATGTTGCAGAAGACAATGCGATATGAAAGAAACACAACTATTATAAAAGAGTAACTTGAACTCAGCACGATTCCTTTGTCTGAATGTGCTCTATGTCCAGCCATGAAAAGATATGATTGAGGACCACAATTCATTTTCTGATAAAACCAGGACATAGAGGATAAAATCCTTTCTGTACCAAATTTGTTGACAGCTCAAGTATTACTGTATTTTGATGGACCAAATATTTAAGAAGTATCTCTCTCTTTTTATGCTTCCCTATTCTTCAGATATGTTCTGTGTGTCATGTTTGATACAGTGTAGTAGAAATCAAAGAAATAATAGGTTACAATGCTTTGCAGAGGGAAAAAGGCATTGATGTTGTTTCTGGTGCATCTTTCTGTGTTCTTTAGAATCCATATTTATTTATTTATTTATTATATTTCTATACCGCCTTTCTCCCGCAGGACTCAAGCGGTGTACAGTCAAGAAAAAATAAAAAATACATAAACATCATAAAATTGATAATTAAAATTATAACATAGTTTAGCCCAAATTAAATACAACCCAGAATTAGATAATATTTTAATCATTCCCAGTTAACATGGCTAGCCCTGCCTGATTGAACATTAGGGTCTTGAGGGCACAGGGGAAAGCACGGAGATTAGGGATTTCATATATCAGGGGGCAGTTCATTCCAAAGCGTTGGAGCCCTTACATAGAAGGCCCTCCCCCTGGGAGTCACCAGTCAGCACAATTTAACTGACGGTACCCTTAGTAGTCCCTCCCTGTGAGAACGAACTGGTCGGTGGGAGGCTATTGGTGGCAAAAGATGGTCTCATAAGTACCCAGGTCCTAAGCCATGGAGTGCTTTAAAGGTGATAACTAACACCTTGAATCGCACCCGGAAGACCACTGGGAGCCAGTGCAGCTCGCGTAGGAGAAGTGTTACATGGGCGCAATGAGATGCGCCCATAATCACCTGTGCGGCTACATTCTGGACCAGTTGGAGCCTCCGGGTGCTTTTCAAGGGGAGCCTCATGTAGAGAGCATTGCAGTAGTCCATATGGGAGGTGACTAGGGCATGAGTGACTGTGCGCAAGGCATCCCTATCCAGAAAGGGACGCAACTGGCGGATCAGACGAACCTGATAAAAGGCCCCCCTGGCCACGGCCGTCAAATGGTCTTCTAAAGATAGCCGTGAATCCAGGAGGACACCCAAATTGCGGGCCTTCTCTGTGGGGAGCAAGGTCTCATCCCCAATTGTCAGTGATGGTACCAGCTGACTATACCGGGACGCTGGAAGCCACAGCCACTCAGTCTTGGAGGGGTTGAATCTGAGTTTGTTTCTCCCCATCCAGATCTGTACAGCCTCCAGGCAACGGGACATCACAGTAAGGGCACCGTTGGGGTGGATTGGGGTGGAGATGTATGGCTGATGTATTACATAAATGTTGAACAGAAGTGATGAGAGGACCGATCCTTGCGGCACCCCACAAATAAGGTGCCTCGAGGTCGACCTCTGCCCCCCCTGCCAACACAAACTGTGAACGGTTAGAGAGAAAGGAAGAGAACCACCGAAGCACGGTGCCCCCTATTCTTAACCTCTCCAGCCGGTGCGATAGGATACCATGGTCGATGGTATCAAAAGCCACTGAGAGATCTAATAGGACTAGGATAGAGGAGCAACCTCTGTCCCGGGCCCTCCAGAGATCATCAACCAACATGATCAATGCTGTTTCCGTGCTGTATAGTGACCTGAAGCCCAACTGGAATGGATCCAGATAGATATCTTCATCCAGGTATCGGGTAGTTGTCACGCCACCACACTCTCAACAATCTTCGCAACGAAGCGAAGATTGGAGACTGGACAATAGTTTGATAATAAAGCTGGGTCCAGGGAAGGTTTCTTGAGGAGGGGCTTCACAACCGCCTCTTTCAAAGCGGCAGGAAAGAAACCCTCACTCAGAGAAGCATTTATAATCCCATGGAGCCAGCCTCGTATAACCTCTTGGGAGGCCAGTACCAACCAGGAGGGACACAGGTCCAATAAACGTGGCAGCGTTAAGCTTTCCCAGAATCCTGTCCACGTCCTCAGGAGCTACAGAGTCAAACTCTTCCCAGATAACGCTCTCAAGACCTACCCCCATCTCCTCCCCTGGATCTACCCAATCGGAGTCCAGGCCATCCTGAATCTGGGGAATTCAGGAATTGCACAAAATCCTCAGATCGTCCCTGTAAGGGATCTTCCCGCGTCCCCACCTGAAGTAGGGAGTGGGTCACCCTAAACAGCATGGCTGGGTGGTTCTCTGCAGATGCAATAAGAGAAGTAGCTAGATTTTGCCGCTTTTATCGCCACTAGGTAGGTCTTAATATAAGATCTCACCTATGTTTGGTCAGATTCAGATCGGCTTGTCCTCCAGTCGCTCTCCAGGCGTCTTTTCTGATGCTTCATCTCTCTCAGCTCCTCGGAAAACCAAGGAGCTAGTCGAGTTCAGCATCGGGTCAGAGGCTGCAAAGGCACAACGCGGTCCAAGGCCCCAGTAGCCACCCTGTCCCAGGCAACCACTAGATCCTCAGTCGAGTCGTGAGCCGGCCCAAGTTCCATCAGGAACCTCTCGGGGTCCATCAGGTGCCTGGGATGGAACCATTTGGTCGGTTCCGTCTCCCTGCAGTGGGTGGAAGAGACTTGAAAGTCCATGTGAAGGAGAGAATGATCAGACCATGACAAGGGCTTGATGTCTATATCTCCTATTTTAAGATCATTCAGCCACTGGTCCGAGACAAAAATCAAATCCAGAGTATGATTCCCCAAGTGGGTGGGGCCTTTAACTACCCGGGTCAGGTCCATGGCCACCATGGAAGCCATGAACTCCCGAGCTGACTCCGACATTTCACCAGCAGATGGAAGGTTAAAATCCCCCATAACAATAAGTCGGGGGGTTTCCACCGCCATCCTGGCTATAACATCGAGCAGCTCAGGCAGGGCCGCCTTTATGTGGCAGGGAGCCAGGTACGTAATCAGTAGGCCCATCTGTATCCCCCAACCCCACTTCACAAGGAGGGACTCACATCCAGCTATCTGAGGAACAGTGGCCTCCCTCGGGCAAAGACTTTCTCTAATAATTGCTGCCACTCCCCCACCCCTTCCCTGAGGCCTTGGCTGATGAAAGGCACGGAAACCTGGCGGGCACATTTCCACAAGGGGAGCTCTTCCCTCTTGGCCTAGCCAGGTCTCCGTGATCCCTGCCAGGTCAGTACCCCTCTCCACAATAAGATCGTGAATGAGGGGAGCCTTATTTACCACTGACCTGGCATTACACAACATCGGCCGTAGACTCAGGGACTGAGGCTCTGAACAACCCGGGAAATGAGCGATGCTTTGCGGTCGGAGTGCGCAATCGCACGTAAACATAATATGGCCCCCTGCTGCCAACATATCTGCCCCTCCCACTTACTATACTAATGCCCATCGTTTCATCCCCCTTCATCCTGCATGAATATCGTCTATTCATTGTGGCTTTTAAAGCTAACTAATAATTTGCAGGACTTTTTTTTCTACTTCTGTTTTTATGATGCCTTTTGGGATTTAAATTCTTTTTTAGTTGTATATCTTAAAATGCTTGTTGGAAAAGCAGTTTGTAAATATTAACTGAGATTTTATATCTGGACAAATGTTGGGATTTGAATATAGAATAGAAAGCAAATTAACTCCAGTGTCAGAAATGTTAGGTTGGGAGAACTGAATTGGATAGATACTCAGTCTTGCTGATCCTCGACAGCAGATTTGACTTCAGAGAAGGATTGAAATACACATTAGGGGTGAGGGTGGCATCATTGACTCATCCCTAATATGCTTTGAAGGAGACAATCTCAAGTACACACATTAACCTTTGGTGAGATTACAATTGTCAGGCAGCCTAAATTAACCTTAGATTAATAATTAGATGTTTCTTAATTTTTTCCCATTAATGCCATTAGTATAATTTGAATAATATGTATAGTTTGGGTAACAATTTTTAATGGATCAAGAATGTTTTGTAGATATAAAGAAAACTTATTTTCTTCTTTAATAGCCTATCATCACCATCATCATCATCATCATCATCATTTTAGCCATTGTGTATCCATTGCATCATGAAGGCCTCTTCCACATGTGTCCAACCAATACAATTCTGAGCTTCCTTTTGCCAATTGGGCGCACAATGCTTGCTGATGTTGTCAATCCATCTTATTTTAAGACTCTTTCGTGAACGCTTTTTATCAAGTGGGATCCGTTCTATGATTGCCTTTGTCTACCTGTCATCAGTTCTTGCTTTATGACCAGCCCATTTCCATTTCAATTCTTTCACTCTCTTAATAATATTGTATACTTTCATTTGTTGTCTAATCCATGTGCAGATCTTTCTATCTTGTCTTGTGATGCTGAGCATGAATCTTTCCATGGCACCACTTGTAGCTTTTGTGTTGATAGCAATAGCATTTAGACATATACTGCTTCATAGCGCTTTACAGCCCTCTCTAAGCGGTTTACAGAGTCAACATATTGTCCCCAGCAATCTGGGTTTCCATTTTATTGACCCCGGAAGGATGGAAGGATGAGTACTGAAGTAGACTGCAGTACTGTATTCTAACCACTGCTCCACCATGGGTCATAGTGAGGTTAGTGTCCATGTTTCACCAGCATATGTTAGAGCAGATAACACTGATCAAAAACTTTCTCATCAGGTACAGGGGGAGCTTGTTTTTGAAAATTATGCTTAACCAAACCAATCACATTTAACACGCTTTTCAATTTCCTTTTTTTATCATCTTCAAGGTATATGTAGTGGTCTACTACGTCTAGTTCTTCTCCAGATATATTTTTTTCCCTTTGGTTAATTTATTAAACATAACCTGGTTCTTTTTCAGGTTTATTTTTATGCCAAATAGTTCTGCTTTGTGCAGCTCTTGTATGTGTCTTTGTAGCTCTACTAGGTCTTGTGAGAAGAGAACAACATTAAATCTTAAGTGATTTAAATAGGCGTCGTTGATTTTTATTTCATCTTTTGCCCAGTCTAGTTTGCAAAATACTTCTTCAAGGCGGGCTGAGAAAAGGATGGTGATATTGTATTCATCTTGTCATACACCTCATTCTATGTTGATTTCTACTTTAAGATCATTAAGGCAAATTGTCATCATTGTTTTTTCATATATTCATTGTAATAGGTTTATGTAAGTGTCTGCGCCTTGATTGAGCAATGCATTAATTATTGTTTGCTGGAATACTGAATCAAACACCTTTTCGTAGTCAATGAAAGCCATGCACAGTGGCATGATGTACTTATGCCTTTCAATGACTTGCTGAACAACCTGGCTGTGATCCATTGTGCTGTAGCCACTTCTGAATCCTGCCTGCTCCTTTGGTTGTGCATCACTTAATGTTCTCAATATTTTTTTTTCCTATTATCTTGGTGAAAGCCTTGTAAACCACTGAAATAAAACTTATTGGGAAGTAGTTTTTTAAATCAACCTGGAGCCCCTTTCTTATGTATAAGAATCACTTCAGCATTTTTCCATGTACTGGGTATTTTTTCTTCTCTGGGGCATCTTGAATACAGTTTTGCTAGTATTTTGTGTAAACTGTGACCACCAGCTCTCAGCATTTCAACCGTAACACATTCATTTTCTGAAGCTTTGCTATTTTACATTGATCTTATGGCATATTTTATTTTAATATAGTATAGTATAGTATAGTATAGTATAGTATAGTATAGTATAGTATAGTATAGTATAGTATAGTATAGTATAGTATAGTATAGTATAGTATAGTATAGTATAGTATAGTATAGTATAGTATAGTATAGTATAGTCATATTATAGTATGGTATATTATATTATATTATATTATATTATATTATATTATATTATATTATATTATATTATATTATATTATATTATATTATATTATATTATATTATATTATATTATATTATATTATATTATATTATATTATATTATATTATATTATATTATATCATTAGGCAATGTTGCAAATAGAGCTGTTAATATGGTGTAATATTGCCCTTATACAAAGTTTCAATGAGCATATACTTGGACCATTGTATACCACTCTTAAGAAAAATATTTTAGAATTAGACAAGAGGCAAAATAGGGCAGGCAAAACAATTAAGGGGCTAGAATAATATCTTGTTGAGAAAAAGCCACAATGATTCAAACGCTTTAGCTTGGAATGAAGGAAGGTAAGAAGAAACATGATAGAAATATATATTATACAGTGTTTAATAAATATATTTATTATATTAATATAATAAATATTTAAAAATTTGTGAATCTTTTTGAATGCTCACTGTTTCTGCAGAAATATGAGCTAAAATTATCTGATCTTTACCCAAGTTTAAAAGCTAGATACAGAGAGACCAATTAAGTGTGTGTGTGTGTGTGTGTGTGCGCGTATGTACTGGAAAATGTCTGGGTATATGTCCATGAACTGATGCTCAAGATAAAGTGGGTCATGCAACAAGACAATGACCCAAAACACACAAGCATTTCAACCAAAAAATAATTAAAGCAGAAGAGAGATATTGTTTTGGAATGACCAAATCAAAGTTCTGATCTTAATCCTATAGGAACGTTGTGGAAAGACCTGGAGTGGGCAAGTTCATACAAGGAAGCCCCCCATCATCCCTAAATTGAAGCTATTCTGTGAGGAGAAATTGGCTAAACTTCCTCCAAGCAAATATACAAGACTGGTTAACAGTTATCAGAAACATTTGGTTGCAATTATTGCTGTCCAAGGAAGTCACACCAGTTATTGAAAGTACAAGTTCATATACTTTTGCCACACATACCGTATTTTTCGGAGTATAAGACGCACCTACCCACTTTTTGGGGTTTTTTAAAAAGTTTTTTTAAAAATTTAGACAAAAACACATACATACATACAATGTATTTTCTTTGAACAGAGTATTTGGCTAGTTCACACATTTAAACAATGTTTAGTCATTTCAATTAAATTTACAATTTCTATATTTCCTTTTTGCCATATTTATTCCTCATCTATTTTTTAAAAAAAACCAATATTACCCTTCATCTTCATCTCTAATCTTCATCAAATTCAATTTTCCTCTTCTATTCTATATTATACCCCTTCCTATTGTCATCTATTTTTATATCCATCCTCACATTGATTAACTATGTAATATTACAATTGTTTAATATAAATTCAACATTTTAATATAGATCAATTAGTTATAAAACTATCTTTTTTTGTATATTAATCAATATGAACATGAATATTCCAATTATTTCCATGCAATCCAATTTCTTACAAATCAATTAATTATATTTACCAATAATAATAAACCAAATAATTTCCCCCTCTTATGTTACTCATTTTCACATCTTAAACTCTCCCAATAACCCACATAGTTTTGCCCATATAATCTTCCTAATCACAACTTAATCATTTCTACTTTCATCACAATATATAATTAAAAATATTTCAATCATTACAATTTCCCTAATTAAATTTAAAAATGTTCTAGCTGTTATCCAAGCTATAATTTAATCCTTTTTACTTTCACCACCGTATACCACTAAAGGTATTTCAATTGTTACAGTTTATACTTATTCATATTTCTAAAAAAAAATAAAAAAATAAAAACTTATCATTGTCTAGATTTCAAAAATACAAAGACAAATATTCCAATTATTATTCATTTCATTTTTACAATCATGATTTCCCATTTATTTCTTACTACTATTCATATTTTAATTCTAAATATGTATAACATTTTTCTCTTTCATTTCTCCCTTCCCATTTTTATTTTTGCTTTTTGCTTTCTCCTTTTTTTCTTTTGTGTTTAAAATCTTGAACTCTCCTCTTTTGCCCTAAATTTCCCATTGTTTGCACCTACCTTTTTTGGTTAGGAAAAAGAAGAAAAAGTAATCTCCCTCTGCCTCTACCTAATTTTGCCTCATTACAGCAAACAGCCTGCTTTACTTTCAGTTTCATTTTCAGCATAGCTTGATTAGAACAAGGGGGAAAAAAATCTGCTTCAGCAATTTTCTTCCTTGAAGCAAGCAGCAGAGGCCTGTGCAAAACAGCTGAGAGCAAATCAGCTGAGAATCGGGAGGCCGATCTAATCAACTTGTGCAAATTAGTCTATGCTGAAGCTGAAAGGAGCTGTTTTTTCTTGCTGTTTACTTGCAAGTAGGTAACTGCTGCAAGGCACAGGCCAAAGGATGGGGACCAGTGGGTGGGCAGGGCTACATTTGGTATATAAGATGCAACTAAATTTCCATCCCCTTTTAGGGGGGGAAAGATGCGTCTTATACTCTGAAAAATATGGTAACAATGCAGCTTTGGATCATCTTCCTCTATAAATTGGAAGATTTATAAATTGTTTTTGACTTATTTGTTTTGTTGAACACTATTCAGTTTTAAGATGAAATCACATTTTTATCATTTGTACAGAAATATTGAAAAATGGCTTCAATTTTTTTTAAAATACTGTTGTAAAGTGCCTCGGTTATGTGAAAAAGGAGATGTTTGTATCGTATGAATCACACTTTCATATCCATCATAATTTGAAATTTGCTAATAATACTTGTGTTAATGTCGGTCAAACTAGTTTTAAAAAGATTGAAAAATACAGGTAGGGTCAGAGGCTACTAATATTTATGGTTATTTATTAGCTGACTATGAGCCTTAAACAGATTTGTGGAAAGTCACTATAAAAGAGTCTATTGCTTTTCAATCCAAGCTTGTGAGCTTCCCAAATGCATCCAGATGGCTGATCCAACATGATTACTTATTGAGTAGATTTAATCTAATCTTCCTACTAGTATTCCCCAGAAGAGATTGTCAAATCTTAATATAATGAGGGGAAAATTTTAGGACTGATCATGAAAAGACAAATGTAATTTGAAAGGAAAACAACCTTAAATTTAAGGTGGAATAAAACTATAATTTATTTATTCTTCTAAAGAAAAGGAAGTGAAGTGACAAATACTTATTTTCATGCTATATGAATTACTGAAGGCTTTGAACAATTTTGCCTATATATGTTCACTTATAAAATTAACTGTTGGCCGTAAATTTTAGTTTCTTTCCTAGGTTTTTCAGTCTATATATGAGGTTAGAAATTCTATAATTGATACTAACCAACTCATTTGCTTTAATTAACCTGATTAATCTTTCTCTAATGCCATAGTGGAAGATATATCATTTTGCCTTTCTTTTTATTCATTTAGATTTTTTTTAATTCTTAAGCCAGTGCTAGTATTAACAAATATAACTTCATTATAGAGTAAGCAGTCAGCAGCAGTCAATCACAGTTTTTGATTAGGCAGCCAATAGGCATATACCCAACCTGATTTTCATCGAATATCTTTGAACTGCTATATTGCATTACACTTCCAGAATTTCCAGACAACATAATCAGAATTACAACATATCTGGGAGAACATTGTGCTAATGAAATCTGAATTCATCATCACATAATGTACTGTAGATACACATTTTTAAAAATAGTTATGTACAAAAAATGTAGAACTAGACATACAGTGTTAAGAAATACTTTCAATCATACCATGTCTCTGAAGTTTTGGCTCTGCTGATTGACTTGAGATCCAAATAGGGGACTTCCACACTGGAGATGTAGAGATTAGGCTAGAGGTGGCTGCTAGATTGATGGCAAACTCCACCTACCCTCCCCACCCTTGCTCTCTGCTCCCCACTCATCCATCTTTTTGGTTACCATATTCATGTATTATTCTCATTGTGTTCTTCTTTCGTTATTTATTTTATTACTCTGTTATTTTACTTCTGTTTCTATTTTCATTTTTCTTTCTTTTTGTTAATTGTAAGTCACTTAGAGTAGCCCTATGATGAAATAGGCAGCAAATAAATTTAACAAATAATAACAATCTAGTATGTATATTTAAATTTTACATTTACACGCTAATATCAACAGTATCAACAGTAGAGACCTTCAAGTTTCTAGGTTCCGTTATCGCCAAGGACTTGAAATGGACACCTAACATTAGACTATCAATAAAAAGGCACAACAAAGAATGTGTCAAATCAGAAATATTGCCAGGAATCTGCTGATGCAGTTCTACAGAAGAATTATTGAGTCTGTCATTTGTACCTCTCTAACTGTCTGGTTTTGCACAGCAACCAAACAGGACAGTCATCAACTTCAATGTATAGTTAATGATTGCACAAAAACTAGCTTATCTTCCACTGAAGATCTGCATACTGCACAAACCAGAAAGAAGTCTGAGAAAATATCTACAGACCCCTCACATCCTGAAAATCCTGAAATTCTCCCCTTAGGATGGAACTATAGAGCATTGCATGCACAACCAGATATATCATTTTTTCCCCTGTGCCATCTCTCTGCTGAACACTTAACACAGCACTGTCTCATTTCTCATCTTTTTTCATCTTCTCATCTTTCCTATTCTGTTGGTTTCCTATAATTTATCAATTATTGTTTATAATTTACATTTAATGATTGTAATTATGATTATGACCTATGATCTATTACTTGCTGTTTATATGTACATTGTGAGTTTATGCACCAGAAACAAATTCCTTCTGTGTCCTATCACACTTATCCAATATAGAATTCTGTTCTGTTCTGTTCGAATTTTCTACTCTATTTTCAGTATTGAATCACCAATTCTTTGTGGCTACTTTCAGAGAGAATCTCCCAAGCCGCTTCAAATTTAAGGAGTATTGTCCAATGGTATTCCGAAATCTCCGGGAAAGATTTGGGATTGATGATCAGGACTATCAGGTAGAGAATAAACTAATAGCTTTTATTGAGATATGTCAATTATATGAATAATTGAGGTATGAAAGTATTTCTGGCTTTGTTGTAATTGGAAATGAATTTTGTGCAACAATAGCTGGTGTCAGTGAATCGGATTGAATTATTTATTATATTGATTACATTTGTATTTTCCTCCAAACAGGTTGTATATTTGAAATATGCCAGGCTGAAAAAAGTGGTAGATAGAAAAAAAAAAGATGGGTTTGGGGAGTGAACGATGAAAGTATGAATAAAGAAACATATAAGACATGAGGGAGAAGTCTTAAAAAAAGAGGACAGCAGAAACATATACTAAAGAATAGATATTGTATGTAAAGCAGAGTTTC
The DNA here is from genome assembly GCA_038048745.1 of Coluber constrictor foxii. Classification (NCBI taxonomy): domain Eukaryota; kingdom Metazoa; phylum Chordata; class Lepidosauria; order Squamata; family Colubridae; genus Coluber; species Coluber constrictor. The sequence goes on along the minus strand of CM075961.1, from coordinate 88,165,534 downwards.
CCAACCTTTCTAGCTTTGTGGACCCGTGGCGGGGAGAGGGGATGTTTCTGTGTGCATGGTGAGCAAGCGTGTAAGTGATCACGCAGCTCCATTAGCATGACCAGCGAGCACGCATACCTGCCACTTAAATAAATGGAGTGCATGCATGTGTTTGCCTGCTACTTGCACAAATGGGTGTGTGCACACACTCACCCATTACTTCCGCAGCCTAGTTCCGAATGGCTCAAGACCTGGTAGTGGGCTGTAGCCCAGGGATTGGGGACTCCTGATATGAAGAAAAGTTCTATGCACAGAACAAATACAGGTAGTCCTTGAGTTACAAATATACTGGAGCCTGCCCATTCCATTTGTAACCCAAGGATTTGTGGGAGTGAATCTCGTATCTTGAACAGGATCACTCCCTCCTTTCACTCACCCACTCGCTAATTGAATGTGAGGCTCATTAAGTGCACATGAAATATTTCAGGGTGGGGAAGGCCATGGGGGTAGCCATCTGCCTAAGACCACCCAAGGCCTCTCGACCCACTGAAATACCTCGTGCTCCCCACAGTTGCTTCCCCCACTCCCAACCAATCTGCTGCATAGGGTCACTTACAGTGTAAGGATCTAGTAAGCAGTCTCTTTTCCAGCCTCTCAGCCATGTGCAGCTCCATTCAAATCTGGGCAGACCTCTCACAGCATGTTTCAGGCCAAAATGGAGCTTTGGAGGGACGGATTCACCCCTCTGATGCTCTGTTCGGGCCTCACCTGGCATGTTGCAGGCCGAAATGGAGCTTTGGAGGGACAGATCCGACCTCCTTTTCGGCCTCCGTTCCAAGTGAGGCCTCCGGAGGCCTGAATGGAGCATTTGAGGAGTGGATTCACCCCTCTGAACCTCCATTTTGACCAGCAATATGCAGGACGAATGTTGCAGAGCCTCTGCCATTGTTCATAAGGCGAACAACTGCCATGGTGCTACAAGATTCATAGTTTCGGGACTTGTTTGTAAAGGCTAGGGGGTGCTTATTGCATAACTTTGAACGTTCATTAAGGGAACACTCATAACCAGGGATTACCTGTACATTGTGGCACAAAGGTTTAGCAGAACCATTTTGAATGGGCTGAGTTTAGCCAAACTAAAATTTGGAATGACCTGTTTTGAGTTTCAAACAAAACAAACTCAGGCCTGCAACGTGAGTAGAGAAAGTCCTAGGACTTCCCTTTGCTCTCTTTGATTTCCTTCTCCACGTCATCTGTATGCTAGCTTACCATCAATGTTCCTAGCACTTTTCTTCCCCATACCTCTTAGTTGTCATCTATATAGTATTACATTCTCGTTGACCTGACCTTTAATTAGGGAGATGATATATCATAGGGGGATAATTTTTGAACCAACCTCTAATAGGCTAACTTATAGAATGTGTCCAAAAGTCCAGGACTCCGCAGGAAATGAAATTTGGGAAAGTTGTGGTTTCTTCAGTGCTACTGGCTGCTATTGTGGTCACATGATCTTTATTTGTGATGTTCTGTAACAGTTCTCAGCCAGTCTTGCAATCTCTTACTCCTTCTCCCTCTCAGCAGCAGCTACTTACTAGCCTGCTGGAAATGGAAGGGATGCTGTCCAATGGTCCCTGCCAGATTCCTTTAGGAAACTCAGTGGGGAAGCTGGTAGAAAAGTTGGAAGTCACTCCTACTCCCTCTGTTTTTTGACTGCCCTTGGTTTTTCTGTGTCCAAACAGAAACACAGAAATATCGGATATGGGCTCTCTAGTTTTATATAAGTGTGACATACCCAGTTGATCTGCTCTTCTCTTCCCCATCATTTCCAAGTATGGATTTTGTTCTTCTCTTATCTCCACACAGAATTCTGTGACTCGGAGTGCTCCAGTATACAATGATAGCCATGGGCGGTGTGGAGTTCGCTTCCTTACCACTTATGATCGGCGGTTTGTCATCAAGGCAGTGTCAAGCGAAGATGTTGCAGAGATGCACAACATTCTAAAGAAATATCACCAGGTGAGATATATGTAGGAAGAAAGTATACTGTTTTGGTGGGCATTTTAGTAGATGCTCATATTTTGGAGGAGACTTCTACAGAAATTTTCCTGTTCTCTCCCAGCCAGAGAGAAAGAAGAAGCTGAAAAAAGAGATTGTTTCTTTCTAGTTTATGAGATTATTGCATGCATAACCTATGAATTATGATGCATTATTTTTGTTTAGAACAGATTATCAGATAGGGATGTGCCCAGAGTTATTTTCCTCAATTTCTTTTTCACTTTCAAGTTACTGGAAAGACCTGCCACAATTAATTTATATCTTGTGATGAAGAAGCAACATTCCAAATGGAGGAAATGGGATATCAAAAGAAAAAGTTCCATTAAACCCTTTTACCACCCAAATGCACAGATTTTGTTTTGTATCATAGGGATATTTTTTTCTTTATCCTTCATTTATTTTATCCTGAAATTCATTTTTGTTTTAATTTATTTTCTCCATTCAGGACATTCTAGTTGTATTATCAAAGAGTTCTAAACCAATAGTCTCTCTTGGACAACTCTTAGGATCATACTTGAGTTGAACGGAGGGAGATTGGTCTATTCAAGACAGTGAAAGTTTTAGGGCAATAATTGGAAGATCGCCTAATTGCAGAAAATTAGTTTTTTCATGATAATTCTGAGTTTAGAAAAATGTAGCTGGAATAATTATTTTCTTGTTATTATACAATTTCATTCTGGCAAAATAAGGCTCAGAACTATATTCCTTATTTCTAAGGTTAACCGTTGTAGCAAAACAATTATGTTTATTAATGTCATATTTCTCAACCATTCTACAAAATAAAAAGATTTTGTCCTTTTGGTTTCATTTATTAGAAATAATTTAGTATATCAGGTTATATTATGAAATATTGATACTTTAAAAAGTACCTGAGATGCCCTTCTAAATCTTCCTTCTGTGGCAACCCCAAAAAAACCTGGCAGTTTTTAGACTACACTAATTGATTATATATTCTTTCCTTTTTTTCCTTATTCTCTTCAGTTCATTGTGGAATGTCATGGAAATACACTTTTACCCCAGTTTCTTGGTATGTACAGGCTTACAGTAGATGGTGTGGAAACCTACATGGTAGTCACCAGGAATGTATTTAGTCACCGGTTGACAGTGCATCGAAAATACGATCTCAAGGTGAGCATCTGTGAAGTTCAACAGTATCCCATTCTGGCCTCAAAAAAAGTGCTTGTAAGTTTAGAATCATAAGCAGAAACTTGAGTCTTGTTTAGTGACCACTTGAAGTTACAAAGACACTGAAAAATGACAATTTTTCACTCTTAGGATGTTTGCAACATTTACATGATCATATTTTGGATGTTTGGCAACTGGTTCACATTTTTGACAGTTGCAGTGTCACCTTTTGTGACCTTTTGACAAACAGTCAATGGGGAAGCCGGAATCACTTAACAGCTGTGTTACTAAATTAACAACTGTGGTGATTCACTTAACAACCTTGGCAAGAAAGATCATAAAATGAGGCAAAACACATTTAACTACTGTCTTGCTTAGCAATGGAAATTTTGGGTCAATTGTAATCATAAGTTAAAGACTACTTTTATATTCATACTGTTTGGTTTCCTTCTATAATTTTTCTCTGAGGGTTGAGTCCCATAGACCATGGCTACACTGAAATATTTAGGCCAGGTATTGATTTTGCATTCAATAGGAGTTTTAGCCTGGAAGAGGAAAGCTATTAATACAGAGTTAAAAGGAGAAAAATTATTTCCAGATTTTCTATGTAAAATGAGATGTGGTGTTCACTAGTTGTATCATAGTGTTTTTAATTCCTGTGATTTGCTAGTATAGAAATATTATATTATTATAATATTATTATATTATAATATCTGGTATTCCTCATCTCCTTCCCCAAATTGGGATTGCTAAGAGACATTGGAGGGTAAAGTATATATTTTCTTTTGAATAACTGTGATTTATTCTGAAATTTTTAGAATAATTCTTTGGAAATTTTTTGGTTTTATGACTATTTGCCAACTTCTGTTTGCATATAATGTGAAATATTATTGCATATATATTCCTGTACTACACATCCAGAAAAATTTCATACAGTACTGCATAGATGCACTTGATTTCCTAGATCAAAACACTGTGATGGTTTTAAACCATAAGCTTATGGCTCACTGAGGTGAGAGAATTCAGGTGTTGTTTTAGTACATTGTATGAGCCGTAGAGCCATAATGTGTTCATTTATTGGACGTATTATAAACATAGCAGTTCTATTTTATTATTCTAGATCAGATTTAGCATGTTTTTTGAATCCTGCTGGTCTGTCTGTATAAGTATTCTGCCTTCAGCCATGGAGAGTACATGCCTTCTTGGAGGAGAGGAGAATGTGATCCTCACGGATCCATGTGATCCATGAGGATCACATTAGGAAAATGAGAAGGAGACTGTTACCTTCAATAAGTCATTTTTAAATCATAAAATCATAGAATTGGAAAAAATCTCAGAGGTCCTCTTTTTCTGTGCAGCATCAGTTAAAGCTAATATACCATAGTAAAGCTAACTTAATATATTCAGTTCTGGGGAGTGTAATATTTTCCCAGATACAACATTTTTATGGTTTAAAAGTTTAGAAAAATGAAATTAGAGTAAATAAGACAAAGAAAAATACATTGACTTAGCCCTTAATTTATAGATGCGTAGTCAGGGTTTTTTAAAAAAATGTTTGGCTTTAAATAGATAATCATTTTCTATTTTTTATTTACTCCTCCAGGGTTCAACAGTAGCAAGAGAAGCCAGCGACAAAGAAAAGGTAAAAGTCAAAGTTAGAGAAAATTTTATAATAAAAATATTTGTGTTTTGAATAAATCTATAAAATGTTACTTCTGTATCAGTACTAACAGGATTAGACAAAAGATCCTATGTTATACAAGTCTGCAGCCCAACCCAATATCCTCCCAGAGAGCATGATGGGAATTGTAGTCCAGCAAAGTTTTGGAAAGTGACAGTTTAGGAAGGATGGCCTATGCTATATACTGTAATAGAGGAAAGTGACATATTGAGGGGCTGAGAAGATGCATTAAACTGTATTTTGGTAGCTACCTTGCAACATATATGGGGTAGAAATAGGAAAAAGCATACAATGATTGTGTTCTTATTCTTCATATTATGAGTTTCCATTCTTTTTTCAATTAAGTTTATTTTTTGGTTTTAAAAAGAAGCTGCATTTTTTTAAAAACAAAATTGAATTTGATAATCAAAATCATATATAAAAATATCAAAGTTTAATAGAATCTGGCAGTAATACATAACATTAGCAGCTTGATATAATATTAAAATAAGTGCTAACTAGCTCTTAAAACAATTAGTGCTTCTCAAAATAAACATATTTCTATTCTTCTGTATGGCTTAACTCTTGTTTGGGGGTAGAATATTTGTTCTAAGCCAGGGTGGGATACCCTTTTAGTGTTGAGAGTTAACTAAATGCATATAAAAGATTATTAGAAACTTAGACATCAGTCAAAAGTGGATATCCTCTCTCCTTCCATTTCTCTCCTACAGACAAGCATGTACGCCCAGGCATACATTTAAACATGCAAGCATTGATTGTGGCTCTCCAGTTATAAACAAAAAATTGCCAGTGGGTCTGCCTCTTGAGACTTCTCAAAATACATTTATTCAGAGATTCATCCTGTTGGGATTGCAAGCAATACAGACACAGACAAAGGCAGTTTAAACAGCATTTTTCCCTTTGGACCTTCTCTCTTTCAGGTAGTCCTCAACTTATGACTGTTCACTCAATAGTGGTTTGAATTGAGACGGCCATGGGAAGGATGCCATCCTAACCATCGCAGTACTTTATACCACTTCCTTAGATACAAGTTGTCTCTCTCCTCAGGCTGAAAATTCTGCTTGGATTTCAACAGAGAGAATTTACAATTTTGGAGCTGAGAGACACTCACATATGGCCTGGATCTCCTAGGGCCTATCTCATGCCCCTGAGGTAATCTTACCTGGGACTCTGTGGACTTAATGACCTGTGAGATAGCTTAATGACCACAATCAGAAGTACCAAAGCTGTGGTCATTGAGTGAAGCAATGAAGTGACACCTTGCTTAACAGCCACTTTGCTCGAGATTCCAGGTGCAGTTGGTCATAAGTCAAGGACTACCTGTATTATAAATTATATGATCACTCAGAATATTTGCATTTCACTCCATACATCACTATGAATACAGCTGTCAAAAAGCTCTAGAATTCATCCTGGACTCTTTAGTTGAGACAGAAAGTGAAAACTGCAGGTTTTAGCAGTGAGAAAAAGCACAGTTGGAAGGAGGAAAGGAGGAAATGGAAGAATTGGAAGGGAGATCTGGGATGCACTTTGAGGGAACACTGGAGACCTTATATATATGAATGTGCCACCTATCAGCATCCTGATTATAAAAGTAAAGAACCAAAACAGTGTTTATTCCTTCTGTTGCTGTTTTGAGCTTCTATTTATGTTACTATTGCCACCATATTCTTTAATGAATTATTTGAATTAGATTGATTTCTAAATGTTGCCCTATTCTTTCTTTCCCCAGTTAATATTAGTGTGATCCCATAGCATATAGACTAACTGACCCAGTTCTATGCTTCATGAACCCAACTTTTTTTAACAAGGAAAGTGCTGCTATTATTATTATTATTATTATTATTATTATTATTATTATTATTATTATTATTATTATTATTTTGCTTTTTTGCAATATGTTTCTTAGTCACTTAATTGGTAACAGAGAACCAATTTGCTGTAGTGATTAAGGCACCAACTAGAAAACACAAGACCGTGAATTCCAGGTGTGTCTTAAGTACAAAGCCAGTTGAATGACCTTGAGCCAGTCATGCTTTCTCAGCCCTAGGAAGGAAGTAATGGCAAACCACTTCTAAAAACTCTTGTTAATAAAACTGCAGGAACTTGTCCAACAATAACAACAACAAAAACTGGTGAAAACAAGGACAAGACTGACTTGTCCTTGTCCTGAACTAGGAGTTTTACAGCTTTTCTAATTATAGAAAACTTGATGTGTGTGTGTTCAAAATGGACGACATCATCCAGGAATCCCAAACATGCCCTTACTATGTAGCCCCATCAGATAGATCAGAAGAACATACATAGGTTAGGAAGATGGGGCTTTTTTTTTTAAAGACACTCCACCATAGTTAATTTAGTATAGGTATGGCAGGCTTTGGTTTGCCAACTGTGTGAGGCGTGACAACAAAATGGAAAGATCAGTTCCTAGGAGGATTCTCTTTTTGAAATGCTTTCTTCAACTGGGCTATGTTGCTCTTCTGACCTAACCTGCAATCCTTCTCTACTTCCTTCCCACAAACTCTCACAAACTTTTACTTTTAGCCCACCAGTTTGTCATCAATATTTTCATAATTTTTTTAATTTTTTACCCAAAGTTGATTGGAATTGCCTTTGCCCCAACTTCAGCAAATAGTATATTGAGCTGCTTTGGATTGTAAAATATGGAAGCAATGTTTTGCACTTACTTGAGTTCAATCCTCTCTAGGCTAAGGATCTACCAACCTTTAAAGACAACGATTTTCTAAATGAAGGCCAAAAGCTCCATGTTGGAGAGGAATGTAAAAAAAATTTCCTGGAGAAATTGAAGCGAGATGTTGAGGTAGGATAGCTAACTTGTTGATTTTTGGGAATCATGGCATAACTAAGAAGTGGGATTAACAGAATTCCCACTGTTAACAATAATTTTCAAGCTCTTTAAAAACTAGATAAGGTAGAGATGTCTGGTAGACCCTGTCTCAGGCTCTAACGTGAATTTAAATTAATTTGAAAATCTGTTTTTTAAAAAAAGCAGACAGAGGAGTTTTATTTCTCTTGCATTCACTTTGGGGATTTCCTTCATCTTACTCAAGAATAACTAAGTTTTCCATAACTTAAGATCAACAGAAGTGAGTGTTACTCCTACACATTGCAGAAGGAATTTGGTAGCGCCTTCTGCGAATAACAAGCTTTATTGAATTGTTTAATCAATTTAAATTTAAACAGAATGCAGACCTCAAAGTACAACAGAACTTAAAATGATCATTTTGTAAAAGTTCAGGATCATTGAATGAGAGAGTGCTGAACTCATAGTTAATAAAAAGTTTTACGCAATATTTCTGCAAAAACAGTGGTTTCTTTAACATATTACAATTATTAACTGATTCGGTACTTGCAGTCTGTCTGATATGTAACCTGCATGTGCATAATTAGCTTGTCTTCCCTCCCACCTCATTCCATTTTAAATATTACATCAATCTAGCCATTCTATCGCATCTGATGAAGTAAACTGCAAAGTCACAAAAATTTATTAAAAATATTTTCCTTCTATAACTCTGTTAACCCAAGAATTTCAAGCAATCATGTAAAAATGCCTTGAGATTTATGGGACTTAATACTTGGAGTTGGTGCCAGATTAATGAAAGATGTCGTAACTCAAATCCCAGAGGTGATAGACATTGAAAATGAGAAGGAATTTTTTTTTCTGTTGGCTTCCAGTTTCTTGCACAACTGAAAATCATGGATTACAGTTTGCTGGTAGGAATTCATGATGTTGATCGAGCTGAGCAAGAAGAGATGGAAGTTGAAAACCGGGCAGAAGATGAAGAATGTGAGAATGATGGCATAGGTGGGAATCCAATTGGTTCCTATGGGACTCCACCTGACAGTCCTGGTAACCTTCTCAACTTCCCGCGTTTCTTTGGGCCTGGGGAGTTTGATCCATCTGTGGATGTTTATGCTATGAAAAGCCATGAAAGTAAGTACTGAAAACTGAATGCTGGTAGTGGGGATGGGAGACAAATGTAAAATTAGGAAAGCCAGAGTCTGATTGTAAGCATTTATTGATACATGGTGGTATTTAAATCAGCATTATTTTCTCCACTTTTTTGGAAATCTTAAGACTGTTTGATTCCCTGAACTACAACAGTGTATCCAATAAAGTTGCCTTAATTACAGACATGATTTCCAGTTTAATTTTCCTTATAGTGTGCAGCCACAGAAAAGGGTAGGAATGTCTGTCTGAGAGCCAGGTAATAGAGAAGATCATTTGGATGTCTTCTCTAATACATAAATGTCCAGAAGATATTCATGCCCTTTAGCAGATTTGTCCAGTATTCACTATGCCTACAGATAGTCCTTGATTTACGACCATTCAGCAACTATTTGAAATTATAATAGTCCTAAATTAAATGACTTACAACTTGTGTCCAAAGTTATGTCCATTGTAGTTCCTCTGTGGTTATATGAACAAAATTTGGCAGCTTGTTTGCAGATACGATTCTAGAAGTGGGTACAGCTTCTTCCCTGCACCCACCTATTTGCCCCCAACCTCCGTAGGCCACCAGCACATGGAAACCTTCCACAGCCCAGGAAGCCTTGATTTGCTACAGGGCTCACCAGCATGTAAAAAACTGTGAAGTTAAGCGGTCTGTTTAACAACCAATAAAATTGCTTAACAACCACAACCGGGAATGCTAAGATTGCAGTCATTTAGCAAATCAGTCACAGGATGTCTTGTTTAATGATCATTTTTCTTAACCAAGATTCTATGTACTCATAAGTTGAGGACTATTTATATTTATTTTGAGCAGCCTGATGTATAGCCAACTTACGAGTACAATTGGGACCGGAATCTCATTGAATGAAATGGTTATTAAGCAAGATGCTCTCTGTGTGGAAGGGAACTCATGCGCTGGGCTGGAGAAATCCGAAAGCTCCTCTCTTTGCACAGATACTTCTCCCCTCCATATATAGAAAGGAACTAGGCTCTGGGATCGTCAGAGAGACTTTCCAAAGCATTTTTTAAAACGATCAGGCAACTCAGCTGGGATCATCAGAGAGACTTTTAAAGCATTTTTTTCTGCAACCTCTTCTGTGGAAGAGGTGGTTAAAAAAATTCTTTGAAAAGGCTCTGACAATCTCAGCTGTGTTCCTGATGGGCAGAGGCTTTTCAAAGCATTTTTTTGCATTTGCAATGCTTAACGCATTGTAAGCCGCCCTGAGTCTCCGGAGAAGGGCGGCATATAAATTGAATTTTTTAAAAAGGAAAAATAATTTTTAAAAAAGTTGGCCACACCCACGCAGTCACATTACCCCACCACCACCAAGCCACGCCCACAGAACCGGTGGTAACAAATTTTACATTTCACCTCTGGCTGGAAGTGCTTTAAGGTCCATAAAGTACCCTTTCAGAACTATAACAACAAATGGGCATTAAATGACTGATGATATATTGAGGATTATCTATATTCCAAAGTTTTTTAAAAATAATACTTACTCTCAAGTCTACCATAGTTGAAGAGGAAACTGCTCTGGATATAATAAAATCATCCACTTCTTCCTCTGCTTCCTCAATATTTTCACTGTTTTAGGTGTTGCCTGAAGTATCTACTGAGTAAAAATCTACTTCTTGGATCATTTATTTAATGTAAAAAAATATGTAGTGCTTTAGTTGTGCTTGCAGTTCAGTAAGAATAGCAAACCCTTAAAATAGTTCTGCATCCTCCAATACTAATAAATTTCTCTATCTTATTTTAACCAGGTGCCCCTAAGAAGGAGGTATATTTCATGGCAATTATAGATATCCTTACCCCTTATGACACAAAGAAAAAAGCAGCACATGCTGCCAAAACTGTGAAACATGGGGTAAGAAAGAAATATTTGTTTGCATTTATCTCATTGTGCTTAGCCAAGCAATACCACATTTTATAATATATTTCAGAACAGCTGAAGCCACAGCTGGCTGAGCAGTGATCCAAAATTGTGAAAGGGAGACAGGGATGCATCCATTTCATATATAAATTGATAAATTAGATTTCCATGGGTTTTTCTTTTTTTCTTTTTTTCAGTATATTATGCTTGTTCATTATACTATACTTTTTATGTGTATTTCACTCAAAATGATAGCAATTTTTCAGGAATTCTGGTTGCAAAGGGTTTTGTTAAATAAAAGCCACATCCAGTCAGAAAAGCATAGCTTGTCTATTTCTAAATCGGATATTAGGTTTCAGTGGTTCAAGTGTAATTGCATTACCATTCTGATTATCATTTAAGTAAGATACCCTGTTTCCCCAAAAATAAGACCTATCCCGAAAATAAGTCCTAGCATGTTTTTTATGTGTGTGTTTAACATAAGCCTTACCCCAAAATAACCCCTACTTAAGAGCCTTCATAGCCGGCCATTCCATCTGGTTGGTCGCAGTGCCGCAGCCGCAAGGTGAGTTGCGGTGGAGCTGCCCTATGTGTCCCGACTGACTTATCTCAGGGCCCCCGTAGGCAGGCCATTCATTCCCCGACACCTGTCTCACAGTAGCAGCACTGGTAGCCATGTGCAGCAGGAGTCCACGTGGCCACCAGCCCACTTCTTCTGCTTGCTCTCAGCCACAGCAGAGAAGGAGGCTGAGCGATGTGCTTTTGCCACGGCTGCAAGGTAAGGGAGATGTTGGTATGGGTGGCCTGGCTGTAAGGGCCCAGAGATAAGCTGGTATGGGGCACATGGGGCAGCTCCACACCTGCTGTTTTGCGGTGGTGGCACTGGCACACTGTGTGACCTGCCCTGCAGCAAGCAAGGAGAAGTGAGCCTCCCATACATGGAGGGGGGGAGGAGACACTCCCCCAAAATAAGCCCTAGTGCTTATTTTGGGGCCCAAAAGAAGCTAAGACCTAGTCTTATTTTCGGGGAAACACGGGTACATTATAGTCTTTAATATTCTAATCATTTTGGTTGTTGTTTTCTGACCATTCCGCAGCCTCTAACTAAATACATCAGGAATATTTTAATATGACCACACCCAAAGATACATTTTGATATGATTTTTCTGTTGTTGTTGTTCTGTCTTCTATTTCTGTCTATTCCTGAGTCTTTTGTCACCACCACCTAGAGATATTTCCTTTCAATGAATCTCTTGCCAATGTACATGGTTTCCTTCTTAAATGACTTTGTCCAGTTCAGCTCCATCCATCAGGGCCTCATCATCCAAAACCATAGGTTACAAAATGATAAATGAGGACCAGTATGAAATTAATGCAGAAGAATCTTTGGAACATTCAGAAGCTAGAGCTGAGGCTATTAGGATAACAATGTATCCTTTTCCAGTCCAATTTACCTTTTCAAATGGGTATGATCCAGTGCCTTTCTGCTCAGTTTTTCTGTTTTTCTTTTCATTTGCCTTAGCAATAATTTTAAGAGGACTCTTGGTTTCCTGATAATTTATTTCCAATAAAATGCTAATTCCAGGGCTGTCTTCTAGCCTCAGCCCTTCATTCTAATTGAACACTGTAACAATATACTTTTGTGCAGGTGATGAAGTCACTGTTGGGGAGGCAGTCCTACTCTTTCCATAATCCTAAAGTAGGCTGCATCATGTTTCAGGCAAGTGCCTTTGTTGTTTCTCTGCCTGCGCAAAAAGCATGAGAGAGAGGATGTAACCACAATTAGAGACATTATAACCACATTTTTCTAGTGGGTATATAAGTGCCTGTCCTGCCTCTCTGCTGCAGGTGATTATTTGGCTTTCTCTAAACTGAGCGGAAACACAGGAAAAGGGCCTTGCCCCTTGGAACATTCAAACAGCACTGGGCCTGGAGAGCATTCTCTACTGCCAAAAAGGCTAGGATAGTCGGAAGATGTTTGAAACATCATCAGCTGAGCAATTTTTTTTTCATAAGTATCCATGGGTAACGTGTAGATTGTAAGCCCTTTTCTCCTTCAGATTCTGAAGAGGATGAATCAGTATAGAGCCATTTGCTACCTCTCAGAGTTTTAAAAACTTGGGGCAATCTCTTTAAAGAAATGACTGATGCTACTTTTTATGCTTGAATGAAATTATACGTGCTTTAAGTTTTTTGTTTTATTTTCCAGGCTGGAGCAGAAATTTCCACTGTCAATCCCGAACAGTATTCAAAACGCTTCAATGAATTTATGTCCAATATCCTGACATAGTTGCCTTCCTGTTGTTGGCAGAAAAGGAGGGAGAAGAATAGTAGAGGTGGGTGGTAGTGTTTCCAGTTCTGCAGGAATGTAGCCCAGTCTGCTGGATATGATGTTCTGTGAGTGTGTGATGACAGTCTGACCTAGCAGAAAACTAACCTCTAGATGTGGGCCTCCAAACCTGGTGGAAAATGAGACTATTACTCTTTTCTATTTTGGTTGCTACAATAAATATCCAAACATAAACCTGAGGAATAAAGTAGTGTTAAGATTTGCACTTTTCTTTGAAAAGCATCAGTCTCCAAATGATCAGATGTTAACGTGAACACATAACAGAAGATATAAATGATGGTTTCCTTCAATTGAACTATGGCTATTCACTCAGAGCAAATTCTCTTTGTTGCTTTCTCTAAGGATTGGACAAAAGATGACCTGTCATTTCAAGGACAAGAACTGTTGTAACGATTAAGGAAAGCCACTTAATTTAGTTGAACAAAGACTTTTTACTTCTGGTCTTTTGATATCCCACTTTCTTTTTGCATTGTTATTTCAAAAAATAACATGAGAATATGAGGGAATTAGATGGATGCTTAAAATTTTATGCAATCAAGGGAGAAAAAAAATCTGTTTCAGAAGAATTCACATTTCTAATGAAATACAATAGAATTTCTTGGTGATCATGAAAAGGTGAGATAACTTTATGCAGATAGATTTGTACTGAGTTGGATTACAACTTGGATTAAGTTATCTCTAATATAATGATCTACTAGAGCTAAATTATTCATGGTTCAAACTTTTATACCTTGACCTGGTTGTAAATGCTGTAAAATGATATTTTCCTTTTTAAAAAAAGGTATCACTTATTTGTATCATCTTATGCTGTGAACCATTGTGTTAGAAATATTAGCTTTTGATCATTCCATTGGGGAAGAATCTAGTCTCAGAATATGGGGAAAATATAATAAATTGCTGAAGGTGACTGCTTTTAACCACTAGGACAGATTGTCCTGCTAATCCAGATTTTTGGAATAAGTTGCACTAGCTCAGTTTTCTTAAAAGAATCCAAACTGTTCTTGCCTCATTTGAATTACAACTTTTTCTTGTAATCTACAGACAAATGCTGGATTTCACAACCGTACTTGTCAAAACTGAAGATTTTGAATTAATTGATTCCATTTTTTCAGTATTCTTGTGAGGATGGGTTCTTTATAGGTGTTTTTTTTAAAGAGGGATTTGGCAAATTATGAACCATCAACTTGCAATCAAGACATTTTGCTTACTCTTTCTGAATCTGTTTCTTACACATGCTTTTTTTTGTATGTGATTGTTGGGGTGTTAATGTCCTGTGCCTTCTGCTTTGTGGATTCTATCTTTTTTGGGAGTAAGGTAAATATTTGTTTTCTTTCTTCGTTGTCTTCAAGTATTCTTTCAGATGGGATTTTTCATATTTATGAACAACAACAACAAAATGTATAACGCATTCCATGAATCCAAAGTCATATAATAGTTTACAAGGCTCAAAAATCATGGAATATGCTATACATACCGTAAGATTTTGTAAAGGCATAAATTAAACTATACATTAGAGATTTGAAAGTTCTTTTTTTCCCACCTAGATTTCAAAGCAGATTTCTTTTATTAGAAACCACAATGTTTAGCTTTCCCAATTTTATGACTTATATCATAAAATTAATGTGAATTTAGTAACTTATTTCAAAAGGCAGGCATGGATATGGATACGTTGATAGGTTGTAAATTTTTTTGAAAGTTCAAAGGAAATGGTGCACTTAAAAGTTCAATTTAAAATAGAAAATTTGGTCTACCCTATCTTAACATGGAAATTTCATTTTCAGCTTTTTGTTTACATTTTGATTAGAATTAGTTAGCATTAGCCTAAAATACTGTTTTTTACATTTTTTACAAATATTTGCCTACCTTAATCTATTTAAGAGTTAGTCAGTGCACAGTTTTAAAAAAAACATGAAAAGATCTGTTGCCTGGTTGATTCATTTATAGAAGACCCTTGATACAACCAATAATGGGCACTTAGGTAGAAAGAACAAACTCTCCCTCTTTGCCTCCTCTTACTTTCCCTTCCCAGTCTTCCCTGGCCTTTGCCTCTCTTGTCTCTGTCTGTATTCTCTCCATTCCTCAATCCACTGCCATCAGACGTTTTTCTCTTTAACACCTCTAACATCCTGTTCTTTTGTCTTCAGCTGCCTTCATTCCCTGACAAAAGCCACCCAAGCTATCTAAGTTGCTACTGATTCTATTCTGGCTCATTGTTTAAAGTCCTCTTTGATGTGCATACTTTGTGCTTAGATGTTGAATGTGAGTTTTACTCAGATATCTCTCAAGATGATTGGGAATATATCCCTACCAGTGGTGGGTTGCCCCCACCCCCCAGTTCAGACAGGTTCACAAGAACCAGTAGTAAAACCAGTGGGAGGCCCCGGCCACCACCCCGGATGTCATCATCCGCGATCTGCGCATGCGCAGAACCAAGCGTGCAAGCACGATCCCATTGCGAACTGGTAGTAAAGGTAAGTAGAGCCCACCCCCGATCCTTACTCAACTTTAACTCCCCATTTAATTTTTTTTTTTTTGTCAAACATTGACTTGTTAGTCCTTACTACTAAAATTTTGCCCACATATCCTCTTCGCCATTTCCTACTCCCATATTTGTGCCTTTTGTTATGCTACCCTTATCAGGAACTTTTAAGACTTTCATCTGAATTCATCTTAAAGTTCTATATCAACAAAAGTACAACTGGCTTTTGCCTCTAGTCCCATTTTATCCTTTCTCTATTCTATCAACTTAATATTGATAGCCTCTGCCCTGGGGGAGGTGCTCAGATCCATATGATACCTGGTTCTACTAACCGTTGTGGAACTTTTTCCTCTTAATTATTTGCTTAATAGAAAAATAGTTTAATGATTTGAAATCTTCAAAAGGTACAGAAAAAGCCTAGTTGGGAGGTCAAGAGGTATGTTGTCAGACTTTTTATTTCAGATTTCCCCAAACCAAATATCATTGAGATGCTCTAGTTCACTCTACTAAATGTGGGATTTGTAGACTTTTTATGTCTGGAAGATGTCTTTTGGGGAAACTGTTGTTACACCCACATACGGACATTTGAAATGTACTCATTGGGAATTTCTACAACTTCTAACATTCCGGTTTCTTGCCATTCACACCCAAAATTTTAATCAGAAAATGGAATCATATGGAAATCTTTTGTTTCCAAACACAGTATTAGAATTTTCCTTCTTACCAATATTAAATTAATCTGGCAATGCAGTGAGAATGATATACACAATAAATGCTGATCAAAGCATTGCCTGTAACGCTACAAGAGATGTGGGAGAAAAGGAACACTTACCATCTCTTCAGAGTATTGTTAGTTTTGACAGAAGAGCTGTGATTAAACCTAGACCTGATAAGTTTTTTGCTCTTCCTTCCTTGTTCCTATTTTCTATATCAGTGATTCCTCCCTGCCTGGTATCCTTAAATACATCAAAAATAGCTCATGCATGTTTTCCCTGTAACTCTTAAGGATAGCACTGGCAATGCAATTTTATTTCCAATTCAGTATGTCCAAGAGACCTTTTAGAACTCCTTCATTTGCTTTTCTGCCCCAAGTTTCATTCCTATAAAGGGCATGTATATTGGCACAATTTATCCATCAGTTTAGTCTGAAAATTATCCCCATCCCTTTGTTGTTGTTGTTGCAGAAGAGCCTATATTGGATCAGAAGCAGATGAATACTAAACTATTTGGAGATTTAGCAGTAATGTATGGCCATTGGTGCATAGAACTACAATCTTCTAGGTCAAGTGCTTTGTTTAGAAATAAAATAGATTTCTTGCTCACCAATTCATGCAAGGGAATGTTAGTAGCCACTCTTTTTCTTCCCAGTGTACATCTTGTTACAGTTGCAATGACCCCAAGGTATAGCTAACACATTACAGAAAGGAAGTACTTTTTCAGTACAGCTATGATTTATCTTTTTAAAAATATATATTTGGAGCAGATTTATGACTTAAGAAAGTTAGTGACCTACTTGGATTTTGGGGCATGTGTTAGTCTTGTTTCCAAGTAGACTTACACATGTACATTCTCAGTTGGATCATTCTAGCCAAAGAATGTGTGTTGTTGATGGTAGTCTTAGCTTCTCCATCTCCTGTTTTGTGGAATGTACTTCCCCAGCCCAGGGTCCTCCAGATATATTGTAGCAAAGTTCCCAGCATTGTTAATTAACATGCCTATTCTAGTGTGAGATGGAACTCATATTCTAAAAGTTTTTGTTCATCATCTAAAAATATTATGGTATCTTCAGGGGGAATATATACTAATAGTTTCAGCTTTGGTTATCATGTTTGAGGAAGAAAATCTCAATTTTGTTCAGTATATAGTAACTTCCACTGCAATCATTGATGTATCCCCACAGTCTATATTGTTAGGTGGTTACATCCAGGCAGTTAAGCTGGAATTTCCTGCACTGGAAAAAATGTTGAATGTGGGATTTTTAAGGGCTAAACTGCAGTAGATGGTGACAATCATCTTTAATCATGTCTGTTGTGTTCATGTGTAGAGGAAGGGCTTGGGGAGGGTATCATTGGAAAGCACTCGGGTGAAAATGGAATCTTATAAACACACATAAATATTAATGGCTAGCTATTAGCTACATGGTCAAATAAAGTTTGCACTTCTTCATTATCTAAGTCTTTGAGAACCTGGTATGAGTGTGCAGTGCCATCCCAGGCAATCTTTCAAAATTGTATTAATTGTAAAACCATATATTATTTTAAAAGATAAAGGAAACAAGACATTCATGTTCCAGCCATTATCAATCTCTTCCTAATTGTATGCTTGAATACCATATGAATATATTCAACATAATATATATAATCATATGGTATTTAAATTTATTATATAAGCTGGTGCATAATGGCAAGCAGGCGATTACAAATTGGAATCTCCAACTAATAAAAAATAATTTAGGTTTTTCATACCTTTTTTAAAATAAAAATTTTAAAGTCAATGTGCTTATAAAGTATGAGACACTGTTTTGAAATGCATGTATGTTAACAAGGTGTGAACTCTCTCAGGTGGGTTAAACAAAATAAAAATGATTTTTTTTGTGTAAAATTGCTCTGAGTTTTATTTTTCTCCCCAAAATAGTTATAAGAATGAAGAAGCTGTTTAGCCTAAAAAATTTGACTTGGTGGGTGCTAGTTGTGATTCTTAGGTGCAATATCACACAATCATTTCAACCTTCTACTAGTTTTTCCATCTACCTGCATGCCAGATGCTGGCAGCGAAGGTTACAAACGGCAATCTTGTGAATAGGGATGCAGTGACTATCATAATTGCAAGCTGGTTGTCAAATACCGAAATCAAATTATGGAACTATGGGGACACTACAATGGCCACAACTTTTAAGGATAGTTAATAATCAGAGATCAGTAATTGAGGACTAGCTGCATATTCCCAGGTTGTTATGACTCCGACCCCCGAGCCTGTCTTATCAGAGGGAGAGGAATCAGAAGGTGAAGGAGAGGATTTGGCAAGGCCTCCCTCTCCAGGACCCTCCTCTCTGGCAATGCCTCAGGTATCCTCCGAAGACCAAGAGATATACCAGGAGCAAGGCACTTTGGAGCAGCCGCAGATAGAGAGCAATGGGGATGAGTTTTGGCTGGATCTCAGACAGTGTCAGAAGGATAAGTGCGTGCAGCAGAGAAAGAGGCGTGGGCGGGCCAGAGATTGAGCTGAGTCACTGGATCATATCCCACAACAGATAAAAGGGGGTGTGTCGGCTATTCAGGCTTTGTGACGGACAAATTGAAAAGCTTGGAAGTCATATCGTGTTTCTAGAACCCTGTTAGAAGCTCTTTTTGGATTTCTTTGCACTGGACTTCTACAATTCTTTGCTTTGTGGACTTAATTTGGTATATCGGATTGAGGAGAAAAAAAACCTCCCTTAGTGAGTAAAATCTTTTGGCAGGCAGTTCATGGTTCGCTGCCAAGCCTGTTATCTTAAAAAAAATCCTGACTGTTTGATTCATTAATTTCTGGCTATTTGTTTGTGTGTGTGCATGCGACGGGGACAGAACACAGGTAAGCCAAGAATATATCCACAAAATTGTGTTCAGTTTATTTGCAAATGGGCTTACCCTTGCATATATAAGATCCATTGATCCAGTTGTATTCACTTACCCCACTAATAAGACTTCCCTCTAAATACTGCCCTTCTGCTTTAATAAAACAAGTTCAGAAAAAAGGACTTGCCTCACCATTTGAAAACTACAGCTATTTATTACTTTCAAAAGAACTTTAACAACAATCTGAAATCAACAGTTTAGTCTAGAAAGAAGTCCCACTGAAATGAGTAAAAGGTTTAAGGGTACCACCTATCACTGCTTGTTTTATAATGCAGCATTTGGGGTTTTCATCGCTATATATTGTCTAGTGTTCTTGGAATATGAGATTCCCATTTAACTAGGCAGTAGGTTTGGAAAGCTAAATATGAGCTGTCTTAGGGTCAGCCCAAGAGATATACAAAATGCCTTTAAAATGAAGTTTTAAACATGTATTGAAATATGAAAGCAAATAAGTCAGGCTCCAAGCATATAAAAGAAATTCAGTTATGAAGTTTTGAAATTAAGGTCTTTTGTTGAGCTGAGCTCAACATTACCTTGACCTTGTCATCATCTTTTTTTGGGTGTACATTAACTGTGCAGCTTGTAGATGTACAGTATTTGGCCCAAAATGGGGCGTACCACTACCCATGAGCAGCTCCTTGGTGACTACCTTGCCACTACTATCTGAACTCAAAAGGTATGTTTTCCTCAGCAGTCTCCAGCTAGCATGAAAGAGGTGACCAAGTCAGATCTGAAGCACTTTTGCTTACTTTAGATCTGATCTCACACTGAATATTCAAGTCCCTGCAATAGGACATACTGAATTCAGCAGGACTTTTCTCAGGTTGCATCGACAGTAGTAGTTAGCATTAAAAAAATGAGATCTGCCGATTTTGGTGGACGCCATTTTTTTAAAGTTTATAATTTATAGATCAATTAGATATGACAGCCACATTACAATATTACATCATTTTCCGAAAATTATCTTCAGACAATGATAAAGATATCTTTATCTTTGATTTTAAACAAATCAGAATATATATACAACATCTACATAAAAATGAAAAAGTTGTGCTTTTAGAAAAAAAAGTTTATTCCGTTAACAGTACTTTATTTCCTATTTTGAGACAATCAGTTTTTTTAGTAGGAATTTAACTTAATCCATGCGAGCTTTCAGTGTCCGGGTAGTTATTTTGTCTTTCTCACTGGTGAAGAGAGAAAAGGGAGAGAATCAAGATGAAAATTGTAAGACAGTTAATCCTCTACTTACAACTAGTAATTTAATGACCATTCAGTTTTATTACAGCCTCAGAAAGAGTTCTTTTACCTGAAATATATTTGCAGCCATTGTGAAATATCAAGCCACACTCCTCTCCAGTCACACGACTGCATTTCAGGCATTACGACTGGCTGTAACTTCCTGCCATCATATAACTATGATTTGTGATATTTTTTGTTGATTTTGCCAAAAACTACAACTGCTTAATGACTGCCATAAAAACAGTAGTAAAATCAGCCTGTCATGAGGTGCGTCAACCTATGACCATCATTTATAACCAAAATCTAGTCCCAACTGCAATCAAGTCAAGAATTATCTCTATTGTCTAACAGTTAAATCTTAATTTTATCCACCAACAGGTAAAAAAGATCTACAACCATAACTTTTCCCAAGGGTTACCCATAACAACAGCACTACACCCAGAGGGAAGAACAAATTAATTGGGAAAATAATTTCACTGGTTTAACCTTGCTTGTTGCCAATTACGGCTATTGTCTTCCCAGGCAAGCCATGAAAATTAATCAGAGAGATACTGTCCCACATAATTTTTTTAGAACTGATCTTTACCCACTCAGTTTCTACTTACATCACATGCACTATCACTCCCATACCAGACACAGCATCTCTGTCCACAGCATTGAGCATGGATTGTCCTATGGTTTCAAAGAGATGATCAGGTTCCTGCATTATAAAAAAAAGTTAAGTTTAATTATGGAGTTACTTTTAAGCATCTGCTCAAACTTAAGTGAATGTATTCAAGTATAAAGAGAATGTGAACTGAAACAATATAGCCATATTGTCTCTTTGAAAGTCTCTAAAGAACAAGTTTGATGAGGATGGAGAGGGAGAGGAATTACATATTAGATCTCTATTAAGATATTTACAGAGAATATATGAATATAGCTATGAAGTTTCTCATACAAGTTCTCTCTGGGCCATATCAATATATTCATGCATTCAGCATGTAGGGGCAAAGCAGAATTCTAAGCAAAGCAGCATATGAACAAGCTATTTTAAACTGAAATATAATTTTTGTGCTAAGGTTTATAAAGTGAAAAATACTGTGAAGAACTTGTACATATGCCTTAAAGCCCTATTAACATCTACTTTTTGAAGTCCAGAGGCTGGCTTTTATTAAGTGTTCTATTAAAGTAGCTAACCCTGCTATATTTCTTATGACCAGCTCTGTATTTTTCTTACCATGTCTGGCTCCCAAAGAGACTCACACATGCCATACATTTGCTCTGTACAGGTCCCACTGACCACAAAATCATCTGTTATCATCGGACAACCAATCAAGTCTAAGGAGCAGATAAAGGGTTCATAAGTGACTGGGTTTAATCCAGCAATTACCGGTTCTGTATAATAAGGTCCAAACCTGAAAGCAACAAGGAAAGAAAATCATTTAAATTAACTACATTTTAAAATTATAAATATCCTTGGCATGACTAGGAAAAGGTTTAAGGTATGTCTACAATTTGTCTATTACCAATACTAAAAAGCTGCGAAAAAATCCTTGTTCTGAAGATTACCTACTATCATCTCGAGCAGAGAAATATTGCTATTTAATTGCAACTCCCATCTTCTCTCGATCTCATGCAACTGAGAGGAACTAGAGTTCAACTAAATCTGAAGGAGCAAAAACTGCCTGCTAATGTAGCAATAATCCTGATGCAAACCAATTATTCAGGAAGTAAATCCTGGGGTGGCAAACATTAAATGTCTCGTGTAAAATAATTAATGAATTTGTATGCTCCACACAGTCATGCTTAAAACCAATGATTCTGTTAGTGCTAGGTAAGAAATACACCAATTTTGGTGTATTTCTTAAATATCTTTAAAATACATAGATTAAATATTTTAATCTATGTATCACAGGGGTCTTAAACTTTGCAATAATGCTAACAATGTGAGAAGTAAAGCCTAGAAAAAGTGCTGACACTTTGTCTATATGAGCCTGGTCAATTTTTTAAAAACTTGCCCATCCAAGTAAGTTGCTCCCGACTCCTTCCTAAGGCTCCCTGATTCTCAATTCAAAAATAATTGCCTTATCAAATCTATTACTGAAATTTATTTTTTAACAACACTAACTATATCCAGATATAATGAATGCTTGACTCTTTACCGTCTTTCATATAGGAGATTAGACACCATGCTCATTAGGGTCTGTGGCTTAATTTGCCTCCCTTCCTTCAGTTCATACAGATTTAGTCGAAATTTGAGCCTTTGAGCACTGTAAGAAGAAAAACAAAAGAGTTTCAAATCCATTTTAAGACAAAATGATCATTCTCTTCTATTTACCATTCAAGTGGCACAGAAGAATAGTTTAAAACTTACTAGTTTTGCCTGTAAGTAATTATAAAATAGAAATGTGATGAAGACAAATTGCTTCAAATTTGCTATTTCCTACTAATGTGATTCATCCTTTACTACGATCAAGGCAAAAAATAAACCAATAGTAAACCACAGTTTATAATTCTGGAGTATCAAGGGAATTTGATTTAGTAACTTTCTGATTTATTAAGCAATCAATATGGTGTACCTCACTTTTCATTGTAGAATTTGAAATTCATGTAAGCAATCTAGAGATGACTTTTTGGTGGCTTTTAAAATAATAATGATGATCATTTAAATTGTTCTACAGACAAGCAATCATTGTTTAATTCTGAAAAGGACATTAAAATTTAGAATGTTAAACCTACAATTCTAAATAGTTTACATTCTATTTCAAACCTACATTCTATTTCAAATTATAGAAATGATGCAGGTTAGCACTCTCCAGATGCCTTCATTTAAAGTATGTCCTGGAGTATACAGAGACTGCAATTTATTTCGAGTATCAGAGGAGTAAGCTTATAGCTTATTTTAAATACTTATCCCTAGCTACTGCGAGATGTTCTTCATTTTAGTTACTTATAGGTAGAATTGTACAACTCCAGTTGGGACTAAGCATATGGTCATTAAACAAGTCATAACATGACCTGGGCTGATTTTACGATCATTTTACAGTGGTCCAATTTCCCCAATTGACTTTGTATGTTGGAAGCTGATGGGAAGGTTGCAAAATATGAACACATGACTACAAAATGCTGCAACTGTTGTATATGTGACTTGGTTGCCAAGCCTGTGAATTGCAATCATATAACTGCGAAGTGCTTATAACTTTGCAACAGATGGTAAGTCATTTTTTTTCCAAAAATGTTGCAACTGTGAACTATTGTTAAAAAAAGCAGTCATATTGATAACTATCTGTACTTTAGGTGAAGAAAGTAATTATACTGTTGATACTTTAAAACACTGTATTGGAAGTTAACTTGTTTCTGTAAACTCCTGATATTTAGAAGCTGTCTTCCAAGAGCCATTTTAGCCACTCTTGATTGATCCCCGAGATTCAAAAACCATCATCTAATTTACCTCCCTGCCTACCACTATAGATGTGAATACCTGGACTTAGCTTCAACTTTTCAGTAACTTGGCCATCATGATATATTCATTTCCCAATGTTGGAATAAGAATAAACCAAGAAACTAGCTACCAGTTAGTTACAGCTCTTATGAATATTCTAGTTTTCTTGCTTCTATCTACTTAATGCAATACTTACACTGTCTGCACATCGGTGGCAAGACCGGCCAAACCAATGAATAATCTGTCTCCCATTGGAAAAATTTTCTGGAAGTCTGTGGCCACCATCTGAGCTTGAATACCAAATCTGCGATCAGCTGCAATAGCCACACAGTTTTTCCCTTTCATGGCCATAACAGCCCCTCCATTATAGGACATAATAGACTAGAAAAGAAAAAAAGTTTAATTGAAATAATATGTCAAATGCAGCACTTTTTTACTAGAAGGTATTAGGTTGCAAACATCAAGGTTTATCCTTATGCATATGAAGAACATTAGAAGATATTTGAACATATTTGAGCCACAGTGCAAAATATTCCAAAATTTAACCCCCATACTGGACACAGATAGAATGGGCTAATATAAATGTTCTATTTTGGTTCAGAGAGACTAAGAGTTTTTCCCCACTTCATTGTAATCACAGTACAAACAAGCCCTAGTAAGCACCTTTTTTTCTTCAGTGTTCCCGTGATGTTGCCTTCATCCAATTCCTAATTCATGCTCTAGACAGCATTAAGATGTCCTTAGCTTTCCCATTTTAAAAATCTTTTCACCCCTAAGTAGCCACTTATGAATATCATCTTACAAACCCAATACAGTGGGTGGTACTGTAAAATCACCTAGTGAAAGTAGGATCAGCCTGGTGTCTATTGGCCAGTAAAGGCTTATGTGGATACACCTCTCTCTCACTTCCAGTTCTTGGACTTTGTCATCCTCCAGAAACAGGGAGGGACATGGACAGATTTCTCCCTGATGCTTCAACCCCCCCACCTTATCAGTAAACTGTTACTTGGGCTATCAGTAATTTGGGCTAATCTGGATGTCTAAACCATGTCCCTAAATTTGGAAACCTGGTGAATAAAGTTTCACTCCTTATCACTTGCCACTTCTCCTAGCTCATGCAGCCAATACCCAGGCTTGGAAAGGTAGCAGGTGAAGCCAGTGCAAGTTCTAATAAATGGCTAATTTTGTAGGTGTAGCCATTTGTTAAAAACCTTATAAATTATCTGAGTCTAACAGGATTAAGATGCTGCATAACTTTGAAAAATAACTAAAATTCCAGTAGTACAGGGATCAGCAAATGCTATTGGTGGATATTAAGAAACTGAGGAGATTCAAGATCTCCTTGAAGAGCAAATGAGAGCATTATCCTCGGGATACAGGGCAGAACAGAAGCAATTTGGATTGGCAATGGAGACAACAGGATCTATGCCAATTTAGATTACTGCTGACTCAGAGGTGGAAGGAAAGCATTCTGTAAGGCTGAGATATATAGAATGGAATAGAATTTTTTATTGGCCAAGTGTGATTGGACACACAAGGAATTTGTCTTGGTGCATACGTTCTCAGTGTACATAAAAGAAAAGATATGTTCATCAAGAATCAAGGTACAACACAATGATAGTCATAGGGTACAAATAAGCAATCAAATCATATTAGGATATAAATATAAATTGTAAGGATACAAGCAACTAAGTTACAGTTATACAGTCATTAGTGGAAGGAGATGGGCGATATTAACAATGACAAGATTAATAGTAGTGCACTTAGTAAATAGTTTGACAGTGTTGATAATCAAACAGTCCCTAATTAAAATCTCTGCTGATATAAATTAACTATGGTGAACCACTATTATCCAAACCACTGTTATCAAGTCCAGAATACTTTTAATAACAATTATATTTTCCAAGCAGAGTTTTCAACAAAATGTTTAATAGTAATCCCAGGGGGGTCTATCCGTTATATAATTATTATTTGCAATACTATTAAACCTAGTATTTATTAAATTATTTTCATATAATAAATGTTTTTGGTGGGTGGGGGTGGAACAATTTGAGACTTCATAAAGGAGTCAACATGCTGATGAGTTTGAGGGACCCCTGCTTTAAAGCATGGTGAAAAAAGTCTGGCTCTTGCTCCAACCCCGACACAGATGTGTGTGTGTGTGTGTGTGTGTACACACATACACACACACACACGCCAAGTCCCAAGTGCGTAATGATCACGCAAGGCCATGCATGCAAACCGCTTTCACTATCGCCTCCATAGAAACTCCATAGAAAGAAAGCAGAAGCCTCCCTCCTCCCACCCCTAATTTGCAGTCAGCTTCTACAAGAGACATGGCTGAGGAGTCCATCAGCAAGAGTTGGGGCCACAGACCCGGCGACCCCGGTATTTTCCTCCTCCTCCTCTTAAGCACACCGTCTCCGATCCTGAGAAAAACCTCACACCGCCATCAAGGAGAGTGGCCAGTGACCCCTCCCCGGATTTAAGCTATTTCTCCTTCTCCTTTTAACCTCCGTCTCCCTCTTTCCAGCATCAAGACTCACCATGATGAAAACCTCGTGGGGGGGGCAGGAAAAAAAAAAAGCCCTTCCTCGCTCACTACTCCGCCGCAAGACAAGCTTCCTTCCACAGCTATTACTAAGCCCCGCCCCTACCAGGACGTAGTACTTCAATATAAACTCCTGCGATTGGACAGCCTGCCCTTGCCAATCTAGGACCGGACATGGCCTCTCGGCACAGGAAATGAAGAGTCATGCCTGATTGCCATAGAGATAAAATAGAAGAGTAGTTTGTTGCAATCTATGAACACGGGATTTGTAGCTCGGATTTTTAACGGCATTTTTAGATAATCC
The DNA here is from genome assembly GCA_038048745.1 of Coluber constrictor foxii. Taxonomy (NCBI): domain Eukaryota; kingdom Metazoa; phylum Chordata; class Lepidosauria; order Squamata; family Colubridae; genus Coluber; species Coluber constrictor. Next base: position 88,138,883 of record CM075961.1, on the reverse strand, counting down.
TTACTTTTCCAATTCGGAAATTAGAGTTGCCCTTAAAGAAAAAAATCGAGCTCCGACACACCTAACTTTTCTTGTAAAAAAATATTAACTACAAAATATGCCACAGAAAAATGAAAGACAATGTGGGAAGTTAGCACCCACCCCTCTCCTAGAAGAATGAAGTATTTTAAGAAATATTAAAAAGGCAGAATATTATATTTCTCTGGTGACAAATGGAGAAACGTGTTTTAAAGACAACCTCCCTTCCCATCTTTGTCAATGGGCCAGAGGCAGAAACCCAATCCACAAGGAAGGGGGGTCCTGTTGTGTTCCAGATGATGGTCCATTGACAAGGGGGGGGGGGCTTTGTCAATGGATCATCATCTGCAACACAATAGGACCCATCTAGCAAAAGAAACTTATCACATGGCACCTGGGAAGGTTACCTCAGCCAGCAAGGCTAGTTAAGACCCCCACCCACTCGGAGTCTGACAACCAATGAGGATATCGTTCCTGTGCCCAGGAAGTTGAAAGCTCAGACAGGGCATAAAACGAAGGCACGTTCAGCATCTCAACCTTTTTTCTGCTTAGGAATTCAAACCATGTGATCCTGTCCCCCATTAAACCATCTTTCCAAGCAGTCTTTGTGTTTCCAGTGTATTTTTCCCCACTTGGAGCTGAACCCAGAAGGATATTTCTTCCAACAATAAATATTATGTACTAGCTCATTTTATTATTGAAAGTCTTATTTTCTGATTCTTTGGAAATAAGGAAATTATCAATTTGTTCAAAATATTATTCTCTATATTTAATAAACAACTTTTTTCATTCTACAAGATCCTTTTAAAAACATCAGTGAGAAGAAATTAAGCAACATAATTAACACAAATCAATTGAAGGAAAATTGGGAAGCTGGTATGCATTTACAGATCCTCTGCTCCTTTGATTCTGAATGGAATAGAACATTTTTAAGACCTGGGGTTAGACATAGAATGAACTGAATAACTTCTTAGAAGCAAAACGTTTTCAAGGAGAAAACCAAGAAAGTCCAGTTGTCTTTTGGTAAAGCACTTTTGGGACATCCATTGTTGTGGAATGAAAGACTGAACCACATTCCTTGATCAGCCAGAGTCAGTTTATTGCGCAGTTTCAGAACCAGATTTGTATCTGCAATTCTGAACGGAGAAACATCTGATATGACTGTCTTTATACTTTTCAAGACAAAGGATTCTACTAGCACAGCAATTTTCCATATATGGTTAACATACATCCGTTACATGATAATTGACACTTTTTAATTACTAAATTCCTACAATATTGCTAGTACATGAGCTCATCTTAGCTAAACATGCTCCTTAGTTCTGTGATTATTGAGACGTAGATCCATGGCCACCCTGGATTAATAAGAACTATATAGATGTCCTTGCATTCTTGACAACTAAGCCTTATCAGAAGATATATTACCAAGCATGGAATTTAGCTGACTTAGTACAATCTCCAAACAAGCACTTTTCTTTGAATAGAGAGGGTCCTTCAATGTTCATGTAGCTGACCCTAAACTATTCATATTATTCATATAACCATTTATATCATTCATATACATTATTCCCCCCTCTGGAAGTTTTCCTATGCAGAAACTTCCACTACTCCCTACATGTTCAATTCTTTAGTAGATAACATTCTATACTTTTTAATAACAAACATATAATATCTAGCAAAATATATCTAGGCAAAGGATATGCATTTCACAATCTTTACTCCCCTAATCTTTGGAGGTACTCTCTCCATTCTTTCCCAGATTCAATTTCTACATATGTGTCTGTATCAGAGTCTTTATTTTCATCAAAGGAATTAGAGCTAACCTGATGATCGATGAGGCTCTCCATCAAAACTAACTCCTTTTCAAATTGCAGTTCCTTTACCACTCCCTTTGATAGCTGTTTGAGCAGAGGAATTATACAAGGAATAAAAGCTAGGCCTGCCACAGCACATATCAACAAGAATAACATTTGTTTTATCCAGCCGGATCCAGGCAACCAAGAAAACCATATGTCAGTTGTTTGTAACCTCTGACTTATCTTGGAAGCCCTATCCTGTAAATCCTTGGCAACTTCCCTGACCACAACTGATTTATTCATGTAAAAATAACAATCTTCTCCCAGAAATACACACAAACCACCTTTCTCTGCTGTTAGCAGATCTATGGCACGTCGGTTTTGTAGGACCACTGCTGCCAAAGAATCTATCTGGTCTTGGACTTCTCCCAAAGCCCCAGCAATTTGGTTCAGGCTCTCTTGAAGCTCTTTTGACAATTGCTGAAACTGTATTACGGAGTGTGTTATTCCACCTATACCTGTTCCAACTGCAGTTCCTATTCCCATGCTTACTAATAGTCTGACTAGGACTGGTACCCGTTTCTGAACGTGTCCCATAAGAGGAACAGGGATGGTATGTTCTCCACTGACAACACCTATTTTAGGAAAAAGGTGTACTAATGTGCACGTCCCTGTCCAGTTTGTTGGTAAACACAAATACGCTTCCTTTCCACACAAGAAGAAAACTCCATTTTCTCCTAGACTTACACCTATATTTATGGAGAAGACATGAGTTCGGTGGTTCTTTTCATTAGTCCAGACCCCCAAAGTCCCTGCTATGAACATTCCAGTCAGTGGCTGTAATGGGATTTCTAGGGAAGGTTCTTTTTGCTTATCTTGAGAGTTGGGCCTTCAAGAAGATAACAGGAGGTTACATTTCCATGGGGAAAGAGAGTACATAAACCCGATTTGGATTTTAAGGTGAACCAGAATGGAAATCATGTTGGCTGAAATGGCCTCGGACATTTTTCCATAGATATATTTCATCCTCCCCACCTTCCCTTTTTAATGATCATACTTGGTGGTATGGAGAAAGTGACCTTTTGTTGAAATAAGTGGTGGACAGAAGGAGAAATACTTCTGGTTAATTTTACATCTATAAGGTTCATTCTAGGGCCAAAGTATATTTCTGACGGACATTGTTCTTCTGTCAGGGATCCTACAGGCCTACCAGGTTTCTGATGTCTCTTTACACACAGAGAGGGTGATCCTATGATTTCTACACCAGTGGCTATAGGGCCGGCTATTGGAAGGTGGCTTATCCCCAGTCTTTTGAATGCATTATAAAAATCTCCTTGCAACTTTGATGTGGCTGCTTTGTGTCTAATATCCTTTTTAAGGACTAGGGTAGCTTTTGTCCTTTCCCAGAGATCTTGCTCAACTGGGACAGCATGATAAGATGAAGGACTAGCAGGCAAACACAACCAGCAGTTTTGACCCAAGGCAGAATCAGACTGATTAACGAGGCTTTGACCTAATTCCATTATCCTTGACATGTAATTCCCTTTTTTCATTTGTTGCAGGGGTCCATTCTCTCTTTGTTCTTGTATTCCCCACTCTACCGGAATTGTCAATTGTTTGACATTAGGTCATGGAGTTGGCTCAGGTCTAAAGTAACGACCCCACCTACTGATGAGACATCATTGGTAGGAGCAGACTTGATCTACAGTGTCTCTACTTAGTGTCCTGATGCTGGTCGGTTCCTCGGGGTTCTCAATATTTCTGGATCCTTTCTCTTGGACAAGGGGGATTTTTCGGACATTCTCACAACAGTGGGAACTATTGTTCAAGATATTATCACTTATTAGACCCTCTGCTAGAAACATCCAAAGCCATAAAAGAAACATAATCACTTCATTTCAACACACACACAGGGCCTTAATATCACAACGTCCTTAGTTTACAAACTCAATACATCAGGAAGAGGGTTAGGGGTATATGTAACTCGGAAACGAGCAGTATCAACCTCAATCCTAGGTGTCCCACAGAACCAGTCCTTAGATATATAATACAATTCCAACAGTAGGGCTAGGATGGCAACTGCCCAGAGTCCCCACACCCAACCTTCCTCAAGCATTAGTATTTTTAAGAATTCCTTACTAGTTTCTATCACAGTTAATGGGTTTCACAGTACAAATTACAGTGATGGAATGTTGTTTTCCTCCGTTCCGAGCTTCGGCCATGTGCTGGGAACCAGCTTCCGAGGTGGTTCAACAAGGCTGATGATCACCACCGTGTGTTGAGAGTCCATTGCCGGTAGGACTCAGCAGGGTGTATTCTTCTTGAACTTCAACACCAATGGCTTGTCAGTTTTTGCACCTGATAAAAGACTGGATCACTCTGGTCTGCAGGCTTCAGTCTCGTCCAATGGACCCAAGGTCTTTCTTCTAAGGTCTTAAACTGCAAGAGGTGAACTCACCACAACAATATATGGTCCTTTCCACCACAACAATATATGGTCCTATCTAGGTTTTAAGGGCTCATTTTTCCAATGCTTTATCCATACTCTATCACCAGGTTTGTAGTTGTGACCTGCAGTCGTAATAGGGGGAGGTCTACATTCTTGCATATATTGCTTCAGTTGCTTCAGTCAATCGACATGATTGTTGTGCTGTTGTAGCTGTAAAAGTAATTTCCTTGCTTCTACACCTTCCTTTTGAACTAAGTCTGTCCAGCCTTGAAAGGGGGCCTACCATACAGGAATTCAAAAGGAGACAGCTGGTATTTAGTTCGTGGGGCTGTTCTAAAATATACAAGGCCATGGGGGAAAACTTGAAGCCATGGCAAGTGGGTCTCTAAGCACAGTTTGGTAATAATTGCTTTCAATGACCTATTAGCCCTTTCAATTTTTCCTGCGGATCGTGGCTGAAAAGCACAGCGGTATCTCCATTTCAGGCCTGCCGCTTCAGCTAGATGACAATTTATACACTGTACAAACTCTGGGCCGTTGTCAGAACTGATGGTAGACAGACATCCAAATCTTGGGATTATTTCCTTTAAAAGAAAGCGTGCCACTTGTACAGCTAATTTATTTCTAGTAGGGTAGGCTTCGATCCATCCAGAGTAAGTGTCAATGAAAATGAGCAGGGCTTTATAACCATTGCATTTGGGCATGTCAGTAAAGTCCACAATTAAGTAGTCCATGTGCAAGTAAGAGATGGGCTGCTGTCCTGGTGGTAAACATGGTCCTTGCTTAGCATTTACTTGCGCGCACGAAGGACATTGGGAAGTTACTTTGGCAACCAGGCAAGTTAGGTATGTAGAATGTTGCTTGCAACTGTTGGGCCAAAGCAGTTTTGCCAATATGTGAGGTTAGGTGTGCTTCTGATACTAAAGGCCAGGCAAGTGAAATTGGTACCACTAGGTGATTGTCTGGAAGGGTATATCATCCCTTCACAAGAGTGGCTTTCAGATCTCCTTCGGCCTTTTCCTTCTCCACATGAGTATACGTGGGATGAGATCTTTCAATGTAGGATTCTATTTCTTGTGCCAGATAAAGATAATAATCATTTTTATCTAGGGGACGGTGTGCTGCCAATTTGGCTTCTCGATCAGCAAATCGATTGCCTTGTGTAACTAGAGTGTCTGCCTTCTGATGACCTGGACAATGGATGACAGCTAAGGATTTGGGAAATTGTGCAGCAAAAATCAATCTCTTAAATGAAGGGGCATGTTGGATTAGTTTGCCTGCAGAATCAGTGAAGCCCCTTTCTTTGTAAATAGCTGCATGTGCTTGAATAGTCAAAAAGGCATATTTACTATCTGTGTACACATTAATAGTCTTGCCTATGGCTAACTCTAATGCTTGGATGAGTCCCCATAACTCAGCTGCTTGAGCACTGGTACCCACTGGAAGAGAAGTACTTTCAATGACTGCGTGTTGGCTAACTATAGCATACCCTGCATAGCGAGCTCCATTTTCCATAAAGCTGGAGCCATCAGTAAATCAAGTGAGCTGGGCATTGGGAAAAGGTGTACCTGTCAAATCTGGTCTACAGGAATATTGATGATATAATACATGTAGGCAGTCATGTAATGGAAGGGATGCATTGGGTACAGGCATAAGGGTTGCGGGATTGATAGTTGCACATTGATGAAGGCTTATCTGGGGGTTTTCTAGCAGCAGCGCTTGGTATTTATGCAGCCTCTGATTACTTATCCACAAGTGTCCTTTATTTTCCAGAATGGTTTGCAACACATGGGATGTGTAGACTGCTACTTCAGAGGTAAAAGTCAGTTTGTTGTCTTTCATAAGTTCTGCCACAGCGCCCAGAATTTTAAGGCAGTGTGGCCAGCCGTGGGCAGGACAGTCTAGCTGTTTAGACAAATAAGCCACCGGCCGTTGCCATGACCCTTGCTGCTGAGTCAGCACCTCTAATGCTATGTTATGACGAACATCTACATAAAGACGGAAGGACTTGGAAAGGTCTGGCAATCCTAACACTGGAGAGGATACAAGTGCTTCTTTTAAATCACTTAACAAATTTGCTTGTTCCTTGCCCCATTCAAAAGGTTCTGTTTCTGCTCCCCACGTTGATGCATACAGGGGTTTGGCAAGTAAGGCAAAATTGGGAATCCATAAGTGACAAAAGCCCATAACTCCCAAAATTCCCCTCAGTTCTTTCCGATTTCTCGGTGGGGGTAGTTGCAGAATTGCCTGTTTTTGAGGTATGCCCAAATTTTTCTGACCCTGAGACAAGGTGTATCCCAGATATATAACTTCTTTCTTTACTAATTGAGCCTTCTTCCTTGAAGCTCTGTAACCACAGTCTCTCAATAACTCAAGGAGGGTCTGGGTATTTTGGAAACAGTGCTCCTGAGTGGTTCCTGTTACTAACACATCATCTATATATTGGAGGAGACAGTCTCCTTCCTGAACGGGTTGAAAGTGCTGCATGTCCAAGGCAAGGGCATGCCAAAAAAGAGTCGGATAATTCTTAAAACCTTGGGGCAGGTTTGTCCAAGTGTACTGGCAATGTCTATGCCATTTAGAGTCTTTCCACTCAAAGGCAAACAAGTCTTGGCTATCAGGGTAAAGAAAGCGTCTTTCAGGTCTATGGCTGAAAACCAAGCGGCCGTTGGAGGAATGGTTCCCAGCAAAATGTAGGGGTTCGGCACTACTTCATGGAGTGAGACCACCGCATTGTTAACAGGTCTCAGGTCTTGCACCGGTCTCCACCCCATCTGGTTTCCGAATGGGCAGAATGGCTGTATTCCATGGGGATTGAGCTTCCCTTAGTATCCCTGCAACTAAGTATTTGTCAATTAAAACTTGAATGGCTTCTGCAGCCTCTTGAGGGAAGTAATACTGGGGCAATCTGACGGGCTTGTATCCCAGTTTCAATTTAATTTCCACAGGAGAGGCAAATTTAGCTAGCCCAAGGGGATTGTCTTCTGCCCATTGCGTGGGGACATTAAATTCCTCCCAATTACTTTCCGGGGTTGTGTCTTGCATTATCATCAGTCGCCAAGTCTCTTCTACTGGGTGCGACACTGTCAGGTATTGTCCATTCTCATTGAAGGAAATGGTGGCTCTCATTTTAAAAAGAAGATCCCTTCCTAATAGTGGGTCACGGCATTCAGGCATATACAAAAATTGGTGCTCCACTAGGCCATTCCCGACCTTGCATTTGACAGGTTTCAGGAGGCTGTGTGTGGCAGCTATGTCTCACACTCCTTGAATTCTGACTTTCCGGTGAAGGGGGCCACCGGTTTATTAATGACTGATCGACTGGCTCCTGTATCGATAATCATGTGGACTTGATGTCCTCCCACCCATAAATCCATCATGGGCTCCGGGGGTGGGTCCGTGGAGCCCTGGCCTCTTCAGTCATCCCACTCCATTTCGGCTAGGCTGATTACTTCCTCATTCTGGTATGACTGGCTGAGTTGTCGCCTGTCTTCCTCTAAAGGCTCCTCTCAGGGTTCCTCTAAAACTTCTTCCTCTCAACATAGCTCTTCCATGCCCGTAGGGTACTCCTCTTGATTCCATCCTTCTAGGGGGCACTCTCTTTGCCAATGTCCTTCTTCTTTACAGATGGCACATTGGTTGGGCCCTAAGGTAACTCCTCCCAGGGCCAAAGCTAACATTTCAGTCCTCTTTCTTTCTCTAATATCTTGCCTTTTTTCCTCTTCTCTATCTCTATTCAGGTAGACCCTTCTGGCAACTTCCAGGAGTTTACTGGTATTTTTTCCTAGAGCTCCTTCTAATTTCTGCAATTTTCTCCTGATATCCGGGGCATTTTGAGTGATAAACCGTTCATTTAGCAGGTATCTATTTACCGGATCTTCTATGTCTATCCCAGTATTGACTTTGTAGGATTCTACTAGTCTGGTTAAAAAGCCCTCAGAACTCTCATCCTTTTTTTGGAATAGTGTGGCCATCTTTGCATAATTAACGGGACCTTTTGCTGCTTCCCTTAAGCTGTTTATGCATAGGAGGCGGTAGGCAGCTAATAGAGGTTGGTGTTGTCTATCATTGGGATCCCAATTTGGATCTACTTCTGCAGCTGCTTTGGCTTTTTGCGCAGCATTGGCACTGTCTGGATACTTACAGGTCAGGACTTTTCCTTTAGTGATTTTGAATTTTTCTCTGTCCTCCAGGGAGAGCAAGGTGTTTAATAGTTGTTAAATGTCTCCCCATGTAGGTCTATGCATTTGCATTATGGTATTAAATAGATCTACTATTTCTGTGGGCTTTTTGCTAAACGGCCCATATTGCTGTTTCCAATTAAGTAGTAGTTGTAAATGGCTGATATTGAAGCAAGGGACGAATGATGGGCTGTCCCTGGGCATCAGCTCCATGACTTAAAACTTCCCTCAAGGGGGCGAGAATCTCTGCCTTCTTCAAACTCATCTGGCTTCGAGTTCAAGAACTAATGGGTTTAGATTCTTCTTCTTTCTCTTCTTCCCCATCACTCTTAACTTTCCTTTTAACTTGCTGTTGGTGTTTTCAGGGCTGGATGGTTCTTGGCATCATATCCACTGGCAAAGGTGGATAGGAGTTTCATCTTGGGTGCACAGAGTATGGTGCATATGGGGGAGGATGGCTAACATCTTCCTCATCCTCCTGATTAAAAATTTTGGTTTTAACTATCTTTCTGTTGGTCTTATTTTTCTCTTTCACCAAACACACTCTCACACATTCCATCTGACATTTCTTAAGCCAAGGGGCAGCAGCCTTCTAAGCAATCTGCCACTGATCTATGTATGGATATTGTTCCCAATGGCCATCCCGGGTAATGATCCGATGTACATTGGATATCACTATTGGATCCAATGATCCTTCTTCTGGCCAGCTTATGCCAAAGTTAGGCCAGACATTTATACAAAACATCTTCAAGGCATCTGGATCACACAGGGGACTACCATAGTCTTTACTAAAGGCACTCTTAAAATTGGCTAACATGCATTGTAATGGTGTCCTGGGGACACTATTATGACCAACCATCCTAACACACTACCGCTGACCCAATGCGCTGGATTTTGCCAATGGTAACAATGCAGGAATTGTAACGGTTTAACCACCCACACAATCCTAACAGGGAGATTTGAACTCCCAACAGGAGACTTGAACTCCTCACTGGAGATTTTATGATGACACCTTGTCTCCTAGGGAGGTGATTGGGTCCCCTCTTCCACCACTAAATTGGTGGGTACCCCTCTTTACATATACTTGCCTGCAGGCATCCTTTCCTCGTGGACTTTTGTTGAGGTCTCTGGATCTGGCTGACCATGCGGATCCTTGACTGGTCTGCTTCTCCAGCGGGTTCATGGCACCTTCTCACCGAAAGATTCTGTAGACTTCAATGGAGTCCTAGTGGCTGGCTGATGGATTTTCACTTGGGAAGGCATCGGTTTCTGCTGGGGCAGCCGTCAGGCAGATTCAAAAGTCTCTGTTCCTCAGTCCCTTCGTGGTCGCCAGAAAATGTTGTGGAATGAAAGACTGAACCACATTCCTTGATCAGCCAGAGTCAGTTTATTGTGCAGTTTCAGAACCAGATTTGTATCTGCAATTCTGAACAGAAAAACAGATCTGATATCACTGTCTTTATACTTTTCAAGACAAAGGATTCTACTAGCACAGCAATTTTCCATATATAGTTAACATACATCTGTTACATGATAATTGACACTTTTTAATTACTAAATTCCTACAATATTGCTAGTACATGAGCTCATCTTAGCTAAACATGCTCCTTAGTTCTGTGACTATTGAAGCGTAGATCCATGGCCACCCTGGATTAATAAGTAACTATATAGATGTCCTTGCATTCTTGACAACTAAGCCTTATCAGAAGATATATTACCAAGCATGGAATTTAGCTGATTTAGTATAATCTCCAAACAAGCACTTTTCTTTTAATAGAGAGGGTCCTTCAGTGTTCATGTAGCTGACCCTAAACTATTCATATCATTCATATAACTATTTATATCATTCATATACATTACCATGAACTGGAACTGGATGCTTGAGATTCTTCATAGACCAAGCACTCTTTTTTATGATCCTGTAATCTCTTAATTCAGGATAGAAAAAATGATAGAGGAAGGAATTTACTGGCAGAGTAAAAAATTGCTAGAATTACAGCAGAATGGGAGAGTTGCATTAAGATGTCCTTCTGCTTTTAATAGTTTTTAAAAGTCTTTCATGTAAACTAATGCTTCTCAACTTCATCATCTTTGCTACATTAAGGTAGACTTAAATTTCAAACACTGCAGTATATAGATGGCATCTAAGATAGTTATTTGTATCTCTGTGTTGCAGTCTGGATACGAAGACCTATAGCAGTGATGGTGAACCTTTTCGCCACCAAGTGCCCATGCGTGTGCGTGTACTCGGGCACCAGAAACCTGAAGACCAGCTGGCCGGTGCACACATGCCTGTTTTTGGCTGGGTTTTTGGCAGCTTTCAGGCCATTTTTCAGGGCCAAAACACAGCCTGAAAAGCCTGAAAATGGCCCAGAAAACGGCCCCCAAAATGGCCTGAAAATGCCCCAAAATGCCCCCAAAACTGGCCATTTTTTTTTGGCTGTATTCAGGCTGTTTTTTTCAAAAATATAGCCTGAAAACAGCCCAAGAACAGCCTGAAAATGTCCCAAAAATGGTCCAAAAACCGGCCTGTTCTTTTAGCCATTTTTGTCCATCTTTTGGGCCATTTTCAGGCCATTTTCTGACACTCCGGTGCCTATGAAGACCAGCTGGCTGGCATTGGAAACCAGAAGAGCAGCTGGCAATGGCACTCATGCCCACAGAGAGAGCTCTGTGTGCCACCGCTGGCACCCACGTCATAAGTTTGCCATTAGGGACCTATAGTTTTTTGCAGTGTTACAGTCCAGATTGGTAGCCTTATTAAAGCTAGCACTAAAAAGGGACACATCATCTTTGCTATTCAGTTTCTATTGGTCTGAAAATCTTATGTTTTATTTGATTTGTAAATATAAATATTTACTTGTAAATATAAATATTGATTTGTAAATATAAATATTTACTTATAAATAACACTGCCTGTTTGGCTAATGAAAAGTGAGAACAAGGTGGGGGGGGAGAAGTGAACATAAGACTGAAGAATAATTTACAGTTATGTTAATATGGCAGGCTATAGATCAAGCTGTGATTCAAAAATTCTGCTCTAAAAGCTGTTCTTAATATTTTAAATTTTGAAATAGCTGAGAATGAGAGGCTGTTTACAAGATAGATCCAATATAATTGTTCATTTTGCAGGCAAACAGTGATACAGCACCCAGAAATTGCAGAACAATTTTAGTGTTTCAAATTTTAGGTGGCTACTAAAATTTAGATGATTATGTTGAACTCTTCCATAAATAATGCCCTTCATATTGCAACAATAATTCTTTTAAATCTCTATTAAAAGCTCCATTTTGAAGAGAAGGTAACAGTTCTGACCAATAGGGCCTTTGCATTGGTATGTCTTTGGCATCACATATGCTGCAATTTATGACGATCATAGTCCTATACCATTGGAAAACATCAAATCTGGGGTAGTTTTAATACAATACCACTTTTGAACAATATAGCCATTCATTATTTATCATTTCTGAGAATAATCATACTATTGATATACTGGTCATCTTATTTCCAGTCTTTTGCTAATAATCTGTTGGGTGAATATTGCCCTTTCCCTTGTCAACAAATATTGAAGGAATGGTGAGTTACTTTAGAGACAGAGTGGATGAGATCCTGCAAAAGAGAGAGGTGAGAAACTGAAAGAATGAAAGGTATTGCTGGAAGTCCTCTATGGAGATGGTGAAGGCAAGAATGCAAGATTGTGTAAACTATGATGACAAGTAAAATAACATAAAATAGGTAACAATATCACAACTGCTGACCTTTTCTATGTAGGTTCCAATATCAGATGCAAATATATAAACCATAAGTTGCATTATAAAATCAGTGCACTGGCCTCCCACCTATAGACACTAAACTAAATTGAGGAATATATTCCTTTATTTTTTTATTTTACATCTTTAATTTATTTGAGTTTCTTACTTCTTACTTCTTTTCTGTGTGTTTGAAAGCATTGTCTACTAAGAAAGGGATTAATGTATTGGGTAAAAGTGAATGTGTAAACCACAATAGCTGGTTCACACAAAACAAAGCAAAGTACATTGTTGCTTAGTGCAAAATGTAACTTTAGCAGGGGGTTGCTAAAAATACATAATAAAATTTTAAAAATTGAACACTAGAGGGAACTAGAAGAACTAAAGATTACAGTTAAAAGAAGAGAACATTCAAGTTCATCTTATATCACAAAATGAAGCAAATATTTTAACATTAGACTTATTGAAGGATATTTTTGAATAACAGATCCAAGTAAATTTTAAGTGTGTCTGCCTCTGTAGATTGACTGTTTAAAAGATATTATAAAAGATAAATAAGTTTTACCTGACAAGATTGAGATTCATTTGAAAATCAGTTTTAAAATGATAGGATGCAAGAATAACATTGAAAAAGATGTTACACTGAATGTACGAAAGAAACCAGCTGTCTTAATAATTAAACAGGATATAGAAATAATAACCCAAGAAAGTGACCTGAATTGTTTTCCTATATTGGGAGTTCAAACAGACTTCTTAAACCTTTTGAGGAATTTTATGAGATGGGACAAAGAAAAAATGAAAAGAAATCAAATTCTAGCACACTATTTTAAAGAATCAAAAATCAAGATTGTTAGAAGTAAAAGGAAAGAATGTATAGCTGATTGATCAAAGTTAAATTGTTATCATCCTTAATGGATTTTTGCCAACATCAGGACTAAAATGATTATATTTTATGGATTTGTTTATTGATAAGGAATGGGATATGGGAAGAGGAGATGTTTGCTGTCCTTTAAGAGAATGTTATGTTACTATAACTGTTTATATTCATGATGAAAGTAGGAAGTCACTTTTTAATATATATTTCTTTTTCTTTATTACACCCTTATTTTGTGTTTATTTTCCATTTTTTTCTATTTTTTCTTTCCTGCACCTTCTCTTTTTCTTTTCAGTGTTTTAGTGTGTATTAGAATAAGAATTACCACTAAAATGCACTTCCAGCGGAACAAGCAGAAGCTGGTCGGTTCTGCTATGGACAACAAAGAATCCTAAGGACCCTTTACACTTTCAGTTTGAATGATCGCTTTCTCTCTTTTGGAAGAGGCTACTGGATTAAGACAACTGGATAACAGGTACCAAAAGTGACACCCGTCCCTGGGTGGGCTCGAACCACCAACCTTTCGGTTAACAGCCGAACGCGCTAACCGATTGCGCCACAGAGACCGCCTTAAACGCTATATTTTTGCTTTGGATACCCATGTCTAACCTGAAAAACGTTTTCTCCATCCCGCCACTGGAGGCAGAGTAAATCGTGAGGAAGAGAGAGGGAGGATATGAAGTAGCGTGGAACAAAAATGAGCAAACGGTTTCGTTTTATTTCAAGTCTTTTTCCAAATGAGACGATTAAATGTCAGATACAGGTTTCAGAATCCCCTTCGGAGCTTAAGCGCTTTGCAACTGTCCTGCAAATGGCCTTGTCTCAAACATCTCTCCGCTTCCCTCCCTTCACTGAAATACATGGGTTTTTTTAAACCCTCTCCCGGAAAAGACAGGCTCGATTTCTGTGTGTTTTCCGTTTGGAAAAAATTTATTCAAGCTATAAACTCGAAAGCTTTGCCCGCTCTTTGGGCAACTTTCAATCTTTCCATACAAAGACCTCACGAACAGTGGGTCATTTCTTGAAACAACTCGGCATGTTTAAATTTGCATGGAGTCAGAAGAGGATACTCGTTTTATAAAGATTACGGTGCCCTGAATGGGTGACAATATTTGGGAAAAGCCGTTTCACCCCACAACGTGAGCGAAAATCTGCTGGTGGGAAAAGTTGTCTTGCGAATTCCATCTCTTGTCTCGCTCCCTGTCCCCACTAGCGACCGTCGGACTGGCTGGGCCGCCCCTTGCTAACCGGGGAGAGCGGCTATCATAACACCACACATTCGGAGAGCCCGAAAGTGACAGGCCGTTTCGTGACAGCGACAGAGGCGCTGCGGGGTCAAACCAAATGCTGCCAGATTTGTCTGGGGCGCTGCGTAACTATGTCCCTCTGGGGCGTTTCTTTTCCCCCTTCCACTTGCTTTCCTTTCCGCGACAGCTGGACGGGCTGGATATCCAGATTGAGCACGCTCAATGCAAGGATCCGTAATAGATTGGGAGCTCTTGGTCTCTTCCGCTCGTTTTGCGTTGTTTCGCCGAGATTTGACACTTTGGCCTTGGGATGCGAGTCGTTGGGGCTTTTTGGAGCGGACAGGCGGTATCTTTGAGAGAGGCAGGGAGTGGGGTCAAGATATTCAGAACTAGGCATAACTCTTACTCGGAAGAAGCCAGCGGTAAAGGGGAGGGAGGGGGTTCTGGCAAAGAAAAATTTGTCATTGGCTTCCATGGGCCGGAAATGAGGGAGGGCCGCGGGAAATCAAGACTGCTGTTGCCGAGGTACCTTAATGAGAGCCAGCAAGAGCCAATGTGCTATGGTTCTAACTGGGACATTCTTAGCGACCCTCTTGGGACCAGACGAAGACTACGGTAACCAAACGGCCGGGTTCTTCTAAGCCTTCACTCCGCAAGCCTAGCCCAGATTCAATGAAGCCAATTGCGTAGTGTGCCAACTCAGCCGCTAGGTGTTTCTCCGAGCCGTCGGGTGAACACAGCCAAAGCTGACGGTCTTTCGGGTGAGGGATAGAAAAAAAGAGTGCCTGTCCCACTCAAAGAAAAGAGGAGAAATAAATAGGGCTATATAATTATGACAATTTCTATTACAGTATAACTGGATTTCGAAAAGGAATCTGCTGCCCCATCAACATTCTCCTGAACCCTCTCGGGTTTTTTCCTCCAATCTAACTTTTCCTATCGAGGCGTCCGATAAAAAATGCAGGTCAATCATTTCAGTGTCTCCAAAGTGCATCCATTTTTCTCACCATCTAGAGGACCGGGTGCGGGCAGTAACGGGACTTTTGTCCCGCCGTCGCCTTTCCGCAAATCTTTGGAAACTTTCTCCGTGGTCTCCAAAACAGCTTGCCTGCAGAGCAACATGCGGTAGGGTGGCGCCTAGCCTCCCGATCCCTTTCCCCTTTCGTCGAGCAGATCCCCAGGCCAACAACTTTCAAAATTCATGTTCAGACCTGTTGGGTGGAGCGGGGTTTTTATTTATTGGCAAGGCGAGGAGAAAGAAAGAATGTAAGTCTTTCACGATTTCCTCTAGACTGCACTATCTCGGGTTCGGAGTGAGATCGCTAAGTAAATTAAACGAAGACTTATTTCTGCAGTTAGGCGGGAGAAAAAGCACTTCAAAGGGAAGACTGGGTCTCCCTGTGTTGTTCTCTTTTCTGAAGGGCAATGAGTCGATTCTCTCTGTTATAGTCCAGAGATGTCTAAGAAAATATTTCTGTAGGACTCTGCTGAAAATATACCACTGCCCTAACTCATCGGAGAATAAAGCTGAAGAGGTTATTGAGAGGATTTTAGATGCATCTTATGGGTGTATCTTAAAATGGGATTAGTAAATAATACCCTATATAATCATTTAGACTGATTACAGAGTTAGGAATGAAATCCCTTTAAAACAGGGATTTTGTAGATCCCTGATCTACAAAAATGGGTTACCTCACATGCATTTTTGTCCATTAAAATAAAAGATCCAATCCGCAGTCTGGCAGTAGTTGGCAAAGCAAAGTTCTGACAAGAGGCTAGAGGAACCAGGAGGTATTAAAAAAATACCTTGTGTCTGTTATTCTGTTAGGAGATCCCTGTTTACCAGAAATCCTGAGGGCATTTCATTGAAAATAACCTTATTTCATCTAAGTGAATCTTATTGAGCTTGTTGACAAACTTGCTCAGGGTTGGACTACATGTTCCTGGCCAAAAGGGAAGGCATGAAAAATTATACAATTTTTCATCAGGTGCACCCAATAGTTTTAACCAAACATGTCTTACTTTTCTTGCCTCTAGAGAAAGAGGAAGTAGTGCTAGGAATATCAGATCTGAATTACTTGGTAATTCAGAATTGTTATAATGTCCTGGAAATTTCCATGATATTAGGAGCTGCTTCTTCATATATATTCTTCAGCTGTAATTGCACTCAACAATGAACTAAAGGGCCATCATCAGTGAGCTGTTGGACAGTATTACTTGGTCTGTTGGGTGAATGTTTGGGTGATTTAGGGGTGGGGAATTGTGGTGAGTGGGAGTGTGTTTGGAGATTGTTATATGTGTTGGACCTGGTCTTTGGGTGTTAAGTGAATTTCGTCGTATGGGTATACTGTGTATACACCTACAGTGACAATAAAGTTATTATTATTATTATTCATACTGCTAATGATGTGTCTTTTTTTCTCAGATATGCTCACTGAAGCTTTATAATTGTCATGTTCTCATGTGTTACAAACAACTTTCAGGCCATTTTCTCACTGGTGACTTAGACTAGTAGTGCTCAAACTAAGCAAATTTTAGGTGTGTGAGCTAAGTCCCAGAATTCCCTAGCCAGTATGTTGAAGTCCATGCATCTTAAGTTGTTGAGGTTGAGAAGTACTGATTTAGAGTGTTACCCAACCATTATTTTGGAGATATAAAGGCAATTTGGTGAGTGGTAAAGGCACCAGGCTAGAAACCAGGAGGTTTAAGCACAATGCCAGCTTGGCCAATCACTCATTCTCATCTCTAAGAAACAAGGCCAACCAACTTTCAAGAGCTGGCCAAATAAACCGCAGGAAATTGTCCAGGCAGTTGCTAAGTATCAAAACTGTTTTGAAGGCACATAAATAAAAAGGTAGTGCTACTGTATCAGAACACTTGTCGTTAGGTAATGTTGTGAATCATAATGTCACAATAATGGCTCTCGACATTTTGAGAGCCAGTTTGACCTAATGGTTCAAGCATCAGGCCAGAAACCAGGACACTGAATCCCAGTGCTCCCTTAAACCAGCTGAGTGATTTTGGACAGGCACTTTCTCTCAGCCCAACTCAACTCATGGGGTTGCTGTTGTGGTGACAATAGGAGGAAGGAGTGTTACATATGGCTTGAGTTATTTAAAAAATAATAAAGAGATGGAATAAATAAATATATGAGTAGCCCATTTCTTATCTAGGGGAATTGACCTGTATTTCACATGTTATATAAAGATAAAAGGAGAAAGATTAGTTACAGTTTTCTTCTTATTAAAATGGGTTAAAGGAACAATTAAAGCAGTGCTGGTTAGAATTAGCTTTAAAGACTTAAACAATTTTATTTGGACATAAATTTTCAGTGCTTTCATTTATTACTGTGTCTCTAGTTCTATATTTTACCTCTGTGAGAAAGGAAAAAGTTCTCTAGGCAGAAAGTGGGCAAAAAATCTGCAGAAAATTTTGGTATAGCAAAATTTTAAAAAGCACCATCTTTAAAAAAAAAAGATTTGCCACTTAATTCAATTTAGCATATTATACTATCTCTTAGTATAACAACAACTGGAAATACAACAGATTCTGCAAGATAATCACAAAACTGATTTTGGAGGTGTACTTAATTTGGGGGTAAGCTCTCTTGAACCCAGTGAACTTGTAAACCTGTATAAGGATTGTGTGCCATAGTCTCTTGCAAATATGCAAAGTTTGGCATTGCAGGGCAAACTTCATTTTACTTTATATATTACCGGTGTGTAGTATGTGTCTAAAATTCTTCCTACATAACTTGTATCCCTGTGAAAGAGAACAAGCAGTTTGTGTGTTGGGAGCAAGGAGCAACAGATTATTAAAATGTCCCCTTGGCTTTCTGGGGTTTTATTCTGCCTACTTGACCAGCAGTAAAACTCTGCTAATCTCGCCTGGACTAATCTCTGAGCAGGTTTCTCTAGGATTGAACTCTTAATTCATGTTAGTGTGAACAGCTAAGAAAATGCAGGGTTTGAAAATTTAGACCGAAGGCAAAAACAAAAAACCGGCACCAACTCTGAAGCATTATTACTTATTCGCTGGGGGAGAACTGAGGGCCAGGCACCTGTCCTTGTGCAGTAAGGTCGCCGGTGCTTTGTTGCAAGTTCCCGCTCCCTCCAGAATTCTGGCCCCCTGCCTGGAGGTTGCCGTCTATCTTCAACCCACACTTTCTCACACAGTAGGTGGGGTTTCTGTGCTTTTGAGCAGCGGCACGGAGCAAACAAGAAAGGGTGACGAAGTTCGGGGTTATAGATTTTAGGGACCCAGCCGCTCCCCTGATCGCTCTTTCCTCTCGACCCAGGCACAGGGAGGTCGAGACGTCAGTGGGTCTCCGGGCGAGGCTGTGGCAAAGTCACTCTGGTCAGAAATGACACGGTGGTCTGCGAAAGGATCTGGAAATGACTTCCTGGGTGGGCTATGCTGTGTACTACGGATAGGGCAGACCGCATCCCAAATCGCGATTGGATATTTGAAGAAACGCTGTGAATCAGTTCATCCCATTGAAAGCAGCAGGACTTAATTAAGCAGTAGGACCCAGAAAGATTTCAACTTCTGAGATGTTTTCTTTTTTATTTTGGGCCATTGATTTAATGAAGGAGGGAAACAGACAAAAAACATGGATTCGACATTCCCCCCCCCCCAAAAGAAAGAATCGGGAGGTGACACAAACGACTGTTCGACCACCAGGCACGCCCCTGCTTTGTCAGAACGAGGGGACTAATAGTCCAAACCCTCAGGAGGGCACCGGCTGGGGGAAAATCTGGCACTTCGAAGGGAAGAATCGCTCCTCCCCGATCCACTCTCTTTGCTTTGAATTGGAGACCGAAAAGATGCGTCCGAGGTGGGTCTGAAGGAATCAGAGGGACATCTGCATGGGGTGACAAGATTCGAAGGGGTTGTTTCTGTGTGTCGAGATCGTGACAGACCGTCAGGCAGGTTCGCTGGCCTGGTTTTCTAGCGAGGAAAGGGGGGAAACTAGAAGGGGGAGCGGAATTCCTCAGCAACTAAGCTGCCTCTCGTCCGGCATTGCTGTGGGGGGGCTGGTTCTTCGAAGGAAGTGGTCTTCGGCTACTGATCTCTCTGAATGCAACTCGGGGACCTCGCTTTGATCTCCTTTCTGTCGCTGCTCGTTGAAATCTTCGAGGGCCAGCCAAAAGAAGAGCTTCCCCTTTCAAAAACGCCTGCCAGGAGGAGTGACGTCTGGCTGACGCGACTGTTTGTCCAGCAGCAGCAATAGCTCGAGCGCGCCCACTTTGCTGAGGCACTTGGATCTGGCTGCGCCCGGCGCCTTAGAGCTACCAAAAGGCGCTCTAGGGCTGCGCGGTCTCAGCAGGATGCAAGGCTTCCGGTCGAGGCCAAGGTCCTACATTGCGGAGGAAGGAAAAAGACAGCTACTAGTCAGACAATACTGTAGCAGCGGCGCAGAGAAGAAAAAAGTTAATCTGCTTTAATTAGGCCGATATAAAGTTCTGAGGTGGCTTTCATTCTTCCTATTCTTTTTAATCAGGATTTATGATCCATTCACCAGCCACTGGATGGATCTGAAATCCGCCTTGCTCTTTCCCAACCACGTTCTTGAGTCGCCGCCATGACTCTTAAGCAAGGAAAGAAGGGATCCGCCTGCCTGTCCAGGGGCTGGCTCGGTGTTGCAGAAAAAAAAACTCGCGTGAATAGGCGCGGAGTTTCGCCACCAGGCAGACAGCAACTAAATCCACGTGGGCCGCACCGACCGCGTGCAAGTTCACAGATCACACGAGGAAGGATGTAATCGTGATCTGAGGATATTTTCATGGAACTAAGGAATCTGACGGTAGAATAGCACACAGTAGAACCACAGACGGAGACATTTTAGAATATCACCAACTCTTCGCCGTTGTTGCTGCTAGAGAGAATTTAAAAAGTGAGCCCTTTAGAAAGGCTGATTTTAAACTGACCAGTCCATCCTGAGCGCAACTGCCACTGAACTCTCTTTTGCTATCCTCTGGGAAGGAAGAACATAAGCATAGCTGGGATCAAAAGTCCACAAAAAGCAAATTCCAAATCAAAAGAGTTGGCATTCTGAAGCCCATAAGAAAAAAAAATTAAACCTACGGTATTTTAAATTCAACTCTGCTCATAAAATGTTTATTGTTACATCCAAAAAAGATTATTTGTGAGTCACCCAGCAGACTTCCACAACTGAAATCCTCTACTATGGATTGAAAAGCAAGCTACTTTCAATATACTCCGAGCCTCAGTAGTTCACCTTTTAACGTCATTTGTTTGCAACACTCATCTGGACTGGTATCCTGCTGTCCTTAATTTTTAGCTGGATCATTTATCACTGTCAAGAAAGATAATCCACAACATCCCCCTCCTCTCTTTCTATTTTGTGTTTTATTTTATTTCCGTTATTTCTCTCATAATCATAGCTCCTTACCAATTGGATCGTGTGGATTTAGTTTTTTAGAAAACTATTTAATGTTAAGTAAGGAGTATGGTGTCTAAACATGCCCTAGTCCAAGAATACAGACACATGGGAAATACAGTAAATTATTACTGTATTTTGTTATTCAGATACTATTCCCTCCTTAGCGGTTTTTTCTCACATTCGTAGCCCGTCAGTTTTTATAAAAGGGTAGACCTGTGGAGCAAAATTGTCGCGAAATGCTATATTAGGGGGGGAAAGTGCATGTTTTATTCACGCGGCAATTATTCAGATTCCAAGCAAAAGTCCTGGAATTCAATAGAGCTGGGCAGAGTTTATTGTCGCTAAATTAATCTGCGGCTGTAGGACAGGAAGCGCGCGTGTTTGTGTATTCAATATTCATAGCCTACAGGATTTTTATTGCAGTTTAGCAGATTTTCCTAAATGTCTTCTCGACGCTTCTTTTCTTCCTCGCCTTTGAAGGCACCTCTTTTCTCCAGCCGACCCGAGGGCTTGACCGGGAGAAGGGACGAGAGGAGAGGGGAAGGGTGCACCAAAGCCGCGGCTTTTGTTTCTTCCCCGGTATATCTGAGCCGGTCGTTCCGGTTCGGTTTTGTTTCAGTTGGGCAGAGGAACTTGACGCCTCTGTAGTCTGGCTGTAGCTTGGGGGCTTGGACTGTCGAGCTGCTTTTTGTCTTGTCTGGAGGCGGAGAGACAGAGGAGATCCGTGGTTTCCTCTCCTGCCGTTCGCCGCCGCTTCTATGTATTGTTTTTTTAAAGGGACTTGGCTCTTCGGCAAAGACCCTAAGGAATTGAATCACGTGGCTGCAAACGGGGCGGGGCTTGCTGTCCAGAGGACGGGGGGAGGGCCCTTTTGTTGATTTCCCTGCCCTCCCTCTCTCTCTCTCTCTCTCTCTCTCGTACTGTAGTTCAGCCGCAGGAGGAGGGGCGGCTGCTCCCAGAAGCTCTGCTTGGAGTCTGTTATATACATATGCATATATTTAAATTGGAGAGTGAGCCGTATAAACGGGGTGAGGGGTGTGTTTTCCCACCGCTCACTCTCCTTTCTTCCGTCCCATATTTTGCTGCTTCGTTGCCCCCCTAGAAAGGATCCGCGTTCAGGTAAGGCTTGAACACTTTCCGCTCCCAAACCAATCCCACTTTCACCCGAGAGAGCTTTCAGTGGCCCCGGGCGGTGCCCTTCCTCTTCCCCTTCGCTTCTCTCTTTGTCACTCCGTCGCTCCTCTTCGCCGTTTTCTTCCTTTCCCCCCTCCTCACTTCTCGGTGTTCCTTTCAAAATGGCCGATCTCCCTCTCTCTCTCCCTCGAAATTTGTCAGCCCTTCTCGGCTTTCTTTGTTGTTGTGGTGGCGGTGGTGGTTGTCGGCGGGGAGGGGGGCTTATTCGCTGCTGCGAGAGATGCTGAGGAAGATTTTCCAAAGTAGCACCTTCGGATTTCCTGATCTTGGAATCATAGGAGCCCCATCCCCTCGCCGCCCTCCCCCTCCCGGCTTTGCAGCTAGGGCGCAGGGCGGCAGCTCCGGTTCTCTTTGGCTGGTGCCTTTCGGCAGCAGCCGGGGGCTTTCAGAGCCTTTGAACTCGAGAGTCCTTTTCACCAAGAGCCGGAGCGGCTGGAACTGAGCTCGCTTGCTACAGAGCGGAACAGAGAAGTGGGGGCTAGAAAGCCCATTGGACTGGGACTAAGCCTTGACAGGCAAGGAGTCTGTAGTCGGCAAACTGGAATCAGAGGCTTGGCCGGGCATCTCTCCTCTCTCGCAAGAAGAAGGGGGCAGCTTGCGAGATCCAAATGTCAGGCGAGCAAATATGCGCGTAGTTTGTCCTAGGCCCGAGTGACGTCTGTGTGTGTGTGTGTGTGTGTGTGTTTGTGTGTGTCTATGGGCGCGCGTTTATTTGCGAGGGGGGTGGAATGTTATTCCAAGGGGAAATGTTATCAACTCTTTAAAAAGACTGATTTCCAAAACTCGTGCCTTCCAGATCACTCGGACTACAATACCCATAATCTTAAAGCACCTCCATAGCTGGGGGAGCGTGTAGTCCGCAGCTCTTGGAATTGCCAGGGTGGGCTGGATTTGATAAACGGGAGGGGGGGGCTACAACCACAATATGGCGCATTACGTCGATAAAATTGGGAGAGGAAGGGAGAAGGGAGAATATAATATTTCGCTTTGCATTGAAGCAGAGAGATTTTGTGATATACCTGCCCTGCCTTTCTTTCCTTAGCCTCGGGCCGCAGCGGGTTAAAGTCTGATCTGGAAAATCTAGACTGGAGCGAGAAAGGGGTGTGTGTCTGTCATTCCTAAATCACGTGGGAACACGCTTTTCTGGGTGGTGGTAAATGGGGGATGAAGGAAACTTCCTGGGGATTTTATGGGGGAGACGCGTGAAAGAAGCGGGAGAAGGCAGCGGGCTGGCCTTTACCGTCGCGAGGTTTGCCGGCTGAAAATAGGAGGGAAAGTAGGGACCGAGAGAGAGAAACGCCCCCCTCCCCGCGTCCCTGCCTGAAAGACCGGCTGGAAGGAATGAAAGAGATCTGGCTCAGTGGGGGAGGGGTTAGTGGAAATTTTTCAAGGGCGCCGTGCGCTGTGGTCCCTCGCTCCCTCCCCCGTTCTCTCCAGATGTTGTTTGGGGCTACGATCGCGCTCGCTCTCAAGGCCAGAAATGGATGCGAGTCCCGGTAAATCCCACCACAGGGAAATTCCGGAAGGAGAAATAGAAGTAACATTAACAGAGATGTGGGAACAGAAATAATTTACCTTCCTGAACGTGAGTTATTCATTCCTCCTCACAAAATTCACTTTCCTGTCTTGGATTCCAATCCTTTGGGGGTGGGGGTAATTTCTGCTGTATTATAGAAAACAAATATTTTGTTTGTTGCAACAAGTTAACTTAAGGAGTAGAAATAGAACAAAGAAACCGTATCTCTCGCATAGGCGCCCATTTTTACATCCATGGATAGAATAATGATTATTATCTTTCATATTTTCTTTGAAAAGTTAAGGGATGTTTTTAAATTTAGAATTAAACAAGGAATTACCTGCCGGCAACATCGTCATTCAATTATTTGCCTTAACTTGGAGGAGGGGATACACTTCGAGTGAATGTCCTTGAATCCGGGGTGCCAATCGGCTCCTATTTTTAACTTTCGAGGGAAAGCGGCTAGCCTTTTGCCTTAAATCTGAAAGGAAGAATTTTCTAGAAAGTCTTTTTAGAAATCCTTCTCTGTAGAAAGAGCCGTTTCTCTAGAAATTAAAAAAGCATCCGGAATTCCAGCTGCCACAAAAAAATCACAGTCCAAAGTTCTGTGCTTAATTAAGATTAACCCATGTTTTTGTGTCTTTGTTATCATTCGGCCAATATTGTCTCAAGTCTGTCTTTTCAGCTTTGAAGAACAGGTTTTTTTTTACAGCCCTAACTCTAGGTTTTTTGCTGCTGGTATTGCCTTTAAGGTAAAGTATCTGTTTCTTGGGATTTTCCTCGGCTCTTGGATTGGATTCCACCACTGAACTTGCTCTATGAAAGCTGAGAGAGAAAAGTAGAAGGAGCTAGTCCTCTTGATTGATAGATGATGTATTCGTTGGTTATTGGGGTGTCTCTTCTCCTGCTCTGTTTCCCTCCTCCCTTCCACCACAAGACCAAACAGTACGTGAACATAAATGGATTCAGCTATAACACACATACACACATACACAAAATCACACATAGTGGTAACCGGGTAAGTAGTGTTTGCCTTGTATAGTGGTTTGCATGGGGGAGATGGAGAAAGAGGTAGTTTGAGATCTGGAAAGAAGCTACGGAAATCTTACTGTGTACTCTGTTCTGGGGTGAGACGAAAAA
This sequence comes from Coluber constrictor foxii, assembly GCA_038048745.1. Taxonomy (NCBI): domain Eukaryota; kingdom Metazoa; phylum Chordata; class Lepidosauria; order Squamata; family Colubridae; genus Coluber; species Coluber constrictor. Next base: position 88,114,313 of record CM075961.1, on the reverse strand, counting down.
TCTCCATCAACTTTTCCCCAATCTGGCACCCTCTACAGGTACTTGAACTATCCCTCCCATCACGTTCAGAAAGCAGAGTCGTGGAATTGGTGGAATTCTAGACCGACACCTATGGAAATTGATAGGCCTGGGAGGTGAACAAGTTGTTTAGGGTTTAATGGGGGAACATTTGATTAAGAAAGTGACGCTGTCAAGCCCACTCAGGATGCGCCCTCTCTAGGAAACAATAGGTTGTTTAAAGCAGCTTTTTCCAATCTGATATCCTCCAGATGTGTTGGACATAAATTCAACGTTGCGTGGCCATTGGAAGGCACCAGATTCGGGAATGCCGAATTGAATTCTTCCAGAAGAATAAATGAGGTAGAGGCTAACATAGCCGCGGCTTTGCGGCGAGTGATTGATTTCTCAAATGGCGCAATGCACATATTGCGGAAAAGATTGTAATCGTGTATGTTCTGGATAAGGGCTTCAAGATTGAGAGGTCCGTCCATACAGTGATGAACGGGAGGCTCAATCAGAATAGACGCTTCAGCGTTTAGTCTTCTCCCGCCAATACACCTAGCCGCGTATTATTGGAGTCGCCACTGCGGCCAGGCTAAACGGACCTGATCCCAGCCACGGGTCAATCGTCTCCTGACACTTTGGCTGACCAATTCTACACTTCCCATTGGGCTGGGAGAAATAGCATATAGGAGATGGGTATCTCTAGAAGTAGGAGATGATGGGCATCACTACTCGGTATCGGAAGCTTACTAGAGTTGCGGAAGGATGCGGTACTCGGGGTCAGGCAATGAATCCTACGCAAGGAGAAAGAACAGCTGCTCGTTCTCCCCCTCAAAGGGTTTCCGCTAATCGCCTTTTGGCTGCAAGTCATTGGGGAGCGGGTACCCGAGAAAGAAGGACCCCCCAGCCTCTTGGAAGGAGGTATTTCGGCATGACCCCCCCCTCCTCCCCGCCGCCGGGTGTGTCAGTGTCGGGAGGTAACACAATTCTACAGAGAGATGCCCACTAAACTCCAGGAATCGGAACTCTGGTAAGTAACTCCGTCTCTCCTTCCCCCCCCCCCTCCCAGAAAATCAGTCTTAGGCTCTTTTCCAAATCCTTTTTTCCCCCGCTGGAGGAAATAATTTGATTTTTCAACCAAATGGAACTGCCTGTGGAGGCGGCTCAGCGACCTGAGGTCTCTCTCCTTCTTTGAAAAACGTTCACATTGTTAGGGCGGCAGGACTGAGTAGCCGGGTGCTTTCAGAGAGGCTAAGCTGCCGCTTCCGCCTCCCCAGTGAAGACTAGAGAGGCAGAAGACCGAACGTTTGGAGAGCGCCAACTTTTTTTTGCAGCCTCCCCTTGGCCCTGAACCAGCCCAGACGGTTCCTCCCCCTCGACTCTCCCGGTTAAACTTTCGCTTCCACGGGACGGGAGTGGGTCGAATGTTTGCTGGTTTTGAGGATTGCACTTCGCCTTTCAATCCGGTAGCTTTCCAGGTGAGTTAGGGCAGAGGGCAATGCCATTTAAATTCTTAATTGCTACCACTGGCTTCCCAGGATATAAATCCAATGAATTACTTTTTAGTCAATGGGGTCTTTTAGAAAATGGGTGCAGTGCAAGGATGGCGTCCCTTTTCCTCTTGCAGAGAGATGTATATGGGGGAGTGTGTGCTTGTTTGTGTGTGAGACAATATGCACCATCTTGGGCTGGAGATCTCGGACTTGACTGAGTCGAAAGCAAATGCTTTTTCGCTGGTGCTGAACTTGGTTACAATTTTTTTAAAAAGCGAGTGGAAACTGTTAAATTTGGTGACCTACAACTGGGGACTGTGAAGCACCGCCATTTTTCTTTCTCGTCAACAATATTGTACTGGGAAAGGAACTTCTCCGCCTTTCAACAGGGCAGGCCTCTTCACTTTCTGAAGGCTGAAAGTGATGCAAACCGGGAACCCTGCGAATTCTCGGTGGCATTTCCAACGTTCTAGATTGAATTCTGTCCTAACAAAACATTTTCTCCTGGAAGGGGTGGGGGGGAGAGAATCTCGGCATCCCACATTCGGTTGTGAAAGAGGACATACATTGTTTAGTCCAACTTGGCAAACGTGCATGTTTGAGCAGGAGAAGCATAACTCAGAGGTACCCAAACAAATTCATCTGGCATTACTTCCCTCAATTCAGAGCGTCCTGCAGCTTAGATCCTAACTAATCCATTTCAACAACAACAACAAAAGAAGTATGTAACACCAGAAGGCGGGAATGGATCTCCGAAGCCTATCCTTTCCTGCAGGTAGTCGTCTTTAACTTGATAGGGGACTCCAGCTCCAGCCAATTTGGAAACGAGATGAAGCAAGCCTGCCTCTGGTTGGAAAAGACAAGAGAGGTGCTTTTCACTTCCAGGTCACGGGGTCAAGTTACACTTATTTCCATTATCACAGCTGCAATTGCTACCTACTCTGAATCAGCCCCCGGGAGTTTATTTCTGAGTAAAAAGGTCAGGTAGGAAAACAGTAACAACAACTTTATTTTCTTTTGGTTTCTTCAGACGGAAGGGAAAAAATCCAGTGGGCATTTATTTGCAAGTATGGATTTGGTTGCATATTTCAGGAGGCTTTTTGAAGCAGTTTATGGAACAATTATAGTTATAATTTTTAGATGAGAATGAAGGTTTGGCAAGGTGTCGGTGGGAGAAACAAATTGAACCAAGAACTAGATAACTCTAAATCCAAGAAGGTAAAACGCTACCAGTGAGCTGCATGCTGGGTTAGCTTCAGTTCATTTTCTTGAGAAGCTGCCTGTGGCTAGGTAGGTACAAACCTTCCCCAATCCAAGCCTTCCAGATTGTTGAACTATCATGCACATCATTCACAGCTGCCTACTGAGCTTGCTGGCTTGTTAGAGTAATCTTAATCTGTCTTCTTCAAATAACATAGGTTGGGGAAAAGTTTCAGGATGTTAATAAACTCTGGTAGCTCAGGAGACTAAAGCAGTGTGATTAACTGTTATTAACATTTAGCTGCCTACAATTACTGCAAGTTCAAATCCCACCAGGCTCAAGGTTGACTCAGCCTTCCATCCTTTCTAAGGTAGGTAAATTGAGGACCTAGTTTGTGGGGGCAATAAGCTGACTTTGTATAAAATATACAAAAGTATGAAGGCTTATTGTAAGCTGCCCTGAGTCTCCGGAGAAGGGCAGCATATAAATCAAATTAATAATAATAATAATAATAAGTATAAGTATAAGTATAAGTATAATCTTAGAGCAACCTGAAAATATTAATTGTCTCTTAATGTACCTTTGGTGGTTTACAACCTTTTCATCAAACCTGGAAGTCTAGTCTGGAAAGCTTGGTATTACATATGTGTGTGGGTGTGCTTGCGTATGCATGCATGTATGTATGTGCATGCATAGATATGCATGCATGTATGTATGTGCATGCATAGATACACATGCATGTTGGAAAAACAAAATAGCAAAAAATAAATAAAAGTAAATAGTAAAAGAAAAAAGTGACTTTAAATAAGCAGTAATAAGGTATGAGAACAGGTATCCTTGTATCCTGTGCACATTTTGTGTGATATGACACTTCAAATTTGGTTTAATCCACAAAGAATGGGGTTGAATCTCCATATGAATTCTAGTGCAGTTGGTTTGCAAACAAAGCTGCCTTTATTATTCTTTGAGTTAGCCCCTAAAAACTGAAACATTCTTTGTTATGTCTGAGCCCAGGATGTTTTTATTTCTGGTGTTAAACTAGCTTTTTCTTCTTTCTTTCTTCTATCTTTGTAGAAGATAGATGATGACTTATAGTAGCTGGGAGAATGGGAAAGGGTCTGTTTTCCAAAAACAAAAAAAACCCAACCCATGATTGAGAGAATATTTTCTGTATCTTATCAATTTGAAAATTTTTCCAAGCTGGCAATGGGAACGTTCTGTTAATTGGAAATCTAATCCCACCAAGAAAGATAACATCAATGCCTTAGTTAAAATCCTTTGTAGGAGTAGAGGGAAGACTATGTCTTTTTCAAAACAGATGTGTAGGTTAAGCTCCTGACTGACTAACCCAAAATACTTTGCCACTTTCTAGTCCCCTGCCCACCTATCTAAAATTTAACCTTAACTCTGTTTTCAGTATTGGGCTATTTCTCCCTCAGTCCTAAAATCTAAATTTGTAATATTTATTTTCTATGTATTTTCTGTAAAAAGTTCTATCCCACTTCAGTGGTTATTCCAGAACAGCAATTAAGATCAAATGATTATATTTGCAAAATATGTAGGTTAAACAAAAATTGTACTGATTTTACATTAATCCTGGAAATTAATATGCTAACCTATAAGTAAACCCCAGTGAATTCAAAGCAGGGAGAGAATCCCTGTGTGGGGAAGAGGTCAAGATGTTGATCTAGGATGGGGAAATCCAGGTTTTGCTCCACTCTCAGCGGGCGTGTGTGTGTGTGTGTGTGTGTGTGTGTGTGTGTGTGTGTGTGTGTGTTTCAGTCACTCTTTTTCAACCCAACCTATCTCACAAGGTTTTTCTTGTGAAATAAAATAGAAGAAAGGTTACTGGAAGCAGAGTATCAATCAAGTAAGTACCATTCTGCTGTAGAAAAATAATTTTAGATCCCAAAATGATTGATTTTTTGATAAGGAATTGAGCACAGTTTGAAAGAATGCTTTAAGAATGAAGTATTTTAGATTTTGCATGATGATGAAATGAATATGAATACAGGTACTGTACTGCAATCAGTCCCTGCATGGGGAAGAAGTCAAAATGTTGGTCTAAGATGGGGAAACCCAGATTTTGCTCCACCCTGAGCCAGTGGAGTGCCAGTCACTCTTTTTCAACTCAACTTACCAACAATATGCTAAGCAAATACTAGAAGCAAAAATAACGAGATGAACCTATGTTTCTGGAAAACAAGCATGCTGTGAGCAGTAGCACTTCTAATAGCTTGCAGTTTCCTAGACCAAGCCTGGGACTGGTTTTGAACCCATCTGCTTTTCTAACTTCTAGGACCCATGACTTTCTGCCATAAGGGTACCATTGAGTCAAAGGAGGAATGATTGTAGTATAGTACCCATATTCATTTCATCATCTGCCAATGTCTAAATATTTCATATTTGAAGCATACTTTCAAACTGTACTTAAAAGGCACAAAAAAAGAGCTGTCCTTTTCTATGGTTTCCTTCCTACCCATGCCTCTTTGGAGACTGCTTTGAGATCAAAGGACCACTTGCCTTAGAGTAGACTTTCATTAAATTGCCCCTTAAGTATTGTATGTATTGTGCTCAAACCTCTGGCCTGTTTTTTCCCCTGCCTAATTAGGGGTCTTCTAGAAAGGAAGGAGCGTATCCTGGCTTTCTTTGATTGCCTGGATGGGAGTGCAGTGATTTTGTTCTTTAAAGGCAAAATTTTGTGACTGGCAAATGCTAAAGGTGGTGGTCACAATTCCAAGCTCTTTTCAGTCCTCTTTATTAGCCAAAACATTTATCCACTAGGTTTAGAGGCAGGATAATTTTAGGCATGCTTATTCAGAAGTAAACAGTAAAGGGAAGTCAAGGGGACTGCTGAGTGGGACTTCCTTGCAAGAAAGAATTTTGGGGGCTATGGTCTCTTCCATTACAGGTCATTACTATGTCTAGAGGGGGAAATTGTTTGATCTCTTCAATTGTGGTCTGAAAGTTGGGCCTGAGTTGGTTGAAGTATATTTGAAAACTATATAAAATTGATAAGCTGAGGATATAGGAAATCTTTATTTTCTAATTTAGGCATTTATGAGAGGAAGAGGGATTCTTAACAATTTCTAGCAAAGCTTTTGTGAGACACCTTCCTATTTTAATCTAGTACGTAGTAATCCATCTATACTGTTCCTCTATCCTTTACTTGGCCAAATCCTTCTTTTTTTCTGCATATCTTTCTGTATGTTATTCCTTGGTTGAGAATACTTTATAGCAATTTTCATTAGTTTATTGCCTAGGGCTACAACTCCCAGCAACTGATGAAAACTTTAGTTTAAATCATTTCATGTATTGCAGTTTTGGGGATTTAAAAAAAAGTTTATAAGGCCTTTTAAAAATACAAACCTATTTAACAGACTGAACCATCAATTAATGATATGGATTAGATTTGCAAAGCATGCTGGTTAAAAATATGTGCTAAATGAGCATTTGTAGGTCATCAGAATGCAAATATTGTGATTATGTATCCCAAACACTGGGATGCAGGATATAAAGCTTTGCATCCATGTATCTATATATTGCTGAAACTTCCATGTCTGTAATCCTTAGCTGGCTGAAACAATGCCTCCTAGGGCAGTGATGGCTAACCTTTTTGCCATTTGTGCCAAAAGCGGGGGGAGTGCTGTGGGGTAACACGCATGCGTGCCCACATCCATAATTCTATGTGCCCTGTCTCCCTGTGCTTCCCCTGCTTTTGGCACATGATGGCACAGTGGGCCCGGAAGGCCTGTTTTTTGCTTTCCCCAGGCTCCAGAGCCTTTCTAGGAGCCTGGGGAGGGCAAAAACGGCCTTCCCCACCCCCCTGACGCCCTCTGGAGGCCGGGAACAGTATGTTTCCTGACTTCTGGTGGGCCCAGAAGGCCCGAAAATCAGCTGACTGGCACATGCATGCATGCCAGAGCTGAGTTCACGTGCCCACCAATATGGCTCTGCGTGCCATAAGTTCGCCATCACGGTCCTAGGGCAACCATTTTTGAATCAAGATATCTCAAATGGGCTAATTTACAGAATGTGTTCAAAATCCAGGATTCATGTCTCCCATGGAATTGAAATTTGGCAAATTTTATCAAATATTTTATGATCTAAAAATTATTATAAAGCATTTTATGACATGGTATAAAATATTATAAAATATTTTCTGAGGTCAACTCGAAGTTTAACTGTGCTGCATAGTTCAACGTGGGCTATTTTCAAGGCAGATACATCATACATAAATAATTGTGCTGGGGGCAGGAAACCAACCTTGAATCTCTCCTTTATCATAAAACTCATAGAGGTCTTGGGTCTATAACCTTCTGCCTTCTTTCCCAGAGATATTAATGATGCTTGGAACTAACTGAAGAAAATGCAAATTTAATAATTTTATCAAAAGTACATCCATAGAGGTAACACAATGTTTAAATTCGTAAGGAACTTTTGCAAACCTTGACTGCCGTTGATGTCTTTTAAAATAAAATTGGATTTTTTAGAATTAACTTATAGGTTTAATGTTACCATTAATAATTGTTTAAAGTTTGAAGAATCAAATTAACTTTTATTAGATTGCTAAAAAATTGTGAACTGGTTCATTTAAGATTGCAGTTTAGTTTAATGTCTTTAGAATATTCTCCTATGTATCATAGCAATATAGTTTATACTTTCCTGGCAATGATAAATAGAGCAAATGCAGAAGATCCAATTTAAAGATACAATAATTCTTTGATTTATAATCTATTGCTATGACTTTTATTAATAAAATATAAACCCTAATGATTTCCCTCTGAACTGTAAATTTTTCCTTTCTTTTATTGCTTCTTTTCTCCAAACGAGATACAGGAAGAGAAAGATCAAGGTACTTACATGCTGATTTGTCTTTGTTCTTATACTGCTTAATTTGCAATTAAAATTTTGATTGTTAAACAATTTGATTGTAACAATTAAAGTTCCAGAACTATGCTAATCCTTAAAACATAGGAGAAATCAGATATCCTCTGAGATTTTTAATCTCAGATATGAACAGGTGACTTGTACCTATGTGGCATAATAAATTCTGTTTATAGTACTTTTGCTTTCTAAAACATAATTTTGAGATATTTTTGCTTAGAGTCACTAGTAATAAAGGAAAAGAAAATGCACAGCTGAATAGAGTAATGAATATAGAGTAATATATGGAATGGTCGTGCTCCTATTATACAGAAAAGTTGTTACTTTTTATTTTATGCATGATTTATTTTTATTGTGAACAACCATGTGCTTTTGGATAGTAAATGTTAAATAAGAATGAATTTGTGGAAAAAAGTGATTATATGTTTATATATATGCTATAAGTGGAGGAAGAAATCAGGGGCAATTCAGTGACCCTCACTGGTTGTTTTTTAGGGGGAGAAATTTAAACGTATTCTGGGTGCTGTGAATGAGATTCTAAGGTTTGGGCATCAGGATTTTATTAAAACCAGCTTGCTCACAGGTTGCTCTTTTGGCTCATTTCCAATGTTTAATTTTTATTTTAAAAAGGAAAAAGTTAGAATTGGCATTCAAACCACATGCTTTGAATTGAAAGCCCTTTCCCTAACTACAAATGTATCAGGGTTTAGGAAATAGCCTGGTCATTCAGGTTCCTTCTGATGGGAATTGATAGAGGGGAGAGCCTCCATATTTTCCCTTTCCCCAAAATGTAAAATATAAGCATTAATAATTCTCTTTTGGCATTGGCAGTGGGCCACCAGGATCAGATACATAATTATAGAAACCAGATCACCTTCTTTCACTAGCCAGTAAATGTGACATCACCTGAAAGCAAAATCACGAAAGAGCTACTTGTAGATTTATTCATTCATTCATTCATTCATTCATTCATTCAGTTTGCATGCTGCTCCTCTCCAAAGACTCAGGGCGGCTCACAATGCATTCAAAATCATTATAAAAACATTTATTTATTTATTTATTTATTTATTTATTTATTTATTTATTTATTTATTTATTTATTTATTTATTTATTTATTTATTTATTTATTTATTTAAATTTATATATTTTAAATTTATATTTAAGAATTAAAAACATTAAAAACATTAAAACTCATTCACACCATTCATGGCTGGATCTCGCCAGATCGCAAGAGTGAGATCAATGGCCCCAGGCCTGCCGGAAAAGCCAGGTCTTCACCGCTTTTCAGAAGGCCAATAGGGTGGGGATGGATCCGGACCTCAGGAGGTAACTGGTTCCAGAGAGGTAGGGCAGCCACAGAGAAGGCCCTCCCCCGCGGGCCTGCCAGCCGGCATTGTTTAGCTGACAAGACCCGGAGGAGACCTACTCTGTGGGATCTTACTGGTTGTTAGAAGTTATGTGGTAGAAGGCGGTCTCAAAGATACCCTGGTCCTGAGCCATGTAGGGCTTTGAAGGTAATAACCAACATCGTAGAGGAGAGATAGGAGGAAGATCTCTATCCAACATTTACCATTTTTGGTCCCCATGAAGTGAAAGTACGAAGAAGGGGGTTAATTACAAGATGGAGGAGGGGAAAAGTTCTGTTCTGACCTTCGATGACCTGCACAAGGCCAGTAGTGATAAGGTGAATGCATTCAGTTGTTTTATGTTCTGGGTATCAAATGTTTCAGCACATGATTCAACATTGCTTACTAAGCCAAGAAAGTAATGCTTTTGAATTTTTCTCTTCCAGATAGAGATAAGATAGGATTAAATAAAGCTAGATGAAGCTAGAAATATTTATTTTAATTTTCTCTCCTTTCCATTATTCATAGTTGTTTATTTCACCCCCACTTAGTTCTCCTTAACTAGAACTTTATCTCCAAAGCAGTATTTCTCAACTTGGCAACTTTAAGATGTTGCCAACATCTTAAATGTTGATGTTCAACCCTAAGAATCCCCAGCCAGCATGCTCTTGAGGTTGAAAAACACTGCTCTAAAGAAAATGAGACAAAGGAAAGAGTCGGAGTAATGGTATAATAGACTTTTGGCTTCTTCTATTGGAAATATATTTTGCTTCATTCCATGACTGGACATCCCTTATATCTGTAACATCAGTTTCATCACTTCCAAAAATGGCCTTGGGAGCACAAACTCCAAGTTCACCCCTCATCATTTGCTGCCAATATTTTCACTCCCATGCATTTCTTACAGAAGGCCACAATATTGTCCCTTTGCGTGGCTATTTCAAGTAAGGGAGTGAGGAACAGAGCAGGGAGATAGAGACAGTTTGCATAATCTATTTCTTTTGAGTTTGGATATTTCCCAGGATGTCATGACCAAAAAACCCCCAGAAGCCAAAAACTGACACTATCCTTTGGAAAATCCACAATTTTTCAAAAAAGAAGCTCTACAACAGAGAGAAAAGAAAGGTGATTTTCCCCTTTACCCTCAACTCTTCCCATTCTCCAGAGCCTCATTAGAGCCTTACAGTGTTAGCCATTGTTGAAGTGATAGAATATTAGTTTTTTAAAAAAATGTTTTTTTTGCAATAATTTTATTAAAGATTACAAACTATGGAAAATATAAAAAATAAAGAAAAAGAGTGGAACAGTGGAAAAAGAGAAAATGATGGGGCTTTAATGATCTGTTTATAATTGGGGAATCATTTCTTTAGTTTTATTTCTTAGGAAAGCAATACATTTAAAAATTTTTTTGATGAACACTAAAATATAAACATGGGTAGTCCTCAACTTACAACAGTTCATTTAGTTCATTTAGTGTTCAAAATTACAAAGGCACTAAAAAAATGGCTTATGATTACTTTTCATAGTTACAGCCTTTGACCCCATGATCATATGATCGAAATTCAGATTCTGTGCAACTGACTCATACTTATGACCACTGCTGTGTCACAAGGTCATGTGATCCCTTTTGTTACCTTCCAACAAGCAAAGTCAATGGAGAAGCCAGATTCACTTAACAACCATGTTACTATGGTAACTTATCAATTACAATGATTCACTTAACAACTGTGGCAAGAAAGATTGTAAAATGGGGCAAAATTCACTTAACAAATTCTTAAGAACAAAAATTTGAGTTCAATTGTGGTCATAAGTCTAGGAATACCTGTACTATTTCTGGAAGAGCTTAATAAATGTTTGCTGATTAGAGCTGAAATATTACTTTTTGCAATTTTAATTATTGGTAAAGGATGAAATATAAGAAGAAGAGTATTTTTTTGACCGAAGCACCAGAGTATATGTTAAGATACTTAACTGTTTATACTTGTTGGGATGGAGGGGGAATCATCTTTTATGTACCTTATTACCATTATTTTGACACAAGTGTAGTTGGATTGCTATAGTTGCTAATGAGGAAATCAGTCTTTCCAAAAGAAAATGTACATTTAGGCTAATGTCTACCTTGACAGTTAAAAGAAACCAATAACAATAATCTCATAGGAGATACTGGGGGAATGGTTTTTTTATCTGTTTATTTTTTTTAAAAGCAAACGTTTTTCTCATTAAAGAATTGGGAGGCAGCTTGACAATATGTGGACATTTTCCTGTCAAAACAAATCCAAATACTTCTTCCCTATTTTAATAGAGTTACATCTGTCTGAATTTGTTTTTTTTTCCTAATAATCCTGCCTTTGAGATTTCCTTCCTCCCTATGCTTCCATCATTACTCCCTATGCTTCCTTATGCTTCCATCATTACTCATTTCCAAGAGCGTTCTTTGCATCCACAAAAATAATAAATCGAAACTGCCCCCCCCCCCCCCGGTTGTTTCTTGAAAGATAGTGATTGGAAATCCACACAGTATATGTTCTTAAACAGGGGGCTTTCTTTGTTTTCATTTGACACTATTAAGGTTGAATCATCCAGCCCCAGAAAATGTGCAGATCTCAAATCAATTTGCTAACGCCAAAGACATTGAAAATACTTAGCTGTTTGCCCTCATTCTTCCCTCTTTACCCACCCCCCTTTTCTTTTTTTTTCCACCTTGGGAAGTTGTAATAATATTCTGGCTCCTTGCCAAGTATAGAGGTTACTATGGAAACAGTATAGCTGCCTGAGCAAGCCAGAAAGGGTTGTGGCTTCTACTGTCTCCTCTTATGTTTTTGTGCCTGAGGTAGGTAGGTAGATAGGTAGATAGGTAGATAGATGATAGACAGACAATCAGACAGACAGACAATAGAATTTACATCATCCCGCATTTAATGGTAACAAATGAAATGAAGAATGAATTTCTAACAACAAAGAGAGGAAGGAGGAGAAAGTAAAGTATACCAAATTCCCCCACTACACCCTTTTGAAAACACCTGATGTATAACTATATATTTTTATTAAGTCTGAAAGGGAAATAACTTGTTTTCCCTTTTTTCTATGTATTATGAGAGGAAAAACTTTTTGTATTTTTGTACACCATTTGTACTTTTTCTGGGGTGTTGGAAACCAATGGTCTAGATTCAGAGAATTGCTATTATTGTTCCATGTGTTTGTGCAGAAATAGTACTTAGTTGCAAACTTCCTTGTGTTCTTGGGACAATCTATGTCCCAATTTTTATTAAAGGTGGCTAGAGTTATCAGGGCCACAAAAAAGTAATGGCAGTCTTTTGCTCTCAAGCTAGACATACATTAGAGCAGGGGTCTCCAACCTTGCCAACTTTAAGACTTGTGGACTTCAACTCCCAGAATTCCTCAGCCAGCTATTAGTTTACCTAGATCCGTGATGGCGTACCTGTGGCATGCGTGCCAGAAATGGCATGCAGCGCCCTCTCTGTGGGCACATGAGCCATTGCGTTCAGCTCTGCCATGCATGTGCATGCACCTCTCACCATCCAGCTGATCTTTGGGTCTCTGCCATGCCTGCATTGGGAGCAGGGCACGTACAGGGTGGGTGGGATGCATATGGAGGGCCCATGTGCACATGCTCAGGGGTAAGGCATTTGCAGGGGGGCTGTGTGCATACATGGGGGGGGCGGGGCACATGCATGGGGGTTCGGGCGTGCATATGTGCATTCCCTTTGACCACTTAGTTCAGAAAAGGTTAGTCTAGATCCGTGATGGCGAACCTATGGCACGGGTGCCACAAGTAGCATGTGGAGCTATCTGTGTGGGCACGGGAGCCTAGGTCAGCGCCACTGAATATGCATGCATGTCTCCCAACTGACTGGTCTACAGAGATACGTGCACATGTGCGGGGGGGACTGGGTGGGGGGATCATGCACACATATTCAGGGAGCTAGGGGGCCATAATGCATGCATGGTGGGGCTAGGGGATGCGGTGTGCCCCCCAGCCCCATTTTGGGCCTACTAGGACTCCGTGAAACCTCCTGAGACCAAAAATAGGATGGGGACACACACATGTGTGTGGAGGGGGGACCGCAAGGGATGGGGGAGTCACATGTGCATGTGCAAGGGGTGGGGAAACACAGGGCACATGCGTGCATGTGCAGGCGGGCAGGGCACATGGGAGGCATTGCATTATGGGTAAGGGCACGCTTGCGTGCTCTGTCGCACACACATATGTGCTTTCAGCACCCAAGAAAAAAAAGGTTAGCCATCAATGGTCTAGATAATGCCAGGGGCCCAAGTAACAGCCCATAGTAAATCATGACTCTAAGGCAGGATTCCTCAAAGTATAGGTTTATTAGGCATGTCATATTGGCACAGCTGGTGAAAATCCGTTCTGAAGACCCGTGGGTTTCTCCCACCCAGCTCAAATCCAAAGTTCTTCCCCACATTGAACACAACCATCAAATGCCACAATCAGGTCTCTCTCCCCATCCCGGATGCCTCCCATCCAGTGTCCTTGGTTCTCAGGAAAAAAATGTCTGTTTGGCTGCATATCCCCTTTGCTATCTCTACTTCCCTCTCCCTTTCCCACAGCTCCAGCAAGCCTCGCTGTGGCAAACCTGAAGACTCTCCAAAGATGGCTCCAAGGTTGACAGATACAATTGATTCAGAGTCTAAACAGCAACTGTAATCTACAGAACTGGTCAGTTTTCCACAGACAACACTGAAAGTTTGGTGACAGTTTAAGAATATAAAATGATAAAGAATATTGAAACAAAGAAATCCTTTAATAGGGAAAGTCCCTTTAACTGTTACAGGAAGCAGCAACAAAAATTGTAACTTCTACAGTTAACTCATTCTTATGAATAATCTCATTCATAAAAAAAGATCTCAATATTTTAAACACCAAATCAACTAGGAATTAATCAAATTATGCAGAAACAAGTCATTAAAAGTTAGAGCTGATTAAATTATTAAACTTCTCTCTTTCCCAGCTTCCTTGCAAAACGAACAAACTACAGGCATGCAGCTAAAAACTCCTGACAATGGTAGAATTAAGAAGCTTTCACTTCCTAATGTTTCTGTATAATTTTATTAATTCCTAGATGATTAATTCTAATTCTACCATTGTCAGGAGTTTTTAGCTGCATGTCTGTAGTTTGTTAGTTTTGGGGAAGTTTAATAAACATGACAAATGTAATTTTGTACCAAAAAAAGGACAAATATAATGAACACTAACCTTGTGATAGAAATCACATAGATTTGCATTTTGCAAACCACACAAAATTTTTGCATAAAGGTTTGAGCAAACATTTAATCAGGGAGATTGATACTGCATTTTTGTCCTAAGTATAAGGCCCTCTGTTCTGCAGAAAGAAACAGTTGAAAAGCATTATGACTTATTGGCCAATTTAGGGTGTGTCAAATTTTTCAGCTCTCAATTTCCAAACATTACGGGTACTCAAAACCTGTGACATGCCTTGGGGATTCTAAAGATACTTTGGTTACTTTAATATGATTTAGATGTGCTTAGTAAGTAACTACATAAATATCATAACTTCTTAGCATTTTGCACTGGGAAACAGAAGGTTCAGCCAGTTTCGGGTGACCACAAGGGAACTAGGTAAAAATGAACCTGGCACAGAAATTTACTCTCTCCCCATGTATCATTAATTAATTAATTAAGGTAAATTTGCAAAATATAGCTCTAAGCATTGATGGCATGATAAAATACTAACAATAAGTGCCTGAAACTCATTTAGCAATATATTTATAATTAAGATATTTAAAAGGCTCTAACAGAGTCCTCATGAAAAACATTTCTCATGGGTCCCAAATAACCAGTTGCAGGGCCCCCATCACAAAACAAACAAGTAAAATTGAATTAAATTAGAAAGGAAAACGTATAACTAAATATAGAAAGAAAGAGGCACCAACCAATATAGAAAAGAAAAAGGCACCATCAATATGATAATAGGCAATAATATCTAAATAATCTTCTATTGCAGGCACAAGAACATAGTTATTGTCTTTAATCTTACAAATGAGAATGTGCTTCAAAATAATAATGCTGCTGAAAATAACAGTATCTTAAATCTTGTACCACTTTTCCATCTGTGAACAATCTGTTGAGTGCAAGGAAGACACCAACGCAAACAAAACTTCTCTGCTTCCTTAAATAAAATGTCAAAACTCACTCTAGCTAACATCTAGATCTGAAACTATTATCTGAAGATATAGTACTTTGCAAAGTAGTTTTACATTAAACTATACTTTCTTGTTATGCCTGAAAAGGAAAAGATATGATGTTTGACATGCTTTTGCCTAATGAATTAAGATCTAATAAAGCATGGGTTTGGGGAACTCCTTGCTACTATAAAGGAGGTGACAAGTTATTGTTAAATGTGTGTACTGAATTTGTTTTCTTTTTCCTTGGAACAGGGAAAGGAAGGCAACAATTTCTAGTGAAATGCAGGTTGGTGTTCTGATTAAGACACAAAGCATTTTTTTAGTTATTCTCATGTCATTAAAAGCAGAGCCCTGAACCAATTTTTCCAAATCTATTGTACTTTAACAGTGCTTCCCACTCTAATAAAAAAAAAGGATTGCAATAAATGGGCTGGACTTTCAGCCTTCTTTTATTTTCAAAACACAATTCTGAATTTCAAGTTTCTTGTAAATTTCCTTTCCTATAGCTGCTACAGTTAGGAAAGGTGGTTGCTTCTCTCAAAAAGACCTAAGCAACCTCAGGGAACCAATAGCTGGAAGGGGAGGGAGGCATACTTTTTATTTTCTCAACTCCTCTCTACCCTATCTTGTTGCTTATCTGCTGTGTTGTTCCCCAGGGAGCTTTGCACTTAAGGTTTTATCAGCAATCATCTGCCTTGCACTGAAAATCCAGCATTGATTCAATGCTGGCTCCTGAGGGGGGGAAAATGGGTGTGGTGTGATTTCATGTGAAATTAGACACCTTTGAAACTCTAAATGGGTTATAAGGAGATCCTGACTGGATTTCACTGTTCATTTTGAGTTTCATTCTTTATCTTTCATGGCATATGATCAGGGGGGAAAACAGCGGCAGGTACAACATTTAATAGGATTTCCATGGGCTATTATGGTCTTTCTGAAAACAAATGAAAAATCTTTTGAATAACTTTAGGCTCTGAAAGCATTCCAGTCATTGAATAAATACATTCCTGTGTCAAAGTAGGAATGTAATGTGCAATCCAAGTCTTGCCTTAGAGGTAGTTGCAGTTAATATACTACCAGAATATAGGAGCCAGTTTATCTAGGAAATCCCCACCTCATGGGACTAGTATGCATTACTACAACTCTGCTAAACTCTTACGATTTTTCTTCCTTATTGCAAAACTCAGCCCAGCAGCTTTATGTTACATGACAAGGTATTTATTTATTGTATTAAATTTATTGACTGCCCAACATACCACAGGTTTACAACATTAAAGGGATAATTTTACAAAATGTATACAGGTAATCCTCAAATTGCAGTCATTCATTTAGTGACTGTTCAACGGCACAGAAAAAGGTGACTTTTGACCATTTTTCACATTACACCCAGTGCAGCACCCCCCCCCCCAGGGTTACATGATCAAAATTCAACAACTTGTTCATATTTATAATGGTTGCAATGTCCCAGGATCATGCAATTACCTTTTATGATTAACTTCTTACAAGCAAAATCAATGGGGAAGTCAGATTCACTTAACCATGTTACTAATTTAACAACTTGATTCACTTAACAACTGTGGCAAAAAAAAGGTCATAAAATGGGGAAAAGCTCACATAATAAGTGTCTTGCTTGGCAACAGAGATTTTGGGCTCAATTATGGTAATAAATTGAGGCAGGGTGGATTTGAATGAAATCAAACTGATTTAAATCACAATTTAAATCACGATTTAAATCACTAGTCAGTAAGGCTTGATTTAAATAATAGTTTTCTACATAAAGACTAATTCTTGCTGGTATAACTTTAATATGCAAGTAGATGAAGATTTTTAGAATAACAACTTTTCATATTAGTTTTTTTATCCCCTGTTTAATAGGTTAATCATTCATATTTAGACAACTTTTCTGTTGTACTTAGGAAGGAGAAAATAACAATTTAAATAGATTTATTCAACTGAAACAATAACATTACAGCATATGTTATTTGCTTAAACAAACATCCATGTTTGTTAACTAATTTGGTTAAACAAACTATATATATTTTAAGAAACTTAGACTGTCAGCCCAGCCTATCCTTCCCCTGGAGTGGAGTGGAAATGGAGATTTTGTAGTATCCTTCTGCCACCCACAAGCCATGCCCACCAAACCAAACCACACAACACCACACCCACCAAGCCATGGCCACCGAACCGGTAGTAAAAAAAGTTGGCTTTCACCACTGGTGTAGATAGTATCTGCTATTAGTCTGTCACCCACTCCCAATGTGAAGACCCCTTATTGGAGCACCAAGCCAGCTGGCAGAACCAGTTTTTGAGTTTCTTATAGAAGGTCAGGAGAGTTGGAGCAGATCTCACTGGGGGGTGGGCAAAATGTTGCACAGGGCAAAAGCAACAGCTTTTCATAAGAAAAGATATCAAATATTACTTTAACACCAAATCAACTAAGAATTAATCAAAGTATGTAGAAACAATCTATCAAAAGTTAGAACTGATTAAATTATCTAGACTGTCTAAGCCTCCCCTCCCTTTCCCAGCTTCTTTGTGAAACTGAAGCTGAAATCTACAAAAAGGACCCTAACATAGTTCTTTGAGGAGTCAAGATGTTGCAAGATGTAGTGCAATGCAGGGGTGCGTTCTAAATTTTTTTACTACCAGTTCTGTAGGCGTGGCTTATTTTGTGGGCGTGGCTTGATGGTCATGTGACAATTCTTTAGGATTAGCAGAGGTACTGGTCTACCAGGCTTTTAACTGTTTGCAGAGCTGTATCAGTCTACTCATGTATTTTTGCAGGCACTGGTCTACCTATTTATTTTTGTAGGCACTGGTCTACTCATGTATTTTTGTATGCACCATCTACCCAGTTATTTTTGCAGGCACCAGTCTACCACCAAGCTGCCTTTTACCACTGATCAGCTGTAGGGCGGCCCTTTGAAACCCCATGGCAAGAGTTTAAACAGTTTTTCCTTATAGCCCATCAGCTGGGACTCAGGAGGCAGCAATAGATTGGGGATGGGGCCAAATAAAAGGTAAGAATAATGTGGGGGGGGCAGGGGGGGAGGAGAACCGGTTCAGTGATGTCATATTGTTACTGCTACAGGCTTGGCAGAACTGGGCCAAACTGGGAGGAACTCACCATTGGTGCAGTGACAGCATGATTGACAGCATGAGCTGTGATCTATTTGCACCAGTGGTGGGTTGCCCCTGATTCAGACCAGTTCACAAGAACCAGTAGTAAAATTGGCGGGAGGCCCCGCCCACTGCCCCAGATGTTGTCATCGGCAGTCTGCGCATGCACAGAAGCTTCTGCGCATGCGCAGAAGCGAGGCGCATGCATGATCCTGTTGTGATCAGGTGGGCCAACACTAACCTTACGAAGGTTTTCATAACTACAGATGTCAGAGCTATTGGTCTGTAGTCATTCAACTCATTGATGGAGTGTTCCTTGGGCCCCAGAATGATAGTAGAGCATTTGAAGCAAGAAGGGACATAACACATCTCTAGTGATTTATTAAAGAGGCAGGTAAAGACTGGCGGGTGGGGGGGGCAGTTGATCAGCACAGACTTTCAAGCAAGAGGGAGTTACCCTGTCTGGTCCTGGTGCTTTTCCATCTTTTTGTTTGTGAAATAGACCTCACACATCTTTTTCTGTGATCACCAGAGGTATGGAGTTGGGTCTAGGAGACAGCTGTTTTGTTAAAAAAAAAAAAAAATTTTTATTTTTCTACAAACATATAGTGTGAACAGCTTGGGACCAGAGTGTCTTACATTTCAGTACAAATAATACAATATTTTTCATATTTAATACAATTAACAATTTTATAAACTTTTAGTAATAATACACATTTGGTTGAATTATAATCTTTCCTTAATTATTCAATATTTCAATATTTTTATGCCAGTCTTCATATTCTTGATATCACTCCTTTTGCTAAAAATGCAATACCAATAATCATATTTGTGCTTAAAAAATTTATATAATTCAATCTAATTTAGATTGAATTATAATCTACCATTATTTATCCCCTTTCTAATTTTTTTATCATGGCATTGTTATATTTAAAAAATATCCCCTTTCTTCTCTCATCCGCTTTAAAGCTTTGATTTTTCATTTCTTAGCTATCTTCCATGTTCTTCTCTTGGATCTTCTCTACCTGCTTCTGCTACTTGGCCAATCCTCTTAAATATTTCTGCCTTCTCTGCCTTATTCCATTGTCTAAGTTTCAAATTATCTACTCTTACCCTTGTTTCTCTCCCAAAAAAAGTCTTCCTGCAGCTCCAGTTCGTTTAACTTGCCTTAAAATGCTCTCCCCTTGGTTTATTTCATCAATCATTCTTATTTTTATTTTTATCTCCTTTTTGTTGTGTCTTCTTACTTGTTGTTTTGTCTGTTCTGCTTTTCCAGCTATTCTTTCAGTTAACTCCTCCTCCTGAGCACCCTGATTTCTCCTTGTCTTTTGTGTCATTTCCAACTTTTTATCTATTCTCTCCATTTTATTCTCTCGTTACATCTTCTTGTCAAAGGATCTTTAACATCCTGGATTAATGATTTCCTCCCGAATTCCACTCATTACTTATTTTTATTTGTTTCTTTTTGTCTAAATAAATCCAATCTTATTTTCCAACCTAAAATCACTTCTCAGATGATTCAATATCCTAAGTCCAAGAGTCTTTGTATTCCAAAATTGAATCAATCCATTCCTCTTGTAGTCCAAAAGTGGAACCTCCATAGATCCCTCTGCCAAGTCCGTCTAGCCCCAGGGCTCTACAGGAGAGTTGCCATCTCCCCTGGAACCTCAAAGGACGCTCCTTCTTAGCTTCACCTCCCCTCCAAGGAAGTTTTTGGATTTTTTCAGAGCTCACAAACAAGAAGAAGCCAGCGCAGGGTCAGAGAGCTCTTTTCCCTTGTGACTGGTAGCACCACGATGTCACTTCCAGTCCGAGACTTGGATGTTGTTGATGTATCTGAGATGGAGAGTAGCAATAGTTGGCAGTGGTCTCCTCTCAAACCTACAGTAGAATACATTCAGGTCATCTGCCAGTTTCTGATTCTCTTCCACAAGGGAAGAGGTCTGTTGTAGCCAGTGATATTCTTCAGTCGTTTCCACATATTTGCTGGTTCATTTGTGCAGAACTAAATCCTCAGATTTCCAAAGTAGCTTCTTTTTGCTGCCCAGATCTTTCATATTAATATATTCCTGGCCTGATTGTACAGCATTCTATCTCCTTTCCGGTAGCCTTCCTCTGTGGTGTGGCATAGATGTTTGAGCTTAGCTGTGAACCAAGTTTTATTATTACTGTAGATGCATAAAGTTTTGGTTGGCACATACATAAATCCTCACAAAAGCTAAGGTATGTCTATGAGGTTATCCAAATCCATTGAGGCAGCTTCAAAAAGTTTGTGCAGTTGAGGCAAGCCTGTAGCTTTAACTTGGTCCAAGATTTCACTGTTTTAACTATTGTTTTTATGATTGTTGTCTATAAATAGGTACAAGACGAACCATAGAGTGATTGAGTGTCCCGCAGCCACTCTTGGTAGAAAGCGATACGCATCTTTTATTATAGAGCAGCAGTAGTCTAAAATATTCTTGCTAAGACACATAATGAATGTTTCTTAGCAGCTCATGGTTTAGGTTAGCATTGTTTAAAAAAATCTGCTAATACAATGGGTAGGGACCCTGGATATCTCTGTTCAGCTCACAGGATTTGGTCAGTTAAGGTTTGCAATGCCTTGTTTATGCAAGCTTAGGTGGTATGTCGATACAACTAGGATGAATGAAGAAAACTTGGGGGGGGGGAATAATAGGTATGCTAATAATATAGGGTAATAATAGGGTGTGATGAATAATGTCTCTAAGTCCACATCACAAAATTTCTATAGGGTAGTGACATTTTTACGCCATCAGTTTTTAATATAAAAGCAGATACCTCCTCCCTTCTTTTTACCGGATTGCAATTTGCAATTCTATCTGCTCTTTGCATCTGAAATCCTGGGATTTGCAAGCAGCGAGCATTAATCAAATCGTTCAGCCATGTTTCAATGAAGCAGAGGGTCACTGAATTAGAAAATCAGAGTTGTTCCTATTTAAAAGGAGCAGTTCATCTATCTTATTTACAAGTGAGTAAAGATTAGTTAAATACAGAGAGGGGAGATTTTTTTACCACATGCTTTTGGAGTCTTTAAAAAATGCCTCCTTGCTTCCCCTCCTTCTCCTTTCCTGTTTCTCTTCTACTTTCTAATTGCCATGCCGAGACATAACTGCCAATCCCTCAGTCAGAATTTCTTCCACATTTGAAAAGAAGCAAGGAATAGATCCAGAAAGCTGCTTGTTATTTAAAATCCACTGTCTGATATTCAAAATCTGATCTGAGTATGAAATTTGCAGTCACATAAAACGTAAACATATTAAAAAAAGACAAATGTAATCAATCAAGTGTAAACACTAAAGTTGTGAAAGAAATCACATAGATTGACATGTTGTAAACAACAAAGAAAGTTTTTTTATAGAGCTCTGAGCTTTTATGCAGGGGGCTTGATCTTTGTCCCCAGCATAAAACTGTTTCTGCAGAAATAAACAGCTGAAAATCTTCCTTGTTCCAGCATGATTTATCAGCAATTTGCTCTGGGGAAAACAACCCAGCTGAGGTTCAAGCCAACAACATGGCTGATATCTATTCTACCTACTAGTTTAGAAATTTCTGCTGCAGAAATTGATTAAATATTTTCCCACCAGAAGGTCTATATAAGCAGATCCCCATGAGACCAGTTCCATGGAGAGAGACTTTTTGGAAGACTGGAGGGGGCATGGTTTCTCATGCTGCCTGCATCCTACAGATGGGGCTTCACTTGTTTGCTTAGCCTGGTTGCTGGCATGCCATGGACTGGTGCCAATCCATGGCCTGGGGTGTGGAACTCCTGGTCTACATCTCCAGGCTCTCTGCCCCCGACTATCTTTTTCTCCCTCCAATCTCCTTTAAATAGCCTTTATATAAATTCTGAGTTATGGTATTATTTAACTTTGTCACTGTTTTCCTCGATTGTGGGATGATAAAAACTCAGTGTTAATTGGAACCCTGAAAAAGGTGAGGCACAGGATAATAAAGAAGTTTGAGCTTTCTCAGTGCCACTATTATGATACCCAAAATCTTTCTCAAGCATGTAATTAGACACTTGCCTACTGTGCATTTAGAACTATTACATTCGTAGGTTTAGTACAGGGCAATAACCTGGAATTTGCACACTAAGCTATCTTGAAAGTACCACTGATCCATGAATAGCAAAAATCTCTCCTTGTAGCCAATTTAAGGGATAGTACTTAACATATACTGAGGTGGAAAAGGAGATAAGGTCAGGAAAATGGATAGAGGTAGAAATCTATATATCTATAGTTATAGATCTAGTGGTTAAGGCACCAGGACTAGAAAGTGATAAACCATGAATTCAATTTCCAGTTGGGTAACTTTGGGCCAATCACTCTTTCAACCCAACTCACTCACAGGGGTTGGTTGCTGCTGTGGAGAAAATAGGAAGAAGGTGTGTTGGATATGTTTGTAGCTTTGAATTATTTGTAAAAAGAATAAAAACAAAAGCACTGGGATATAAATAAACACATCTGTCCTCCTACTAATTCCTGCAGAAGGACTAATGATCCAAATTCAACATTGAGGGCTGAATTTTCATCCCATTCAGTTGACTTTGATAAAATTGGCTAAAGATAATTGGCTTTATTCAATGGTGGGATTCAAGTAATTTAATAACTGATTCTCAGTCCTAATGATTTCTTCCAACAACCAGTTTGCCAAACTGCTTAGAAAATTAACAACTGGTTCTCCTGAAGTGGTGCGAACTGGCTGAATCCCACCACTGGCTTTATTTTTAAAAAGAATGTATTTTGTTGTTGTTAAGGTTGTTTTTTATCTGATTCCCTGGCAACTTCCCTTTTTTTCAGCGAAGCATCATCATTAATTAGCTATAACAAATGGGTAGTTGCCTAAATGTTTTTCCTCAGCTCAGATTCGTGAAGCAAACTCTTTTTGTCCCTTGAAGATGGTATTGGCTGATTAGTCTATGTGCCCTGCCCCCGCGCATGCGTGTGCAACCCCCTGGCTCCCTCCTCTCCTGGCATGCGGTCCCTCCATCAAAAAAAGCCGTTTTCACCTACCCCAGACTCCTAGAGAGGCTTTGGAGGCTGAGGAGAGCAAAAAACGGGCCTTCCGGTCCACCAGAAGTTGGCAAATGGCCCTTTTCTGGCCTCTAGAGGGCTCCGGGGGTGGGTGGGGAAGGCCTTTTTCACCCTCCCCAGACTCCTAGAAAGGCTCTGGAGCCAGGTGAGAGAGAAAAACAGGCGTTCCCCTCTACCCCCCGAGGCCCTCTGGAGGCTGGAAACAACCCTTTTCCCAAGTTCTGGTGGGCCAAGAAGACCGAAAAATCAGCTGGCCAGCACACTCAGGCACGCCGAAGCTGAGCTTGTGTGCCCACCGATATGGCTACGTGCGTGCCATAGGTTCACCATCACAGCTATAGACTATATTGTAGCACCTGATATATAGGCTTAAAGAGCTACAGAGTTTGCTATTTTGTGTTTCTGAAGAAAATTTGCATCATCTTTACTACCTAATTTTTTTACCTATAAATTAATTTCCTTGAAATACCACCTTCTGCAATCTGGCCCTGTGCAAGTGCAGGGATATTTTTTCTCTTTTCTGAATTTTATGGGAATAAATTTATGATATAATAAAATAAACATTTGCATAGTGTTCTGTCCAAATTTGGAAACAAAGCATTGAGAGGCACTTGTCTAACCTTGTACCAATTGTTGATTTTTGGCCCACAAGTAAACTGGTCTTATTTAAGCATGCCTTTATGACGTGGAACTGATTTGTCTTCCCGTAGTATGGTTTTTTCATCTTTATTGATATTTTAATTGGTTATTTTCAAACAGTTTATATAATTATGTATTGTTAAATTTTATTCAGTTTATATCCTGCATTTCTACTTGTGTGAGTGCTTAAAGTAGCTATCAAAATAATATAAAGATTATTACAGATAAATAAATGGCAACTATTTTTATGCATTTTGCATTGTATCTGATATTAGTTTCTTTGTTGCTGTATTTATTTAAACATTCTATTGAAAAGTTTATGGTAGATAGCCTGAGTCTATTTGATGAAATAATAAGGTACATGTAGCTAAATTAAATAAGTAATGAACAGCAGATATAAGTGCCTAATAAAATAAATAAATTATCTGTTACGTTAGCGTTTCAAAATAATCACCAAATTGTATAATTTTTTTATAAATTTTGTTTCTGTGCGTAGCAGTTTGGCTTCACGAATTTTATTAGGCACCTGGGTTTCCTTTTTGTGAAGAGAAATGGGATTTTATTAATTGAAAAGAGAATTTGGTTTTGAGAAAAGCTGACAGAACTTCTGTACTTATAGGAATAGTGTGATAGATGTGTGACACCTAAGGCCCTCTGGATGCTGGGAATGACTTTGTCCTTTCCATGTTTTCTCTCTTAGTACTAGTCAAAGATTATGTGGAAAAGATGAAAGCTTTTTCTTAGTCCAACATCAGATAATCCTTGCCTATGAGAAAATCTTCTAATAGTAAATAATCACTGTCTATGGGATAACAGTTATTATCTTCAGTATTGCAGCCTGTTGTCCATCAGTGTTTAAAGTGAAATGTCTGCCAAATCATTATCCTCTCAGGATGAGTGAGGCTGTTCGGTTTACTTTTGTGTTATTCTTTCTTTTTTTCCAGAGACAATTGCCTGAATTCAACAGGATGCACAGAACCACCAGGATAAAAATCACAGAGCTGAACCCTCACTTAATGTGTGCCTTATGTGGAGGCTACTTTATAGATGCCACAACTATTGTGGAATGCTTACATTCATGTAAGTATCAAATAAAAAAGCTCCCTGTTTGAACTTGACAGAATCTCTGGACTTTCTCATTGATGAAGGTCTATTTCAAATGTGCAGGATAATCATGTTGTCCACCCAGAACACAAATTCCCTTCACTACAGGATAGCTAATCCCCCATTCTTCAGATTGTAGTTTAGTTAGTTTAGTTTATTACATTTCTATACAGTCCTTCTCCCGAAGGACTCAGGGCGGTTCACAGCCATATTAAAACAGTCAGACACAAAAATTAAAACTACTAAAATAAGTTAAAGCTATTTGGCCGTAATTTAAAACCCCTTACTAAAACGCCTTTAAAACTAATTTAAAACCCATTTACAATTAATCTATTCGGTCAGGCCGGCTTGGTGGAACAACAGAGTCTTCAGAGCCCGACAGAAGGCGTGGAGATCGGGAATCTTTCTTATATCCGGGGGCAGTTCATTCCATAAGGCAGGAGCTCCCACAGAGAAGGCTCTCCCCTGGGGGCCGCCTGCCAACATTGTCTGGCCGACGGCACCCTGAGGAGGCCCTCTCTGTGAGAGCGTATCGGGTGGTGGGAGATATTCAGTGGCAGAAGGCGGTCCTGTAGATATCCCGGTCCTAAACCATGGAGCGCTTTGAAGATGGTGACTAGCACCTTGAAACGCGCCCGGAAGACCACTGGGAGCCAGTGCAGCTCATGCAAGAGGTGAGTTACCCGGGAGCGATGAGTCGCTCCCATAACCACTCGCGTGGCTGCATTCTGGACCAGTTGGATTGTCCTGATAACCTTGATTTCCCTGATTTTCAAAGTATTTTTCATATTTACTGCCCAGTAAAGATAATTTTGTTAGCAAGTCTGGACTTGAGTAAGATATTATTTTAATGCAATGAAAGATGAGTTAGACAAAAGGCTAATAGGCTGAAGATTCCTATTGACAAGATACTCATAGTTAAAATTATGAGGCAACATTTAGTTACAGTAATTCTGAGCTTTCATCTTAAGTATTTAATGTTACTTGACAGTTAGTAACCAGTGAATAAAAAAGAGGGGGGGGGGAAATAATCACTTAGCATAATATCAGATACCCCTGCTTCTTATTATTTAATGCTTTATATATTTGATCATATATATGATATATGTCTGAATACGGTTAAATGTCAATTATTGATATAAATAAACCTCTATTTTGTGAAGAGCAAGTAGTCTAAAGATGCCTTCAAAAACTCTTGAGATGTGAAGTTAGTATTACACACTCATCCACTGGAGTACAATTTCTCATTCAGATTTATAGCAAATGTGCTAATATTCTTAGCAAAAGAGATTGTGTGATTTTGAGAAGGCTAGTAAAATCATTATTTCAAAAGTGAAAACTGTTGCAAGTGTAGGTGGTCCTCAGAATAACAGAGCTGGAATGGTCCTTGGAGGTTTCC
The DNA here is from genome assembly GCA_038048745.1 of Coluber constrictor foxii. NCBI lineage: Eukaryota > Metazoa > Chordata > Lepidosauria > Squamata > Colubridae > Coluber > Coluber constrictor. The sequence continues at coordinate 88,087,877 of CM075961.1, read as the reverse complement.
TAGTCCAACCCTTGCTCAACCCATAATGCTTGAGAGCACATTGAAATTCACTGTAAAAAAGTCCACTTTCATCATCATCTGAGTCTACAGTTGGAGTGTAGTATAGTGATGTTGAATGACTTGCCTCAGATATGGATATTATGTGATCACCATATGCTCTGTGATTCTCAACATATTTAACCACTTGTCTGTTTATGTAAAATGCAACTCCTTTTCATCTGATGATCTCATTTTCAGAAAAATAAAACATAAACTCTACTGATTTGAATTCATCACTGTCTGTGCAGTGTAACTCACTGATGCCAAGGATGTCTATGTTCACTTTAATCATTTCTTTATATATAATTTTGAGTTTCCCAAGGGACATGTCTGTAACATTCCATATTCCAATTTGATATAACTTTGTACAGTGTAGGCAACCTCTTTTGTTATGGGCATCATCAATTTTTGGACTTCACAAAGACCAAAATCCAACAATGCCATAAAAACTTACTAAAAGATGGTCCTTGCTTTTCTCCAGTAGCTTGCATGCTACTGTCCAGCCTGGAGGTTCCACTGTTGGTATCCATACCTGAGTCATGTTAATTTATTGCTATAAAGTGTTCTAGTGAGGTTTTTTTTTTACCAGGTTATTCACCATTGCTCTCCGTAACCCTCCCATTTATCTGGGTTTGGGACTGGCATATGGTTATTGAATCAACCACTTGGTTGGATTTGAATAGACAATTTTTATTCCTACCGTACAATGCATGTCAAGTTTCTATCTTTGTTGTTCTGCATTTTAAAAAAATCAGACAAAGGATTCCTTTTGTCTACGACTAATATAGCAAAAACTGGAATCCTGGAAATGTTTTTGACTCCAGATGATTTTCTAGCTAGCTTAAGGAACCATTGCTTTGCTTCATAGTAAGGCTAAATATGACCCAGGTTTGGATATCTCTTCATTTCATAAATTCAGATTCATTTTCCTGTGTGACTCCCCTTTTCTACCAATGTTTTCTTCTTCTTCTTTTTAGTTTGTAAAACTTGCATTGTCCGCTACCTGGAGACCAACAAGTACTGCCCAATGTGTGATGTACAAGTTCATAAAACAAGGCCTCTTCTCAGTATCAGGTATTATACATTGTTTTATACTCCAGTTTAAGACTACTTGTATTTACCACAGATGATGTCAGGTAGAGCCATACATTAGCTTGGAGACCTTGGTCTTTTCTAAATTTGGTTTTTTGCTTGCAGACATTTCATTACTAGAGTAACTAATGAAATTAAGTTAACTAAACTAAGTTACACATAGTATATTTTCTTCACTTGGTCACATACAGTAGTAACTGAAAAGCTTGCAACATGACATCTACCATACTGTCTATAGTGGATTCTTATGTACTGTTACAATGCAGGAATCCAATAGTACCAATTCTTCACTTTCTTACAGCTCTGCATTTGGAGTTGAGAGATAACTCATGGTATCACTGCATGCTATTTCTTTTTTACTTCACATGGTGCAGACTAAGATCCAATGCTCTTTTTGGGCATCCTCACATTTGATGACATGGTCCGAAGAGGTCTTGGTATTACATTTGTTTGAAGACAAATTCAGCTTTCTCTGCAATCTTGAACATTATTCTGTGGCAGCAAACAATTTATTTCCACACAAATCAATGTGAATACTATTTCCATTCATGATTCCAGTTCATATGTAAAGGTTGGGGACTTTATGCGGCTCCATTTCTACCTAATTTCAAGCCTTCGTGTGATCAGGCAAATACAAAAGGGGCTCCATTTTGCCCTGTGCTTTGTTTTCAGAAAAATCTTCTCAGCATAATATGCTGTGACATCTTTTACAATTTAAGATGTTTGTTATTTAGAAATGATAGATATCTCCTGCTTTGGCTATAGCTACATCTTCTCCTATCAGCCCAAAATTTCATCTGCATTCCAGGTATCTAGTTCTCAAAGGAGCTTACAGGCAGAAGACAAATATGTTGTTGGACACTTTTCCTCCAAGCTAGTCCTCTATTAAAAAGATTGTTTCTGAATCTGCCATTTTGTAGATGGGTAGATCCAGTTTCTCCAGGTAGAAGTCGGTAGGGATATTGAGACAGGAGGCATTTATATAACCTTGTTATGTTTTTCTGTAGTTGGCAAACTTTATGATAAGGTAAAGCTGGAATATTAATTAAAGAGCTCCATAAATTATAGTCCAGACAGAGCTCTTAAAGGAATCTTTAACTCTCACATGAAGCTACAATATTTATTTAACCTGAGTACAATTGTGGTTTATGGTATAGTGATCTATTTGACTTGGAACTTTTATATTAACCTCCTGCCAGAGGCATGCTTGCAACTTGAATTCTCTTTCCTAAGAAATAAAATTCCAGGACAAAAGTCTGAATAAATTATCCAAATTTACCTGTAAAATACCTGTACAGCTATATCTTATTTATATGAATTTATTTTCTTTTACTAAACTTATGGAGGGGCAAAAGACTGTACAGGTCAGAAAGTCTTGGCCTCCCTTTTACAGTTTGCCCAATTCCTTGTTGCTTTTTGAGGAGCGGATTTTATGGAGTCAATATTGACTCCTGATAACTGCCTCAATAAATCCCTCAATTTTCTTGGCAAGGTTTCACAGGTGATTTGACATTCCCCCACATCTTAGGGCTGAGTAAGAGGGATTGGCCCAAATGGCTAAGGTAAGATTAGAACTCATTGTCTCCTGGTTTCCAGCCTGGTACCTTAGCCATAATGGCTCTCCTTTCTGCTACTAGAATAAACTAATTATTCCACTAATGTTTTAATCTTAACAACATGGCTAGAACACAAGTAATGATAACAACAACAATGCAGTTTTTAATTCTAGATCTTTGGCTTGATTGTAAAAATTCTTTTTAATACAGACTTTTTTAAAAAAATAAACTATCTCTATTCATATTCATGCAACAGTTGAATCAAGCCTACACTTCTTGTGGCCTTAAATGGCAATCTTACTGATTCCCTTTAAAGCTGGTTTTCAGGGAAAACAGATGCACCTTAATGAACTCTAATGATGGTTGGCATAGAAACCAAATAGGCCGCCTGCCACAGATACATCTTTCTGAGTGTATTTTTAGCACATGGTCTGTATAAATTAATTTATCTAGTAACACTTGAGTCTCCCTGAGAAATATTTACTAGTCTCACTCCAATGGGACTTTCATCAAAGGCACCCTGAACATTTGCTTATTCAGATTTAAACTCCAAACAGGCATGAGTTACCAATATGTAGAAACAAGTGTTTTGGGAGGTGGGAGGGGTGAAGGGAATCAACAAGCAGGTTAAAAGTGCAGCAAAATGTCAGTAGGATTTAATGATCAAGACGGAAAAATAAAACCCAAGGAAAAACTGCAGTATCTTATTAATGTCATATGTGTCACTAGAGCAGCTTTCTGGCTCCTAGTATCCTTTGTAATGTTGAGATTACATTTCATAATTTCAAGCCAGTAAAGCTGTACTGAAGAATTGTTAAGCCTCTTTCTTATTGCAAAAAAATATGATTGCAAGGAAGTGGATTAATGGTTACATTTCAGATTTTCTGTAGTTTATATATGTGACTGCCTATTTTGAACTGCATCTTATCTGAATCATATTTGTACTTCTCTATCCATTGTTTTTTCATACAGTAGCACAGATATGCGAATGGCATTTTGAAAAATGATTTCCTCTAGTTTCTTTGATCCTATAATTAAAAAGTGCCACCAAATTTTCAACTTTATTTGTGATTATGAAGACAAACATTTTTATCATTTACATTACAGGAAAACAGCTTCTAGTTGGTTGTTAGAAAAAACACCCTAACGATAATAACAGGTCATCACAGGAACTATTTATCAGGAGGTTCCTTCCTCCCTTCCTCCCTCCCTCACTATTATTGGTGGCTTTCTATATTCCACTAAGTCAATGGAGGGTAACTTGAAAAGACTTCAAGAAGCATTCAATAATAATAGTGTAGAGGTATCTCAAAAGAGGCAGAACAATTTTTAAAACTGTTTTGAAGCAGTTAGGGAGATTTTAAGGATGACAATAAAATAGGGACACCTCTGAAGACAAGCTTCTCTACCAAAATGGGCCAAAAGGAAAAAAAAAGAAAAAGAAAAGATGAATTTTTCAGATACTCCAACTGGACATCCATTCCTATATTTATTTAAGAAAAGGAAAAGAAAGAAAAAGATGATACTGAAGTAGAGCCATTTTGCTACTAGATTTCCACAGTACTATTTTGTAGTAATAGGGAACACAAGTAGCAGCTAGTGGGCACAAATACTCCCTCAAACCACATTATGGCTGAGTATAATCTGTGAACCCATTCTTACATTGCCTGCTTTCTCACAACACAAACTAATATAGGATGGATAATTAACATGCAGTGCATATTTCAGTGTTTGGGGATGTTTTTAGAATAGGAATTTTAGTCTAAGAATTCTCTGAGTTTGTTAAGAAGGTTATGTCCTTAAAAACAGAATGAGTTAGTGGGAATGGTCTGTGATAAGGTGCAGCATGGCACAATGTATAGGTCCAGTCTGCTAGCAAAATGATAGGAAAGTGTTCTTTTCTCTCTTCAGTACATTGAACACACAATTTTATACTTGATTGTCAATCATTAGTGGCTGAGTTCACAGAGTATGTTGGGCAAACCCAAATAAATAAAATGATGATTTAGTGTGACATGTGAACCAGGCCAAGAAGCTGTTGTGGACTGAGTCTCAAGCCTGTATGATTCATTGCACTTTGCTGCACCTTAGGAATAATAGTGCATCCTAGGCACTCTGATTAAAGCGCATTAAGTGAGTTATTGACTCAAGCAAATATAATGGCTCTCCTTATAACCCAGTTGCCAGTCATGCAGCCATTTGGCCAAACTTACTTTCATTAGTGCACCATAAATTATAAAACAACATCAATATACATGCAATGAATAGTATTATAAAATTTGATGAGGTGGATAGACTTGCCAAATTGTGCTAATATGGGGGCATTATGAGGGAGTAGGAATACTGCTGGCCTAAATAAAAAGTGCCTATTAAATCAAATCTTCAGTGCTGTTCAACAGAAAAAAAATTGTTTGCTTTCAGTCCCTCTCTAAATTACACATAGAAGTCCTAAATAATAATTCTAAATCTTCTAAGATGTCACACACATAATATTAGGCTCCTAAAGACAAAACTAATAAGCATAGCCCTCCATCATTTCTCTATACATTCTTAGTTTCACAGCAAGAAAAAATGGAAACTTAGGGCTCCTCCTCATATTCTCCTAATCACAGTATGAATGTGGTCTGATAATTTCTTATGTAGTGGCTGCAATGATGTTGCCTTTGTTTTATCCCTAGTCCATTGCTGAGGTAGTTTAAAGACATTTTTAGTTTTTTAATGGAAGTGGGGGGTGGGTTTCCACCCCCCCACTTCTCTTGATGCAATTTTGGCCATGGACACAATTTAGGATGCTTAATCAAGAACCAGGTTGCTGGAGTGGTCATGGGAGGAATCAGCCCAGTTCCTATTAACTGCCCACTTCTCATTATTTGGGTATTAGCACTCAGTCTTCCATTCTACTCATTAGACTGCCCTTCAGAATTGTTTGGGCTTAGACTACAGCAAACACACGGCTTCATACAGAGATCATGCAGACATGCCTACACACGTGCCTAACTAGAGTTTCCTAAAGATTTCTTATAAGCAGAAATTTAGGACACTTTGAAAGAATACTAGGCTTATTTTTAAAATCCAGTTTCAATATTTTTAATAAGTCAATAGATGATGCAGATAGGGAGAGCAAAGGAATCCAGAAAAAACAATCAGTCGCTTTTCTTAACTGATCCCATTTTAAAACAGTAGAGACAGCAGTACCAATAGTCACTGTTAGTTTATAGTGGAAACTCCAAGGAAAAAAAGCAAGGAAATGGATCTACTCAACAAATTTGAAGTGCAACTCAATGAGAGAAGCCAATAAGATTAGGAAAGAAGAATGAGGATCCTATAATTGAGGCATTGGGACAGTGAATGTCACCATTCGTAACACTAGCAAGTTTATTGTTAATTATGCTTATTCTATAAGATGCTTAGATTCATACTGTTTGAATCTTGTAATAAACAACAAACTATAGTATAGTAGGGAAAACAAAAGTCCTGGTGGCAAAGGGGTTAGAATGCAGCATTGCAGGCTAACTCTGCCCACAGTCTAGAGTTCAATCCTGACAGGGCTCAAGGTTGACTCAACTTTCCATTCTCCCTAGGTCAGTAAAATGAGGACCCAAATTGTTAGGGGCAATATGCTGACATTGTAAACTGCCCTGAGAGTGCTGTAAAGAACTATGGGGTGGTATATAAGTCTAAGTGCTATTGTTATAATGTGCTGATATAATTACAAGTTATATCAGCACATTGATAGGGGGGGGGCAGCAAATAAATGAGTTTTACAAATTGGCAAGTGATTGGGAAGGGAATCTTATGTGTTACTGCTGAGATCTATGAGTTTGTACCTTAGCACTGCTTCAGATCATTAGAAATTTAGATGATCCACAAGTCCAAATCTTTAAAAAAAACCAAAGTGGGTTTTAAAGTGAGATTTGAAGTGTTAGTATGTTAAGCTGCGTAGCCTTGCATAAGATAAATGGAGTGTTTACTCACAAGGGACAAAAATGCATTTTTCTATGTGTACAACAGTAAAAGAGGTTATTTTTCCTTTCCAAATTCTTTCCTGGAAGAATTTGAATAGTTTTATATGAGGGTGAAGGTTCATTCTCCAACTTTGTAAGTTGGTTTCCAAATGTTTCATTACCAACCAAGGTAACATCTTCAGTGGAATTTAGAGGATGTCAGTGTCAGTGTACTTTTATTTATAAGAGCTTCTGGTGTGGGTGTGTTAAGTGAGGGTCTTGTGATGGGTCTTGTGATGGGTTAGATGTGAATCATCAGTGAGTCTTGTGATTGGTCTTGTGATGAGATTATATCAGGTCAGAGTCATTGGGAGGTGAACTGCTGGTGAGGCGGCTGGGGGTGTTGATTGAGGGTCAGTGCTGCCTCTGGTTGGCTGTGTAGTTGATTTGGATTTTAAGAGATTCGTAGGTAGGTTGTAGGTCAATGTGTCTCTTGATCGAATTGCTTGTGGAGTGCATAAACTCACGACTGTGGTAGCATGGCTGATGATTTTTGTGTTGTTCCAATTGAGCTGGTGCTGTTTGGAGTCAGTGTGGGTAGAGATTAAGGATTTGGGATTGTGGTGTTTGACTGCCAGCTGATGTTTGTGGATCCTGGTTTTTAATTGATGTGATGTTTGTCCCACATAGGTTGCAATAGTTACAATTGATTTTGTAGATTATATTGTTTCTTTCATCCCTCTGTATTTTGTCTTTGGTTCTGGATAGTTCCTGATGGAGTGTGGTTGTAGATTTGTGGGCTACTGCTATTCCTAGGAGTTAGAGGATTCGGGGTGTCATTTCCAACACCCCCATAGATGTTACTAGATATTACCTAACCTGGTAACAAATTTCGGAAACCAATTCGCAAGCTTGGAGAACGAACCTTCACTCTCATCCTACACCCAAGCTACATATATTCACTGCTATAGTTTTATATTTCTATTTACTCTCAATTAATTTTTTTGTTGACAGTCTGCTTATCTTATTTCAGATCAGATAAAACTCTACAGGATATAGTATATAAACTGGTGCCAGGACTCTTCAAAGGTATGAATTTGTGACTGCTGAGAATTTAGAGAATAGAATTTGGAACAGAGCTTCCTAGCTGACATAACACAATGCAGCAACTTGATTTGATTTTGATTTTGCTTGATTTTTAATATGGGGTTGATAAATAATAGTACATAATTATTAAGTGAGATAAAAGAATTTTGAAAAGTATTTTTGGACTTAATGCAAACCAGATTGCAGTTCTTTTTTATAATTGAAAAATTGTTTCTGAATAATAAATGTATTTGCAAAATGCAAGAGAAGAATACCACTAGATGAATTACCTTTGCTTTCATTTGTAGATGAAATGAAGAGGCGACGTGATTTTTATGCAGCATATCCCCTGGCAGATGGTATGATGTCTGCCTCATTTGTCCTCTGTTGTATGTCAATGCACATTTTAAAAAACAGGCTGTGATTTTCATTCCTTTTTTACTTGTTTAGTTCCCAACGGATCCAATGAAGACAGGGGTGAAGTTTCAGAACAGGATAAAGGGAACCTAACAGATGATGAAACGGTCAGCTTGTCCATTGAATTCTATGAAGGAATCAGGTAACCATTTAGGGAATATAAAAGAAATTATATTTTTCTGACATTTTTTCTGACATTAGATCATTATAGTTTTAATATTTTTATCTGTTTTCAGTTACTTGAAAAATGGTTTAGTATCATTTAACTGTCCAAACTTTGGGCACAAGTAGTCCTCAATTTCTGACCATTCATTTAACAATGGTTGAAAGCAAGGGTGGGTTCTACTTACCTTTACTACCAGTTCGCAATGGGGCCGCGTGCGATAGCAGTAACTGTGAGGAGGATCTTGGAATCCTAGTGGACAGTCCCTTAAATATAAGCCAGCAGTGTGTGGTAGCCACCAAAAACGTCAGTGCAATCCTAGGCTCCATTAACAGAAGGATAGGATCAAGATCATGTTGTGTTTGTACCCTTTTATAAGGCCTTGGTAAGACCACACTTGGAATACTGCATCTAGTTTTGGTCACCATATTATTAAAAAAAATGTTCAAATTCTGAAATAATAAGTGCAGAGAAGAGTAACAAAGATGGGCTGAAGGCTAAAACATATGACATAAGGACAAACTTTCATTTCCTTCTCACATCCTTTTAGAATACAGGATCAATGGAAGCAAAGGACGAATAAGACTTTAGACTGCTGAGAATTTGCTCCTGTATAACAGAGAAAGTTTTCATGTCCACCTCAAACCATTAGATTGTTTAGCACAGTATTATCAGTACTGACTGGTATCATCTCTCTAGGGCTTCAAGAATACTTGTGGTTTCTTTTTGGAGATTTTGGTTACTGAACTAAGTACCTTCTGTATATAAAGTAGAGGCCTTTCTAATGGCATATATAAACTACCCCTCCTCCACAATTAGCAATTTTTATTTCTGTTTACAACAGGATTTTTAAAAATTTGTTTTTATCTTTTTTTACTTTTTCTTTGTAGGTGGGTATCTAGTGAGAAAATAGTGAGGAAATTATTTTAAAAAATGAAGTAGTTCTGACCAAACTTTGCAATCATGACATTTACATTTACCAGATACAGTGATACTTAAAAGTTTATGAACCCTTTTGATTTTTCAATATTCCTGCATAAATATGAACATAACATGATCTATTTTTACATGTCCTAAAACTAGATAAAGATAACTCAATTATATGAATGAGGCAAAAACTTTGCAGTGTACTTGTTCATTTATTTATTGAGGAAAATTATCCAATGCTACATATTTGTGCATTGCAAACTATGTGAATCTTTACTTTAAGTAACTGGTGTGTTTCTATGGGGGCAGCAATAATGGCAACTATATTTCTGATAGCTATTGATCAGTTCTGCACTGATCAACAGGAGGAGTTTTAGCCCATTCCTTCTTATAGAACAGCTGCAGATGAGGGATATTGCTGGGCTTCTTCACATGATCTGCCCACTTCAGGTCCTTCTACATTTATATAATATTAAGGTCAGGACTTTGACTTGTCTATTCCAAAGCATTAACTTTCTTCTGCCTTAACCATTCTTTGGTTGTATGTGCGTTGAGTTGTTGTCTTGCTTCATGGTCCACTTTGTTTTGAGCTCATGGACAGATACCCTGACGTTTTCTCGTAGAATTTGCTTGTGCAACTCAGAATCCATAGCAATGAGGGCCAGCCACCCTTGTTAGGGTGAGCAAAGCAGGTCCAAAACATAATGCCACGGCTACCATGTTTCATAGATGGAATAACGTTCATTGCTGGAATGTAGTTTGGCCTTTTGCCAAACATGAAGTTTTTCATTCCAGCGAAAGATTCAATATTGGTTTCATCTATCCACAGAACATTCTTCCAATGGCTTTCTGGCTTATCTATTTTGCAAACTAGCTGAGCAACTACTCTTTATGGAAAGTAGTGGCTTTCTTCTTTCAACCCTACCATGTACACCATCTTTGTTTCGTGTTCTCCTGATGTTTATATCATCAACACTAACATTCACAAATGGAGTAGAGATCTTTGATTCCTTAGATGTTAACTTAGGGTTCTTTGAGATCTCCTAGAGTCTAGACCAATGGTTCCCAATATGGGGCCCATGCCCCCCAGGGGGGCAATTTGATTTTTAACAGGGGCAATTTGAATCTAGTTTAAACCAAGTTAATGGCCTTTTAGGCTTCCTCTGCATGAGTAGAATTCACTTTTTGAGTAAAGTAAGAATGATATATCACAGGGAGGACATCAGGATTTTAGAGATGCTTAGATGGGGCATGGCCAAAAAAAAAGGTTGGGAACCACTGGTGTAGACCATTACATACCTTGCTCTTGATGTGATATTAGTTGGTCAACAACTCCTAGAGAGGGTAACAATGGCATTGAATCACTTCCATTTGTACACAATCTTCCTATTTCCTTGGAAATAGATTGTAATGTTTTTCACCTTGGTGAGCACAACCAACTTTTTCAGAGGTCCTCAAAAATATCCTTTGTTCAAGCCATGCCATACCTCTGTTGCAAAGAAAGTGAAACCCCAGAATTTTGTTCTTTAAATAAAACAGGATTTCCCACACTGACATCTGATTATCATCTTATTGACTGAAACATTTGTCTCTAATTACCCCTTCAAATGAATTGATAACCCTAGAGATCCACATACTTTTGTCATTATATAGATATGTAGTTTTGGATTATTTTCTTTAATGAATAAATGAACAAACAAACATATTGTTTTGTTTTTTGACTCATTTGCTTAATAGGGTTCTCTTAATCTGTTTTAGAATGTGTGAATAATAGAGCATGTTTTAAGTCATACTTATGCAGAAATGTTGAAAATTCAAAAGGGTTCACAAACTTTTAAGCATCACCGTAGAAAGTTATATCCTTTCTCGATACAGTTCTTGGCCTCTTCCTATTTCTTCCTATGTCTTATTCCCTATCTTCAGTTTGCACTGAGAATTGGCTAATTTATATCCCCTTCAAGTTAATTTAACAAGAGATTATACATAGAGTGAAAGGACAATACTAAGGGTGGAGCCATTAATAGCATATGTCCCATTGCTTCCTTTTTCTAAGGATAGGTCCCTATTTTCTGAGATTGCTTCTTGTAAAGTCTTATGCCATTAACATTAAAAGAAGATATTTTACTGCATAAGCAGTGGTGGGATTCAAATAATTTAACAGCCGGTTCTCTGCCCTAATGATTTCTTCCAACAACCAGTTCATCAAACTGCTCAGAAAGTTAACAACCAGTTCTCCTGAAGTGGTGAGAACTAGCTGAATCCCACCACTGTGCATAAGCCACAATCACAAATGGTGCTCCCACCCAAATTAAGGTGCTTAGTCTTTAATACTGATAGCTAATACTGGTCTGACACAATTGCCTCACTCAGGAAGTAAAACTACATTGTTGTCGTCACCATCATCATCATCCTATTTTCAGCCATTTGCAGCATGCAAACCCAGTACCTCCAGATAGTTAATTTATTCTGTCTAATAGTATTTTATTATATGGAGGTTTTTTATATACCATTAGAAAAAAAATTGTGTACTCTATAACTTATATAACTAAAATGCATGCAGAAATAATCTTATTTCTGGATTCTGAGTGACTTGGATATATTTCATGTAATAAATGAATTAACTTTCTAGCTATTTCTTTATCTCTATAGTGGTATTTCGGTACTTATTGTTACTTGATTCCGGGAAGCATGATGAGTAGCAAACAATTTTTTCCCATAAGGAATAATATAGTGAATCACAAGGCAACCGACACTGACAAGTTCTAGCTTGTCTAAACAAATGATAACAACATAAGTGCCTTGGTGGCGCAGCAGACTAAAGTGCTGTTAAGTAGCACCAGCCGCCTGCACTTACTGCAAGTCCAAATCTCACCAGGCTCAAGCTTGACTCAGCCTTCCATCCTTTCAAGGTAGATAAAATGAGGACCCGGTTTGTGGGGGCAATAAGCTGATTTTGTATAAAAAAGAACACCGCTTGAGGGGGCCTGAAAGTCCTACTAAGCAGGTATATACAAAAGAATGAAGGCTATTGCTTAACACATTGTAAGCTGCCCTGAGTCTCCAGAGGAGGGTGGCATATAAATCAAACCAAATAAATAAATAAATAAATAAATTTCACATCAAAATGTATTGAGTACCAAATCTGATGAGTTTCAAAGCAGTTGACTATCAAGGTACCACTGTATCTGTATTTGTACACATATTTAACTCATTTGTCTTCTTAATTCTTTAGGGATGAAAATAGAGGGACTGTTGAAAATGGAAACACAGAAAAAGATAAGGTGAGGTACATCATTGTGTGAGTTCTGTATTAAATTTAAACAGCTGTATGTTCTAAAGGCTGACCACCTTTATAGCAGCAAACAGCTGGAGTTTTCTGTGTATATTTGTTATCATCTAGTGGCAATATGCATCCTCAGATTGTGTAGCATTAGTATGTTATTATTTGGAAGCAAGTTGTAGGATATGGAGTAGATGTGGAGAAAAATATCTATATGAAACCTAAATTTAAATCATATTATTAAAAAGAATCCTGAACCTGGGCTTAAGTGAGCTCCTAGGCATACAAATGTCAGCATTGTTTGCTTTAGTTTCCGCTACTTTCTTTTCCATCAATATGACTTCCATATTTCCTTTTTTTTTCTGTTTTGTTTCTTTATATTTTGCCTTTCCCTTTCCTTTCCTTTCCCTTCCCTCCCTTGCAGACTCTCTCTCCTTCTTCCAAACTCAGGCTTCATTCTCCACCCCCCACCCCTGCTTTGCTGTATATCAAAAGACATCCAAATTACGTCTCCTGGCTTTTGCCTGTGATCTGAGAACTTCTTCCACTCCACCCCCAACCTTCACCCCTTAATTTCCATACCTATTTCAACTTCAATCTCCTGCTGTGCAGTCCGGCCCTCTCCTATTAAAACCATCTCTCATATTCCTCTGTAGAAGAACAGCATGAGATTCCTCAGATGTCCTGCTGCTATGACTATCATGCACCTGGCTAAGTTCCTCCGGAACAAGATGGATGTTCCCACCAAATACAAAGTAAGTTTCAGGCAAGCACCCACCATTCTCCTGGTCCAAGGGCTGAAGTTGCTGCTGGTTTTTTGTATATTTACAATTCTTCATAGCTAAAGGTAAAAAACCCCCAAATCTGCAGCTCTTACTAGTTTCTCCAAATATAAAATTGGTTAAACTAAAAAATCAAGATGCAAGAGTTGTAGTTTGTATGTTCTCTATCTCTCCCTTCTCCCAAAATCAAGAAAGTAGACTGGAATTTATTATTTTAAGGATTTAACAAAAACTTAATACAATATCATTTTCCTAATTATTTACTAAAATAATGTGATTAAATATTTCCATACACATGGGATCAATTAGAATTTATTTATTCTCCTATTGAATCAATATTATTGCATCCCATTCACTCTGAAAATAGTCTCTGACTGTTTTCTATTATAAACTAAGCCCATTGTCTGGATTATTGTAGCGCAGATAAGGTATGTATATTTATTTATTTTTCAAACTCAACCTATATTTCTTTCTTTATAACTCCATATGAAATTAGGCTGAGAACTAACTGTGGCTTACAGATTTCCTTATCTTCACAGCTTGACAAGGAGAGGGGGAAGGGAGGGGAGAGGGAAGAGAGACATTAAGAAATTCAGGTTACTGGATTGGACTTCTTTGGAAGACATGGTGGACTGAAGATAGCTTTTCAAAAAGCGGAGACAATTGCAGCAGAATGAAGAGTTGGCAAGTAACCTGCCTCTTTATTAATTCTTAGCCAAGGAGAGGACTTGAGATCACCCACAAATGCTCCAGAAAGCTGCTTCTCATGAGGACACCTCAAGACAACAGTTGCCAGTGTTTTTAGAGCTCTGGGAGATAAAGGAGTAGTCATCTTGGTCAAATTACATTTGGCCTTTAAAAGGCCAATGGGTTTGCATAGATCTTTTTCTAATTACTTTCAGAAACTGTTAACTGATTTTCGGCCTTGACAAATCTTTGGTATGACAAGGTTTAATAACATCGGACAACTTTCTTTCAATCATTAGCAAAAGAAGTTTTAAATATAAGTTGAAGGATTTTTTTTAAATAAACAGTAAAAGAATGATTAAAATTTTGATTCTAGAAATTTAGAAACATATTAAGGGTCCAATTAAATTTGAAATAAGTTTTGGGAATTAATTGTAGAGAGACTTTAATGTGGGGAAAAATTTCTATTTTGAATGCTTTTAAAAAAACAGAATAAGACTTTAAAAATTGGATGCTAAAGGATACTAGGAGAAACTAAAAATTATCTTTAAAGAAGAACACCTTTCAAACTCAATTTATTAATACAGAATTAAGCAAAATATTTTAACATTGGGCATACTGAAGGAAATTTTTAGACAATGAACTTAGAAATTGACTTACTGAATGTCTGGCTTTATAGTTGGATTGCATTTAAAAGTTGTTATGAAAGAGGAACAAGTTTTACATTACAATATTAAAAGTAACATTCAAGTGGATTTCAAAACAACAAGCTATATGATTAAAATAGAAAAAGATATTGCATTGGACATACAACAAAAATCAGTTGATGTCTTAATAATTAATAGAAATATATCAAAGAAGAAGCAGCCTTGTCAGGTGCAAGGAACCAGGAAAACACAATGAATGGATCAGAACTATACATTTATTGCTAGTTTCCTATTGACAGGAATCTAGCTAAAATAATGCACTCACTATGAAAATTGCTAGATAAGCGGTGCAAAGTTTAGGAAAGACCTGCTTTCTACCACTTCCAGTCCATCAGCAGTTCAAGGCTAGTCAGTCAGTCCACTCCTCCCTTCACTTCAGCTACAGATTCCACTACACAACACAAGAGAGTGACCTGGATAATTTTCCTACACTGGGTTTATCAAGGAGTCTTGTTGAAACTTTGAAAAATTTTGTGAGACAGGACAAAATGAAAATAAATTAATTTCTAGGACAATTCAAGAGGTTAAAGATAGAGATTTTTAGATGTCTCAGAATATAGGAGAAGGAGGGATATAAAATTGATTTATTTGATCAAGGTTAAAATAGATGTTATTTCTGTTAACACTTAATGGACTTTTGCTGACACTAGAGCCGAAATAATGAGGTTTTATTTATAGATAAGAGATGGGATATGGGAAGAAGAAATCATTTGTTGTATTTTAAGAAAAGATGGTAAGTTATTAAAACTGTTTATACTTGTGAAGAAGGTGGGAAATATATATTTCTTTTCTTTTTCTTTTTCTATAGTCTCCATTATTTTTTCCTTTATATTTTTCTTTATTTTGTTTTCTTTTCTGCACCCTTTGTTTTTTTATTCTCTCTTTTTAGTTTTTTATTGTGTAGTTGTAAATTTAACTAAATTTACTACCAAAAAGAGATATTCAGATTACTGAAATCTGTTCCATATTTAATATTTATTCCATATTTAATATTTAAATTTATGCCTGTGTCATATAATTCTGCATGTCTTAAACTTTGTTTATTAGGTGGAAGTTCTCTATGAAGATGAACCTCTAAAAGAATATTACACTCTCATGGACATAACTTATATCTATCCTTGGCGAAGGGTTAGTAAGAAAAAAAATGCTCTATTTGAAAAAAATTAACTTGCATCATTTAATGAGATTTAATTTTCACACTAATGAGCAAATTTGGACAGATTTTTAAATTTCAACCTATCAACATGAGAATTAAAAAAGTTAGCATTTTTAAAAACATCTGGGACTGTATTAAAACGTATTCATTAATGGAGAAAAGGGAAAGATAAATTAACAGCTTAGTCAGCCTCTTGAAAGTTGGTAATCCTATTCCCTATAATTTTAGTTACCTTGCTTACACATAATTTACCATAAGGCTAATAAAATTTTGAAGTGCTCCATAAGATTTTGCAGTAAAATATACTATTGTCCAGCCTTTTAAAGCTGGCAAACTCAGGAAACAAGAACCATTTGGATTTCTTGAATGATTTTTATTACAAGTAAGGTAATATAACAGAATCTTGGGAGCCTGCCAAAATAACTCCCCAGATCAATTTACACCCAAAGATTTCTTTTGCACACTTTGCCCTTCCTCTGGACTGAGGAATCTTTTAGTAATAGACTTACTGCATTCTCTTTGTTCCCAGGGTCTGTTAGGGATTCCATCTCAACTACAGCAAAATATAACAAAAATATTTCAGTAAATTGTTTTTAGAGTGATATTTGTCCATGAAGAACATAATCCACATTTTTTAACAGAATAAAATAAAGCCAATCCATATGTTTCACTTATCTTTATCCAGAAGAGAAAAATAAGGGGGTGGAAACTGATTTCTTTAAAAAGAGTCACATTATTTAAAAAAAAAACTCTGAACTTTTAGCTTTACTTTGGAATGAAAGTAGGAATTCTGTTAATTGAAGATCTGAGGGATGCCAGATTCAAGAAGCTTTTTTAATACCCTGTTTTCCCCAAAATAAGGCATTCCCTGATAATAAGCCTAATTGGGCTTTTGAGTGCACGGCAATAAGACCAAGTGCTTATTTCAGGGTTCAAAAAAAAAATAAGACAGTGTCTTATTTTTGGAGAAACACGGTACACACTAGATATAAGTGCACTTTCTTCTCCATTCAAAGACATCCTGAAATGGAGAAGAAAAAAAATTAAGATTCAACTAATTTTACTTTTGTTTTTTGTTTTGCTTTGTTTTATTTGTGCCTTTAAGTCAATCGTGATTCTTGGTGACTGCCTAGACTAATCCTTGCAGTTTTTTGGGAAAGGTTTTGAAAGTGGTTGTCATTGCCTCCTTCCTAGGGCTGAGAGAGTGGGCCAAAGTCACCTAGATGGCTTTATATTTAAGGCAGGACTGGAACTCACATTCTCCCAGTTTCTAGCCTAGCACCTTAAACCATAACATCAAACTGTCTCTTTCCAACTAAAAAACATTTAACTTAATTGTGGGTTTAAAGATGCTTCTTTTAAAAATTGCAACTGGACTGTTTTTTTCCTTGAGAAATCAGAAGACATTTAGCTTCTCACCTAAGAAGCTTAATCAGTTGTGAAGCTTCTTGGATCAAAAGCAAAATGTTTTCTTCTTTTTCCTCAAGAAAAAAACAGTCCAGTTGCCTTTTGAACAACAACAAAAAAAGCACCTCTGAGACAACTATGACATGGATGATTGAGAATCTCTATAGACATTGTGGGCTATTTAAAAATTTTACATATGTAAAAAGAGCATTCAATAGTTCTAAAACATACTCTAGGTTTAGTTGGGGAAAGCCCTTGTATGACCACACTAGGAAGTTTGGCTTATTATGTGGTGGTCCTGAGTGGAGGCAGAGCATCATTCAAATTAGGCAATAACTGGTTCCTGAGCAGGTAAGAGGTAGAGCAAATTATGCAACAGGAGGTGGGACTGTGAGACCCGTAGATTCAAGAAATAGATTCTCACTGTAGATTTTCTTAGTTGCTTGGTTTTTTGGGGAATGGAGGTTAAATGCCACATATTTAGTCTGGACCATTTCTTGGCTGGCATCATCAAGCATCTTTTAGGAAGTTATGCTGCTGTCCTTTTCACCTATAAAGGATGCTGCCCACTATCTTGCAAAAGCATCCTGTCTTTTGTGGGGAGCTAGCTTGTAAGCTATGAAAGGTACCAAATTACTTAGTATTCCTCAATTCCTTGGTAAACAGAAAAAAAATTTAAAACCTGGTGCATGTACTGGACCAAACTGGGTAAATAACTCCTTGGAGATGTGTCTTCTTAGTGGTGGTGATGGTGATTATGGGACTCTCTCCACAGCCAGTTCTCAAAATTCCTGGTTTTAAACAAAAGCTTAGGACATCCACCTGTCTATTAGCCAACTAATCAACAGATCAACCAATACTTATATACTGTCCCAATCCAGTAGATGCGCTAAGCACTGTATAAAATCATGATGTTTTATTTAAAATATACTTGTTCACTCAAAATCATTCTTAAGGGGCCAAAGGCCTGCTTGACACAAAACGTTTTTCAATATATTTAAAAGTCAGCAAAGTATCCAGGCGTATCTTCGCGCATTGCATGAAGAGCCAATATAGACAGTCCTCTGCTTAAGACTACAATTAGGACCAGAATTTCTATTGCTAAGCAAGACAGTTGTTAAACGAGTCATACATGATTTTATGACTTTTTCACCATGGTTGTAGCAAAGCATTGCAGTTGTTAAGTGAATTATGTGATTATTAAATGAATCCAGCTTCCCCATTGATTTGGCTCATCAGAAGCTGGCTGGGAAGGCCACAAGTAGCAATCAACATGCTCCAGAATGCTGTGACCATTGTAAATATATGCCAGCTGCTAAATCCCCAAATTCTAATCCTTTGACCATAGGGATGTTTCAATGTTATAAGTTCAAGGACCGGTTTGTAAATTACTTTTTTCAGGGCCGTTATAATTTTGAATAGTCATTAAATGAATAGTTGCAGGTCAAGGTCTACCTCTATTGGGAAAACATGTCTCCTGGATTTGTTATCTCTCATGAGATGGAATCTGGAACATGGCCTCTCTATGTCTGGACTGGTATATCAAAGATCATATTTAATAAGATGGTCTCTGGTACATGGTTATTTGCACTGGATAAGTAACTGCCTGAGGACCATGCCACTAAGTTAGTATTAAAATATACTGACAAAATGTTTCACCTGTTGTACAGCTCCATTTTTATGCCTTTTTGGTTTTATAATTGTTAAAATTATTCCTGATGTTTTACTGTGCTTCTTTGCCATTGCTTTCTTTTGGGGAAACAACAATATGCAAGTTGCTAATACGTCCTGTTTCTTTCCTTCGATAGAATGGCCCTCTCCCACTGAAATATCGTGTTCAACCAGCCTGCAAGAGGTTAAAACTGTCTTCTCAGCTTCCCAACTCAGAGTGTACCAACACCAGTGGGGCTTCAGAGTGTGAATCTGTCAGTGACAAAGCTCATAGCCCAGCCACCTTGCCAGCTACCACCTCCTCCTCATTGCCAAGTCCTGTCACACCTTCCCATGGCTCCCCAAGCTCCAATATCACCACTGTAAGCATTCCAACCCACCCTGTTACCAGTGTCATGCTAAATGGCACCTCGAACTGCCACCAGATGCAACCTTTGGCCAGTAGGGGGCGCAAAACAATGGTCAATGGTAGTCCAGTTATGTCAGCCTTGACTTAAAAGGAGCATTATTTTTATTGGATCCTGAGTTTTATATATATTATGTATAGATAAGGACAGTGGTGGATGGGGTGGGGGAAATTATACATACTTATTTTCTATCAACTGATCTGATTTAATTTAAGAAAAATGCAAAAAGTAAGAAAAAGAAAATCCAAACACTTTTTTTAATTTTTGAAATAAAAATTGTGATGTTGTAACTGCATGATGGCATTTGTATAAAAACTGCAGCCCTTCCTGGATGATGATGATTCTTTTTATTATAATTATTTATGTCCTTGATTTGTAGTGAGATTTGATGCACAGTCTTGGAGAGAAAAAAATGCACAGTCCCAAATCAACCAGGCTCTTG
Organism: Coluber constrictor foxii; assembly: GCA_038048745.1. Taxonomy (NCBI): domain Eukaryota; kingdom Metazoa; phylum Chordata; class Lepidosauria; order Squamata; family Colubridae; genus Coluber; species Coluber constrictor. The sequence goes on along the minus strand of CM075961.1, from coordinate 88,068,114 downwards.
TAGAAGCACATATGGCTTTCCTGGCTCCTTTTGTCAGATGACTGCCAAAAGGAGCCAGGAGACTGATTACTTCCTTCCCCACCCATCCCCAGTCCATTTTATGCATGTCCATTCCAATCATGTAGTTTTTAGTCCTATATTTTTATCCCTCTCTCTTAAGGATCTTGGTTCCAACACTTGTCAAATCAAGCTGCTGTTAAAGAGAAGATAGTAATAGACATTTTTATGCTTGGAAAGGAGCAACAATGTGCTAATTGTTTGTGATGTTACGGGTGCGAGACATCATAGATATGTACTGTATCCAGAACAATAAATAGCCTGGGACAAAAAGGGTTAACAACTTCTATAAGCAGAGAGAAAGGAGTCAAGGTAGGAAGCAGAAGCTCATAAGGCCAGAGCTTAGTGGTTGGATTGTAGATGAGGATGAGGATGAATATGTTGATCTGCTCTAGTTCGCATGGTGATAGTAATTACTTGTTCTTTTCTTAAATGGGAGCCTAGAAATTGATTCTAAAGCTGCCTCTTTGGTGGCAACAGGTTCCCCATTAATGGTTTAAAATCACATCTTCTATAATCATCAATTGATCCCGTATTAACATAACAGTATTGAGAGTAGGTCTTTCATCTCCACAGCAATGGAGGATGATGCTGGAATACACAATAAGTTACAAGAGGGGATCCTGTCAATGTCTGAAAAGGCCTTGGTCTAGTAATTAATCAATTCTTATGTTCCACTTGTTTTTCTGTTCAGAAAATGCAGAATTGCAGTTGAAAGCTGAAGGGATACAGTGCCTTCGACTGGCATAACATCACTAGCCCTTCGTGTGGAGCAGTTTACATCATTAACCACAATATGGTGGCCTTTGCGCTTTGTGCTAAGCATTTAGTTGCTGGAATAATTGTTTTGAAGCTGCCCCTTTTATTTATATGCCCTTTCTTACATGTGTTCATAAGGTCTCTGGTTTTAAATCTTTTCATTCATATATTTCCCTACTGAACATTGTGGGATAGTTTGCATGCTAGCAGTTCTTTATCAGAGATCTCTTGGTTATTTGCATACATTGGTTCCCAGGACCTGGCTAGAAATGGGCTAGGGACCATTCAGAAAGTCCACTACTTCCATGTGACTTTCCTAAGCAGATTTGGCTGGCTAATGTAATAGGCAAATGATTCATCCAAACAACTCTTTGCCCTTTATTAGAAAATCAGTTTTATAATCTTTATAATTCTTGTTCTAAGAGCTATGATATTTGATAGTGGTTTAAATTTGTAGTGTAGTAGAAATTTCCACAATTAGTATTAATTTCCACAATTTTGAATCCATGAAATTCCTGCTGCAATTCTCAGCATTCAACTTATAGCAGGGGTGTCAAACTCACGTCATCACATTGTCACATGATGTATCACAATTTTCCCCCCCTTTGCTAAACCAGGGTGGGTATGGCCAATGTGTGATGCATCCGGCCTGCAGGCCACAAGTTTGACATCCCTGGTTTATTGTATAGTATAGTATAGATATTTCTCAAATTCTGTGGTCCTGTGACTGCCTAAAATAATTAATTCATGGGATTTCCTCTCCTCCACAATTAGGTATTCCTCAACCTACGACCACAATTGAGCCCAAAATGTATGTTGCTAAGCAAGACTGTTAGTGAGTTTTATGTTTCTTGCCACAGTTGTTAAGCAAATCACTGCAGTTGTAATATGGTTATTAAATGAATCTGGTTTCCCCATTAATTGCTTGTCACAAAGTTGCAGAAGGTGAGCCTGGTACATTGCAACCATCATAAATATGAACCGGTTGTCAAGCAACTGAATTTTGATCATATGATGCTTCAATGTCATAAGTGTGAAAAACAGTCATAAGTCACTTCTTTCAGTGTAACTTCAAACAGTCACTAAATGAATTGTTGTAAGTTGAGGACTACCTGTATAATTGATGGTGGTAAAAGCAGATGTCATTTTTATTAGCAGCTACCTAAAATGCTAAGTATAGTGGCACATTCTCTTCTTGGCTTGAAAAAGGTCCCTGATCCCGCATGTCTTCTCATCAGCCATGTATTCTGCATGGTGTACTCCCTCCTCTCCTGCTTTCCCTAGGAATTGGAGCTCTGCAGTCTTTGCATTTCCAACTTTCAAACTTTTCCACCTTTTGGCAATCCAGAAATGTGTGATTCCTCCCCCTTCCCCTGCTCTAATCCATTTATGAGCCACTTGGTAGTCACGGTATTATAATCGTTGATACAGCGAGCAGATTTATTTGAGGAAAGCCAGAATTATCTTTTTCCAAGTCTTCGGAATGAGAAATATTTTTGTAGCCTTTATAGAAACCCATTCTGCATTTTTTAAAAAATGTTTGTTTAATCTTGTAAATTTGGGTTGGAAAAATAAAGACAGTGCCTTTCCAAAACAAATTTTATTAATATGCTGAGGTGGTGAAAAGAGATTTGTGATTTAAATTGATGGGGATGTGTGGGTGGAATCTTTTCTTTTGCTAATTTGTGCTTCAAGATGGCCAGATGGAACTGCACAACTTCCAAAGGGAAGAGATTTCTTCTTCCACCACTTTCAATCCTTTCCCTTTAGAGAAGAACATGGTACCTAGAATTACTTCTCTCCTCCCCCTTCCTTGCTTTTCCCTTCCCTTCCTTGCTTTTCCCTTCCTGTCCCTCCCTTCCCTTCTCCTCCCTTCCCCTCCCTTCCTTGGTTTTCCCTCCCCTTCCCTTCCCTTCCCAGTAGGAAGGATTAACTAAACACAAGCACATTTTCTATTTTTGAAAGTTAAATCCCAGGGATTTTGTTTGTTTTTCCTATAGTTGTTTCTCTGAAAAGCAGCTATTCGCACAAGTGCAATCCATGTTTAGAAATAAATTTTCATAGATAACTCAGTTGTGCAGGAGTGTAGAAAGCAGCTTGTCATGTGGGGGAAAAGATGCAATGGGTAGGAAGAGAAAAGGTTTGTTAGCAGCCTGTGGTGTGTTCCTTTCAGGCCTTTCCTTTTCTACCCTTTGCTTGTGAGCCAGATCAACTACCAGCACAATAAAAGCAGTTTTAAATCTGCTCCTACTCTCCAACTACCGTCTATTTTAAGAATCTGGTGGACCTTGCACAACATGATGTTTGAAGAACAGTGTATTCTTTCCCTTTCGCCTGTCTCTTTATGTGTGCTCACAGAATGAGAAGAAAGACTCACTGCCCTAAGAAGACCCCCCCTCCAAATTCTCTTTTCTACCTGACCCTTCCAGAGGCAAGACTATAAGACTGCTTTGCTGTCAAACTCACTCTTTCTATACCTGCTCCTGTTAATTGTCTCGTTGCTTATTCTGTCTTCCAAGTAATGCTGAGCAGTAGCTATCCTTGAATTAATTTCCTTGATTTTTTAAAATTTAATGTGTAAAGAAGAGGGGGGTCAAAGTTTTGTGCTTTCAGCATCATTTGTGATAGTGCCATAATGTCAAGTGTAAGTGTATGCAGAGGAAACATGATAACAATGCCAGGCATAAGTAATCTGTTACTGTGGAAGTTTCAAGTCCCATGTGATATTTAGGGAAATGAATTTAGAGCAGGATTACCTGCACTGTTCTAAAATGATTCTGTTCATCAGTCCAGTTCTTTTTCTTTAGAAGAACCACCTTCTGTTACCTAGTATAACTTGCTGGCAAATTGTTTTGCATCTCTTGCCCCTGAATTGGTAAACTGGGAAAGTCACCATCTTTCATTGGGATGAATTTGGCCCTGGGGCTTCCAGTTGCCGTCCTATACATTCATTAATGTTTTGTCACACTGAGGTACTGAAGACTCAGAAGGGGTATGTAGTACTACAGCAGTTTTCCACTGAACCCAGTGCGTTGGATTATGTGACCCATTGTCCCCAGCCATCATTGTGCTAGTGATCATTTCTTCTTATCCTATTGGCTGAGAATGTATTTGGTACTGCCAGTGGCATTAAGCCATGTTGAAAAGTTGCTGGACTTGGAAATTGGGAAAGTTTTTCTGTCTTTGTATATACTGAATAAACTGACCAAGGCAATTAAGAAGCCTAATGTTTTCTTCTCCTTTTACTATTTCCCCTTTTTTGTATTTTTTTTTAATATGGTACAAACCAAATTGTTATGTATGTTTGCAAACCTATATGATGTTTTAATGTGCTGTAATATATTCTGATATTCATATATTGTTATTGGTTAAAACATTTGTATCGATAATGCAGTTTGTAAATGGTAATAAATGATACAATTTTGTCCTTCAGTCTGTGGTCTGGAATATTCTGATGGTTTGTTGTGTGTTGCAAATTTTGTTTTTCCCTCAGATTCCAGGCTATGCAAAAGAATCATAAACTATTGCGCTTATAGAGGATAAACTCATTAAAGGCAAAATGGTGATGGATGGGTATTATTTTAGAAGTGGTGGTAGCTTCTAAACTGCTGATTATGGCATTATGATTCTCTAATCTGGTGCTTTTGTGCTGAAATAAAACTACAATGTCCATAATTCCTTTGTATTATAAAAGTTGTAATCTCATTAAATCTGAAGGGTAACAGGAATGGGAAGATGTTAAAAAAGTAGCAATTTAAATTGTGATTTGCCTACTTAACATTGTCATATTTGGATATCCTCTATTTAATATTCATCTTGTTTTCTCATAATCCCTGGCACCTCAGTTTGCCTTTTTAATGTGTTGCTCACATAACATGGGTGTGGTTTTTTGTTTTTTTTGAGAGCTGAACTAAACACGTGCTTAGGTAATAAATGTGTTTCTCCTTTCAATTGCACATTTGAAACATAATGCATGTGGCTGCTATGGAAGATGATGGCCTTCCTCAGGACTGCAGGCAAGCAGGCAGATGGCCCAACATTTTGAATAGGGGGAGAAGATACCTTGGCAGCAATAGGCACCTGTCCCAATAGAAATACCCTTCAAAGTAGACCCTTCCTCCCCAGCATAGAAGGCTTTCCCTCCAGTTCCTAATTAATTGGATTCAGATTTTTAAAAGTCTGATAAATAAACACCATATTTTTCAGAATATAAAACACACTCCCCACCCCAAAAAAAGGAGGTGAAAATGTCTTTGTGTCTTATACAGTGAATATTGTGGTGGGGAGAGGAGAGTTGGTACACCGTTGATCAGCTGTTCTAGGTGGCAGGGATCGCTGCCGCCACCACCTGTTCACCGCCACTCGGGCTGTAAATCCAATCGCAAATCAGCTGCTCAGCAGCGAAGGCTCCAGCATTCCCCGGTGGTGGCAACTCAGTTGACCAGTGGTGGGTGCAACGGAATGGAGCACTGACAAGCCATGTGCTGGGACTATGATAACGTGCTGAAGCTGACCAGGCTGTTTGCTGTTTGCTGCAAGGAGGCTAGCCAGATGAACACCGGATGCATGCTGGATGGCAGAGACAGATTTTCTTTTTTTGTTTTCCTCCTCTAAAGCTAATGTGTGTCTTATAGTCCAGAGTGTCTTATAGTCCAAAAAATATGGTATATATTTTTAAGAGTGACAATAAAAATGCATCAAGCTTCTATCACTGTGGCACTTGGATATACTTCCTAAATCCTAGGAGCCTTTTCAAGATAAGCTAGTACTTCTAACAATGTTGAAGTCCAATGAGAGTTGAACATTTGCAAACTGGTATAATTTCTCCTTTCCCAAAATTTAATGTTGTGAAGGGTTAAATTTAGTAGCCTTGCTGACTTACTTCTGAAATTTCAGTCAGCATTGATTTAAAGCCAATCCCATAACCAGGAGAACTGGATAATCTGGAACTGAGAAGTTACCACATTCCAGCACCTTATTCGAGGAATGGATAATGGGTGACCAGCGAGAAAGCATCCCAAAATGAGGCATTCAGGAAAGCGTTCTTTAAGCAAATTGTCACTGCTTTCTCTTGATGCATAAGAGATTCACACTTTGATCTCGGTCCTTTCCTTCAGAAAAACAAAGGTCATGGCAGCATACATTATGTTTGCCCAATTTGTCCAAGATTCTGTCTGCATTCTCAGATAAGATGATACAAAGGCCATTGTTGTGTCCACCAGGATAGGAAGGTTAGTAACGGGGGTGGGTTCTATTTACCTTTACTACCAGTTCGCAACGGGATCGCGCGCACCCGCTCTCCACCAGGTGCACTTTCCTGGGGGCAGCACAGCGTTCTGCTACCCCAACAGGGAAGGCACTGGGCTCCATCCCACAGCTTCTGCTGCTGCCATTGCTCATTGTGTCCTGCCTGGCCCTGCTCTGTGCCCAGATCCTTTGGGACAGAACTGGGTGCAGAGCAGTGCCAGGCAGGACACAATAGGCAACAGCCATCTCCTGAATGGCTGGGGAAGGGAAGGCCCTGTCCCCAACTCCCGCCTCCTCCAAAGGTAGGCAATAAAGTAAAGCTAAAGCAATCACTGGGTGTAACTAATAATGAAGTCTACTTGCCTTTTAATGGGAGATGGTGAGGACTTATCTTTCCTCAAGCCTGTAGTTCTCATTCATTCAGGGCAACTGAAGGCCTTAGAAATGCTAGGCAGCCCCTGGCTTTTTGTGTCTCGCCCCCATCTCCCACCCTGTGTTTTGAGATTCTTCAGCCTGAAGAATTGAGGGCAAGTGTGCAAAAAACTGGCACTGCTTCCCTCTCAGGGAAGGGCCTTCACAGAAATCCAGCTGCCCTGTTCCGCCTCCCACTGGCTGCGAAAGGAGGCGGATGGGGTTGCTGCCCTCACTGCTCTCAGCTTACCCTAGGTTTTGGTGAGGGGCTTCATATCCCCTCTGAGACTCAGCCCAGTGCTTGCTTCCTAGTTAGATGGAAGGAACTGCCTTCTTATTTTGGATGACTTGCCCCCCAAAACTTGCTATTACCCACTTTCCCAGCCACACATTACATTCTTTGTTCTGGAGGGCTTGGCAAAAACATGTGTGAAGAAATAGTTTGAAGGAAGGGGGGAAAAAAGATCTGTCTCATTTCCTGTCCCAGGAAAACTATGCAGGCCTTTCAAATAGCAACACAAAGAGCTACAATCGTTTATATCAGTTATGGCCACATGATGGCAACATGTGGCCATCCCAGCCATCCTAGCTACTCTGAACAATAGTCAGAAATGCTGAGAACTGGTCTTTGGACATATGTAAAGGGTATAAAATTGGCCAGGGTCATCTTATTGCTAAGAGTCGTATAAATTTCAGAAACAGCTACACACACACACACACACACACACACACACACACACACACACACACACACACTTACACATGCCTGTTCTTGGGAGCAGCAGGGCTTAATTTAGGTAAGGGAGCCACTCTTGAAAAGAGTTTTTAGTTTGTTTATTTTTTAGTTCCAGACAAACATTGAACTGAATACTTCTTTCTCTTTTTTTCAGATAAGCTTGAGATGATTGCACAGAAGCATTCAAACCAATCTAAATGCCCTGGCCACCTCCACCTATGAAATATCTGCAGCAGTGGTAGGATTCAAATCCCAGCGCTACGGGTTCGCTATCGGTAGTGCACGGGCACACACAATTACTTCATGAGTGTACAGCGCTTCTGCATATGTGCAGAGCATTTTTGATGACATCTGGATGGGTGGGCGGAGCCTCCCACCGCCACCACTACCAGTTCGCCTGAACTGAGGTGAATCGGGAGCGATCCACCATTGATTTGCAGATCCCTTCATTCCTATTAGCATGGAGGTGCACACAACAATATAAACAATGAGATGGATGGAAGCAGAGGTGACTTTCAGCAGGTTCTGACCAGTTCTGGAGAACTGGTAGCGGAAATTTTGAGTAGTTTGGAGAACTGGTAGCAGATATTCTGAATACCACCTCTGACTGGCCCCGCCCCCATCTATTCTCTGCCTCCCAAGTCCCAGCTGATCTCGAGGAAATGGGGATTTTGCAGTATCCTTCCCCTGGAGTAGGGTGGGAATGGAGATTTTACAGTGTCTCCCCTGCTACACCCACCAAGCGACGCCCATCAAGCCATGCCACAGCCATCAAGCCACACCCACAGAATCGGTAATAAAAAAATTTGAAACCCACCACTGGATGGAAGGGTTGCTAGGCTGGGCATAACAAAATCTTTTTACACTATTTAAGTCCCAGTAGTTGTTGCCAGATCTGTCACTATTGCTCCCTTTTATTTAATTGAGCCACAATTACAATCCACCTGCACCCCACATCATACCTTCATTAAATCATGGATAGCAAAGCTAATAAAATTATCTTTTTGTCCCATATTTTCATGGCATTCAAAATAAGGAGTATAATGGCAAAAATATATATTGATACAATATAATACTTTCTAATTTATGATAATTCACAAATGTTTTCCCCCAAGCAGAACATCCAAAAATATTGTTTGATTTGATCAAGTGCTTATAGCTATAATCAACATGCTAATATTTTCTCTCCTGAGGCTGTTTTCTCCAAAAGGAAAAAGGAAAATTCTCATCCAAATATCTTTTGTAATGGGCTAGCTGAAATCTTCAGCTTAACTCCTTCAAAATTATTATTTTTTTAGTCTTTCTTGATTGGATTGCTCATCAGAGATTAGACGCAGTTCCCTTTGAAAAACACATTGCTGATTCTCCTACCATGCTAATTTTGCAGTCCATAAAGGGGACAATATTCCTGGGCAAGGATTTCTCACCCACTATACTCTCTGCTTTTCAGATCCACACATTCAACATCAGCCCTGTACAGTACAGAATTTCTGACTGAAATCAGGGAAGATATTGTATCTTCACTCTCTCGCTCTGCTTCTCTTGAGGTTTATCTTCTTATTAAGGAAGTGAACTCCATACTCTTCAGTTCATTTATGCATTTCTAAGCAAATTTTCTGCTGCCATCGCTATATTCTGAAAAGCTTTTGAATGCAGGTTTGCTGTCGTGTCATCACAATCACAGTCACTCTCAGCAAAACCTTTAAATATTGGCTTACCTGCTGGAAGTTTCAGAGCATCAGCCTTCAGAAGCAATTACTAAGTGCAAACCAAATCACAAAGATAGATAAATGTACATAGAAAAAAGCATGGGCTGAGGAGACAGAAATATTAGGAAGTTACTTTTTATATTTTTCATATGGATGAAAGGATGATAAAATTTGAGCTCATCCATAATCCAATCCCCAGGGAGGAGGATTAAACCTTGCAGGCAGCCTGCAAAACTACTTATTGTAGCTATTAGAAGCTGGCAATAGTTGATTAGATGTTTAGTTTTCCTGGACAAATGAAAAAAGATAGACATATCAATATTTGTAGCATTAGGCTATATTATAATACATCATAATAAGATTTACCGGAAATTTCATTAGAACAGGGCATGCTTCCCAATATAGAACATATATATATAATTTGAGGCTCCTCATGGACTCTAGTTCCTACTCTATGTGCAAGTGGAAACTATGGCTGGGAAGGACCTTTGCACAAATACATCTTGCCTGGCAGTTATATGCTTTCTTGGATTGGAGGCTTTTCTCCCAGTCATTCATGCCTTCTTTGTAGCTGCATCTGCCAAACAGAATACCATTCCCTCTAAATGTGAACAGCTCCAGTCCTAGTCAACTTTTATAATGTTCTGAAAACCCAGCTCCTAGATGTTATGCTTTACTCTCTGGTAGCTTATTCTGATAATTTAATTCTTCTGAGTTTGTTACACTCCTAATATATGGCTATGTACTATTTTCTTTTATACTTTGTACTGTCTCATTATAATCCAAAAGTGTAAGGTGCCTAGAGTTACTTTAGAGCTGTGATGGCGAACCTGTGTTGCCCAGCTCAGCTCCACCACGCATGCGCACACACCTCCTGCTGGCCAGCTGATTTTTGGGATGTGCGGGAGGGGGGCTGCATGTGGGAGAGGGGGGGCAGCTGATTTTTGGGATATGTGGGAGGGGGGCTGCATATGCGGGAGGGGGGCTGCATGTGGGAGAGGTGCATGCTTGTGCAGGGGGGAGTCACACATACATAAGTGGAGGTGGGGATGTCACACATGCATGCACAGGAGTGGGGTTGCCCCCCATGGGCCATTTTTGGGCCGAGGAGGCTACAGGGAGGCCAAAAATGGGGTGTGTGGGATCGTGTGCACATGTGGGCACATTGCCCATGTGTGCTTTCAGCATATGACGAGAAAAGGGTTAGCCATCACTGCTTTAGAGTGTGTTGTAGAAAACAAATAAATATATTTTCACTATACCACTATTGTAGTGTGACTTAAAGACCTAAAGACCTTAAAGAACAGTTGGTACTGAACACTATCCCCGTTTACAAGAACAGTAATGACCAGGCATTATTTGGGTTGATGCCTCTGCTAAATCCAGATGACTCCTCTCTCCTGCAGTTCAACTGACATTATTGCCCTGGAAGATAATGTCCAGTGACTATAAGGCAAAATATGCTTGCAGCAGCACACAACATCCTAAAATGACTGATAAAGCTTGACAAAGCATGCCAGATTATATCCATATAGTCCTCAATTTACAAACATTCATTTAGTGATGGTTTGCAGTTACGATGACACTGAAAGAAGTGACTTTTACGATGACTTTTTTTCACACTTATGGCATCCTAATGTCACGTAGCACCACCCATAGTCATGTGATCAAAATCTGGACATTTGGCAACTGGCATGATGGTTGCAGTGTCCTGGGGCCATGTGATAATCTGTGACCTTCTGAAAAGTGAAGTCAATGGAGATTCCAGATTCGCCTAATACTGTTACACATAAAGAAATTGCATGGATATATTTGTGACATTGGAAGAGGTACACTAGGAAAGGTCCTAAGTTTGGTGTTGTTCAGATTCTAACTCTCAAATCACACTTGGGCTATTAAAATAATCCTATATTCCAGGGTGGGCAATTCCTTTAGTGGTACCAACTGAAATGAGACAAAACCTGAACACAATTCTGACTTGTCTAGAAGTTTTCCTCCTGGAATAATGATACACACACACACACACACAAAAGGAAGACGCAAGAACATTAAAATAAATGAGGTCAGATCTGATGGCCAAAGTGAACTAAAGTTCAATTCAGTGTAAGAGTACTTCCTCACAGCTATGTTTTGTGCATTTTTCTGGTCTAAATTGTTAAAAATGCCCACAGCAGCTTTAATGGGCTACAACTACAAGCTTAGCAGATGCCAGCCTCAGACTATATACATGAAGCTTCTTGGATGAGAAGCGAAATGTCTTCAAAGAAAAACCAGAAAGTCTAGTTGCCTCTTGAAAAAGCACCTTTGGGACAACCATGACCTGGATGATGAGAATCTCCATAGAAATAGTTTTATTGATCTAAAATAATTAGTAGATCCTGGGCTTTTACAAATGTTCAAACTGTTTATGGATTTTCAGTATGTATTTTTGTATTACAATATTGTTCACATGAACAAATTTTAAACAATATTATCCTTGCAATATAAACTTTTATTACAACATAATAGAAGTCTGAATAATAAGTTGAAACAGCATGGATTTTATCATTGATGAAAATAGCAATGGCAGTTCAAATATCAATATACATACAGGATTATAAACTTAGTTTCTGAAGTTCCTTTTCTAGCTCTTGCTTCTCTATTCCAACACATTTTTAGCACTAGTTACTCTCTAGACTTCCATAGTAAAATAGAAAATCCCCGTTATTCCATGTAGGAAAGAAAGGAGGTGTATTTTCTTATTTAATACTTTTTAATTATATTCAATTTCTTCCATTCTCTGTCTCAAGCAGTAGTGGGTTTCAATTTCATCCGCTACTAGTTTGCTCATGGGTGCGCTCATGCTTACGCGCACATACACAAGTGACACTTCTGTACATGCACAGAGATATCCAGGTGGGCGGAGCCTCCCACCGCCCCTGCTACCAGTTCGTCCAATTCAGAGCGAACCGGAAGCAACCCCTTGCTGGTCTCAAGTAAGAGCAGTAGCTTCCCATCAGCAAAGTTTCAAAACTCTTGAAAAGTAATTATGATCTACTTTCTGATGAACAATTGTTTACTTACTTCAACTTTCACTTGTCCTTATGAGATAATACCTGTACATATTTCATTTTGAAGTCACCCATTTACTGTCCTGCTGAGTAATAGTTGTGTGTCCTTACTTTGTGTTTGGTTCTGTAGTTTACTTTAAAGCTTTCCATCTTTGCTTCTTCTTGCCCCATGCTATCAATCCTTAATGCCTCACTTCTTGTTTCTGCACGGTCATAAATTTTATTTGAATTTTGGCATATGTCTATTTTTGTTCCCTCTGGGGTATTTTTACTGGAATTTATAGATCTTTACAGATTGTTTTTGTTTTTAATTGTTCTTGATGTTGACAATTTAAAGGCCTAACCTGGGAAGATCACAAGCTTCGTGACCAATGCTTATCTGACCTTGTGGCCATGACTCACACCCTAAGCACATTCCAGTTGTCTGTGGGAAATAGTTGCATCACTTCATTCCTTTTATTTGCTTTTATGCTCCTCTAGGTTAAAATTAAATTGAGTTTCCGGCTTTATATAGATTTTATCATAATCCCCACTCTTAAATTCTGTCGGAAGAACATTAAGACGTTGTTCTCTCAACCTGCGCAGGATCCAAGAGTGGTATACAACTTGGGGGCAGTTGGTAGCCTGAGGGCACTTTCTCCTGCCTTTTAAACTTTTGTTACATTTTGTAAGGATGTTATTGTCAGGGTTCCGACTGATGCCCTAAGTAAATCATGAGCCCCAAGCCAAGCTTCAAAAGAAATCGAGTTTTTATCGTTTTTTATATTGTAAGCCAGACTCACTAAAACAATGAGATAGGAGATGTATAAATTTGATTAATAAATAAATCAAACAAATAATGCACATTAGCCTATATTTTACCCAACAAAATCTTATTTTTTCATTTTATTGTATATGCTTTGGTAGTATTTATAGTAACTTGAGCCTAAAATATATACAAGAACTTCTGTGTTTCCTCTTTTCTTACAACCTACTGGCAGTTTCCTAAATGATAAGAGCTTTGGATCAATGATTCCTCTTCATTTGCACATAAGAACTGATTTTCTTATGTTTGCATCATTATTAATCTTGACTTGATAGGTATATTATCACTTAATCATATGTAACTGAAGTTTGGGGGATTATATTTCAATATGCCCTTATCAGCACATTTATAGGGATGTATTTTGGAGATGATCTGAAAATCACAGCTAGTACAAAATATGGTAGCTTCATTGTTGGTGGAGCGATCAGTGTAAAGTAACTTCGATTTTAAAGTTGATGCATTGGTGTCTTGGCCGCTGCCCACCTCTCTCCATGTGGATTTAATTCTGTTAAGCCCTACACATTGAGTACGGTTTGTCAATCGATTACAAATCCATCTGCTAATGGTGCTGTCTATCCCACATTTTTCTAGCTTGCCAAGAAGTAGATTGTGGTCTATTTTGTCAAATTCCTTACTGAAATCCAAGTATACTATCTCCATAGCACTTATTTGGTCTACTAATTTAATCACTTTGTCAAAGAATAAAATAAGATTTGTTTGGCATGATCTGTTCTTGATGAAGCTATGTTGGCTTCTGGTTATAACTTTGTTTGCTTCTAGGTGTTCACAGATTTGCTGCTTGATTATTTTTTCCAAAATCCTCCCAGGTATTGATGTCAGGCTGATTGGTCTGTAGTTTCCTGGATCAATCTCCCCCTCCTCTTTTTTTTTTTTTTAAAGATGGTAAGCACATCAGATCTTTTCCAGTCCTCAGGTAGTTCCTTGGTGCTCCAAGAACTCAGTAGTGGCTCAGTAGTTCAGAGATCATATCTGTCAATTCCTTCAGAACTCTTGATGTAATCCATCAAAACAAGGTGATTTGAATCCATTTAGAGCAGATGTTGACAGGTGTTCTGTTACATTATTTTTGCTTATTTTAATTTGCATTCCTAGCCTGCCTTTACAGTAAGTTGAGTTGATTTATCTTTGTGTGCGAAGACAGATGCAAAGAGTTAAGCAGTTCTGCTTTCTCTCTACTGGTCATTACTTCCTTGCAATCATCACCCATTAGTGGACTGATCGATTGACTTTTTTCTTATTTTTTATGATTTGAAAGAAACTTTTTGTATTATTTTTGATATTTGTTTCAAGTCTTACTTTGTTCTGAGCCTTAGTTTTCCTAACTTTGTATTTGCATATTCAGGCTATTCGTTGGTTTCTGCCTTAGTTATCTATCCCTCTTTCAATTTTTTTAATTTATCCTTTTGTTTCTTTCAGTTTGTCTCAGAGTTCTTTGTACAATCATGCTGTTTTTTTCTTGGGTTTTTTGTTTTTCTTTTTCAGTGCTATTGAGCTGGATTGGGCTTTTATATTAATATTATTTTTCAGAGTTTCCCAAGCTCCTTGAGTTAGCTTCCCATTTAAGATTTTCATCCAAGGGGATCCTTCCCAAGCTTTTTTTGAGTTTTTCAAAAGTCTAAGACACTGGTTTGATTATGTTCTGTTGCTTGTGTCTGTATTATTTTGAATTTTAATATGACCTGGTCATTCCCCCCCTAAACATCAATCCCCTCTATCAATTTTTCTCTGTTAGTAAGAATGAGATCCAGTATAGCTGACCCTCTAAATCCTTCCTCTACCTTTTGAGTGACAAAGTCAGTGGTGGGTTCCAACCGTGTTACCACTGGTTCTCTTCCCGCACGTGCTTTGCGCGTGATCACCGCACACTTGCACGCTCTGCTCGCACACGTGCATTAGATTTCTGCCCAGCTGAGGCTCAGCAATCCACTCTGCCGTGCCTATCAGCTGGGCTAAAAAACGACAAATAAAGATAGGTATAATGTGGGGGCGGGAGGGAGGGCCCAGCTCACAGTCATAGAGAACTGGTTCATTGACGTCACATCATCACCACTATCGGCTCACCCCAACCAGCCCAAACCAGAAGCAACTCACCACTGGAGAAAGTTGTTAGCTAGGTTGGTCAGGAATCTTTTTGACCTCCCATTTGTTGCAGAGATGCTGTCACAGTTGATGTCAGGATAGTTTAAATTCCCATTAGTACTGTGGTGTGTTTCCTACATACATTTGTTAACTGGTTAGCAAACAGTTTATCTATTTCTTCTGCTTGGTTGGGTGGCCTGTAGTATACACCTACGGCAATGTCACCATATAGATGTCCTAAACTTCAAGCATTAGTGTATAGGAATTTAAGTTCTTTGTGGCTGAGCCTGGTATGTTTCCTACATCTTCATCTTTGCATTGAGGTTTTTCTGCTTTCCCTTCACTTCCTACCTCCTTATTTGGTTGGTTGTCCTTATTTAGTGGTTTTTGCTTGATATTAGGTTCTAAAGGTCATGAAGATTTATCTCCCTCCCCCCTCAATTTTAGTTTAAAACTGTTCTGATAAGATCAATCATTTTCTGAATACATTCTTCCTGGTTCTTGGGAGGTACAGCCCATGCCTTGCAAGGAACTCTTCATGTAGGTAATACAGACCATGATCAAGGAATCCAAAATTCTCTTGATGGCACCAATTCTCCAGTGGTTCATTTCTAAAATTCTTTGCTCCCTCATAGGATGTTGGCCTTTTGTTGGAAGTACAGATGAAAACACCGCTTGTGTTTTCTTAACTTTCTTAACTTTCTTACCTAGCTTTCATAATCTCTTTCATTGTTTTCAGGTTCATTGTCATGTCATTAGTCCCCACATGAAGAAGCAGCACCAAATGGATAACACTGAAATCAGATAGACTTCATTTTATGTCAACAATGCTGGAAAGGTTCAGCTGCATCTGTTAGGACACTTCCTGGCACTGACTGCAGCTCAAACTACCAGCTATTAATGGCTAAATTGAATCTCAAATTGTGCAAAGTGAAAGTGTACTATCCCTTCCAAACTCAATGTGAGCAACATATGACCTTCGTACATCATAGAAGTTAAGAATAGCTTTTGAACCATTGTATCTAGAAGGGAAAGATCCAAGTGAACAGTGGTGAGAGATCCAACATAATATCATGGAAATGGCTGGAAACTAAGTGTCACACCAAAAATAAAGAGAACAAAAAAGTGGCTAACTGATGACACCATCAAAATAGTCGATCAACCAAAGCCAAAGGTAATAAAGATAAAGTTAAAAAGCCAAATAAAATTTTCCAATGTGAAGCCAGCAAAGACAAAAATAGACAATTGGCTAAAATAGTTTCAAACATCTGAAAGAAGCAAACGGGAAAGTACATACTAAGGACTTATTTGCCATAGTGAAAATGATACAATCCTGCTTTTCAACACGGTAAGAAATTATTAAAAATGGCAACGGGAATATACTAAGTGACCAGCAGAAGACCAAGAACAGATGGAAAGAACATACGGATGGGCTCTAAAGCAGTTTGACTTGCCATCAAGATGCATTGATTTCTCATGCAAGCAATTTTTTGTTAAAGATCATTCAAGAGAGGCTACAGAATATTGTTGATCAAGATATACATACTGGCTTTAGAGAGAGAGCAACTGTGGTGCTGGCATAAACTATTGCATATACCATGGACAGCCAGAGTAAGCAACAAAGCAACAAAGAGGCACTGAATCATATAAAACCAGAAACATCACTAGAAACCAGAATCACAAGACTACATTTGATTTACTTTGACCATGTCATGTGTACAAATTCATTGGTGAAGGCAATGATGCTAAGAATGGTTAATGGATCAAGAAAAGGCAAACAAAGAACTCCCTCAACTGATACCATCAAAGCTGATATAAAGATGAACATCCAACAACTGAAAGAAGCTGCACTTGATAGGATAGCATGGAGAGCACTTGTCTATAAAGTCACCAAGATTCAGACACGACTGAACAGTTAAAACTAACTAATAACAAAGGTTAAACTCCTTTTTGTTTTAGAGAGATAGCGAGGGTCAGGAGAGGAAAAAATGAAACAAGGATGCATTATATATCCCCGTATCTGCTTACGCAGAAAATATGTTATAAAAATGACAAGACTGGAAGAAAAGACAATTCACGATAGGAGCATCAGAATATCTGAAATATATAGAGAATATTGCTTTGGGAAAGAAAACATGATTTTTAAAGAAATTATGAAAGTAAACCAATAGAAAACAAAAAAACTGGATTAATGTTAAACAATAAAAAAAACAAAATACTGGAATGTCAACTGGAATGCTCAATACATTTAGAGTGAATGATGAAGAAGTGAAAACAATAAACATTTTTTTTTCTTGGCTCAAAATCAGATAAAGATGGATAATGTGCTGAGAAGTAATCAAGAAATATCTGTGAAGATTCCCAGTCAGCTAGATTATGGTTGCCTCACATTTATCTTGACTTTTTCTTGCTATGTTTAGACAAGGAAGGTCAAAGAAGACAGAACACTTGGTCCTTAATGCTGGAAACATTCTTTCTTAGTACTTCTTATTGTTGCTGTTGTTTTCACCTTTCCTTGCGAAAAAACTGCCTGAAATTAGAAATGGATTGCAAAAATCAGAAATTAGAAATGGATTACAACAAAAAAATCATTTCAAAATGATTGCCAACTTTAAAAACTTCCTTTGCACCCTTCTACCTCTGCAGTGGCCACTGAAATAAAAATCGAATGAGTCACGCACACAAAACAATATTTTTGGGTAAATCTATACAGCAATTCTTACTAAAAAAGCTGTGGTAAGAAAGAATTGTAGCATCTGGATTAAAGTAGGAGAATGTGCTGGAAACTGGTTTTTCTCCCTCCCCAAATTCTTTCCATATGTAATTATTTTCTGCCCTTTCTGTGTATCCTGGAAGCGGATGGGCTCTCCCCCACTCCACCCCCTTCCTCACTATCACCCCATTCTAGGGAAGGCCAGTTTGGCATGTCTTTTGCCCTCTGACTCCAGCATGATTGGGTGTGTAATTAAAAAGGTTTTATCTCAAGGCATGCAGGACTGTAATTCGGGGTGTGAGATCACAGCAGTGTCTTATGGGCAAACCCAGTCATTTGGGAGGTGTGAGTAAGGTAACAGGGCCCTGTCATTTCCTGAGGCAACTGCATAACATCCATTATTATGAGCTGAGCCTCCTCCCCTTTATATTTGTCCTTCCTGTCTTGGTGACTCCTTAGATAGGAAGTGGTTTTAAACACGTTTTCCCATCAGGTTTTTTTTCTTCTTTCTTTCTTCATGTCTCTTTGAGCCTCTACTTCCAAGATAGCAGCCCCACAAGAACAGAATAAATTGCTATTGGCACTGTGGTGTTAAAACTATTTTCAAAGCCTTTTTATTTCAATAGTTCTTTAACATTGGATGCCAAGGATAAAATTCAGGCAGAGGAAGAGGAGAACATTGCCAGAATCAGGCACTTTGCAATTAGAGAGGATTGTTTTGGCTTCAAACAGGGCAGCTCTACTTTGGAAGCCTAGCACCCCAGTGATATATTATCATTCCTTTTAACTTCTCTATATTTGTGGAATATTGGGACTTGGGTACTCTCAGCAATGTGCCCTAATATAAAGCAATTTTTTTTGTTTTTTCAATTCTTCCTCCCCAAATTACCTTAATATTAGATGATGTCAGCTAATGTTAGCACTCTAGTTGAAAGAGGACGTTGTAGGGCAATGGAATGATATGTCAGGATAAAGACGAGGGAGGAAGAGAAACATCAAGACAACTATAATTAGAATCTCCTGTTGTTGGGAGTACAGGATAGGTAGTCCTTAATTTACCACAGTCCATTCTGTGTTCAAAGCTACAACAGCACTGAAAAATAGTGACATGACTATTTTCACATTTATGCCCATTGCAGCATCCCATGGTTATGTGATCAAAATTCAGACGTTTGACAACTGGCTCATATTTATGACAGTGACAGTGGCAGTGTCTTGGGATCATGTGAACTCTTTTTTGTGACCTTCTGACAAGCAAAATCAACGGGAAAGACAGATTTACTTAACAATCATGTTACTACTTCTAACAACTACAGTGATTCACTTAACAACTGTGGCAAGAAAGGTCATAAAATGGGGCAAATTTCTCTTAACAAATGTCTCACTTAGAAACAGAAATTTTGGGCTCAATTGTAGTCATAAATCAAGGACTAGTGAAGATCAGTTCCTGATTCACTCTGAAAGAGTACTTTATTTAAGGATTCCAAGAGCAGAAATTAGAGTTGACTATAAAATATTAGTGGGGAAAGAAATCTAATATTTTAAAGTTACTGAACTTGAGCAATAAAAATAGATGAAAAAAAGAAAAAGTACATTCTACCCTCCAAACAGGAACAGTTCCCTAAATTGGTGCTTCTCAATCTATTATCATGGATCTCAAATTGTTTTATAATGCAGAGATTGCCACTTACACAAAAACTCCTTTAGCAGATTCCTTTTCTTAAGAGCTGAGGAACTCATTTCTTTTTAGCAAATAAGATGATTACAGCTGAAATTTGAGTATGCTTTCCCATCCTTCCATCTTAAAAGAGCTTTTTAAACTAGCCTTTCAATTTAAAAAATCAATTCAACATTAAACATGTATTTACCACCTGAATTATTTTATGTAACTCACAAGATATAATAAAGACAGCTCATAGCCTCAACTTGCTGATTACAGGAGATTGAAATTCTGCTTAGAATACAGCATGTGGACTCCCATTTGATAACTGTTCTGAGATCTTTCATAGGAATAAAGATTCAAATGGGAGAGATGAAAGACGTTTGAATGAAATTGAAAGGTTGGGAAAGAGAGAGAGAGAGAGAGAGAGAGAGAGAGAGAGGGGAGTGGAGAGAAAGGGGGAACAGAACCAGGAAAATATGTAAATAAAAAAACAATTCCTACAACCTTCTTCCCTTACAGAGCATAGTTATATACTCAGCTGTTATCTTGCAGACGTTCCTTCCGCATACCTTGCTTTTATCTAATCTAATCAATTCCCTGTGATTGTTTCTCCTACCTTCTTTGATGAAGTATATGGACTGGATCTGAGCCATCATAACTCTATTGGTACCCTGACATTCCCCTCTCACTTATTGCAGAATTGATAGGACACAGATCACAGCTTCCTAATGTTGATTTTTTTTTTTTTTTGGATAAAAAGGACGCCCTTCTTCAAACTGAGTTCAACTCGTGTGAATTGCACAATGCACTTATCTGCTCTTTTAGATAAAAATACAGAAGTGGGCTATTGTACTACTGCTTTCTAGGTGCCTGAGCATGCCTTCTCTGCCAGCACAGGTAGGACAGGCCAATCCCAGTGGGAGAGACATTCCTGCAAGCCTGGAATCATGCCATGAAAGGCTTTAAAAGTGATTACCAACATCTTGAATTGCAGCAGACTGGAAGAGACTGGAAGCTAATGCAGCTCACGGAGCAGTAGTGTTACATGAGCCATTTTTTGGGCCCCAAGAACTGCCGGTGCTACCACACTCTGCACCCGCTGTAGATTCTGAACGCTCTTCAAGGGTAGCCCCAAGTAGAGAGCATTACAATAGTCCAACCACGAGATGACTATGGCCTGAATGACTGAATGGAGGGACTCTGAGGCAAAAAAGGTCACAACTGGTGTACAACCCAAAGTTGTGCAAAGGCTTTCTTAGCCACGACTGCCACCTGCTTTATATTGTCTCATAAATTTTATATACTGGGTGATTTTGGGCCAGTCATTCTCTCTCAGCTCTACCCATCTCACATGGTTGTGTATGGGAAAAGTAGGAAGAGGAAGAAATATTAGGTATGTTCACTGCCTTTAATTATTTCTAAAAACAATAGAGGTGGGATAAAAACAAACAAAATTCTGCCTTTATCAGAACTCTTTTTGTGCACAGTCCTACATAGAAACTACTCAAGAAAAGTAGTTTGATTTGACTATGAACTCATAATTTCTAACTGCTTGAAGGACAGGAGAAAAGAAGGAACTGTTGTTTGGCAAATACATGTCTGAGATCTGTCTTGAGCTCATCAAACTGTTCATCCTGGATCATATTTTTTTGCAGCATTTTATTTGCCAGAGTGAGAAGGATGCAAGACACAGATTAAATACCAAGATCAAAGTTCATCATAAACAATTCAGCATTTTCTTCAGCAAATCATAAACTATTCAGCAATGTATTCAGCAAGTAAAACTAACCAGTAATCACTGTCAATGTTAGCAAGAAATGCAAAGATGCAGGATTTCCTAAACAGAAGGACAAAAGGGGCCAGCAGTACCATTGGGACTCATTATATGTGTGGTTTAAAGTCTAATTAGCATAATATGTCAGCTTCAACAAAAGGATACAGAAAAGGCAGCTGTGTCTATCTTTGTCTTGCCTTGAATCAAAATGAGATAACGTTTGTTGCTTCCACTTTACATTTCTGTAAAATTACTCAGGCTTTGCTTTTTCTTAGTGATAGACATCTGCAGTTTTTCAAGTAGGCATGAGGGTAGGAAAAGATTTCAATTTTTATTTGCAGCATGCAATTTGCTTGCCTGTTTATTTTTTCTATATCTTTGGTATCTTTTGCCCATGCCACCCTTTTCACAAATCTGTCAACTCACTTGTGAAAGCTTCTGCTTTAAAGATGTTGCCATGAACTCAATCATGCCAAGAATTGTGCACAACTTTATGTATTAATAAATATTCAACCTAACATAGTCTACTGTGATCAGAAGACAGTTCTCTGGTTTCCCCTTTTTTTAAGCCTTTCCTAGAGAAATAAGAAATGTATCTGATACTTTGCATATGCAAAGCAAAGATTGTGCTGTTGAAATTCAACTTTTCCCTACATTTTAGGAACTCCAGTAAGCATCCTAAAACCATTAGTAGTGAAAAGTGTGTGGAGAACACTTCTTGCTATGGAGGCGGGGAGGGGGAGGGGAGAGAGCATATACTTGATCGGAATGTAAAGCTAATTTTATTTTTTATATTTTTTTATATTAGCATCCATTTAATTTCAATTTTAGCCTTTTTTTATATATCTCCTTACTGCCGTTTAGTGACCAACCATGTTTTTGCAACCTGAACATGGCAGTATGCCCTGGGAGGAACTGGGAGGCAGTAAGAGTATACATATCTCAGTGGGTAAGAAGTTTACAAACAAGGCAAAATGAGTGCCAGAATGAAAATTTTAGACATTTCCAACCAGGGCAGTTGATTTCCTATGTTAATAAGGGAGAGGATCAGAAAATGAAAGGAAAAGAAAAGAATAGATTATGGGCTGTACAGTTGTCCTCGACTTAATATCACAATTGAGACCAAAATTTCCATTGCTAAGCAAGTCAATTGTAAAGTAAGTTATCCCATTTTATGACTTTTTTAGCTACAATTTTTAAGTGAAGCACTGCTGTTGTTAAGTTAGTAACATGGCTGTTAAGTGAATCTGGCTTCCCCATTGACTTTGCTTGTCAGATGGTCGTAAAAGGTGCTCATATGACCTGAGGATACTGTAATGTCATAAATACATGCCAGTTGCCAAGCGTCCAAATTTTGATCATGTAACCATAGGGGTGCTGCAACAGTTGTAAATGTGAAAACAGTCTTACATCACTTTTTTCAGTGCTGTTGTAACTTTGAACAGTCACTAAACAAATGGTTATAAATTGAGGATTACCTGTATGTGAAGAACAGAAGAAAAGTCTCCATAGGTTTTGTGAATATAGATCTGTAAAGGGTACATCTTTATACTCCAATATTGATTTGATGAGTACACATTATTCTTTATTCTTTAAAGAATAAAGGATTTTTAAAGATGAGCATTCATTTAATTGTTTTTTTAAGCGTTGCTCATTATTTTCCTTTTTTCTTTCATCATGTCTTCCTTTTTAAAGTGACTTTTCTATGATATTTAATCAACATCCTACTCAAATGACCGATCAAGGATTAACTGTCTTTAGTATCACTAGAAAACAATGTATGTTTCCTAGCTTGTTTCATTTCTCAATTTGATTTACGGTCCACTCTAGTTTCCTTTCATTAGCAAACATGCAAGATCAGCTACAAAAGGTCTCCGTATGCTGCCTGGGAATTTCTAGGAGTTAATTTGAACATCTTAAGTTTCCTAAGCTAGTAAAATCCTGTGCTATAACACTAGTCCTCAACTTATTATAAATGTTTGACTCTTTCAGTCTTGGACAATCAGTATTTTGTGTTCCTTGTTGCCAGTTCAGATAGAGGAAGTGATGCTCCAGGATTATGGCAAAATCAGAAGTGAATCATAAATGCCTTACTATGATGGCATGATTAGAAGAGAAAGTGCCAAGTTAGACTTTCACATTGTTTTGACCCACACATTTACCCATTTCTTTTCTTAGGAAAAGAATACAATAATTTATTTAAGTAGAAATCCAATTTTGAAGATGTAAAATAAGAGATATTAAAAGCCACGAATTTAACAGTAACATAGAATTTAATTAAATTCTGAGATAAGAATTGGCATTGCCTGAGGCAACAGTCTCTGTTTTTCTTTGGATTCATTCTGAGAAGGAAAGTTGAGATTAAGCCTCAGCTGGAACTGGAAAGCCCCAAGTATTTATGAAATGTGGGATTCCTAAAACAGTAGCAGTTAACATCATCACTGCTCTCTGGGAAGAGATATGGACAGTGGTAGTTTGCTCCCGGTTCGGTCTGGTTCTATAGAACAGAAGTAAAACTGCCGGGAGGCTCCGCCCACCTGCCATGACATCATCATGGGTGATCTGCGCTTGCGCAGAAGCATGCGCTCTCCCACTGCGAACCGGTAGTAAAGGTATGTGGAACACACCCCTGGATATGGACTATATATCAAAGGCTTCAAGACCAGAAAAGATCTGTTTTATTTCATTTGTAAAGAAAGGTGATGCCATTTGTCATTGATCAAGAGTTACCAAATGTACAAATTGGTTTAGAAAGGGGTGCAGCACTCAAGATCATATTGCTAGTATTGGATGAATTATGAAAAAAGCATGTGAATATCAAACGGATCTTTATATGTGCTTTATCAATTACAGAAAAACTTTTGACTATGGAACACAATCAGTTATAGACAAATTTGCATGATCTTGGTGTCCCAGACCACCTGATCAAACTCATCAGATTACTGTACACTGATCAGAAAGTAACAATGGGAACATTTTATAGTGACACAGATTGATTTAGGATCAATAAGGGGGTTAGGCAGGAATGTATTTTATCACCTTTTTTGTTCAATCCTGTGCTGAAATGATCGTGCAGAAATTAGATCTGGAACTGCCTGATGTTGGAGTGAAGATTGGGGGAAGATCCATAAATAATTTGTGGCATGCAGATGAAACACTATTGGCTGAAAATAAGAAAGACCTGGAAAAAAATGAACCTGAAAAATCAAGGATGAAAGTGAAAAAGACACTTGATTGAGTCTTAACTTCAGGAAAACAAAGATAGTGACAATAGCTGCAGATGGATATCAGACATTTAAAATCAACAAGGAAGAAACTGAATTAGTTTGAGAATTTATCTTTCTTGGATTCAAAATAGTTCATGATAGCAATTCTACTCCTGAAATCAAATGCAGGATAATCTTAAACAACACTGCAATGGTTAACATGACTAAGATCTGCAAAAGAGATATTGATATAAATTCAAAAAGCAAGCTAGTTAGAGCAATTGTCTTCCTTATAATGCTGTGAGGATGTGAGAATTGTACACTAAGAATGACTGATCGAAGAAGAATTGATGCCTTTGAACTATGATGCTGGCATAAATTACTGCATATACCATGGACAGCCAGAATAACTAACAGAGAAGTATTAAACTGTATAAATCCAGACACACCACTAGAAACTAAAATCATAAGACTATGTCTAATTTTACTGTTGCCATGTCACGTATGCAAATTCATTGGAGAAAGCAGTAATGTTAGGAATGGTTAGTGGAACAAGAAGAAGGGGCAAGCAAAAAACATGTTGGCTTGATAACGTCAGATCTGATATAAAGTTGAACATCCAACAATTGAAAGAAGTTTTCTTGACAGAATAGCATGGAGAGCACTTGCCCATTAAGTCGCCAAGAGTCGGACATAACTAAGTGGTTAAATCAATAATACTGTTTTCCTGATTGTAGTTCAGTGCTTTACAATGGAATTAAAAATATTAAACAATAAAATTATTACATGGTGTCAATACACAAATTTTGGAAGACTGGAATAATATATCAATAACTCCCTATACAATTAGCTAATAGTGTCAGGTCCTTGGTGCTGTCTGAGCTTGGTTGCTTTCTTGCAGATGCTTCATTATCCAACTAATATTATCAATACTAGAAGGGAATGGAGTTTGCTCTCTTTTTTATATACTAGTGGCTTCCCCTGTTAATTTTGGTGGGAATGGTCTTGGTGGTTCCTTGATTAGGCTGTTTACTCTTTACTGTTTATTGTACACCAAGAAATTTTTAAATGGAATACACATCATATACACATCATATTCCGAGAATTTAGCAGGTAAATGTTTTAATGTTTTAATAGAGGAATTCTGTAAGGGCTGCCTTTTTCAGGTTCAATTTTCTTGTCTTGAAAGAATATTAATATAAGTTTTTCTTTAATAATGCTTTTATAAAGAAGCAAAAGCAACAATCGAGTTTTCTGGCTTCTGCCAAAATCATTTCTATGTTTTTCTTTTTTTAAAAAAAATAATTTTATTTCTTTAAAAAAATACAAACAGAAGATTTATTGACAAACAGATCACAGCGAGAACATTGCACAGTACAAATCATTCAATCTAAATAAATAGATAAAAAATCAAAGTCTAATCTAGCATTGCCCTCTTTTTATTCTATTATCTAACCAAACATACCATAGGTTCCAACATTGAAAATATGCAGTCTTTTTGATCTCTTAAAAGTTTAGTTAGCCTATCGGCTTCTGCACAATCCATGATTTTCCCTATAATCGTATCTTCAAATGGTAGATCTTTACCCTTCCAGTTTTGGGCAAGGCATATTCTAGCCGCAGTTGTGATATAAACAATCAAATACCATGTGCTAGTGTCTATTTTATCTGGCCTAATGTTTAATAAATAAAATTCAGGTTTCAGTTGTAATTGGTAACCAGTAATTTCTGACAATTACCTCTGAATGAGTTTCCAAAATTTAGTTATTCTGGGGCAGGTCCACCATACATGGAAATAGGTATCTAACTCTCCATACTTCCAGTAGTTTGGGGAGAGTCCAGGAAACATTTTGGTTAGTCGGGCGGGAGGAAGGTGCCACCTATATACCATCTTGTACAAGTTTTCCATATAAGTAATTGCCATCAAAAATTTCAATTGTCTAGACCAAATTTCTTCCCATTTCATCAAATCGATTGAGTTGCCAATATTCCTCCCCCAGGCAATCATCGAATCTTTGACAATCTTGTCACCTATCCAAGGGGTTATTAAAAAGTTGTAAATCTTAGCTAACATTTTTTCCTCCTCCCTAATATAATCTTTGTTAGATCAGTGGAGGGAAAAGAGACACGATTCAGCAGAGGTCCATTCAGCACTTTATTATAGTAAAACAGAACTGCCGGCTGAGCTGCTGAGCCTTCCTTATATGTGGCTCCGGCAAGCCAGCTGGCCAATGACAACTATTTAAACTTCCCACCGGTGTATCAGCCAATCCCCCGCGGATGTCCTTATAAGGACATAATACCCCTCCCCTCCTAGTTCTTAATCAGTCAATCCATGGCCAACATAGGTCACGTAGTCACGCAGGTAGGCAGGGCGGCTAATAGTCCTACCTGACCTGCATGGTTCAGTTCTTTCATCGGCGCTGCTCCGGACGGGTTGGGCTCCTGTCCCCTCCAGTCCCTACAGTGGAATTTCCTGGGACTCGACCATTGAGTGTGCGGGGCCCTGCCTAGCACCTCCGGCTGGGTTCTAAGAATTGTCCTGTGGTCGGTGAAGTCCCTCTCCCCGGCCGGTGTATGGATACTCGGTTCCTGGTGTTCGCCTTGTGCTCGGACTGGGCAGCTGAACCGCGGTATGTCCCTCGGTTCTTTTTCCTTTTCTTCGCCTCTTGTCCCAGGTCCCTTGCAGACTGTCGTGGTGGGACGTCCCCATGGTTGTGCTCTTGCTTGGGGCTGTGATTGGTGCCGGCCGATCCCGCTACAGTGGTGCAGGTCCACCCTGCCAGGGTGGGGTAGGCTTACCCTGTTGGGGTGGTGTAGGCTTACCCCAACAGAGTGGTGTAGGTCTATCTCACTGGGGTGGTGTAGGGCGACTTCGTCAGTGTGGCACGGGTCTACCTTGCCGGGGTGATGGATGCCTACCTCGCTGGGGCGGGGTAGGCCTGCTGCATTGGGTCGGCACCGGCCTACCCTGTCATGATGGCGGAA
The DNA here is from genome assembly GCA_038048745.1 of Coluber constrictor foxii. Lineage (NCBI taxonomy): Eukaryota > Metazoa > Chordata > Lepidosauria > Squamata > Colubridae > Coluber > Coluber constrictor. The sequence goes on along the minus strand of CM075961.1, from coordinate 88,040,896 downwards.
GTCTGCCTTGCCAGGAAGGCGCAGGTCAGCTTCGTTGGCGCCGGTCGACCTTGTCTGCTTCATTGGGGTGGTTTAGGCCTGTCTCGTTGGGGTGGTGTAGGCCTACCTCATTGAGGTGTTGTAGGCCTACCTTGTTGGGGCGGCTTTCCTCGACTTCCCTCCACCTTTTCCGGAGCTGGTCGATGTGGCATCTGCAGGTTCGTCCATCGTCCAGCTCCACTTCGTAGGACCCTTCCGATTCAGCCTGGATGTTTTAACGTGAAGACTGAGTCTCCGCTTACGAAACTCTGCGGCAGCTGCGAGTTGTTCTATTGTATTGGGGGTTGTATTGGGGGTGAAGCTGATCCAACTGTGATCGCAACCCTCTCCCCATCAGTAGTTTTCCCGGGCTTTTCTTGGTGGTGGTGTGCAGAGTGATGTGCTGGGCGAACAGGAACTTATCAATTTTCTCCTGCCAGTCTCCCATGCCCATTTTGGCGAGCTCTCTTTGGTGAGTCTCACCATTTTCTCTGCTTGCCCGTTTCCAGCCGGTCTGTACGGGGCGATGAGGGCATGCCTGATGCCCTGCTCCGTTAGGAAGGCTTCCATGGTCTTGGAAGTGAGCTGCAGGCCGTTGTCCGACACCAGGACGTCTGGCAGGCCATGCGTGGCGAACAGCCGGTGGAGTGCCTTGATGGTGGCTTCCGTCGTGGTGGTGGGCATCGCTATTATCTCCAGCCACTTCGAGAACGCATCCACCATGATGAGGAGGAACTTGCCATCTATGGGCCCCACGAAATGAATATGGATTCTCGATCAGGGGTTGCTGAGTGACTCCCACTCTGTCGGCTGAGCCTGCAGAGGAGTCTCACCTCCTGGCACAGGTCACATCTAGTGATCCAAGCCTCAATGTCCTTGTCCAGCGTTGGCCACCAGACATAGCTCCATGCCAGTGCCTTCATCCTGACAATGCCCGGATGGCCACTAGGCAGGGTCTCTAAGGACTTCCTCTGTAGGGTGTGGGGAATCACCATCCTGTTGCTCCAGAGGAGGCAACCTTTCATCGTGGAAAGATCTTACTGCCTCCGAACGAATGGGCTGAATTCTTCACCCACTCTCCCCATTGGCCAGCCCCTCAAGGTCCAGGACAGAACTTGCCTGAGAGTTTTGTTCCTCTGTGTGTGACTCACCACGGTGTTGGATGACACTGGGCACAGCTGGTCATCATCAATATGGTATAGACTGAGAATGGGTGCCAGGTCTACCACTGGCTCTTGGACGGGGCATCTGCTGAGGGCATCGGCATTGCAGATGTTCTTGCCGGGTCTGTGGATGAGCTTGTATGAATACCCGGAGAGGAAAATGGTCCAGCGTGTCATCCTGGGTGACATGTAGGTGGGCGTTTGTTTGGCTCCTGCGAGGAGTCCCAGCAGCAGCTTGTGGTCTGTGACAATTGTGAAAGCTCTTCCATAAAGGTATTCATGGAATCGTTTGATACCAGCTACGATGGCTAGGGCTTCTTTGTCTAGCTGGCTATAGTTGCACTCCGCCGAGGATGTTGTCTTGGAGAAGAAGGCAATAAGGGCTTTTGATCCATTTGGAAGTTGGTGGCTGATGACAGCCCTGACCTCGTAGGGTGAGGCATCACAGGTCAGGGACAGTGGGAGTGTCTCATGATATTGCATGAGGATGCTGTCCGACGAGAGTAGATCTTTGATGTTGCAGAACGCTGACTCTTCCTCTTCTCCCCATCTCCAAGGAACCGCCTTGCCTAACAGTCGATGGAGTGGCTCAACAACGGTGACTTTCTGTTTGAAAAAGACACTGTAAAAATTCAGTAGTCCCAAGAAAGCCTGAAGCTCTGTTTTGTTTTTGGGGGTTGGAGCTTCGTGAATTGCTTTTATCTTGCTTTTAGTGGGGTGGATACCTTTGCTATCAATTAGATAGCCTAGGAACTTGACTTCCTGGACACTGATGACACACTTGTCCCTTCTGACTCTTAGACCCTTCATCTGAAACCGCTGCAGGGCAAGCCTGAGCCGTTTGAGCAGTTGGGTTTCCGAGTGGCTGGAGACCAAGATGTCATCGAAGTATGGTATGACCCCTGTAATGCCTTGTAGAAAGCGTTCCATCATTGATTGGAATATGCCTGGTGCAGCCCTGACTCCAAATTGGAGGCAGTTGCATTTAAATGCGCCCCGGTGGGTGACAATGGTCTGTGCCTCCGCAGTTTTGTCATCTACTGGCAGTTGCTGGTAAGCCTGGGCCAGATCCAGTTTTGCGAATATGGACCCACTCCCCAGTGAATGCAACAGATGCTGTACCACTGCTGAAGTGCCCTGTTAATGGTGCACTTATAATCTGTGCAGATGCGCACAGATCCATCATGGTTCATTGAGGTCACAATGGGGGTCTCCTATGCAGCATGATCAATTGGCTCCAATATGCCCTGGGCGATTAATTTGTCCAATTGGGCATCAACTTTAGGCTGGAGCTCTGGGGTTTTTTCCAGAGTGCCAATAAGAATTTCTTGATGGATTCCGCGTTGTGCTGGTTCCACTGGTGGAAGTCAAACCGGTTGGCCAACGGGGTGCTGATTGGAGCATAATGCTCTTGCAGGACTTCTTGTAGCTTGGTCCATGGCATTAGCTCAATGTCCCTCGGTGCCACGAGGTCCATGGCCATTTCCAGGACTCCGGAGCTGCAGTGAGCCAGGAATAGGGCTCGCTTTCAGTTGTCGTCTAGGTAGGTGAATCCGCTGCCCGCCAAGAATTGTCTGAATTGGACCATGAAGGACTTCCATTTCTCCTGGTTCGGCTCAAATGGAGCCAGTGAAATCTGTGGTCCCGATATGGTTCTGTGATTCAGCTCCAGTGATTCTGCTTCAGTGATTCAGCTCTTTTGGATGGTGGTGATCGTGCCACGATGGTATGCTGTCGGTTCTTTGTTCGTCCTTTGTCGCCAGTGTTAGATCGGCACAGGGAAAAGAGATGCAATTCAGCAGAGGTGGGTTGAGCACTTTATTATAATAAAACAGAACTGCCGGCTGAGCTGCCAAGCCTTCCTTATATGTGGCTCCAGTAAGCCAGCTGGCCAATGACAGCTATTTAAACTTCCCGCCGGTGGATCAGCCAATCCCTGGCGGATGTCCTTATAAGGACATAACAATCTTATCTAGCTCCTGCAGGGTCCTATCAATACCTCCTTGCTCCTTATCTTTTTTATATTTGGAGTTTATTTGAAATTCGGGAATAAAAGGATTACATATCAAGAACCAGCAGGATAAGATACAAGCATACGCTGATGACCTTGTGTTTATACTGGAAGACCCTTTCATATTGGGCCCGAAGTTAAATTACGAATTAGAAAGATATGGAGCTGTGGCGGACCTAAAAATAAATAATGAAAAAAACCAAGGTCTTGATTAAAAATTTGACAATAAATCAGGGGAAGGAAATAGAATTGAACTTGGGATTCCAAATTGTAAAAAAGATACAGTATTTAGGCATTCAATTATCTGCTAAGTGTTTGACAATTAAGGAGGATAATTATCTGAAACTTCTCCAGCAAACGGAACAAGACTTAGAGAAGTGGAAGAAGTTGTAGGTCTCTCTGTTAGGTAGGATCGCGGTCATAAAATCTTATATTCTCCCAAAATGGATTTACTTATTTTATACAGCCCCAGCCAGATTGGACAATAATTTTTTTAAACAATTAAATCAATGTGTTCTCAAATATATTTGGCAAAATAAAAAATCTAGAATTAAACTTAAAATGCTCCAAGAGGTGAAGGGTAGAGGGGATTTGGTTTGCTTAAATGGGAGTATTATTATCAGGCCACAAATTTAGTTTGGGTAAGAGACTGGATCTTGTTGAGAAGGAGGCGGCTGTTGGCTCTGGAAGGTTCGGGGCTGCAGCAAGTGGAGGGATGTTATGTTGTATCTATTTTGAGCGGGAAATTCAAATACTGTGGGGGCCAAGATCTCATCCCCAATAATCAGCGATGGCATCAGCTGACTATACCAGGACGCCAGAAGCCACAGCCACTCAATCTTGGATGGCTTGAGTCTGAGCTTTTTTCTCCCCATCCAGTTCCATATGGCCTCCAGGCACTGGGACATCACATTAAGGGCATCATTGGGGTGGTCTGGGGTGGACATGTACAGCTGTGTGTCATCAGCGTACTGATGTACACTCATCCCGAAACCACGGATGATCTCTCCCAGCGGCTTCACATAAATGTTGAACAGAAGGGGCGAGAGGACAGACCCTTGCGGCACCCCACAAACAAGATGCCTCGAGGTCGACCTCTGCCCACCTGCCAACACAAACTGCGAAAAGCCAGAGAGAAAGGAGGAGAACCACCGCAGCATGGTGCCGCCTATTCCTAACCCCTCAGCCGGTGCAGCATGATACCATGGTCGATGATATCAAAAGCCGCTGAGAGGTCTAATAGGACCAGGACAGAGGAACAACCCCTGTCCCGAGCCCTCCAGAGATCATCAACCTTGCAGTAATTGCAGGCAGCTGGTGCTAATTAACAGCACTTTAGTCTGCTGTGCCACCAAGTCTGCTGCACCACCAAGGTTAGAATTTAAAAAGAATTTAAAGCAGTAATAAAAATTTGTACTGAAAATATTGCAAGATGGACAATAATTGTATTATTATTTTGTGATTAATATTGATATGTGTATTAAGATTACTAGTATGATTATGGCTATTGTTGTGCCTTTACTCAAAATTAATTATGCCCAGACAACACGTTGTTCAGGTAGACATGGATTTTTTTATGTTTTAAAGGAAAAATGTACCAATAAAACATATTTAAAAGGGGGGGGGTTGCTCTTTCTTTACATACATGTATCTTCACTATCTTGACTATTCTGATCTGTTTCCTGTAGAAATCGCTGCAATTCCATCTCTCTAGCAACTTAATCTGGCTTCTTATTCTAGTACAAAACCAGGTGAAAAAAATGAATTTCTTTAATTCCATCTGTCTGAAACATACCAGATCACATATTTTTATTGCAAATTTCTCAATTCATTGGCATAATGTTCCCAGGATTTTATGAATACATTAAGTTTTATGGAAGCTTTATTTTTCTGGGAAGGAATAGGGGCAGCAGAAGGGACAGCTGGCAACAGGACCAGTCCCCACTTCCCCCTTGATTGCCTCCTTCCCCGAAAATCTCAGCTTGATGCAGATTTAATTGATCCTTGCCTCACAATGGGAACTTGCTTCAAATTGTATTCATCAACAAATTGCAGCAATTAAAAGAGAGGGGTGGGCTATAGATACAAGTGGGGTATGAGCAAATGACAGTAATTTAATTGTAATTAGGCTTTTGGGGAGAAAAGTAAGGAAAGAGAGGAAATTGGCATATTAAAATAATAGCCTCTCACATATCTTTGTAGTTGGGCCAGGCTTCAAATTAATCACTAATTGATTACTAATCCTGAAAGTGAGTAGTGATAAGATGATAGGCTTTCAGAACCTAATTTGTGGCATTCAACTACCTCTTGTTCGATAATTTATTTTTCAATCTCAAAAATTCATTTAAAAAAAAAAAAGATTTATATGCCGCCCTTCTCCGGAGACTCAGGGCGGCTTACAGTGCGTTAAGCAATAGCCTTCATACTTTTGTATATTTATACAAAGTCAGCTTATTGCCCCCACAAACTGGGTCCTCAATTTACCCACCTTAGAAAGGATGGAAGGCTGAGTCGACCTTGAGCCTGGCTAGGATTCTGAACTTCATAAATGACTATAATGAAAAGCACAAACTCATGGCTGTCCAGTAAGGTGGTGAAGAAGGAAGCAAAAATAAATCAATCAATAAATAAATAAAGTATAGAAGAAAGAAGTTTGTGTAGTGACATTACAATACAGATGTTGCCATTTTGGCTTCAATGAAGTTAGCATTGTAACATTGTTTCTTGTTACAAATACATTGTAAAGGGGTTCACCTTTCCAATTGAATAAGTGACCCACCTGTGCAGGAAACTTCATTTAGGGCAAAAAGCCACCGTTTCTTAAGAATTCTTAAGTTTTTTTGCTTAGTACATTATCCCTCTACCTCCAAGGATATAGCTGTAAAGGCAAAGGAAACAGAAGGTTTTTCACTAGCCTAGGATCAACAAAATTAGGGTTTAAATTACCTGAAGCAAAAGTAGATTTCTTAAAAAAAGAAGAAGCTAGAAATGAGATTGCCATTTCTTGCTGCTTTAGCTGGGGCATATCTTCAAGCACAGTCATTCTATTCTTCTTCTATAAACATTGCTTTTCCTGATGAGAAGAGGGGAAGGGGAGAGAATTAAGTGGGAAATGGGGGAAGGAAGTGAAACAGAGGTAGGCTATGAAGAAATTGTTTGGACAGGTTGTAAGGTCAAGCTTCCACCCCCCACACACTGCAGCAGCTGTCAAGAGCATCTGTTTCTCCACTCTTCCCACATGACCTTATGTGACCTAGTGAGTTAGAAGAACTACAGAAGGAGTCCAGGCTTTTGTTTTACTAGCAGCCCCTTTAGACAGACAGCTGGGAAGGCATATAAAGAGGAAGGAGGAGAGGGCAAGGGGTGGTGTTGATGGGGATGGGGATAAAAGCCTGTGGCTGATCCCTGAGTTGAAAGCAGCCTGATGCTAGTGACACTCCCAATTAAACCTCCCATACTCATTATTCTGAAAGCCTATGAGGCTCTCAGCCAATCTTGTTGCACCCTGCATGGGAGGAACAAATTAGTCTTTCACTAATTTTTTAATATATATTTTAACTTAGACTTATGAGGCATATAGGGTAATCAACTCTGTGCTGAATATGTGTAGACTTTTATATTATTATGTTTACTATTTGTTTATTTATTAGATTTTTATCCATATTCACTGTTGGTTAACTCAAAGAGATTATATATATTTAATACCCCTGCTTCCTATTTTCCGTACCACAACAACCTGGAGGTGGGTTAAGCTGAGAGAGAGTGATTGAGACCCCAGCCAAATTGAGTTAATTGATGCGTGTATGTGTGTGTGTGTATGTGTGTATGAGAGAGAGAGGGAGGGAGGGAGGGAGGGAGAGAAGTCTTTATGTTAATTGACATTTCAGTAGCAACAACGGTGCAGTTTAGAAGAATCATTTTGCCAGGGCTTCAAGTGTTCAGTTCTCATCTGGACCCAGGGATTCAAAGTCTTAATGTTATTACATCTTAGCATAACAGCTGATAGGATTTATAAACCATGGTTTATTACTTGGGGTAGAGGTACATCCCTTTAGGCCATAGGGTTTTCTGTTGTTCCTAAACCCTTACAAGCAGTCCCCTAATACTGCAGCATTATTTCTTGTAATGTAATTTCTTCTTTTTGCTCCCCTTCAGATTTGGTTTCTATGCCATCATTGTTCTATCTTGGAGGGTTGATTTTGTTCTTAACAATTTTGTTCTTCAACAATTGTAAACCCCCCAGAGTTACTGAATGTCATTTGGCAACGAAAAATGAGATATTCTGAATAAAAATAAAAGAAACATTTTCAAGGGAAAAATGGTCAATGAGTATGGGTAAAATATATTCAGAGTGCTTTCTCAAGGCTGGACTTGCATATAGGTAATCTTAGATTTACAATAGTGACCATTAAAAGTTACAATGGCACTGAAAACAGTGACTTAAGACTGCTTTTCACATTTACAACCGTGGCCATCAGTGGTGGGATGCTACTGGTTCAGGTGAACCGGTGGCAGTGGTGGCAGGAGGCTCCGCCCACTTGACCCGACATCATCAAATACGATCTGCACATGTGCAGAAGTGGCACAAGTGCGAGCAAACCAGTAGCAAAGGTAAGTGAAACCAGTAGCAAAGGTAAGTGAAACCAGTAGCAAAGGTAAGTGAAAGGTAAGTGAAGCAAAGGTAAGTAGCAAAGGTAAGTGAAGCATTCAAATTTTGATCACTGGTGGTCATGTGATCAAAATTTGGATGCTTGGCAGCTGGTTCATATTTATAATTATTGCAGTATCCTGGGATCATGTGATTATCTTTTGCGACCTTCTGAAAAGCCAAGTCAATGGAGAAACCAGATTCACTTAACAACTGTGATACTAACTTAACAATTGCAGTGATTCATTTAACAACTGTAGCAGTGGTAGGTTCCACTTACCTTTGCTACCGGTTCGCAACTGTGACCGTGTGTGTGTGCATGCAGCGCTTCTGCACATGTGCAGAACCTTCTGCGCATGAGCAGACCATCTGTGATGATGTCCGGGCAGCCTCCCACCATTGCTGCCACAGGTTTGAGGGAACTGGGGTGAACTGGTAGAAAATCACCACTGAACTAAAGCAAGAAAGATTATAAAATAGGACAAAATTCACTTAACAACTGTCTCACTTAGCAATATGAATTTGGGGCTCAAGTATGGTCGTATGTTGAGGACTATCTGTACTTGTTTTGTTTGTTAGCTAAAAACAAAACTGTTTTATTTACAATGTATCAAATACTTCTGCCAGTCCTAATTTCTAAAAGAGAGAGTTTTTACATTCTTCTTGAAGGTTAAGGCTTTTGTCAAATTATTAGCCATTCATTTGAATAAAGCAAAATTAAATGCAAGAAACCCCATGTTAGTTAGCCAGTGAAATAGTAATAAAAAACCCCTATTGCAAGTATCACAAATTCCATCCTACATTGTTCTTAGATGGGAGGTTGAGCCTCAACTTTAATATCACATATTTTTTGGCATTCAGATTCCTAAACATTCTTAGGTGCCTATTCTTAGGTGCCCAAGAAATTTTGTGATTTGGATTTCCTATCCCATATTTAAAAGCTACATGCTCTTCAGAGGAGAGCAAAATATGAAGGCAACAACAGGAAATTAAAAAGAGAGGAACCTGCTGATGGTCAGTCATCGAATGAAACAATAGCGTGGCCAGGCTACCATTGTGGGCATATAGAATGTAAGAGAAGATACTCTGGTTCAAAGAAAAGGCAGTTGACAGCTACCGAAAGTCTTAGGAAATACCAGAGAGCAGCCACTCCCTTACAGTATTGGTTTGCAAAGGCCAAACTTGAAACAGCAGATTTAATAACTATTTGAACCAGGCTATTATTTTTCTCTTGCATTATTTTTCTCTCTATGTTAATGAAGCAAGTAGTAGAAGTATATTATCTTGTTTATAAAATGGTTCCTTTATTTAAAATTCTAAGTATTACATTCTCTGGAGAAGGCTCTAATGGTAGAAAAGATGGAAGAAAAGAGAAAAGGATGATCAACAGCAAGGAAGATAGATTTGTTCCATTAGTGTGAATGCACAACTGGAAAAGCTGAATGGCCATGGCCAATTAGAGAGATCGTTATGGAGAAAATCTATTTTACAGTATATGGTTTCTTTGAGTCAACATTGACTTAATGACACATAATCAATTAATCAACTAATTGTAACATGTGAACCAAAAGAAATACAGTTCTTTGTTTCTAAGATCAAGTACTCCTGCAGTATGGCCCCAAAACCACATTTTTGCCCTTTATTAAACCCACTTATTTACAATGTACATTAGCCTTATTCCCAGAACACTTTATATTCAGTCAACCAGGAACCCACTCAAATCTTCTTATTAGCAGCACACACATTAAAAATTATCATCTTGGTAATAGAAAGTTCCCACCCTATTTTTTTCCAGTAAGTGCACAATATCTCACAGCATAAGGATAATTCGGCATTTAGTCTCTTGTTCCTTTCCATTAACCAAGCAGGCTGAAATCTATATTTGGGCGGTGTCCTCTATGCTGCCATGCTTCACAGTGAGTTTTGTAATAGAGAGACTTGCTTTTTCAAGCAGCACTTTCTCTGAAACTCTTTTTTGAAAGATTGATATGCAAAGTAGATCATTCAGATATTAGGTTTGCTTTTAGATATAGCTTATGGAATAGCAGTGTGATTTATTTAGCGAGGGTATGAGGAGTGTATTGGTGCCTGACAATTGGAAGAGTGATAGGATTGCTTTCCTATACAAAAGAAAAAAACAACAACAAAAACTATAAGATTTGTTTGTTCAAAAGGAAAACAGGATCCACAGTGCAATTTTATATTGGGCATTTTTTTTCCATGAACTGCTGAGAATTTTATGAATTTAAGAAAATTTATAGAATTTTGTGTGTATAATGTGTGCATGTGTAATACCTAGTTCATTCAAAAAGAGTTAAAACACAAAACACCAAAATATTTTTTAAAAAGGACAAAAGAAGAAAAAACACAAAAAACCCATTAAAAAGAAAAAGTATCTTAAAAAAAGACTAATACATATATAAATAATATCCGTTCTAGTTGAATGCTGATTAATATAATACAATGTTCATTTCCTATCCCTTGCAAAACAGTTTTTAAACTATTAAATCTGTTTACAAATTGTTACCCTGTTATCTGTATACTAAATTAATAACAAAAGTTAGGAATAATAATAATAATAAAAATATTATATAAAAGTAATAAAATTATTAATAAAAGACAAGATTGAAATTCTAAAACCCTCTGTTAACAGTTACTGTAATCAATTTGTAGAAAGTTTACCATGGCTCCAGTTCCAAATCATCCCAAAAATTAATCCTACTTGATCCTGGATCAAATATTTGTTTGTTTTTTAATGCCAATCTCTTATCAATTTATAGAATTTCTTGATTTAGGGAAAGTGGATAAAGGACAAAGAAAATAGAGTTGAATTCTATATTGTTCTTTATGAATATGGAAATTAAGTTTTGTTGCTGAATTAAATAATGGTGGTATATGATGGCTAGAAATGATGGCTAAAAATAATGGAAAGTCTAAAGTCCCACAAGATCTTGAGTTTCTCATTCTCTAGAACTTTCTCAACCTGATGTTCCCAGTGGTTTTTGCAGTACTCAAATCCAAACTTCTGGCACAATTTCCAGTGAATGATCTTAGCAACACGGTCATGGCGTTGTAGGTAGTCTGTTTGTGAAATTTTGCTGCATCCACTGATCAGGTGGTCGACTGTCTCATCTTTCTCATTACAGAGGCGGCATTTGCTGCTGGTGGTAACATGTTGAATTTTTGCCTTCAGTTTGTGGCTGGGGCTTGTTCTTGAGCTGCCAAAATAAAGCTTTCTGTTTCTTTTTTCAGTACTCCTGATCTTAACCAATTCCAAGTTAGTTTCTGGTCAGCTTTGTCTTCAATACTTTTCAAGTATTGGCCATGCAGAGCTTTGCTTTTCCAATTTTCAGCTCACTGCTCAATTACTTCTTTCTTATATTCTGCTTTTGTTTTAGTTGTCTTTAAAAGGCCTCCTTTATTTACTTCCTTAATCATTGGTTCTTCACTTTTCTGGATGTAATCATTCAAGCTGCATTTTTCTTCTTCCACAGTCTGCTTTACTTGTAGGAGTCCTCGACCACCCTCTGCTCTTGGTAAATATAATCGGTCAACATCACTTTTAGGGTGTAAGACATGATTCATTGTCATAAGCTTCCTTGTTTTTCTGTCCAAATTGTCTAACTCCATCTGGGTCCAGTCAATTATTCCTGCAGAGTATCGAATCACAGGTATAGCCCAGGTATTTATGGTTTTTATGATGTTTCCTCCGCTCAATTTGGACATTAATATCTTACGAATTCGCCGAATGTACTTGGCTGAAGTTATTTCCTTGACTTTATTATGCATTGTCAGAAGCCTCTAAAATCCCCAAGTACTTGTAGCCGCCTTCTGATTTTACTGCCTTTATCGTTTCTTCATTCTCTAGTTCTATTCCATCCTCTTCTATGATCTTACCTGCTTTGGTTGTTATTGTTGCACAGTTGTCAATTCCAAACTGCATACCAATGTCTTGGCTGAATTCTTTTGTGTGTTCAATTAATAAATTCAGTTCAGCTTTTGTTTTACCAAACAGCTTCAAATCATCCATGTACATCAAGTGCGAGATTTTCAGTCCTTTCTTTGCAAGTTGGTATCCACAGTTCAGCTTTTTTAAAATGATTGTCAGTGGTAGCATTGAGAGTATAAAAAGTAGGGGTGAAAGGGAATCGCCCTGGAAAATGCCTTGTTTAATTTTAACTTCACCTAGTTCTTCTTCATTAGCTATAAGTTTTGTTTTCCAGAGGTTCATTGAAGATTCCATGAATTTTTGTATGTTTCTGCTGATGCCAAAGATTTCCAGGCATTTCTTGATCCAGCTATGGGGAACTGAATCAAACGCTTTCTTATAATCTATCCAAGCCATGAACAGGTTGATTTGTCTTTTCTTTGAGTTCTTTAGGATTAGCTTGTCAATCAGCAATTGATCCTTTGTTCCTCTTGAGTTTTTGCAGCATCCTTTCTGTTCTACAGGAAGCAAGCTATTTCTTTCCAGGAATCCATAGATTTGGTTTGCAATGATATCAGTAAGAAGCTTGTATGTTGTTGGCAAACAGGTGATTGGACTATAGTTTCCAGGGTCCTTTCCTTTTTCTTTATCTTTTTGGATCAAAAATGTTCTTCCAGTTGTCATCCATTCATCATTTTCAGGTGTTTTTAGGACCTGGTTCATCTGGGTTGCCAATCTTTTGTGCACACCTTTAACCAGAAGCCATGTAGCTCATCTGGTCCAGGTGCACTCCAGTTCTTCACTTTTCTTGACTGTCTTTGCACCATTGCTTTTGTTATTTTCATGTCTTCCATTTATGCACTTTAATAGAGTCCTCAACCTGTTTGATCCATTTTGCATTTCTGTTATGCTTCTTGTTGTTTTCCCACAAATTCTTCCAGAATTTCAGAGCTTTCTCTTTATCAGGCTTTTCATTTGTTGTTATTCCTTCTCCATTTTCTAAGCTCTTATAAAACTGGTGCTGATTTGCTCTGAACTGTGAGTTTTCTTTGAACTGAGTTACTCGGTTTTCATACCTTTTAATCTTTTCAGCGATGGCAAAAACCCTCTGCTTCAGCTCTTCAATTACTACCACAATCTCCTTATTCCTCAGATTGTATCTTGCTTCCAGGCTGCTTTTGACCTGCTTGTTCTTTAACTGACCTTGCCTTAGGTTCTTCAAGTTGCTCAAATCTCCACGTAATTTTTTTATCTTCAATTCTAACCGAATTTTCCACTTAGGCTTCCCCTTCTTGCCTCTTTGGTTCTTTTGTATTTTCAACCCCAGTTCTTTGGTGGTTATGACGGTTGGTTTGTTTCGGCTAATGTAATGGTTCTAATAGTTTGCACAGCCTCATTGACGTTTTTTAATACATTTCTCAATTCTTTCCGGTTCACTTGGTTCAGCTTTGGCAAACGTGTTCTTTCAGCATCTTCCATTTGATGCTTTATTTTTCCAGCTAATTGAGCACTATCTTTTGGTATTTGTTCTTCAGTGCTTCCTTGTTCTATATCTTCATCCATTTCAGTATCCTCTTCCTCCCTTTCTTTCTCAATTTGCTTTTGAGTCTGCAAATCATTCTTGATGTTACTCTTCTTTGTTGATGTACTCAGACCATTAATTGCTTTCTCTTCTATTGCTATTAATTCTTCTGTAGTGAAAAATTTGTGGTTTAGGATTACACGTCGTTGGTCCATTAACCTTTGTTCACTGGTGTCACAGTCCGTATGGTTCATCTTCCAAATCCGATACATTCGTTTTTGAAATCCATGTTTTGCTGGCTTAGACTGATAGTAAGCTTCCATAATAAAGGTGTTTTCTTCCTTAGTCCAGATTTTTCGCTTTTGGGGTTTTTCTTCCAGTAGCTTGTCAGCTCCATGCCCTGGTTGCCTAGCAGAGGGAGCTGAGCCCTGTAACTCATTTTTCGTAGAATGCCCAGGAGCCATAGCATCCAACGGAACCCTTGTTAATCCGGGCGACGGTTCAGACGGCATAAATTTCATTTTTTTCGCATTCACCATTTTTGAATGGGTTGTGGAGCAGATTTTGTCTGGCTCTTCACCTAAGATCTGTCTGATATGGTTACACCTGTTCAGCATAGCCCTTAGGATCATTAGAGCACGCAAGCCCCTCCACCACAACAAGATAGAGCTCCTCGGAGGGGTTGTTGTTGTTGTTATTATTATTATTATTATTATTATTATTATTATTATTATTATTATTATTATTATTAATTTATTCAATAAACATGAAACTCAGTCAACTGAACATTCAAAAATGCATCACAAATACCATTGACTGGTGCTAATGGTTGATACAGGTTGCTGCCAGCATCCTAGGTATCAACCAAGTACCTTCTTAAGATGTACGATGTTCCAAGTAGTGCAGTTTTTTGCAGTTCCACTGGTGTTATTGCAGAAAGCTGCAATTTGTTGATGTATCTTATAAAATTCTTGGACATGGTACCAAGTGCCCCAATGACAATCGGTATCAGTGTTACATGTTTCATCCATAGCCGTGTAGTTTTGATGGCCAGATCGTGATATTTCATGATTTTTTCCAGTTCTTTTTCTTTGACTCTGGCATCTCCTGGTACCGTGATGTCAATAAATTGTATGTTTCAGTTTTCGACAACTGTGATATCTGGCGTGTTGTGTTCCAAGTGACAATCTGTCTGTATTTGAAAGTCCCACAAGATCTTCACCTTCTCATTTTCTATAACTTTTTCCACTTTATGTTCCCATGACCTTTTGGATATAGGTAAGTCGTACTTTTTACATAATGACCAGTGGATTAATTTAGCAACTATGTCGTATTTAGCTTTTAATCAGTTTGTGTGATTTTGCTGCATTCACATATTAAATGTGAAACAGTTTCGACTTTGTTGTTGCAAAGTCGGCAGTTTGGTTTGTTGGTGGATTTTTGTATCTTTGCTTTCATGGCATTAGTTTGTAGTACTTATATTTGAGCAGTGAGTATTAAATCTTCCGTTTCTTTCTTGATGGTCCCCATCTTAAGCCATGCCCATGTAAAGTTGTCATCACATTTTCCTTCAATGTTTTTCAAGTGCTGTCTATGCAAAGCTTTGGTTTTCCATCTATTTAATCTGTCATCCAGCTGTTATATAAAAATTATATTTATTATTGTTGTTGTTGTTGATAAATATATAGTATCAGTTTAATCTAATGGGCTAGTCATTCTCTCTTAATCTAACCTATTTCAAAGACTTTCTGTTTTGGGAAAAATAGGAAGAGGAAAGAATATTAATATATTTGCCACCTTGAGTTATTTATAAAAAGAATAAAGCTGGATATAAATAAATAAGTAAAAGTTACAAACAAGTTAAAAAATCTCTTTTTTTATTTTTTCATTCCATCTTTCCTTAAACTGTTTGTCATCTGGGTTCAAATATCTCTGTGTAACAACCTTCAACATTTACAACATCATTCACATTAATATTAATTCTCTAGTCTTAAAATTATAGTATGTTGAACAGTTAAACATTATAAGCCTCTTCATTTTTCCTCTTAACATGTCTTGTAGAAATACAATATTAACACTACACAGTTATCCTCCTCATCATAATACTAACAATTTACATCTTATTTATACCTCTATCTTAAGATATTTTCTATTCTTCTTTAATCTTCTCCTTTTATTTCCAGTTCCCCTTTTTACTCTCTAACCATTGATAGAATACTTCCTATATCAAATAATATTCAGTTTGTTCTTTCTCCTTAATTGCTAGTGTTAATCTGTTCATTTCTGCACATTCTAATATTTTCCTAATCACCTTCTCATCAATAGGAATCTCTTCACTTTTCCAATGTTGTGCAAATACAATTTTAGCTGCAATTAGAACATGGATAATTAAATAAGAATTCTCTTTATTATAACTTTGGGGTAAAATCCCCAGCAAAAATATTTCTGGTTTTTGTTCAATGTGTTGTTTTGACATCTTTTCCAACCATGTCCTTATTTTTGTCCAATATTTTTTCGCTTCTGCACATGTCCACCACATATGATAGTAAGATCCAGGTATCTGGTGGCATTTCCAACATTTTGCTGACTTATCTTTAAACATCCTTGCCAGCCTCGCCAGTACAAGGTGCCTTCTATAAAATATCTTATACAAGTTCTCTTCGTATGCAGTTGACATTGTTAATTTATAATTCTTATCCCACAATTTCTGCCACTTATCTAATTCTATCATGTAACCAAAATTTTTCGCCCATGCTATCATTGTCTCCTTTATTTGCTCACCTTCCAACTTTATACCCAGTAAGAAGCTATATAATTTCTTTATCACATTGTCTTGCCGTAATGTCATCCACACCCTCCCTCCTCTATGTAACTAGAACAAATCACATACAGGTATTCAGTTTAAAACTAATATATTTATTGAATCTAATTCTAACTAAAAGCTCATGTAAATACCAATTAACTTGTTTTTGTTATTTTTATGCTCTAACTTTTGCCATCCTGTTTACCACAATTGAAAGCTTGCCTATTTTTTTGTCTTTATTGGTTTGTTCAAAATAAAAGTATTGCCC
This sequence comes from Coluber constrictor foxii, assembly GCA_038048745.1. Lineage (NCBI taxonomy): Eukaryota > Metazoa > Chordata > Lepidosauria > Squamata > Colubridae > Coluber > Coluber constrictor. The sequence continues at coordinate 88,024,535 of CM075961.1, read as the reverse complement.
AGTGGCATGTTTTGGATTCTTTGAAGTGTTACCAGAAAAAATAAATTAAAAAATCCCTTCTGCAGCTGTTGGCAGATAAAACTATACAGCACAGCAGAGTGGAAATAAATCTGATCAAGTAATAGTAAAAGATATAGCTGCGGAAGTTGAAATCTATGCAATTTTATCCTTCATAAGCTCTACGCTATCTCAAGATTACGTTCTGAATTAATTATTACAGGGCAAGAATTCTTCCTCTGGAAAGAGAACTATAGTTTATCTTTTTTCCTTAAGTTTGGATTCTTTTTAAGAATCCACTCTCCATTAATGCCTTTCCTGCCATTTCCTCTGACCACCTTCAGTTGATATCCTGGAATATGTTGTTTGCAGTTTGTGAAAAAAAATTACTTGTGCCTTACTCAGAAACTCAAGTCCGTTTCCTCTTTGCTCAGGAAGGAAGAAGCAATTCTAATTTTCTCATTTAAAAGGAATTCACAATGGGCAGTGGCTTCAACTGATAACAGATTCTATGGTGCTTTAGGTTTTTCTCTCTTTCCCTTTCTAGTCTTTTGTTGTTTTTGTTGTAGTTATGGGAAAACTGAATCTCTGTAATTCCTAAGCAGAAGAAATTGTATTCTTCCCTAATGAGGTCTATACAATAGGAAAAATCAAGTAAAATGTTCTCTTAAAAATAATAGTTTAAAAATGGTTTGTCATTGCCTTCTTCCAATAAGGGAGTTTAAAAAGTCAAGAGTTCCATCACTTTTTCCCTTAATTGTTTATTCATCAGTTCTAAAAGGAAAGGTTTTGGCTTTAATTGTATATTAATCGTTAAATCGGTGTATTATACATCTGATGTATATCAGTGTATTATACAGCTGATGCAGAAATAAAGTGAACATTTTGGAATATCTCGACTAACATAATGAAAAAAATTGCATTGATTTTCTTAGATACAGAGAAAGGCCTTGATAATTTAAAACAGGACTTCCTATTCAAATTCTGGAAGATTTGAATTTTGGAGAGACTTTTATTCTCTCCAAAGAAAGATATATATTTCACAGAAACCACAAATAGTTGTCAATAAAGATTTAACAAAACACTATGGATACAAAAAAAGCAACAGGACAGGGATGCCTATTGCTCCCTCCTGCTTGTTTTAATTATTGAAAATATTGACTAGAGATATAAGACATGTTGCAAGAATTGGAGTAAAAATTTCAAATGAAACTTATACAGTAAGTTAAGGGCATATGCTGATCACTTTGTGTTGACCCTGAATAAAACTACCAAGCTTCAGCAGGTACAACTCTTCTTTTAGAAAGGAAACACTGATTGGGTGTTTTATTTACTAAGGCAATTAATTCAAAATATAGATTTGTTACAATACTAAGATTGTCAAGTTTTTACCTGACCCCCGTTCCTATATCAGGGACATCAATGGGGGTGAAGGGCAAAAAAGCCATGACAGCAGCCATTACCATTCTACCCCCTTTTTTATGTTCTTTATTTTGCTTGTGACAAAGGGGGTAGAGATTGTTGTGGCTTCCATCTTGACTTTTTTAAACCCCTTGTTAATATTTCTGTTTCCTTTCAGCTCTTTATTTGCGGCTTGGAAAAACTTCTGCTAGCTGGGGGGAGTCTAACCACTGACATTGCTTTAATTTCCCACCACTCAAAAGGACCAATAAGCAGCAGCTTTGCTAATGTCTGGCTAAACATGGACCTGAGTGAAGCCCTAGCTCCAGGCTTCACTCTCTATTTACGTATTCAACAATTCCAGCTATCAATGCCTTGTTTGTAGTTAAGAATCTAATATTGTTCAGGTAATCCTCAAGATATAATTACAATGGACCCAAAATTTCCATTCCTAAACAAGATAGTTAGGTGTGCCCCATTTTATAACCTTCTTTGCTTTTTTGGTTATTAAGCAAATCACTGCAGCTATTAAGTAAATCTGTTGTTAAGGGAAGCTAGCTTCTTCCATTGACTTTGCTTGTCAGCAACCAATTGGACAGGTTTCAAGTGTGATCACATGTCACCAGGACACTACAACTGTCATAAATACATGCCAGCTATCAAGTGCCCAATTTCTGATCACATGATCATGGGGATGTTGCAAAAATAATAAATTTGAAAACAAGTCATAAGTAACTTTTTTCAGTGCTACTGTAACTTCAGTCACTAAATGAATTATAAGTTGAGAGCTACCTGTATATTGCACATAGCATTTTCATGTCATTTATTTATTACATTTACAGCTATGTGTATTTAAGGTAGCATAAATGTAGCTCTACCTAGTCAAATAACTAGGTCTGAGCTGAGACCTATGCTAACTTCACACAATACTTTTAAACTGAAATGTGGTTACCTTGTTTGTGATTTAGCCAGTATGAGTCAATATGTTGTGCTATTCATAAAATTGAATTAATTTAGTAAATCATACCTGTCATGCCAACTGAATGAGTTGTCAAAATGCCTAGCCTTCTCTAGTAATCATACCCAAATTATTCAGGAGTTAGATTTTTTTTCAAGTCCTAGTTCAACATCTTAACCATACATAACACTATCTATGTGTTGCTATTCTCCCAAGCTTGTTTGCTTCATAAAACTCACTTTTATATGATTACCTACATCAGGATTGAGTCAATTAATTCAATTTTCTGGGTTCAGTTGATGTCCAGAACCATAAATAGTTCCTTATGGGTTGAAAACACACATTAATCTTCTAAGATGTGGTTGGCTAATTAGTTGTGTTCTGAGAATACAGCCTATGTATTAATACTACACTTCTCCTGGTTAATACTTTTTGACTGCCTGTGTAATGCAAGCAATCACTATTCAAATATGCAACAAGTGGCTTGTGAGGTAACTATGTAGGTGAAGATTTCCTTCCTTGCAAGTGGGAAAACTGCTAGTAATGGCACACGAAACTATAACACGTGCAACTACATTCCTGCATCTTGCTCATCTTTCTCCATGTCTGACACAGGAGCATATCTCTCTCTCACCACCTCCTGCCGTTCTTGCCTGAGCAATTTCCATCTGATAGCATCCCACTAATTAAGACTCCTCCTTGACATTGGGGCAAGGAAGTCTCTTTGGCAATGTGGGGTGCCAATTAGGGGTTAGGCTGGGAAAGGGTTAGGAAACAGGGGAAAGGTGGAGATCCAATTGGTTTCTAAGACTCTGCAGTGTTTCCACACATAGCTTTGAAATTAGGCTCTGTGTGAGATATTGTATAGGGATGTAGTAGCAATAGCAGTAGCATGCTTTGTGGCTCCTGATCATTCTCTTGCCAGGAGGTTTTGAAAAAAGCTTTTGCTGTTTCTAATGCAGGAATCTGGAAGATTTGGCTCTGCTGGACTGATGAATTATCAAAGATTTCAAGGAGGAACATAACACTAAGAATGGATGGTAAGTTCTTTCCATCACCCCTTCTAGTTAGCTGCACATTTGCAAAAGAGGCATTTCCTGTGACAGTTCTTCTAAATTCATGGTAGATGCAGAGCCTGCTTGTACAAACATCTGTCATTGGAGAGACACAGTTGATAACACTTTGCAGGCAACACCCGCAGCTCATCTCAAGGTCCAAGTTTCAACCACACATACACAAACACTCCCTGAGAGGAGATGCTAGTCTGATATAAGGAAATCTGAAGGTTGTTTTAAATCACTACCCTCTCAACAGGAAGCCTTACGTTTCTTGCATACCAAGGCTGCTGGCAGGTTACTATCATTACCAAATTTGGTGGTTAGAGGTACTCTTCCTCTTCACTGCAGCCTCTCCAAAACTGGTGGCAATCAGATATGATGAGTTACCAAATTGCAAAATTCCCAACGATCTGGACCAGGATGAGATGCTGCTTTGCTGTTATTTCATATAGGCTATAGTACATTCAAAATTAGTCTTTCAGTCTTCATGATAGAAGCAGATCAAATCAGGAAGTTGACCTATTGACTAGACGATCATTTCCAGCCACAGCCTTCTGTTAGTGGTCAAGGATATTGACATTAGATTACAAGAGGAATATATGTGCATCACTGACATTGGCAACAGAAGTCACTTTAACTATATTTTGAACATGACTTTTGAGATTTTGAGAAATAGAGACTTTCTTGTAAGGAAGATTACAAGTCCCAGTTCCAGAAAAATTAAAATTAAATTTCAGATTTTAAATATATTACAAGTCACAAAAGTTGGCTAAAATGGAGCATGTGACATGCACACATTACGTAGCAAGTAGTTTACCTTAGTAGGTCTTGTGAACATATCCAATCTCTCTTCTCCACCTCTTTCTAATAGAAATACCATAATACAATTATATAATAATAAAACAACAACAATAACAATAATAATCCACTGATCATTATGTAAAAAATATGACTTAACCTGTTTCCAAAAAGTAATGGGAGCACAAAGTGGAAAAAGTTACTGAAAATAGGTGAAGATCTTGTGGGACTTTTGAATACAGACAGATCGTCATTTGGAACACAACACGCCAGACATCACGGTTGTTGAGGGATGAAGTGTAGTGTACAGTTTACTGATATCGCTGTACCAGGAGATGCCAGAGTTGAAGAAAAACAACTGGAAAAAATCATGAAATATCGCAACCTGGCCATCAAAACTACAAGGCTATGGAAGAAACATGTAACCATGATATCGATTGTCATCGGGCACTTGGTACCAGACTTAAGAATTTTACAAAACACAATATAGAAATTGCAGCTTCCTGCAATAACACCAGCAGAACTGCAAAAAACTGTGCTATTCTGAACATTATATATTTTAAGAAGATACCTGGTTGATACCTATGAAACTGGCAGCAACCCGTATCACCCATTAGCACCAATCAATGGTATTTATGACACATCTTTAAATGTTCAGTTGATTGAGTTTCATGTTTAATGAATAAAAGAAATAATAATAATAATGTATATAATAATAATGTGATAATAATAAATTCTGTAGGAAGCTTTCCAATAGAAAGTTTTCCATAACTTCCATCCCACTCACCCCCATCTTTCCATTGTTTTAGTCACTATTTTTCAGATCCTGTATCTATCAAAACTTTGGGAGCATCAAAAGCTTCTTCCTCATGGATTTTTTTTTTTTAAATCCCTTTAAAGCATTTTTTGAGAACTGTTTTATTAGGGGATTTTGCATATGTGGTCTTAAATCTTGAGAGAGAAATTCAGGAGTCATTACTGATGAGAAAACATTTTTAAAAGGCTTTAGTTTTACACACTTTTATTTGAACTTTCACTGAAGATCAGAGCATGACAGATTGGATTTTAGAAATTTATTGGATATATTGGATTTTCCAGCATTTGAATCGGGTTTAACCATCATGAAATTATATCACAACTTATACTTTTGGTTTTATTAATATATTAACTATGTTTCATGAATATAAAAATGTCCATCTGGACTGCATTGCTTCCAATATGATTGAACATTCCTCCCTTCAAAAAGAAAACTTGCAGATGGTAGGAAGTATTCCACCCCAGATTTCTTGCTGACATGATAATTTTTTTGTAATCAGTGATGGAATGTTATTGGATTTGGCATGAAGTTTTTTAAAAGGGAGGGGGGGAATAATTCACCAATGCCTCCATCTTCAGTTTTTCTTAGTACATTCCACATACAGAATTCCACTTCTAGTTAGATATTACTTCTTCTATTCTGAAGAAGCAGTTTAATGCATGAAACAGGCTGTCCTGCAGACCCCTTCCCATCATTGCAGGACAACATGGATGTGAGTAGAGGTTGAAGATGGAAGGCAGTTGCTTTTGGATTGTTCCAACCTAAGAAATTAATTAAGAAGAAACTACTTTGTAGTTAGTTTTTCCTTCACACAGCTGAACTCAGCATTCCTTCTGCCCTACGGAAGTTACCTGGGGCTTCCTTTCACCAGGATTAAATATACAGACCAGTTTTGTTTTGTTATGCCAAAGCCCATAATGCTAGGATTGAGAAGTCACATAAGTATAGAGCAGAGCATGCTAGACTCATGCAGAATGTTACCAGTTGCAGAGTAATAGCCAGATAACTATCTGCCTCCCATATCTATTTAAAAATAAATAAAATAATACACCCCTCCATACTTAACAGTCAGAAATTTGAACTGCTAGATATTAATAGCTAATAGCTGCTATTTAAGAAATATGAGGCTGATGAGATTAACTAATGAATATAGCTTGGCACTTTTAAAAACCCTCAATTTATTTGTTTCCTTATATGGACAGTCTTAGATTTCAAAGCTGTTTTCCAAGATACATCCATCTCCCTACCTGCACTACAAAGCATGTAAAGGCAGCATTTTAGCATCGAAATGATTGCATACCAGAGACTGAACATCTGCACAGGAGGATCATGAGTCAACAGGGCTAATCCTGGGAGTGGTGCCAGAGCAGGCTGGATTTGGAAACCACTTATATAAGTGTTCTGGAGCAGGGTTAAACTCATTGCCCTAAATTCTCTTATGATCCAGCTACTGCTTTCCCTCTCACCCCCCTTATTTGAGCATTGCAAGGCAGTGCAGTGCCTGTCTGAGCAATCATCTGAAATATACTTTCTCTCCTATATTTGCCCCACAGAGGAAAAAACCTATGCTATGGGAGGATGCTACCAAGTTCAGAACCAAGCTCTTGACTATTTGACAGCAGATCTTTCAGGCTCTCTGTTTTGAAAATTTGAGAATTCTTTTTAAAAGTGCTGGGTACATTCTTCCTGCTCCTGAAGCATTATTCTTCATAAATTACCTCTCATTTCCATAGAATATGCTCTCTAGGCAAAACCTACACAAAAATTCCTTTTGGTTAAAAGTCAAACAGAACTGTGAACAAGAGATGCTCTGGGCTGTCCTTAAATTACAAACCCGAAACCACTTCTTAGCTTTTGGTGTGGTGCAGTATCAGAAAGGCAGGTGTAGCAGTTTCTTGAATCATACCCTCAAGAAATGAGTTACTGTACTATTACTGCCACCTTTGTATATGGCATCAGCTCAGTGGTTGAGAGATGCAAGCTGTATCCCAAAATAGTTTCAGGATGCTAAGTTGAAAAAGTGAGGGAATCAGTAACAGAAAGGGCTTCATTTGAACTCGGGCTTTCTTAGACTTTAGAACCTGTTTTAATAATGCCACATTGCAGTCCTTCAGTAAGGAAAAAGGAATACACATATCAAAAAAGAAAACCAGGTAGCTATCACTTCACCATTGTATAAATCACAATTGCTTTTTCTTACAGAGCTGGAATGAAGGGTCAAATTACTAATTTTTAAATGAATGTATTGATAGCCTTCTTAATGTTTTTTAAAACTTCAAGTTAGGTATCAACAAGGGCATCTCATTTTGCAAATCCATCTCAACAGGTCACTTCTAGCACTTTAAAATTCTTTGGAAAGAGAAGTCTTTTCCTGCACTGTTCCATTCTCTCATGTCCACAAATAAAGCCTTTAGAAGCAAATGGAAAAGGTATATATAATTTTGGACAGAATTAAGTATTTTAAAATATACATTCAGGAGTCCTTGCGAACTTCATTCCAGCAGGAATGTAATGGGGGTATTTGAAAAAGATGTTTACTGAAAGATTTCTCCCACTCAGTAACCATTTCCAAGTTAATGCCATCTTTGATATGTTAAAAGCTAAAAAGAAAGGTATAATTTTTACCCTACAAGAATGTTATCCAACATATTTGGGAGGGTACCAGTTTAAAAAAACTTGTATAAACTAAGCAATAATTTCAGCTGAAGTCAAATAACTATCCAGCAAGAATTTGACTGGAGAATTGGATCCAGTGGTTAAACTGCCACTGCAGACTGCAAAAAAATGTACACGATATGCCCAATTTAAAATGAATAAGCACAAATGTTAACTCTTTATCCATCAGCAAAACAACTCTTATTTTTGATAATGTAAAAACACTTAATCTAAATTATGAATTAATGTTATCTTCACTATAAACATGTTTTTGCAAAATGCATCTGGAAACTTTCTACCAATTGCATTAGTAGAATTGCATCAAGCTACTATATGGTATATTTCTTTTGGTTTCAAAACTGATCATGTAAAATTTTACTTGATCTGACTGATGGAAGCTAGGACTACTGGGAGCACAACTGTATCTAAGGATGTTGCTCCCTTTGCCCTTCAGCCTAGATATGAGTTGCCTGACTGGAGTGATCATGTGCTTAGAAAAACATTATATTTATGTTCAACTTTGTATACTGAACCAAGGAAATGTAAAGATAAATGGAAAAAGTTTTCAAAAAAACTCACAGCATAAAATCACACTGAAAAGAATTTATTAATCATATGCAGTTGCATTTTATTTCTATAATAATCTTTGCTTTTTTAAATTACTCTTTACTGTGTAAGAGGAACCTAGGCATTGAAAAATTCATTTGGAAGTTCTACCTCAATTCAAAGTCTTGTCAAAGTATAAGCCAAGTGCCAAATCTAGTCTTCTGGTAGTTGGAAGTGAGAAGTATTATCAGAAAAGAAACACCTGCAATTTTACAGCTACTCATTGTCCTCTCATTACACGAACCACTCTGTCTCTTTACCTTTCTCTCCAAACATAATATTCAAAGCCAATTCATACTTTCAGGCAAAGCTATATCCAATATTTTATTTCTAAAATGAACTATGCCAAAGCTATGGCCTATCTGGGAATAAGGCAAACTCTGCTCTTAAGGAGATGGAGGAGTTGGTTGTTTCATTTTTTAAAAAACAGAGACTGCCATAATTAGAACAAGTGAACGATTCAAGAAAATATAAACCGTTGCAGCTGCCTTTTCCTCATTCTTCTTGTCCATGTAATCTGCAAATGCTGAGTAAAGTAAGTGATGATATCTACAGTGCCTTGAGGTCCAAGCAGGGCTTTGCTGTAGGTGAAATGCTACTGGGTCCTTCCAGAAAATACCATCTGATGCTTGCTTTTTCCCAAAGAAGTTAGTAGCCCCTCCACTCCGGTTGCCTGACTAATATATTGAAGATGACAAAGATGCTTTACTTAAGTTCACAAACCATCTGTTTAATAATTTATGTTTTCTGTAAAAAACAAAAGTCTTTGAAAACAGCCCAAGAAGGTATTTTTAAAGGTAAAATTAAGTATGAAAGGATTGCTGAACTCATAGAGCACAACCCACTACTTTGAAAAAAGTTTCTCCCTTCCCAGTCTGGACAAATGCTAATTCTCTTTAGGATAATAGGAAAGCAGACATGATAAATGTTTAGATATTTAACAATTCATTAGTCCAATAATTAAAAGGAAGGAAGAAAACTGAAGACTTGGTTCATTAGTTGCCATGAATCATGCTTGGAATGATTACTAAATTTTCTCCAGGTGAAACATTGTTTCTCAGCATTTCTTCTTACCATTGCGAAGGAGTTTTTTTCGTTTGAGAATCATTTCATACAGTTTTTCCAGGGCTGGCTGGAGGCCTAGTCCACTAATCGCACTGCAACCTTGGATGTGGCTCAACGTTGAAGTGTACAGTTCACATAAGCCAAGGTGCTTCTCTACCTCAGCTACAGAGAGTGCGTGGGCCACATCCTGTTTATTGGCCAGCACAAGCACAGGGATTCCCTGATTGTCCGAGGAATGGGCAATTTTGTGCAATTCAACTCGAGCTTCTTCCAAACGTTCAACCTCTGCTGAGTCCACTACAAAAACAACCCCATCTGTTCGGCGCATATAGGATTTCCAGAGAGGACGCAACTTTTCCTGGCCACCCACATCCCATACTTGGAAAGTGATGATGCGAGAGGTTCCCAGTGGCACCCGGATCTTCTCCATGTTGAAGCCCTTAGTAGGTGCACTCTTGATAAACTCCTGAAACTTCAGGCGGTAAAGCAGAGATGTTTTGCCAGCTGCATCTAATCCAACTACAACCACATGGAGAGCTTGCAAGTGAGGCAGGAAAGGAGGGACAGGTGCCAACTGATTCCCCATAGTCATTGAATTGATACTGAATCTTGAAAAACACCAATAGATGATCACTGTTCACGGCAGCTAAGAAATTGTGACAATAAGAAGTGTTAGAGTTAATACTTAATTTAAACCCATGAAAGCATACAATATTTGTATTGAGCTAGCTATGCATGGATCATGTCTAAAAATGTAATTTTAATCTTCATCATCCTAGTGTTTACCATATATGCAAGATCCATTATTTTGGATATTAAGAATAAAACTGATGTAGTTTTTCTTAAGGGCATATATCTTGTATGAGAATATTCTTCAGATAGCCAAAATAAATCTAAATTAACCGAACTCTCAAATACTATAAGCTAAACTTTACATTGACCTGATATATAGTAAAGAAGCCACCTACAGAATAGCTATTGTGGCATTCCTTTGCAACTAAAAGGAGATGCTGAGATTCCACAGATTCTGTTGAAAATTCTTGGTCAAGACTATTCCTAAAGTAAAATCCTTCTTTACAATCCACATTAAAGAATCTTCTGATCTCCAAAGCTTCTACCTTTTCTTTGAATTGGCCTAAAAATTATTAGACTAAAACAAAATTTAGAATGTCTATGGCTAACATGATTAATGTTATTTTTATTTATTTTTTGCATTATAAGATTTTTTCCATTTATTCAAAATATATATATACCATTTTTTCACAAACAAAAAGTGTTCTTGCACCTTAAATTCTAGCAAATGGAGGTTAAATCCATTCTGATCAAATGGACTGGGACTTATGAAAAATGTTACTATTATATAAAATTTCATGAATTTAATTTAATCCAAAAGGATTTAGTGTATGTAGTAAAATGTAATTAGGGTACCAGAAAGTATTTTTGCTTTATTATTCTAAAGTACAAACAATGTCTCCAGTCCACATAAAGGCCAGAAGATAGATAATGATCAGCCAGAATTAAGTAATATCCCCTCCCCAATTTTAGTTAACTCATAACCTGAAAATAGGAATCTATTTTTGCCAAGAAGAATTTTCCAGTCAGCCTTCAAACTATTGATTATAAACATGCACAAAATTTACTATAGAACAAGGCTGTATCATGCTTTCTAATATGATAGTCGCTGCATTATTGCTCTTAAGAGGAATCAGGGACACTTATATATAGGAAGAATATAATTTATATTCTTTATATATAATCAGAAGAATAAATTTTCCCTTCTTTCCTAAATCCAGCTGGACTGGGACATTATAATCAGAATTTAGATATGTATGTTAAATGCCTCTCAGGTAAAATCTAGCCCCTTGGACTCCCCCACTAACTATACAAAGAAAGAGCAAGGTTTGCACCCAAAAGCAAGCTAGAAAGCAGACAGACCGTAGGCTTCAAACCTAGTCCTGTCAACTGCAGACGACGACAGTAGCCTTTTTAAAATTAAGACTGCAATTTAAAAACGTGGACCGGCAAACTTTCAGCCCATAAATGCATCAGAGAAGGAGCCTGCACACAAAGTTAATCCCTGGACCTTTTTATTTTTTGCTTTTTTCCTACAATTAAAAAAAGAATGGGGGGGTCTTTTTGTTGCCTTAATTATAAACTACTTTAAAGAGACCTGTCCGCAAATCTCAGCTTCTAACAGGCAGATAGGCGGCGAGAGACGGCGCAAGCGATCCAGATCTTTTATCTCTCAGCTGCCCATTTCTTTTAGAGAATCTGAACAGTAGAAAAGATGCCCGCCTTAGAGCCATTGCCCTGGATTTAGGTAACAACCACCGAGCGAGTGGAAGCGTGGTCCATAATCACTCCCCGGAGAGAGCGAAACAACTCCTCATACATTCCGGTGAGTTTTTAATTTACAACCCTCTTTCGATTTCTAACATCAGATTAATTTAGTAATGAAAAGACACGCCGAGATCCAAACCATCTGCCTAACGAGAACTTTACCTCCATCGGGGAGCCAAGCCGACAACTGAACACCCGCAGTCAGCAAAAACCCAGCCGGCACTGCAGAAACTCCTCAGGCGACCAACCGCCACTTACTGAAGGAGAAGCTGCGGTCGCGTGGAAAAAAAGGCGGGGCTTCTTCGGCACCAGTCAGCGCCTGCCTGGAGCGTGGATGGCTGCAAAGGGGCGGAGCCGTGCTGGAGGCGCGAGCAGGAGAGGGCCAACTAAAGGCTCGCGAGAGTTCCCGCTCCTACTTCGCTCAGTCCAGGACTTGAGAGGGATGGGAGAGTTGAGCGCATCCTTGTGGCTTGATTTAGTTCCCCAAATCTTTACCTTAACCCGGGGTTATGTGAAAAATAAAGCCACAGCGTGTCCCCGGGCAGGTGTGCAAAATTGATTCCCCCACCCAATCAGTCGTATAGTTTATTACATAGGGCATTCACTGCCCGTTTTACTTCAAAGTCATCCTGGAGCAGTCCCGACTCACTTGTGAAAGGCATGAAATCAGGGTGGAGACAACACTCCAGAATAGAGACAAGCGGCTTCCTCCCTGGGAAATCGGTCTTCAAATTTCGCCAAACCCGAAATTTGGGGACCAGCTCTTCAAAGGAATTCCAAGTTGCTGGCCGCCTGCCTGTGTTCGCAAACATTCAGCCGTAAACCACGGCTTGCAGCCTAATGGGTTGGGTTGGGTTCGTATAAACGCTACACTAGAAGAGTGTACGGGGCTCTGTTTTTTTTTTTTTAATGAAGTAATTTATAATCTTAGATCTGCACTTTTCTACATCGCAACGAATCGTCATCGGAGGCACTCGAGACTTCCATAATAATTCTCACCGCTATTGGGAAAGAGGCTCGCAAGCCTCCTTCAACCGATCAGAATCATGATCCAGTGTCCAATGTGCTTAGCATAATACCTTACTCTCCTGAGCAATCGTAGTCACTACTTCTTTCCCCAACAAAGTGAGACGAAAATTTAAAGGTCCTTACTAGACCCGTGCTTTGAACTGGCAGTAATGGCACATTGTGCGCAACTCTTGTTAACTCCACAGTAAGGACTTACAAAGCGGAACCTTCGGAAGAGGAGCTTGCCTTGCCCGAAAACCGCCAGCTCGTTCCTCGAATCTGATGGGGACTTTTAAGGTTTCCATTGTTTCCATAATGCTCCTCTCCGCCTCCCTCCTCGCTTTAAAGTACAAGAGCTCTTGGTTTTCGCTGCTCTCTGGTGGCCAATTGTGCTACGTGCAGGAAGGAGTGGCTGGCGTCTCTTGAGTTGCCCGGCATCAGAGCATTGTGAGTTTTTACCTGCCAGACCTCTGTCGTTGCAACCAAGGCTGTGGTTTCTTTTCGCCAAGCCTCAGAATAGCACGTTGCAGAATGGCTGCCTACCATTGGGAAGCGCGCCGCAGGCAGATAATAATGGAGCACCGGCTGCGGCTGATGCAGGTGGTCGGAGTGGGGGAAAGTCCTGCACAGATAAAGGGGCACTTACCGCCAGGGTGGGGGTTGGGGCGGCGGCCAGGAGGATTAGATGGACGCGAGTAAAATGGAGGAGCCGAATAACTTCCTGGTCATTGGAGGCCTTGTCTGTTTTTAAACGTGAATTTCAAACTCCCGAAGTTTGTAGGATAAGTTCTGGAAGGCGCTAAGATAGGTGCCACTCTCTTTTTGGGTGGCATGAAAGAAAACCAGCCTGACATTTGTAACCCCCTGCAGATTCCTTCTACCTCTATTGCTTTGTTTTCTGTCACCATCATTACTAAGATAGTGAGAAAGCCTGACTAATTTTATATACCTTAACACTATAGAAATACTTTAGTAGTTATACAGATGACTGAGGCAATGGATGAAACTAAGACAACATCCTGGGAATGTGGCAGAAAAAAATATATAAAGACTTGGGTCAACCTGTCTTCTGACTTATACTAGTATTTGTTCCTGGATGTGTTGGTGTGGAAAGGGTTTTTAGTGTGATTCTACAGATGTGACAAACCCTAGAAAAGCAAAGCAAAGTACATGTGCTTTGCTTATTAGCAGATCTGGCATTTTGTTTTCCTGGCATTTTTGGATGCAGGCTGGGAAAGCACCAGATGTTTAACCTGAAGGCAGAGTGGCTTAAATAAAAGTTGGGTGCCAAGCACTAAAGAAAAACATAATCAGAAACCGGAGCCTGACTAGGTGGCTCAGTGGCTAAGACACTGAGCTTGTCAATCAGAAAGGTCAGCACTTTGGCAGTTCGAATCCCTAGTACAGGTCTGCGTGAGCAGGGGGTTGGACTAGATGACCTCCAAGGTCCCTTCCAATTCTGTTATTGTTACTGTTACCATATGGTAAAGAAATTAGGACCAGAGAAAGGAAGAATAGTGAAATGCATGGGATACAGAAAACAGAGTAATTTCAGAAAAAGTAGTATCTGTTCTTCTAAAACTATCTATAAAAATAAAGGGGGGGGGGGAGAAAAATATAGATTGAATTAACCAGCAACAGAACAACAGAAGTATGAGGAAATGAGAACAGGAGGCTTCCAAGAGATGGGAAAGGGTGGAGGAGCCAAAAAGTAGGCTAGAAGGTGTGTACCATTTCAATATCAAGCAACGTTATGAAAAATGGGTAACTTAAAAAAAATGGTTATATTTGGATTTCAATCTGCAGGATTGAGTGTATCTTCATAAATAGCTCTCATAACCAACTTTTAAAAATGTCATTTATTGAGGTTGTTCACCATCTTATCTACCTCTCCACTCTCTTCATAATGCTCTCCATTGCCCCATTTTATGTGAGATGTTTTATTTACAGCATCCCAGATTTTCATTTTTAAATCAAAGGAATCAGATAGGGCATGGAGCCTGGCAGACCTGGGCAAGGGGCCAAAAAGTTTTAAGAGAGCAACTACAAATAGGCAATCAAAATTGCCATTCTAATATTTTTGATTAGCAACCCCCTGTGGGCAATTACTTCTTAAGCTCCAGGAAGGCTGCTGTTAGATTTCATTATCTGAATTTGTTCAAATTCAGACATTTGCTAAGAAATGCAATTTCTCAATTCTCATGCATGTGGGGTTTTGTTTTGTTTTTCGGGATGGACATAGGAGAGCAAAATCTCAGAAGAAAGTCAGCAACAAGTTTCAAAGGAGAGCACCCAAAATTCCACTGTCCTTTTGTGCCCCAACATGACGCCTCAGAATTTGCCACAAAAAGGTAAAGGATTTAAAATATGTCACAGAAGAGGAGACATTGTTTTGCAGATTTATTTATTTATTTAGCGTATGGCTGGTCACACACAATGTTAAAACACTTCATTTTTACAGGTTAAAAACAAAACAATAAAGCAGTAAGAAAACCTAAAAGGAAAACAGAAATAACATTTCAAAGTTTGATGTCACGTTTGGAGATCCAGTCAGTAGCTGCCATTGTTATGCAGCGGAAGTCCCTAGAATCTCCTGGATACCTTCTATTAGGGCATTCCCTCACTATATGCTGGATAGTCTGTCGAGGGGCCCCGCAATCACATTGTGCTGAAGGCATCTTTCCCCATTTATACAAGGAGTCAGCACACACCCCATGAGTTGTTCTAATTCTATTATATGTCACCCATATGTGTCGGGGTAGGCTAAATCCTGGAGGTATACTACTAGGACTGATATGCTCAGACACATCTTGGGGGGAACAGCTACTCCACGTCTCCATCCACTTTTGTGTGGTGTTCTGATGATTGGCCATCAACTTAAGTGCTGTCAAGAGTGGTGGATTTCTTGACTTTTATCGGCATCTTAAGAGATGGGGAATGTGTCCATGTTTTGCAGATAAATACAAAAGAAAGTGCTTACTTTTTCTTCAGAAAATAATACCCAAGGAATTTAAAGAATGTTTTGAACTGCCATGGACTTGCAGATATGGTAGACAATAACACCCATCCTCCCCAGCAGATACTTGATGGTATGCTTGTTTGGGATGATATGGCTTCTATCCAGTGGTGGGTTGCCCCCAGTTCGGACCGGTTCTATAGAACCGGTAGTAAAACTGGGGGGAGGCTCCGCCCACCAACCCTGACATCATCAGAACGCTTCTGCCCGTGCAGCCCCATTACGAACTGTAGTAAAGGTAAGTAGAATCAAGCCCTGGTTCTATCCCACTCCTTCTGGAGAATGGGGAAGGCTGGAATAGATTTCCAGTATACAGTAAGGATTGGCAATTTTTTTGGGCTAGAGATAGTTTTGGAATGTTGAAAACTTGTGATGGTGACATTCAAAACATAGTTTTCCAATTATGCATTGTATCATCCCGATGGGACTGAATGAGTTGCATTATGATTTTTTCAGCACAGTATGCTAGTATTGACAATTTAAGTCAGACTATCTATAATTGATTTAATCCACATCCCAAGAAAGTTTCACAAGAGAAAATCTTCCCACCTATTTTTTTAAGAATTTACCTCAATAAAATAAATGAGCCGAATTGTACAGTAGTAGTTACAAAGGCTGAAGTAATGCTAAATAACAGGTCAAATTGCTGTAGAATCTGTTTCACCAGTAAAATACATTTTCAATATAGTGTAGGACTAGTGGGAAAACAAAATAATTTTTAGAATATGGTAATAAGTTGATTTTAGTAGAAGCTTTTAATAGAAGCTAAAAGTCAGAAAGCTAGTTGGTTAACATTTGTACCCATTTCATTTGTATGGGGCAATATAGAAAATAGTTATATTTGAAATGTGTGAATTGCCCTCTATGAGCTACTTCTCCAAGTTATAAGAGGCTATTCAAAATTGTTACTTTGATAGCTCTTTAAGATAATAAATGAATTTCTTACATAAAAGCTAAATTAATTTCCATAGAGACTGTGAATTGTTTGTAAATCGTTATCAGCCACTTTCACTGGAGGTTTCTGCATAAAATTTTCAAAGGCAGCAGATTAGCCAGCAACTGTTTCCAAAACAAGGGGCCATATTACATGGTTTTATTACATTATGAAGCAGTCACTCTGTGAGATTTATACCAATAGTCTGAACACTGATACACTGCAGGAGAGGAAGTGTTTGATTAACCCAAATACAACAGTGAGATATCTATGCATCTGGTTTAGGTAATATAATGCTTCTGGATGTTGTGAATTCCAGCTACTTCTGCCACAACCAGCAATGCCAACATCAAAAAGTGGTAGAATTGTAATTTAAAACACGGCAAAATAAACTCTCAAATATTGTTCTCCAAATAATCTGGACTAGTATTCCCAGAAACCCCAGACAAACAGGGATTATAGAAGTGGTATTTCAAAACAATTGGAATTACCATTTTAGTTCTACCTTGTATATTTTATATTGGTAACACAAAAATTAGTATTTTATTTCAAATTATGAGAGCAAGATTGACTTAATTTATTTCCCATCAGCAAAGTGAAAAGGTTCACAGAGCTCAAACAGTTAAATATAACTTAATAGTCCTGCTATTTGGGGAGTTTACAGTAATACAGTAATAATCCATACATCAGATACAGAGAACCATATTTTAACATAGGTTTAGTGAATCTAGTATGAGGTCATGTAATGGAGTACAGTATGCTGTACAAACCCAGGAAATTTAGTTAATTAGATAAAACTTTAGATAAGCATGCCACGTGAACAGCTTTACCAAGTATATCACATATCTTTAGAAAGAGAACTTTATTTTTTGGATACTGATAGATGGTCCACTATGCACTGATTTATTGTTTGTGCCTTCAAGTCAATCTTCATTCTTGGCAAGTGCCTGGACTAGTCCATGTAGTTTTCTTGGCAACATTTTTGAAAGTGGTTTGTCACCTTGCTAAATCTGAGAGGAAGAGACTGGCCCAAGGTTACCCAGCTCTCTTCATGCCTAAGGCAAGTCTCTTAAGTCACAATCTCTTGGTTTCTATACTTAACCACTACACAAAACTGGTTCTGATAGATATGTTCAAATAGTTTGTGCTGATTTTACAAGATGTGCAAGGAAACCTCTTATAACATCATGCAACGGGTAAGTAAAAAAGATGGTAGAGTTCCATAAGATAATTCTGCTTAGATAATGACTAGACACTTTTCTCAGAGAGATGCTACAAATTAAATCTGCCTAAAATTGCATTCTCTGGGCTTTATATAATCTTTCCCCACCCCTACCTGCACCTCCAATTATCATTACTGTATTTGCAATGTGGTCACCTATACATGAAAGAAGTAATCATACAATGATCTATGAAACTGCCTGTACCACATGAATAAATTCACTCCTTATTTGCAGAGATTATACAGGATCGTTGCCTATGCCAGACAGAGCATGTTCCAAGTCAAAGCGGTAAACTACTGAAAAGATATACGGTAAGACGACAGAGGTAAAGGATGGGTTTTTCTTCCCTGCGTGGAAAATCTGTTGCTGGAGACCTATTTATCCCCAGATCTGAAATGGGGCCCATTTCAGTCTAGTTCAGGAATGCTGCAATTTTTTAAAAAGCGCTATTGGACAACCTAGATATTCAGCTTTCTTTATGACCCTTTACTTCCCATATGAAGGGAACATGTCTGCTTCCCTGTTGTCCATCTGCTTTGGGATTTTTCTTTCTAGAATAGTGCCCACAACCTCCCTGACCCATTTCATAGCAGAACCCTGGCTGAAATTTTAAATGCACCTTGAAGCCATGAAAAGTCAAGGTAATGGGAATAAAAGGCATGTTGTTGTCAAAGTCCATTTGACCACACAAACAGCAATAGTTATAGCGACAGCAGTAGCACGGACTTTACAGCACTCTGTGGGCAGTTTATAATGACAACATATTGCCCAAACAATCTGAGTCCTCATTTTACCAACCTTAGAAGGATAGAAGGTTTGAGCTCTATCAGGACCGAACTCCAAGCTGTGGGGAATACTACATTTTATCTATTGTGCCACCAGGTAAGTAGTGCTGTAAAGCTCAATGGATTTTTCTGCATTGAAACTGTAGGATATTAATGCAACTAGTTGTGAAACACTGTTCTTTATCTCCTTTTTCTATAAGGCTTCTGGCATTCTCTGTGGCTTGGTTCTTAGTGATGCTATGGCCCATTGCCTTTCTGTTCCTCTGACTCGCATGTCTTTTCCATCTTCAGATTTGTTCTTCCAACATGTTCTAACTATAACGTATGGCTTTGGATAGGATGGGGTGTGGTGCTGGATTAGGGATTAATGGGCTATATTTTCTCTTCTAGTCTTTAGACTACATACAACAGTGGTAACAATACAGCTGAAAACTGCATGGAGAAATGTTGTTCTGTAACTGCTGCAGGACAAAATGCCGCATGTCTGAGCTGAAAAGTCTGCCAGAGCGTACAGTGAAGATTAATCTTTCGGGAATTCTTCTAATAAAAGTTCTCTGGAGTCACAGATACATAGTGCCTGCCTTTGTGTGAAACTTTGCTATGACATCTCCCCACTTTTCTGCCTGAAACTTCTAGCCACTGCCCAAACTTGCCTGTTATCTGTTTTGGGGAACAGGTTTGAAAAAGACTGGGAAAGAATCTGGTAGGACAGATTTAAATTGTCATGCTAGGCCCTTTAGCACTGCTGAGGCATTGCTAATTTCTCATGAAACTAAAACAGAAATTTCAGAACAGAAATTAAAAACAGAAGCAGGCTGTGTTACCAGAAAAATCCTTCGCTATTTCTTGGCTTTCACTAAGAAATCCAGATGAACTTATTTTGTAATGGTTTCTTTCTTGCAAACTCTCTTCTGCCCACTTTATTGTGTCTGGTTGACTGAAGCCATGGGATTGGTGCTTAATATTTTTTTTTAAAAAAGTACTAAACATCCACCTCATAGTCTTGGTCAATGGTTTTTAATTTGCCCATTATCAATTCCAGTTTCAGAGAAGCTAAAAGGAAGGCGTCCAAGTACACATTGTCTTATTTGTCTCATGATTATTTGTAGCAAAATAGCTTTATTCAGAAAAAGAATGAAAAGGAAATCAGATCATCCTGAACAAGAAAATGAACTACTATTGGTCTCTAATTTATTAGCTATAATAATAATAATAAAAGAAGTGCAGCCAGGAAAGATTCATTAGATCCCAATAAAATACTTATTTTTCAACTTATCTGATATTTATGTTATACTGCAGTACTAAATAGTCTGAATATCAAATGAAACCAAACTCAAAAGAATTTAGGAAGTATTGTACAAGTATCTCTTTAAAAAGATGGGTAAATAACTGCCTTTTCCAGTGACCAGTTTTTCTTATCCACCTGTCTTTCCTACCATATATTATCACCAGGCACCATTGCATAATTTGATTCAAACCTACCTAATTTTAAAGGCCAGCAGTTCTATCAAGGCATAATCATTTTTTACAGATCATTTTTTGTATGTGAACTGTCATACTGGTCCAAGAGAAAATATCTTCAGGATTTTATTCACCTCTTAGTTCCAATAGTGAGTACCTTTTAATGTTTTCTTTGCTTGTTTGTATTCTATGCTTTTAAAAATTCAAAAAGTTTAAGAAAAAAACACCAAGAAAATAAGACTATAGTAGAAATAGATTTAGAAAAGCAGCATTTGAATAGAGGAATTATTTTGGCTTCATAAGCCTTTTCTTTTTCCTACTTATAAAAGAGTTGAATTAATGAGTGGGAAAATCTAGCGGGAGAAGTACGATCTTAATTTAGTGGTAATGCCTCATTCAAAAAGTTCAAGTTTTCCTCCTGCTATATTAGTATGGGAGAAGATAGTTCTGGGAAAAGGAGAACTTGTCAGATCAGCTCCCAGCCCTCCCCCTCCAATAAAGTCTACAGTAGTAAGTTTCATTGTGTTTACAGATCCCAGTTCCAGGCAGTAATCTCCAAAAGAAATAAATGATATCGGCAAATTCAGCAGCCATTTGGTGATCCATGCAGCCTAAGCCCATTCAAATTCCAATATGAAGCATAACTCTCTCATGTTAGCATATTCCTCTTGCATTCCATTTTCTGCACTCATGTGCCATTCTGCTCTTCTTTTACAATATTGTTAGCCCATTAGCATCATAATATGCTATCTTAAAAGGAATGTGGGTACCATAACCATCTTCCTGTTTTGTAGAACTGGCAATAAAGAACCAAAACTTCAGTTTCTTCCCACATTATACAAGTCCCCAGAGGCATGAAAAGCATGCTACTGCAATTTCATTGAAGGGGACTGAAGACACAGCCAAAAGAAGTTCCTCCACGACTACTGTAGCCATGAGAGACTTTAGAATCAAGACAGTAGGACACCATCTCTGCAATCCACATACTGATACTTTTCAAAGGAGAGCTGCTCCGAATGAGAGAGATAGGAACAAGTCAGAGTACCTCTGGTGGAAGAGAAAAATAGGAATTTGGTAATAATAAAATGTTTACAAATACGATACCTCCTTGTCACTTCTACCAATAATTTATATCCCAGACTTCACTGTCAATGATATATTTTGGAAGGTAAGGAACAGTCAGAGAATGTAAAATTAACAACAGATCTGGAAGCTTATTAGTCATCATTGAGAAAACCAATATATGGTTTTTAAAAAGAAGTGATATAATTCGTAGGAATGCAATAGAAACTACATTAATGATATAATGAAATGATTAAACTATCTTTTTAATTAATAAATTTAATTAATTAAGATTAATCTCTTGATTAAAAGTATGCTCCTCATTTAAGCAGGATGAAATATTTGGCCTATAGACTAAACAACCATCCAACTATTATGGTTTTAGGTTAAAAGATACAAATACTGGACCAAGAGTTAGCTATCATAAGGGGAGAACAAAACAGAAAAGAGAATCAAACTTACTGTATATGCAGAAGAACATTGTGAACCTTTATTTTGAACCATGTGCAAATTTTGCTGAAATAACGAAAGGGAATTTCACTGTTATGTGGCACATGCAACATCATACTTTAATTTATTTTGTATTTTAGTACTCCTTTATTGAATTAGACTAGTTTCTCTAGATTTTACAGATGAAGTGGGTATATTCCATATTAGTGGAAAGTTTTTGGTCAATGGCACCCAGAAATTTGTATGTTCAAGCCCTGGCACCCATAAATCAAAGTATCTTGGGGAAAATAACCAGAAAAATCCTTAAGGATTGATCTGCACAACCAGGTTGCCTTATGGCAAGGATAGGCCATTAATATCTCTTAAGAGCAGGAACACATATCACCCTTCACCAAGACTTAGCCACCATTTCATGCTGGGTTGCTGGACTATGGAATGGTGAAAGGCTGGACTTTTTAGTCTGTGTATATGTGCCTAAACAATCATAAACACATTCAGACAAGTTCACCAGTGGAAATGTGAAAAGCTAGGCATTTTTAAACAATTCATAGATGGAATGTTTAAAGGTGGACCTTTTTTTTAACCATGTGAACTTGACTATAGAGTTTGCTAGTTTACCCTTACATCCCAAGGGACAGAAATAAATGTGAATTGGTGATGCTTGCATGAGTTCTTACAGGCTCATTGATGGCACTGAAATGGTGGAGTTCTCTTACCTGTTATTGGGTGAAATGGACAAGAGTTTTTCCTTCTCCTTTTAGTTCAAGTATTAAGAATAATGATAAAACCATGTTTGTTTCCTTACTGGACCCATGAAGGCATCAGATGGGAAAATATCATGTACTGCACAAGAACTGAAGTTCGAGTACTGTACAAGTGCTGTAGTGAAATGTATCATTGTCTCAATGAAATCCATATGTCCTTAAGAACATACCAAAGGAAGCAAAGTGATGTGCCTGTTTTTCTTGCAATAGGGGCAAGAAACAAAGTGAAGTAGTCCCACAATTGGGACCAATGCTTCAGTAAAAAAATACAAATCTATCAAGGTGAACAGAGAGGAGGAAGGAATTAAAATGTGAAGAGATTTTTTTTTATGATGGCATAATTTCCAGCCAACTTATACATAGGAGTCAAGTAGCTTAATGATGCCATGATGGGGGTGAGGAGGAATACAACCATAGATTCTGGAGAATTGCAGGTATATCCATCTAAAGTCTTAACAGTTGATTTTGTTGCAGCTAAGGATTATTATTTTGTTGACTAAGCATGAAAATGGCATTATATCAGAATGTTATAAAAGCAATTTTTAGTCAAATTAAGTATTTTTAAACTTTAAAATACAGTTGTATTCAAATTCATCTGAAATTCTGTTGGCTATGTTAAATTACTGCAGTGGGGATAATCAATTCTGTATTGCCAAAATTAATCAGGAAAAATTAGCATTATGGATGATCTTCTAGAATTAGGTCTTTTCTCCTTTGAAATAAATCTAAAAGAGGAAAAGAACTTCTTTCTTCAAATATTTTAAAAGCATCTCCATTAGTTCTGCAACATACAAATCTATTAACTAGTTGATTTAAAATCTGGATATGTAATTGTCCAAACAAATTAAATTTCTCTTTTGATACCATTATTTTAAAATGAATAATCTAACTGCAGGATCATTTCTTAGAGATATACTTACTAAGTGTTGGTATCCATGATTGTGCTAGAGACACTGTAAAGGATCTAAAAATATATCAGAAAGAGAAAGTTACTGCAAAGCGTATTCCTGTCTGTGTTCAGACAAATTAGTAAACCCCTTCAAGTCCTCACCTGGGCACTCTGTAAAGGCCTGATATCCAACTGAGTCATCTGAGTTTTTTTCCCAATCACCACTGTTTTATGCAAGACTTCAATGCCAAGCTGAGCCACATATACAGGATAAAAATTGTTGTTTGTCACATTTAATATGTTCTAAAGAGAAGGAGGATAGGTGGTCAGGAAAAAGTGGTAAATTGGCACACTGTCTACATTCATAAAAGGATCCTCCTGAACTTTTACCCTTTAGAGACTCCTACTCTGCCTCTGTTACTGCTACTTCTTAAGATATAATACAAAACCTGAAGAAACATTGTATGGTTTTCAGGTTTGTGCCAAATTTCAGATTTAATTCAAAATTGCACAGGTGCTTAAACACAATCCACATTTTCAGGTCTCTTCCAAATATCATACAAACACATTTTTGAAATCATATCTGAAGTGCTACAAAGCCCCCATGGTTTCTGTCTTAAACAGTATAGCATCTCAATAGTAGATGGCCATTTACTCTTATGGGGATGAGTGGCTGAATGGAAAAGGAAAGAAGACAATGATTGTGTGATAGTGATCTAGTCAAGTAGCAATTTGGTCCTGGATGAAGGTTTTTCTATGTATGTTACTCACTAAACTCTAGCTCTATCTTTTTAAGAGCTGCAGGAGCCAGCTCTACTAGCATACAAGACTCTACTCAGAACATGGAATTGACATGTTTTTATATTTGGTGTATACTACTATTGTGACATTATTCCAAGCTGTGGATCTTGGCAGGTGATTGTATAAAAACTTGTGCATTCCCTGCTTCTTTTAGGTACAGAGCAACATTAACCAAACTAAATTAAGAACAGCTTCCTTTTGTTCAATTTCATCTTGTTCATGAGATGAAGGCTTATTGAAGACTAATCCTTAGTCCTTCCCGTGTTCTTCAGCACATTCATTTGAATGCAGCATTTCTACACATGAAATAATATTGTGCTTATTTCTTGGTAGAATAATGCTGCTTTGAATGTCTGCAACATACATTTTTATGTTTGAGTGTGGTATGCTGCTAAGCTGCTGTACAAGTTGTGCTGATGATATGAGTCTATGAAGAGGTTATGACAATGAGAGATGGAGGGAGGAAAGAAAGCTTTATGGGAACTGCAATTTCATCTTTGCACATTTGCTCTAGTATTCCCTTGGATTTATAACCCCCCCCCCCCAACAAATGTGTGCATTATTACCAAGTGCCAGAGTAATGCTGGCTTTGCTGCATGAAAGAACAGCAACCATTGATCTTCACAGCTTCTCCATCTCTCTCTCTCTCTCCCCCCTGCACCCCCACCTTCTCTCTCCAATCTTTTTTCTGTTACATATTCGCTTAGTGACCATTTTGCTTCTGATTTAAGGAATGGATTGTGATTGCTAAACAAGGACAGAGTATATATTGTATACTTACTGCACAACTTAACATATTGAACAAAGAAGATTAAGAATATGACATTGATGATTGAAAATACTCAGTAAGATTGATCTGCCAATATAACAGATGATATGTACTATATTTTATTTCATATATAAAAATAATTAAGATCAATTTCTTTCTTCTTCCCCAAAAGAAAAATATGAATTTAATGAGCTGATTTTTTCTTTCCTAAAAAAATTCTGGTATTTTCATCAGGTAGAGGCAATTTAAAAGTTCTTCAAATGTTTTAGGCTACAGTTTTCTATACCTAATCAACAGATTATGCTATCTTAGGTCAGGGGTTTGCAACCTTAAACATTCAAAGAGCCATTTGGACCCGTTTCCCACAGAAAACAAAACAGCAGGAACCACAATACCCTTCCCATGCCTGACTATTTCTTGTGCGGCCACAGAACTAGCATAAGTAGTTGAATTAAACATTCTGTTTTCTTCTGAAACTTTTCATTACTTGGATTTATCCATAGTTGTCCTACCGGAGGTTGAAAAACACAATAAATCGCGTATTGGTGGGTGTTGCACATTAGCATTTGTGATGCATATTTTGAGTGACGGAGCCGCAGCAGAGGGGTGGAAGAGCCACATGTGGCTCCAGAGCTGCAGATTGCTGACCCCTGGCTTAGGTTGATGGGTGCCATAGTCTGCAATATCTGAAGAGCATCATCTTGGTGGCAAGAATTAAATTGCCTGTCAACTCTGAGGCATTTTCAATGAATTAATACATGTATAGGCATTCTGGAACATTATCTTAGACTCCATATATGGAATACTCAAAATATTTACTTTTTAAAAAAGTACTGCTGCTCAAGTACTTTTTAGAAAAGTACTGCTGAAAAAAATAAATTGAATTACTGCTTGTTAGCACTAAGGGTTCCACCCCCCGTTTTGATTGCAATACAAATTATGAGCAAATGTTTAGATTTTAGATTTTCCTTTTGTTAGCAATGATCTAAGAGTTCAACAAATATTGAGATCCTTGTTCATGCCCTAGCCTTTCTGAGTAGGAAACAAATTCTTGATGTGTTATTAACCATGTATTTATTTTATTGTGCCTTGAAATGTATCTTCTAGAATGGTACCATCAAGAGCCACACAAGTCCCTTTTTAAAAAAAGAGTTAGAGTATCATGTGTAATTCTTGGATTGTATATGATAGGTTCAGACATTGCACTAGATGATTTATTTCATTCTAGTTTTAAAATCTTCTCCTAGAGAAGATCAAACCATAATGTGTTAACCAGTGACAATGTTTTGAAGATGAAACTTATGATAAAATAAGCATTTAAAAAAAGAGACCATGTGGCAAGACACAAGCTTTTTAGAACTTGTACTATGTTACATATTGTTTGTTCTCCTTGAATGCTATCTATTTACAGGTTTTGATTAAAAAGAAATTGAACCATGCTCACACAAAACCCAGTGAAATGCTTGGCCTGGGTTAAAAGAAATAGAAAGAGACTGACTAAACTTTATTCCTTTTAATCTCATTTAGTCATCTATTCTTTTGTTTTAAAAAATTTAAGATTTAATCTGGAAGCAAAGTTTATCCCAACAATTATTCTACCCACCAGTGTTCAGTCTTAAAATTAAGACTGACAAAAATTACCTCTAACCCTATTCACCAAGCTTTCTTGAAAAATGAGCAACTACGTGTTATAGAAACTGGACAAGAGAGGCTTCCAGATCAGAATAGGCATGTTTTTCTGCTTTTGGCCCTGTAATATTATCTCCCTGCTTCCTATAGCCAGCACACAAATTATATTCAATCTCAGATGAATTTAAAAAACGATTCATGAGATGAATTTGTCTATGTCTCTCCCCAACTCACTCTTCTGTCACTCTGTTCCTTGAACTTACAGTCATATTCAGGATGATGCTGGAAGTAGAATTGTCAAAAGAGATGGTGGAAGCATTGAGACCTGAGGGGAGCACCGCAATTGAACGTGGGAACAGGAAGTACATCATGAGGCAAGTTGTCAGCAGGCAAATGGCTACTGTAAGAAATACATACTGCTTCCTGCCAAAACAGATCACAGGCAGTTAGTGATAGCAGAATTTCCTCCCACCTCAACATACACAGCAATCGCTGATAGCAGTGCTTAACAAATGGGGATAACAACTCCATTAGAATGAAGCAGAGGAAGAAAATTAGGAGAAATTAGTTTAGCAGAAAAAGACTGTGCTTACGTCCGTCTAGGCTTCAGCCGCTGATCTCCATACGGAATGAGGGCCACTAACTGTTGCTCCTGCTCTAGAAGGTAGGACAATAGAAGAGAGAAAAATGAGGGAATAGTCTAGAAAAGCAAATCTTTAGGAAAATTCAAAACTGTCAGAACTGCAGTTTTGAATTTTGGAATCTGTCAATTTAATAAAAGCTTCCCTATGTGCAAAACATGATATATGGGTCTGGCTATTTTCATTGCAAAGCTACATGAGAATTGCCTGTCTGTCTGCAGCAATTTTAATCAGGCCAAGGCAGCTCTATAGACTAGTACAACTAAGCCCAGTTAATGAATCTCTTGGTTAAACAATACAGAAAATAGGAGGGGGCCTGAATGTAGATCAACAAGGCCAGGTCACCTCTGCAAAACAAGTCTTGAAAATATACCTACCTCTGGGGATTCTTCCAGTGCCTTGGCAAGTAGGACAAGTGACAAAACCTCGATTGGTGTGATTACCACAAGACACTTCAGAAGCATCTGCTCCATTAATGCTGGCATAACGGGGTGCTTCATTCTCAGCATATGAATTTTTCTGCATAATTGATTTGCTTTCTTCTGTCTCCTTTCTGGTAAACAGGTTCTCGACCCACAAGACGGCTTTATCCATTGTACATAAACACTGACTCTCTGGTGCAAACAAGCAGCATTAACAAATCAGAGCACAAAAAGGACTTTTGATTCTATAAAGCAGCACGACTCAGACAATCTTGAAAAGCATATTTAAAATCAGTGATTTCTACATAAATACCTTTCCCTTCTAAAGCTTCCCCGTATTCCAGGAATTCATTGCATCCAGGTATGTGATGCTGAATTGCCTATAATGCTGCTGCTTTATTGTCTTAAGCTCAGCTAACTGTGAAATTTTATTAATACATAAGCAATATCCTCCCCAAGTTTATCAATCTGTAGAATAGTAAAATTGATGCAATTAGTTCATCTCATTCAGTCCTGTGAGTGGCACACATGTATTTTAAGTTCAAATAAATATTCATTTCAAGAGCAGAAACACTTGAAAAATCGAGAACTGTTTACTAAGTACACCATTGTTTTTCATGTAATTTATTGAATAGATTGATATCTTGTCATTTATACAGGGGTTTAAGGCAGGAAATATAGTGTTCCCTCCTATTTTTCCCACATCAACCCTGTGAGGTAGGTTGCGCTGAGGGAAAGTGCTAGACCCAAAGTTATCCAGTGGCTTTCTGGGTTGAACATTGGTTATATCAATGAGAACTTTCAATACCTTAAAAAGAAATGAAGAAACACATGACCTTTTTGACCTTTTAAAAAAGTGAGTATTCATTTCCAGTCTTAAAACTAGTCTCAGATTTATTATACATTAATGGGGAAAAAGAGATCCACTGTTGTTACAGCATTAGCATAGAAAAAGGAGACCATGAATTCTAGTTCTGTGTTAGATATAAAACCAGCTGAGTGACCTTGGGCCAGTCACACACTTTTACCCCTGGGAAAAAAGGAATCGAAAATCACTTCCCAAATCTTATTAAGAAAGCTGTAGCTATCAAGAGTCAACATGGACTTGAAGGTGCCCACACCCAGAGATACAAAGTTGAAGAGTGAGGAGAAATCACCTGAGTTTTCCAGAAAAGGTTCTTTTATCATTATGCTTTTAAAAAAATACTACATAGATTGTGATCTAAGTATTGTTATTTTTAAGACTCTACTTCCTTTAACAGTTAGAAGACAGGGATCCAGCCTTTGGAAAAAAATTCTTGGGTGGAACTTAAGTGGGCATGACATTTACCTGACAGAAGAGAAAGACAGATCTAAAGATCACTCCCAAAGATTCCTGCAGGGCTAAGCATCAGGAGTACTAAGACAATTTGTAGCATTTGCTAAGGATAAAGATTCCCAGCAATTGTCAAGATACTCCAATTTGCTCTATGAAGATTAGTTACTTAATTAACACCATACTTTGCAGAAGCAAGGTTGATAAGAGAATGGAAAAAGAAAGAAAATGGGTATTGTAATGTACATAATACTTTAAAAAATTCTCCAAATTTTTAGAAATTTCTCCAAATTTTTAGAAAAAAATTCTTCTGAATGGGTTAACATTTTAGCTCTTCTGCCTGCATTAAAAATATGGGAAACTGCTATTATAGAGAAGGAAACTTGGAGGTAAGCATGGCTCCAACAATTTTTTTCTAGCTCAAATGTATTGGCAAAAATCTGAATAAATATATAACACAAAGAAGTACAAATTATTTCAAGATTATTTTCTAAATCTATCCCACTTTGCAAAAATAAACCCTTTCAATTAAATATTTTTCCCTGATGTTCATTTATATACAGAAAAGGCATTTTTATTTAATTATGGTGTAATCATGGATGGCATTGTACTGTGTCTTGTAACCTTTCTGAAAAAATGATTGATTCCAAGGAGAAAGCCAACATTCAAATGAAAATAATTTTATTCTATTTAAGAGGGCTCTCTTTCTGAAGTGTTGTTCCTTTACAACTCCAGATAGAATTGACTGTATATAACCTAATGAATTACCATAAATTATGTTCCATTTCTGCTGATACAAAAACTGTAATTTTTCTAAATTCTACTTTCTACTAGTCGCTTGTGGACTTCACTCATGTCACAAAACAGACTGAAAACTAAATGACTTTTAATTATCTCAGAGGAAGCAATTATTTTTGCTGTAATCTGACACTAATATTGTCATCATCTACTGAATGCAATCCCACCATTTTTTTGAGATTAATTTTTAATTAGCATTTGACTTAATTTCTGGATTTTTTATTTTTGTATTATCCCATTGGCAAAGAATTGATTGATGAATTTGAAACTTCTACTCTATTTTGTGCTTTTTAATTGATCCTAAACTTAGGTTTATTTCTTTATAAAATTTATAGGTTGCCCGTCTTACCTCAAGATTTTGTTTGTTTATTTAAGTTTTTCATGGCCTTTCATCTTAAACAAATCTGAGCAGCTCACAACAATAAACTTAGCTAAGTAGATAGTTTGTCTTTGAATTAGTCTTCTATAAATATTTTATAAAGCACAGTAAATAATTGATTCTGTTTATCATTTGTAACTATCTACACTTGAAACAACTCAGTTTTATATTTAAAATAAAACAGCTATTATATACACTGAAACACAGCTCACATTTTTCAAGACGGTTTAGAAAGTCAGACTGCATATCTAATAAGAGCTCTACAATACTGTTTTGTACCTTTAACATATATGGTATCTTCAAAATATTAGCAGACAATAATATTGTAAAAAGCTTCAACTATTGATTCCATCAAATTGCTGAAGAAATAGCAGAAGGGGGCCAGCTGACAAAGAGCTATGCCTACCAATGATGAGATGGGGGGAAAAAAACAAGGAACCAAAGCAGTTTTTACATAATGTATTGCTGTTATTTTTTTCCATTAAGCCAATGTTTAGGTTTTGCACAATAGACCTAATTATAAATTAATGTGAGAATTATATATGCACAGCATTCTAGGATCCAAAAGCTGCAAAGCTTATGCTTTAATATGAATTCTTGTTCATGTCTGAGAAATGTTGCTAAAAACAGTAACTGATCGATTGCCATCTTGGACCTAACTTTGCCTTCTCATTCCGCTATGCAATCTGAAAAAGAGTACAAATTAATGAATTTGCTTCACAAGGAACATCACCCTCATTGGCTGCTTCCAAGCAAATAGGAAATTCACTCAAGTTCTCTTGTTCTCCCAACGGGGCATTTTTCTGGTTAGCATAATGATGTTAAATGTCAAATTACTTTGTTGCAAAACAACGGATATTAAAAATCACTCGTCTAAAAGAAGTGGGGCATGAAGTCAGAGAGAAATAAAGTGTTGTTGAATCCTCATAACGGCCCAGCAATAAGTTTCAGAAAAACAGACAGAAAGGGTAAAAAAGCAGAAGAAAATAAGAACGAAAGCAAAGAAGCGGAAGATAAATCGGTGGGCGGGTGGGGAGAAAACAGTGCAGTATGGTTTCAAAGGACAGGAGCGTATGAGAGTCATATGTGGATCGTTAGAAAGATTTCTGGAGAATTTAAGGACAGTCTGTGCTTACCGTATCCCGCCGAGGCCAGAGACAGGTGCTAAATCTTTAGGACTCCTCAGCCAATGATACACATGAAACAGAAAATAATAATAAAAAAAATGCTACAATGGTGCCAGCCCTCGTCCCTTCACACGACTCCCACCCTCCTGCAAGAGGTGGGAAATAAGCAGCTCCACCCTCAATAGTCACTTCCTTTCTTTTTCAGTCGTTCTATTAAGGTGCATTTTTCTCCCGAGACGCAGCAAAGAATCAGATCCGCATTTTTTTTTCCGGGAATGGGAGGTACCAAAGTTAAACACTGACTGAAAAAATGAACCTTGTGACTTACAACGTGATTCTTTACGTTTATTTATTCGACACTGAAAGTGGTCTTGGAAATATTCCAAAGTAAATATCGTTGAGGATTGGAACCTTGCAATTGATCAATCCGTTTCAAAATTGCAAGGAGTTGAAGCCCGTTAAAAACAGTAGCTGTTCCTCCCAAACTCGTAACTTAACCAAGCCTTCCCATCCGTTGCAAGCCCATGCGAAAGTCCGCTGTACAGGCGTGGCATAAACGAGTCACGTTAAATAAAAGGAGTGGCTTTATGTAAATACCTACACTCACGTGTTTGAGCGTCTAGCTTCCGCGTTATGCATTAGTTTTAGTGCTTGGAAGAGCATGAAAGGAAATGCTTGTGTAATTTTGAAACGCCACTGAGTGGGGGTTGTACTTCCATCGGTTAGCATTTCTCTTCCATTTATTAAGAGATCTTTATGAAGTGTGAGAGCTCGCTCCGCTTTCTCTGTTCCGAGACGCTGGTTCAATTTCACTTTAAATTCAGAATGTTAATACGCTCTCTGGATTTTATGTGGTTTTTCAATGTGTGGTAAATTTCCTCGTCCCAGACTCTGCTGCAATTGTCCTCGTCTGCGCGATTGCAGGGTTTTTTTAGGCGAAATTGGAAGGTAAATGTAGCTGGAATTTCTCTCGCAATTTACTTTCTATTCAGCGTTTGGCCTCAGGCAGGATAAAAGGGCAATAGTTATCTCCTCAAAACCATTAATGTTCCTTAATGTTTTCGGGGTCCGAGATGCGCCAAAATAAATTGACCTACCTTGCGCACATCAAGTTAGGGTCTCAAAATAATTCTCTAGATGTTCCCAGCACCATTGATTTAAAATGAGCACTTAGAATTATCATTTGGTTCCACAGGACTTGCACTCTCAGGCCTGAATAAATTTAATTTAGCTTTTTTTCCTGGTCGAAGTCCTCTCACTTGGAAGCCCATTTGTTGCAAATGCAAGTGGGAATACTAGGCTGCCTCTCCCTCCTAATTCCAAATGCTATTAAGAAGGTGGATTTAGCCTGTACTTAATTTCTGATCTTCAAACTAGTCTCCCCCAGGGAATTACACTATAAATCAGGGGTCTCCTACCTTGGCAACTTTACAACTTGTGGACTTCCAACTCCCAGAAATCTTCAGCCAGTGCATGACTCCATACAACTCCACAAGTAGTAGTTGCCAAGGCTGGAGACCCCTACTGTAGATCAGACCTTAAATAAAATTACTGGTATTTTTATGCCAGGTTTCTGAATTTGTACAAATACCGGATAGTCTCAGAAATTTGTTTTAAAGATTAATTGGTAACCTGGATGCAACTTTTGAGTTGGCAAAGAAATTATACTTGAGAAATCAATTAATTTCTTATATACCGTAAAAGCCCCTACTTTTTAAATAAAACACAACAGTTCAACACCTCCCCCACTCCCGATTTTGAATGTTTGACTTCTTTCTAAAATATCCGCTATCTGCACTAGTTACATGTTACGTCATGTTATATACATGACAAAAGGTAACTGGTATGTCTACAGAACAAGAGAAATGTCTTTCACATGCTCAGGAAATCTTTGGACCTACGCAACTGGTATAAAGAATAATAAATGTGCCTCACTGTATAAGTGTTGCTATCTCAGCATGAAAATGTATTTTATATAGAAACATGTTTGCTTTTACTAGAAGTTTCTTTTGCACTCCTTGATTTTACCCATTATTTTAAAGATCAAAGAACATTTTCACAAAGGCAAACATAATGTGCATTTTTAATATTTATTTTTCAACTCAAAGACCATGGTGCTTAATCTAAGCAATAAACAATATCTTATTATCAGTATTGTTTAAATTATCAATCATGCAACCTCTCATAAAACATACAAAGCCAATAGAAGAAAATTTCACCTTTTATGAAACTAAGAAGAAAGCTCTCATCAGGGCCAACAAGAAGTTAGTTGATTGAAGTAATTCAAAGTAAAGTAATTAAAAAAAATATGAAGATCTACCTAGTAATTTAAAGGTTTTCCCTATCAGCCCAAGAGAAGTTGCAAATCTAAACACTTTCATACAGAGATATTCAGTTTACATACATATTTTATTAAATAAGCAATACATAGCACAAGCAGCTTGTCCTCAGCTCCTCAATCTGCCTCCTTAGGAAACTTTTCTCATTTCAATCTCTTGCAATCATTAACTATTTCCTACCAAAATCACAGAAAAGCTATACTTGTGTATATCCCACTGTTTGCATGCTTCATGAACATTCCTTTCATCCTATATGAAAAAAATCAAAGGAATACCTGAAAGTCAAATCAAAAGGTGTAAACCGTTTAGGATCAAACGGTTTACACATTTTGTAATGTGTTACAGTACAGTATTTATTTCAGGAGGATATGGGCAGAAATCCCCCCCCCCGATTGAGTCCTCTGTTTTGATTAATGGAAACATAGGAAGTTATTTTCCTTAAATATCATTCATCTGTATTTTTGTCTTTTTCTTTTATATATTAAGCAAAAATTTCTATCAGGTATTAAATTAATCTATCAGTATATAATTAAGCTGAAGTTAAAATATTGCTTTTTTAAGGACTTCAAACTGGTCTAAGACCTGGGTAGAGAAATCAGGAATACTGCTTGTGAGAGCAGTATTTACTCCTATCAAACACTGCTGGCTGGTAATAGTCTACAAAAATAATTTTTTAACACTCAGATTTGTCTTGATCATCTACCCTTCAAATAGATTGAGCAGTCACTATCAATATTTTTTCTCTAAAGAATTATGCAGTATGAATAGCTACACCTTTAATATTTTTATTCACATAATCAATTGTTCTGCTTCTAACAAGGAAATAACCAGAAAATAATGGGATTGTGGGGTCTGCATGGAATTTTCCTAATGAGGACATAGTTTTCAGATAATGTCAGTGTCTTGCAAGACACACAACATTAAATGTGTAATAAAAGTATTGCTTAACCAGAAGAGAAGTAAAATAGAGAACAAACAGCCTACTTTGGCTGCTAACTCCAATTATATTTCTGGAGCATAATCACTTCTTTTCTCCTATCTATAATCTGGCATTAACCATTTTGGGGGAAATTTTTTTAAAAATAAAAGATACTCTAATGCCTGAGCTGTAGGATAATAGAGATGGTAGGAATTATAATGTACTGAAAAATAAAAGTGAAGCCATCTTGGCTCTGCTTAGGACAGAAGGGAGCTAGAAGCTGCTGGTGCCAGTTGCTGTTAAGTTTTTTAATGCACAAGTGAAAGAGTTCAGTATCGGTTCTCATACCAATCACCCTGATTCTGTTGCAGCAACTCAGTGACAACAAGATTCATGTCACAGTTATGTTTCTGTAACAGATGGAGATTAAAGTGTCTGTCACAGAAGCCCATTTCATGTAGGTGAGCCAGAAATGGAGCCATATGATTTTCACTGGTTACAGAATCAGCCTGTAAGGATGAAAAGTACAGAAATATCAATATAAAGAGGCAACAAACACATAAATGCAAAGTTGCATAAAGCAAACATTTATGTATACCTCAGATACAAATTCTCAAACTAAGGTCACCCCAGTAAAATTTAAATCGGAATAATTTCTACTATACTCAGTATTATTTTCCTTATTTGTAATAATTCACTATATCACCCAGTTCTCAAGCTTATCTTTGCATTCACAAAAACTAACAACCTGTTTTTTAAGATTGCTGTATCCTTATCTGTAAGGATTAACTACAAAATGTACACACTCCTGTCCTTGCTCTTCCATATTTGTTTTTAAAATGTGTAAGGCTAGGTACTTTAAACAATATGACTTGGTAGCATGCAGCACCAATAATTAAAAAGATGACCAAGCACATAATAAAACAACCAAAAGGGAGTTGTTACTCAAATGGCATCTAATGCATCAGGAAATAGCCAGGTCTTAACAACTCTTCGTTCCAAAGAGCAGAGGCAGCCATAGAAAAGGCATGTTTCCTGGGTCTCATAAGGTGACAAGATGATCTATTTACCTGATCCATGGAAGCTTGCCCAACAAACAGTGCCTTGTAAGCTGAGGCGGCCACTGATAAGGCCCCTTTCACCAGGCCACCAGCAAGGCTATTTCCCGGGCTATGTCTGCAAATCAAATTGGAGTTTAAAACATACAAATATAGGGAAAGGGCTTTTTCCATATTAGATTACTGATCTATCCAGCACAGTATAACCTACTCCAACTACCAATAGTTTCCAATCCAATGACCCAGTATCTTCCGTGAACATGCCAGAAACTAAAATTAACATTTTTTGCATCCAAAGTATAGTGAGTGATAGTGAGTAGTGAAATTGTTCTCTTAAAACCGTTTGTCTGCTCTAGTTTCTTTTGCTTAAGTGGTGGCTTCCTGCTTCAGTAGCGCGGTTTTTTTAAAGCCTCAATTAATTTGTTCAACTGTAAGATTAAAATAATATTTCTGAAAAAGGAAGAAACAAAAGGCTAATTGACACATCAAAAATCTCACTAAAAAATCATTATTCACATCATGATGAAATCTATTTGATTTTTTTTTTACCTAGAGGATTCAGGATACATTGATGGGTTATTGATATTTTCTGGAGATGAAAGTTCAGAACCATCTCTCTGTAATTCTATAAGAAAGTGAAAATAAAAGTACATGAGAGCAAGAACAGAAAAAAAGAGAAAAGAATCCATCTTTGTGCTCCAGAAGGAACAGAAAATATTCCTACAAACCAAATTTGTAAAATTTACTGGATTTACTTAATAAAAACAATATGTACATATGCATACTTCAAATAAACATAAATTATGGAGAGCAGCAGTCTATAAAGTGAAGATTTCAGTTAGAAACTCCTGCTTAAAGTCTATCATGTAGAACATTGCAAAACAATACCTTCTCTCATTTGAACAGGAAACAACAGGGCTTCCTCTCTAGTGGGAAAAGATGCTTCTTGGGAACTCTCAGAAATAGCCCGGACTCTGTTAGAGAAAAACAAACAGATATTCGTAATAGTGTACCAAAAGCTCCATAGAATGAAAATTGGGGATACTGGTCTATGCTACACATTCAGTTAGTTCTGTTATAATATAATATATAATATAACGTTGTAAAATTCCAGATGGCTTTATCATTTGGATTTGTGTGTACATTTTGGCTTGGTATGTACACTCAGAAATCAACACTTCTCTTTGGGAGACTACTTATAGGAAATACTGAAATTCTAAGGTTCTGGATTATTCTTGGTTTACTTGGTACCTTATTAGCTGTGGTTCCCCATTCTGAGGGGTCAGTGACACTTCATCAAGGATCTGAGAGGTAATCAACGTATTACTGGTGCTATTCACTGATGTGTGGCTTTCTTCGGGATTTGCTGGAGCCATGGTAACATTTTCTAAATTTGACTGAGAGAGTGCTGAACTGTACATTGACTCGCCCAGAGGACGACTAGTATCAAAACATTCTGGAAGAACAATGAAATAGTCTTCAGATAGAGAAGATGCCTGACTGCTGACTTCATTCTTTGTATCACTGTCAGCTTCTTCTTTTGATTCTTCATCTTGCACTGGGAGGTCTTCTAGAAGACAGGGAATAGTGTTTCAGTATAAATGTCAACATTGCAGTCCTTTTTACAATGCCTTCATCATACTCTTTTGTAAATATACCTAAATCACAATCCTCAAAAACTAAAAACTTATTCCCCACCATCCAAATCATAGGTAGTCCTCAGTCACCTGCATTTCAAATATGTATCTTGGAGAGGAACAGAAACCATGAATGTGTGTGGGGTGTTTTCCATCAGGCCAGCTTTTGACTTCTGTACAACTGAACTAATCCCTCCAGTTTTCTTAACAAGTTTTTCAGAAGTGGTTTGCTATTGTTCCTTCTAATGGCTGAAAGAAAGTGACTGGCCCAAGGTCACCAGCTGGCTTCATGCCCAAGGTGTGTTTATGACTCCTGGTCTCCTGGTTTCCAGCCTGATGCCTTAATTACTCTCATAAACTATGAGTAATTTAGTGAAATATTTAACAATAAATTTCATTATTATGTTACTCTGTTCATCTGATCCAATTTGGGAACTTCCTCATTAAGCCAGTTACTTACATTCATTAATGCTTCAGAAAAGCAAAGACTAACCATCAAGCCTTACCAAATTCAGGAGATGGTACTCTGCCCTGTAATTCATCTGATATAGAAACAGGGTTAATGGAATCATTGTTTTCTGGGCTGCAGTGGGCAACATCGGATAATGTTTGCAGAGAATCTAAATCAACAATAACCAAAAAAAAAAAAAAGAAAGAAAGAAGAAGAAATAATCAATGATGCTGGAGGTAGTTTCTGAATATGGTAGATTTTTAACAAGATATTTGAAAGCACTCACTGTGAAAAGACTTCTTTTTTTGTGGGGGCTGATGGTCAGGTGCAGCATCTAAGGTGAGAGAACGAATGACTGTTTCACATACAAACTGAGTTCCACTCATGTCTTCCTCTCCTTCTTCTTGGTTTCCTAAATTTTCAGTCTTCCCGATGCTGACTTGAGCATCTGTAGGATGAGATTAAATATCCTTGGCAGTATTTACCAAAAATTTCAGAATAGAGAAAGCTATCATAGATATCGAGTTTGCATTTAATCTCTGGTAGTCATTTTTATCTAATTTATTTTACCTAATGAATGTCAGTACTTCAAGCAGTGAAATACATCAAGAGGAAGCCTGATACCATTCAAGCTACAGGGTTGCAAGAACAGGGTTTTCAGAAAACATCAATTTTCAAGAGCCCAATTTGGAGGAGATTTCAGAACCTGCATATTGCAGCTTTTATACAAACATTAGAAATACTTAAATTTCTATGTCTATGAAATTTAGATTTTATAGTATTTGAATATAGGACTAGTAAGAAAGACTTATGTTGAGCCAAGTATATTCTGGTTATCAAGGGTATCTTGCAGCAGGGGTTATATTATAAGAAAAAAGCTGAAGATATAAAATACAAAACTAGGTAAATCTGTTGATTATCTTGGTCTATAATGCAGCTTTGACGAAGTGCATACAACCTTGCAATCATTTGTCACTATCACTAAAACTATCTGGGTAAATTTTCCAAATTCTAAAATTAGCAGCTCTGTAGCAAAATATATCATCAATAATAAAGCCAATTAAAATGGTTGGTAACTTCAGTTCTTAGTTGAGACTTCTGGCTTCTACTTAATAAGGAAACCCAGTGAACCCAGTGGAAGTACAGGGAATTCCTAGGGCCATCATAGTACTTCTCATTGCTTACCAGACAGTAATTTATATGTGATTCTCTCATTCTCTTCTTGTTTTTTATCTAAGACAGTTGTTTTTGGCAAAGAACTGCAGTCATGGATTTTGTATGGGCTAGGACCTTGTATGGAATCTGGAATAGCAAGACAAGGATGATACCTTGATATAGTCTTGATATAAAACTGGTGAGGTCTTATATCAAGACCTACCTAGTGGCGATAAAAGCGGCAAAATCTAATTATTTTCCCCCCCTTATCGCATCTGCAGAGAACCACCCAGCTGCTCTGTTTAGGGTGACCCACTCCCTACTTCAGGTGGGAGCGCGGGAAGATCCCTTGCAGGGTCGGGCTGAGGATTTTGTGCAATTCCTGCATGATAAAGTCACTCAGATTTGGGAAGGTTTAGACATTTACAGTCAGGGATAATGTGGTAAATTCATCCAAATAAGTTGGCCTAGAGTATCAAAGGTAGCAGATGCTGACCCAATTATATTTACCTTGAGGAAACTAATAAGGAGGGGACTAAGCCTTACAAATTAAAATCTCATTACAGTTCCATACCTTGAGAAACTTCAGAATTTTTCACAATAAGCAAATAGCAAATTGCTTGCTTAATAGAGCAGGCAAAACACAGTAATTGCAAGAAATAGCAGTAGATCCAGAAGATTCCAGGGGTTGGCAAGGAATTCCCTACTGAAAAAATATGGGCCTTGGCAGGTATCCAATAATGCCAATTAGACATACTCTATTGAGAAAGCAGGATGAGAATGTATTTGCCACAACTTACCAACAGGAGTATTACGAGGGACCTGCTCCAATTCTTGCACTATGTTAATGTCCAGCAATTCAAAGGAGAGCAAATCCTAATGGGAAGAAAACGAAAGTGAACAATTTAATGATAGAGAAAACTTAGGGAATATTTTTTTTCTCTGAACCCATTTTGAATTTTGGTCTGTACTAGACATTTCACCTGGGCTGTGAGAAGATCAAGTGATGGGATGTAAAACTCTCTAGCACTGAGGATTCTTTTCATCTTTGATGAAGCAACTCGGTTGGCCAAACTTACTTCCCCCTTAAATTCTGAAGCTCTTTCCTATAGAGAAAAGAAGTAATACTGAAGGATGCTCCAAGGTGATTTTGAGGCAAACTATTTTACTCAGGCATTTCATTGTATTGTTTATACTGCAGTACATCTTCCATACTACCTTGATCTCCACATTTTCATTTTGTTATTCTATATATAAAAAAGACTGAATCTATTTAAAATATTCGGTATAGAGAATCTGGAATTCTGTTTTGTTTAATGCTTCTTCAGCTAAACAAAAATGCAAAATAAACTTGCAAAGTTTAATTCTTCGCTACATCTTTGTATTTTCTAAAAAAACCCAAGCAACACTAGTACACTTTCTCCCACTGTTTTGCTCATTCAGAAGTTAAATATTATTTTGCTTAAAAAATAATATATCCTTTATATCATTGAACTGAGAAATAGATGGAAAAACCACCTTGCAATTAATTTAGAATGAAGTTAATAGGATAAATAGATTAGGATGCTTTCAGGAGCCTATTTTTGCTTGGGAAACTATCTCATGCAGACTAATCCATTGATGCTGGTAAGATTTGTAACAGTCCTGCAAATGTTTTGGATGACAACTCTCATAATCTTCAATCCATGTAGACTGATTAGAAGGCTTTCTATGGTATCTGATTAAGATCTCTTTTTCTCAATTATACCTGAAAACATTAGTGGTTTCTAAATTAATTAACAGCCCAAAGGATAATTAGTTGATTGATTCTAGGAATTTAAATTATTTGAATCAGGAGAGAATATGCACATTAAAGAAAAGCGGTCACTGAGTGTAGACAATACAGATGTAAGGCAAGGGGGGGGAGAGGGAGAGAGAGAAGGCGGAGATGTAATAGAATTACAAAATGGGGGAGGTGGAGAAAAAAATATATTGAGAGGAAAAAAAGCAGAGTCTTAAATAGACTCAGGTATATGAGGGCCTTACCTCTTCTTTGTAAAGAGACCTACTATTCTGGCAAAAGCTAGGCATCAATCTGCCATGGTCAGGGAGATTGGAAATTGTGGAAGAGGAGTCAACCACAATACTGCACCAGATCCGGGGTCCAAATTGTTCCCCTTTATGTGATAACCTCCAGTGGGATGTATAGGTTCCTTCCGTTGCTGGGGCTTCAAACTCCACTGAGACAAACCCCTCTTCCCCAGGAAGTAGGGAAGGCACAATCACATCTTTTTTTCCAGAAGACATCAGAGTTATATTTCCCCACATGAATTTTAGCTGAAATATGAAGAGAAGGGAAAGTTATTTTACGGTAACACCAAAACATGCAAGTTTCTCATATTAGTCATGAACGAATGTTTTTAGGCCTTTTGTCCTAAGACTTTCATTAAGTAAATATTGGTAAACAGAGATTCAAACTTCCATTCTGAATTGTGCTTCGTTCTGTGGCTCTCAAGCACTACATAACACAAAGAAAAATTACTGTGAAGAAGACATCAGAATCCTGCATTTAAGTATCTGGGACTATGACACTTCTCAAGAATCTCTAGGGCTGCAGAGATAAAGTTATTAGATAATCTTGGAGACAAGTGATAATGAAACAGACTAATAACACTTAAGAGACAAATCAATATATACTGAATGTATACTGTTCTGACATCTGGGCATCTCCGATTCATTAAAATGAATCCTTCAGTTCCCAACAGAATCATAGCTTCTGCTTTTAACAGTGTAGCCAAAACTCCAAAATGGATGGTTGGGAGTTTAAAATAAACCTTTGTATAAATAAGCAAGTTACAGGCCTGCGATCCATTATTTACTGGAATAGTAGAAAACAAAATATTAGCTCGACTCAGCCCAAAACATGTAATAAAGTATTTCTGCACTTTACAAAGTACCATCCCAATATTGATGCAGAAAGAGCTAAAGGAGATGAGCAAAGGGAGCAGGCTCGGTGCCAAAGCTAGACTTTAGCATGTATTTTTACAAATTAAACATTGAAAAACACCTTGGTATCTGAGCTCCATGCCATATTGCCTGTGTTCCTCATACGCCAATGCTTCATGAAGATAATCTTTGGTGGGAGATGACTTCCATCTGGTAAATTCTCATCTACAAAGGCAGCGCTCAGTGTGGAGACAACTGGGCATCGCTGCAGAGAGCTGTAAAATGGAGGAAACCAGAGATAAATCAGTAAAGTTTCAAATCTACAGGTTCATTAGCCATTCTAAGTAGGTATTCTAGGAGCAGTAGCCCAACACACCTAGCTATCTAGGAAGCTGATCTAAAATGAATCAGGAATTATGAACTTACATACTATTAAAACTCTCATTCCTGTAACCTTTAACTGGGCAAAACAGATCATCGTAGGGTAACCATTTTTGAACCAAGGTACCTCAACTGGCTAACCTACAGAAAGTTAACCAAAATCTGAGACCCATTGCAATATCCAGGAGGAGACAAGACAAAGTTGCCCTCTGTCCTTTGTGTTTTATTTTGGTTCGCTATACAGGCTGGGTAGACTGATCCCCACCACTGGCTGTCGGAATGCGGTTAGTCCTGGTAAAGCCAACAGGAAATCAAAGTCATTCCCTTGGTCTGTTAAGTCATCCCTCTTTCTCTGTTAGGGAAGTATCTCTGAAATAGGACCCAATGAATCACAATTTATCTAATAGTCTTTTAAAACTATATTTTTAGAGAAGTAGGAAGTTAAAGATACTGAAAATACTAGAAATGCACAAATCATGAGCTGACTAGAAAAGGACCTCATAATCCACTAAAAGACAAAACAGAATATGCAGAATGTGCTTTCCAAACTTAATCCAAATCTAGGCATGCTTACAGAAGTGTACTGGATTGTAGCCTTTCAGATTTTGCAGCTGCCAAACCAGTGTGGTCAAGAGCATGACCCGAGTTCCATAGATTAAACTTTTGATGCAATTTAAGTTGCTTCTTGAGTTCCCGTGCTTCAGCTTTACGCTGCTTCTTTTCTCCTCGTAAACGCTGCTTTTCTGCTTTCAGGAAATGTTTGTCCATCTGCTTCTGGAATCTGAACAATTAGAAATAAGGTATTAATTTTGCTTCTCTCTGTTAAAAAAGATTTGGAGCTGGATGTCTCCTGAATTAGCCAGACAATCCATGGTTAGAGGACCACTGGCAATAAACAAGCATCCTTTTCATGACATCCAAATACTATTGTTGGTTGCCATCTTTTCAGCAGTAAAAGTCATTTAAGGAATCTGCAAGCTTTTTTTTCTAGGCTTAATAAAACAAAACAAAACAAATACAGCACCTCTGCTATCCCCAAAACAACACCCTAACCTACCAGAAATTCCGGCCTTTGTCCATTTCAGGAAGGCATCTACAACCATCATCCAGTTCTCCCTGAACAACATGGCATTCCCTTGTTGCTAAAATGTTAGTCTGCTTCTTTTCAACGTAGGCTTAAATCAGATTCTAATTTTGTCCAATATCAAGATAGTCTTTGCCATTTCAATAGAACTAATCTACTAGAGGTGAAAGGAAGGCATGGAGACAAACCAAATGTCGAATTTCTCATGTTGATATAAACTTAGTTATATCTTTGATTCCACCATGAGCTTTCTTTACTGTATGTTATATTCATTATCATAAGCACTCCAAATATAAACAATTCAAGGGGACTCACAATGGAAGCAAGGAAGTTGGTTGTTTACCTGACTTGTTCTGAAGTGACAAGAGATGATGACAGCTGTC
This sequence comes from Coluber constrictor foxii, assembly GCA_038048745.1. NCBI lineage: Eukaryota > Metazoa > Chordata > Lepidosauria > Squamata > Colubridae > Coluber > Coluber constrictor. The sequence continues at coordinate 87,981,035 of CM075961.1, read as the reverse complement.
CAAGACTCTGTGTGTCTGAAATATGCCAAGTGGGCCTCCGCAGTTTTAGAAAGACATGGTTAGGGTCATGGAAATATAACCCTGCTTCACACAATTCACAGATGTTATAGGTTGGACAAACACTGGGAAAATAAGAAAAGTGATGTGGTGAATTACTGATCTGTTTCCTCTATTAACTGTTTAGTTATCTGCTAAAATACTTTCCCAGGTGTGCTCATATATTGAGATATGAGTGTATTTATAAGTACAATATATGTGGGTGAAATTTTAGGGGAAGATATAAAAGCAGAATTATGAGCCAGTGAAGCTTCTGTAAGGAAAATAAAACCTTAGTTTTATTTTTCTCAAATCTTGTTTGAAAAACTGAATAGGGAGAGGATTTAAAGGAACACTTTTAAAAGCGTTACTAAGTTACTTTTCTCTGCAGAACACTTTGTGTGGAAATATATTCTAGCTGGCAGGATCAAGGAAAAACATATTTTCCACTATGGCCTCAGCCCTTTAAACTCCCACACTTCTGCCCTTCTGGAAGTGTATAAAAACCTGGTTTTGCCAGTTGGTTTGAGTCCTTGTGGGGACATGCACCACTGAAGACTGATGAGGTAAAAGAATATCATCCCTGTGCTGTCTATCTCCTTGGTTCTAAATTTTTATACAGTGTTTTAAACTTTAATTATTTTTGTATTTATCTTTTTATTGTCTGTAAACCGCCCAGAGTTGCTTTATCAATAAGAGGGGCAGCAAATAAATTATCTGTTAGAAAATTCTTGTAAGCAAACCCTTCTTGCCAAAACACAGAAGTAATAAGAAATCAGAATAGGAAGAAAGATTAGAATGGCTAATATTCCTAAAAGTGTTTAAAACTTTTTTTTTTTAAGAGAGCCTTTAGGGTCAGGTAAATTCTGGTAGTTTCTGAAGAACTGCAGCTGCAGTAAATAAATGTTATTGAGTTTCATATTGTGTCCTAAGCTATTTTCTGTATTAACAAAATATAAACTGCTCAACTTATATTATATATTATATATATGCTTATTAGAGCATTAGTCTCAGTAAATAAATCACAAATACAAATGAAAACAGCTCCTTTTGTCAATGTAGTATCACACAATATTTATTGCCCAATTTCCCTTCTTTTGTTTTTGCTAAAGGAAAATGGAACACAGTTAAAGTATATTTTTTTTAAAGCAGAAATTTTATTGAAAGGAAGAATGTGAAAAATCACTGATGTTTCTCTCCCAACTATTCAAAAAATATCACTAACTTTACCTTTGATTCCATGAGATATCCCATGTTTTTACTTTGGCTACATAATGATTAGACCATTTTTGTTTAAATCGCTTATATACATCACAAACAACAGTCACTAGAAAACCTCAGAATACTGATTTCTAACCTCCTGGAAAACCATGGAAATTTGCATTTTAATCCCCTGGCCTGTGTCCTACCTGCACTGGTAGCGAATCCCCACTATGGGCTTTTGACAATTATTACAGGAGAGCAGCCAGTCATGGGAATTGCCTTGCACCAAGGAACTTGCAGGCGTTTGGTGTCTTGAAGTATTCATGGACCTTGGAAGCTGGTTGGTAAGGAGCAGCTTGTCATTCAACTTCTGTTCCAGCATTTTAACGGTGTCTTGAACAACTTGCTCACGGAACTGAAAAAGGAAAGGCAGAGAGAAAGAAAAGCATCCTGAGCAAGTCTCTATTGACTTTTCGTTTCTTGCTCTGATCTCCATTCCCAGAATTGATGCATTCACTCAACTAGAATGGACAGGCAGTAAGTTGGTTTGAAGAAAAATAGTACTGCATACAATATACACTTTAATAATTTGGTGTATAATGGACAACCACCCTTACTTGCCTTCAGATATCACATACTAATCATGAGAGGTGAATGTATTGATTTTTCCTATCTCCTGACCACACTACACTAAGCTGCACAAAACTGCCCTCTTAAATCAACTAGGAAATTTGGGTTTAGCCAATTTGGATCAAATATAAATTTGTGTGTGAAGCTCTATCCATGATGAATAATACCCTTTTCTTTACCTGTAAAGAAAGAGGTATTATTCTCCAACTCTGTTTGAATCATCTTCCAAAGCCTTTTCTGAGGCCTCTTGAATAACAAGACAAATAGAAAAAAAACCAAATTCACCTTTTCCAAGTAGCTTGTGAACCATTCAGGAGGGACCTCACTGAGAAGGCGCTCACTCTAGAGAGATTTAAAAAAAAAACATAGCAGCAAAACTTAACATACAACTTCCTTGTACCTATTCATATTGAATTTGGCAAGACTGAGAGAACAAATAAAGGCAGTCTTCAGACTTTGCCATATTGTTTGTTTGTTTGGTATTTTTATTTAAAAATAAGGCGAGGCTTGCCACTAGAAATAATGTCATTGTTCTGGCAGAACAGAATGTAACCTGGACTTTGGTATTCAAGGGGATGCTTGGAAGTTTGCAATATATTCAGTCAGCCCAAAATTTTAAAAGCCCAAAGCAAAACCTCTCCTATTACTTCTAATAGCCAAAAATACTAGTCGAGTTCATAAAAATCTGAGGATCTTTTAGCATTATTTAACACAGCATTATTTAAGCAGTATTATATCTTTGAATGCATATAATGGATTATTAACTGGTTAATTAAATGTAGCTGAATATTTTGATAATATTTTGCTAGTGGTTTTAGAAAATAGCTTATGACTTCTTCAACTTTTTACCACTTTAAAACTTTTAGCAAAATATATGATATATTCAGGGGGAAGCAAGGAGGAGCAGTGAATTCAGTTAATAATTTGTAAGAAACAAATCTTCTTTCAAACAAGTCTGAAATGTGAAGAATGGTTATGTACTCCAAAAACAGGAAAATATTTACTCTTCAGAAAAAAAGCACAGTGTCCACTCAATATCTAAAGATAAAGGTTGATTAAAACAGAATGGCACATTGCCACACAATGTAATGCAATTAAAATCAGAACCTTTGCAAGTTGAGGTAGAAAGACCCAAAAAGAAAAACATGGTGTTAATGGATAATTGACAGGATAATTTCAGATGCCAGAAAACACATCTTTTTACTTCTACCTGTATTCTTTTATTCTTTATTTTAGTATCTTTGTCTTTTATCAGAGTTCGAGCAATTGAAGCTTTCTTTTTAACTTCTGGAACAAATGGTTCCTCAAAGCTCCCAAAAACCAGTCCTGAAGGAACTCTTAATTCATAGACGTTTATCTGAAGCCGACTGCCTTGTTTCATTGCAATCTGGAGGGGGGGACAAAAAACCCTTTCAGTAAAGTTACTAACTATATGCCATTTTAAAAACAATCCTATCTTTCTAAAGTAACACATTTATTAAGAATTGAAATTTTTAAAAATTAGCATTGTGACAGGTTGAAGTGCCTGGCAGAAGGAAAGCAGATGATCTGCACTAAGGTCATAGTTTTCTCATGATAAGACCATAAACACTAAGACAAAATGGGAAAATGCTAGAAGGTACTTTTATAGTGGAAAGTATATAGTGTGTCTTAGATGTAGCATATAAAAGACAGGAAAAGCTGAAAAAAGGATTTTTTAAAATTGCAAAATTGACTAGTAATTAAGCCAAGTGGATGTTGCATTAAACTCAACAAATATGGAACTTTTCCTAATTTCTAAGGCCCAAAAAGATAAAACCAATTTCCTCTTTTATGTAATTATTTCTATATTCCCTTCGCTTTTAATTTCCTAGAGATTTCCTTAAAGGTCTTCTCATAACCAGCAACTGGGATACTAAGTGGTTTTGCCAAAATTCTTCCTGTGACTTCTCCATCTGTGACTTGAGAGCTAGTACCCTTCACAACCAGACAGATATCCATCATCCAGGAATTAGACCAGGAAAGAGAATCTAAACTCTTCTAAATCTAAACTTAGGAATCAAACCTTTGAGAATGGAAATAGTAACAATAATCTTTCACACAGAGTAAGTTACAAGGACACAACCAAAACTTTTATTAAAAATCAGAAACACTGCAAAATGAAAAAGACTAGATGCTTAAATCTAATATAGAAACTAACAGAGTAACTACAAGAATGTGGAGAAAGTAACATAAAAACTGAAGCTCTTACATGTATTCTGACCCAATTGAAGAGGAAGGTAATACAGAAGTAATTTGCTATTGTCCAGAAAATAACTCTTTATGGCAAAATAGACAAACAGTATTGACTAAAAAGAACTTCAGTATCTTGGAATTGGACTAGAATGGATTAGTTTAAATGACTTTATTGGTTGAGATAAAATAGAATAATAAAATCTCAGACAAATCAAGAAATCTAAAAGGCTTGATTTATACTGGTATAAAAATAACTCCCCAAAGCTAATCTAATCCATTACCTTAACAGCCTCTTGAAATTCCTCTAAAGAGAGAAACAAACTGTGGTTAATATTATCATGTCCAGAATTGCATTTGTAAATAAATTTACTATATTTTAATCACATTTGGGCCCAATGTAATTTCACTGCTTTGGTAATTCCTTCTTATTCCTTGATACAGATTTCATCCCCTATCTCCAAATCCAATTGAAGTTTAGGAAAGAAAAAGTCTTGCAGGATTTGCTCGTTTTATTATGGTGTAAAATCCATGTCATTAATTTTATCTCTTCAAATGTAATGGAATTCTATATTCAAACTATTTAAAAGAAAAAAAAAACCCAAGAAGAATCACATATCCTGAATAGTATGATCAGGCCACATTTCAGTTCTGACTTAATTTTGAGAAAATTTAAATTAGCATTGAACTTAATAAACTTTACATAATAGGAAGTGACTGAATAAAGAGCTGAAGACCTCATTAAGTTCAGCCTTCTCCTTAAAAGACTACTAAACAAGCTGCAGATACAAAGCTTCATTCTAACGTAGAAATAGACAAATGCTGGTTAACTAGATAATCGCGGAAACGAGGGGGAAAACAAGGCATATATGTTGTTTACAAAAGTATACTTTAGTACTATTTTCTATGTGTCCCTTATTTAGATCGCTGCCTTTATTCACACTGCCACAGCAGGACTCAACAGATTCAATGAGTTGGCCAAAGGCAATTTACCTGCAGTGTTGATGGATACCTGTGAAAAGAAACCAAATCATGAAAGGAGGCTTTTAATTGCTGCTTATAATATTCATAGGATTTTTCATGTGATCATTACAGAACAGTAGATTAGCTTCTGACATCATTCATAGTTATTACAGACATTTCTTTATTAAACAGATCTTTCCCCCCATCCTGCTTTCCTACTAAGAAACTACATAGTTCGAAGTAACATCAACGCCATACAACGCCAAAATCAACGTCATGTAGAAAAAAGTTATTTCAATAAATATTACTTGAATACACCATATTCAAATGTAGTCACTTTCTCTCCCCCAGACCAAATATGCTGCCATCTCACTGTTATGGGTTATCATTTTGAAGATGACTGATATAGGTACATCACAGAGCCTACCAGCCCATCCCAACTTGATGCCCCAGCCAGAGTTCTATGTTGGTGGGAATTTTTGAAATTGTAATATAACTCATATCAGGAGGAAGCCTCTGTACAACTAAAGAATAAATCATTCCTCCTGACAAAAATATTTTCTGTCAGACCTATTTCTCAAGAGTGGACAAATTTGGAGCAAACCGCATGTACATTTTTCCTTTTTAGACATACATTACTGGTCTTTTCATAATTTCAAGAGCAAAATATTTTTAAAGCATTATCGGGGGAAAGTGGGGGCAGGATTCAAGAACTGTCGTTATTTATGTTATAAAGACGTAATTCGTTAACCCTTGACTTACAAGTCTTTGTTCAGTGAGTATTCAAAATTATGACGGCACTGAACAAAGGGATTTACAGCTCCTGCCCAAAGTTCCAACCATTGCAGCACTGCCAGTTACATAAAAAAACCCCGGACTGCAGGGATCATATGATTGCAGATTCACTGCCACTCCCACCGCAACATGGGAGAAGGAAATAGCTGCAGTGAAAGGTAAGTGGACCTAGGCACAATGGGGCAGGAAAAAGGCTCACACATCTCAGGAAGAGCAGGAGCAAGGAGGTGGTTTATCCGCTGGTGTGCCCAGCTAGCTGAGGTCTTCTGACCATGATAGGCTTCTGTCCAATAGTAGGCCTAACAAGCCAAGGCTTCCAGATATGGTGGTAGAATGAGGCAGCCCAGGCCTCTCAAGAGTGGCAGGGGGAAGGGAGGAAGTCTGTGAGTCGGAGGGCCTAGCTAACTGCAGCCTTGTAACCCGCAGATTTCCACATGTTGGTAGGTGCCAGGATTCCCAAGGCCTTCATCACCCCTTGAGGCACTCCTGCATGATCACTTGATACTTAATAGAGCTGGGGTTATGATAATTGAGGCAGTTACTTGGATGTCTTGCTTTATGACCATAACTTATGAAAAAAATTCTGAATCTGTAGTCATAAATCAAAGGCTATTTGATTATTATTTTAAAAAATATATCTTTTCAATCCTCAAGTGGTAAGCAAACCTTTGGAGAGATGTCAGAAAAATTAGATAACATGTGAAACTAACGATTACACAATAGAGACCAAATATTGACTGGAAGCTGTTTTGCAAGGAGAAAAAAAGCTTCTTTATAAAAAAATATATATGAAGTTCTTTTTAGTGTTCTATTCTTTCAAAAGTACAAGGATACACTTTTCATTTTTAAAATGAATCCTTCATAGGAAGATAGAAGTGCAGTACCTCATCATGGTCCTCATCCAGGTATTTGATCTGGATATTCTTCAGTTCAAATGAGACTTTCACCTATAACAGAAATTAACTGTAGTGAAATGGCTCATCTCCACGATGACAGAGAAACAGGCAGCAATGATTAATCCTTTTTATTGATATTTCAAAAGTGTAAATGAAACCAAGATCAATTCTATTCCTCTTTGTCAAATCCAAACTATATATATTTTGTACTTAAAAGAATCAAAGCTTTGCACCCCAGTGAATAAGTCTATAAGCTGTTTAGAATATTTTGCATATACCTATCTTGTCCATTAATCAAAAGTTGATTTTGGCAATCTTAAGTTTCACCTCCCTTACCCAATAGTGTTGAGTTTTCAACCAAATTGCAGGCCTAGTAAAAATAAATCAAGTAAATAATTTATTCTAACAGATACACTGCATTCAATAAAAAATTCTGGGGAACTTGAGAATAAACCTAAAATTTTTAATACATAGTACAGTAGTTTTTTCCAGTAAAAAAATATAGTATTTTTTGTGAAAAAAAATGATTATACACAAATATACTAGCAAGTTAAATATTTCCACACAAAGGGCAAAGCAACTTTATGTCAATATTGAATTAAACCACTTGCAGCAAAAACATGCAAGTTCATACCCATTTTTAAATACTATCTCCAGCTGCTCTAAATTTACATTTAATTTTGATTTGAATAATAGTTTCCATTTCTTTTAATGTTTAATGGTCCAAAAACACCTCAGATCTGCTTTCTGCAAGCATACAAAAAGCAACTTGGAGGTGCAAGCAATTATCTTGTTTGATCCTGAATAGAAATTCAATCCCATCCACTTTCTGTTATGAAGCACAGATTGGTGAGTTAACAAATAACTTGAGCAAGAACTGTTCACTTACAAAGAACATTAAAAAAAATGAAGAGAACACTATTGGGAGCTCGGATATATTTTCGATGATCATCTGGTAGCCTATACCAATTATTAGGGTCTAGATTTGATTACTAGAAAGTTGTTGTTCCTTGTCACTAATCTTGCACTTATACAGCTCTGCATAAATTGAGGGAGAAGGTTGAAGCTGTAAAAGATGTTAATGTTATACTAGTTTGACTACTGCATAGCTGGGATACTATATACATGCCAGCAATACAACAACCAAATTGCCTTCAACCTTTTTCCATTCTATGGAATTAATGAAGAGTGGGGACTTTAATGCAATTGCACTAATAAAATTTGTCCAATTTGCTAATCAAAGGATGGGAAGAAATCATTCCATGAATGACTAATACTCTTAACATTTTACAGAAACAATCCTCTCAAATTTTATCAATTGTTGGTTTACCACTTAAATTACAATAGGAATTCTAAATACATATTAGAATTAAACAACAAAGATAGAAACAAGTAACAAATAATTAAAACTTATTAACAGTCACATTGGGAAAAATGGATGACCATCTGAAACATACATCCAAAAGTGAGTTCTAGGGCCTGCTGAACCACCCTCTTCTAGGGCCTGCTGAAAAAGCCAGATGTTGGTGAAAACTTAAAACAGTAAGTGATTTGAAGACAGCAAAGGGGAATATTAAAACTGTTATTGATCAGTGAACCATAATTAGCAAAGACTGAACTCACCATGGCTTCCAAATCAGCCCATGTGGTTTTGGATGATACAATGAAGTTCAAAGTGTTACCTTGGAAGGTCACACTGAAATTTACCTGGGGATCCATCCTGAGAATCTGTGGGAAGAAAATGAAAACATCAATTAAAAAACAATGTAGTTGTTCCAAACTTAACTTCTTTTTGAGAGGAACTTAGGGCCACCTAAATTTTTCTCTCCCTCTCACCATCCTTCTGAATATTCTCCTGAATTGTGCTTGCTTACATATGAGAAAGATAAGAAAGCAATGATGAAATTAAGAAACTTTCATAATGTTTACTGACTGCTAATTGATGGTCATGGATATACTATGTGCTTTGGTTAAGTCAGATGCACAGTTCTGTACTTTGTTAGGTCAGGTACACCCAACTAAATACACCAAGATTAAAATACCCAGAATCATGTATACAAAGTCAAGGTTAATATGAATTTATCATTATGTTCAATCATATGTTCCATACTGAGAATATGGAATCGATAAAAATCCAAATTGGGTCCAAAAACACCTTTATGATTCTCTGCCCAATAATTTTTTATTAGACAAAAAATAATAGGCAAACATAAAGGCTAATTTATTGTGAGATACTAAAATTTTGTAAAGGGGTAAAATACAATTTTAAAAATTGAGGCAGAGGGATATAATTTTCAATTAGATTCAATTAAATATCCCTAGATAATAGGGATTTACGATTTAAAATAGACAAAATAATTTGAACATTGTGAGACTGATACAGAACTGTGTACAAACATGAATATATAACTGCAAAACTATGGAATTTTGTTTTTTTATAGTTACAAGATTATCGTATGCACAAATCAAAAAGATTTGGCATTATCCACAATGGAGGAATAGCTGGTGAAGATAACGGATAATACAAATCAAGCCTGGGAACATTAGAGCTTTCCACATATTCCTAATGTGTTGTAAATACAATCATATTTGCAGTTTGCAATGCTGCCGAGCCCATGACCAGAATGTATATGTTAACTTATTCTTAGTACAAAACATGTTTTTATATTTGTTTCTTCACTAATTCCCCCATACTCCTTTTTTGGTAGCTCTTCAGAATGACGCTGCTCTGAGGAAAATACCTATGAAGGTATTTTCTATTTGATTTCCCACCATTTTGAGGTAGAAAAGCAAGTATTCTTCAGGCATACTTTTATAACTGTTAGGACTATCAACAGAAAAGCAGGTCTACAAAAGGTATCCACAGTTATAAAAAATAATCACTAGAATAGAAGTCTAGAATAATTACTGAAATAACTTCTCCCCACACAGCCATAGCAGGACAGCTCTGCTTTTAAATTCTATTGTAGGGCATGTCCCATAAACACCAGCATGTTATATTACTTATAGAACAGTCTTGAAAGAAAAAAAAGATATTCTTGAATATTTGAAAGTTTCATACCCTTGCAGGAACTTAAAAGTGGCTTATCTGAAATAGAGAGTTTTGGCTACATAATAATTTCACAAACATTCCAGACAAGCACCATGGGACAACTACCATTTTGAAAATCCTTGGAACAGGAAATTGCATATCATGGGATCTACCGGAAAGTCACCATCTTAACTGGTCTACTTGCAACAGTGCAAGGTATCTAGTTAGTAGGTTATTCCCCGGGATTAACCGCAGTCATTAATAAAACTACCAAAGCACAGGGGTTGCTACCTTAACGCTGCAATTATTTGCTTACGCATATGGAGGTAAAAGCATCAACCCTGACTAATATATGTAGTAAGGATACATAGCATTTATATTAATATCGCACATTTACTCGAAGGAGAGACTAAGGGCGTTTCCATTTTAATGCTTCGCATTAAAATCGAAACGGCCAACTTGGAAAGCCTTCAGGAACAGTTTATTATAACGCGGGAGCCGGAAAAAAGTTGCCTGCTGTTGAAGCAACTACCGAAAACGGGCCATTCGCTCCTCACAGGGACGGGAGAGGGACACGGCGTTTCCCGAGCACAAAAGCTTTGCGGTGTCCGCTTCTTCTCGAGGACGGAGCTTACTCTTCGCTTACCAAACGCTCAGCAAACCCCCATCCGTCGGCGTCCGCCACCTGGCGCCCTCCAGCTGCACTAAAGCGCCGCAGCCCATGGACGTGGGGGATGAAGCCCAGGCGGCTATTCTACTACCTCGCACGACTGGATGACGCCTCTCGGGGGGGGGGGGCAGCTGTTTTAAAGAGAAGGGCAGGGAGGCAGCGGGACGGAACTTACTGGACTGCCCAGCAGGTCCTGGATTTCTGACGAGTGGACCTCGGTAAAGGTTCCACGCTCAGTGTTCGCCAACCCCTCCCGCACGCTATGACGCAAGAAGATCGCTGGTTGTCGACTTGCTCTTGCAACCGCTGCTGCTTAATGCGCCTGGGCCTCGGTCCTTTATACTATTGGCTACCCGCGAAGAGAGAGGCGGATCCTGCAAAAGAACAACAATAACAAGTAAGGATATTGACGCATCTCATTTCCAGGGAAAGGGATTTCCGGATCCAGAGTGTGGTAGAAGCCATTTTTACGTGTCCTCTGTGTTGCAACCAGCCAATGAAAAACCAAGCATTTGACTGCAGTAGAAAGATCGCGGCAAATACAAAAATCCGATCAAAAGTCCGAATTCACATCGGATGCTATGTGAACGTTTTCTTTATCGGGAAGAAATTATCATCGTCTTTCCGAGATTATGAAGGAAACATCGTTGCAGCCAAACTTGTATGCCGCCTTATCACATCGTGCAAGAATTTAGGCGGCGATATATATATATATATATATATATATATATATATATATGTATGTATGTATGTATGTATGTATGTATGTATGTATGTATGTATGTATGTATGTATGTATGTATGTATGTATGTATATGCACACACACACTTATAAAAGTCTTAAAGTTGCCAGGGTTGGAGACTCCTGCCTTAATCACTAGACCAGGAGTGGGCAAATGTGGCTCTTTTACAACCTGTGGACTTCAACTCCCAGAATTCCTGAGACAACCAAAATAGTTAGTAAAATAACTTTGATTAAAAGACAGTTACTGAACCTCCTACTATCTAAGAGTAGTGCTTCAGTTGTTGAATGTTAACCAGCTTTGACATTGCTAAAGATATAAGAACCATATCAGGAAATACCATATTTTACACTGGGAATCAGTGTGAATTCACATAGTAAATTAATCCATAACCATTGACTACTGAAGATTCTAGAGTAGGTGAGTTTATATACTAGGCCAGGGGTGGGCAAATGTGGCTCTTTTACAACCTGTGAACTTCAGTTCCCAGAATTCCTGAGACAACCAAAATTGTTAGTAAAATAACTTTGATTAAAAGACAGTTACTGAACCTCCTACTACCTAAGAGTAGTGCTTCAGTTGTTGAATGTTAACCAGCTTTGAAATTGCTAAAGATATAAGAACCATATCAGGAAATACCATATTTTACACTGGGAATCAGTGTGAATTCACATAGTAAATTAATCCATAACCATTGACTATTGAAGATTCTAGAGTAGGTGAGTTTATATACTAGGCCAGGAATGGGCAAATGTGGCTCTTTTACAACCTGTGGACTTCAACTCCCAGAATTCCTGAGACTCTCAGGTTGTAAAAGAGCCACATTTGCCCACTCCTGACTAGGCCAAACTGACTCTCCATCGCTGTTTAACTAGCTTTAATTACATTTGAATAAAGACACATGGTTCGGTTGTCAGAAATTAGCGATGGGAATACTTTCGTACTCGAGCAGCGAGGACTGTAACGCCATTTCTACCCACCCACCCCCCCCGTCCCGAGATGAGAGGGACTTTCTGGCGTTACCGATTGGTGGGGCTGGGAATGTTGCAGTCATGGGATCCGGAAGCTACGAAGTGATTGGTTAGCAAGCGGTTGTCTCCTCCCCCGCCGAATATCAAGGGGAGGAAGGCGCGAAAGAAAAAAAAAACAGCGGGAGGCGAAAGGAATAGGAGTCGCTTTTTAGGGGCGGCAAGAGCTTGGAGGTCGTGCAAAACTCAAGCGAAGGAAAGCAGCGTTTTAGGTGAGTAATACCTATGTAGCAGTGTAACTCGACAGTGATGCCAGATTATGGCTGGAATTTAGATGCGCATTTTTTTAAAAAAAATCTCGGAGATTTTAATCAAGAGGCACTTATTAGTATTATCACTAAAGGAGTTCGGGGGAGATGATGCAAGCATCTAGTTCAGAGGTCTTCAAACAGCCAGTTATGCTGGCTGGAGAATTCTGAGAGTTGAAGTCCACAAATCTTAAAGCTGCCAAGTTTTGAAGACCTCTGATCTAGTTCATATGATAGAAGACTGGAATAAGGGAGAGATAAATTTTCTTTGTCAGCAGCTAACCTTTCTTTCCGCAGTCTGTGTAAACTAACTCTTCCGTTTTTGTTACTATACTCACTGTATAACCAGGGAGAGAGGTAAAGTGATATTATTTTCCATGTGTGACAGAAAAATCTTTGATTAAAGTTTAGTACTTAAAACAGGGCATTTGTTTCCTGAACATAAAAAAAGGATTTACCTACAAAATGAAACAACTGGAGGTGGATAGAAAAAGAACGGTCGCAGTAATGCCTACTTGTAACTTGATTTCATGAAATTATTTGGGATAGTTTATGAAATTAGATAGAGATAATGCTGAAAAATACTCGGGCAATAAATCAACGATATTATTAACTAAAGCTTTTCAAAATTTTATTTTTTTAAAAAAAAAATTAAATTAGATTTATATGCCGTCTTCTCCGGAGACTCAGGACGGCTTACAAGGCGTTAAGTAATAGCCTTCATACTTTGTATATTTTTATACAAAGTCAGCTTATTGCCCCCACAAACTACCTTAGAAAAGATGGAAGGCTGTGTCAACCTTGAGCCTCGAACTGGTGTAATTGCAGACAGCTGGATGTTAATAACAGGCTATTCAGCTGGTTGAGCTATCTGAGACGCTGTGGGAAAATTGTATGTGACTCAGCTGAATCACTTATAAATGAAGAAGGGAAATTCTTAGCAATAACACTTAGATTTATATTCCACTTCATAGTGCTTTCCAGCCCTCTCTAAATGGTTTACACAGTCAGCATATTACCCACAACAATCTGGGTCCTAATTTTACCGACCTTGGAAGGCTGAGTCAACCTCGTGCCTGATGAGAAGCAGAAGTAGCCTACAGTACTGCACTCTAACCACTGTGCCACCTCAGCTCTTATAATAATGTTCAGGATTCTGTGTTACCACAGATTAGAATTACAGAGAAAACTAATTTGGTGCTGTGGTTGAAATGTTAGATTAGAAATGAGAGATTGTTCTAGTCCTGTCTTAAGTAAGAAAGCTGCTTGGGTAACTTTGGGCCAGCCACTCTCAGCCCAACTAACCTCACAGAGTTTTTGTTGGAAAAGTAGAAGGAGCCCAAATACTTTTTAGCATCTCTATCTAATTTCACTGACTATCTGAAATACTTGTCACCTTGAGTTATTTACAAAATAATAAAAGAAGCATATATAAAAAAATAAAAAGCCTGCTGGGTGTTCTTAAACCATTCACTTTCGCTTTGTTGGCTTGAAACACTGGCATGCCAACTCTGTCAAGGAGCTGCTAAGAAGTTGACCCCTGAACTTGAGAGAGACACTATCTTTGCAAAGGGACTTCTTTGCCACAAGTAATTCAGGCAAAGCATATATATATATATATCTGTGTAAGTTTTCACGGATATATATGTGTATACAGGTGATATCTCGGGTTTCTTCCCGGGTAATTGCAAACATATCTTTAGAAGGATTGCAGCGACGTTTCGATGGAATCTCATCTATCATCTTCTGGCTGATGTTCTCGGTTTGGTGCCTATGGGCAAACTGTGATCTTAACTGACATCCCTCTTTGAAAAGAAGCAAAGAATACACCTTTGCCTCTTTTCAAAGCGGGATGTCCGGAGACTCAGGGCGGCTTACAATGCGTTAAGAAATAGCCTTCATACTTTTGTATATTTTTATACAAAGGCAGCTTATTGCCCCCACAAACTGGGTCCTCAATTTCTACCTTTCTACCTTAGAAAGGATGGAAGGCTGAGTCAACCTTGAGCCTCGAACTTGCAATAATTGCAGACAGCGGAATGTTAATAACAGGCTATCTAACCTGTTGAGTTATTTGAGGCTCCAGTTGCGGTTGCTAAAGAAGTACCTGTGCTATATTTCAGAATGCTACACAAAATTAATATTTTTTTTTCTGTTTTCAAGGTGTATAACTAGCTATGGATTCGCAAGTTACAAGTGTTAGAGAAGTTCATGAACTGCTGGTAGCTTTGCAGAAAAATGTGGAGTGTCCAATCTGGTATGGAAAATATCAAGATTTTGATTTGTTTGAATATCAAAATTTTATTAAAAATGTATAATATCTAACAAATATCTAACAAACTCTGATCTCACATATCTGGATATCGGATAAACAACATAGGCAAGACTGTTCCAGAAATATAAATTATATACAGTTTTATTTCGTCTATCTATAGCAGTGCTGACTAACCTTTTTTCCTTCAGGTGCCAAAAGCGTGTGTGTGCACGCTATCATGCGCACGCATGTGCCCACACCCATAATGCAATGCTGTTCCCACATGCCCTACCCCTCTGCACATGCGTGCAACCCCCCCTCGCATGCGCACACGACCCCTGCATGCGCGCAACCCCCCCCCCCCTTTGGCCTCACATCCCAAAACAGCATTGGGGAGGAAAACGTTTACCTCCCAAAACGACGGGTAGGGGGGAAAGTTTCCAAAATGGCTGAGAGGGGAAAAAAGCCTCGCCTCCCAAAACATTGCTGGGAGAGGAATCTCTGGAGATCTGGGAAGGCACAGGCAGCAGAAAGTGAGGAGAAAGGTAGGTCTCCCCGTGCATGCCGCTTGCAGGGCAGATCCAAAAATCAGCTAGGCAGCATATAATATGTTTAGAAAGTTTCAGGACACTAGAAAAGAATACATCTTTACTACATATATAACGTGTGAGAAAGAGTTACTTCAGGCCTTTACTGCTGGGAGGAAAATATGACTAAGACCTGGGTGATCTTTTAAAAAATTATGCTTGATTTCTGAGACTTGGCAGCATAATCAAAGAGGAACAGTGCAATTAGTTATATTTCCTGCCGTCACTAAAGTTTCATTTTTCTGGGGGCAAAATAAGTGGTTTTGCATACAATAGTTATTCTGGTAGCTAGATATATAATATGAATAATAACTATTTGGATAACCTGCATTACATAAATAATGGAACTTTCTAAACTATTTGACATAATGTTTAACAATACAGGTAGACCTTACTTAGTGACTGGACTTGGGCAGTGATTGTTCAAAGTTATGACAGTGGTGAAAAAGTAACTTTGAAACAATGCCTTAGATTTATGACTTGCAAGATCTCTTTCACAGTCACTTGTTCGCATTCTCCTATGCCTGGCCTATTTGTTTTTCCTTCCTTGTAGAGAGGAGAATTTGCTTAAACAAGCAATGTCTTCCTGAGCTGCTTTTCTCACCAGTTCAAGGCTTCCCCAAAAGATGGTAAACACAAGTTAATAAGCCAGTTCTACGTTCTGAGTTAGATTGTTTGCAGCTGCTTCTTGTAACTGATAAGAGTTTAATTGCTTTCAAAATTTCAGCAGTTATTTGCCACCAAAATGACTCAGAACTATGGGTGCACAAGACAAACGGTTGACAATAGCACATTCTTTTTGATTGTGTTCCTGCTTACCCTTTTGTAATGCCTTCCTCTCCACTGATTGTAAAGACAAATGTTAATTCCCTACTTGCTAATTACTGGGACGGGGGTGGGGTGTGTGTGTGTGGATGGAAGAAAGCCTAAGCAAAATCATTAGTTTTGTCACCATCACTGAATTTCCAGTTACTGACTACATCACTTAATTAGTTGCAATCTTAATTGTGATCTCTAAACAAGGATCTCTACCTGTATAATACAAATGTTTAATATTGATATTAAAAAGTTGATGTGAATGATTCTAAGTTAGCAATCACACACGCTATTAAAATATTATTGCATTAATAATATTAATAAAGTAAGTGCAACTTACTTTTTACAGAATAACTTAATGCAATTTGTTGTGTCCGCCGGGGATTGGGTAGAAAATCCTCCGGCGGGAATTTTGAATCCCTGTCAGTGGGCGGTGCGACTGCCGGAGCGAATATAAGGAGAGCTCCGGCAGCGCAGTGCAGTTCTGTTCTTGTTGAATAAACTTGTTATATGAACTCTGCTGGTCTCATCTTCTTCCCTGCGCCGATCTAACACTGGTGACGAAGGACTAGAGAAGGAACCGACTGTGTGGCACAATCGCCATTTCCGAGCCGAAGACACTCGCCGCTGATCCACACGATGGCAACGCCGCAAGCGCTCTTCACATCGATCGCTCCATTCAACCCCAGACGGGAGAAATGGAGCTCGTACATGATCCGTTTTCGCCAATTCCTCCGGGGAAACGGATACAGTAACCTGGACGACGAGAGGAAGAGGGCTCTCTTCCTAGCTCACTGTGGACCTGATGTTCTGGAGCTGGCCGTGAACCTTGTCGCGCCCCGAGACATCGAGGAAATGTCCTGGATGGATCTGCAAGCCGCCCTGCAGGAACATTACGCTCCCACGGGCACCCCCATTGCCAACCGATTCACCTTCCACCAGAGGAGCCAACGGGAAGGTGAATCAATCAAAGAGTTTGTCACCGCACTCCGCCAAATTGCAGCCAACTGCGAATTTGATAACGTGGACAACGCGCTCAGGGACCGCATCGTCTTCGGGATGCGGGATGCAGGCCTCCAGAAGAAGTTCTTGAGCAGAAAACGCATCACGCTCAAGGACGTACTCGAGGAGGCCACAGCCGCCGAGACCTCAGAGCACACAGCCGCGGAGATGCTGAAGGTGAGGGGGATCCACAAAATCCACCAGTCGATCCCCGAGTCCTCCAAAGATTCAGCGACGCCATCCGATTCTGATGGGGAAATGGTCGTCCACAAAGTGTTCCAGCCATCCCGGCGGGAAAATCCCCAAAATGGCCGCCGAGGGGAACGCTGCGGCAGCTGTAGAGGCGACCATCCCAGGACGTCCTGCAGATGGCGAGACGCAACCTGCCGACGTTGTCTGAAGAGGGGACACATCGCTG
This sequence comes from Coluber constrictor foxii, assembly GCA_038048745.1. NCBI lineage: Eukaryota > Metazoa > Chordata > Lepidosauria > Squamata > Colubridae > Coluber > Coluber constrictor. The sequence goes on along the minus strand of CM075961.1, from coordinate 87,963,504 downwards.
AGGCATGCCGAGCCACCGATCCAGCCCCCGAACCGCCCAGACCCAAGAATCGGGAAAACCGCCACAACAACCAGAGGACATCCAAACGATCCTCGCACCAGCCCAGAAGCGACAGTTACGACGATTCTCGGAACGGTGCGGTGAATCAGACGACCATAGCCCACACCAGCAACAACAGCGCCACCAAATTCCACGTGACGCTGTTGGCCGAGGGCTCACCCTGCAAGATGGAGGTAGACTCCAGTTTCGTCTACTCCATCATTGATTGGCATCAACTAAAGAAGATCAAGCCGGCAGTAACCAAGAGCCAACTCAAGCCCCTACAGTCCAGGCTGGTGGATTTCGGCGGGAATCCCATCGGCGTCCTAGGAAGAACCAAGATCCACGTTGCCTTCAAAAGTTTCCAGGGCCAGCTTCCAGTAACCGTTGTGGAACACAGCCACCCGAACCTGCTCGGCGTGGAGTGGTTTCAGCCGCTGGGGCTTTCCATCGGAGGCATCCACCAGATTAGGGCAGATGAACTCAACTCACTCATCGAAGAGTTCCAGGAAGTCTTCAATGGTAAGCTGGGGAAGTACATAGGGAAGCCCATCTCCTTCAATCTAGACCAAGGGGTAACCCCAATTCGGCTCAAGCCCCGCCGGGTTCCATTCGCCTTGAGGCCTAAGGTAGATGAGCAGCTGGATAAGCTGATCACCCAAGGTGTCCTGGAACTCATCGACCATGCTTCATGGGAGATTCCCATTGTGACCCCAGTGAAGCAATGGATCAGTGCGCATCTGCGCTGATTATAAGGTTACCATAAACAAGGCATTGCAGCAGAGCGCATACCCTGTGCCAGTGGTGCAGCACCTCCTGCATTCCCTAGGCAAGGGCACAATATTTGCCAAACGACCTGGCCCAGGCTTACCAGCAACTGCCAGTTGACCAAAAAATGGCGGAGGCTCAAACCATTGTCACTCATAGGGGGGGCCTTTAAATGCAACCGGCTCCAATTCGGAGTCAGTGCCGCCCCTGGGATTTTTCAATCAATGATGGAACGCCTTCTCCAAGGCGTTCCAGGGGTAGTGCCTTACTTTGATGATGTTTTGATCTCCAGAGACTCAAGGCACAACTCCTTGAACGGCTGAGGCTTGTCCTGCAGCGGTTCGGAGAGAAGGGCTTGAGAGTCAGATGGGACAAATGCATCATCGGGGTCCAGGAGGTCGAGTTCCTGGGCTATCTCATAGATAGCAATGGCATACACCCCACCAAATCTAAAGTTAAAGCTATCCATGAAGTTCCCAGCCTCAAAAACAAAGCGGAGCTTCAGGCTTTCCTTGGATTGCTTAACTTCTATGCAATATTCCTCCAACAGAAAGCCACAGTTGCTGAGCCGCTACATCGCTTGCTGGGGAAAGCGGTTTCCTGGAAGTGGGGCAACGAGGAGGAAACGGCTTTCCAGGCCATCAAGGGACTATTGACGTCCAACAGCATTCTCATCCAATACAGCGAGACGCTACCCATCCGGCTCACCTGCAATGCATCGCCATATGGGGTCGGGGCAGTCCTCAGCCACAACCTGCCCAACGGCACGGAAGCCCCCATCGCCTACTTCTCGAAGACGATGTCCAGAGCTGAACGTAACTACAGCCAGCTGGACAAAGAGGCATTGGCAATCGTGAAAATCCTCTGGCGGGAATTTTGAATCCCTGTCAGTGGGCGGTGCGACTGCTGGAGCGAATATAAGGAGAGCTCCGGCAGCGCAGTGCAGTTCTGTTCTTGTTGAATAAACTTGTTATATGAACTCTGCTGGTCTCATCTTCTTCCCTGCGCTGATCTAACACAATTATTTTTGCAATGTAACATCAATGGTAATTGGAAGCTTCATTTCTTTTTGTAATTACAAAGTAGTAGTCTTTAGATGGAGCTCTGCAGCCATATTTTTGCGCTAGGTTTTCTTGTGGAATTTTTGTGGAACATATGCAGTATGTTCAGTATTCTGTCTCGTTTGCTAAATTGTTTTTTTTACTTCCATTAGCTTTATTCTTTTGTATTATTTGAAACATTTTGGATGTTCACAATGTAGCCTAAAATAAAATCATAAATATATATGTATGTAATGATTATTAAATGAGCACTGTACTAAAACAACCATATAGCTAACAGTTCATAAAATATATAAAAGCAATCAGTATCAGTAGTTACTGGGAAAAAGTAACCAATTTTGATTTGGTTGTTAAAGGGACAATAATGGAAAACCTAGGCTTCTGTCCTTAGGATGCATTTAGAGGCTGAAATGATACAATCACATTGATATTGATTTACTACCAGCCACTTTGAAATTTTCATTAATTCAACATAATTAGAGAAATAAAATTTCTACTCATCCCCAAAGTTACTGATATTCCAATCCAGACGAAATTTAAAATGCTATGAGATAGTATAACTGTATATTGATGTGAAAAACCTGGGAGAAATCTTTCATGGGACCATATAACATTAAGGTTTAGTAGTCTAATACAATAATATCAATAACATGTTTATTGATATATGTAAAAAATTAATATATTTAATAAGCAAGGCCTTTCATTAATTGCTATCATGTAGGGAGAATGAGACTGTGTTTCTCATTCTTGTTAACTGCTGTAGCATTAGAAATATATATAGTTATTTCTCAATTTATAACCACAATTATGCTCCAAATTTTTGTTCCTTAGCAAGACAGTTGTTGAGTTTTGCTTCATTTTACCACTTTCTTTGCCTCAGTTAAGTGAATCGCTGCAGTTAAATTAATAACAGGGTTGTTAAGTGAATCTGGCTTCCCCATTGACTTTGCTTGTGAGTGACTTTGCATGAATCCAGGACTCTGCAACGTGATAAATATATGCCAGTTGCCAAGCATCTGAATTTTGATCACATGATCATGGGGATGCTGCAATGGTCATAAGTGTAAAAAACGGTCATAACTCACTTTTTTGAGTGCTGTTGAACTTTGAAGTGTTGCTAAACAAAAGGTTGTAAGTTGAGGAGTACCTGTACTTTCAGAAGGGACATTTATGACAGGTAATCATTGACAAAAGACCAGACTAAGTACAATTTGCTGGAGAAGAAAATGGCAAACCCACTCCTGAGGGGAGAAACCTCTAGCTCAGTTTGTATGCATTAACTTACTTCGGAAAAAATAGAGGACCAGTTCATATGCAGTGGTACTTCTGATGTAACTGGATTATGTCCCATTGCCTGGAGGCCATGCAGATCCGGATGGGGAGAAACAAGCTCAGACTCAACTCCTCCAAGATTGAGTGGCTGTGGTTTCCGGCGTCCCAGTATAGCCAGTTGGTTCCATCAGTGACTATTGGGGGTGAGATCTTGGCCCCCTTAGAGAGGGTTTGGAACTTGGGTGTCCTCCTGGATACATGGCTGTCCTTAGAAGATCACATGACGGCTGCGGCCAGGGGGGCTTTTTATCAGGTTTGCCTGATTTACCAGTTGCGTCTCTTTCTGGACCGGGATGCCTTGTGTATGGTCACCCATGCCCTCATCACTTCCCGTCTGGACTACTGTAACACTCTCTAAATGGGGCTCCCCTTGAAGGTCACTCGGAGGCTCCAACTGGTCCAGAATGAGGGTGATTATGGGGGTGACCCAGTGCACCTATGTAACATCACTCCTGCGCGAGCTGCACTGGCTCCTGATAGTCTTCTGGGTACAATTCAAGGTGTTGGTCACCATCTTTAAAGCGCTCCATGGCTTAGGACCTGGATATTTACGAGATTGCCTTCTGCCACCGATGGTCTCCCACCGGCCAGTATGCTCCCACAGAGGGACTCCTCAGGGTGCCGTCGGTCAAATTATATTGACTGGTGACTGGTATGGGGGCTCCCGCCATATGGAATGAATTGCCCGTGGAGATACGTTTGATCCCTGACCTACGTACCTTCCGCCGTGCCTTTAAGACCCTATTGTTTCAACAGGAAGGTCTGGATAAAGTATGAATTTTAAATGGGTGTTTCAGTTTGAGTTTTTAATATAAGGCCAAATTATTTAATATGTTTTAATCTGTTTTTTAATTTTGTGATGTATGTTGTTTTACTGTGGCTGTGCACTGCCCTGAGTCCCTCAGGAGAAGGGCGGTATAAAAATTTAAATAATAATAAGTAAAGATTATTCTTTTTGAACATTAAAACATATAGTCAAGCAATCCATTGTAAATGAAAAGACATTTGAAAGGCGTTTTCAAAGCAGTCAGTGGATGTCTTTCCATTTTTTCTCGTCTTTTAATTAAATCTTTCTGCTTTATTTTTTTTTTCTTGGGCCTTATTGCAATATTCCAAAATTTTCACAGATCCTTCACAAAGAACCACTTCTAATTTAACTACAATACATTGTTTTCATTCTAAGTTTTTCTGGTTACAGAACTTCTCTTCTCCTTCACTCATCATTTCTCCTTTTAATGATGTTTGTACATACTTGCAAGAAAAGAAAGCATTTAATTTGGGAGCCACCCGGGCGAGGGCAGCCGCCATAACCAGGCCTGGCTTCCCTAAGCGGCGATCCCAGCACTGGTCCAGCAGTCACCATTGCCTCATGAGCTAGCCAGCCTGCCTAGCCCAAGCCCGCCAGTCACTTCTGGCCAGTCTCCTGGGGACCCAGTGCAAAGGGACAATCGTGCCCAGTCCCGCAATGCCCAGAAAGGCCGGCAAGGGTCCAACTAAGGGGCTGGGGTTGAGACTTCTTCCCCTCTCTTTTTTGGTGAGATTTTTAAATAAAGGGCTGGGAACTTCAAGTGAGGTGTGTGCTGCAGCCTTGCCCATCCCACCGGCAGTTCTGGGTTGGGCAGTGGTTCAGCTTTCCTGACTGGCTGCGACCTTACCTTCGTCCCAGAGCTGGTGGCAGAGGGGAAGGCAAACAAGCCAGGGCTGAGCCGTTGCCCCTCGGCTCTCCCCCAGCCTACACCTTGCCCCCCCTCCATTGAAATTTACCTGGGGATTTACCTCATGCTCCCTGGTCGGCCACCCTGGCAGGCAAGACCCAGCAGCTGAGGAGAATCTGGATGGGGGGATGAGATGCAGGCTGGCAGAGAGCCAAGCAGCGATGGTTCAGCCCTGGCTCACCTTCCCCTCTGCCGCCAGCCTAGGAGGAAGGTAAGGTTGCAGGACGAAGAAAGAGGCAGTCATGGGGGAAGAAATGGGAAGAGTGACTAAAGGGCCTCTGAAGAAGGAGAAATGGTGTGGAGATAAGTCAGCCGATTCGGTAAAGAATAAGACCGCAGTGGAAACTTGTGGGAGCAAGCAGGGAAGTGGGGGGAGGGTGTCCCATTAGAAAGGCAGCAATTGGCGTGTCCCCTAGGCGAAGGGTCAGAGGGTTGCATGCGGATGGAGGTCGCGGGAAAGACCAGAGCCAGGGACTGGTGCGTCCCCGAGGCAAAGGGCGAGCGGGTAGCATATGGGCAGAAGGATGAGCCAGGCCTGAAAGGCAGCTGAGCCTCACCATGTCCACCCTAAGGCAGCCCTTTGGCCGAGCACCTTACCTTTGCAGGCAGCCAGGGTGAGCAGAGCAGACAAGGCACAGGGATCAGCTAGGACATGTGATCTGAATGAATGAAGGAGCCAGAGAGTAGCTGGGTGCAGGCGTGACTAGTCACTGGTGCAACAGCCAGTGGTGCAATTATCCAGTTCTCTGAACTGCGCAAAATATTAACTAGTTCATCTGAACCGGTTAAAACTGGTTGAATCCCACCTCTGATCATATTCAAATAAGAGGTGCATATATATTCATGTAGCATTGCTACATTAGCAGGTTTATTTTTTATTCCTTTTCCAATTATTTGTAGCAAGGAATACTTTTTTCAGCTCATCAGCACATTTATTGAGATATTTATCACAATTCCAAGATTCCATTCTTGGAATCCAATAAACAATCCAATAAACGTTATTTTGTGTTTATTTACACTGAGCTCTTTAGGCTATTTTAAAGCTTGTTTATTCTATTTAGAGATTTTGGAACTCTCCATAATCTTTTTTATTAAAAACTTACCTAAATAAGAAATTTCAACTTTGTGATGTATGAATATGGAGAAGTTATTCCAATTTTGGCCAAACAGCTGTTATTGTTGTTTTTTTACATTGATATTCTTACTATGGTAATTAAGTGTTATCATAGCAGCAAGTACTTCATGTTGTATCGGACATTACGCTTCATACCACCATCTTGTTTCTTTTACTTTTCCTCTTGGCATAGCTAATTTGATTAGATTAGCTAAGGAAAGGACCACAATATAAAACTTTGTCCTGTACATGGTGGTATGTCAGGGGTTAATAGACCAGCGAAACACAATTTTCATATCTTAAAAATGAATTTTAGTTTGCAAAGGCTTATATCAGAACAAATCTATTATACTACAAGATTAGAGTGTGTGTAATTACTATAATATATTAGAATGGCTACTTCACTAACATTAATTCTTAGAATTACAGTACATTGAAGATTGACATGCATAGCTTTGATGTTTTATTTCTTTCTTTCAGTCTGGAGGTGATGAAAGAGCCAGTCTCAACGAACTGTGGTCATAACTTTTGCAGGTAAGATGCCTCAATTATCAAAGCTTGAACATAACAGCTAATTGATTGATGGTGATGAGAGCTGTAGTCTCATGCATCTGGAGGACATGTGGCACTGACAGGATGATGTTAGGATGTCAAGTGTTCATTCTCAGGATTTTTAGAGGTTTTCATGTAGAAATCTTAGATAATTTCTTCTTGAGAGACAAGGAAGTTATAAACATCGTGGGTATGCAGGCATTTAAAATATAAAATAGTTATAACTACCCTTGTCCAGATCGAAAGGCTGAGTCTCCAATATTCATGTTGAATTTGTTTCAAAACCATATACCATATCACTAGCTGCCTGAATTGTCTGTTGCCATGATTTATTCTGTGGGCCCTTTTTTTTGCTTGCCACCAGAGTTAAACTCTTATGTCCAAAGTTTTGCCTGCTGCAGACATAAAAGTCATTACTTAAAATTTAGAATATTCCAATTTAGAATACAATAGAATAACAGCTTCGTTCTTTGCTATGTCTTCTCCTTGCTCGCTGCTGTAATGGAGCAGGAGGCTGAGCAACGCACTGGTGCAGCAGCCACAAAGCGAGGCGTTGAGGATTGGGAGACAAAGCAAGGCAGGGGGTGCGGAGCTGCCTCCCACGCCCCGCATCAGCTTATCTGAGTGCCCCGCAGTCAGGCCATTAACATCCGCCTGGCCTCGTGGCAGCTCTAGCAGCTCCATCCAGGACCCCACGTGCGTCACTCAGCCTCTTGCTTTGTTGCAGCTGTGAACAAGTAGAATTGAGCTGACGACCACATGAGGTCCTGGACGGGACGCAGGTTTTGTCTGGAGGAGGAGGAGTGGGGAGAAGAAAGAGGGAAAGAGGCCGAGTGATAAGTGCACTGCTGGCCAGGCACTGAAGGGCCATCATTGCCACCACAGTGAGACAGAGCAAGAAAGCAATCCGATCCAACGTGTATGTGTGTGTGAAAGAGAGAGAGAGAGAGCGCAATCCAATCCAATCTTGGAGAGTTATACTGGGGCTGGCAGCGGTGTGCTTCAATACCTGGCCAGTGGGGTGCTTCTCACGCGGCCGCTTTCCCTCTTTCTTCTCCCTGCTCTTCCTCCTTCACGCAAAAGCTGTGCTTTCATCCATTGCAGCGCAATGTCTGGGATTTACTTTGACAGCGGCAGGGCTTGGAGGATGGTCAATCCCTGTTCATGGCATGGCGGAGAAGACGGAAGGCAATTCCTCCCACAAGACCAGACCAGCCTGATGGGGGTGGAATGGGAAACTGAGCGGTGCCAAAAGCAACTGAAGGCACACTGGCTGTAGCTGCCCCGCCCCCTGCCTCGCTGCACCTCATCCTGCAGGACGAGCCTCCCGCCCACCCACCAGAGGCCACTGGATTCTCTCTCCAACCCCGCCTGGCCCCCACAGGCACCAGCCACGCAAGTGACGTCAAGCTGGCCATGCCCCCAGGCCATGCCCAGTCAGGTGTCCCCAGCAGATAATCACAATGCTGATCCTTCCCTCAGTGACATCGAGTTTGACACCCCTGAGCGAATAGATTCCAAGGCTGGGTCATTTTGTTTGTTAAAATTACTATAGCGAGGTCCAAGTATAATATGAGACAGGAGTAGTGCATTTTTTTCTAACCATGGGCTCTCCTTTTATTTTAATAATGAGGCAAGCAAGGAGATATCCTTGCTAGTGCAGGAATACCACACTGAAGAGGGCTCAATTTCTAGATATGGCAGTAGGATTAATATACCTGTGTTGAACTTTTTTTAAATAGAAAAACACATAGAAAATCACAGAGCTGAAATTTAGTAGTTGTACTGTCAAATTTTAGAGGTGTAGTTTGGGATGGGATGATGGCTATAGAAATTATTCTAGAAACCTTGATGTATCCCATAGTTTGCTGCCCCTCTTGTTACATCATACACTGTGCATCAGTGCTTAAAAAGGACATCTTTAATCCTATTCTCAATTATTATCACATTTTTCTATTTAAATTGTAGAATAGTGTTAGGATACCCTCTAGTTTAATTTGATTTGATTTCATTTATTAAATTGGTATGCTGCATAACTGTAAAGGGGGTCTGTGTAACCCACAAGAAAAAACGATTTGGAAAAAAAAAGGGAAAACATTAAAAGATGGCCATGATGAGAAGAAGTGAACATAATGAAAGCACCCAACAAGCTCACACTATCTAGAGCAGGGGTGTGAAACTTGTGGCCTGCAGACGGATGCGTCACCTGCAGGCCATGCCCACCCCAGCTCCGTGAAGGGGGGGAAAACATGAATTGTGACAGCAATGTGATGCAGCAAGTTTGACACCAGTGATCTACAGGGACTTCACTTACCCTTGCCAAAGTGATGTAAATAAGATTTTCTCAGACATCAAGTTGCAAAATTCCACATTTTGGAAAGACATTTCTTCAGGCATTTTACTTTTACTTTTACCTTTACCTTATCTTACTTTACTTTACTTCTGTTGATTATGTTTGATAATGATATGACAGATAATGATTTTGACCCTGAGCATTGTACCAATTTCTGCTAGCATGGTGGTAGCATGCACCTACACATTTCCTCTCTCTTTTTCTTGTCCCGTCCTACCCCATTCCTTATCCCACCTGTATGTAATACAAATGCACACTTTTTCCCCTTTGAAAAGGAGAGATAAGGAGGGATAAATTAACTTACTTTCATTACTGAATTGAAGAAGTTCTCATTTTTTTACATAATTCACTACTAATGATTTTTCAATGGTTATGTTTATGCTGTACCAATAATTACAATGAATGCTTTCAGTGAAAATAACAGGCGCTAATAATGCCTTTATATTATTTTGTTCCTGAAAAAGAGACTGCGAAGGAGTAAAATTTTAAATATCATAAGCTCTTGCTGCTTGAAAAATATGTTGCTATAAAAATCTGAAATATAAGCATAGAAAAGAAAAATAGTTTATACTTACAAATATGGGAATGTGCCAGGAGGAAGATTAATTTTTCCCAGGGTGACCTTTTTTTTTTTTAGAAAAAAAATATTTCAGTTAGAGACTAAACACGCTGTTTTTCTTCTTTTCTAGGTTCTGTATTTTGAAACTGCTTACACAGAAGAAAAATACAACACAGTGTCCGCTTTGCAATGGCAAAGTCACTAAAAGGTAAATCCCTTCAGCACAAAATATATTCCATTAGTTAGGAGACCAATGGATAAAATGCTGAATTGAGTATGGCCAATCTCAGAAAGACTAGGATACTCACTTTTCAACTGCTAACACTGATCTGTGCAATGAGCGCATTGATGTAAAAGGGTTGCAAATATTTAAAGCTTGCAGAAAAAGTTAGTATGGTTTATTGATAGCAGCTCCATCTAACATTTGTTGGCTTGTTTCAGAAGTCTGAGGGACGATATCTCTCTTAAGGAAGTAATCAAACGAATTCTAGAAACCATCCATGCTTTTGAGTGTGATACTGGACTCAAGTGTAGGTATTGTGCCTTACCATAAACTTCATAGAAGGTTTTTTACTAACTTTTTTGTGATACTGAATTACACAACTGATCTTTCTGTTTTAAAGTTTGATTTCCACTTGTTGATTTAAAATTCTAAATTATACTATCTATTGCATCTTCTTCAGCCCTTGCTTCAGTCTCTGAAACAGGTAATGTATCTAATGCTACTTTGATTTTTGGGGCTACTGATCCTTCAAACTCTTGCTATCGACTATTCTGGCTATGTTGATGAATGCTGAAATCTGAAGTATCTGGAGACCGTTAGGTCAGCCTACTCATGCTCTAATATATTTAGTAGTATTATCAGAAGTGCAGCTTCCATACATCTGGTTCAAAGACCATAATTGAATTTGTTGTTTTGAAGCTCTGGCACTTTCTTTTTGTTCGTTTTCCTTTTTTTTTTTTTTTTGATTGATTAAGATCCAAGTTTAGATGATGTCTAAAAACACAGTCCAATTAGTAGAAGCATTTCTCAACTAAGAATCAGTATGTCTTTTAGGTTTTATATTTTAGAATTATATTTATTAAAAGTATTGCTATGATAAAAAATAGCTTGTATTCTGCAAACATAGATTCATGTTCTTTGCCACTTCTAAAAGCCTCCCTCCCAAATTTAAATCAGAAGAATCACCAGAATGTTTGTATTGTACCTTTCCATGAGCATTTTGGTTTTAAGTACACCAGAGAACAACGGTAGAAAATCAATGATTTTAAAATAAAAAAACCTAAACACAATTCAGTCATCTAGTATAAAATGCCTGGCAAACAAACATGCTTTGACTTAGTACTATAATATTAATACCAATGAGGAGATAGTCGATAGTTATGAATCTTTATTATATAAAGGAACTACTAGAGGAAGCAAAATCTGGGGTTTATTGCTGTCTCTTCTCTCATCCCAGCTGCATATGAGAGGTTGCATTAAGCGGGTATCTCACATACAACAGCTGCCTCATCAAAGTTATCTCATCTGTAGAGGCCACTTTTGCCCCTCATCAATAGTTGAACATCTTGACAGCAGCCTATCTTGTTCAGTTACAGAGTGAGTGATGTTGTTCTGGCCTTAACCTGGCAAAGAAAAGAGGCCTAGGACAGTTTAATTTACCTCTCCACTGTTCATTAGTCATCTTGCTTAAGTCTCAGATTTAATGCTAAAGATTCTTGTGATAGCTGTTCTGAGGGTTTTCAACACCCACCCACACCCACCCACACATGAACAATGGAACATCTCATTCAGCATAAGAAGTAAGCAGCTGTTTCAATGTACCATTGTCCAATCCATATGACAGATGAAAGTTCTGATATGGTTTTCTTAAGTGAAAAAGAATTGGGTGATATGAAAATAGGGCATTCCTTTGCCATGGTTAGATTATTTTCTGCTGAAGATTTTTTTTTCTGTTTTTGAGTCAGAATGGACTTTTGAAAACCACATGGGCAAGTCTACCTTTCTCTACAACATTTTTCTGGAGTGGTTTGCCTTCCTCCTAGGACTTAAAGAGAGTAACTTAATCCAAAGTCATTCAGCTGGCTTTATACCTGAGACAGAACTACTCTAAACTTGTTAAAAATGTCTAAATTTTAATTCTAAAATTAAAAACCAATGAATTCTATCTAGAGGATTTTCCAGTTGGTATGACAGGAATACCTGTCAATGCCTTGGTCAACGCACCTGTTCTCTCCCTCTTTAACAAACTTCTATAGTTCAGAGATGTGGTCTAAGAAGCAAGTGAGATGATACTAGACTGTAGATAGAGGAATATTCTTACCAAATGAGACTAGACATATGAGCTTACTCATTGGAAGGGAAGATAATGGACCTATCCCAAAGGTGCTTTTTTCAGGAGGCGATTGGTCTTTCTTTCCCTTTTTTTTTTTGGTTTTTTTTTTAAAGTTGTTTCGCTTCTCGTCCAAGAAGCTTCTTCAACTCTGACAGTGTAGTGGCAAATGGAAGGATCTATATGCCTTGCAGACAGCTAGTAATTTGCATCCTTATAGAGGGTCATTGAAACACTTGTAAGTTTATCTGTGTCCTCAGGGTCACCTGAATAGTGCTCCTGGTTTCTGTAGTCTGCAATTTTTCCTCTGTTGTGGGAGTAGGAATCCATTCCTACTCCCACAACATTCAAAGGGTGTTCATCCCAAATTGTATAATAAAAAATCTGTAGAGATTCTCAGTCATCCAGGTCATGGATGGGTCCCTTTTTCAAGAGGCAACTGGAAGGTCCCTTTTTCAAGAGGCAACTGGACTTTCTTGTTTTTTCTTTTGAAAGATAGTTGTCCCACCTTTGGGACAACCATGACCTGGATGACTGAGAATCTCTATAGAATAATGAAGACTTGCTTTTCAATCTTCATTCCATTTAATATGTAAAAGATAATCTGGCTCAGCCCAGAAGGTTCCAGGCTCATTAAAAGTAGCTATTATCAGTCAGCTCTTAAGAAACTTAGCCTGCATCTAGACAATATAAACATTTATCGACTGGCCTCTTCTATTTCCATGCTGGACATGATTAATAATTGTATGAGATACAGAGTTTCTGATATAAAACTTTTTCCATGTCTGTTTATATGTGGCTTCAGGCTTAGTTTTGTAATACATTGATGAGACAAGTCACCCCATGATTATTTGGGATATCTCAGTAACTTGTTCATAATAGCCCCTCGGTTAAAAATTGGAGAAACTACATCATGGTGGGTCTGCTGCTGCTTGGAATTCTGATATAAAATTTGCTTTGCTTCTATAAAATTGCTTTTATAAAATTGTATTTAATAGATTGCATAAATCAAAGTCCTTTAAAAATCATCCCGTAAGCAGTAAAATCTTTACCTATGACAACTATTATGTTTCAAGTTGACACTCTATTTCTCTCAGTTTCAGGTGATTTGTGTTACCCCGGGCAAGTGTTAGAAACAGTTTCTGCTTCATCCACATATAAAGAACAACTGATTATTAACTGTAAGGGATATAGAGATAGATCGAAATATATGAAGAAAGAAGAAAAGAGAAATACTAAAATGGTAATAACATTTTTCCTTTCTTTTCCCTACATATTGACATGTGACATTGCCCTCCCAATTGTTCATTTATTAGTTCACTTTTATTTTCATTTGAGAAGTTATTGCTTGAATTGAACAGACTGGGAAAGCGCAAAAATGCCTTCTTTTGCAATAGATTCATTTCAGAAGTTTCTGAAAGAAAAGCTGTGCTTCTTGCTTTGAAATGTATTTAATTGTGATTGAAATGACTGCTGTAAGGACTCTGTAAATCAGGAAAGCTGCAATAAATAATTACAATAAGAGACTGTAGAATAAATATTGCACAAATAGCCTTGGTCATAAAAAATCAATTTGTTTCCCTGATTCTTGTTCTCCCATCTTCTGTGTCCTGATCTGACTTTTAAGTCATACAGTTTTTCTCTTAGGGAATATTCATCCCACTGATGATATACTATGGGCCAGTTATCTGTCACAGCTTCTTCTTCAGGTTTCACTGCCTGCTAACAATTGTTGGAAACAAGGTGTTTTTCTGAGTGAAGGTTTAAATCCTTATGGATAGCCATATTGGCAGTTGCAAAAGCAAGGAAAGGAGAGGTGGCAAATTTAGCATGGCTCCATGCAAAAGCATCAGGAACTACATGTGTGAGGGTGGATTGACTCCCATATATTATTTGCTGATTCTTTTTCCTTCATCTCAGGCTAATTTACATTTTGTGTCAAAATTGGTTTCCCATTTTTGCTATATTGTTTAAAGGGGAAGAATAATCCCACTCTAATCAGAAATGGTTTTAAAATATTTTTCTAATGCAATTTGAGTTACATTTAGATAAATATGATAACTTTCTTTGGAGTCAGATTAAAGCTGGTTTGTGTATAAGAATTTTCATTCAAGTATTTTCAGCAATGTTCTATTGCTATAATTATTTAATTTAACAAGTGAATTCAGTGTAGCTTTAAATAAATTTAAATAAACACCCTATATTCACTCTCTACAACAGGGGTGTCAAACTCAAAGCCCGTGGGCTGAATCTGGGGTGCTTAGATCTGACCTGTGGGGCTGGCCTGGAAACAGCAAAGGAACAGCCCGCGGTGCCTCTGCCAGCAAAAATGGAGCTCTGGGAGGGCTCTGTTTTCATTGGCAGAGGGCTACCAGAACAAACTAAAAACAAAGCAAAAGGAGAAATGTTTCCCCTTTTGCATTTGAGCATGCAAGAAGGGACAGGAAAGGAGAAAGAGAAAAAGAAAAGACAAAGAAAAAGATGGGAAGAGAGCAAGGAAGGAAAAATAAGGAAAGAGGGGAAGGAAGAAGAAAGGAGAATGAAGACGGAAGGAAAAATAAGGGAAGGAAGGAAGGAGATTATTTATTATATTATATTATATTATATTATATTATATTATATTATATTATATTATATTATATTATATTATATTATATTTATTATATTATATTATATTATATTTATTATATTATATTATATTATATTATATTATAATATAATATAATATTATATTTGTATACCGCCCTTCTCCCGAAGGACTCAGGGCAGTAAACAGCCATGGTAAAAACAATATATAAGACAAAATGTAAAAAGAAATTGAAATAATTCAATCCTTGGCCAAATTTAAAACTCCCAGCTAAAACCATTTTAAAACCATGTTTAAAAACCCAATTAAAATCATTTATCCCATCAGACCGGCTTGCTGGGATAACAGGGTTTTCAGAGCACGACGGAAGAAACGGAGGTCAGGGATCCTTCGTATGTCCCGGGGTAATTCATTCCATAGGGTAGGAATCCCCACAGAGAAGGTTCTCCCTTTGGGGGTCACCAGTTGACATTGCTTGGCTGACGATACCCTGAGGAGGCCCTCTCTGTGGGAGCGTGTCGGTCGGTGGGAGGCAATCGGTGGCAGAACGCGGTCCTGTAGATAACCAGATCCTAAACCATGGAGCGCTTTAAAGGTGGTAAGCAACACCTTGAAACGCACCTGGAATACCACCGGGAGCCAGTGCAGCTCGCGCAAGAAGGGTGTTACCTGGGAGCAACAAGTCGCCCCCATTATTACTCGCGCAGCTGCATTCTGGACCAGTTGGAGCCTCCGGGTGCTCCTCAAGGGGAGCCCCATGTAGAGAGCATTACAATAGTCCAGACAGGAATTGACAGGGGTGTGAGTGACTATGCACAAGGTTTCCGGATTCAGAAAGGGACACAACTGGGAAATCAGACGAACCTGATAGAAAGGCCCCCTGGCCATTATATTATAATGAGTGTGAGTGAGGGTCTCAGGGACGTCCTGCCTTAGCACTTGCCCAGCACAGGTACCCCTGACACAAGTGTTGTCGAGCTGGCCATGCCCATCTCTATCCCTCCAAGGTCAAACATAACCTTGATCTGGCCCTCAATGAAATTGAGTTTGACACCCCTGCTCTACAAAATACAAGTCTTGGCCCTAAATATTTCAGCCGCCCCTCCCCAAATGGCAACCCTGAGATAGTTCAACAGACAACTAATGGTGTCCTTTGCTTACCTTCCAGATGCCATCTCCATGGTAAAGGGAACCTCCTGTCAAACCCCGAAATGGCAAGCCTCTAGCGAGCTGTCTCAGGGTTGCCATTCGCGGAAGGGAGCAGTGGTGGATTCAAGTAATTTAACAACCGGTTCTCTGCCCTAATGATTTCTTCCAACAACCAGTTTACCAAACTGCTCATAAAGTTAACAACCAGTTCTCCCAAAGTGGTGCGAACTGGCTGAATCCCACCACTGGAAGGGAGGCTGACTGGGAGTCGTTCTGATCAGCTGGAAGGTGGCAAATAGAGCGGCTGCACTGATCAGCTGGGAGGCAGCAAATGGAGTCGCCATGCAGATCAGCTGGGAGGCCAATGGCGAATAGATCAGCTAGGCAAGGGGCATTGGGTGGAGGCTGCGACACTGATCCGTGTGTGGAGAAGCAGCTGGGCATTGCAGCTGATTGGCTGGGATGCAAAGTGCCGATCAGCTGCAGCGCTCAGAACAGGCCAGCAGCTGAATGTTGGCCTAGACGTGGCTAAAGATTCCAGGCTGTTTGTGGTGTCTGGAAACTCAAGGGGATGGGATAGGTGAATGTAAGGGGATTTAAGATGTGGCAGAAAGGCCGTGAGTAATGTTGACTTTGTTTGTATGTCTCTCAGTGCTGAGTTTCCAAGCTTTCCAGGTTAAAATACTTCAAACAAAAACTGTTGCTTATGGTTTCTTGGTGCTGGATACATGGAACATGACAACTGTATTCTACACCTAAGGACTATATACACATAGTATATATTGATGCTAAGATAAGAAATATATTGTTAGCTTATACCAGGGATGGCTAACCGTTTTACCATCGCATGCCAAAAGCATGGGGAGCATGGGGGGGTTGTGCGCGCGTGTGCCCAAACCCATAATTCAGTGCCCACCCCCACGCATGCGCACGCGACCCCCTCCTGCGCTACCCCTGCTTTTGGCACATGATGGCAAAAAGGTTAGTGGTGGGCCCGGTAGGCCTTTTTCGCCTTCCCCAGACTCCAGAGGCTACCTTGTAGCCTGGGGAGGGTGAAAACAGCCTCCCCCCTCCGAGGCTCTCCGGCGGCCAGAAATGTTCCATTTCCCAACTTCTAGTCGGCCCGGAAGGTCTGAAAATCAGTTGGCTAGTGCGCGCATGCACGCTGGAACTGATGCCCACAGATATGGTTTCGCGTGCCACCTGTGGCACCCGTGCCATAGGTTCGCCATCATAGGCTTATACCAACCATCTTTCAGTGGTAACCAGTATCAAAAGGTTATGTAGGAAATGGCTAGGCTAAATGGCTAGCTAACACTATTTTTAGTGCTCTGCTAGTTTATGTTTTTGAAATGTTTTTAAATGCCTGATATTAAAGTCATATCTAATGAACTATGATTATTAGGGTATTGTAAATGTAGTTAATAGTTAATTAAATCTATTAAAGTTGGAATGCTGCTCTATGACTGTAATAGAGATAGATTAAAGTTGAGGAACTATTACAGGAATTAAAGGAGATGAAAGGATTCTACTTCCCTCTAAATGTCTGACAAGACCATTTAAGTAACATTTGGTTGTGGCCCTTTGGATGCTAAAATCTATTGAAAGAAAACAGGTGCCAAATACATGGTGCTATATCACTTTTATCTACTCACTTCAAACTAGAGCATCTCATCAGTGGTGGGTTGCTACCAGTTTGCCCTGGATCTGCTGAACTGGTAGTGGCAGCAGCGGGAGGCTCCGCCCACCTGCCCAGACACTTCTGTGCATGCGCAGAAGTGTTGCACGCACGAGCGAACCAGTAGCAAACTAACCCCACTCCTGCTCCTCATATTTGATGTTTTTCCCCCTTCTAGGTCAAACTATTTGCATGTGACACTTCTCTTCATTTTGCCACAGAAAAATTGAGAAGTTCTGCAAATACCAAATACACATATTTTTAAAACTTATATAGTAAAATTGGTCAATGCAGGATCTTTTAGGAAACAATATTTTAATAATATTATTCTTTAATGTTTTGTTTTCTTGGCAGGGTGATAACCCAATTTTGCCACAGTACAATGAAAATGAAACAAGTTATTTCCTCAGAAGCGAAAGAAATTCTTGTAAAACTATGGTTTTGGAAATCAATAAGAAGCAAAGTAAGTAGTGGTAGTACAGGTAGTCCTCACTAGTTTGCTTAGTGACCGTTCAAAGTTATAATGGCACTGAAAAAAGTGACTTATGACCATTGCACATCCCCATGGTCATGTGATTTACATGCAGATGCTTAACAACCAACTCATATGATCTTTTCCAACCTTCTGACAAGCAAAGTCAGTGGGGAGATCAGATTCACTTAACTGTGTTATTAATTTAACAACTGCAATG
Source organism: Coluber constrictor foxii (assembly GCA_038048745.1). NCBI lineage: Eukaryota > Metazoa > Chordata > Lepidosauria > Squamata > Colubridae > Coluber > Coluber constrictor. The sequence continues at coordinate 87,945,572 of CM075961.1, read as the reverse complement.
GTTCACCTAACAAATGTGTCAAGAAAAGTCATAAATTGAGGAAAAACTCAATTAACAAATTTCTAACTTAGCAACATAAATGTTGTGCTCAGTTGTGGTCATAAATTGAGGACTGCCTGTAAAAATGCTTTTATACTGTGTAGGTTAATTTTAAGGCACCGTAGCCTTTGATCTTAAATCTTCCTGTTTTTTTCTTTCCTTTTTTTCTAGTATTTTTCTAATAGTATTATGATGCTATTAATAATGCTAATAAGAACATTATTAGCTTTTCACCTGGCCAAAGCTACTGAAAAGATAAAGTTTGTGAGGGAGCAGGCTGCTCAGAATAACAGCCAGCACCTGTGCTGCTTTTTGTCCTCTCTCTTTTAAGTCTCTTCCCAGCTTGCACAGCGCCATTAGCTATAAAAGCTTTGATAAAAAACAGTTGCCTGTGAAGAAAAGTTAAAAAAAAAATCCATGACACACGTCCCAGAAGTGTTTTTCCAAAAGGCAACTAGATTTCCTTAGGTTTTTTTTTCCTCCTTGAAATGTTTTGCTTCTCCTCCAAGAAGCTTCTTGAATGAGTGATGGAGAATGGAAGGATTTATGGAAGGATCTGAGTGCAAAGGATATAAATCCTTCCATTTTTCACCATTCAGTCAGAACTAAGGAAATTTCTTGGATGAGAAGAGAAACATTTTCAAGGGAAAAAAAACAAAACAAAGTCCAGTTGCCTTATGGAAAAGCACCTTTGGGACAACCATGATGGGAATGATTGAGAATCTCCAATAGACAACCCATAAAATAGCTGAACTGGGATTTATCTTGTCCATGTCTTTGTTACATTCGGGTCCAGTATGAGAGCCATTACAGGCACCTGTTCTTTTGCTCTCTCTCTTACTCTATTATAAGGGTCTGTTACCTCTTCTATTTGCCTATCTCTTAATTTACTCTGTGAAGTTGTCTGATTTTCTTACTCCAGCATTACCACCAACTGTTCCACGCATATGTTGGGATTTCAACTCCTAAGATTACTGGAATTACAGGAGATATGGTCCCAACTTGTTCAAGAACAAGTTGAGGATAGTTGCCATAGTCCATCTCCTACCAAAATTGACTTTTTCTCTTCCCTATTCCAGGTGCACTCTTCACATTCCAGCAGATAGCTTTGATTTAAATGTTTTTGATAATTTCTGATTTGGTTAACTTGGATTTAAAGAGATATTTGCTGGAAAACATTGACCCGAAATAGAATATTTGACAAAATATTAGCCTAGTTAAAAAGGAATTTTTAACAAAAAAACAAAACAAACTGCCATAGCCTTTGAAAAAAGTAGCTGTGATCCTGCTTTATTTAAGTGATAACACTGGTATTTGAATCCTCTGTGTAAAATTTGCTAATTGCAAACTTTCTTCATCTAAGGATCCGTCTCATCTGAAGATATCGTTCAGGAAGAGAACATAGTCAGCTGGTAAGTTAATGTTTACTGGAGTTGTTGCATATTTTGGGATGTCAGAAATGCTATTAAATATTAGATAAGGTGCCTATTAAGAAGAAATCATATTCTTTAGATCATGTTAAGACAATTTCTGAAGAAGAGGCACTGGCTTTTTCTGTGACAAGAACTTCTGAGTACATGTATTTTTTCCACTCTGCCTATCTAGGAATTTGATAAACATGTGGAAAAGGACATAGCAATGTGATTATATTGCTTAGGAGGTTTGCTTGAATATAAAGGACATTGGCTGCTGATCCCACTGGATAATATTGTATTAATGTTAAGCTTGACTAAATGTGGACACAATTTACTAGTTCAGCATTTATCTACATTTTCTAAACATGCCAAAGTAATTTGGATATTATTGGCAAAGTCCAGACATTAAGCTCCAGTTACTTAGGAGATGTCATTTACTTTTTACTTTTTCATTTGTGATCTCTCTAAAACAATGAAAGAATGAGAATATGATTAAATAGTATATAGTAGAAAGGTACAAAGTCTATTCATTTTTCTGTAGGAGGAAATTCCTAGAGAGGCAGGCTGATAGAACTTCCAGCCCAATAGGAGCTGGTGGGAGGTCTTTTTTTCCTAGTCACAAAATAGGGAAGTGCCATCAATATCTTACCTGGTATTGTTTAGGGTTTTCTTTTCTTTTTCTTTTTCTTTTTTACATACGATTCATGGTTGAGTATAACTTTATGAACTTTTCAGACCTTTAATTTTCCAGAATTTTTGTTCATTCTTTTCTACAGCATGGATTTTGAAAGTCCTTCCACATCTCAAGTTGACAAAGACTATATTATGAATCGGAGCCAAAGCTCTTGCCACATAGAGCATCCTGAAACAAGTGCCAAAAATGAACCATCCCTAAATATAGGTGAGAGTGTTTCCCCATAGATGGTAATGGTTTATTGGTGGGATACTAAATACAGGAGTCCAAGTAATACACAATAATTAGCTGAGTTGCATTTTTATAGGTGGCCATTTTTTATGAAATGCAAAAGCAGTATGCAGGAGATTGACCTTGGGCATGCAAATCAGTTTATTCCTGACATTGCCAAGCAAACATACTCCCTTCTTAACTCCATGTATCACAGATTAGTCAAGAATTGTTGTCCTAGGATAATGCATATGGAATCACAGTTTTTCTGTTAATCTGTGTATTGACAAATTTAGAATTTGCAAGACAGATACCAAAGAAGGACAAGAGATGCCATAGCTTTAGTATAGCTTTAAAAAGGTTTAAGAAATTGCCCTTTAATAATGACGACGTTAGGAGGATACAATCCCAATCAACTGGGTGAACTCTTAATGGTAAAGAAAGTTCACGTTATGGAATTTGACTCAAAAGAAAACTGAAAAAAGACATAAATCTCATAGTCCTTTTTCCCCATTTCTCACCTTTTTGAAAACTTCACCTTTGTGCGTATGCATGCCATCCATGCTAACGCACGGCTCCTCCCCATGTGCTTCATACACAAACACACTTCTGTGCCTGCGCACAACTTTCATACGTGCGCCCCATGTGCTGTGCACTCAATCATACCATATGTGCATGTGTGTTTTTTGCATGTATGCAAACACTGTCTGCATGTGCTAGGCACCAGTACTTGTGCGCAGGCACAAATGTGCACATGTGCAGAAGAAGACTAGCTGCGTCCCCTGAATTGCATGCAAGCAAATCTGAGGCCCAAACACCAGCTGGGACGCACACGCATGTACAGCTGCAAGTGGATTGGGCAACACTCACATGCCTGGGAAAATGGCTCTGTATGCCACTTCTGGCACGCGTGCCATAGGTTCGCCATCACAGCCCTAGCAGATTTGGAATTGGCTTGCTGTAGGATGCTCAGTTTCTCAATTGAAACTATGGTTAAGTCTGTCCTTGTGCTGTGAAATTAATCTTATTTTCTAAATGCTAGTTGGTGTCATATATTTTCTAAATGCCAGAATAGCTACTTTTTACACTGTATGTTGTAGATTAGGAGTCCCCAAACTGTGGGCTGTGGGCCGTTCAGAACCAGGCTGCAGAAACTCCATTTGTGCAAGTGGGTGAGTGCATGTGTGCCTACTGATTGCACAAATGGAGTTGCTTGCCTGCCGCTCTTCCCCTCTTCCCTCCCAAAGGGAAGCAAAGCTGGAAATTTGGAGACCGCTGTTGTAGATAACTCATGGCATCATCTTGGTACACAAATTTTAAGAAGAGATTGGATAATTAAGAAGAGATTGGATAACCACTTGTATCTTGGATTACAAGTGGTTATCCAGAACGGGTGTAGGGTTTCCTGCCTAAGCAGAGGGTTGGACTAGAAGACCTCCAAGGTCCCTTCCAACTCTGTTATTCTATATTCTAAATCAACCAAAGCCATCCAAAACATCTCAAGTAAACCAAAAGACCAAGCAGTTCCAGAAGAAAAAAACAGGAGTCAAACTCCTTAATTTCACAACACATGAAACAAGAGAACCCTAGACCAAGTAAACTCCAAAACTGCTAAAGAATTCCTGGAACCTGGCATTTAGATAAATTGGCCATCAATAGGCACATAGTGATAAACAGCTTCTACTTTTCATTCAAAAGAGACAATCAAAAGCCAATCAAAAAGGAAACAAAAAGATCGAGCAAACAAGCAATAACCACGTGAGCAAAGAATATCATTATGCTGACTGCTTAGCACTGGGTGATGTTATCTACTTTGGTAATAAAACATCTGCCAAAAAACAATCAAGTTCAGAGAGCATCAAAGACCCTATGGCTCAACCTTGAGCTATAAATATTACCTTCTATTGGGGTCATCCCATGTCGAGTGGTCTGGGGGGGTCCTTGCTTGACAGATTTCGATGAAATTTTGTGTGAACATGCACACATGTTCCCAATGAACATTGGTAAAGTGCTACGTGTGCCAATCAAATACATGTGGAGATATAATCATTTGTGTGACCCCACATCGCAATCTTCTACAGTATGACTCTGAGGTTCCAGCAACTTTGAGACATAATATCTCTGGCAATATTTTCCAAGCCAACAATTGGGCATCTTATCCTAGGTTCCCAAGCCTAAAGTGGGTATCTTATATGGTTCCCAAGTTGAAGTCTGTATTGTTCGTATGAACTGCCAAGTTCCAACGATCGCTTATTTATTATTGAATTTATGTGCTACGTTCTTTAGCGTCGCTTCTGGGAATTGATACTGTCAACCTGACGATGTAACTGAAGGCGTTGGAAGCATGCAAATAAGATGTGGTTCTGGAACCCAACAAACATCTTGTCTTTCAGGCCAATAAAATGAATGAACACAGCTTCGTGGATGCATAAATGTTACCAATGCATAATTTTGTTCAATCAAAATTTCCACGATGTTGCCTACCCACCATTTTTTGTCATAAATGCAGGCAATATAACAACCGGGAGATACGTTGGCCAATTTTAAATTCGAATCGACGGTGTTGGATATTTTGGCCACAAACCTAATCATGTCATTTGAAACTTTGCTGACAGAAATCGAATTTGAATCAACTGGCACAAACTGGTGTTGATCTCTTGTGCCAGCTATTGTGCTGCTAACTTTCCATCTTTCTTCTTGCAGCATCCTGCTTTTTTTGATTTCTCTCTTCGGAACATTATATATATTTAATTCCATGAATGTTTCACTATGTGATTTTGTTTCACCAAATCACCATGCGACGAAGTTGGTGGCATGAGTAAATGTTTGGCTGCTCCAGCCAGCCTCCAGCGACCATCAACCAACTAAATATTGACGCCGACAGAACTGTTCAACTTTTGCGACAAGAACATTAATGGAATTAAATATATATATGTTCCAAAGGAAGAAATTGAAGAAAGCAGTCTTTTTTTTGAGCTGCAATATTTTTGGCCAACTTTGCTCCAAATTATCTAGATGGAGATCGCTCATGAGAATATTTTTGTTATTTTGTTTAATAGAGCACAAAACGTACAAGATGTCCAAGTTTTATTTCTCTCAACAAAATATTGCCAGAGATATTATGTCTCAAAGTTGCTGGAACCTCAGAGTCATACAGTAGAGGGCTGCGGAATGGGGTCATAGAAATGATAAAACCTCCGCAAATATTGCATTGGGACATGTAGCACTTTACCAATGTTCATTGAGGACATGTGTGCATATTCTCACAAAATTTCATCGAGCATGATGGTCGAGCAGGGCAGTTTTCTGAAATCAGACCACTTGACATGGAATGACCTATTGGTATGAATGGTGTTTTTGGAATGAGACAGACCAAGTATTATTTATCAAATAATAATGAATCAAGCAGCAGGGAAGGATGAGATGAATGTGAGTGATAAATGGATTACATAAGTTGCCTCTAACTCGTTGACATCTTATTATTTTTCTTTTTTAGGTATATATGGAGCCTTAGAAGGAAGAAAACTAAGAAGCCGAGATGATACCAAACCTGTCAATGAAAACTTAGAAGTTGATGAGGGAAACATGACTATCAAACAGCAACAGGATGTATCTTTTTTAGATTCCTGCATGAAACAACCTGGTTTGGGTTACCTTCAGGATGATAGATCTTCCTCTTTCTGCAGGATAACACAAGTACAATTGGCTGGTGAAGCCATGAATACAAGTACAAACGAACAGACAGATACTGACCAATCTGCTGGAAATTTACCAGTTGCATGTGAAAATAAGGAATGCCAGTTACAATCCCAGACGATGCCTGACAGCTGTCTGAGTAAAAGTTCTGAGGGGAAAATGATACAGAGCATGAATAAAGTCAATGAGATGTTTTCTAAAAGCAATTCTTCTAATTCACTGATGGATGGTTGCAGTGAAAAGTTTCAGGATCCAGATTCCTCAGATTCCTCAGAATCTGAGATCTCTCAACCGCTGAGAAAGGTACGCACAGAGAAAATACCAATATTTTTTGATGATTTTGTTAAAAGTCAGAATGTGAAAGCAAGCAACAAGGAATTAGTTAGAAAAAGAGAAGACCCTGTTTTGGAAAATAGCGATCAAGCCTTTACTGCTGTTAAAAAATCCCCAGCAGAGCAACCGGGAGTTGCTTTTTCAAAAATCGCCTGTGTTGTGGAAGCAGTGTCCATGTTGAAAGGAGAAGGAGATAAGCAAGCTCAGAGTGAATGCCATGTGTTACCAGAATTGAACCTAACAGATATGAAAAACAAAAGTAGTTTTTTGAACAAGAGAAGTAAAGGATTAATCAAACCACTTAGTAAACTGCAGGTGTTGAATAAAAGCCCTAAACTATCTGAGGAGACCAAGGAAGAACTAGATATTAAGGAGCTGAGAAAAATGAATCAAGACCAGACGAAAGTCAAATGGAACAGGCAACTTCAGTTATTCACAAAAAAAGGCAGGAGACAAAGTGATCCAACTAAGAGAAAAATAAATGTGAATGAGCGAGATGATACCAAAACTGTCAATGAAAATTTAGAAGTTGATGACGGAAATGTGACTGTCAAACAGCAACAGGATGTATCTTTTCTAGATTCCTGCATGGAACAACCTGGTTTTAGTTACCAACAGGATGATAGATCTTCCTCTTTCTGCAAGATGACACAAGTACAAGTGGCTGGTGAAGCCATGAATACAAGTACAAATGAACAGATAGATAATGGAGAAAAAACTCTCACTGACCAATCTGCTGGAAATTTACCAGTTGTATGTGAAAATAAGGAATGCCAGTTACAGTCCCAGACGATGCCTGACAGCTGTCTGAATAAAAGTTCTGAGGGGAAAATGATACAGAACATGAATAAAGTCAATGAGTTGTTTTCTAAAAGCAATTCTTCTAATTCACTGATGGATGGTTGCAGTGAAAAGTTTCAGGATCCAGATTCCTCAGATTCCTCAGAATCTGAGATCTCTCAACCGCTGAGAAAGGTACGCACAGAGAAAATACCAATATATTTTGATGATTTCGTTAAAAGTCAGAATGTGAAAGCAAGCAACAAGGAATTAGTTAGAAAAAGAGAAGACCCTGTTTTGGAAAATAGCGATCAAGCCTTTACTGCTGTTAAAAAATCCCCAGCAGAACAACCGGAAGCTGCTTTTTCAAAAATTGCCTGTGTTGTGGAAGCAGTGTCCACGCTGAAAGGAGATGCAGATAAGCAAGCTCAGAGTGAATGCCACGTGTTACCAGAATTAAACCTAACAGATTTGAAAAACAAAAGTTATTTGAACAAGAGAAGTAAAGAATTAATCAAACCACTCAGTAAACTGCAGGTGTTGAATAAAAGCCCTAAGCTATCTAAGGAGACCAAGGAAGAACTGGGTATTAAGGAGCTGAGAAAAATGAATCAAGACCAGACGAGAGTCAAATGGAACAGGCAGCTTCAGTTGTTCACAAAAGAAGGCAGGAGACAAAGTGAACCAACTAAGAGAAAAATAAATGTGAATGAGAAAGGACTGAAACAATCCATTTCTCTTTCAGAAACAATGCCATCTTCCTCTGTAACAGAAGATGACTCCTGTGTCCTGCAGGAAAATCTGAAGAAAGCAAAGTCTTATTCAAATACCAGCATGATTGATAAGCTGCACCTATGTAATGTAGACATGGTTTATGCTAACCACGAAAAGTTTCCTCATGTGATTAAGACTGTAAAAGACATTCTGAATACTGAAGAAACTGCAGAGAGCCACAATGCAGATTCCCAAGACAGGAGCTCATGCTTGCAGTTTCATCCTGGAAAGGTAGAACAAACAGTTTCCAAGGATAAACAGGTCATGATGAATCAACTTGATAAATATGCAATTTGTTCTGAAATAATACAGAGTGATGGTATTTGCACAGATAATTGCAAGTCCCCTGAAACCAACAATAAAGCTAAAGGAAGTTGTGAATTGAATCTGGAAACTGATGACAGTGAACTAGATACAGGCTTCCTGCAGAATATATTTGGCTGCTGCAAACGCCAGTCATTCTTGCTATGTCCAAGTCCAGTAAATGAGTTGGCTGTGGATATTAAATATTTGCAAGGGCTAAGCCCTGACAAAAAGGATAAAGATGAAACACACAAAGAGAAATATGATGTTTCTTGTGACGTGAATAAAAGTATCTCTATCCAAACACCAACATTTTCTACATCCAGTTTTTCTGAACATAAAAATGAATATCTTCAGTTTGCGTTGAAAGTTCCACTTCCTGATTGCCCATCAATATCTCTACAAACAGTTACCAGAAATAAAGAAGATGGATGTCAACCAGAAAGTAAAAAGATAATAGATGAACAGAGACAGTCTCCAGGGTTAGAGAAAAAAATTGAAAGTCCAGATAATTGCATTGGAAGTTTGAATGTCAATTTGCATGATACAAGTTTCAACCATATTAATAGGAGTAGCTCTGATTCAGTCCACTTAGAAGAAGCAAAATCCAAAGAGATTGAAAACAAAAAAATGAAACTGAATCCTCAGACAGAATTAATGAAGGAACATTACTTAAATTCTGTATCGTTACTCGGATTCATCAATGCTGAAAAGAAGAACCCTATGGAAGAAAGGCAACTGAACAATGACACAGAAAAAGCTGTTGATGTTTCTAACACTGGTGGGATTAAGAGTGTGATTCCCCAACTGAATTTAGAATGTTCTGCGAAAGAGCTGTCAGAGACACCAGACAACTTGCTGGACTCACCTACCAAACATAAAAAGGGTTCACCAAACCTTTGGGATAAGGATGACATCTTGCCCATGTCTGCTAAAATAGACAAGCAAACCACTAATGGGACAGATCTGGATAGCAAAAACAAATGCAGTCCCACGTTGAAGAGTCAGGAGTTTGTTTCGACGTACCAGAAATTGCTACAGAAGCTGCCATCCTCAGAAGAGGATTCTGGTGAAGATGAAAAGCTTCCTTGTTTTCAGGCACTAATAAATATGCAGAGCACACTATCACACCCAGTAAAAGAGAAGGAGATATCAGTAGAGGTGCTAGCATCAAAGAGAAGCAGCAGCAGCAGTTGTTTCAAACACAAAAAAGAGGATATCTGCCAAAGCCAGGAATCGGAATTCTCTGTGAATTTATTTTCCTCTCAGTCAAATGTATCTGTGGTCTCTGGCAAGGATTGTAATTCAAGGGATTTAATCCCATTCTCTAATTCCAAAGAGAAGTTGCCCAGTCTCAGTGGGAATAACAAAGACATTTCACCTAGTGATAAAGTCTCTATAGATGCCGAGCAACTAAAATGTGGGCAAGAAGAATATGCACATTCAGAATCCAATTTAGGTACAAAATTGCCATTGCAAGTATTACCTAGAATTGCTTTATTTTTAAATACTCTTCTGCAATTTTGAATATATATTTCTAGCTCCAGTAAAAGAGAAAAAGTATTCATCTTGAGGCTTTTTTATGAATTAATCCAAGGATTCTCAAACTTAACTAGATTATGAATTTCTTATAACTAACACATAAATTTGTTTTGCCCACCAAATAAAATCAAGGGTGGTTGGAGCAAGTAATAAATTACTTTTATTTTGTTATTTGTATTACTGTATTTTTCGATGCATAAAACGCACTTCCCCCTCTCCCCAAAGTGGGTGGAAATGCCTGCGTCTTATAGAGCAAATGTTTCTGAAGGCCCGGCCACTTGCCGGCCTCTGCCCGTCAGCTTCTGCCTCCCAACAATTTGCCTCCTTGCAGCAAACAGCCTGGTCAGCTTCAGCACAGCTTGATTTAGCATAAGCAGCTGATTGGTGGTTGGATCTGCGTGCCTCCGCACATTCCGTTTTCAGCCTCCATGCGCCCCATTTTCATCCCGTTCCAGGCAGTGGCGATCACTGCCGCAGCCTATCCCTGCTCCTGGAACAAACCAAAAATGGGGTGCGCAGAGGTGGTGATAGGTGACAGCAGTGATGGGCGGCAACGGTGACCCGCGCAGCTGATAGGCAGTATTCCAGGAGGCAGCTGATAGGCGGTATTCCAGGAGGCAGATTCAACTGCCAATTAGCTGCTCGTGCTAAATCAGGCTGTGCTGAAGCTGACCTTGCTGTTTGCTGCAAGAAGGCAAATTGCTGGGAGGCAGAGGCAGATTTTTTTTTTCTTGTTTTCCTCCCCAAAAGCTAGGTGTATCTTATAGTCCAGAGTGTCTTATAGTCTGAAAAATACAGTAATTACATTTTATTTACATAACAAAATGATGGTACTGTGAAATTTAAAATTCAAGTTTAACCATCCATTTTTTTTAATTGGAAGAATTAACTTTTTTATTTTTGCATTATTACTGAAACCTGGGTTTCATTTTTTGAGACAATTCTCATTTCCTATCCATATTAATTTATCAGAATTAATCAGAATTTGCACTTTCTATCAATAATAGTTAAATATTGTCTCAGAAATGGGATGTTCTAAATATAATTATCCATTTTGCAAATAGCAATAGCTGACATGTCAATTGAAATTCCTAAAAAAATTGTCAAATGCTGAAAGAACTTCATGTAATTCATAATTTTTTATTATAATTTTAATCAATTTCTAATTTTAATCTGAATTTTTATTTTGCTTGTCTCCCAAAAGAATTGGTAACTAGATTTTTTTTGTCTATTATGGTTTGTCATGTAATCAATCAGATGTTCAGACTGTATTTGGCATTTTTTATTCATCTATTGAATTTTTCCCAGGGACCTGGGATAGACAGATATGGATGTTATAAGATGTTAGGATGGAAGCTGTTTCAAGTAAAATTGAATTCTGCAATTGACTGGTAGTGAATTTATCAATGCTGATGGTATTTAACTGGTGCTCCAATTGTTTTGGGATGGTACCCAAGGCACCTAATACTAATGGAAGTATATTTGCTTTCTTTTGCCACAGTCATTCTTTTTAGATTTGCAAGTCTTTGAATTTTGTTACCTTCTCAAGTTCCTTTTCTTGTATTCTGCTATCTCCAGGTACTGCCATGTCCATCATCCAGATTTTTTTGTCTTATTAACAATTGTTAAGTTTGATGTATTATGTGATAGGTGCCTGTCTGTTGGAATCCCAGAGGACTTTAGCATTTCATTTTCTCTCACTTTCTCTGGTTTATGGTCTCATGAGTTCTTGCTTGCAGAGAAATGGTATTTCTTCCAGTGCACCATTATTGCTACTTTGTTCTGCTGTTGCTTGTAGTCAGACTTCAATCTTCTTGACGCACTTAAAGAGGTAGCCTACTGTTTCTTCCACATCTATACAGTGGTGGCACTTTCTAACTATTGCAGTATTCTCAATTCTGGCTTTGTATGTACAGGTAGTCCTCAACTTACAACAGTTCATTTAGTGACTATTTGAAGTTACAATGGCACTGAAAAAAGTGGCTTGTGACTGTTTTTCACATTTATAACCCTTGCAGCATCCCCCAGGTCACATGATCAAAATTCAGACGCTTAGCAATTGACTCATTTATGACAGTTGCAGCGTCCCAGGGTCATATGATCCCTCTGCTGACAAGCAGAATCAGTGGGAGAATCCAGATTCACTTAACAGCTGTACTACTAACTTAACCATTGCAGTGAATCACTTAACAACTGCGGGAAGAAAGATCATAAAATGGAACAAAATACACTTAACAACATAAATTTTGGTCTCAGTTGTGGTCATAAATCAAAGATTATCCATATTTGTTTTTAAGACTTGGTCTTGTGCAGTCAGAATTTCCCTCGCCATCTCTTTTTTCAATTTTCTTGCTCTTAGCCATTGCCAGGTCTTGTTATTATGTGCTTTATCTGTTATTTTTTAAATCGGCTGGCAATGTAATATTTTCGCATAACTCTTTTATGTTCTTCTGTTCTTCATTTGGTTCTTAAAGGCCAGTTTGGCCTCTCCAGTATAGAGTAACTCTTCCTGGTATATATACGGGCTTCAGTACATCTTCTTCACTGTCTTTCAGATATTCTTCCAATTCCCTTATTTCTTCTTCAACCTTCTGATGTATTTGCAACGTTCCATGCCTATGTATTTTCTTTGGTAAATAGAATATGTCAACATCACTCTGAGAATAAAGGGCATAATCCATCGTCATTATTTTTTTAGTCTTGCTGTCCAGGATTTTTGTTCCTTGAATCCAATCTACTATTCCAACTATGTATCTAATGATTGGAACTGTCCAGGAGTTAATTGCCTCAGTGGTATTTCCTCTACTGAGTTTGAACTTTAAGATCTTTACTCTGTTGATGTATTTACGTCTAACCTTTTGGTTGGTTTCATTGCACTTGATGTTGCCACCTTGAAGGATACCCAGATATTTGTAGTAATCATCTTCATCCAGATGGAATGTTATTTTTGTAGGGCATCTGGATTATTTCAGTTTTCACTATTTTTCCCCATTTGATTGTAAACATGGCACATTTGTCCAATCCCAACTCCATTGCAATATTTTGGAAGTACATACAGTATTATTCAGTGATTCTATTTCAGATGGTGTTTTTCCATACAATTTCAGATCCATGTAAAGAAGATGGATTAGTCTTGCAGATGTTTTTGATGTTTGAAAGCCTTGAACTGAATTACTCTGTGTTGCTGATAGAGGAATCTGTGCAGTGTCAAACAGTGATGACTTTGAGTCTCTTTGCAATATTCTTCTCTTGATATTAACCTCTCCCAAACTATCACCATTGACCTGCAGCTACATCTTCTATTGTGCCATCAATCTTTACACAAAGCATCTGATGTTTCTACCATGTTTCTCCATTAGAGGCCTTCAGGAATGGCCTTTGCAGTTGAGAAATGGGCTCCGGATTGACAATGCATGGCACCCCCTGGCCTCTTTCACCGTCAAATCAATCCGGATCTCTCTTGTCAGCTGCAAAGGCAATGATGTTAACCCTTTAGAGCACTGTCCTATCTGCCACTATGCAATTGGCAAATCATACACAGGTGCTATAAGTTAAAATACACTCTATGTTGCAGTGATAGAAAGTCACCAGCAGTTTTTCATTCAGTTGTTTCCTGAGAAGTCTCAGGTAATATAATCTCTGCTAAGCCCTTTTTACCAGTGCTGCAATGTGAGCACCCCATGTCAGGTCCTCTTTTATGATAACACCCAGAAAGTTAAAACTAACCACTTGATCCACTTGGTCTCCATTAATAACCAAGGACTGGATGGTCCAATTACCAAATGATCCATTATTTTTTCAATTTCTTTGCATGATGATGGCTGTGACTGTAATTGACTTTCAGTGTGTATTCCCTCATTTCTAATCTAACGATTTGTATTTAAGGCAACTTTTTGCAAGCAAAAAGCTTTTTGTATTTTTTGTACCGGTAATCCTTGACTTACAGCTCATTTAGTGACCATTCAAAGTTACAGTGGAACTGAAAAAAGTGATTTATGACTGTTTTTTACATTTATGACCATTGCAGCATCCAGACTATCATCATCATCATTATTGTTGTTATTATTACTGATTTAATCTTCAATTTGATCCACAGTCTGGGGATGGTAAAAACTTAGCATTTCAAGTCCTAACCCTAACCCTAACCAAGATTTTTGAGCTGCTAAGGTAATGTCTGAGTTTACAGATAGTTCTAAGTAAGGTTATTGTTGTTGTTGTTGTTGTCAGTTTTAGTAATACTCAAAACATCCTAGCTTGATTACTTAAAGTATTTTTTTTTAAAAAAAATATTGGTTTCCCAATTTTGAAGTTACTGATGGTCCATCAGTTTGAGAATCTTTGAATTAAAATATGTGTTTCTGTCCATTGAAATATTTCATTTGGCTCTGTGCTTTTATTCTTTTTTAATGGCTATGAAGAATTCCATTTTAATGCATGTTTGCATTCTGCATTTCAGAAGTTAACTAACCCTTTTTAATATAGGTATATACAAAATACTAAACATGCTTTGCTTTAAGGTCAGGAAAACAGCCACTGAAATATGTTACTGGAGCAATCTTCAATGTATTATGTTGGTGTAAAATATGAAACATTTCAAATATTCCAACCATAGAAGATAATGGAATTTAGAATCAGGTTCTTGCTTTACTTTTTCACTCCTGGGCTACTAAGTAGATGGACAAATAATCTATTTCCACTCCATGCCAACCAGCTGGCAATAAAATGTTAATGACTATTTTTTTTTAAAAAGTTAGAACTATCTCTGTCAGTTTGGAATTTGGATGGCAAATAGCTCAGATTGCTATGTCCCCCTTCACATTCTATATATCTAAGTCAAGTTCACAGAGAAGTCTAACATCCCCCTCTTCCAAAATCCAGCCTGTGTGTTTTACAACTATTGAAAAAGTTTGCAGCTATATTGTTGGTTCAATAATAAAGAAACATTGCAATACAGCTATTTTAAGTAAGAGAAAACCATTATTGCCTTAGGCCCGTGATGACGAACCTATGGCACGCGTGCCACCTGTGGCACGCGGAGCCATGTCACCTGGCACGCCAGCTCAGCTCTGGCACATATGTGTGTGCTGGCCAGCTGATTTTTCAGGCATTCTGGGCCCACCAGAAGTAGGGAAACAGGCTGTTTCCTGCCTCCGGAGGACTGTGGGGGTGGGGAAAGCCTGTTTTTCTTTCTCACCTGGCTCAAGATCCTCTCTATGCATCAGGGGAGGGCAAAAACAGCCTTCCCCACCTGCCTCTCTAGGAGTCTCTGGAGGCTGGGGACAGCAAAAAAGTCACCTCCTGTCCAACCAAAAGTTGTAAATCAGGCCGTTTTGGCCCTCCGGGGTTGTGCACATATGCATGGGGTGGGGAGGGCATTGAATTATGTGTATGAGCGACCCCCCCCCTCACCCCACCCCCCATCTTTGGCACACGATGGCAAAAAGGTTAGCCATCACTGCCTTAGGCTTTAAATTCCAGAAGAACTTCCATTTCAGTATACTCTAAAGCTCAATATCAACAGGATGCAAAAGTGTAGAAATAAATACCAGAGCCTAGCAAATGAATTAAAACCATAATTTATTTATTTAATAAATTTATATGCTTTCCAGCTCTCAGCAATTCAGTTTTAATTTCTCCTAGCAAAGCATTTATTCAATAATTTTATCAGACATACGGTTGAGACCAGTTATCTCCATATTTATTCTTTTTCTCTGCAAAATAAGCAGAACAGTCTATAATAACTTGAATTCTGAGTTATATGCTTAGTATCTTACTGTGCTCCAGCATTCCAGCATATTAAATCATTCCATCAAAGTGCAACCAAGTAGCAGCCCAATAGGATCATAACCCGCCCATAGGTTCGAAAAATTTAAAAATAACAGCTGTCCATTGCTGTTTACATACTAAGCTATAGATACATCAAGTGGCTTAGCATAATGTGTGAATCAAACCATGTTAAATACATGACAAAATGGCTATCTGCGTCTCTGCTGTATCAGTCTTTCTAAATCAGACTTGAAATTATTTTAATAAAATCAAACCCTCATAGGTTGAGACCACTAATAAAGAAATGTATAGCCTAGAGAAACATTGCTACTTTGAAGTTCTGCTCAATTTCCTTCTCATATATTTTATTTATATTATTTTATTTTTCATTACTTGCCTAACATCAAGTAACCACAATACCCAAATAGTTGCCTGTCATATAGGATGTTTTATTGCTTGTATATCTATTTGGTCTAAATTCAGATGCTGAAAAAAAATCTATAGAGTTTTGTAGTTTCTTAACTTCCTCATGTTATTCTTTAAAGAGCTTTCCACCCCTAACTCTTCCAGGAATTGTTTGCTCTCTCTTACTCCCTGTAAAATATTTTGTTTCTGTAAGGTGAAGAAATGATGCCCTATGCCAGTGGAGCAACCCCTCTGGAAGATTCGTTAGGTCAATTTTCCCAGAGTGAAATTCTCACCACACAGGTATGAGATTGTATGTTTTCAAACATAAATGTGATGACCTAATTTATGTGAATGGCAACATAAGATTATTTAAATGCTTAGAGTTTGCAATGAATGAATAATTTGAGGAGGATTAGCTAAAATTATGAAAGGTTTGAAAATTCATTTAGATGATAATACAAAGGCCTGGATATGCTTAGTCTGTTAGAGTTGATAAAAACAGTATACAACCAGGACATTCAAATATGGGGAAGATACAGAAAAAAAGATGCTTTTACTTTTGGTTCAGCTATTTTTTTCCTTAACAATTCTTATTGGATCTTTTCTCTTATTTATTCTGGCTAATGATTTTGACAAAGATGTCCTGTTCTCACAATTAAATTAGAAATAAGTGAGGGAACTGATAGCATCTCACTAGAGGTCTGTAGAAACCTCATTGCTCTAGGAAGTTGTTTCTCTTATCTTCTATCTGTATCTTAAGACATACCTTGAATTGTTTCTTTGCTCTGTAAAGTGGATTAAACGGTAAACTGTTGTCCCTGAAAGTTGACGTGAAGTCTATGATTTTCTAGTAGGCATCCTATAATTTTCATGAATTTAAAATCCTATTTAGGGTGAAGTACTTTTTTCAACAAGGTCGCATGGTTGACTGTATCAAAAGGCACAGTGAGATTAATGAAACCCCACTCCTGTGATTTCTTTCAGTTTGAAACCATCCTCTATATATTGTATTAGGTTAACTTGAGCTGGACAGTTTTTGCTGGGCCTGAAAATTAAAGTTCAATTATTAAAGTTAAAAAGATTAAAGTTAAATATCGGGAATGTAGTAAAAATATTATTTAGATGGACTAACCCAGAAAATACAATTGTGAAATTTTAATAAATGGTGGCCAGGAAATTACAAGCCCAAATGTATTAATTTATTTTGTTTTCAATTCTGCAAGCAATTGTATAAACTTGATGAACTGACTGATTCATAATAATACTATGGACAGTAAAGAAAAAGAAAAAAAAAGAATCATTGAACAAATGAATCCTGAGATTTCATTTGAGGCACAAATTAACAGGCAAACAATCCTACTTTGCATATATAATGCAAAGACCCAGCTCTGTGGGAAAGTAGGGTGAAATGGCATAAACCTATAGCAAGGAGACCTATAGCAAGGTCAATGGATCCAGTTACAGAATTCATGGCTGTGCTATTGTACAGGTAGTCTTTGACTTACAACCACAATTGAGCCCCAAATTTATGTTGCTAAGTAAGACGTTTGTTAAGTGAGTTTTGCCCCATTTTACGACCTTTTTTGCCATAGTGAATCACCACAATTGTTAAGTTAGTAACATGGTTGTTAAGTGAATCTGGCTTTCTCATTGTCTGAGTCAATTGTCAAGCGTCTGAATTTTGGTCATGTGACCATGGGGAGGCTACAATGGTTGTAAGTATGAAAAATAGTCATAAGTCACCTTTTTCAGTGTTATTGTAATTTCAAATGGTCACCAAATGAACTGTTGTAAACCAAGGACTACCTGTATTATTTTTTTGGCGTGGATAATCAAAACTATTTTCCTTTTTTGGATTACAATTGTACTAGGATTTAATTAAATTAGATGTAGATAGAAAATCCTGGAAGTCTTTTTTGGAAATGAAAAAAATGATCAGGATGAGTAAAAAGGCCTTCTTTCTATATGAAATATTAATTATTCAGGACTCAACAGACAAAACTTCCTGAGGCTGAGAAGGATACTGGAAAACTAAAACTTAAAATGGACAAGGAGAAAGAGTTCGGTGCAATGGTTAAAGCAACAGGCTAGAAATCACAAAACCATGAGTTCTAATTCTGACATAGGCATAAAGGAGGTGAACTTAGACTAATCACTCTCTCTTAGGCCTAAGGAAGAAGGCAGTGGCAAATTACTTCCAAAATCTTGCTAAGAAAACCTCAGAGATTAGTCCAAGCAAATTTCAGGAATCAAAATGGTCTCAAAGAGACCCAAAAAGAAAGAAAAAGAAAATAGACAAGAGAAGATTGATCTCATAAATAAAAATGGACTAAATGAAAGCTAATTTTGCATAAACTCAAAAACAGTTAATGTTGATACTGTTTGCCTGCAAGAAACACATATACAACAAAACCATTCCAATTTATTTGGGTGGAAAACTAAGATAGATATATTCAGTAATAGGAAAGATAAAAATTGAATATATTTTATTTTAAATATTAGGAATACTAGAAGAATTAAAAGATAAAAGAATTTTAATCCTGAAATTAAGAAAAGAAGATCTCAATGCTGGCATGACCTTATGCTCCAAGCTCAAATAAGAATTCTAGAAAATATTATTTCAGATATTGATAGGCATTATAGGGGAAGAAATAATTATTGTAGGAAATTTGAATAGAATGCTAGGTTGAAGCTTAGACAAATCATTGCAGAGGGAAAAGGAGACTGCACCTTTTGAAAAGTTTTTCAATATGTGCATCTACTGGCTTTGATCAATGCTTGGAGATTTGAAAACTATCCCAAAGCAAAAAACTACAGGGCGTGTCATTTTTTTCTAGCAAGACATCAAATGTATTTGAAAATTTATATGTGCTTTAAAAAATGCAAACTTTTCATATATCAAATTAGAAAAGAGAAAGGAGGATGATAAAAGCTGTAGAGAAGAACAATAAATTAGATACAAGATCATATCAAAACATGAAAAAAAATAGGAATTATATTCCAGTCACAAAATTGACAATGAATTTGAAAAAAATATAATGGGCCTAAAGAATTTACATAAAGATATATTTCAAAACAATTACAGCAATTAATGGAAATAAATAAAATTGTGAAGAAAAAAAGTTAAAACTTTCATTACAAAATGTTCTATGGATGGCATACAATTGTCAATTATTGCCAAGAAGGAAAAAAAAACCATACAACAATAAACGTTGAAAATGACACCCCAAAGAAGAAACACTTTATCATAAGTGATGGTTTTGTAAAAAGACTCAAAAGTACTGGAAAGAAATAAACATTCAGAAATTCTGGAAACAAAATTTCAATTAAAACCACAAATACTTTTATTAGATGTGATCCCAGAAAGCATAAATGTACAGGATCACAATTTATTAAGATACATGTTGATAAAGACAAGACTTAATCTGCTACAACATTGGAAAAGAAAAAGCTTTCTGGCAATACAAATTGAGAGACTAAAATTGGAGAATAGGCAACTATGAAAACATTGACACTATATATTTACAGCAGACATTTCACCAAATTCAAGTAGCAATGATTCCCTTATACCCAACATATTACACAGCAAGTCAATTTAAATGTTTCCTGAAGAAAAAAGAAAACTATTTAAAAGAAGCTGAATGATTCAAATAGAAATGAGCAAGAATCACAGATGTCCAAACCATTATAAAGCAATGTTTAAATAGCATTTCAAGGTGGGAAGAGGGGAACTACTAGAATGTTTTATCCAATCATGTTTTTTTATTCCTTTTTTTATTTGTTTTGCCTTTTAAAGTGTATTTTAATAAATATATTTTTACCACCTTTGCTCTAGTGTAAAATATTTATAAGTATTCATTTCCCTTTTCTTTGTTTTTGTTGTTGTTGCCAATTTTTGACAAGACATTTTTTTTCTATGAATCAAGATATTAATCAAAATGATTTTCTTTTGCACATATTCCATAACATTGAAAATAATTCCAAACAGACAAATTTTTATTTGTGATCTGATAAATTGCTTTTATATATTTATAATTTATTTAAATGTTTTATTGAAATTTAATGTGTTAATTGTTAGGGTTTTATTTCTCTTTACCTTTTTTTTTGTAATAGAACTTAATTAGGTTACCTGTTGGACAGAAGTGTATATTACCATTTTAAAAATTGGATTTGTTTATTGTTTTTTTAATTACAATGAAATTATAATTGAATTATAGTGTATTTTTTAAAAAAATTACAATGAAATTTACAGTGAAAAATATTGTCTTTGACCAAATGAAAAGGGATCTTATTTTAATTAATTTCCCTGCAATACACTATTTTTATTTTGCAATTTAAGGCAGAGTGAAAGAGCTCCTGATCTTTGAGTTTTAGATCAGGATTAGAATCCAGAAAAAAATATTTATCAAATTTAGGTATCACCCATCTTATTCTCAAAAGTTACTCCAAATGGTTACAAATACAAGCATAAAAAGTTAAGCAACTAATTTACCTTCTTGATATTGGTTTTGTTAATGCAGCATTGTTAGCCAGAATTATGAATAGAGTTGGAGGTTTATCATGTTCTTTTTCCCCCCTTTGTTTTATAAGATGGGAAGATAAACAGTTGTCCTCATTTTTGAGCTGAGTGACGGTGTTACCCTTTTATTTATTTATGCCACTTATATGCTGCCATTAATTCAAAACTTGAAGTTATTAGATGAATAATGAGATATACTAATAGTTCCGTGTTGGAAGTACCAAAATGCTTCCGTGGTGAAAGGATTTGCTTGTGATATCACCATGTAGTTCTCTGTGTGTCTTCACTTCTGAATGTTTTATTCTCTGTTCATTGATGAAAAGCTATCTGAGGCAAGCCTGTATCCTGTTCTTTTCTGTTTATAGCAAAGGGATGCTATGCAAAATAACTTAAAGCAACTGCAGCAGAAGATGGCTATCATTGAAGCTGCCCTCAAAGAGGGCAGCCAGAGTGTTGGCTCTGAAGGATGCTCACTGGAAAGAGAGGAAACTGATTTCAAAAGAGAGCAGACAGAAACAAGAAAGAGTGAGTTGGCAATGTTCTGAAACTGCCTTTCTTTCAAAAACAATATTCCTGAGAATTTAGAAATTTCTTCCTACTTATAAAACATTAACAAAGTAATTCATTTTTAAACAGAATATCCTGTTATGAATTTATATATAAAATGCATACATTATTGAATGAATGCATTTCATTCATAAATCCTCTGTTTTTTTATCCTTAGAGAAATATTAAATCTTCAATTATTTGCTGGATTTAGTATACACTGTATGGGACTCAAGCATCCACTAGGAATTGACTCAAAGCTCAGAGGAACAATCCATTGTAGATGCTGCCTATTTATTTTCTTCTAGCAGTTTTACACTTTCATTCTAAACATTTGCCTTCTGTGCAGTATACTACCATGGTATAGATTGTCACTGATGAATTATAGAGTTAATTTTGTTTTGTTACTAGTAGAGTTTATGAATATTAATTCAGAGTTCTGTTGCCATGGCAGTGATTTTAAAATGGATTTCTATTGCATTGTTGTGATGGTATTAGCTAGTTGAGGGAAATAAACTAGTTTGGTCCAAGAAATGAACTTGTTCCAGGATTTTTCTTTGCAGTTCTTTTGAACTGTGCTTCTACACAAAGAAGATCAGTCTAATTATCATATCATCAGAAAAGCCAATTATGTTTCATGGAACAACATATACAATAATGAGATTCCAGAGGCTTATAACTTTTGACATTTTATTGAAGTAGAATAACTGTAGTTAACAGACATAATTAAGAGCCTCCTATAGAAGGATAGTTCAGGTGAGCAGAGCACAGATTTCTGTCAATTTCAAATCTCTTTGGGATACCGCCATGAGAAACAGACTGAAAATATCAATGGTAACAAAATAGTTGCTTCCAAGTTTTCTAGAAAAGCACCATTCTAAATAGATAAGGTGGATCAGAATTATTAGGACAGCTGAATTCTTTCAAAAGATTCTGCTCAATAGATTGCCACATTGTGCTGGAATCCCTGTAAATCTCTAGGATGAAAATATTCTGGTGAAAAATAGAATAGCCATAGATATGAAATAGTTAGAGATACTATGTTTTGCAATCCACTTTAGGAATGATACAAATTTTAATTTAATCTCAATCTCAAGTAAAATTAGAGTTTGTAATCCCCATTCTCAGTCACCCTCAGAGAGCAATTCCATGGCATTGCTGTCTAGGTGAAGTTAATTTAAGCTTGTGCAAGACTGGCTCTGGTTTGTATTAAATATAATATATTTTAAATATAATAATATTTGTCCAAATCTAATCAAAGCCAGTTCCTTTGATTGCTATAAATAGATCTAAATATTGAATTAGTGAAATCAATCAATTAGTTTCCTTTTATATTTGTTAAAAAATAACTTTATAATAATTGTTGTGAAATATAAAAGATTAACTAGATAAACAAGATTTTTTCTTAAATCTTCTTTTCTAGAAATGCATAGTGTATTGGAAAAACCAGTCTCTCCCTTGGCACATACCACCTGCTGTAACACAAGGAAAAGGAAAAGAAAGAGTCTAATTCTGAATGGAGGGCAAACAATGTCTCTGGTGGCATCTGGTTTAAACCAGAGTGAATTGGTAAGCGTGCTCTGATATGCTTATAGATATTTCATAACATCGGATATAAATTTTACTGAGCTTTAAGATTTTGTGGGAGGCATTCTTTTAAAGATAAACCTGCTTTCATAGCTTGTAAAATACATAAAGCAATAAAACAATAAAAGCAGAGATCATATATATTCAAACATTCAAGTGTTTAAACATATAAAATTCTATAAAAGACTTCATGTCCATCCTAACAACCAGGTTTTCAGCAATAGTTATTAACCATACAAATTTTTGAAGGGGTGCGAAAGGACAAGTGCTACAGCAAAGAAGAGACATTCAGTGTAATCTGAATGGAACTGAACAAGTAGAAATTTAATTGAAAGAACACAGATTCTTCTAGCTAATAGGATAGCTAATTGAACTGCCTTGATTTGTCTTACCTGTAACCAAACTAAGTTACGAGGTGCTCCTAGATTTTGCCTTGATTTATAGCAATTGTGGCTCATCTACTAGCTGTACCTGTTTCTAAAATCTGTAGTAGTTGGCTATGTTAATATCTTAATTATCTTTAGATTACTGTACACTGTAAATAAAATAGATTTTAAATATGGCCACTGAATTCTAGACTATCTCCAGTTATTAGCATCTTTACTCATTTTTTTGTTAATATTCATCTGTTTCCAATTTAAGGACTTAATTATAACCATTACAGGATAAATCCATTAAAGGATTTATTTCTCCTATAAGAGCTGTGGTGGCGCAGTGGTTAGAATGTAGTACTGCAGGCTAACTCATGATCACTCCAGGAGTTCAATTCTTCCAGCCCTCCGAGATCGGTAAAATGAGAGCAGATTGTGGGGGCAATATGCTGACTCTGTAAACCGCTTAGAGAGGGCTGTAAAGCACTGTGAAGCAGTATATAAGTCTAAGTGCTATTGCTATTGCTCTATGAATGTATTTACTGGCTCCTAGCTGATGGCATTCTGCTGCTATGTGATGGTCTATCAAACTAATCATTTCCTAAATCTTTGAACCATCCTAATTTTGGACTTTATCTGTTCTACAATGTTTTTATAATTCATAATCAGATTATCAAAGTAAGGTAGTTAATGTAAGGAAAAAGTGAGATATAATTTTTTTTAAAAAATAAAATATTCCATTTAGCTAGCAATCTCAGATGTACTAATAAAACCACAGTTACTTCTAATTCAGTTTTTCTTTTCTTTTAGAAACTAGTACGTAAATTTGCCAAGAAAACTAAGAGCACTTGGTGTAATAAAATTACTGAACAAACAACCCATCTAATAATGAAAACAGGTGAGTTAGAAACAAAACATGAAGTTCCTATTTTTTTTATCTTCATAATTGATTGGGTAGGTAGTATACCTTTAGGATTGTGAGATCTTAATTTAATAATATGCAATAGCTAGTCTTGCCTATTTTAGATCTTTCATAAAGATCTTCCAAATTCTATTTTACATCATTGCTCATTCATGTTCAGAGGTCATCTTTCTAATTGTTAAATGTTGGATATAGTGATTAATACAAAATTCTTACTATATCATATACTGGTAATATTCCTCCCAGAAGGCTAGCTGGCTAGCTGTTTCATGGCAAAAAATATTGGTCAATATATCTCCTAATAATTGTAATGATATGTAATGGTCTTGGAAGTCCTAATTAAAATCCATACATTTCCTGTTAGGTTTTGATTCTATTTCCTGTTTCACACTTGTATGCAAAACTATAATTTTTCTTTTTCTGTCCAAACATTGTAGCAGCAGAACACAATAAAATGTGATTCGATGTTTGAATTTATATCTAGATTGCAAACAGAAGCAACAAATCAGCTAGAAAAGTTAACCATTAGGTAAAGAAAGAGATATTATCCTGGTAAACAAATATATGCTACTTATTCAGGATACTGTGTTAGCTTTCTTTGAGTTAATACGGTATTTAAATTGGGTGTATTGCAACTGAGAGATAGTGCAGTTTTGGCCAACTTGATGTTTTCCTCAAATATTCCTATAGCTTCTGTATAGGTTGGGAATTCTGGGGTTTACAATCCAATAAATATTGAAGTGAGAAAAAGTATGGTAGTGGATGAACAAGAATTCCTAGTCTATTTCTTTCCCTCTTTTGAATGTCAGAAGTGTGATTGCAACCCGTATCTATTTTTTCAGCTTCTAAAATTATTACATGAAAGATGAAAATGTCAAAAAGGAAGGGAAAAAAACTTTAAAAACAATTGTAATCTGATAGGTTTACTAAATCCCATGATTGTTGTAATAATACTCCAAGAACTAATAAGATCATATGCTAACATAAGAGTCTTGTAAGATTTCAGTTGCTTTTCTCTTACTTCATTTGGACAGTCTGTAATCTATGGCTGCTTTTCAGCAATCTTGCAAACTTGGGGCGGGGGGGGGCATCAGAAAAGCCACTGATCTTTGTTTGAAGGATTGCTTACCTACCTCTGCACTATTGCTCTCGGTGACTGTAATACAGGTCTTCTGCTCTTTTATCTATCATTAAAAAGACTCAATTCTATCCATTTGTATAAAGGAAGCTGAGCTTTTTTTGTAGTCTGTACTTTAAGAAACAATTTGCTATCTTTATTTTATATTATTTCAAACTGTTATCTTGGCCAGGCTATGAAAAATATCATTTTAAAAGGAGGTATCTAACCGTTTAAAATAAATCAGTAAAGTTCTAGTCCAGTGATGGCTAACCTTTTCTACACTGAGCGCCGAAATGGGAGCGCATGCGATCCTTCTCGGGACCAAGTGCCGAAGCGCCCGTGCGTGCCAGAAACCAGAAAACCAGATGATCTTCTGGTTTCTGGCATGCATGTGTGCACTGGCCACATGCGCCGGCTCTGCCTGGCCTTTTGGGGATCCTCGTGCCTCCCTGCCTGCCCCCTCATCGGGAACATGGTACATCTCCACCAATGACCTGGTCACTTCCCAGCTGGTACACCTCTTACCCCTCAGCAGTGTCTCAATGCTGCGCTCTCCTCCAGCTCTCCTGGGACAGCTCGCCTCCCCGATGGCAGCTCCTCCTGCTTTTCCTGCTCCAGCATCCCGGCCGGGATTGGCAGTGCAAGAACCGCCTCCTTCCCATCACAGCGGCAGAATCAGCAGACAGGGCGGCTGGCTGCCCAGCCAGCAAACCCTTCCCCGTGCGCCCAAGCTGGCCAAGCACTCTGGACCATGGACGTGCAGCAGTGCCATGGGCTTGAGGACTGGGGCCACGCAAGTAGCCCGCTCAGGAAGCCCCAGCCTACCTGTCCTGGCTTGTAGCTCTGCTCTCCTTGTTCTTGCTCCCCTTGTTGGTTCCGGCTCGTCCATGCATACTGGTCAGCTGGTCTTCGCACGTGTATGCGCGCCAGAAACCAAAAGACCAGATTTCCCGGTGCACGCATATGCCAGAACCTGGAAGAGCAATGGACAACGGCTCCGCATGCCCAGAGAGATAGCTCTGCATGCCACTTCCGGCATGGGTCCGCCGTAACTCAACAAGCTGCTTTTGAAACTGTACATATTTTTGAAAGCAGTATCTGAAGACCTGTTGTAAAGGAAATATTTTAAAAATAGTCAGTGGTCTTTATTTGTTTAATATTGAACACTGGTTTTTCTCTCTCTTTAATCTTCAGATGAGGATCTGGCCTGTGAGAGAACCCTGAAATACTTTATAGGTGTTGCTGCACGAAAATGGGTATTGAGCTATCAGTGTAAGTGTGAATATGCAATTAAAAAATTCAGTTAAAAAGGACTTCCTTTCTGGTGCTCTGTGTATTTCAGTTTAGTGTTCAGGCATAGACTCTTATTAGTAAACAGTTCATATCATTAACATACAATAAATTATTGTCAGTTAGCTATGCAATTATATCTGACATTTTGCCCTTAGCTAAACAAGGAACATTTCATCAAAATTCATCCAATAAAACAATATAAACAATATAGGAAAATAAAAGCAGTAATACCATATTGGACAGTTCCATAAATCTATGGAGTGTAAACTAGTCAAAAGAAAAGGTTTATCTTTAGTAAACGTCAAACACTGAGTAGAAAGAAAGACATTTATAATTTCTAGCTTGATTGATACCAAGGATAGTTCAAGACTGTTTCTTTCTTGAACAAAACCAGATAAAATGCTTGTAGATATTCAAAGTATTTGCCACTATTATTCTTTGCATACACCACTAGGAACACCACGCCCTTCCCAAGCTTCTTCACACTTTACTTGAGCCTCCGGGAGAGTGAAAACGGCCTTCCCCAGGCTCCAGAGGCCCTCCAGAGGCTGGAAACGGGCGTGTTTCCAGAACTTCCAGGGGGCCTGTTTTTTGCCCTCCCAGAGCCTCCATGAGGGCCCTGCACTTACCTGGCATCCAAAACGGGCTGTGTGGAGACTCCGGGGAAGGGAGGGGAGGGGTGGGCAGGGCCAGTCAGGCCTTGCAACTACCGGTTCCGCGAACCAGATGTAAAATTAGGATTCGGTTCAATTGAACCGGTCCGAACCAGCTGAATCCCACCCCTGGAACAAGAAGAGAAGAAAAGAAAACAAAGCATTTAAGTGTCCTGCTTATTTCATAAAATTTAATTTGATTGTTTCTGATTACCAGGCATGTATTTTTTTTTCCTTGTAACATTGTGATAAATTATTTTTCCTACAGTTTCTCTTAAAGGGACTAGCATTATCTCCAAAAGTTAACCACAAACTATTTCAACACTGGAATTCTTGTAGAGAATGAATTTTAAAATCTGTGAGGGATAGGGAGGTGAGGTTTCTAGCGGTGCATAGTAATACTGCTGGCAGGCACTATTATGTAAATATAGACTTACTCTTTTGCAACCCTCCATGCAGTTTTCTGTTGTATTTTTAAAATAAATGTTACAGTTGGTAACAAGTGCTACTTTAAATAATAATATTTTCTGCTTCAACTGGTCTAGGGATTATACATTCATTGGAAGCAGGAAGAGTTCTTAAAGAGGTAAGTCTGGTGTTTATGGGAAGGGATAGGTGGTTTTGGTTTTTTAACCAGTGTATAATGCTTGCAGAATCCTTAAATGAGGAAGGCAGGAGAAATTGGTGATTGATTAGTGTGTGTGTGTGCGTGTGTGTGTGTGTGTGTACAGATAATATCTCGGGTTTCTTCCCGTGTAATTGTAAACATATCTTTAGAAGGGTGGTAGCGACGTTTCGACGATATCGCATTCGTCATCTGGCTGATGTTCTCGGTTTGGTGTTTATGGGCATTTTTTTCATTTCCCCACTCAAATAGAGTAGACTCTAAGCTTCAGAAAAATTCTGCTTCAATCTTGCTTGAGCTGCCTCTTACATTGAAAGAAGAAGTTGAAAAGAGGAGAGGCCAGCAATTAGACAACGGATAGATTTTCTTCAAAAGCTTTTATGCTATAATTTTGATCCTCAGTATATATAACATCATAGCTAACCTGTATGTTCAACCACCATCCTATCTTGCCATTGATCATACTGCTGTATTATTACTGAAAATGTATATTCAAATTGCTAAAGAAGATTTGTTTAATTATATAGTGGTTTCCACTTAAATATAATTTAAATCTCCTTTTTTTACAATAAACTGTGGGTTAAGAATTGTATTGCTGCAGTCATACATTCTTTCGACTGCTTCAGTTTGGATATTTGACTTCTATGTGCCATAATTCTTTTTCTGCTTCAGTTATATAAGATATGGCTCAGCCATTGGCATGTGATTCTATTTGTTTTGTTTTCAGGAAGATTTTGAAGTGAGAGGAGATATAATCAATGGGAAAAACCATCAAGGACCTAAAAGAGCAAGAGAATCACCTGTTGGAAAGGTATGTCTTATCGTAAGTGGTATCTCACAAAGGAAAAAAGCTATCCCCAAAGTGTGCCCCTCTTCTTTTTCATCACAGGAAATGAAGAAGATTGAGAAAAGGGTTCCTTTCATAAAGTAGAATCCTGAGAAGGGTTTTCATTTTTCTGCGGGCTATGATGATTCTTAGGAGAAACATAGAATGCAATTATGTTGGATATAAAATAGTTCAGATAGATAACACAGCCTGCCTGAATAATTTTTACAGCAATGCTTACAGCTACTAGCATTTCTTAGCCTATCCTGAAGTTTTTCAGATTTCATTAAGTGGAATAGTATTGTCCCAAATGAGTATGGAGATGGACATGGCGTGATTTCCTCTTTAAAAAGTGACTTATTTTCTGAGCATTAAGATAATACATTCAGAAATTATAAGGAAAGGGACAGCTACAATTCAAAATGCCCTGTTACCCCTTTGTCATAGATGAACATAACTAATCTCCCCACCCACCCACCCACCCAAAAAAAAAGGAGGGAGGCAGATTATAAAGAGGAATCATCACTGGGAGTTAGTGCAAGTAGTGTTGCAGAAGCAGTAGTGCTTGCGTCCTACTATTTTGTTTTCAATATTTAGCCCTCTATTCTTGGAATCCAAGGATTTGGAGTCTTGCCTCTGTTCCTGTATAGAGGTGAATGCTGGATAGTATGTGAGTGGGAAGGAGGGGAGAGGCCAGTTTAAGTTGGTCCTTTCTTTTTCCCAATCATTTTAATAGCCCCAAAAGATATTTCCAGATTCCCTCTTGCCTTTCCTCTCAATAGGAAAGTCTCTTCCAAGCTAGATGCTTGGTAGAAAGGTGAAATTGATGAAGCCAAGGCAACAGACATCAGCTACAGTAGTTCCCATTGGCTAAAAGTGGATAATACTAACCAGTATTACTTCAACTTCTTTCATCAGCTTAATTGTTTTCTTTCAGATGGAGGATATAGATGTGTATAGTACTTGATTATAGTTTCTTCCCTATGAATTTCTCTGCATTTAAGAATTTTATTTCCCAAATTTCTTATTTCTCAGTCATTTCTGTACTCGGAACCTAACCATTTTTTAAACAAGTAAAGCAGATTAACTGAATTTTCTTCTGGTTAACAATCTAAACTGTTCAGAAACCTCATATCAGATCATTCTCCAGTCTCACCAAAATGTCTCATTGTCAGTCTTTTGCAGTTGATATTGTATATTCCATTGTCAATGAATGATATTCCTGAATGTAGTTTTTATTGTGTTCAAATCACACAATAAAGTTGTGGAATGAGTTGAACACATTCCAACCTAGCTGGTAAGCTAAATCACACTGTTTGAGTTTAATTCTACACCATGTTTCCATATTTGTTTTCCTTTCCTTCCCAGCTTTTCCAAGGATTGGAGATTTGCTGCTATGGGCCATTCACTGACATGCTCCCAGGTAAGGGGATTGGTATTCCTGAAATAAGGGAATGAATCCAATTGAAGTCTCTTTACTCCCTGTTTTGATTGTGTAAATAATTGAGTTCTGTCAAGAAATGATCCAACTTTTTGAGAAAAAGCTAGCTTTAATAGCTTAATTTTCTTTGCTCACTCAGTGATATTTATCCTTTAATAAGGCAAGATTTATGTCTTGCTGCAGAGAAATGTCTTAATCTTGAATTTTTAGCTAGATTAATGTATATATGTTTGCATATATATATGTATATATGTTTGCATAATTCATTCTGCTCCTGATCATCATTAACAGAGATGATCATTCTGGCTGTGTAGAAAGTTATATCCATATTCTTTCTCAAATTGTGATGTGGTTTGAATGTCTGTCTCCTTATCTTTATTGACTGACTTGATGAATAGTTCTTAAAATGCAAGTTGCAAGGATTCTATGCTGTCCTGATTAAATGCTATTTCTTCATCTTTTTTCTTAAAACTAAATAACAGTATCAGAAAGAGGGAATGCTTAGAAAATTTGCAAATGGCACAAAATATAGAATAGCTAATATCTTAAAAGACTGAAATAAAATTCAGTATATCAACTTAATAATATTATTTAGCAACAACCTTGGAAAGGGTGGTTACAGCCTATAAAGGATTTCCAACTGTTGCTACATGTCCCCATTATGATCATGTGATCTGGGTGCTTGACAATCTATTTGCACTTATTAACGGTTGCCAAGTGACCCAAAATCCTCTGCTGGCTTCCTCAGAAAAGCAGTTGGAAGATGGCAGGGAAAGTTGCCCGCCCCTCTGAGGCACTCTGTGCTACTTAATTTGGGCTCTGTCCACTTAGGACTCCACAAGATTCTTAATGACCATAACTGGTAGTGTTGGGATAACAATCATTGTGCAAAGCAGCCATTTAATGTCTTGCTTAACAATTGTTTTGTCGAAAAACTGAAAGTCTAATCCCAATTATGGTCATAAATTGAGGAACCTGTACAAATTTGCATTTGGTGGTTAAATTATGTGACCAGTACTAAGCTCCATTTTTGCAGGATTCAGAAATCTATATATATAAAAGCGAAATACCACTCATACATCATCACGAAATCTCCAGAACCGTAAAGCCTACAAACTTGAAATTTGGCACATATTGGTTTCTAGGTGTTCGCTAAGAAAGTATTTTTCGAAATGTATTTATAAGTATTTCTTATATTATTGTTAACATGTTCTGATGCTAAGGAGTTAGACATTCTACTCCCCCTCCCCACCTGAAAAGAACTCTGTTCCAACTGCCACTTGAATGTGGCCAGTGTGTGATTCTCCCAGCGGGCTGGGAGTTTAGACATTCTAGTCCCCACCTGAAAGTGAAAGAAGGGGATAAGATAGGAGAGGCCTCTGTGGGGCTAGCCTGAGGGAGAAAAGGGGATAAGATAGGAGAGGCCTCGGTGGGGCTAGCCTGAGGGAGAGAAGGGGATAAGATAGGAGGGGCCTCGGTGGGGCAAGGCTGAGGGAGAGAAGGGGATAGGAGAGGATCATTGGGGCCAGCCTGAGGGAGAGAAGGGAGAGAGGAGAGGAGAGGTTTCTATGGGGCAAGCCTGAGGGAGAGAAGGGGAGAGGAGAGGAGACGCTTCTGTGGGGTAAGTCTGAGAGAGAGAAGGGGGGAGGCCAATCATAACTACTCATTAATTTTCAAGCAGTGTCGATTTATCAAGACTGATCACATAATTTTGTAGCGGGGCACGGGTATCCAGCTAGTATAGAATATGCACCTGAAGAACCCGAAACAGATTTGCTTGTAATGTCAGTAGTCATCAATTTGGGCTTAACATTTTATGGGGGAATAAAATACTTTGCCATTATATGTAATGCATTTTGTTTATCTTTTGGGAATTTCTCAGAACATCTGGAATGGATTGTAGAACTCTGTGGCGCCACCCTTGTGAAGCAACCTCACTTATTTACACATGCAACAGTAAGCCTGATAACTATATTGGCCAGCTTGTGAAAGAAAGATGCAAACAATCAGCATTTCCCACCTTCCCTTTATTCTTTCAAGATGTGGATAAAATTAGCTGGTTCTGCTTAGATATAAAATCAGATCAATGACTTATCTTGCCCTGTATTGCTGCTAGAAATCCTCTCACCCAAGTCATTTGCAAATAAACATAGATGCATGCAGCTCTGTGGGATTGCAACATGTCACCCGCTAAGAAGACTTGTGTACTGTACTCATTTCTTTTTAAGAGAAAATTTGTTTGTGAATGAGTGGTATCGTATCAGTGTATGGCATCTTTTCAACTACAGTGTGTAACCTTTATATTCTGTCATGGCTTTCCCATGAGTATCATGTATTGCCTTTAACTTTTATTTTGTCACATAGAGTGATTGCTTGCCTGTGAAATCTTTATTTCTTCTGTGACTCCCATCTGATTGCAGTATTACAGCAAAGCTGAAGAATAGTATGCCTTAGCAATACAAATTATATATAGGGAAGATGCATTGATCCTATATGCCACTTTCCTTTTCCTTTTTGTCTTTTATTCTGTAATCAATTAGGACTCCACTGCTGTGATAGTTGTTCAGCCTGATGCATGGACAGAAGAAAGCACCTGCCAAGGTGAGATGATAATGCTGCTTGTGGCTC
Organism: Coluber constrictor foxii; assembly: GCA_038048745.1. Classification (NCBI taxonomy): domain Eukaryota; kingdom Metazoa; phylum Chordata; class Lepidosauria; order Squamata; family Colubridae; genus Coluber; species Coluber constrictor. The sequence continues at coordinate 87,913,081 of CM075961.1, read as the reverse complement.
CCCAATCATAAAGGCTTTACAAAATGTCTGACTGACTTCTTACTTGGTATAATAAAATACTGCAGTAGATAAACCTGTGTGGGAATAAGAAGTATGATTGGCTTTAATCATCAGACATGACTGTCATTACTACCAACATTACTGTTCTTCAACAATAGCAGAGTTGGAAGGGACCTTGGAGGTCATTTAGTCCAAACACCTGTTATCACAGGAGACCTATGCTATTTCCGATAAATGGCTGTCCAGTCTCTTCTTAAAAACCTCCAGTGATGAATGGGGCACCCACAACTTCCAAAGGCAATTTGCTCCACTGGTTAATTGTTCTCATGTTAGGAATTTTTTTCATAGTTTTAGGTTGCTTCTGTCCTTGGTTAGTTTCCATCCATTGTTTCTTGTCCTACTTATAGGTGCTTTGGTAAATAAGTTACCCCTCTTCCTTGTGGCAACTCTTCAAGTATTGGAAGATTACTATCATGTCACCCTTGTCCTTCTTTGCATGAGACTAGGTGTACCCAGTTCCTGCAATTGTTCTTCGTATGTTTTAGCTTTTATGCACCTAATAATTTTGTTGCTCTTCTCTGAACTCTTTCCAAAATTTCAACATATTTTTTGTATTGGGATGACAAGAACTGGATGCAATATTCGATGTGCAGTCTTACCAAGACTTTATAAACTGGTACTAGTACTTCACGTGATCTTGATTGTGTCTCTCTGTTAATGCAACCTAGGATTGCATTGGCTTTTTTGATCGCTGCTGCATACTGTTGGCTCATGTTGAGATGGTTGCCCCTAGGACTTCAAAATCCCTTTTTAGTGTTGAGCCAGGTTTCATCTAGTCTGTACTTGTACTTTTGACTTTTCTTGCTTACGTGTAAAACCTTGCTTTTCTCTGTGTTACATTTCATTTTGTTGGATAGGGCCCAATGAGCTAGTTTATTGAGATCCTTCTGGATCTTGAGCCAATCTTTTAGGATATTGGCTATTCCTGCCAGCTTGGGTTCATCTGCAAATTTAATGAGTTCCTCTTCTATTCTATCATTTAAATTCTTTATGAAGATATTGAAAAGTACTGGGTCTAATACTGCTTACTTCCCTCCATGTAGATATACTGTAGTTCTAATAAGGACTAGAGTATGTCAGGCTGTAGTTTGTCAGCCAATTACAAATCCATCAGGTGATGATGCAGTCTATTCCACATTTTTCTATTTTACCAAGAAGATTGTGATCAACTTTTTAAAATGCCTTAGTATACTATGCCCAAGGGCATTTTGGTGGTTCACTAATTTAGTCATTTTGTCAAAAAATGAAATAAGATTTGCTTGACACGATCTGTTTTTGACAAACCCATGTTGGCTACTAGTTATAGCTTTGCTTGATTTTAGTTGTTTGCAGATCTGCTGCTTGATTGTCTTTTCCAGGAATTTCTCAGGTCTTGGTGTCAGGCTGATTTATCTATAGTTTTCTGGATCTGTTTTTTTTTTTCCTTTCTTAAAGATGGAACCACATCAGCTCTTTTCCAGACTTCTGTTAGTTCTCCAGTTCTCCAGGATATTTGAAACATATGATTTACTGTCTCTTACAGGGAGAAAGTTACAGAGCAAGGAACTTTGAAATATCTGCCTCTACCCTGAACTGTTTAGAACAGGGGTGTCAAACTCAAGGCCCAGGGGCTGGATCCAGCCCTCGAGGTGCTTAGATATGGCCCACAGGACCACCCTGGAAACAGCAAAGGACCAGCCCACAGTGCCTGTGCCAGTGAAAATGGAGCTCAGGAGGGCTGCAGGCGGCCCTCCAAAGCTCTGTTTTCGCTTGCAGAGGGTTCCAGGCAGGGGTGAAATGCTCCTGGTTCGAACCGGATCGGGTGATCTGGTAGTGATTGTGGCAGATGGTTCGGAGAACTGGTAGCGATGGCGGCTCAAGACTCTGCCCACCCACCCGGGTGTCATTACTTCCTGCTTTTAAAAGGTAAAAAAAAAGGCTCTGATGATCGTGCGCCACGGCTGTGGTGGTCAGAGCCTTTTTTATTATTGTATTTTTCAGAGCATAAGATGCACCTTTTTACCTCTCAAAAGGGGGTGAAAATTTAGGTGCGTCTTATACACCGAATGTAGCCCTGCCCACCCACTAGCCTTTGCCTCCCAGCAGTTATCTCCTTGCAAGCAAACAGCAAGAAAAAACAGCCCCATTCAGCTTCAGCATAGGCTAATTAACACAAGTTGGCCTCCCGACTCTCAGCTGATTTGCTCTCAGCTGTTTTGTGCAGGCTCTTTTGCAAGCTCTTGTTTTGCAAGCTCTTTGCTTGCTGCAAAGAGTGCTGGAGTAGTTTTTTTTCCCCCCTAGCTGAAACGAAACTGAAAGTAAAGTAGGCTCTGCTGCAATGTGACAAAATGAGGCAGGGAGAGAGATTTCTTTTTCTTTTTGCTCACCAAAAAAAGTAGGTACAAACAATGGGAAATGTAGGGCAAAAGAGGAGAGTTCAAGATTTTAAAACACAAAAGAAAAAAAGATCTATTTAACTAGGGAATTATAATAATTGAGATGCTATTAATTGTATATTGTGTTGAAAGCAGAAATGGTTAGGTTATGGTTTGGGGGAATATATGGAGAATTTGGAGAAATTATTTGGTTTATTATTATTGGTAAATATAATTGATTTGTAAGAAATTGGACTGCATGGAAATAATTTGAATATTCATGTTCATATTGATTAATATACAAAAAAGATAGTTATAACTAATTGATTTATATAAAAATGTTGAATTTGTATTAAACAATTGTAATATTAAATAATTAACCAATGTGATATGACAATGGGAAGGGGTATAATATAGAATAGAAGGGGAAAATTGAATTTGATTAAGATTAGAGATGAGAATGAAGGATAATATTGGTTTTTTTTAAAAAAAATAGATGAGGAATAAATATGGTGAAAAGGAAACATAGAAATTGTAAATTTAATTGAAATGACTAAACACTGTGTAAATTTGTGAACCAGCCAAATATTCTGTTCAAAGAAAATACATTGTATGTTTTTATGTGTGCTTGTCTAAAAATTTTTTTAAAAAACTTTAAAAATAAAAGATAGGTGCGTTTTATGCTCCAGTGCATCTTATACTCTGAAAAATACGGTAGTTTTAAAAGGATTTTTTTTACAACCTATTCGTCTGAATAGGTTGTAAAAAAATGCTTTAAAAAAGTTTTTTAAAAAGTTGGCCATACCCACCCAGTCACATTACCACCCCCAACAAGCCACACCCAGAGAACCGGTAGTAACAAAATTTACATTTCACCACTGGTTCCAGGAAGCCGTCGCAGCCAAAAACAGACTTTGGGAGCATGTTTTCATTGGCAGAGCGTTTGGGTCACCACAGGCGCTCCCAACAAGAGTGACATCGAGCTGGCCATGCCCACCCTGGCCCCCAAGGTCAAACACAACCCAGATGCGGCCCTCTATGAAATCAAGTTTGAGACCCCTGATTTATAAGTTTCTCCAAACACTAATCAAATGAGACTTTGTTGTCTTTCAGCTGTCCATATCTGTTTTTGGAAAATCAGAGAATGCAATTGAGTTGCATGAATAAAAAGCTTCTCTCTTATCTATACACATTATCTTGTTAAGGATGGTTACAACAACAATGGAAAACCTTACGATTTTCCGTGCTGAGGTTAAGGCATTTGAAATGTTGTTCATCAAAGTGGCTTAAAAAAAAGAATTCTGAAGAAGAAAATACAGGCATCAAATGTCTCACTGCTTGTCTGGTATTTTGCAGAGCTCCCGCTGCAATGCAGCATTGCTGTAGTTTCACGTGAGTGGGTGCTGGACAGTGTTGCCTGCTATCAGTGCCAGCCGTTCAATGACTACATCGTTCTACAGGTATGATGGAATTAGTTCTTAGAATTATACCTGAATGTTTTTGGAGTAATTTTCTTTACAAAGAATGTGACATTATAAATATTTCAGTTGGCCTAAAATGCCCTGCCTTTCACCAAAGACAGAATTAGATTGATAAATGTCAATTTTCAACACAATTATTGCAGCGGATCACAAAATAATGTGTTCTTTATGTTGATGCAGATTATTTTACAATCCATCATTGCTTTCTTTGCAAAGATTTTTCTTTCTTTCTTCTTAATGTCTTAAAAATATAATCATTTGCTAGACTTAGATAGAACAAAGAGCTTCAATTAGCTGGATAGCAGTAGTTTGCCTCCTTGCTTCATGGGAGAGTGTTCAAAGAGGCAGTTGTGATGGATCATTGGCATAGCATACTAACCAGAATCAACCAGATTGAGAATGGCCCAAGAGATCATTGCAAAGGATCATAGGGCAATAAAGAGGCATGTGTGGAATCAAACGTTTGTGTTTGACAATAAATGAGTCAGAAATGTAATCTGTTAGAAATTCATTATCTGCCTAGCGAGTTAAAAGCAAACTTGACTTGATTAGCACCACAATCATTGTAGTGAGTGTGGTTAGCCTTAAAATTGCACAGATTTTTTTTATAAATGGGAACAATCTCAGCAGCAGACAGCAGATGGTATAGGCTAAAAGGGGAGACAGTCATTATCCTCTTTCATTCATCTGCCCATTTCAGAAAATTAAGTGGATAGGTGCAGAGGAGGCAGATATTATTATCTTCAGCAAGGACTCCCTCACTGGTTTCTCATTTCTTCCAATAGTATACTTAGGCTCTCTCACAAACATATTTTATTCCCTGCGCATATGTATACATCTTTTAAATTTTATGTTCATTTCTTGAACACAAATATGACATTGTGTTTATTTAAGGTTGTGGGAGGGAGGGAGAGACAGATTGAGATTTTCTCTGGATGTGGCAAATTTTCTGTTAACTGATATAATTTGTTTTCTGCACGCAAAGATGCTTATCTGAGTCCCTGAATCTTTTTTTTTTTTAATTTGATTTATATGCCGCCCTTCTCCGGAGACTCAGGGCGGCTTACAATGCATTAAGCAATAGCCTTCATACTTCTGTATATTTATACAAAGTCAGCTTATTGCCCCCACAAACTGGGTCCTCAATTTACCTATCTTAGATAGGATGGAAGACTGAGTCAACCTCGAGCCTGGTGAGATCTGAACTTGCAGTAATTGCAGACAGCTGAATGTTAATTACAGTGCTTTAGTCTGCCACGCCACCAGGTTCTTCTAAGGCCAATCTAAGGCCAAGGAGCCACTGGTGCTTTGTACATGTTTTGTTTGGCTATGTTTTTATTTCATTAGCTATTCTAATAGGATATTGCCATTGATTAAGAAAGTCAAAGTATTTTATTATATATAGGTAGTTCTCAACTTATAACTGCCCATTATGATCACAGGTTTGTAAGGACTGTTAAATGAGCTGCCCACATGATCACTCACTTAGTGATCTCAATCTTGCTCTCAAAGTTGCATTTGTTAAACAGAGCACTGGGTTCCCCAGGGGCGGGGGAAGTCCTGGGCCTACTTTTCATCCCACTGGGATACATACCCTCCTCCCCACCTGGCATCATGGCTTGGCGACTTCCTTTTTTTTTTTTTTTTTTTTTTTGTAAATCTTCTTTGAAAGATGCAGCTGTTCAGCTGTGTAGCTTTTCTACACGAAGGCCGTGTGGTACTATCCCAGAACTATATCTCTCCAGTGATTGCATTTGGGAAGGAGAAAAGGCCTATCTGCCCCTGAGCTTTCCTATTCAATACAAATACCATGTACTGCTGCTCAGAAGCGAGTGCCATTTCAGAGCAGACACAATTCCCCAAATGGTACCCATTTCGGCAATGGTGCCACATGGCCTCTATGTAGAAAAGCCCTGTGATAGAATGGCTACTTCCCAAAGGGGATTTATGGAAAAGGTAAATGAGGGGAGTAAGAAAGAGGTGTGGGGCCAGGTGAGGTGGGAAGCAGGCCTAAGGCTTATGGGATCCCAGCAGAGTGGGAAACTGGAGAAGATAGAAATGGAGGCACTGCAAAATCCCTGGAGTCTGTCATAAAGAACAGGCAGATTGCTGAGTGCCTGAATTTTGTTTACGTGACTGGCGGGCAATGTAGTAGCCATAAGTTCCTTTGTTAATTTCAGTACAGTCACTGAATGAATGCTCATAAATCAAGGACTACCTCTATATAAGAAATATATATATATATATATAATAATGAGGAAAGTATATTATTTAAGAATGATACATTTGGTGTTTAGCAATACCAACATGATTCTTATTTTTAATATTTTTCTAGTTCTAACAATTAATACTTCTTTTACTACAAATTGTCAAAGATTAATTTAACAACAGATTTTTTAAAATAATTCAGTGTTTAATGCAAATGCTTATAACAATAAGTAATATGCATTGTCTTGCTTTGAGGCAGTAAGTACTGTAAGCAACATGGGAGGCAGAGTATGACGATGCGAATTAGCGTCAGTGAAAAGGATAGTAAAGTATGTAGGCAGATGCAGCCAGCTAATAAATGTCTGACCTTCAGGGGAAGCAAAAGGGTCAGTGGTGCTCATCAGAGTAATGATTGCCAAGAGTCCTAACTCCAAATGATTGAACTTTTACCCTTTTATCTCCATCTGTTCACAGGAACCATCTTCCATGTCTGACTAATAAAGCTCTTGTAGCCCGAATGGGATTACAGCTTTCAATGGGTTTCTCACCTACACTAATAAGTGAGTTTTGGGAACTGGAGAAGTATTTAGCCTGATGAATTGTGGTGTCTTCCATGAGGTTTCAAGTCCAGGAGCAATTTCTAATGTATGCATTTATTTTCTTTAATTTATCTATTGCTTGTCATGTCATGTGCTTCCAAGTGATGTACAAAATCAGCATAGCTTTTGTACAGTTCAGTTATAGTTAAAAAGCAACAGTTGAAATAATATGTAGCTCACATTAAAGACTAGCAGTAAGAGGCAGAAGACTACCACCTCAAAACATTATCAAATAAAAAGTTTACTCAATCAGATTTGTGTGTGCATATTTTATTTGTAGTTGTATATTTTTTTCAGAGGACTGATTGCTTTTCAGTTTCTTTTTCCATAGTACCAAGCTCAACCTCAGGGTCTAGTTTTTGCTTCTCGTTGAGATGCAGGTGGTGCTGACTGAACGTGCTCTTCTCTTCCATGTCCTAGTCACTGCTCAGGAAGAGATTAAAACTATCTTGAGGCAATTTATTAATATGACCCACAAGGAGTGCCTCTTACAAGTTACTGCATGTGAAAACATAGTTTAAAGCAATGTTGTTTTTAAATTATCATGCTTTTATGTATACAAATTCTAATTTTTTTAAATTTTTGATTTATATGCCGCTCTGCTCCAGAGACTCAGGGCGGTTTACAATGCCTTCATACTTTTGTATATTTATACAAAGTCAGCTTATTGCCCCCACAAATTGGGTCCTCAATTTACCTACCTTAGAAAGGATGGAAGGCTGAGTCAACCTTGAACCTGGTGAGATTCAAACTTGCAATAATTGCAGACAGCTGGTGTTAATCACAATGTTTTTAGTCTGCTGAGCTACCATTTACTTTAGCTAAATTAACTAATCAGCTGAACTAAAGTTTTCTGCAAGTAAGTTCAGTAGAATGAATTAGTCAGGCAAAAGCCTTAACAAACCTAGGATTCAGAAAAATTGAGTGTACTGTATGTATATGGAGTTTGAGCACCTGATTGGGAATTTGTAAGACTAGCACCATGAAAAATCTTTGAGATTTTAAATTTCTTAAAATGTTTCATTCAGTTCACTTTTCCCTGTAGGCTTCCTCAGTTTAAATCGGGGTGAAATGCTCCCGATTTGGATTGGATCGCCCGATCCAGTAGCGATGGAGATGGGTGGTTCGGAGAACCGGTAGCAAAAATCCCTGCCCGCGTTGCCCAGCTGAGCCACACAATCGTCAGAGGATTTTTTTTATTGTTAAAAGCATTTTTTCTACAACCTCTTTGGCTGAAAAAATGCTTTTAAAAGTTAAAAAAAAAAGCCTCTGATGATCGCGCGGCTCAGCTGGGATCATCAGAGGCTTTTAAAAACATTTTTTCTACAACCTCTTCGGCCAAAGAGGTTATAGAAAAAATGTTTTTAAAGGGAAAGAAAGCCTCTGCTGATCAGGCAAGTCAGCTGGGATCGTCAGAGGCTTTAAAAGCATTTTTTTTACAACCTCTTCAGCCAAAGAGGTTGTAGAAAAAAATGGTTTTTTAAAAAAAAGTTGGCCACGCCCACTTGGTCATATTACATCCCCCCCCACACACCAAGCCACACCCACAGAACCGGTAGTAACAAATTTTACATTTCACCACTGGTTTAAGTCCCTATATTTAAATGCCCTTAACAGCTCTTACTCACTCTACTGACATTTCTAGACTATTTTGTAATACATAATGCAAGTACAATTATTCAGTCTTTTATTAAGGCAGAAAGATACGATATAGTGGCCTTTTTAAAAATGTAAAATAGCACTTTCATCAATGGATTTCTCTACTTGTTCTGTTGGCATGAGAACTAGATGCATCACTGCATGTTACATGCCTTCATAATGAGTAACTGGCTAATGAATGTTCACTAGCCAGCAGCATAATCCATAGCCTGATTATGTCAAAAGTGCCCCATCTATTGCCAGGAGTTTATGCAACAACATTTTTAAACTGTCAATTCAGCTTTGCCTTTTGACTGTCAGGTTTCTTATCTTCAACGTTCACCTGAGCTTCTGTTATCTGTCTTCCGGAAGATTATAGCTATCTTTCAAAACATTGCCTAGATAATATGAGGAAATTGGCAACATGCCCCCATAGACGCTGCTCTGAATTATCTTTCCATTTGAAAGGTGAACATAGATGCATAGCTATTGGAAAAGTAGCTGCAGTCAAGATGGTGAAGGAGAACAAAACATCCTTTTTTATTATTATTATTTTTAATTAGATATATATGCCGCCCTTCTCCGGAGACTCAGGGCAGCTTACAATGCGTTAAGCAATAGCCTTCATACTTTTGTATATTTATACAAAGTCAGCTTATTGCCCTCACAAACTAGGTCCTCAATTTACCTACCTTAGAAAGGCTAAGTCAACCTTGAGCCTCGAACTTGCAATCCTTGCAGATAGCTGGATGTTAATAACAGGCTATTAGCCTGTTGAGCTATCTGAGGCTCTTGCATGACATTTAAACAAGATTGGGTTGGGTTGGGTTGGATTGGATTGGATTATATTGGATTGGATTGGATTGGATTGGATTATTTGGCCAAATATGATTAGACATAGAAGGAATTTGGTTTTGGTGCAGACGTTTTCAGTATATATGCACAGCAACAGATTAATAATCATAATACTAATAAGAGATAATGAAAATAAGGATAAAATAATTAATAGCAATAAATAGTAACTTGTAATTTAAGACTTTTCTACCATGCAGTCATTGGTTTTCACCAGCTTGAGCACGGGGTGGGACTGGAAGACCTTCAAGGCCCCTTCCTACTGTTATTCTGTTTTGAAAAATGCAACTTTTTCTCTTGCTCTTTAAAATGAGAATTTCTCCCTAGTTTCCTTTCTCTGTTCTTGGATGCAGGAATTTTCAGCATAGATCGACTTTTCTGCTATGCATTTGGTAAGTTTGGTCTTGGGGTTTTTTTTTTCCTTTACCATAAGCCATAAGCAAAGGAATACTCAGTAATCATAGAAAGTGGAGAAAGTATTTTCTGTTCTATGGAGTGTGTCAAAACCTCTGAATTCTGAGATATATTTCATCTTGCTCATAGCTCATGAGATAACTTGACAGCTGTTGTTTGCATCCTTTTCTCTATTATATAGCTTTTTTTCCCTCTGTGCTAATACTTCATTATTTCTGATCCTCTGCAAAAGAAAAAAAACCTGCAGGATCCAATGTGGGTCAGTCACCGGGGCCAAAGGCTTACTCTTCCAAGCTTTCAGACTCATACTGGACCCATCCTCAAGGAACTTTTCTCTCACCAGAATATGACAACAGACACATTCTGGTAGAGAGAGATGTTCCTTGAGGATGGGCTCCAGCATGAGTCCGAAAGCTCGGAAAACTAAACCTCTGGTCTGGTGACTGACCGAGATTGGATCCTGCAACATTATCCTTGGACATGTATATTTGCTTTCATTCATGGAAAAAAGCCTCTCTTTCAGTCAAATAATCTGCATGAGTGGGGAGGAGGGGGAGTCGTGCGCACATGTGCAGGTGGGGGTGCACATTGCATTATGGGTGCCAGCACACACATGTGCTGTTGCGCGCACATACTTTTGGCACACAACAACAAAAAGGTTAACCATCACTGAACTAGAATTTAGTCTTCCATTAATAATCTGCTGGAACTGTAAAAGATCCATAGCTGAAGAGTTCTCTCTTTTAATATCAGTTGAAATTATTTCCAATCAAAATAATTATCATTGTGCAATATTTTTTAAATAGAACAGCAATAATATGAAACTATATTTGTTCAAATCAAGTTTTAGTCTATTGTCATCATGCATCAATTATACAAAGTAGGAAATAATGTAGGAGTGTTTAAGCCAATAGTTAACTTTTATTTCAAATACCTTTAAATGTGATCCCAGAATGCTAGAAATAGCCAAAACATACAGGAATTGTTGTAAATCATATAGTCATTTAGGTGAGATGGACAGTGTAGGAATAAATAAATAATAAGTAAATTGAATGATAAACTCATGTTATGTATTTGAACTATCACAGTTCCTAAATTCTGCAAGACAATTTTTACAATAACATCCATCTCAACTCTTTCTTGAAGAACAGAAGAGTCATTTGAATATGTATAGGTATTCAAATGACTTCAATAAGCTTCATTATTGAAGCTTATTGAATGAAGCTCCAATAGCTTCATTAAGCCAAAGCCAGCCTAATGGTTTAAAAGTCAGTTTAAGAAATTGCAAATATTCTTAAGAGTTAGTGCAGTTATTCTGTAAAAGTTGCTTTCTAAATAGAGAAATATAAATGGCTGTTCTTGATTAGATTAAATTGGGTGAAATATTGAAAATCAATTTACATTAAAGCAGAGGTGTCAAACTCACATCAAGTCATCACATGACGTATTTTTTTCCCTTTGCTAAACCAGGGGTGGGCGTGACCGGCACATGATGCACTCGGCCCGTGGGCTGTGAGTTTGACACCCCTGCCTTAAAGGCTCGTAGAATATTGAAATACAGGATTGCTAATCACTTATAGTAAGGTTTTTAAATAGAGAGTATATTCTATAAAATTGAAGCCACAATAATAATAATAATAATAATATATTGATCTATTGATGTTAAAGATTTTTTGAGGCTTAATTTACAGTCTTTTGTCTTGCTGATTTTAATTATTCTTAAAACTGGATTCAGGCTGTAGTGCTACAGATTGTGTTAAAAACATTTTTAGGTTGGGGATGGCCAGAGTTTTGAAATCACCTGCTTGAAAATTCAGGGAGGAAAGTATATTATTTAAGAATGGTACATTTGGTGTTTAGCAGTACGAACATGATTCTTATTTTTAATATTTTTCTAGTACTAACAATTAGAACTATTCTACTATTTTAAACTGGCTTTGTTTATGGTTTTGTTGTTTGAATTTGGTTTTTATTTGCTTTGTTGATTTTTAGGGAAATGTTTTTGTAGAAATAATAAATAACATTAAAATACTACATCTTTTGTGCACTGACTAAAATATTACACAGTAGCTTATTTCATCTAAAAAATTAAGCAGTGGAATGCAGAGACAGTTACTACTGAGAATCTGAATTATCTTACTAGCAGAGATTATTTTATAGTAGAACCTAATTTGCAAGTTAACCTCTTTGAAAATATTGTACATTGTACATCACTGAACAACATCTGATTGTTCAGTGATGTGAACAAATAATGGGGAAAATCTACCTGGTCAGTTTTAGCAATAAGAATGGAACAGAAGATAAAAAACCTGTGGACCAATATAGAATGGTTATTCCTGGAGCTCCTGAAATCAGTCACAAACTACTAAAAATGATGGTATAATTTGCTGTGCAGATTTTTTACAAAATATATTGCGAGATATATGAAAAATACAATTTTGTTTCAGATATATTTTTTTCTGATAAGGGATTATAAATATGTAGAAATATAATTTTTTTCTTAGATATTAGAAATAGAAATATAATTTTTTTCTTAGATATTGAGAACATCTATGTTTCTTATTTATTTTGTACTATAGTACATACATATGCAATTTTGATTAAATCTTCTTTGGACACAGTTACCACCATTATATAGTTCGTATAAAATTAATATTGGCACCGATTAATAGAATAGCTGCATCCCACTTATGTGTGACAACTAGTGAAGCAATCCTATTTTGGCTGCACATGTGAGGAATGTAGTGAGCTAAAGTGCCCAAAAGGTTACAGGTATATCGAGATTCTATTTAGTACAGGTGGAACAGGATTAGGCAAGTACTTAGGAAGGTGTGGTGCTTTTGAATAGCTCAACTTCATAGCTTTATTGACATCATTATATATTTAGCCCTGTTCTGCTACTTTTTGTCCCAAATAAAAGTTTGTTTTTATAGTGAAACTTGCTTTGCATGTTTGAAAGTTCTTCAGATTCAATTTACAAAGAACTCTTCATCCTGCAGATTCCTGTAAAACTTAAACACAGGTTCCTTATAAATTAGCCTGTTACATAACACACCAACAATTTTATTTATTTTTTCTTGGTATGATAAATGGCAATCAGAACTATTTTAAATACATTTTCATATGGGATTTTCATAACCCATAATCATGGGTTTATGTTCAGTAGCCCTTGTTTAGCCTAGTTGGGACCAACAATTCAGTTGTGGGCACTAGTAGAAAATCACATGACTGCAACCTATGATTTTACATCTGCCTTCTGTGTTTACTGTGCTTCTTGCAAGCCTGGTGATTCATAACGGTGGGATACTGCCACAGTCCTAAATGGAAAAATTGGCGAGGTGCTTTTAAGAGATTCATAAGGAAGCCAATATAAGAGATTTGGCAATTTACATTGAAATTCCAAGTTAAATATTTGTGTTGCATGTTTAATATGAGAAATGAGCCAATTTGTCCAAACATAAAAAGCTTTATTGTAATGGAAAGAAAAGAGTGGAGAATCCCCACAATTTAAGAGGAGGGAAATGTGCAAATGTCAGTTTGGCTATCAATATAAGATACAATAATAAACTGGGAAAAAATATAGAATTTTTAATGTAGACAGACCATGGGATTTTATTATGTTGAAAATTTCTTGCTCTGAATGATATCACTTTTGAATTTAAGTTACAGTTACCCTCTTGGTGGAGTATTTTCTTAGGATTTGATGGAAGTAACCGTTTTCTATAACTGCAGGAAAAACTGAAATACAGACTTTCAGTTATTTTCTATAACTGCAGGAAAAACTGAAATACGCATTCCTAGAATTCTTATTTTTTTCTTGCCACTATCTTGCTGAATGCTGATTTCTTGCCATTTTGAAGTGGAAATACATACAAATTGAAGATTTAAAATACTTGTTTCAAAGCTCTTCTATCAAAAAAGAAAAATAAAATTTTTGCCCTGCCCAAAAGTATGATATGTCCCCAACTACTTTGCAATATTATGATTTCTTAGCAATTATAATTTCGGCTAACTTTACTAAATACAGGCCCTTCTGATCAAAAAGTTGCTCATCCCTGCTTTGGGAAGAGCCTCCAAACCCTTTGGATTTAATTTGGCCTCTTGCTATTCTAACTACAAATAGGAACCTAGGCAGTTTTGCCTCCTCGCTCCCCTCTTGCGTAAAACCAAAGCATTTTTGGATCTTTTATGCACATTCTATGAGATTGAAGCCTAGAATAACTCCTGGTAGGTGATAGGGGAGGATAGCATCTGGGTCTTGAATGGCTTAGGAAACAAACAGGACTTTTAAAACAGGACTAAGTTGGCAGACCACATCAGTATCACCACTAGACATAGAGATATAGCAAAGCTAAGACTTCACCTTGTAGTTTCTGCTGTTATTTTAAGAAGCCGTTTTCTTTAAAAAGTCATGATAACCTGAGTTGCTAGGGAGAAGTTCCTTTCACACTTGTAAAAAGTTGATAGCATATCAATGAGCTTCTTTAACTTCACTAGTACACCAATTTCTCACTTCCCCCCCTATAATACCTATTCTTTGCTTGCTGAATATAAAACAAAATATATTTCTTTGCCAAGTGCAAAAGGGCCTGAAGCAACAACAGTTGAAATGGGTTGGATCATAGTAGGAGAGAAAGACTATCAATTGGAAATGACAAGATAATGATTTTTCTGGAAAGGAAAGTATAACCCCACAAAAACATTAGCGAAGGCCAACTCCAGAACTTCCAATCTTTCTACCTTTGTTTGCCTTTTCATCAGATACCAAAAAATTAAGTTCTAAGGTTCTACATAGGCAACACATTCACCTTGCATTGAAAATACCAATTTTGGCCATGTGCTATATGCATGGTTCTTGGTGTGACTAGACACTGGTTGAGACTGATTATTGGGATATATTAGAAATCAGCTTAGCCTAGAATACTCTAATCAGCCTGATGGAGAATCTATGTGGGGAAATGATCATTTTAATTTTCTTAGTTATTTAAACTGTGTTTGATCCCATTGACAATGGCAAATAAGAATATTTGCATTCTTATGAAGTAGCGATGGAGAATTTGCTGTATTCGTATGGGAGATACAATGTATGCTACATGCTCTGGGCTACCCGTAGTCTCATATGAAACCACAGAACGAGGTTGTGGTCATGTCTATGGTTGTCAGGTTCAGGGCAACTATTCTATTTCACTTCATATTCTACTGATGCATTAAACCAGCTCTCTGCTTTGTGGGTCTATTTATTAAAACATAAATTATTACTAGATGCAAATCGTTCAAAGCTTTTCTGGAGCAAAGTCAGAGTGACATTTCAGTTGCATAAATTAAAAAAAAAATCACAGATACTTTTTCCCAAGATCTGTCATTAGTAGAAATTGCAGAGAAACTTTTTTTTTTTTACACTTATGCTCTGGGAAGAATTAAACAAAAACTAACATGAGGCCATATGCTTGGCCAATTGGAATGAACTACAGTTTATTTATTTCTCTCAGTCCCCACCAAATCCTAGCCTTATGGTATGGAATACAAATCAAATTTTTGAAAATGTGGATTTTGCACCTCAAAGGGAATCTGCATATTTTGTGCCTCCTTTTCTGAGTAAGTGTAAGCCATCCTACTGAGCAGTCACAGGAATAGAGAGGTCAGATATCAATGCAGTCATATTACTCAAGAAGACTCTACTTCAGATTAAATTCTGTACCCAGCCTCTCTGAAGCATATAGTGCTCCAAAATGACTGTGCAAAATGTTCTGTAAGATGCTGGGGAGAAATAAGCAGCAGCTCACAGTGAAATCGCTGGGTGCCTGTAAACAGATGCTGCTTGTATCTTCCTGTGCTCTCGGCCACAGCTGCTCATGAATCCAGCATGCTATATAAATGTACCCTTCCTAGGAAAACCTTTGACTCGCAGCAGAGAGAGCTGGGAAACAGCGCAATGCAGGCAGTTGTTATAGGCAAGGCCCTCTTGGCTGTGCTTGTACATTACGTCATATTGCTTGGCAACATAATCATCTGTATGATGGGGTGGGAGGGGCTGCGTGCATGTGAGCTTAGTCCCAACAACTGCAGAAGAGCTGGGCTGAGCTTGACTGAATTAAATCCACTCAAACAGTTGTAGCATTTAAGTCTTCTAACTCTTGTTCTGGGAGTGGTGGTGGTGGTGAGATAATTTTCTATAACCTCCATGATTTTTAAATCTGTAGCATAGCCACAATAATGCTTTGAGGCTTTTGGCTTTATCATGCACCCGTTCAAGACACAGAAATACAGAGCAGCATGAGAAGAGTGGTTCTGTATCTCTGACCTTATGACCAGTCCCTTACAAATTGCTACGCTTTATATACACAGAGCAAAAGGAAATGTTTACTTTCTTAGAATTAACTTTCATGCATGGAAGGGAGCTTAGAGCTACAGTTATCCAAAGTGCCTCTAAATTTGGTAACTGAATAGATAAATCTGCAGTATTCAAATCAGCGGCCTAATGGTCTGAACCTACATTATCCTGTTCAGAACAGAGAGAGACTTTTGTAACGTTTTTCATTCATAGAAACTCAGAAATATATAAATGTGGGGTCCTGGTACAGTTGCCTCTTGAAAAAGCACCTTTGGGACAACCATGGCCTGGATGACAGAATCTCCATAGACATAAATTTGGGAAGGTACATGTAGTCATTTCAAGATTCCCGTGTCATCTTCTTCCAATACTCCTCCCCTATCCTGCCCATCTCCATCCAGGTTTTGGTGGGGTTCTGGCTTGCCTTCAGTGAGAGACCCAGTTTGCAGTTTATTACAGCTGCAGAGTCTGATCTAGATTAGGATGGGAAGAAGTTTAAACCTGGCCATTCCTGCTGTCAAACTTCCACAGGAAAATAGTATCTTTAGATCAGATTCTGCCAACTTGAGGTTCCTGAATCACATGAATCTCCTTTATCTCCTCTGAGATCTAAATGCAGCTACTAAAAAGGAGCAGTCCTCTTGTCTACCATTTTAAAATAATTTCAAAAGGACAAAACAGCAGAAGCAGGAGAACAAAAACACACCATTTTATAAATGCTCTTATTTTCAGTCCCTATCTTCAGGCAAGGCTGAGAGGCAACTCTGACTAAAATCCTGCACAGCTGTTGCTTCCTGCTGTTGGTTATGCCCTGAAACCCTGTTTGGGCTAAATGACCACTTGCTATCATTTTGGCAGGGAGACTGAAGGAGGTAGGGTTTATGTTGTGGCCCCGTCCTCTGAGCCTATCCCTTTGGAGGAAGGAAGCTCTGAGCAGGAGGAAGAGGAGCCAGCCAGATCTCCCAGCCCCCCCCCTCTGGCACCGGCTCAGGTGCCAGCTGAAAGAGAGCCAAGTAGTGGGGAAACAGGTGTCTCAGATGAGAGTGAGGGAGAGACGTCATTCCTGGACGCACGCCAAAGAAGGCGAGACAAAAGAGTATTGCAGCTGCGGCGTATGAGGAAATAGCCCTGAGTCACTGATTGGAGTCATGGGATCAGTGAGTCACTGGACCACACCCAGAAGCCTGTCTATATAAGACAGGCCAGTGAGTCACGAAGTTCGTGACGAACAAAGCTAAACAAACGGAGCAACCTCGTAGTCTTGGAAGCTAGATGAACGGCAAAGCTACGTAGGTGATTTTCTTGTTTGTGTAAACCAATAAAGTCCTTGGCAGACGGTGTGCATATCGCTGCCAAGGTTGAGATAAGAACTGCGGAGTGTGCCAAGTGATTCTTAACCCTCGGCTGGCTGTGTTTTTGTGGGTCTCTGAAGGGGGGGGACAGATCAGTTTATTTCAGCCCATGTGTTCGCTAATTTTATATCATGCTATGATTTCTGAATTTGATAAAAGTATCTTGAAAGTGAAAAAGCCTACAAATAATGTGGTACACGGTATATTCTTATCAGATAATGTTTTTGTACTGTATTTAAGTGCTCAGGAAGATTGTGTACTTGACACAAAAACTGGCAATCTATACTTCTAGCCTTAGGTGATCATGCAAATTCCTAACTTCAGTGATTCTTTTTTCTAATCTGTTAATAAAGAAAAGTTGAACCACATCTTTGATCTCATCCAGGAAAAAAACTGTAAAGATCAAAATGAGAAATAAAATAAACTGGTTCCAATGATATATTATATAAAATAACAAGCTATGTAAAATTTCATCAGGCTTCCATAGTTAACACCTTTACATAAGTAGAAAGTTCTGCTCAAAACAACCCAAGAAAAGTGCTTTTGGAGGATTGACTAGGCAGGTTCCAGAGGCAGTTTATAAAATGTACAGATGGTTTCCATAGCTGTCAGATTCAGCTGCTACCCTTCCCCTGTTTTGAAAATATGCTAGTAAGAATACCTGGTTACTTTGCTCAATAACTTCTTCCCATCTAGGTAGTGCAGAGCAATGTGCCTGGAACTTGATCCAGGAAACATTTCATCCTAATAGTAAATACTATAGTGTAAAAGCGTGGTTTATCAGCAAGGAACATGTACAGTATAGTTTCCTTAGGATTTTGAGTGTCTGTAATCATTCCATCTTTCATGGAAGTTGTGTTGCTGCGAGCTCAAATACAGTAAATGTTCAAGTTAGGAGTCATGTTTAACAAGATGGGAAGCACATGTATCTTTCCACATCAAGGTACAGACTCTAAATTCTCTGGATTGAACTTGGTTTGAGATTATTTGCCTTTTCCCAAATCCTGTCCCTAATGGCAAATTGGTCTATGTGCAGGACAAAATGGAAAGCAGTTGTTCCTCATAATAGCTCACAAAGAAGAATGATAAGAAAGACAGATTGAATCAGTTTCCTTTTCCAAACTTTTCCTACTGGCATTATTTGGCCTAGTATGAATTGGGATAGATTATCTGGGGTTTGGATTCTTTACATTCTTGAAACTATCATTTGGTTCTAACCAGATGTATTGCTCATGAGGCAGTAATCTGATTCAAAGTTGTGTCTCTTCACCAGGATTAAGTGTCTAGTTTTGATCCCTAAATTTGAACACAAGCTTGCATATGAAAACACCCATCATTCTCTTCAAACTTGGGCGATTGCAAAGAGATGTTGACAGAAATTTGACCTATATTTTATTTAAATAGGACAGCTTCAGTTAGGATTCAGGAAGCTTAAAGCCTTGAGTCCCAGTGTGATAGTAATTCCAAGGATAGGGATACAATTGCACAATTCATATTTCTATAAGATACTTGATTGAGCATTGTTAAAACATTCACATACTGGGTTATTTTAAGACCTACATTCTTTGAACATATATTTAGTTCAGCAACAAATCCTCCCATCATTCTCTGACGCTCATCCAAGTATTTTCATTTACTAGTAGATCGTGGAAGAAATTCACATTTCCTAATTTTGTCTGATTAAATGCCAAATGTTATCTAGTTCTTTCTCAGAGATCCAGAATATCAAAATTCAGGGAACATTTTCCAGTGATATTTTTGGAATGGATGAATTTCCAATGCTGATTTAAAGTAACTAGTTAAAATCTCAGACTGCACATTTCACAATTTTTTAGAGATTTAGAAATAAGCAATTTCTGCCATAATGGTAAATTGCTGTTTCATAAAAAACTTTTCAAGTTTTTGCATTGTTGAAAATGTATTTCTGTAAAACCAAAAAGAAAAATATTACCAAAAAAAAAAAAGAAAAGAAAAGAAAAAGGAGCTAGTAGGAGTGTCATTTGGGAGAGTCTAGCCTTCTCTAAACTTTAGAACTTCACTGGGTGTCTTTGGGCTGTCAGTTCAGCCAACTCCCTACTTCAGAGGGCTATAATTATGGGAAGAAATGCTCAAGCTCCTAAGCAAAAGACAGGATACAAATATAATAAATGCGGACAATGTATCCCTATTTGCATTCTCCGAGAGCAGGAGTATCAAACTCATGGTGTCATGTCATCACGTGATGTATCGAGACTTTTTCCTTAAAATGGGGGTAGGCATGGCCAGCAGGTGACGCATCTGGCCCATGAGCTGCAAGTTTGATACCCCTATCTTAGAGGGTTCCATTTTTCTGTTTGTAGCACTTAGCTGACTTCCATCTACCTATCAGAGATACCAAAAACATTCTTGTCTTATAACAAAGGAGCAGAATAGTTAGCCCTTCAGAACTTTCCAGCTGCTAAACTATAAACTTAATCCACAAGCACGTCTCTAGTGTCAGTTGTAAGATTAGCTAAACCACATCATTTGATCACTGCTAATTCCAACTTACAACTCACAGCATTGACAACAACAGCAGACTGATGAACAGTCTGGAATGTATCAGGTAGCAATCAAGGAGAAGTAACTTTCAACTATGCTATGAAAAGCTTTCTATTTCTTGAACAGGATGAACCCTGGATTTTCTGATGTCATTTGACGTAATTACGTTACCCTTCCCCAGCAGTGGTGAAAGAAACCAAGGAGCTGGGCAGGTGCTGCGCCGGATCAGAGGCCGCAAAGGCATGACATGATCCAAAGCCCCGGCTGCTGTCCTATCCCAGGCGGCCACCAGATCTTCAGTCGAGTCGTAAGCCAAAGCCTCAGGAAATGGCCCAAGCTCCCTCTGGAATCTCTCCGGATCCATCAGGCGCCTGGGGCGGAACCACCTAATCAGTTCCACCTCCCTGCGGTGGGGTGCAGCGGTCAGAAAGTCCAGCCTCAGGAGAGAATGGTCAGACCATGACAGGGGCTCAATAGCTACATCCCCTATACCCTGGCCATTTAACCACTGACTAGAGACAAAAACCAAGTCCAGAGTGTGTCCTCCCATGTGAGTAGGGCCATGAATTAGTTGTGTCAGGTCCATGGCCGTCATGGAAGCCATGAACTCCCGGGCCACCTCAGACGCCTCACCAGCCGATGGCAGATTGAAGTCCCCCATAACCACCAGTCTGGGGGTATCAACCGCCACTCCGGCAATAACATTGAGGAGCTCGGGCAGGGCCGCTGTCATGTGGCAGGGAGCCAGGTACATGATCAGCAGGCCCACCTGCATCCCATGGCCCCACTTCACCAGGAGAGACTCACATCCGGCTATCTGAGGTACAATGGCCTCCCTCAGATCGAGACCTTCCTTTATGATGATCGCCACCCCCCCCCACCCCTGCCCTGGGCCCTCGGCTGATGAAATGCTTGGAAACCTGGTGGGCACATTTCTATGAGGGGGACCCCCACCTTGGCCCAACCAGGTCTCAGTAATACCCACCAGGTCCGCTCCCTCCCTCCTGAATTAACTTGCAGATGAGGCGGGCCTTATTAACCACGGACCTGGCGTTGCACAGCATCAGCCTAAAGCCTGGGCTCTGAAGCTCTGGACAACCCAGGGAACAAGAGGAGCCTTGGGGGCCGAGGAGCGCCACCGCTTGAAGACAGCAGGTGCGTGCCCCCCTAACACGATACGGTCCCCTGCTCCTGCCATATCTACCTCTCCCAATCACGGTCCTGATGGAATCGCCCTCTTCCCTAACTGCACTAAGCCCCTCCCCACCCGGCTCCGCACCTCCTAATTCATGCCCTTGTGCCAAGCCTGAGCTATCATCTTCCCTCCCACCCACCCTCCCCAAACCCCTTAAAAATTTACAATAGGACAATTTTAAAAAACCCCTCAGCCCCTTCTTTGCAGCATGCCACCTATCGGGATTCCAAAATCCGTCATCGAGGTAGGCCCTCAATAATGTGGAGGGCCAAGCCTGCGAGAGAGGGGAGTCTCGCAGACCAAGAAGCTCCACTGCTGAGTATATTGTGCCGCAGGGATGCGTTGACCATCTCCTAAAGGGTCCACACAAGAAAGTCCAAGGGAGAACATAAAAAATGGGAGCCACAAAAGGATTTAAGACCCAGTCCACTGTCCTCTCATAACAGAAGCCAAGTCTGTCTCCAGGTTGACACAATCCACCTGGATGGAGTCATATACCAGCTCCTGTTCAGATGATATTAGTCCTCCACACAATTAGGGAAGAGAATTTCACCACTGATTCAACAGGATGTATTCCCAGGGCAGAATCCATACCAGCTGAGATTCCAAATAAGGAAAGGCTACTTGAAGTCAGATGCTGATCTCCAGAATTACACCTTCTCTATATGTTGGATGGAGAACCCAGTAAGGCATCATATATAAAAATACTTTTGACTGAGAAGACCCATTTCCAGTTCATTCCAAATCATTTCATTCAACAGGGGAATGGAATATAGAGTAGGTAGAGAAGAGCTGCACATCACCTCTTTTCCTTTATCTTGTCATTCCTAAATATGGCTACAGTTCCGCACTGTTCTCCACTGGTTAAGTCAGGCTACATCTATAGGTAGCCCTTGACTCATGATCATAATTGAGCCCCAAATTTCTCTTGTTAAATGAAACATTTGTTAAGTGAGTTTTGCCCCATTTTACGATCTTTCTTGCTACAGTTGTTAAGTGAATCACTGAAGTTGGTTAAGTAGTAACCTGGTTGTTAAGTGAATCTGGCTTCCCCATTGACTTTGCTTGTCAGAAGGTCGTAAAAGCTGATCACATGATCTTGGGACACTGCAACGGTCATAAGTATGAACCAGTTGCTCAGCATCTGAATTTTGATCAGATGATCGTGGGGAGGCTTCAAAACTTGTTAATGAAAAATGGTCATAAGTCATGTTTTTCAGTGCCATTGTAACTTCAAGCAGTCAGAATGAACTGTTGAAAATAGAGGACTACCTTTAACTATATCTAGTTAAAGGCATTAGATTTTAAAGCAGATTCTGACAAACTGGAATGTTCTGAAATAACAGGATGGTGAGGTATCTGGAAGCTTATAGAAGAACTACGGAAAAGAGATGGCATGCTTGCTTGTTTTTTATCCTACTTTTATTATATAATTTAATAAATAACTATTTTCTACATAACAACAACCATGTGAGGTGGATTGGGCTGAGAGTGAGTGACTGAGCCAAAGCCAGTTAGCTTTTATGCCTAAAGCTGGACTAGAACTCACAGTCTCCTGGTTTCTATCCTTATGACTTTTATTGTATTAGATTTATATTGCACCTTTTCTAAAAATCCAAGATACATATGCTGCCATCTCCTTTTTCCTATTAACAACAACCTTGTGAGATAGGTTGAGATGAGAAAGAGTTACTGGTCCAAACTCATCCAATGAGGTTCCATGGCTGACAAGTGGGCCAGAATTTGGGTCATCCTGCTCCAAGCTCTATACCTACACAACCATTAGATACTATTTAAAGGGAAACAATTACCAGTGAAGGAGAAACTATTAGAAGGGCTGCTACCACAAAGGATACAATTTCTAGTATTTAGGATTAGAAACAAGTGATAGAAACTGTAGCGGGCAGATTTCAGTTAAACAATACAATAAAATTCATGAAGGTGAGGGTTATTTGGCAATCTGGTAGAGAACCTGCCAATTCCTGGACTTGAATTGAATTGAATATTTGGCCAAGTGTGATTAGACACACAAGGAATTTGTCTCTGGTGCAGAAACTCTATGTACATTCAAAGCAATAAAATGATAACCATCATAATAAAACCAATAAAAGGGGGGAGTAAATAATAAGCATAAAAATACCACAGCCATACTAAATGAGTAAATATACATAGACATTAGACTGCACTGTGAGAATTAGGTATTCAGCAGAGTGATGGTACAAGGGAAAAAATCCTGCCTTTGTGTCTAGTTGTTTTGGCATGCAATGCCCTGTAAGCACTATCCCAAAGGGAGGAGTTGAAACAGTTTATGTCCAGAATGTGAAGGGACTGCAGATATCTGCTCAGCCCTCCTGATAAGTGCAATATACAGGTCTTCCTTGGACGGCAGGCTGATTGCAATTTTTCTTTCTGCAGTTTTAACTATCTGTTGGAGCTTATATGTGTCCTGTTTGGTTGTTGTACCAAACCAGATAGTTCTAGCACTACAAATTACAAACTCAATAATTCCTCTGTAAAACTGTATCAACAGCTCCTCAGATAGTCTGAACTTCCTAAATTTGAGGAAGGAAGAACATTCTTTGTTGTGTCTTTTTCATGATGGTGTCTATTTCAAGTCCCAAGAGATGATAGAACTCAAATCTTGAAGGATTCTATTGCAGATATTGTGCTGTTGAAAATAGCAAGACGTGGTAAAATACAAGGTCTAGTCCTAAAATCTATGGTCATTTTTATACATTTCAATTTGCATTAAAATCAGAATATCAGAATACTGTGATAGCATCCCAAGCAGAAACTGGCTTTCTGATGTTAAGTGTCAAATACTTAAAGATAATGTCTGGAGACTAACATGAACCACCCACTATCCAGGGTAGTATCAGTAATATGTAATCTTGCACACTACATATGCCCTGCATGAAAAAGTAAACATGTAAACATGGAGGCAAGGGGACTTGATATATGGGAGATTTTAAAAATCTTCAATGCATTTTTTCTTATCAGGGAACTATTGGTAGATAGTGTTGGAATTTATGAAATTGTATAAAAGTATTGCATTGGGAGGATACCATTAATTAATAATGAAGACTAGTATGACATTTGTGCTATTATGTTAAGAAGAAGATTAATAAATAATGATGGCTCTCATCACCACTAAGGGGAAAAAAAACCACAGCAGCTTGTTCTTATCACAACTTGCCAGTCACACAGCTCAGGCAGCTGTCATCAACACAGTGTTCTCCAAGTGCAACTCAAGATTTGGCAGGTGAAGGGAACACAGGTTACTACTATGCACGCACGTGCACACACACACAACAACTCATCATTCAGTTGTCAGAGACACCTGTTAGTATTTAGGACTAGCATGAACAATCTGTGGGCCATGTCCCTTTCTTTAGAGCTTTGTAAGCAATTAGTTGAAACTTCCAATAAGTTCAGAATTTATTTTTCAAGAAAGAGGCTTTCAACTTTTGCCTTCGGTTTTATGCTATCCATCATTGCTCTTTTTGGAAAGTGAACTCTTCAGCAGAAAAGGGGGGGGATTCCTAAATCCTAACTTTAATTGATACTGTTGAAAATCTGCTCTCTCAGAATTGTGAGAATCTAGCTTTTCTTAGGAAATAAAGAGGCAGCAAATAATTGAAAAGCAAACATGGTTTGGCAAACCTGTAGTCATTTCAGAGTGGACGTTGAATATTTTATGGTTGGAGTCAAGGAAAGCAATTCTGTAAGGAAGAACTTACCTTTAATAATCTCTTTGATTAGGGAAAGCAGTCTGTATATTAAAATTTTAGCCTTTGGCTAAATGTTGATAACTGGACATCTACATTCAATATTATTTGACCTGTTCCTTCCTACATACTGTTGCTACATGAGGGGAAATCTCATTCCTTCTTCCCTGCCATTAGAGTAGGCAGGACCTCTATATGAGCATTGAAGTTTCTTCTCTAAACATCTTTTTCTTAAGTGAGTAAGAAACAGTTCTATGTCTGAGAATATCACTCCCAGATTCTACTCATTGTGGCAAATAAAGACCTTGCCGAGGGGCCATTTTTTGCACAATTGTACTGTGACCTGAGATAACCTATGTCAAAATCCCAAACCATACCAAACCTTTAAAAAGAGGGATGCCACAACACCAGCTGCTGTGCAGCTTTGGCATATACGGCCAAGACAAAGGAGCTGCTGTATTCAAATTCCCATAGAAACAACTGGGCCTTTTGCGGGGGGGGGGGGGGGGGGGGAGGGCAGACAGAAACACAGGCAGCCCATTAATCCTGCTTGTGAATGATTCCCGTAGACCAGAGAAACAGTAGCAGCAAGCCTGCCATTCCTGATGAAGAAAGTCATCCATAGTAGTTCATGGCACGAGGAAGTTGTAAAATTTCTGACTTTGTGAACTTTCACTCCAGAGATCTGGATTCTTTTATTTTTTCATGGGAGATCAGGACAAAAGTTCAATGGACCATCTTTTTAAAATCATGTTCTAGGCCAGTGATGGCGACCTATGGCACGCGTGCCACAGGTGGCATGTGGAGCCATATCGGTGGGCACACGAGCTCAGCTCTGTCATGCATCTGCGCACCAGCCAGCTGATTTTCGGGCCTTCTGGGCCCACTGGAAGTAGGGAAACAGGTTGTTTTCTGCCTCCAGGGGGCTTCCAGGGGAGAGGTGGGGAAGGCCATTTTCACCCTTCCCAGGCTCCTAGAAAGCTTCTGGAGCCTGGGGAGGGCGAAAAAGGGCTACTGGGCCCACTGTGCTATTGCGTGCCAAAAGTGAGGGGAGCATGAGGGGAGTCATGTGCACATGCATGGGGCAAGTGGGGCACATAGAATTATGGATGTGGATACATGCACACAAGACCCCCTCCGTTCTTCCCCTGCTTTTGGCACGCGATGGCAAAAAGGTTAGCCATCACTATTCTAGGCAATACAAGAGACTAGAAGCAACTGATGATCTATAGCAGAATTTTTCGAAGTTGGCAACTTTAAGATGTATGGACTTCACTTCCGGAATCCCCTACTAGCATGGGAGGTCCTGCATGGGAAATTCTGTGGATTCTCCATTGCCAATACCTATTAATGATGTCTAGGAAATTCTGGGAGTTGAAATGCACATATTTTAATGTCAAAATTTTCATGTTTGAAAAACACTGACCTTCAGGAACTAACTCCCTGGTTGTGTTAGGATTATATACCATAACTCTCAGAATTTTCAGTCACTATTCCATTCCTGTCAGGGAAATTCTGGGAGCCATAGTCCCAACCTACCTGGAGACTAGTTCATGGGCAGTTTGTAGCAGCACTAATACAAAACAAATGTCCCATTTGCCCATTTTGTTCCATCATTAAAGCTTTAAGGTCCTTCACTTGTTCAGAAGAAGTCCTTTTTAATGCAATATTTGATGAGAAGGCCCTGACTTTGTTGTACTACTAGAATTTTGAAAGTATATTGTGTGCTTTTACAAAATGGCTGCCGTGGTTAGCATGATTTCTTGCAAAATACCGATTAGAAGGTAAACTGGCTTGCTGCCGCCTCTTACAGTTATTGTATTGGTTACTACTCCAATTTACACCATCACTCCCAGCCCCAAATTGCAGCCATATAACCAGTGACATCTGCAGACGAGGCAGAACATCTACAACAGTTCTGGTCTTTGTGTGTATGTGTTGTTGTTGCACACATGTACAAAAAGGATGAAGCTACTGGTATACAATATGTCTGCATTCATCATTCTGATGAAAGTAGCAAATTCCTTCAGACCCTCCATTTGAATCCATTTTGTCTTTTTTCATTCATTTTGTTTTATTTATTTATTTTATTCTATTGTTAGTAGTATTATTTTCTTAGTTATATGGGATTCTGGTGCCATACAATTTTAGTGCCAAAGACTAAAAAATTAAATGTTAATGGTTTATTATATCTGGGTTTTTCCTTTGTGATGTTTTAATTGTATTTCATTTTATTATAGTATGCCATGAGCTAGAATAATTTGGTGGCATCTATATCGATAATATACCATCATTATTTTATCTTTTTAAAAAAGTCATTCACACACAAAAGGATTCTTGGGAATAAAGATGAAGCTAGCTGCTACTGTTCTGCTCCATGCCATTTATTTTTAATTCAAGAATCTTTTAAAAATTAGATTCTAGGAGCCAATAGTTCAGAGCACCTTTCTTGGTTAGAATCCAAGGAGCCATTAAATATTGAAATAATTATGAAAGCCTGCAGTTTGAATTTCCCCCCGTCTCATATAATCAAAAAGAGTTTATAAATCTCTGGTCTACGTGCACCAGGCCTTCACCAGAGTCCTTAGGACCAGTTGAATAATTACTGCAGTTGGTGTAATACAGAAAGCTACCGGTTTCTGACTGAGCAAGGCTATCTCTAGTCTACAGAATGGTCATCTTCCTTTCCTGTTCTGCCTTTGTTGATACATTAGAAGAGGGTCAAACTCTCTTAGACAATCTTTCTAACTGCAAAAAATTATTTCATGCAATGTGTATTAAATTTCTATCCTGACTTTTAGTTAAGAAACTCAAGGTAGCATACATAGCTGTCCATTTCCTCCACAAATACAACCCTATGGGTGGGTTGAGCTTACTTATTTCTTTTCTTCTGAACTGACAGTCAGCAGCTCTTATCTTGCTCCACTGATTTGGCAGGGTCTTTAATGAGGTCTAGGGTATTTTGTGTTGTTCTCTCACTTGGACACATGTTCTGCCATACTCAATCCCGCTTGCCCGAGGAATTCTTACGAGTCTACTCCCAAATCTTTTAAAACTTGTGTATTGCTTTTTGATGTCCCAAAGCAACATAAGGAGACTTAAGCTGCCACAATTTGAGGTAAGTTATTTCTCTATGGTTACAACACCCACTTCTAAGAAATGCAACCCAAATCAAAAGATGGAAAAGCAATGCATTCCCAATATTTGATTTACAATGTTAGAGAAATTTTATTACCTGACAGCTATCCTTTTTTTCTCCTTTCCAGGAGTAAAAAACATTCCTTCAATCCTATCCCTCTGCATCATTACCACATGAAAGGAGATCATGAAACAGGAATGGTGACCAAGAAGAACTGGCTCTTGTCTATGATGCAGCCATGGTTGTGGCAGACTACCTCATCTCCTGAATTTGTAAAGGTAAAAAGGACTTGTAGGTGTCATACAAGATAAGTGAAGATCCCAGTAGCTGTTATTGAAAACAAAGGCTCCAGTGGACGCAATTTTTTAGCTTTCTAGCTTTTACCCTTGGTAAAAATAATGAAAACCATCTCTTCCAAAAGAGCTACTTTTTTGCCGATTATCTCTGGTGGTGATGTCTCTTCCAGAAATGTGCCATGTAGTGAGGTGATCTGTCAAATGCCTATGGAGATTCTCAGCCATTAAGGTCATGGTGGTATCAAAGATGCTTTTTCAAAAGGCCATTGGACTTTTTGTTTTTTCTTTGAAGATGTTTCTCATCTCATCCAAGAAGCTTCTTCAGTTCTGACTGAATGGTGGAGAATGACTGCACTTCTCATGGCCATGTGCCATGATGACTGCAAGGAATATAAATATAAATCCTTCCATTCTCCACCATTCAGTCAGAACTGAAAAAGCTTCTTGGATCAGATGTGAAACACCTTCAAGGAAAAACAAAGAAAGCCCAGCTGCCTTTTGAAAAAGTACCTTTGGGACAAAATGATTAGTCAGTTACTCCAGCGTGTCAAGTGTCCTGGGAGCTATTTAGTTGCCCAAAACTTTCAGCCCTCTCCCCCTCCCCCCATCCTAATTTATCCAATTTTTCATCTAAAATGACCACCATTTCCTCTGACTCTTCTGTAATTCTTTTATTCCATGACTGCCCTCAAGCACGAGCACATATATACATGTGCACACATGCTGTGGGCATGGACTGACTGACACACCCCATAGCAGCCAAAAGTGCCAGACACTTGGGATGCCTGGACACCTACACATTTGAAACTAATTGTGGAATAATAACTCTTTTAGAAGATTTGAAGTATTTATCGCCCCCAGTGCTTCTTACAGGGAAGTGTTCCTTTCTTTGGAAGATGTCTACTACCTGAGCATTTTTTTGTGTGTTTTGTGCAACTGTGGGTCATCTAGATGATTTTGCACTATGCTGAGCATTTGCAGTTTCAGGCAGATCCCTCCCAAACTCAGCTTCCAGACAGGCCTTAGTTTGTTCTGACCTACATCCTGGTGAATGTGGCCCTCAATGTAGAGACCTTCCATTCCCAGTTACTACACAAAGTGATATGGACAGGCAGTGCTATATTTCAGCCCCTTTGCAGTTGTGCCCGCCCTCACATCACCGAGCAGCTCTTGGCCCGGTCTTTGCGGATCTCAGAGTCAGTCAATAAATCTGTCCGTCCGGGCATCTGCGTAATCCGCTTCAGTCCTCGCTTTGAGTTGCTCCGTTTGAGGTGCTTATGCATCCGATTGATTGAGGCTAGTGTGGTCACATGGAAAACATCCCGCACACTATTCTCTGACACTTTGGAAGAGCATTCTACATACGCCACAGCACCCAATTGCCGGGCCAGCATGCTGCCCTGCAAGGGGAAAACACATTGTTGCATTATGCCGGAATTTACCCACAGCCTTTTGCTTTTCCCCCCCGCCCCCTCAGCCAAGTCTGATAATTGCTTATTACATTGCAACCACCTCTCTTTTCCACCCTCACATTCTGGCAAGTACCTATCACTTCCCCAGACACGGTTACTCCATGTGTTTCTTTTAAATCACGGCTTTTAATTAATTTTAGTACTTTTCCTGGAAGAAAGGGATACAGGAGTGTCTTTTAAAAATGGAGCGAGAGGGACTGTGTCTAAAACAGGGAGGGTGCGAAACATGCTAGAATCTATGGATGCCAAGGTGGGAAAGATGGTTAAAAACAAGCTAGTGCAGATTCTCCTTTTGGAAGATATGGGATATGGAGCAGAAGATTCTGCTGGTGGAATTAGCAGCAAAGGAACCTCTAGCCCCAGAATTCTGCTGAGGGCTCATATCAGGGTATTGTTGTTTCCCCTCTTTCCTTTTTCCATCAGTTATTCCAGGGAGCTTTTGAATGCTCATCTGCATAGACAGGACAAGGCAGATTGCAGTATGGCTTTAAAAGGCATTAAGAGAAATTCAGGGAACATACCATCTCAGACAAATACGAAATTCATCTAAAACTAAAGCTGCCTCAGCTGGGAGGGGTCCTTTTTCTTATTAGTAGTTGTTAGCCTGTGCATCTGCTTGTGTCAGAGTGGGATCAGTTCTTTAGGCTACTCCGTAGTTATTAACTGCTTTCCCTTTTATGTGTATGTGCATAAAAGGGAAAGGGAAAATAATCAGAACATACATGCACATGGTCACCTGTGGGGAGGCTCAAGGAGAGCATGATTTCATGCAAAAATCACAGCTAAGCTCAGTTAGATTGTTAGACGTCATATGCAAATACGGAGGGCCCTCAAATGACAGCTAGTCCACAGACCCAAAAAAGATATTTGCAGCCTGGATTCAAAGTTCTGACACTGCCCCCCCCCCCCACTTGCAGTCATGGGATCACATTTTAGGTGCTTAGCAACTGGCCCACGTTTATGGTTGTTTGCAAAATCCTGTAATCATGTGATCATGATTTACAATGTTATTAGCCAGAAACTTCTTTTTATTTCTGGCAGGAAACACCCACTGAGGACAATAGGTTTATCGAAGGACCATAGCATTCCCTTATGACCACTGCATTCCCTTAAGAACCTTTGCAAAAAAAGGTAGTAAAATTGGACATAGTCATATGATGACCTATTTAACACTGGCACAACTTATAAATATAAATGCAATTCAAAACTCTGTTTTAGTCATAAGTCAAGGACTTGTAGATAATTGTGGCATTTTCATAATTATATAATCACACACATATCATCTTGGCATTAGCATGGTTTGTCCAAATGCTGTTACATTGCACACAGGTATGTAAATCATTAAGACAGAAAAGGACTTGGTCTTTTCCTCTACATATACCTATAGCTCAGTGATGGCTAACGTTTTCCGGACTGAGTACCCGGAACGCGCCCGAACCCTCAAAATGCAATGCGCATGCTGGTATCGCGCACACACACCACTCCCCGTGCATATGCAGCAGAGACCCGAAGACCAGCTGGCCAGTGGAAGGCAAGAGTGCATGTGCGGTAGAGCTGAAATAATGTATTTAGAAGTTTTAAAAGGCCTTCAAGATAGAGAAGGGAAGGGAAGGGAAGGGAAGGGAAGGGAAGGGAAGGGAAGGGAAGGGAAGGGAAGGGAAGGGAAGGGAAGGGAAGGGAAGGGAAGGGAAGGGAAAAGAAAATTAAAATGGAAGCACTGAAATACGAAAGCAGTAGAAATCAAAATCCAAATATGGAGTCAAATTAGAACTGAAAAATATAAAATATGGATGAAAACCCAGCATCAATTAAAATCCATGCTTTAAGGCAAGATTAGGCTGCCCCAATTACAGGTAATCCTCGACTTAAGACCGCAATTGAGCCCAACATTTCTGTTGTTAAGTGAGATATTTGTTAAGTGAGTTTTGCCCCATGTTACATTTCTTACCACAGTTCTTAAGTGAATCACTGAAGTTGATAAGTTAGTAACCCTGTTGTTAAGTCAATCTGGCTTCCTCATTGACTTTGCTTGTCAGAAGGTGATCACATGACCCTGGGACACTGCAAATATCATAAATGTGAACCAGGTGACACTGAATTTGATCGCATGATCATGGGGATGCTGCTAAGGATGCAACTGTTAAAAATGGTCATAAATCACTTTATTCAGTACCATTGCAACTTTGAACAGTCACTAAACAAACTATTGTAAGTCAAGGACTATCTGTATTATTACTATTTAGCTAAGGGAGAAATGGCAATTCTTTCATGAAAAGTTGTTCACCACAAAAATGATCTGATCTCTTGAGTCAGCCTAATTAATTTTATCAGCAAACTTATGTGGCTACTATCAGAATTGGCCCAGGTTAAGTCCAAAACTTCCTGCCATATGTGTGCATGGGGATATGTGTCAGTTCTCTACAGTCTCACTCCCTTCACCCCATGGCAACAAATTGAGGCTTAACCAAGGCTAACCCATACTTTAATTAAAGGCAAAATAAACACCTGCTCATGTGTAACAGGGATAAGGCGCTGTTTGGAGAGTTCCCGTAAAGTGTTCAAGTCTGTACGCATGTCCAGTTTGCAGCCCACCAAAACTATTTTGGCACCAGGGCAGAATTCTTGTGTCTCTCCCTGCCACTATAAGAGAGAAAAATATAAAGAATTAAATTAAAAATGATTTAATATAATTAGGCAAGGCCATTGGCTCAATTATCCCACCTCATACCCATATCACACCTTGTTTTAATCCCACACCCATGTGTCCAACACAAAAATGAAGACATTAATGATTAGAAACTTGACTTTTTTACAAGCAGCAGCACAATGCAACTAATAATTTCTGTGATGTGAGATTCTGTACACACATAGTCCTCAACATATGACCACAACTGAGACCAGAATTTCCATTGCTGAACAAGGCTGTTGTTAAATGAGCCACATCTAATGTTATTACCTTTTTTGCCATTGTTCTTAAGCAAATCATTGCTATTAAGTGAAGGGTACAGTCAAGAAGATCTGGCTTCCCCCATTGACTTGGCCTGTCAGAAAGTGATTGAGAAGTTCACAAATGGCAATCACATGGCCCTGGGACACTGGAACTATTGTAAATACATGCCAATGACAAGTGCCAGAATTCTGATCACATGGACCAAGAGGATGCGGTGTCAGTTGTGTCAAGACCAGTTGTAAGTCATTTTTTTCAGTGCTGTTGTAACTTTGGTAAGGGTCACTAAATAAGGACTACCTTTATCTGATGTAGAGAACTACCATTCTGGTCACGGGAAACATAAAATTTTTAACATGAGCAAAAACTGAGGATGCTTTTCTAAATTAGAGTACAAGGTTTGAGGTAAAGACATGCTGTTTCACTTGGTTTTTTAAAAATATACCGACATAACTCATTTTATTGTGCTTTGCTTTATTGAACTTCAAGACTATCTATCTATCTATCTATCTATCTATCTATCTATCTATCTATCTATCTATCTATCTATCTATCTATCTATCTATCATCTATCTATCTATCTATCTATCTATCTATTATCTATCTATCTATCTATCTATCTATCCATCCATCCATCCATCCATCCATCCATCCATCCATCTATCATCTATCTATCCATCCATCCATCCATCCATCCATCCATCCATCCATCCATCTATCATCCATCCATCCATCCATCCATCCATCCATCCATCCATCCATCCATCCATCCATCCATCCATCTATCTATCTATCTATCTATCTATCTATCTATCTATCTATCTATCTATCATCTATCTATCTATCTCAAATAAAGAGTTAATGGCAGTCCTCACTGAGTGGATTTATCAGTGCTATTTTTCCAATAGCATTTATTCCTATTCAAATTTCTGTGGACACATTTTGGTAATTTTGCAACATTTCAATTTTTCATAATTAATCAGATGTTTAGCATTTCTAGCAACAGACTATTTTTAAACTATAGTGATACAATTGTGATTTTGAACGAGAGCTCCTCTTTGTCTGCAGGCAATAGACAAACCTATTTTCCAAAAATAAAAGAAGCTCTTCTTACCTTTACCATCACATCTTCATATTCCCCTTTAGTAGCATTTTTAGCAATCTCACCTTTTTAAGGACACTGTCCAGAGTTTCAGGACGGCTAATGTCAAAACAGATAAGAACAGCATCTGAATCTGGATAGGCAAGGGGGCGGACATTGTCATAGTATGTTGAGCCTGCATGAGAAATTCACAATTTGAACTTAATTATATGGCTAAACATGATGTTAGTATATTGTACAGCAGATAGGGTGGGGGTTTCTTTCAGCCTGAGCCTCACATTTTCTTAAAAGTCCCATGAATCATCATGCCAGAAGAGGCAAGATTAGAAATATCACACCCTCTCTCTCACCATCCCTGTTCACACTCATTCATATTCTGATCTCCCTTGTCTGCCTTCCTCCCCATCCCCTTCTCTTCCTTTGTTATCAATTTTCTCTACATTTCATTTTATTCTATCTTCAGCTCCAGCTGTTTCTCTCTCCTTCTAGGTTGCTCCCTCAGTCAAAATTTGAAATAAACACATACAAAACACTGTTGTGGCCATTATGTAATCCTGGGTATCAAAATATGGATTTGAAGTTGAGAGTACCATATTCAGGAATATGAATGTTTGGCAACCTCAGCATCAGTGTGTGTGTGTGCACGCACACACTCCTTCAAGTCAGTTTTCGACTATTGATGACTGTCTAGACTAGTTCCAGAAGTTTTCTCGGCAAGATTTCATAAGTGGTTTGCCACTGTTTCTTTCCAAGGGCTGAGAAAGAGTAACTGGCTCAAGGTCACCCAGCTGCTTTTGCAGAACTAAAACTCAGTGTTTCTCAGTTTCTTTCCTGGTGTCTTCATCACTGTACCAAACTCCAGCACAATTTAGCACCATTAGCTAAAATATTAGCAGTCTAGTTGGTAGTAGAAATGTCAAAACACTCAAGAAAAAGGCAACAAAATACAGATTTTAACATACCTGCTTGAATGAAAGGTAGCCCTTTTCACTTCCTGCCTAGGTTCTTAAAAAGGTTATGAAGCAAGAAAAGAAAAGTAGACAAATGGGCTTTTTTTTTCTTGAAAATTGCCAGGCTTATGACTTGGAATGAAACTGGGGAGCCTCTTAAATTCTTATATTTGCTGGGCTGTTTTGTAATTCTTCCTAGCTTCTCATTTTCCTTTCTACAATCAACATGCTAGGGGCTTCGATAAGAGCAATTTTGTTTCTGTAAAATGAGAACAGTCAGTTTGATGGGGTTGTGAGGGTATTGATAAAACATTATTAAATGTTCTGCAAATTCCAAGTGTCATGTAAGTAATTTATAGTGTCCATAGACTGGATGACAGTGAAAAAGCAGCCTGTCTGTTTAGAAAAAGGGCAAATAGCTCAAAATGGATTCATTACTCTCCCTTCAGCATACTGTACAGAAGAAATACGAACACATACAGCAGGGGTCATAAATTAACTGACTGCAATTACGTATTCCACCGAAATGCAACCCAACAACAATATAAACTGCATACTCCTCTCAGATGCAGCCTAGAACATTAAGTGCATGCCTGAGAAAGAGCCTGCCCACTATCTAAAGAAATACAGCCAGCTGAATTTTCCTGAAGCAATCAGGGGAAGGGGGAACAAAAAAATGACCCTCCCCAATCTAATTAAAAGTTCTAGTAAATTCATCATGTGTAATTCCACCATCCACTTGTGAGGGATACGATTAGGAAGACTGGGGTAAAGTAGGGAACAAATGACTTCAGAGAAAAAAAGAGAGGGAATCACAAATATTTGCAGGCCCGATGTATTACACTCAGATGTAATCATAGCCACACCCCAAGATCAGTATTTAGAGTCAGCAATTATGTTTTACTCATATGGGTCTCGACTAGTCACAGATGAGGTCAGTCAGTGATGGCAGATGTGATGGCAGATGTCTAAAAGCATTAGCATGGCAGCTAATGGCAGGTGGAACCAGATGTCATTAACAGATGGAGCCAAATATTTGGCAAAACTGAGAATCATAACAGATGGAACAGCTTCAAAACTGAGAGTTGGGGTGATACTCTTGACCTATGCAGCTCAGATGCACTTGCTTTGTGGCTAAATTGCAATCCCCATTGTACAGAGATCATGAAAGTGACCAAGCTAAAGATAAAAGCAATATTTTCACCCTACTTGTATTTTCTCCAATAGCAATTGCACCAAAAAGCAAAATTAAAGGAATCAATAGTTTCAACTGATTCCCACCCCCAGAGAATTATACTTATAAAAATAATAATATAAGACAAGGATTGAGCTTATCTCAAGTCAGAATTGTTCAGTTAAAGATGATCTTTTGAAGAAGCTTCTTGGATGAAAAGCAAAATGTCCTCAAGGAAAAAAAAAAAGCCAAGTTGCCTTTTTGGGAGTGGGGAGAAAGCACTTTTGGAACAACAATGACCTGGGTGACTGAGAATCTCCATAAACCTCTTAAAATTAAATAATTTTAACAGTAGACGTTGCTAAGATTATAATATTTTTCATGGTAAGACTTCCTGTTTGTCCTGATCCTATATAAAAGTTATATTTTTGCAAAATCTTTTGCTACATTTTATTCTTTCATAGTTACAATGGATTTCTTAAAATTTGTACCTTTCTCAAACAACTGTTTTCGCTATATAACATCTATAAGATAAAAGCTGCTACTGCATAAAATAGATTACAAGAAACAAATTGTTTTTAAGGCGCTTCTGTTCACATTGCAACCACAAGAAATGAGAACGCACAAATTACATCAAATAGTCCATAGCAACGCTTCAGAAGACAAGGGTGTTAAAATGGAATTTCATACGAAATATAAATTTGGCAGGAGTGGAGAGTTAGAATTAGATAGAATGACTGAATATTGGTTTTTGCTTCACACAGTCTCCTTCATCGAATCAAAAATAAAACCAGTATTGGTCCTTCCTCCTACCAGATATAATTTTTACCAACTGTGAAACAGAAAAGCTATAAGCCATCACAACACCCACAGAAAGGAAGCGTAGAAGTTATTCTATCTTGAAATGGAGTCTTAGATTTTCTGAGTATGAATTGCAATGCTTCTACAGACCCCAAGAATTCTGAATATCTGCATAATTTCTATTCAGCCTTTCTGCATTAAGGCACTTATGCCTTCTCTTTTGATCAAATTCCCAGACATAATCTTATGTTGATATCAATGAAATGATATCAAGAATGAACCAGCCAATATGTCCTCCAAAAATAAAATGATAATAGTCTTCAAATCTGAATTATTAATTCCCAATTACTTCAGTATTAAAAGGTCACAAATCTACATGAGGTGTCCTGAAAATAAAAACATCAGGTATTTACAAACTTTGCTCTCCAACATAAATGTTTTGATTAAGGCTACATAACACTTCTTCATCAACAGAACATTGTTCCCCTCAAAAGAAACAAGCATTTATTTGGCTACGCTACAATTGAAAATAAGAAAAAGAATTTTTCACCTAAAAAAATAGACCAATGTTTGGTTTTTGAAAACTTTGGACTGGATGTGTTCCTCTTTCACATGCTGGAGTAATTATAATTTTAAAAAGAATAGGACTGTGCATCTCCCATTAAATTTTAGGAGCTTAAGTCATGTATGCTGGGTCTTCAGGGTGGCTATATAAGACAGTAATGTGCCTGGGTAGGTGGCTCAGTGGTTAAGACACTGAGCTTGTTGATCAGAAAGGTTGGTAGATCGGCGGTTCAAATCCCTAGTATAGGTCTCCTCTGTGAGCAGGGAGGTTGGACTAGATGACCTCTAAGGTCCCTTTCAACTCTTACTGTTATCTGTTACCTGCCATTCGTACCTGCCACGCTCTTATTTACTAATTTATTTTTCAAAGTAGTTTTCCTTTAAAACATGGTAGGAAGCTAGCCAATTGGAAAAAAAATCCAAGCTTTAGATATAACCTTTACTTGCAACAATGCCTTTAGATCTTGTATAAATTGTGAAAAATAAAATAGTGGGTGATTACTGCTTTTTTTTTTTTGCCTTTTTATATAGGGCTGGCCATACACATTATGGCACCCGTATCAACATGTCCTTAAATTACTAAATAGGCTTGCTGGTCTATTGGGCATGTATCCATACAAGGGGTTCTGTGGGGGAGCAGGGTGTTGCATAAAAAGGTAAAGACAAAGGGTCAATTGAATCCCCCTTTTTTATATGGATATAAAAAGCAACCATATAAAAAAGGCAGAACCTCAGTTATGTGGGCATGATTACCATCTTGACTTCTTTTATGCTCTCCTGCAATTGTCCTTGCATACACTAAATATAGATGTACTTTTGCAGGGTATAGCTTATCCTTTTAAGATGTCAAGTTCAGAAGAATCTCACTTCAATATCTTACAGAAATTGCACTCACTAAAAAAAAGGATCTCTAATTTTCCAAAAAGGCTGCAATACACATAATGCTAAACAAACTTATAAGTTCTGATACATGAAAGCCCAGTAACCAGTCTTTTACAATGTTTGAATTAAGCACATATTTGGTACCAATTTAATCTGTTAATTTAAATGAATGCTATCATCCTCCAGTACCACTTTGCTTTCCTGTCCTTTTCACCAACCACTATCTATAACCTTCTTTATAGCCAAAACGACAGAAAATTAATGTTTCAAGCAGCACATTTCCAGGATGCTAAAATAGCTATTTCACTAAGTCTAGTTTTAGAACCAAAGGATTAACATAGTGTTAATAGGCAGTTTCTGGGAAAACTGCTGTTAGTGTGATGATTAAAAAAAGAGAAATTTGCAAGGTAGTGACTGAACAACTACATAAAGGAAACTTCAACTAGCAACGAAACATCTAAGAGGAGGAAAAGGCAAAGGAGGAGAAAAGTTTACCTCTGTTACTATATCAACAAGTATTTTATCACTAGGTATTTTGGCAGGCAGGTGAGAAAGAGAGGTATATGTTTAAAAGTCTTCCTTCCTTCCTTCCTTCCTTCCTTCCTTCCTTCCTTCCTTCCTTCCTTCCTTCCTTCCTTCCTTCCTTCCTTCCTTCCTTCCTTCCTTCCTTCCTTCCTCCCAGCTCTTTTTTAAGGATACTCACACCCCACTCCAAAATCTCTACCTTAAAAAAGTGAAGTCTCCAAGTCAAGGTGGGATCCAGGCGATTTTTTGGCCTGCCACAGCCAAATTTAGACTTCCCAGGATGCTCAATTGACAGGAATCAATAAGAAAGTTTTTCCCTCTACAGATTTGTCGTTATAGAAAAATTCACCTGTCAGTTTCTACTAGTAAAGCAGCTGTGCAGAGGATGTAGCCCAGCTTGGTTCAGAGCTGACAACTTTAGCAGACTTCCTCCCTCCCCATGAACAAAAGCAACAGAGGAATCACCTAGGCCTCAGACTTCATAGAAGATGCATTGTAGCACAATCAATCACAGCCAGTTGGTCGGACTTCAAAAATCATTCTGAGATTCCCCTAGTAATGTCATGGCAACCCTTCATGCAAGAAGACTCCCATTTATATCCAGAGAAAAACAACCAGGGAGAATCCTTGTTAATACATGTTTGGCTAAATAATATGGTTACTGTTCACTTACACTTTGTTAGTATAGCCCATCGCAATGCAGGTTTGTCACTAGTAAAAGTGAATTG
The DNA here is from genome assembly GCA_038048745.1 of Coluber constrictor foxii. Lineage (NCBI taxonomy): Eukaryota > Metazoa > Chordata > Lepidosauria > Squamata > Colubridae > Coluber > Coluber constrictor. The sequence goes on along the minus strand of CM075961.1, from coordinate 87,873,769 downwards.
AGAGCTGGTTTGTCACATCAACTTTTAGGTGCAGGAGATGAAGTCAAAGATAGGAAGGGGCTCAAGAAATAAATGGAACATGCATGCCTGGTGTCCTACTCTTTTCTTTCATTTTTAAAAAAAATTTCAGCACTTTGTTTTCAGTTTATATTATAACTTTTCCCTATTTCTCCTTCTCAGAATGCCAGCCTCTAAGCCATCACTCTGAAGACTAAAGAATAAGCAAGATCAGACTTCTTCCTCCCCTAGAAATGCATATATGGCTCTTTAATCTCCACAGTATTCTTCAATGACCTTGATGCCTGCCCCATCCTAAATGCAGTGGATCAGACACTGCAGATTCCCACGCTCTAAGCTAAATGCTTATGGCCCAAAAGTGGGCAGTCCAATGAGGAAGAATTCCAATAGCAAATTTTTTCTCCATTTTTGGAGGTTTTTTTTTTAAAGGATCCAAAATGCTTTTCTAAATAAAGATGTTTTAGCTGCTGCTTAATTTCTTCTGAGACAGAACTTGCCTGAGAACTATGATTTTAAGATTCCAGTTTCACTTACTTACTTACTTACTTATTTATTGAATTTATTGAATTTATATTCCCCCATGGTTACTTAAGGTGGCTTACAGAACATATAGCCACATTTAAAACAATAAAACTAATAAAAAGAATCAAATAAATTAATATAGTATAATATAATAAAATCACCCCCCCAACCCCCACCCCGGCAACAGCAGATCATACAAGCCATTTAATGGTCTCCATCCCATTCTGAGTTTGCTAGGCACCCTGGCAGAACCAGATCTTCAGCGCCTTCTGGAAAAATATTAGAGTGGGGGCCATTCTAATCTCTGGGGGAATGATGTTCCAGAAAGAGGGAGAAGGCCCTTCTTCTGGATCTCACCTGGTGTAGCTCTCTCGGGGATGCCTGCCTCCCCGTTCTGATGGGTCGGGTAGATATGACTGGCAAGAGACATATAATAGTTGACTGTGATTATTTGATGGCAAGGGGAAAAAATCTCTACAGAGATCTTCTGTAATAATTTCACATAGTCTGAGTTTTACGCATTATATTAACCTCCACCTCACAAACAGGATCTAAAGCAGACAAACCTAGATTCAATCATCTGCCCAATATTTTTTCAAAATTGAAAGACAGCTATTGATCTGTGATTAGGGATGGCCTCCTTGCTTCTTTGTGCTTTCTCATTTTACTAGTTCTCAAGAAAAAGCAGCATTTCAACTTCTTCAACCCAAGTTAAGAGCTCAACTCCAGGTAGTTTTCAATGCCTTAATGGTAGGAAGTTGCATTGTGCGGTGGAAAAACAAATTGACTACCGAAGCTCTTTCTCAGCCTATACTATGCATGCAGCCCTGGAGAAAAGGCTTAGAATAACTAAGAATAGCTAGAATGGAATGTGCTATTCCAATAACACAGAAAGCAGTAGACTTCACAATCCAACACAAGTAAGGCATCACATTCAGTATTGTCTTATGATAATAAGAGCAGCAAAACACTATTTCTCCACCTTTATCACATTCATGGACAGCTGTCTGGCAGTCTTTTTGAAGATGATTTGTTCTTTGCTGGACAGAGATAACATCAGGAATATTTTCAGAGTCACTGTGTGAAATGTGGAGAATGTTCATACTAACTGGTAGATATGATTGATAAGATCTATTCAGAAATGGACTCTGATTGGAGATGCCCATTTGAGGTGCTTGGGACATGATTCTATGAGATTATCTGGAATGAATTGGAATCTGTGATTCCCAATGAAATGGATCAGGCACTCCAGCCATTTGTCTCTTGAATTCAGATCCTTTTTGCCCAGGAGGTAATCTATAGTTGCATCCATAGAATGATGTTGAGGAAAGGAGGTAGTTCCTCCTGCTTTAAAGAAGACTGCAATGTATCCTTTCCCCAAGAAACCATCAATAGACTCAACAATTCTAGACATCTATTATCCAGTCTCCAATCTTTCCTTTAAGGTAAGGTTGTTAAAATGGTGAGACAGCAGTTGCAAAGGAAGTAGATTATCTAGACTTGTTTCAGGCAGGTTTCAAATTGGATTACAGCACAGAAACTGTTCCGCTTGCATTTATTGGTAATCGTTGGTGGAGCCAAGATGGGATAGTATGCATCCATTTTTATTCTTCTTGATCTCTCAGTGACTTTTACTAAAATACATCATGGTATCCTTCTGTAGCAGCTGTGAAGATGGGAGACAGTATATTGTGTTGATTCATCTCTTTCTTCTGGGGCTATTCCATTCAATGTTGATGGGGAGATGTGCCCCTCATTTGTGGGATGCCTCAAGTCTTGATGCTCTACTGCTTCCCATTTAACATCTGTATGAAACTGCTGGATGATTCCATCTATTGGTCTGGCATCCAGAATCATCAGTATGTAGATGATACTCAATTGTAGATCTCAACTCTAGCCATCAGGTGATGCTGTCACCATCTTGTCAATGTCGATGTCTGGAGGCTGCTTGAGTCTAAATAGGAACAGACTCAGGCTCAATCATGGTAAACTGTGTGGTTGTGATTGTGTCTTCTGGAACTAGGAATAATTCATCTTTGGTCTTTAATGGGAATGCACATCCCCATTTGGTATGCAATATGGGAATCATTGAGAACTCTCAGCTTCTGCTCAAAGAACAGATGGAAGCTAAGGCCAGAAGGGCCTTTGCACAGATCTATCAAGAGACCCAGCTGTGCCCATTCCTAAAGTGGGAGGCTCTTCAGACAATCACTCTGTTCTAGTCAATTTAAAATGGATTGCTGCAATGTACTGAACATGGAGCTCCCCTAGAATGCAGAATGATGGTTGGGTCATGACAGTGATGGTTGGTACCAGGTAGCCTCCAGGTGCAATTCATCTATAAAGTTACCAATGGGCTTCATAATTTGAAAGACTACTTATCTCCCATGGCGTCAGCTCACTCAATAAAATCAGGCAGAATGGGCATCTGCAGGTCCATTCAATCAAATAATGTCATATTTAAGACTTAAAAAGCAAACCTTCACTGTTATGGTGCTTGCCCTCTGGAATAGCATTTCTCCCAAAATATCTGTATAGTTCCTATTTCCACTTTGCAGTTGTTCAGAAGATCTTTGAAAATATGGCTTTGCTCTCAGGCCTAGAGCTAAGGTGGAGGTTGAGCCTCTATTATTGTTCTTTTGATGTAGTAGGTTTACTTTCTTTAGTTGTACATATTTTTCCTTCACTTTACAATATTGTTTCTCACTTTTAAAATATAAACAGCCCAGAGCCAGTTGGGAATCAAGTGGGGGAGGGAGGCTAAATCCAGTCAAACAAACCAGTATGCACCAGTAGGCTCCTTTACACTTACATATTGCTCAGAAGCACAATCCACCAAAATAGATTAGATTGTTATAATGTTTGCTGACAATTTTATTCCACCACTTAAAATCTGCACTTCATTTAGTTTTCCTACTGAATACTTCTTAATTTCTAAAACATAAAGAATAAAAACTGTACACTTGAAAATAAAGTTTTCCAATCTGACAGGCTACATAACTAGCCATACTTTACGTACTCCTTCTCTCAAACTAAGTACTGCATTTAGGTTTCTGGCTCAAAAATAGCATTGGAACATTTACTTTGTTTTTAAGATATTCCCTTTCTTGGATAAATCCCAATAAAATATTTTTCAGAATCACTGCTCCTTTTCAGAAAAACAGACTTATTCCCCTCTGCTTTCACATCCTTTTGCTTTAATATCCTACATTAAGGAACTTATCCATACAACTTCAATAGTTCTCTAGAAACTTATCCATACAACTTCACATACATTCTCTAGAAACAAAAAAATAGAGGGAGGGCAAAAATCAATATTTTTTTCCCCCTCTGCCTAGAATTTTTCACCAATCTCTGAAGAGCACAAAGAAAAACAAAGTCTAGTGTTTTTTTAAAAAATCTCCCACCCAGCCAGCAGCTTGCACAACATCAGTTGTGCAAACACAACCGAAGATAGATCGGTCAGGCACAGTGGTTGATACTGAAATATGGCAACTGTAACCATCCCAACTCTTTGCAAACAGAATGCAAACTATTAACCTGAGAAAGGATGCAAATATCATCTCATTTTTCTGCTGTGCTTTCCTAAAGTGGTTTTTTAAAAAAAAAATTACCCTGAGAGAAAATAGCATTATCAATTTATGCCAGAGGAAACTTTTCCCATTACTTGAAAGTTTGCATAATCAGATACCAAATGCTTGAAATAAAAGACAGCATTTACCTTATCTCTTTATCCTCTGAGTCAAAGACAACCATCATCTCCAATAGGTCAGGCCTCTGTAGGCCAAACTAAGGTTTCAAGGCCTGATTTAACATTTAACATGTCTGGTTTTTCCCTTTCTAAAAAGAGGCACAAAACGGGGAGGATGAATCAAAATCACTTCTCTACTGCACAGGAAAAGTTATTCTCTGCTCCCACCATCATCACCACTAATATTTTCTGGGCTAATAATAAATAGTGAAATAGTTTTCATCAGAGAAAGATTTAAAAAAACGTTTCCAGTATACCAATTCTCTGAATACCTAGTAGCTGCTGGTAGAAACACTTACCCACACCAAAGCCTGTGGACAAAAGATAATGTATCTAGTTTAAAAAGACAGAAAGACAGAAACTAAAGATAAACTGATAGCAAATCCCACCCTTTACTAGCACTGATGATGTTATCAAGTTAGGATAATGAAATGTCTGCACGAAAACAAGCAAGCTCAGAGAGCACCAAGGACCCCTCATGTCAACCCCAAGCTGCAAATATTCTCCTTTATTGATAGAAGCTACCTGTTTAACTTGTATCTAGTTCGTCCATATAACTCCCAGCAAAACCTTGAAAATTCATCTATGTTATATCTTTAACTTAAACTATTTATTCCCAACCTAACCTTACTGGAAACAAAGTCCCACTGTATTTTCTCACTTCTAAATCTCTGCCTTTCCTATTCCCAATTTATCTGATTGTCAGATTTGTGCAAGTTACTTTGGGCAGAAGCTATATTTTAGTTTGTTTTATATTGGTTGAGTTCATAAAGGTAAAGGTTCCCCTTGCACATATGTGCTAGTTGTTCCCGACTCTAGGGAGTGGTTCTCATCTCCGTTTCAAAGCCGAAGAGCCAGCACTGTCCAAAGACATCTCCGTGGTCATGTGGCCAGCATAACTAAATGCCAAAGGCGCACAGAATGCTGTTACCTTCCCACCAAAGGTGATCCCTATTTTTCTACTTGCATTTTTACATGCTACTTGCATTTTTTACATGCTGAACTGCTAGGTTGGCAGAAGCTGGGACAAGTAACGGGAGCTTACCCCGTTACATGGCACTAGGGATTCAAACCGCTGAACTGTCAACTTTTCGATTGACAAGCTCAGCATCTTAGCCATTGAGTAACCACATCCCTTTTTGTTAGTTCCTACATCATGGTAAATCAGAACTCATGTATGTTCTGCATATATCAGCTGATTTTTTATTCAGACACACAAACACACATACATCATGACCTGCTTATTGTTTCAAGGATATTTTCTTACCAGGTTCTCCATGCCTTCAGCAATGACAGAACTTCCAATGTGCAGTACTCTTCATTGAGAAGTATTCAGAGATCTATTTGCCTTGAAAATAGCCCATGTTGAACTGTTTAACACAATCAAACATCTGCACAGGAAATGTTTCATGACATTTTGTCTTATAAAACCGTTTTATAAAATTTGCCAAATTTCAACTCCACTGAAGTCATGGATCCCAGATTTTGAACATATTCTGTAAATAAGCCCACTTGAGGTACCTTGGTTCAAAAATTGTGCTCTAAGATGCACTGTTTTGCCCAATTAAAAATTACGGAAATGAGAGTAATAGTACATGCCTACATGCATGCATGCATGCATACATACATACATATATCATCAAAATATGCTGGCATGATTCTCCATTGTGTTTAGCTAGGAAACATGTATTACAGTTTGTAAACTTGTTATGAAACTTAACAGTGCCCTCTTTCTCCCCTTCCCTCAAGGAATCCAAAAATTCTGGAAAATCCCAACCCTCCTCTTCCCAGATATACCTTGACCACATCATATCATTGCCCTTCGCATTCTATTCCTTGGCTATGACCCCAGACTGAAGAAGCTCGCTTTTTATATTTTAAACCATAGTTTGTTTTAGTCATGGTTTACTGAATGAGTCAGTGAATCTTGTGTATACACAAAATCACTCCTAAATGGAAATTTTTTTGTTAGATTCCTTTCTTAAACAAGACAGGATAAACAATGAAACCACATGCTTCCTTGTTTGTTCATTACACTGAGCCACAGTAACAACAATAAAACCATCTTCAACCAATGGTTTAGTGCTCTAACATAAATTATTCATCAGCTTCATACTACATTTAGACCAACATAATAAACTACTTTAGCATGCTGGCAGAAGAATCCTGAGAGTTGAAGTCCAGACACTTTGAAGTTGCTAAGGTTGAGAAGCACTGCCTTAGCACAATTTGTGAATCTGATTACTGTGAGGCATCAAGGTTCATAGTTTGTACAATGTATGCAAAAGTGCAAGATAAATCTTCCCTCTGCAGTCAAGATATAGAGGTAAGAATCAATTTATTTTTGACTCCCATCCAAATCAGTTTCTATCAGCACTATTGTGTTTGTGGGTCCATTTATATTTTCCATGTAAATTAACTTGATGTTTGCTCTTATTTCCTATGACTCTCTACTATGAACTGAACCCCAAATAAATGTTGAATTATTTGTTATCACATTACCCCATGATCAGAAGACAATTTTCTGAGATTCACCAGCACCGATCTTGGATAAAGGACATATTTCATGCAATACATCTACACTCTTAATGCTCCTCATAGCAATAAGTTATGATATGGAACCAACGGTTTTGGATTCTGAAGAAAACATGGAAATCAACATAAATAATAACCTCTGGGGAGGTTGTCAAATGGTATTAGTTGTGGTACTGGGGTCCCCAACATGGCACTGGGAGGTGGCTTACTCTGTCTGAAGGCCTCCTGTGCTGACCACCCTTCTTTTGAAAGCAAACTTTTTAAAAACAAAAAATCCCCTAATTTTTTTAGAAATGGGAAGCTGGCATTCTGCAAAGCAGGGTACCAGCTAACATTATTTTTATTTTTAAGGATAACTCTGAGTGCCAAAATTCTTAGGAAAGGAAAACAATAAGTGCTATAGCACAGTAATTTATTTTGGAGGTATATTTCCCCTATCCAGAAAATGGCAAAATAAAGCAGGATTAATAGGGAGCAGCAGATTCAGAAGTTGGAGAGGGAATAGCAGAGAGAACTGGTTAAATTGGTAGACTGCAATCAGTAATGTCCCATGCAGCTATCATTTCATGAAGAGTCAGATTCTCCCATTAGTTTTTTGCCTGAGAATTTACAATATATTTCAAAATTCCAATGGGGTCCACACCCAAAATGATCAGAGACTTACCATACCTTACCTTTCTGTTTTAAAATCAGATTAGAAATTGAAACATACACTGAGTTTAGTAAGAACCATTTCCATCTTCTAAGGCTGTTGTGAATGTTTTCTAAGCCAAACTCAATTTCAGAGAATATTTCATGAAATGAGATGAATTGCACTATAATCCCAGCTCAAGCCAAAAAATGTATTGAGCTCTATAGCATTTCAGCAGAATTTAAAGGACATGATCTGGGATAAAATTATTGTGACTTCCAAACTCCAATTTTAATGCACAGAGCAAATATGAGAAAGTAGAATAGGAACAAGGTGAATACTAATTTGTTAAAGGTAAACCAGGGATGTTGCTCAACCTTTCAGCCCTCAAGCATCAACCAATTCTCAAGAGCATATAGGGTCTCAAAATATTACTGCAGAGACCAAGAGAAATATATCTAACATCCCTCATCATGTTTTCCAAATATTCCCACAGCAGCTTGCCTATTGAAAAATAGAACAGCAATCAAGAGTGAATTAAACACAATGCCTGGCATCCCAATCATATCATCCAGAGACCTGCATTCATATGTGACTTTTATTGTACTTCTGAGTGATTTGTATTAAACCAATGCATTCATTGGATATAATACTAGAGTCTCTCTGTCTCTTTGTCTCCCTCCCAGACTCAGAAAAACACAGCTGAAGACAGAAAGGCTGGAGGGAGAGCAAAAGTGGTTTAAGAAGGCTATCTGGATGTGACAAATCTTTGCAGCAACATTCAATGTAGTCAACAGCCATTATGAAATGCCTTATTAATCCACAATTTGAGCTAACCATGGCTATGAAATCACTGCCAGAAAACCAATATCAGTACAACTTGCTATTCCTCATGGAGAAGAGGCTGAAGGGAAAAGAAATTTGCTCCACAGACTGGAGGTTAGGAGTGTTGAGGCCTAACACTTCTGGAAAAAAATTAAATTGGGGAAAATTCATCTAATAGAACTGGGAAGTGTGACAGAAGAAAAACGACTACGTGCTTCTCTAAAGAGCCAGTCTAGAAGTTAAAAGATATAAGAAGCTGGAGGAAATTAATAAGTGACATTACTTCCCAGTTCAGTCTCTGGCTTATAATATAGTCACACAAAAGCCACAGGCCATATGTTGTCAGGAAAGCTCAGAGTCATTCAGGCTTCTTCACGGTAACATGCACAGTTTTTATAGAAGAAGAGTTTCAGCTGTGATATAAGGATTTGCTCTTCATACTATCACCTCAAACGTGTGAAGGGATAACTGACTGCAATTATCAGGATGATAGGAAATACTATGTGAACAACTGAATTTGGACAGAAAGTCATTCTTGAACTATTGTAGGAGACCCACATTAATCAATGGCAGCCAAAATCAGGAGAAGTCTGATAGCACTTTTTCTGGCTAGCACATTTTATTAAGAGTCATAAACTTTCATGAGCTGCAGCTCATTTGATCAGATACATGAACTGGCTAGACCAGTGATGGGGAATCTTTTTGGCACCAAGTGTCCAAACTGGAATGCGTGTGCATTGCATGCGCCGGAGTGCCGGAAACTCAAAGACCAGCTGGCCGGTGCTCATGCATGTGCCAGCCAGCTGGTCTTTGGGTTTCTGGTTCACGCATGCATGCCAGCCAGCTGGTCTTTGTGTGCGCTGGACCACTGGAAACCCAAAGACCAGCTGGCCAACATGCACATGCCTGTTTTTTGGCTGTTTTTCAGACTGCTTTCAGGCCATTTTCGGGCCAGTTTTAGGCAATTTTCAGGCAGTTTTTGAGGTGGTTTTCAGGCCAAAAATGGCTCAAAAATGCCCCCAAACGACCTGAAAATGGCTCAAAAAATGGCTCAAAAAAGCCTGGTTTTTGGCTGCTTTTTGGGCCATTTTCAGGTCATTTTCTGGCACTCCGATGCCTGCACTGGAAACCAGAAGAGTAGCTGGCAATGGCACGTGCGCCGTAGGTTTGCCGTCATGGGGCTAGACTCATGTGGGATTTAAATTGGGATGTTGCGAGGGAGGGGGGACATGGTGATGCAGTTACATGTTACCTGTGACACAGATTACAGATACCTTATAAATATCGTCTTACTATTTCTCCCCGATTTAAATCATACATTGGTCAAGCTCCAAGCAGGACTGGGATACTTTTGTTTTCAGCAGATCTTCCCGACTAATGATGAACTGTCTCTGAAATGAAGGCTCAGTTCAAAACCACTCGGTGACAGGAATAGCTATTTGCATACGTGGACCTCACTGTTGAAGTTGCCAGTCCAATAGGACCAGCACAAGCCTCCTTGCAGGAGATCAAGCAGTTTTTTTATGCCAGCCAGATTCAATCCTACTTCTTACTTGTCTGTAATGTCTGGTAACCAGTTCTTATTACTAGGCATAGCTTTCTATGGTCAGCTTTTCTAGATAATAAATGCATTAGATCCACCCTCCATAAATCTCTGGCGCGTCTAGCTGGATCCACTATCATTACTAAGCAGTCTGTGACTGTTTTTACTCGGATTGCCAAAACTGAAGCTGTAGTTCAATAGCAAAGGCTCTGTTGTTAGCCTTGAATGTTTCTCAGCCTTGCAGAATGCTGGCATTTCTGTTCATTAGGAGATGCTGAAGCATTGTTATCATTTTGTGTACTGCTCTGGCCTCTCACAGCAAAAGAATTGTTTGCTTGCTTCCTCTGTCCACAGCTAAAGGAAGAGGCATCCTTTTCACTCCTTAGACAGAAGAGGTTTTCTACAGCTTCCTAAGAAGCCACCAGCAATTTTGCCACAGCTGCACCTCATACAACAGATCCCTTCACACAAGCCAACAAAGCTAATGAGAGACCTTTGCCAAGGGAAGGGTCTGGCAGTGCCAATCATGAGGCTGTAAAGTTAATCAATGCAAAGCACAGCCAAGACAGAATAAGGGAGCTCCGAATAGTCAGATTATCCTTCTTCCTCCCCACTCCTCAACCAGCCTCAGCAATGTTTATCCCACACCTCATCATGATCACAGCACCACACCTGCTGTTTGCAACCGGAGTCAAAGCAGAAGAGATTTTCCTGATGTCTGAGGAGTCATGCAGAAAGCTGGCAGGGAGGAGTGTTCAAAATAAAAGGCAACACTGAAAAGCAGCCAGAATGAGCCCAAGAAAAGCCTTAGGAGAGCAGCTCCAGAAACAGCAACAAAAGAAAGCCTTTCCTTTCTGCATACAAGAAAAGACGGCACTGGGCCTTTCTCCCAGGAGTGAGGACTGTTCCTGGATCCAAAGCAGCTTTTCCCTTTTCTTCTTGTGTGACCTCACTCTGAACCTCTCTCCAATCACCTTGATCATCAGACGCTGGCAGAAAGTGGCAGAAAGAAAAAGACATGGGGGAGGGGGACATAATCACATGGGCAAATCTCTCCCCCCAACTTCCTCCACCACTAACACATCTGGTTTTAACAGCTTTGTGAAACTGAGAATCAGGTGAACCAGTAAACATTGGAAGAAAATTGTTTGTGTATTTCTAATCCTGGTTTTGTGGGAAGGATGAAATTCAAGATGGTGGGTGCCACATTGACTTTTCTGACAATGCAGATACCCTTGTATACAAGCAGAACTTTGTCAGAAGTCTGGTAAAGTTGAATTGATAATTTGTTTAAAACTATATGGGAAGAGAGTAACACATGCAAAGCACCTGCCTTTCTCACCAAATAACCTTAACTAGGAAGTAAGAGTTTATTTATACTTTCCATGTATAGTCATTATCTATTTAAGAATATTATTGCTGGGCAGAATGTTAAGATTTCTTGCTCAGATTCACACCAAGGCATAATCTGGTTTTGTTGGTTTGGCCAATGCAAGGAAATGTTAAAAACCCAGCCACTTTGATTTATTTCACAAGCTATGATTAAATAAGGGTTGGTATAATGTATGAATCAGAATCATTCCTCACTCCCACTTCCTGTGCTATAATTAAGGATGTATATATTTAAATAATCACAAAGCAATAATAACAAAAAAGTATAATATAGAGACTGGCACTGGGAGACCCAGATTCAAGTTTACTTATAGTCAGGCATCTTCTCTCTACCCGGTTTACTTCTCAGCATTGTTGTGGTGGGGAACAGAGGGAGTTATTTTGAGGGGGGGGGAGGAAAGAGAAAGAGAGAAAGAGGGAGGGAGGAAGAATACAAGCAGGGAGAATTCCCTTGTGTATATTTTCCAAAACCTCAACTTCTAAAGGCTATCACAGCTGGGGTTTAAACTCTAGCCTTTCCAAAGATAACTCCTCACTTACCTGAAGTATCCCACATATTAAGCTCAATGCGCTGCTTCTCAATCTCAAAACTGGCTGTGTAGTTCTCAAATACAGTAGGGACATAATTCTGCAGAGAATGGATAGAAAGGAGGAATCAGAATGTATATCAAGAATCAGATACAGGACTTGTAGAAACGGGAGTTTATTTCCATCATATTGTCCACACTCTTCTTCAGACTACTCTCAAAAGCAGCCATTCTGGCGTCTTCACTCTATTCTTGATATGATACAAACAGGCCTTGGCTGGGAGTGCAAAATGTAGTTGTAAGCAACACCCACCATGCCCTCCAGATGTGCTGGACTAATATTGTCAAGGCTCCTTTGCAACATGAAGCTGATGGAAGCAGTAATCCAAACTACCTGAGTGGCAGTTTGCTTACTCATGAGTTACCCCAAGATGAAAGCAACTGCTTACAGGCAGTCCTCTAGAAGGGCTCGGAACTGATACTAGATTTTTAGAGCTCCCTGAAGAGACCAAGGCTCTTTTTTCAGTCCTCAGCATTATCCACAGAATTATCGAATGACCCCTTTCCATCCCTAATTTCCTAATTTTCAATTTTTTAAAATTCCCATATTTTCCTTGAGCAGATCTGATTCCTGTCCTTCACATCAGCCTCCACCAGAAACTGCCCTTGAACATCCTTCCTTCACCAAGAATCCCGGGCTCTACTTTTCCTCCTGCATGATCCATACACTTCATCTACTACTTCCCTCTTTTGCCTTGTCTCCCCAATCTCACAGTCTACCTTGAAACAGGGTTTTCAATCTCTGTCCCCTGCCTGAGCTGTAACCCAGCAGCTTGCGGAGTCCTCCATAACGTAGTCCATGGTCATTGGGTTCGTGTATGCTCATCCCCGCCGCTGGACCTTCCGGGTGGGACCAGGGTCCGTGCTCACCTCAACCCCGCGCCAAGAGCACTCTCCACGCGCCACCTGCACACCCAATCGTTCGCCCTTTCTCACTTCCATTGCTTCCCACTGAATCCACTACCCCGGTCCACAATGTGACCTCCGCAGCGGGGTCCCTTTGGACGGAGCCCTCCCGCCCCATCCTTTCGACCGGCCCTCCGTCCGTCCGTTCCCCTCACTCCCCTTCAAGCTTCTGTGCGGTCCCTCCATCCCGGGCCGCCTGCACTCCTCCGCCCTTGCTCCGGTTCTCCTACCTCAGGATAGGCGTCCTTGGCGAAAACATGCAGCAATGCCGTCTTGCCGCACTGGCTGTCGCCAACCACCACGATTTTGCAGCGCCCTAGCTGATTCTCCATGACGGCCAGTGTCCCCGATGTTGAGTGGATGACCGACCACCGACCCGCACACTACGCGCTACCTGCTAGCCCGGCCGGCCCCAAAGCATCGCAGTTCGTCGATCGCTCACTCTCCTGCCTTCTCAATCCCGGCGACCGGCGACCGACTCCGCTTTCCGGCTCTTTATGCCGCACCCCCGGCTCCGCCCTCCCGGCCCCCAGTGCTCGCGGTCCTGGTGTAGCCAGAGGTTCAATCATTGGCTCTGCCGCCAGGGGGCGCTTTTTGCTTCTGTCACTTGCGGGGAGAAAAATGCTTCGCCAACGACTGAGACGCATCAAGGTTTGCGCAGATCATCTGCGCGAAGACTTCTGGCAGCTCGAAAGCGTCGCTTGCAAAGTTCAAAACTAACTTTCAGCTCGGAAAAATTAATGATGATTTTTGCATGCTGTGCTGAACTACATTTATATTATTTTACAATTTGGAAGGAGGACTTTTTTTCCTGTTTATTAACCGTGCTAGATTTACTATGGGGTAAACAAAAGGGGTAACAAATTTAAATGCCTTCATAATTTTGTTTTTTTTGAAGGGACTGCAGATTTTTACTTTTTTGACGGGGCAGGAAGAATAACTATTTTCTTTATGTTTCCCCAGTTCTGTACTTTTGCATCCCCATTTTATTCCTGCAAACTGTTTCATGCTAAAATAAATCTTACTTAAAAAAAGATCTAAACATAGAGGCAAATATTACAGGAATGAATTGGGCATTCAAAATAATTTCCTACTAAAATGTTGGATAGGATAGGATTAAAAATTTTATTCTAATGGTAAAATCTAATTCAAACTTAGGATAAAGCAGAGAAAAAGAGTAAAAAGAGTAAAAAGTACAAGAGAAAAAGGGAAACAAAGATAAAAGAAAGATTATAATGAAGAGAACAAAATATGTAAAGAAGTGGTTTACAATCTTTCATCATAAATATAAACAAATTTAGTGACTTGTCTTGCCCCTCTGAATAAAAATATTTACCACATATCCCATCTCTTACTTACAAACAAATCCATAAAAATCATCTTTTCAGTTTTGGTGTCAGCAGATAATCCATAAAGGGTTACCAAAAGTAACAACATATCTCAATCAAATAAATTGTCTTTGTATTTCTTTCTTTTATTTTTAACTGTCTTAAATTTCAACTCAAATATTTTTGTTAAATTTGATTTCATTTATTTCATTGGCACTGAATTCTTCAGGTCTTTAACAACCCCCTTTTTTATAAATCCAATAATAAAAAATTATCCAGGTCACTTTCTTGGTTTACAATTTATAATTATAGTTTATAATTTGTATTTCCCTTTTGATTTTTTAAAAATACCAGACAGTTTCTTTTGTATATCTGGTGGGACATCCTTCGCCAAGTTGTTATTTTAGCCATCATTTGCATATCCACATTCATTACCATCTCTATCTTGTCAGATAAAATTTGTTCCACATCTATCATTTCTTCATTAACATACGATATTTGGACCTAAGCTACCCACAGAGGAAGATACCATGACTGAAAGAGTCTGTCAGTAGTTGTGACTACTAATTTTGGTCTAATTTTTCAAAAGTCTGTAATATTTTCAGTACTGTAACATTTTACAACATGTTGTAGATCCCAGTTAATTAACACAAAAGGTAGATTTATGTTCCCCCCCTCCTGCCTTGAATTAGTCCCCCTAGTGTTGAATTTTTTAAATCATTGGTTTTGCAAAAACCAAGAGATCTACAGTATTTCCCATGAGAAGTTGTTGCTTATAATTAATTCCAAAATTTTATTTTAATGGTTTCTAAACTTCAAATTTATTTGGATCTCTAGTCCATTTATAAAATTCTAAGATCACTACTTTATTTAGTTTTTTGCTGTTTATTTCATTTTAAAAAATCTTAAGCTTATGATTAAATTTTTCTTTCGTTCAGGATTGAAATCAAATCATCTGCTGTTTTCAAATTTTTCATTGCGAAGTCTCTAACAGTAGTTAATAAGCAATTTCTGAAAAAGAAGTTAGCAAACTTAGTATTGTTTAATAGGCACCAACTGCAGTTCTCAGCAAGATGGCTATTTCTCTTATCTCCCAGCACTTACATTCATGGTAGAGTGATCTCCTGCAGTGTCCTGACAGATCAGCTGTTTGGAGCACAGGTAGATGATCCCTTCTTCTCTCCTTATCTGGAAAGTTTTCAAAGAACCATAGCTCCTCGGCCATGGTTGTAAGCTCTATTTTCTTAGAGATGTCTTTAGTCAACCAACCTCATTCTTAAACATTAACAAGATTTAAAATATTTTTTCTTATTCTTTTCCCAAAGAGAGAGCCACCCATTAGATTATTGTGGAAAAATCCTCCTTAAAGGCCCACAAATTACTGTGGTGGAAGCTTCCATCAATGAGAAATGAATACACCAGTACAAATTCAGCATTTGGGTTTTTTAAATCTGTCTTCAATTTCTCTTGTATAGCTCCGGATTTGGTGTGGACATTTGTTAGAAGATAACAGATGTTACTCTCTTCATGTGATTCTCCAAAGATGATACAGTATTGTACTCAAAACAGAAAGGCCATTTTGTGTCTTTTTTTCTTTTGTGCAAATAGAGACTATTTTCTCCTTCAGCCACATGGGGGAAGAAAGCAGAAAATGCTGCAGTGAATGTAAAGAATCTCTCAGATGAAGACATCCTTGAGTTGGGAGTTGACCTTTTGGTGACTGCATGGACATTTTGTGGCATGGCTACAATCACCGTTTCATTCAAACAATGAATTCAATGGCCTCATAAATGTGGGTACAAGCACAGAGCAGCTTTTCCACGCTGATTTTCTTCCTCATGCAGTGGATTGCAACACTCAGCATCCATGGATGGCATAGCCATGCACATATGTATCATATATAAATGCATCCATATCATTCTTCTTGTTCTTTGCACTATTCCCGTCATAGTACGGGTTTGCAGAAAGGCATCCATCTCATTATTTATATGTAAATTTTTTGTTTGTTTCTGACATTCAGTGATTAAAATGTGTACTAGCCTGTAACTACAAATCATAGAATACAGAAGAAGAACCAGGCAACTAGTTCATAGCCGGACTCTCTCTGCATCAACAAATGTTCTGACAACAAATGATCTAATACTGTTGGTCACACCAAAGTTTTACTTCCCAGCCTTGCTTACAGGGCCTTTATAATTCTAGATTTGGTTTGGGCATTTGTTACAAGACAACAGATGTCATTCTCTCATTCTGAATAGATCTATACACAAAAGCACCAGTGGACATCAGGAATGGTCGTATCCTGAGATGTAGGACATAGTTATCTGCCAGAACATTCTTGTTAAATAAGCTTAATGCCTTGAACGCTGAATGTAAAATTCTGGTTGTAGAATGCTGAATTGAATCATTTTTTCATGCTCCATGTGGAAATTAGTTTCTAGTCTCAGAATGTTTTGTTGTTGTTAGTTGTGAAGTTGTGTCCGACCATCACGACTAGTGGTGGGTTTCAAAAATTTTCACTACCGGTTTGGTGGGTGTGGCTAGGTTGGGGGCATATGAGTGAGTGGGTGTGGCCAACTTGACATCACTCACGCCCATGCCCACTCAGTCACATGACCCCACCCCAGCCACACCCACAGGGAGAGGTAGGAAAAAATTTGGAAATTTCACCTATCTACCTCTCCCCTCCCTTCTCCAGTCACCCCTGTTTCCCCTCCTTTAGTGGCCCCAGCCCCAGCCCTAGCTTCCTCCCTCACCACCGCCTCTTTGTTTGGGCTGCTTACCTTCCACGGTGGCTGGTCCAGAATCCAGAATCCAGAAGGCAAGCTGACCTGAGTTTTCGGTGGCCCCCAGCCAGCTGCTGCTGCTGCTGGAAAGCAGCTGGCAAAGAAGTTTCATCTTCAGGATCTGGCCTTCTAAAGAGCAGCCAGGGTTGATCTCCTCTAGGACTGACCAGTTTAATCGCCTTCTAGTCCAAGGGACTTGCAGGAGTCTTCTCCAGCACCATAGTTCAAAGGCCTCAATTCTTTGGTACTCAGCCTTTCTTATGGTCCAGCTTTCACAGCCATACATTGCAACTGGGCAAACCATAGCCTTGGCTATACACACTTGTTGGCAGGGTGATGTCTTTACTTTTTAGTATGCTTCAGAATGTTTATATAATCATGAATACTGCCCTGTTTAGGATGTAGTTTTGCAGATGTAATTTTTGGTGGAATAAAGTACAGTATACAAGATGGCAAGAACCATCTTGGTGATTAAAGGCCTATGCCAGTGTTGGAAGAAATGTCCACCTGGGTTCAGTTCCAAGTGGGGAAAAAGACATTGGATTCATGGAAGTTGCTTGGAGGTTTATTCATCAAGGTTTATTGATGAACAGGATCACAAGGCTCGAGTTCCTAAGGAGAAAATGGGCGAGATTGCTGATGGGATCATGCAGGGGCAACTCTGTAGTCTGTCCTGAGTCCCAAGCTTGGTTCAGTCTTGCTGGTGATGATGTAATGAAGGGGCTTTGGGCAATTCCTATTATGGCTCTGCTTGAAGGAGGTAGATCTTTGTTATGTAGAATAGACTGGCCCAGGCCTTAATGGCCCATTAACAAAGGTGGGGAGCTTGTTTCTGCTTCCCTTTTAGGGGAAATATTCTGCCCTTTTAATATTTCCCAAAATATCTCATTTTCCTAGGAGAGGGGTGGGTGCTAACTTCCTACACCAGAAAGGCAAAGACTGGGTTCTAGTCTGCCTTAGCAGAAGGCCAGCTGAATGACTTTGGCCACTGACTTGTTCTCAGCCCCCAGAAGGAGGTAATGGCAAACTGCATCCAAAAAATGTTGCAAGAGAATTGCATGGGCTTGGGTGCAAATTCACCAGAAATCAGAACTGCCTCAAAGACACAGGGAAAGTAGTGGCAGGCCCATATGGCTGCAAGAGTAGGGACAGGAAATTGAGAAGACTGAGATCAGGGAAAGTGAATTGCAAAAGAAAAAAAAATGTAGTGAAAGTTGTGTAAAAACAAAATTGTGCTTTTTAATATAGCTAGGAATGTCCATATGGGTGCTCAAAATAGTCAAATAGATGCCATGTGATTGAACTCCTGTCCATTTTTAATCTGCATTTCATGGGCTTTCAACATGCAGCTACAGCCACCATCTTGATTTTTATGAACCTCTCTGGATATTCCTGGCCTTGATAATGGTTTCTATTGCTCTTTGGCATTTGTAATATGCCAGTTATCCACCACCACCACCCCCGCATACACACTCCTTTCACTCCTGCTGTCCTCTCCTTACCCTTTGCAGCCATCAATGTCTAGCATCTTATGTAATGGACTTTACTCCAACTAAATACAAAAGTGTGAATTTGTAAGGCAGGATGAGCAACCTGTCATCCAAGGCTTGTATGTGGACCTCAGCCTCATTTCAAAATTCTTCACTAGAAGGTTGCTCAGCTTTGCTTTAAGACGCCATAAGCCTCTTTGCTATTTCTAGCAGAAGCTGAGCATCAGGACAAAACCTTGCAAGAGATTCTGCAAAGCCTTGCAGAGGTTCCCTTTGCAAGAATCAGGTTTTCTGATTGACTGAAATACAGCAATGCAAAATATAGGATTATTTGGTGAGCAGGCCAGTTTTCCAAATTCCTGTTTATCCAGCAGGAAGCAGCCGGTGGCTGCTATAGAGGTTTAGACTAGGTTATTTAGCAGAATCATAAAAAATAACAGAGCCAAACTCAAGCTTATTCCGATCAACCAGTATTTCCAGTATTTAAAATCAACCAACTGTCCCTACAAATATTGACTACATTTACTCATAAGGCTATGCAAGGAATTTTAAACCTTGGTATGCTGAACAAGCAATAGTGGCCTGATTCACAATAATGCTAAGTAAGTCCCAGAAGGGTCTTTTGTATATAATGGTAACTGTAGGAAGAAATATCCTTCTGGGTTCAGCTCCAAGTGAGGAAAAAGAGACGGAGAATACTTGGAAAGATGGTTTAATAGTGGACAGGATCACATGGTTTGAGTTCCTGAACAGAAAAGGGCGAGATGCAGCAAGTTCCTGGGTTTTATGCCCTCTGGCTTTGAACTTCCTGGGGCCCCGAAAGAGTATCCTGATTGGTTGACAGACTCCCAGTGGGTGGGGGGTCTTAGCTAGCCTTGCTGGCTGATGTAATCTTCCCAGGTGTCATATGGTGAGTTTCTGTTGCTAGATGTGTCCTATTGTGTTACAGATGATGGTCCATTGACAAAGATTGAGTTTCTGCCTCTGGCCCATTGACAAAGAGTGGGGGCAGGAAGATGGGAGCTGCTTCATTTTTAAAATATGCTTCTCTATTTCTCATTCAGGGAAACATAATATTCTGCCTTTTTAATATTTCCTAAAATATTTCATTCTTCTAGGAAAGTAGTGGGTGCTAACTTCCTACAATCCCTAATATTTTTTTTTCAAAATGTGAGTTTTGAAACAGGTTCTTGGCAAAAGATTAAAATTGATCAGATCTGGGAGACTTGATAGGTGCTTTTAATTGTTTTAATGCAAAGGGGAAGGCATTGATAGAGGCAACAGAAAAAGATTCCTTCAGGGCTCCAAAAAGGAGAGCTTTCAACCATGAAGGTCTAGCAGCCGGGGGAAAGTTCTGGTAAGAATTTTACAGTATCCAATTTCTATGCCAATTAATTTCAGATTTCACTTTCTGTGAGCTTCCAGTCAGGTTTCAAGCAAGCACGTGTCCCAAAATTTTTCATAGCCATGGTTTTCCTTTAAATTACAGGCTGCCCATTTCATGGATTGGTTACTGAACCTGCCTTAGCTCTTACTTTAGTGCATCCAGGATTTGTGAGTCCAAATTGAGGTTAGTCTGTGAAATCCAGGCTTTTTTTTCCTTTTTATTTTTTTCCTTTTTATTTTTAATTACACACAATGAGCCCTAGGACTTCTATTCATGAGACATATCATGCTTTACTGGGCAACTGGGCAGCATAATTTGTGAGTCACAGTCAGGGCTTGGGTTTGGATATCACTTTTTCTGCTATCTCTTCAAGTGAGGGAATTGCCTGAGGGGATTGCCCCCTCCCCCATCGAATTAGCAGGGAGATACGACTACTTGGGCTTTTAGTGCCACAGAGCAAAAATCAACCTAGGGGAAGCTTTGTGTGGAGGTAAGTGAAGGGAATAGTTGCAGTCTAATTCTGAATAATGTGTCTCTCTATGTGTGCATGTGTATGCAGCTATTTTTACAATACAGGCAATAGAAACATTTTGGACATATTTCTCTTCCCCACCAGATAGAAATCGAAGGTGTACATAACCTGTTGTGGCAACCACTCCCAAATACAATTCTTACAATAAACTGATTACAATATAAATGGGACAAGAAAGAAAACCTTACAATGAATTTCCACCCTCCTCCAAAGTCTCTCCAGACTGTTTTCTGGGGATTGAAAAGAGTCTTTTGGTCTTTACTTATACATCTCAGGATCTTTTTTTTTCAAGTCTGCTGGATGACGTGCTTGGTGGTAAGGCTAGTCAGTCAGGCTTGGGAAGATCTGCTACACTCTGGTTGCTGTGATGACTTTCAGTGGAGGCTGGATTCAAACCCAATTCCTGGTTCAAACAGATGGAAGGTCTCTTCCAGAGGCAGCATCAAGATCCATGTGTTCTGCTTTCACAGGTTGTAGAGTCATTTGTGCAGGGCTGAAAGACATTAGAATAGGGTCCTTCCCCCCTTGTGTGGGTAATCTTCCCAGGAAAGGCATTGTAACAGGATTAGAAATGGGGGTGGGGTAGATAGCTTGCAGGCAGTATTTGAAAAGGAACAACAACACATCAGTATTGCAGTTACTAAATAATGTGGTTTCAACAAAATGGAGACACAACAGATGAGAAAGAAACTGGATTCACATACTTCGGGAAAGAAATGAACAGGTAAAACCATTTAAACACATACAGTGAGTGCAAGACTAAATTTTTTTCCTTGTAAATGAACCAAAAACGGTTCCTAATAAACTTGAGTTGTTACTTTAAGATACAGAGAGGGAAGGAGAAAAAAATAGAAATAAAATGAAAAGTTCTCTTTACTCTGTTCTTGTTGACCAGACAAATACAGGGCAAGGGCTCTTTCTTTCTTTCTCTTTCTCTCTCCCATTTTTCATTGCTTCAACCTTTTTTCTCTCTCTAATAATTTCAAATTCTTGTCTCTAGGGATCAGAAACATTTTACAGTTACAATTACCTCAAGAGTGCACAAAGATTTAGACACACACACATAAAAATAAGGAGGACAAAGAGAGGAAAGCAGAACTTTGAGATTTACACACAATGATCATTCCCGC
Source organism: Coluber constrictor foxii (assembly GCA_038048745.1). Classification (NCBI taxonomy): domain Eukaryota; kingdom Metazoa; phylum Chordata; class Lepidosauria; order Squamata; family Colubridae; genus Coluber; species Coluber constrictor. The sequence continues at coordinate 87,852,406 of CM075961.1, read as the reverse complement.
CATAAATCTCAGTTAAATTAGAGAAGGCAAAATCTTAACAAATGTACCAGATGGTTGCATAGAAGACAGACAAACAAACAAACAAACAAAACAAACAAAAACCCCAACAGTCCTATTTATACATTTCCCTTTTCTTTTAAGTACCTTTTTTTAGCCAAATTTGTCTCCCGGTGCCATCTTTTATCAGTGCCCGTTTTCTACACAATTTCCTGGCTTTCCTTTTACTCATGCCAGCTAAGACTGGTGTCTGCCTGGTGTCCCAGGCCACAATCAACTCTTCCAGAGGATTTTCCTCTGCCCTCGAGCTACAGCTTCCCATAACCTTGAAATGTAAGGCTATCTAACCTCATCCGGTTTTCAGCAAAAAAAAAATCTGGGAAGGACTTCAATTCCCTCACAAAGTACGGGCCACCTTCCTTTTAGGGAATTCTGCTAGGTTTTCAGATCAAAAAAAGAGATCCTGAGGACTTGGCTGCCCCTCCAGTGGGTCCTAGCAACTCCCCTGTCTATACAGATATAATCAAGAGTTGCTCTCTTTAATGGCACCGGAGACTTTCTTTTCCTTTTATTACCCTTTCACTTTCACTCAATATCTGCTCAGCTTCCGTTCTCTTTGAACACAAAGTCCCACATTCGGCAACACACACCCCTTGCTTTCTCTATCCTACTGGTCATGGCTCGGTGGAGCTAACATTAGGCAAAGGTACTGCTAGAGGTTGCTCAAAGAGATGAAATCAGACTGTTTTCTGGGTGGAATCCGACACACACACACACACACTTCCTCCTTCCCTAACAGAAAGTCCTGGGCTCTGGCAAAACCCCCATGCTCTCCAGATTGTTAGTCTTTCTGCGGTTAGGAAATGCACAGGGGAAGCAAGATCCAGCTGTAATTGGGAGAAGGGCCTTCACACATACACATGCAAACATACACACATTTCCCATGCTTTTCCATGCTTTAAAATTAAAATTTAGAGGTACTCACCCTCTTTCCAAGCAGCCTTTGAGCTCAACACTCAAAACCCCTTTAAAACCTAGTTCCAAATGGCCAAGGTCCACAAAAACAAACTCACACACTCAATGGGTCTGCTGCTAGCAAGGGAGGCTTACCTGGGCCAGGTCCATTGGTTAGGTTAGCTTCAGGGGTGGTTCTAAAATTTTTTACTATCGGTTCTGTGGGCATGGCTTCTTTTTTGGCATGGTTTAGTGGTCATGTGACAATTATTTAGGATTTAGCAGAGGTACTGGTCTACCAGGCGTTTAAGTGCTGTACTGATCTACCCATTTATTTTTTACAGGCACTGGTCTACCCATTTATTTTTGCAGGCACTGATCTACTCATGTATTTTTGCAGGCACTGATCTACTCATTTGTTTTCTTTTAACACTGATCAGCTATGGGGCAGCCCTTTGAAGCCCCATGGCAAGAGTTTAAACAGTTTTTTTCCCTCTAGCCATCAGCTGGGTCTCAGGAGGCAGCGATAGATTGGGGGTAGGGCCAAATAAAAGTTAAGAATACACGTGGGGGGTGGCGGGTGGGTCTGGGGAGCAGAACTGGTTCGGTGACATCATATCGTCACTGCTACTGGCTTGGGAGAACCGGGCTGAACTGGGAGGAACCCACCGCTGGTTAGCTTGGAGTCCCATCTTGGGTGCCAAATTGTAGGAAGAAATATCCTTCTGGGTTCAGCTCCAAGTGAGGAAAAAGACACTGGAAACATGGAGAATACTTGGAAAGATGGTTTAATGGTGGACAGGATCACATGGTTTGAGTTCCTGAACAGAAAAGGGGTGAAGTGCAGTGAGTCCCCGGATTTTATGCCCTCTCTGGCTTTGAACTTCCTGGGGCCCTGAAAGAGTATCCTGATTGGTTATCAGACTCCTGGGGCGTGGGGGTCTTAACTAATCTTGCTGGCTGATGTAATCTTCCCAGGTGCCATGTGGTGAGTTTCTGTTGCTAGATGGGTCCTATTGTGTTAGTTTCTGTTGTTAGATGGATCCTATTATGTTGCAGATGATGGTCCATTGACAAAGATTGAGTTTCTGCCTCTGGCCCATTGACAAAGGGAGGGGGCAGAAAGATGGGAGCTGCTTCGTCCTTAAAACATGCTTCTCCATTTCTCATCCAAGGAAACATAATATTCTGCCTTTTTAATATTTCCTAAAATATTTCATTCTTCTAGGAAAGGGGTGGGTGCTAACTTCCTATAGAAACAAATAGGCATAGATTGTTGCCAGAATCCCCATGCATGAGATGCTAATATTTTTCTAGGTTTCTTTTCTTACAGCCCATCATAGTTTCTCTACATTTTAAATTGAAAAAGATTGTTGAAATTTTAAACAAAATGAGGAAGGAATGTAGCATGTTAAAAAGAAAGCACCGGAATGCTCTTTATTTCCAAGGATGGTTTTGGATTCTTCAGGCCTTAAAGGCATCCTAAAAGCTTCAATTGGTCCAGAATGAAGCAGTGGGCAGAGTAGTGGGGGGCCCTAGGTTTGACCATGTAATGCCTCATTGCACTAATTGTGTTGACTTCTGGATGCAATTCAAGGTTTGGTCGTCACCTTAAAACACTACATGACACAGAGCAAGGACTGTCTTTCAGTAAGGACATTTATTTGTCCTACCAGGTCAGATAGGGTGGGCCTGTTCCTAGTCCTCTAAACATTGTTATCTAATGGGAATTAGGAAGTGTGCTTTTTTTGTGGCAGCCCCTATCCTATGGAACACTCTGCCCTTTCTGAAGTTCAACAGGCCTCCATCCAGTGGTGAAATTCATTTTTTTTACTACATGTTCTATGGGTGTGGCTTGGTGGGCGTGACAGGGGAAAGATACTGCAAAATCTCCATTTCCACCCCTCTCCAGGGGAAGGATACTGCAAAATCCCCATTCTCTCCCCATTCCTGGGAGAAGGATATTGAAAAATCTCTATTCCCACCCCACTCTGGGGCCAGCCAGAGGTGGTATTTGCCTGTTCTCTGGACTACTCAAAATTTCCGCTAAAATTCTCCAGAACCTGTCAAAACCTGCTGGATTTCACCTCTGTCTACACCCTTTAGCCTTTTGTAAGGCTTTAAAGACTTGGCTTTCTCCCTATGTGTTGAGAGAAGATTAAATGACCACACATTAGAACTAATTAGCACCAGGTTTTTGTTGTTTCTAATGCTTTAATCAGTTGCAGGCTACAATTTTTAAATGATTTTATATATCTTTTAATTTTTGCAGAGTTAATTGGAAGATGGGTGGCTACATAATAAAATAAAATACAAAATAAATAAACAAAAACAAAATAAAATAAAAATTGTGAATGGTGCAGCTCAGGAATTTATTTACCAGTGAAACAGACCATTAAAACAAAATGGTCTGGGATGGATTAAAAGAAAGCGGGGAAAAGCCTCATCATTGACTTCCAAAGGACATCCAAAATGGGGGGAGAGTAAGTGAGCTCAGAATGCATGATTAAAGCCCTGCCCCTTTTATAGATTTCATACATGTGACACATGTAAAAAAAAGCCAAGGCAAATGCCATTTTCACATTTTGAACACTTCTGCATATCTGCCATTTTTTTAAAATTAGTAATCTACCGTAGCAGCCATTTTCACAAAAGACCGTTTTCGCGGGTGTTTGTATGTAGGTGTTTGGTTATTCGGGTCTTCTCCTGCGTAAAATTGGAAGTGTCTTGGCGACGTTTCGACGAAGTCTCATTTGTCATCTTCAGGCTGGTGTTCTCGGCTTCGTGCTCCTTGCTCCTGGAAGCACGAAGCCGAGAACACCAGCCTGAAGATGACGAATGAGACTTCGTCGAAACGTCGCCAAGACACTTCCACTTCAAGAATTATCCTAAAAATGCGAGTTCAAGGTATAGTTATAAAAGAAGTGATAGAAAGCTTAGCATAAGTTTTAAATAAATTTTTAAACTTTTTTAAACATTCTGGAGATCGTTATGTCTATTGCTTCTTTTATACACACACACACACACACATATAGCCTGTGTAGGTCTGTGTAGGAAATTGCCATAATTTTTATAGCTTCTGAATTTATTTACTCAAAACCATTCATCTTGATTTTGCTTTTCTCTGGAAACCAAAAGAGTATCTCCTAGCACTGGTTCTTTATTAGTATCCTGTATCAATCTTTATTAGAGAAATGCAATATGTATTGCTAGTCACGTGCCTTAAAAGCATTTTCAGTGCAAACTAGATGCATTATGAATCCTAAGAATTGAATTTTTATCTGCTGCAAATCAGTGGTGGGTTGCACCGGATCGCAAAAACCGGCAGTAAAAAAATTTAATAGTTCAGAGAATCGGTAATAAGATTGGCTGGCCACACCCCCGAACTGGTTCCCGTCCGGTTGTCGGTCGCTTACCCTGCCCACTCCCAATCTATTACTGCCTCCTGAGTTCCGGCTGATGGCTAGAGGGGAAAAAATAGTTTAAACTCTTGCCGCGGGGCTTCAAAGGGCCGCCCTACAGCTGATCAGTGTTAAAAGAAAACAAATGAGTAGACCGGTGCCTGCAAAAATAGAAAAAACAGTCCCTTTCAGCTTCAGCATAGGTTAATTACCACAAATTGATTAGATCGGTCTCCCAACTCTCAGCTGATTTTCTTTCAGCTGTTTTGCGCAGGGGTCTTTTATTAGGTGCAAACAGTGCTGGAGCAGTTTTTTTTCCTCCTAGCTATGCTGAAAAAGCGAAACTAAAAGTAAAGCAGGGTCTTTGCTGCAACATGACAAAATGAGGCAGAGAGAGATTTCTTTTTCTTTTTCCTCATCGAAAGAGGTAGGTGCAAAACTGCAAGCAATGGAAAATTTAGGGCAAAAGAGGGGAGTTCAAGATTTTAAAACACAAAAGAAAAAAAGCTCTATTTAACTAGGGAATTGTAATAATTGAGATACTATTAATTGTATATTGTGTTGAAAGCAGAAATGGTTAAGTTGTGGTTTGGAGGATACATGGGGGAAAATTATTTGGTTTGTTATAATTGGTAAATATAATTAATTGATTTGTAAGAAATTGGATTGCATGGAAATAATTGGAATATTCATGTTCATATTGATTAATATACAAAAAAGATAGTAATGTAAGTAATTGATTTATATTAAAATGTTGAATTTGTATTAAACAACTGTAATAATACATAATTAACCAATGTGAGGATTGATATAAAAATAGATGACAGTGGGAAGGGGTATAATATAGAATAAAAGGGAAAAATTGAATTTGATTAAGATTAGAGATGAAGGGTAATACTGGTTTTTTAAAAAAATAGATGAGGAATAAATATGGCAAAAAGGAAATATAGAAATTGTAAATTTAATTGAAATGACTAAACACTCTTTAAATTTGTAAACTGGCCAAGTACTCTGTTCAAAGAAAATACATTGTATGTTTGTATGTGTGTTCCAAATTATTGCTATTTATTCGTATTTGTTCTCTTTTATTCTTTAAAGTTTAACAATTCATTCTTTATCTTCATATGTTTATATTTGTTTGGGGTTGGCTTTCTTCCCTTTTATCTTTTTTATTGTACAGCAATCTTTCTCCTCAAACCTACTACCTCTCTCTCTTCTTTCCTTCTTACTTTCTCTTCCCCTCTTTCTTCTCCTCCCTACTTCCTCTTTCTTTCTCCTTCTCCTCCTCTCTTCCTCTCTCTCTTACCCTCACTCCTACTCTAATTTCCCTTTCCTTTCTTCATCCCTCTCTATTGCTGTATCTTTTTATACATATGGATTACTCAGAGGGCTGAAAAAGTTATTTTTAACTGGTCCTCGCACTTTTGGCCAGTCCTTGAACTTACGACTATCCTCACATTTTATGTTTTTTGCCCTATTTTATCACCATGGTGAAGAGAAGCAGTTGTGAACTGAGTGACATGGTTGTTAAGAATGCTGCACGGGCCTAAATGTGAGGATGGTCATAAGTGTGAGGACCAGTTAAAAGTGCAAGGACCTGTCAGAAATGACTTTTTTCAGCCCTCTGAGTAGTCCCTATACACATAGCCATGACCACCCGGTCACATGACCAGCTAGCTATGCCCACCCAGTCACATGACCTCCAAGCCACGCCCACAGAACTGGTAGTGAAAAAATTTAGAACCCTGCTGCAAATAACATCTCCCTGTGGAATACAATATGTGGAGGAAAAGCAGACAAGTGTCTGTTTTATTATTAGAACTTTAATTTAGCTTAGATTTTAAATTTTCATTATGCTTCATGTTCCTTGTAATTCTTGCTCCTAATAGCCATTTAGCAGGAGGCCGCTATTATGCCATTTATTTATTACTGTTATTAATAATCAAGGACTACCTGTGTTTCATTAATAAACATATAGGTTTAAAAATTATAATTGTATATTTCTATTAAGCTGGAACCAGTTTTCCATAAAAGTATCACTTTGAATAGTGCAAGACCTATGTATATATTTAATCTATAATCCCAATAAAGTAGAGTGAACCATATTCCAGAAGATTGCCATAGCTGAAACTTGCAGCCCCAACTGAGAAACTGATTCTCGAAAGAGAAAGCATTTTTTGCAAGAATTCATACTAAAACAAGGTAGACAAAGACAGAGACTATAATTTTCAGCTGGGTTTCAGGGATCTCAGCAAGTATGAAGGGAATTTATTATTCTGCTCCTTGTTGAGTTTTGATACCGTATATACCCATCCCATTCAGGGCCACACCTGCAATTTGCATTGGGAAAAGATCTCTTTGGCAGAAACATAAGGTTTTCTTTTTCACTTCCAGCAGCAGACATAAGGGTGAACTGAATGTAATTCTTCCAATAGGAGGGGAAAGTAAGCATCCTATTGGATTGGTCCAATTGCCCTATGCTTTTTAAACGCTTTTAAACACTTTTTACGCTGTTTATATTTATGTTAATTGCATGATAGTCATATAATGTAATTTGGACCCTTTTCATCAAACCCAGGTGGCAACCGTCAACCTGTTCCAAAATTTCAGCTAATCCACTGGAATATGTAAACTAATCATTTTATAAGTAATTACATAGGTTCCTGCCCACTCTACATTAAATCATTATATGACTCACAGTCACTCATGCCCTAGTCACTTCCCGGCTTGACTATTGAAACACACTCTGTATGGGGCTGCCTGTGAAGAGCATCCGGAAGCTCCAGTTGGTGTGAAATGCAGTGACCCACATGGTTTTGTGCACACCCTGGTGTGCACATGTATCACCTCTCCTGTGGGAATGTTCTGACCTAGGCTTCCTTAGAAAGCATACAGCACAATCTTAGTCCTGGCAAACCTCTTTTATTCATACAGTTGTGAATTATTGTCCAAAAGGCTTCTCAAACAGTCTTTCAGGGCTATGTTTATAAACACCCACCTTATCTCTCTTTGAATGCTGCCAGAGAACTAATTGCCAAATGTAGGGCAAGGCCAAACTTAGCATAGAGTCAAACAGAACTTTCCAAACTTTCCAGAACTTTAAACAGCCAGATGAACTAATTGCTTCCTGTAAAAGCTCATGTCCCATTCACTCCTCTTTTATGTCTTATGGGAGGGGCCAATCATCCCCAGGCTTTACTCCCAAGTCGACCCTGTTTTCTTAATTGTTCTTGCCTTCTGGCAGCTCTGTGCACGCACAGATTGGGAACAGGCTCCTGTTCTTCTGCCTTGCTGATGTCAGACTCTGGAGACTCTGCAGGCAGCTGGCCTTGGCCCCCTCTCTGTCTCTGACTCAGAGCTCTTGTCCGAGCCTTCCCCAGACTCCAGGACTAGTCCATGTTAATCCCTAACCTCCTTACTGTCCGAATCTGCTGCCAGCTTTGCTGGCCATTGGCAGACTACAACAGGGAGCTGCATTGGCTGCTGATTTGCTTCTGGGTGCAATTCAAGGTGCTGGTTGACACTTTTAAAGCCCTTCATGGCTTGGAATCAGGTTATCTGAAGGACTGTGTCTTGCTGGTTATTTATTTATTTATTTATTTTATTAAATTTATATACCGCCCTACTCCCAAAGGACTCAGGTGAACAGCCAAATGAAGTGCATATAATATAATGTTAAAAACATTTAGAATATAATAAATAATTTGGCCTAATAATTTAAAACACCCAATTTAGGATAGATTTGAAACAGTTTAAAAAGGGAAGATTAGGCCAGGCCCGCCTGTTTAAATAAGAATGTTTTAAGGGCACGGCGGAAAGTGCGCAGATCCAGCATCCTCCGTAATTCCGTGGGAGCTCGTTCCAGATGGTAGTGCCCCCACAGAGAAGGCTCTCCCCCTGGGGGCCACCAGCCGACATTGTTTGACCGATGGCACCCCAAGAAGCCCCTCTCTGTGGGAGCGTACTGGTCGGTGAGAGGTTACTGGTGGCAGAAGGCGGTCTCGTAAATACCCTGGTTCTATGCCATGGTTACATCTACCTGACCCATCAGAGCGGGGAGGGATTCGCTAGGGAGATACATCTGGTGGGACCCAGAAGAAGGACCTTCTCCATGGTGGCTCCCTTTCTCTAAAACATCATTTCTGACCTGGTTCTGCCAGAGGGCCTGGGGAACCCAGAAAATGATGGAGCCCATCAAATGGCTCTTGTGAGGTGCTGTCGCTGGGATGGGGGTTGATAGTATATTTATTATATGACTTCTTTTATTAGGAGGTGATGCATTAGTATATAGGGAAGAAGTCCAGAAGTTAACTACATAATGCTCAGGAAACAACTTGCATCTAAACATCAGCAAGACCAAAGAGATGGTGCTAGACTTCCGGAAGAAGAGAGAGGAACCTGCCCCACTTTACAGCAAGGGGGACTGTTTGGAGAGGATCTCCTCTTTCAAATTCCTGGGAGTCCATCTTAGTGAAGATTTCACCTGGAAAAATCACATGATCCAGGTGGTCAAGAGGATTCAACAGAGATTCCATTTCCTCAGGATCTTGCAGAAAAACAAGATGGAACAATGACTGATGACCTTCTTCTACCAGTTTACAATAGACAGCATCCTCACATATGGCGTTATGGTATGATATGCTATCTTGACACCCGTGGATAGAAAGACATTACAAAGGGCAATGAGAACAGCACAACATATCATGGGCTGTCCCCTGATGTCACAAGATGAAATCGCTAGGACTTGATGTTTTAGCAGGGTGAGGAAAATCCTTAGGGAAGATTCACACCTTGGTCAGCATTTCTTTACTCTCCTACCATTGGGCAGGAGATATACAAGCAAAGTCAGTCGAACAAACAGGCTGAAAAATAGCTTCTATCCATGGGCTGTTAGACTTCTGAATGCAACATAACACTATAACTACTTACAGTGATTTGCAGGGCCAGCACAATGTGCAACATGTCTACACTGGTGTAATATAATGTAATGTTATGTACACACATACATATATAAAGGATTGTGTGTCTTAGTATGTTCTATTGGGGTTTTTTTTCTTCTTTCACTTATGAGTCATTGAAATGTATTTTGTGTTGGAGGGGGCTGCACTAAGGGAGGCTCATCCAATCTCATTGTACACATGTTGTGCCTTGACAATAAAGGTTTGAATTGAATTAGTTTTATTGTTTTTATATGGGGTTTTATATTCTGTAAGTTACCTAAAGTTGCCATGTGCAAATAGATGGATTTAATTTATATTAAACAAACAAACAAACAAACATAGTCTCTCAAAACTTAGCTTTAGCTTTGGTCACACCCGTCAGCTCAACTGATCTCTTTAATTACAAAACTTCCATCTTAATCTAGATTAAGCTTCAGTTGATTCAATTTCATCTATCTCAGAACTGCGTCCAGATGCTTATTGGAAGCTTCCATGGACTTCATGGAGTTACAACATCAGCATATTTAGAGCACTTCAGCAGCATTAACAATAGCAAAACTGCTGGATTATTATGTCCATTAGTTCCATGTAGACCTCAGCCTGAACCCCCACCATGGAATTCATTTTTGAAGTAATCATGTTTATTTATATATAATGTTTTAATTTAAAACAATCCCTCTTTTTCCCTACTCCCTGTTTGTGAGACTCAACAAGATCGCTTCGGTAACAAAAGTTGAAATCAGAAGTATCCTTCTCTGACTGCAATAGGAATAAAATTAAAACACACAGTCTCCTTCAGGTTGAGTTCAATTCTTGATAATTTCTGAACATATCTATGTTGGTTTCTGGCAACAGCATGGATAGGATTTGCCACTGCCTTCTTCCAGATCAGCCTATAACCTGGGAGTTTTTGATGGCCTCCTATTTAAGTAAAAAAATAGTTACTATTCTGTTGCCGTTTTGTGATGCAAGCTTCATCTATCCTCAGAGATGTTGTGGGTAAAAATAGGAAGAGTGAATTCTTTGGATGCTGCCTAGAAGTCCAGAATTAAAAGTGGGTTATAAATCTCATAAATATATATTCAAAAATCAGTAGCTTCAGGAAGGAGGCATTTCATTCTGCCTTGTGCACAGCTGGCCTTTATGCATTAATAATTATTTTTGGATATGTAGCTTTTGTATTCCTATTAATAAGTTGAATCATCATTAATAGCACTTTCAGAAGATTCTCTCCCCGGTTCTTTGTGAAACTGAGAAAGACAGGCAATTTCAAAGACTTTGCGAAAACAAACACCAGCCATAGCCACAAGAGGGCTAGATCAAAACTTAGTCAAGATTCTTTCATAAAAATACATTGTAATTAAAAAAAAACTGTTGTGCACAGTTATAAAAACAATATGTAAATAACCTATAGTGGTTGGAAAATGTAATGGTTAAAGAAGTGCCCTTTGTCATGGGAAACTGAGGTGTGAATCCTGGCTGGTACCTACCTAACTTGGACAAAGACTCTTTAATGCATCACCTACCTACCTCAGATATGATAATGACACAAGTTAAAAGAGTCATGGCAGCTCGTACATTGTCCAGATTAACAAGGTCCATGCTAAATATTGGGAAACAATGAGTGGATGAAATAAAAGAACTTGAAATGCTACCACATTGGCAGATCTTACGAAACATATGCAGCAATTATGGATGAACAGGAAACCTACGTCCACAATAATTGAGAAACAGCTAGTTACCCAATACCTCAACATAGTGAAGAGGAAGCTGCTGTGATGACTTAAGAAAGGCTAATCTACATATTACATCCCAGACTCACTGCAAATAACTGGATGTGCAGCCAACATCTGAAGTTGGAATCTCATTGCCACCACTTCCATTTCAGAGAATAGCAGCTGATATGAGGTATTAGATCATGGATAAACTAGTTACAGTCAACCATCAAGACTGATTGCCAATACTCAGTGGAGAAGTATCATCAGATAGTATGCTAAAAGATGACAATAGCAATTTCTACTATCTTTATATCTCAACCAATGAAGTGATATATACTATAGGCACTATAAACCTAGAAATACTTGGCTAAGCAACCAAGAACAGCAGTCCTTACCTCCACTCTGCCCACACCCAGAAAATGATATAGGAGCCTAAGATCAAGAAAACTTAGAGAGAAGTTAGCCAGCTGAGAGAGAAGTTAGCCAGCTGAAGGAATTATAAAAGGGTGTGGAAATTAATGATAATATTTGATTATTGAAAAAATGCAAGAGCTGACTCCTTCTGAAGGCCCAGAAACTGCTAAACAAAAGCTCATGGCCCTGGCTTCCAGGCTAAGGAAATACACTAGAAAGCAAAAGGCCAAGAAGATAAGTGCCCTGTTCTCCAAAGAATCATCCAAGATGTACTCCCAGCTGCAGTGCACATAATACCAGTATGAACTGGCTCAGGATTTAAGAGCAGAACACAACAATTTTCCAGATCAGGAATTGGTTTCCAGATCAGGAACTGTAGTAGACACTCAACAGCAGCTCAAGAACATGAAAATCTGTTTAGTAGTTGACCTGGACATGTTCCACTCCTATTGGCTAAAGAAACTAGCAGCAATGCATGATCACCTAGCAGCACTGGTAAACCAGCTACTAGCAGCAGACTCCCACCCAAACTGGCTAACACAAAGAATGACAGTGCTGAGCACTGATACAACTCTATGCCACATACATGGATTTGTGAATACCTGGCAGTATATAAAGTTAACAGGACACTAAGGACTTCAAGAATTCAGTGGAACTGTGGAAGAGAACACTGGAAGTCAACTCAAGATAGCTTGCACAAATGTCCATCAAGTGTGGCATACATGAAGATGATGCACTATCCCCACTGATGCTCTGCATATGCTTGAATCCCATTAGCAATATAATGACAAGGATTGGATATGGATACAAGTTCAAGAGTAGATCAGCTACCTCCTCTACATGGATGACATCAAGCTATATGCTAAGAATGAACAAGACATTGGCTTCTTAATCCAATTGACGTGGATGTACACAGTGGTGGGATTCAAGTAATTCAGCAACCGGTTCTCTGCCCTAATGATTTCTTCCAACAACCAATTTGCCAAACTGCTCAGAAAGTTAAAAACTGGTTCTCCCGAAGTGGTGCAAACTGCCTGAATCCCACCACTGGATGTACAGTAAGGATACTGTGATGTCATTCAGACTGCAGACATGTGACTGAATTTGTAAAGAGAGGCCAGGTAGGCAAAATTGATGGGATGGAACTACCAGCAGGCTACATAGCAGACATCCATATCAGCTACCTGGATATAGTCACACATGGGAACTATGCAGAGGTGGGTTTCGGCAGAGTCTGACCAGTTTTGGAGATCCAGTAGCAGAAATTTTGAGTAGTTCGGAAAACTGGTAAATACCACCTCTGACTGGCCCCGCCCCCATCTATTCTCTGCCTCCTGAGTCCCAGCTGATCAGGAGGGAATGGAGATTTTACAGTATCCTTTCCCTGGAGTGGGGTGGGAATGGAGATTTTACAGTATCCTTCCCCTGCCATGCCCACCAAACCACGCCCACCAAGCATGCCATGCCACGCCCACCAAGCCACACCCACAGAATCGGTAGTAAAAAAATGTGAATCTCACCACTGGAACTATGATGAAGAAGCAAGGAAAGCAGTAACATCCAAGTACCACCAAAGAAGAGACAACTCAATGGGAAGAGCAAGATCTATGCCATGAACCCAAATACCTTGCCAGTCCCAAAGGTGCTTTTTCCAAAAGGTGTTTCTTGGTTTTTTACCTTTGGACATGTTTTGCTTCTTACCCAAGAAGCTTCTTCAGTTCTAACTGACTGGTGGGAACGGAAGGATTTATATTTATAAATCTTTCCATTCCTCACCAATCAGATAGAACTGAAAAGCAAAATGTTTTCAAAGGAAAAAATCAAGAAATTCCAGGTGCCTTTTGGAAAAAGTATCTTTGGGACAATCATGACCAGGATGATTGAGAATCTCCATAAACATTTATGCCCTTCCAGTCATCAGATACCCTGCCTGCTGTATAATGAGTTGGCCAAAGGAAGATATGGAGGCTGCCAATATGAAGGCCTGGAAGCTCATCACAATGTCTAGAGTTTTCTACCCCATGTCCAACACCTAGAGACTGTGCGTTAACCAGAAAGAGGATGGACAGGATTTGTGAGTTCAAAGCCACTGGATGGTACCCAGAACATCCAGGAGTACATTGGTAAGATGGCATCCAAAGATAAGCCGCTGAGAGAATGTCTGAGGCAGCAGTATACATGGGAGGAAGATTAAGCTATTGCAAGACAATAGCTTAATGGATTATAATCTTGTATGGATTATACAGAATAACTGTGATGACTGACATTGAGAAATTCTACCAGTGGCTGGAAAGGACTTAACTAATAGACTGCATTGAGACCTCGTTCACAGCAGCACAAGAATAGGTACTAAGCATCAGATCCATAGAAGCAACTATCTACCACAATAGACAAGACTCAGGGTGCAAAGAGGCCTCAGAGACAATGCAACACATAGTGGAAATGTGTAAGATGCAGGTAGAAACAGCATACACTGAATGGCACTGCTAAGTAGTTGGCATTGTGCACAGGAACATCTGCAGTGTATGGACTAGATCATCCAAAGCCCAGGTGGGAGACTTTACAGGTTGTAAAGTATAACGGGGCTAAGATCCTGTGGGACTTCCAGATGCCAAGTATAGGCCAATCTATTGGACATTGTGATAGCAGAAAAAAGCAGGGGTAATTGATATAGCAATGCCAAGTGACAGCAACATCAGGAAGAAGTATGAAAACCTGGAGAAGTACCAGGGCCTGAAGGAGGAACTACAGAGGATGTGGAAAGTAAAGGTCAAAGAGGTCCCAGTGGGTGGTTGGAACACTTGGGGCTATGACTCCTAAGATGGGAGAGTGACTCCAATACATCCCAGGAATGATATCGGAGTTCTCCATCTAGAAGAGTGCAGTGCTAGCAACAGATAGGATACCATGTAGAACCCTGAAACTACTAGGCCCCTAGCAAAGACCTTGGAGTTTGAGGAAGATACATGTCACCCTTGGGGGAACTTTGCAGATTTTAGGACAGCTTCATATATTTTTTTTCTCTAGTTACTTTTCACTACCCTTAGTTCAAGTGTATCATATGTAATTAATTAATATTTAATCTTTGGATGTTTTTAGATTACAATTTTTCCCTTACTTCCAATTTAGAACAAAGGCAGCATTCCACTAAAAACGTTTTTGGATGTCTTTTATTATTATGCAACTGAGAATGATCTATCTCTCCTGTCTTCTGCTACTAGGCTCTTTCCATAAGACAACTGACAGAGGCAGATGAGCAGTGGCCTTTTCCTTTCAGAATTTGCTCAGTTCCTGCTGCTACCAATAATACCTCTAATTTAAGAAATACAGTTCCTGGTTGTTTAGGAGCTGCAGAAATGGATCATTTAACCTCCTTAGCTGTGAATTTTGGAATTCGCAGTCTCAATACATTTGGAGCTTCTGGTTTATATGTGTGTGTCACTGTTGTGGGTTGCTGCCAAATAAATGGTGCATTTGCCTGTCTCTCAGTTAGGATCAGGGGTGAAATTTACTTACCTTCCCTACTATATAAAGAGCCTTGGTAGCGCAGCAGATTAAAGTGGTGTTAAGTGACACCAGCTGCCTGCAATTACTGCAAGTTCGAATCTCACCAGGCTAAAGGTTGACTCAGCCTTCCATCCTTCCGAAGTAGGTAAAATGAGGACCCAGATTGTGGGAACAATAAGCTGACTTTGTATAAAAAAAGAACACTGCTTAGGAGGGGCCAAAAGCCCTACTAAGCAGGTATATACAAAAGTATGAAGGCTATTGCTTAATGCATTGTAAGCTGCCCTGAGTGTCCGGAGAAGGGCGGCATATAAATTGAATAAATAAATAAATAAATAAATACTGGTTTGCCAATGTGTATGCGCCCTGCTCGCACACGCTCCGCTCACGCGCCGTCGTCTGAACATGCACAAAGCCTTCTGCACATACA
This sequence comes from Coluber constrictor foxii, assembly GCA_038048745.1. Classification (NCBI taxonomy): domain Eukaryota; kingdom Metazoa; phylum Chordata; class Lepidosauria; order Squamata; family Colubridae; genus Coluber; species Coluber constrictor. Next base: position 87,837,045 of record CM075961.1, on the reverse strand, counting down.
CAGAGGCTTAAAATGTCACAAAAAAGCAACATCATGATGTCCGTGTGGGTGGGCGGAGCCTCCCGCAGCCACCACTACCAGTTCGACCAAGCCGGATAGAATCGACTGGATTTCACCTCTAGTTAGGATCTATGGTGGGGAGGGGGCAAGTTACTCAGGTAGGGCAGGAAGATGATTTATTAGCAGTAGGGAAGTGGAAAATGGCTAGATGAGGCAGACAGTTAAGATGCTTTGTTGTTTTGTCAACAAAATAGGAATTGGACACAGGGGTTGTAAGGGGTTGTAAGCAATAGGCAAGGACCAAAAATGCTGCTTGATTTATAAAGGAGACAAAGAACAGTCATAAAGCCCTTTCTCTGAGTGGGATTGGTGCTGTCAAGAGAACTTTGGAATTCTACAGAAAGAGCTTCTGGCAAGAGATTAGTTGCACCTGACAAGGACTGGGAAGAATGTGTTTGAAAAACAACTGGCTCAGCTCATCACAAGGGCTTTAAACTAAAAATTGAAGGGAAAAATGAGCAATCTTTCAGACAAAACCCTAAACATAAACCCCAGCACAACAAATCAGACAATGAGGAAGGGAGTGGTGAGAAGGAAGGGAAACTCAACTATAAATCAGGAAGCAAATGCAGGGTCAGCCATATGTAGGATGACTACTTTGAAGAACAAAATAAGGAGAATTTGAAGTCCTAGTACATGAGGGCAGATATGATATTGTTGCCATTACTGAAACTTGGTGGGATGGAATCCATGACTTGAACGTAGTCTTAAAAGGATATAGACTGCTTTTAAAAAATTGGACCCAATAAAAGAGGAGGAGGAAATGCATTGTATGTAAGGAATCACTATACCTCTACAGAAATACACAATACCAAGGATGAAAGCCTTCTTGAATCCATTATGGTAAATATTAAAGGAAAAAGAAATGGCATTGCTATAGATGTGTTCTACAGGCCACATAACCAGACAGAGGAAATAGTCAGCTATACTGGATTTAATTCTTATGAATAGAATAGAATAGAATAGAATAGAATAGAATAGAATAGAATAGAATAGAATAGAATAGAATAGAATAGAATAGAATAGAATAGAATAGAATAGAATTTTTGATTGGCCAAGTGTGATTGGACACAAAAGGAATTTGTCTTGGTGCATACGTTCTCAGTGTACATAAAAGAAAAGATACGTTCATCAGGAATCATAAGGTACAACACTTAATGATAGTCATATGGTACAAATAAGCAATCAGGAAACAATATCAATATAAATTGTAAGGATACAAGCAACAAAGTTACAGTCATACAGTCATAAATGGAAGGAGATGGGTGATGGGAAAAATGAGAAGATATAGAAGATAATAGGGATGAAATTATAGAAATGATAGATGTGCGAGATAATTCAATGTCTTGCTTCTACTCGGCAAGACTTGCTGGGTGTTTTGGCATGGAAAACGGACTTGGAGAATTTGCCTGATTGCCGATAATCTGTCACTGCCACTGTCTAGATGGGTAAATTAATCAAGGATTGTATCCTACCTGAGCACTCCCCATGGATTGTGCTTCACCCAAGTGCCCAACTGTGCTGCCCTTACTCCCTGATGGTGCCAGATAAATTTCATCAGCTTATCCCCCTTACACAGGAGTCCAAATCCAACCCTTCCTGGTCTCCCTTTTCTCTTGTAGCTGGGAGTTCTGCAGACTCCAAGACACGAAGCTCCAGCATCAGCAGCGGAGTGAGGACAGTGCAGCCAGCCAGGCTGGTGAAGCACAATCCTGGGGAGCACTCAGGCAGGGTATAAACCTTGATTACCTATCCCATATAGACAGCAGCGGCAACTAATCAGCTCTGGCATCACTTCTCTGAGCCAGACCGCAGTGGGAGAGGATGGGGCTTCAGTTCCCATTGCGAACCAGTAGTAAAGGTAAATAGAACCCACCCCTGCAACAAAGGTGATTAAAAAGTCTAGAGACTAAATCATACGATGAATGGTTAAGAGGATTAGGGATGACATGATAGCAGTCCTCTAGTACAGGGGTCCCCAACCTCCGGACCGCAGACCACTACTGGGCTGCAGCCCGTTCAGAACCGGGCTGCAGAAACAGTGGGCAGGCTCCCATGGTGTGAAGCTCCACTTGTGCAAGCAGCAGGCACCAAATAAATATCTAGTCTCTCCTATAGCAAATTATACCGATTTTGGAAGAAGAGGGCCTAAAAGATTGGAAGATTTATTTAATCCAGAAAGGTCAATCTTTGGTGTCATGCATTCCCTCCTCTTTACTGGCTCTGATGTCACTATCAAATACGCTTTGGATATGCCCAAACACATGCTCACTCACTCTCTCACTCATTCACAAAGTTTATAATACAGTATCCTGGATTGCAATTTTGACTTTCTTCTTTATATGGGACTGAGCTCTTCCAGTCAACGGTTACCTAGTGACAGGGAGTTTTTTCCCCTTTCCTAAACATCCTGGAGTAAAGAATGGAAACATGAGATATCTTAAAAATTAAGTACTCTATGAAAAATTGATTCAAGTAATAATCCTTGATTATTACTTGATTCTGATCTTTGCCTCGTAGGTGGATGGGAAAATAAAAAATATTTTTAGGAAGCTCCCTGCTTCGGCCTTGTTATTCTTTAGTCCTCTGGATCATATATACTTTGCATTTTTTGATTGCAAACTGCAATAACTTTCATATTCCTTGAATTGCAAAGAAATGCCTTGGTTTGCATATTCTCAGCCCAAAACTCTGGGGATTGCAGATCCTTAATTCTTTTTACAGTGAACAGAATGGGCCCACATAGTTCTTTTGTAGAGCAGTATCACCCTGCTGCTATGTATTTTATTCCATAACCTTGGAGATCACCAATCCCTTAAATAATAGAGGAGATACACAGGCTGTAGACAAGCAATTCCCAGATGCAGGTCCCAAGACTCTTCTATGGCAAACATCCAAGATCTTGGAAAGTTCTGCTCAGCATTTAGATTTATCAGGACACTCTGTCTTGCACCTGGAATTTACCCAGCACAGGAGAAATTAAAAAGCATGCTGTCATGGAGAAATTTATCTTTTTTTTATCCATGGAAACAGTATATTAAAATGGCCGAGGCTACTTTTACCATTTGGCATGGTCATGGCCATAACAAATACGAAAGATTTCCCTCACTGGCTTAAGTGTATGGGTAGGGATGTGTGCAAGCAAACACATTTGTGTACAAACTCACCAGCATGCACACGCAGAGACAGATGCAAAGAGGCTGGTTGAAATTCTGCCCAGAATGAAGCTGTTTAAATGTCACAGAGGTGCTGTGAGTTTCCCCCGTTTTGCTCAGGAAGCTCTCGATACACAAAACATGAAGTATAAACTATCTTCCAGACAGAAAGCTCATGCAGCTTATTATTAGATATATCAAAAATTTTAGCAAGGGGTTCTCTGCCCAGTTGCTGGGTGGGCATGGCTATGATGGGCATGGCCTAGTTGGCCTCCTGCATCATGGTGGGGGGGGCATGTTTGCCCTCCCCAGGCTCCGGAGGCTTTCCTTGAGTCTCAGGAGGGCAAAAACGCCCTCCGAAGGCTCCGGAGGCCCTCTGGAGGCTGGAAATGGGCCTGTTTCCAGCCTTCCCAAACTTCCAGTAGACCTGTTTTTTGCCCTCCCCAAGTCTTTGCATGTGCCCTGTACTTACCTGCATCCAAAACAGGCCATATGGGGAGGAAGGCAGGGCAGGCAGGGCCAGCCAAGAATGGAATTTGGGAGTTCTCCGAACTGCACAGAATCTTAGCTAGAGGTTCTCCCAAACCCCTGCAAACCCCCAGCAGCCCACTCCTGATTAGATGTCATTCTCATAGGATGGGGCCCATTATAGACACGGCCCTCCTTTGGATCAGTGATTGGCAAATTGCAGTATCAGCAGCAGTTCCTCCTTGAAGATGTTTTGCAGTTCTTCTTCAAGGTAATCTGACCCTGAGTTGTTCAGACTTTCTATATACTAATGCAAGACTAAGAAATTTTTAGTATGATTGTTGTGGAGATTTCCGTGGTTTGAACTCTACTTCATGAGATACCTGAAATGGTATCCTCAGTAGATTGAGGTGATTGTGTGCAGGGGTGGGGGGGACTTTTATTGAATTTTTCTGTTTTTGAGTTACTGCCAACATGAAAGGCCTGCACCTCCAACTCCAGGGAGGCAAAAAGAATCTATAGGTTATGCTGTACGTGAGGGCAATTGGCTATATAGCACCTGATACACCATTAATTGCCAGGTTGATTAAGCTGATTTGGCATCACTTATGGATTTTTTTAAGGTAGGCACAATCAGCATGCAAATTGCTAAGTAATGCTTTGTTGAATTGTGGTTTGTTGAATAAGCCACAAATGACTAGGTTTGCACATCATCTAATCCATACACTGTTAACTAACAACCACAATGTAGTTGTGTTCAAAAGTATCAAAATAAACAGTGTTGTAAGCATATATATGAATCAGGTTGTCTTCTTAAATATTAACAAACTAAATAATGGAGAAGAATGCTGAAGTACATTTTGAGTCATCTAGTTGAAAGTAATCAGAACAAAACTGTATCTGTGTCGAGGAAAAGACTTAAACCCAGGTATTTCCTACTTAGTGAGTTGTTGCCAGATCTATAATCAGCTCTTGGTACCACCTTTGTTTCCTGCAGTCTAGTCCTTTATAACTGGCATAAAAAGACAACAGGAGTTGTCAACAATTAAAGTAAATTGCAGAAGAACAACAGCTTCAGCCTATTGCTGCAAGAATTTCCTTTCCTTTCCTTTCCTTTCCTTTCCTTTCCTTTCCTTTCCTTTCCTTTCTCCCTTTTCCCTTCCCCATTTAACCAGCAAATTTCTAATTCCATACATTTTAGATATAAAATATTGTCTTCAACTAATAGAGAGTGGAGAAGAAAACTGTAGCATTGGCAATCTATAAAGGCAAAGGAATAAGATAACTGAAATTTGGGAGGCTTTAGTATTTGGAATTATGGAGGAAAAGCTGCTTAATAAGCAGGTTAGGTTTGGTTAATAGTTGGAAATATCAGGAATAGATCACATCAAGCAAGTGATAAAAACACCTCAAAGACAGCAACAGCAAATCACTTCTGTACTGTTGATAAAAGAATCCTTGATATCATTGGAATTGGTGTCCCAAAGGAAAATTTAACTATTTAAAACAGGGGTGTCAAAATTGCGGCCTGCAGACTGGATGCATCATGCGCTGGCCACGCCCACCCCCTGGTTAGTGAAGGGGTGAAAAGTCGCAATATGTCACGTGACGACAATGCGACGACGCAAGTTTGACACCTCTGTTTTTAAAACAATAGAAAGCTTATTATTTTTACATTGATACTACACATGTGCCTGGAATGTTGAAAGTGAAGAGTAGTGGAGAAAGTTTTACTCCTTTGATTCTTGCATGTTATTAAATACATAAGAATATGGGCAATTTATAACTCATCAAGATGGATGAGGAACAAAAAGGCTTTTTTGGTAGTGGCGGTGAGACCTAGCTGTGCAGCCAAAAGGCAAAGGAAAATAAAAAGTAATAAATAAGAAAATAGCTGGTTCCTTTCTTCCTATTTCTCACACTGATACTCCAGAAAGACAAGGAACCATTCAACCAGCCTTTCAAAACTGATGCCCTCAAGAAGTGCATGATCATTCTGCTTGGTAGCAATCCCAGCACTTTGGAAGGGGACCAACTTGGAGAAGAATGGACTGCATATCTTATATACCAGCTATTTTATCTCCTCACAGGCTTGCCCAAAGAACCAAACAACCCTCTCAATAGGGTTGTTTCAATTCACTAAGCAGGAATACTTTTGTGTGGAAATTATCATCCACAATGCAAGGAATGCCATCCAAGTACCCATGAATTTATAACTCACCAACTTGGGCTAAAGTTCCTAGGAATCCCATTCCAGATAAGCTCACAACATACTGAGCTACAAATGCTGCTCTTTTACCTGCTGTTTTATTCAGATCGATCATGGGGCAAAAAATCCACACTTTTGAAATAAATGCTGGTTGAATATTATATGCAAATGCTGCCGGTGACATTTCCTGCAGATTGCTCAGCATCTGCCTCAACCAGATACCTCACAACTTCAACATGGAAAAACATCTTGTTATTTTGCCTTGAAACGGGAACCAATCAGGGACATCTGTGGAAGGTAAGAAAAGACAAGAGTGAAATAGGAACCACATAATTGAAGCCTTGCCCCTTTTACATGTGTTGAATGCAAGATGCACATAAAAGACCAGTGGGCTTTGTGTACATAATGATAGCCACTACTGTAATGGGAAGGAATAATCTTGAAGACTGGGAGGAAGAGCCACAACCAAACAACATTCAAATAATCTGTAATATAAATCTGGGGCAGAAATGTAATTTGAGAAAGTATCTTGGACTTAAAACTCTCTTAAATTCTCATGAAGGTAAAAGAAAGGAAATAGGAAGAAGCATTTTTTAGACTTGCAAGATTCTGTTACTCTAGCCATATAATAAAAGAAGCACCAGCATTCGTAACTTGATTTTCTAGTCTGGTCAACCTTGAAGGGCTCATAACCCTTCTATCCCACCCCTCTCCGGTGTATGCTTTTGAGACTGCTCTTCCAAAGTTAAGTGCTTTGTTTTTATGTCTGAAGCTTCCAAGCTTATATTCTTTGAGCTGAAAGTGTGCAACAGGGCCAGTCTGTACTTTCAAAAGGATGTGATACATTATGGTTTGCTCAATCCTTTGATGAAGCAAAGTGCCCCTTTAAAACTCCACACAACTCTAATATGTTGGGAAATAGGCATATGATTGTTTAAGCTCCAAACAGTTATCAAGAAGCATGATAAGCCCTATAAGAAGAACACAAGTAGACTTGGATTAGGGTTGTGTTTGACATTGGAATTGCCATAGCTAGTCATAATGTGCAATGTCTTGCACCTGCGTCACTTAGCTATGGCAGTTCCAGGAGTCCTGGTTGCTATTGTTAAGTGAGGACAATGCAGATCATTAAGTGAGGACCTCATGTGATTGTGACTTCCAACTTCCGGCCAGCTTCTACATTGACCTTGCTTGTAGAAAGCCAGCAAGGAATGCTAGAAATCTCAGTGACATCACATGGGGATATTGCCATAGCCAGAATTCTGAGGATCAGTCATAAGTCTCTCTCATTCATCATGGTTGCTAGTTTGAATGGTTGTTGAACAGTTGTCATAACCTGAGGACTAGTATCCTGTAACGAATCCAAGTCCCATTGCTCAGTTGGACCTAATAGCACCATCACTTCATTGACTTTGGATATACTTACTTACATACAGTATTTCCCAGTAAGATGTGTGCCATCACATACCATTGTTTTTTTTTCTATATTGGCAAACAACAGAACAAAATAACATTAATCTGACCTAAAATGGCAACTTCAAAAACTTAAAAGGGAACTATTTAGTATTTTAGAAAAATCCCTTGCAACCTTCCACAGTGGATATTCTAGAACTAAGAAATACCAAAGGGATATTCGGACAAGAGATTGTCACAAGTTAATATGTTCAAACATTTCCCCACCAGTGATTTATAGTGTCATCAGACATCAGTAAAGTTATATAAATATTATCTTCATTACCATTATCAGCACAGGAATAGTTGAGTGATATTATGCATTGTACACTGATATAAATCATTAATAGGGAAATTGCTATTTTTAATGGACAAAAAGAGACTTCACTATTTTTGAAACTCAGAGGTATTCATCACTTTAGGTGTTCTGATTATTATGTGGTTTACTTGCCTCTGCTTGCCTTTGAGGTTTTTATCTCATGGTAGCCCATTGCTGGGTTTTTAAAAAAACCTTTTTACCGAAGTGATCCAGGTATCAAGGAGTGATCCAAAAAAATTAATTCCAGAGTTGTTGCTGCAAAAGTGTCAGAAAATTGAAATATTGTAAAAGTAAAAACATACGTACGTATTTATTTTATTGGTTGTCAAACATCTACAAGATAGCAGGTATAAATATGAACATGGACATGGACATGGACATGGACATGAACATGAACGAAGGAAATGAATACAAATAAATGGTGACAGTAGGACAGGGATGGTAGGCACGCTGGTATGCTTATGCAGGCCCCCTTTATGGACCTCTTAGGAATGGGGTGAGGTCCACAGTAGGCAGTTTAAAGTTGAAGCTGTGAGGGTTTGAGGATGTAACAATGGAGTTGGGTAGAGCATTCCAGGCATTGACCACTCTGTTGCAGAGTGTATTTTCTGCAATCGAGTTTGGGGCGGTTTATTTTGAGTTTGTATCGATTGTTTGTCCACGTTTTATTGTGGTTGAAGCTGAACAAGTCTTTGACAGGCAAGATGTTGTAGCAGACAATCTTATGTACTATGCTTAGATCAGTTCCCAGGCAGAGGAGTTCCAGATTGTCCAAGCCCAAAATTTCAAGCCTGATGGCATAAGGGATTCTATTGTCAGTAGAGAAGGAGAGTACTCTTTTTGTGAAATACCTCTGAAATATTATGGTGTAAGATTTCATATATGAAGTCCATTCCTGAGTTTGACACAGATATTCTTATATCAGTGAACTAATTCACACATGGAACAAACTGTGAAGTTTCTTCAGTCTGCAAGAAATGGTTCTAAATTTGCTAATGTAGTTATTTTTGTGGTTCTGGTTGCTTTGAAGGCAGTGATAAAATATTCTGAAGATTTTATTTTTATTTTTGTTAGAAAGTTGGCATTTAAAACTTGTCCCATTCACTCTTTTGAATAGCCAATGTGCCACATATAAAATATCATGTCATCCCAGGGGGGAATTTCATGTTTACAAATAGAATTGTTCAGCAGTGAAATCCACTTACCTTCGCTACCAGTTGAGGAACGGGAGTGCCTGGGAGTTCGCATGTGCTATGCACGCGTATGTACATCTTCTACACATGTGCAATGTAAAAAAAAGGGGATGTAATGACACCCTGGTGGGTGAGTGGAGCCTCCCGCCACTGGCGCTACCGATTTGGAAACTGGATAGAACCAGAGGGGGCTGGAAATTTCATTGCTGGAATTGTTTCTCACTGAGGCAGAGATCCCAGCCAATCCACCCAAGTTTACCAGTAATAGTGATACAACTATACTATAATGGAAATGAGGAAGTCTTTGTTTTCCTGACAAAGTGGATACAATTATAAAATTCAGTACATAGAGAAGCTGAAATAGAGAGATAGATAGTATTTCTGCTATAAGGTTTATTCCTATGTCTGTGCAGTCATAAGGGGCTTTATGAATGCTACTAAGTGTATCTGCTAAAGATTCTGTGTCTGTTAGAGCCACAGCAACATTGTATTTTGTTATAATTATTTTCTCAGTGCATGTTGAATCTGTTTGGGTATCTTTAAAAAAGGGTTTGAGCTAGGAGAAAATTAGTTTGAAAAGTATAAGAAATAAGATGCTCTTAATATTTTCAGATGTGTATGTAGCTTCTCATTTATTGTGTGCCATGGCAAAAGCTTAACCCCCGTCTCTCAAAAAGTTTGGATCATAGTTAAGTCATGGGACTGGGCCCCTGGGGAATGCAATTCAGACCTGGTAGCATCAGTCGCTAGTCCAAAATCATCTGCACAAATAGCATCTCCTTGGTCCAGCTCATGATTCTCTTTGGAACAGGCCTTATATTTTGCAAGTCTGGTTTATCAGCACGGATGTCTCCATTGGCAGCATGAGGGAAATAATTAGTAAATTAACCCATAAAATCTGCAAGCCCCACACATGGTGATAAGCAAACCAGTTCTCTCTCTCTCAAAATTTCTCTCTCTCACACACACTCTTCTCTATTTTAGAAAGCTTTTCAGGAAAAAGTCTAGTTTTGTGCATCTGTTGGGAAAAAAGCTGTGTACTATCTTCACAGATATGCAGTATAAACAGCAGGATTTTAAAGAGTTGCTGCTTGCTAGTATAAAGCATCTGGAAACCCAAAAAAGCATTATTGAAGCATAGAACATAGTATAATAGGGGTGGAAAGGACCTTGGAAGCCTTCTAGTCCAATCCATTGTTCAAGCAAAAGGCCCTATATCATTTCAGACACATGGTTGTCCAGGCTCTTTTGAAAGCTTCCAGTGATGGAGCCCCAGTGGTAAGGTTTCTACTGGTTTGCCCTTGTTCAGGCAAACCAGTAGCAGCAGCGGTGGGAGACGCCGCCCACCTGACTGGACGTCTTTATGGACGTGCTGTGCATGCGCATGCTCACAGTTCTAAACCAGTAGCGAAGTTAAGTGAAACCCACTACCGTAAAGCACCCACAACTTCTGAAGGCAAGCTATTCCATTGGTTGATTGTTCTAACCATTAGGAATTTTCTCCTTAGTTCTAGGTTGCTTCTCTCCTTGGTTAGTTTCTATCCATTGTTTCTTGTCTTGCCTTTTGGTGCTTTGGAAAATAGTTTAATCACCTCATCTTTATAGGAGCCTCACAAATATTGGAACGCTACTCTCATGTCTCCCCCTAATCCTTTCCTTTACACTAGACATACCCAATTCCTATAATTGTATTCTTTGTAGGTTTTAGCCTCCAGCCCCCTAATCATTGTTGCTGCTCTTCTCTGCACTCTTTCCAGAGTCTCAACATTTTTTTTATATTGTGGTAGCCAGAACTGGATACAATATTAGTGTTACTTTACTAAGGCTTTGTAAAGCAGTACTAGAACTTCATGTGATCTTGATTCTATCCTTCTATTAATGCAGCCTAGGATTGCATTGGCTTTTATGGCCGCTGCCACACAATGTTGGCTTACATTTAAATGATTATCCACCAGGACTCCAAGATCTGTCTCACAATTACTGGCATCAATCAAGTTTCACCTAGTCTGTACCTATACAGTTGGTTTTCCTTGCCTAAGTGTAGCTTTTCCTTGCCTAAGTATACTATGTCCACAGCATTTTGATTATCTGATAATTTAATAACTTTGTCAAAGAATGAAATAAGATTTGTTCGGCATGATCTGTTTTTGATGAATCCATGTTGTTGTGAGGATTTTGTGTCTTACAAAATAGAATCAGAAGCATCATAAGGACTTGCTTTATACTGTAATTTAGATTGTCAAGCACTAGTGTGAAAGCTCCAAAATTCACAGTGTTTCCCTGTCTTTATTTTTCTGGCATTCACCTATTCTCCAAAAATGCTTGAATATCTTGGTATATAATCTAACTGTCTTGGAGGTTTAATTTTTTTGCAAGAAGACTACTAAACCCAGAGTTTATGAATCCAAATGAGAACTAGATGGAAAGAAAGAGATACATTTAACGTTTTTTGGCCCAAAACAGCCCAGAAAATGGTCTGAAAAATGGCCTGAAAATGGCCCTAAAAAGAGCCAAAAAACCAGGCCATTTTTCAGGCACTTTCAGGCTAGTTTTCAGACTGTTTTCCAGGCCTTTATGGACCATTTTCTGTCCCCAAAAAACAGCCTGAAAAATGGCCAAAAACTAGGCATGCATACCAGACAGCTGGTTTTTGGGTTTCCAGAGCACACAGGACGCCCAGCCAGCCAGCACACATGCACATGCCAGAAACCGGAAGACCAACTGGCCGGAGTGAACATCGGACAGCTGGTCTTTGGATTTCTGGCACTCTGGCGCACACACATGCATGCATGTTCTGGTTGGGGCACTCACTGCTGAAAAGGTTCACCATCACTGCACTATAAAGTCATGCTTTACATATAGTTCCCAAATTCAACTTGGGCTGCTAAAACTCATACCTGAACCCTTGGACACCAACAATGCAAATTTATATTTACCAATCCCAGGATAAATGCAGCTTGCTGTGCTCCTGATCTGTTCCGAAAGAAATTAGAAAGAAAAAGAGATGAGTGATGAAATTAGGAAAAACAGCAAGAAGAAAAGGATGTTGAATAGTGATAAATTGCTACCATAACAGAAGAAAAGATGCTGGAAAATGAGAGCGCGAGAGGGAGACTTGCTATTCTATGCATGCTTCCCCGGGAGAATAAGCTCACTGAGCCAGAAGTAGTGCGTAATGGAGGGCTGCCATTTTATGCGTATTTGCTTATAAGTTTGACTGATTCAACAGAGAGGGTCTCGGTCTAAAAACACGCTAATTAAATCTGATTGTACATCTGCGACGCTACGTGCGATTTTACTTGGGAACGACCCTATTATGCTCAGGGGAACTATGGAAAGAAAGAAAAAAAAAAGCAAGCGCTTCATTTTGTTTCTGCCTGGCACACCCTACCCTACTCTAGTCTCCGCCTCCGCTTCCTGAACAAGGAGACGGTGGGCGTATTGGATCCACTGACGAAAAGTCAGGCGGGCAGCTCTTTCTAGGTGGAGCCATCGATTCTGTTTTCCATTCCGCATTTTCCAACTCAGCATACTGAGTTAGATCCAGCTAGCGTTAACCGCCAGCTCCGGGTTTTGCAGGCGTCCCACAGCTGTTTAGCGCATCTGGTCCGCCGAGCCTTCTCCTTCTCCTCCTCTTCCTCGTTTAGGCACGCCACTAGCTGCTAGCACCCAAGAAGCTGCCATGTCTGGAGAAGAAACTGTCGGGGAAGATGCGGGAGCCCCTCAAACCAGCAACGTTGCTCCTCCCGCAGAGCAGCAGCAGAACGAAGAAGCAGTGACGCAGGCAACAGTGACTGGCGGGGAGGGAAAGGCTGCAGAAGGGACGTCGGAGGAGGCCTCCGCCGTTTCTACCAGTACCGCTGCTGCTGGTCGCCAGTATAAAGCACTGGTGCTCACCGGCTTTGGTGGTTACGAGAAGGTGAAGGTGCAGATTCGGCAGCTGCCTCAAGCGGAACCCAGTCCGGGCGCTGGCCATGTTTGCGTGCAGGTTCGGGCCTGCGGGCTCAACTTTGCCGATCTGCTGGCTCGCCAAGGGCTCTACGAGAGGTTTCCCTCGCCGCCCATTAGCCCTGGCATGGAGGCGGCGGGAATCGTCCTGGCCGTGGGCGAGGGCGTCTCCAGCCCAAAGGTGGGTAAAGAGCTCTCGGCGGCGCACAACGGACGGAGGCCATCATGCCTTGGCTAGCCCGTCCGGAGGATTCAAATGCGGGGAGTGGCTGGCAGCAATTTTTGCTCCGCGGCGGCGTATAACGGGCTGCCCACCCTAATCAGAAGTGATTGGGAGGCAGAAAAATCGATGACGGGCGTAGCCACTATCCTGATATTTGGGTGCAAGAAAATGGGTGGGGTACCTCGAGGCGGTCGGGAAACGGCCTGCACTGTTGGGAAGACCCGGACTTGAGGCTCTAAAGTGGTGGGGGGGAGGTGAGAGACAAATCCTAAATGTGAGTTGTGAAGAAAGAAAATGTGTAAAAATGACTAAGGGTTTCACCCTTGTGGATCAAGACATGGGGCGAAGGATAAAAGTATCTTTTTTCCCGTAAAAAATGGCAAATAAATGGGTTTGGGCCTGCTTGCTAACACAATGCGATATCCGACTCCCCAGCCAGCCTATTTTTGGCCTCCCTGCTAAACTAGTGCCATCCAGAAGTGAGGTAGCAGATTCAGAAGAGTGAATTCTGGGATCTCTCCCGTTATAGGCTGGGGAGTGGGTGATGGTTACTCCGGGAGGCAGGGCTTTAAGACATTTTTGGAAACTGAACGATCATGGTTGATCACCAGGACATTTTGTTCCCTCAAATGGGGTTTTTCCCTGGCTTCCCTTGGCCTCATGCTTAATCCTTTGAAGATACTTGAGGCCCCCAGGGGTGTTAGGTAGAGAAGACCTACCTCATTCCTCATATCAGTCACTGAATTGAAGATGGGTGGGGCTTATCCTAGAAAGGGATTCAGAAGATTTTTGAAATACAAATCCAGCGGAAGCCCTGCTGCAACAGTGACCTTTTGCCCAACCCCCTCCCAAGCCTGGAGCTCTCAGCCTTGCCCAAAAGGGTGGGATGCAGTGGGCGGAGCGTGGATCCTTAAGAGAGGCCTTTTCAGCCTGCTTAAGGAAACAGGAAATGGCCTGCTAGTGAGATCAGGATGCAGGTTTTCACATTCCTTATTTGTAGAATTTTGTATGTCTAGCGTCAATATCTTTTCCTTCTTGGTCTTCTCGCAAACTATATGGTATAGTGATTGTTTCTTCCCAATAGTTTAATCTCTGGATTGTTTTTCAGTGCCTCTGTTCAACCTTGAAACACATGGAAATATTTACATACATATTCACTCACTTGGCTCACTCATTAGAAATTGCATAGAGTATTCCACTCTGGGAGGTTCCCCTTGTTCACTCTGGGAGGAATTCAAGGATTACAACTGTGTCTACATCTGCTCCCCACCTCTCCTTTTCTTTTGGGGGCATCCCTAGTCATTAAGCTGACTTAATATGCTTTCACTGTACTTCTTATCTGAGTTCATAAATCATGTGTTGTAAAATAAGCTTGAAGCATATCTAATCTGCTTTAAATGGGGGTGGGTGGAGTAAAGAAAACTGGACTTGGCCCCTGTTCTGCTTTAACCCAAGGGCAATTGCAAAGATTCTAAGGTTTTTTTAAAGCCATTGATTAATTAAATAAGATGGCATGGCGGTGGGAAATCTCTGTTCTAGCCTTAGTCTTTTTTGCCTCATAACAACCCTTTGATGAATCTGGATATGCCAGACTCTGATAGGTACAAGGTCACTTGTGAACTGGTGTTCCTGGTTCTTGTCTAATTTCTATATTTTCATATTGGGCAAATGTAGATCATGCCTAAGAAATTTCATAACCATATGACCTTCCTCCTATCAGTACTTGAAATATATCGCTGAATATCTCTTTAAACACAAATCAATTTCCTTTCATTAATTTTTGAAGCTTGACTTTCTAAACAGTTTGATTTATATGTTAAGAACCTGGCAACGAATGCATTTATTGGTGTAGACTTGTTCCTAGGTAGAGTCAAATAAACAAATTTAAATCAGATCTAGTTTTGAAGAATTAAGTCTGCTTTTCTTTGCAAATCAGTGTTAATAAAATTTAACGATTGCTTTACATAGATTATGTACAGAACGATCAACCGACAGTGTTTAAGAAGGACTGGATTTCATAAGGAGTGGGGTTTTTTAGGCACCTACAGGAAGACATTTCACGAGCAGCTATTTTCTTTGCAGTTAACTACGACCAGAGGTATTCAGCAGGTTCTGACCAGTTCTGGAGAACTGGTAGCAGAAATTTTGAGTAGTTCGGAGCACCAGTAAATACCACCTCTGACTGACCCCGCCCCCATCTATTCTCTGTCTCCCGAGTCCCAGCTGATTTAGAGGAAATGGGGTTTATGCAATAACCTTCTCCTGGAGTGGGGAGGGAATGGAGATTTTACAGTATCCTTCCCCTGCCACACCCAACAAACGACGCCCACAGAACTGGTAGTAAAAATTTTTTGAATCCCACCACTGACTACGACCTGTCATCAATCTTAAAAATAAGAAAATTATTTTTGTGGTTTCTGTTCAGAACTTGAAAAGCTTCAATGTATCTCACAACATTTAACTGGCAGGGATTCTACACAGTCCTCAAAGGTCCTGTCTCATTCTATTGTTCTCTGTTGAGCAGGATATTAACGGAGATTTGTAAGAAGAAGATGTGGCATTTCAGCCTATTTGGTAGAACAAGACCGACACAGTACAAAAGCTGGATGTACCAATATGACACTCCTAGATACCTTTCAAATTATCTACTAATGATAATCCTGATTGGGACTAAGATTTATAATGGGATAAATTAGGAAATGCAAGTTTGAAGAATTTCTAAAGTGTTTGATATCTGTATTTTTTAAAAAATACAGATATTAAAATTTTGTTTCACTTACAAGAGAAGGGAACAATCCCATGGAATATTCCAGGCAAACTAAATTGGACCAGAACATTAAAATATTTGTGAAGCTGACTTGTTTGGGGTGGCAACCTGTAATGGTGTGAAGGCACAATTCAGCCTAATAACCTGTTGAAATACTATAGGGATGTTTCTAGTAATGGAATGATATTGCACTGGAAAAAAAATCAGATTTTTTCATGGCTTTGAAAATGGCTAGAACAGCAGCAGGAAAATGCCTGTCATTTCTGTCCTTCACCACCTCCATACTCTCCAAAATGGTCTAAAATATATTGCTAATATTAATTCATTTTGCTGCTAAAATTTGGCAGTGTGATTTTAGCGTGCATGTATTTTTCTAAATTAGGGGTGTAGTTAAATTAGGGTGAAGAAGGGAGTATTTTAACTTTCAGGGGCCTCATACTCACAACTCTTTTCAAAGGAAAATAAAAGAAAATTCCTTAATTATTTTTGCGGCAAAATTTCATATAGTATGTCAGGGGGAGGGGATTGTGGGAAAGGATTAAGAGTTGGCTTGCCATTTTTGTCCTCAATTTTTCAACAAAGAAAAAAAGAGTACAAATTTCAAAAAGAAAATTCAGTTGCATTGCCACCAAATTTCAGCAGCACAATCGTAGGATGTTTAGAAGCTGTGTCTTGCTTGTTATTTACTATATATTCTGAAATCTTTCGCAATCTAATCTATTTTCTAGACCTGTGTATTTATATGTATGCAGACATCATGAAATTAAGGTAACTAGAAGCTTTTCAATCGAAGTATTAGTTGTATAAATGCCTCCAGTTAAATGCATCATGTTAAATGCAGGATCACCCTGCCGCCTTTTTGCTGTGTGGGATTTCAGGTTTGCACCCTCCAAACCATGCCAGCCTATTAGGCTCTAGAGTTCTATAGATCAAATGCAGAGAAACTATTGGAATATGTAGGAAGAGTCACATAATACATCAATTTATGAAAGCAAATCCCATCTTTTACTGGAACCATACAACCACTTTCTTAACCTCTCATTGCTGCAGAACTGAAGAAGGAAACGGTGGCAACTTTAAGCAGCTGGTAGGGGATATATGTACTATGTATGCTTTGAAGCACTTTTCCCCCTTCTGGTCTAAAGTGCTGCATAACCTTAATGTTGTCCTTATCATACCATACAAGCTAGGAAACAGTCTTGTATATTTGGATGGATTGTCCAATGGAGAACACACTTTTCAGAAAGCTTAATAGTTATTTTCGGGGGGGGGGGTTGCTTTTATACATTCCCTCTCTTATGTGCCTAATTTTTACCACACACTGTTCTTATTAGGCACATGGTAACGAACAGCTGGGGGGGACGTTAGTTTAGATTTAACCTAGTCTAAATCACCATTTGACTCTGGAAATAAACATGAATGGAAAACAGTCTTTGAGTTCCTCCTTTCCTGCATCCCTGGCATGATTGTGAAGAGGAAATTATAAACTTCTAATTTAGATTGGTGAAAGCAAAAAGGTAAAGGTTTCCTATAAGTCATGTCCAACTCTAGGGCACGTTGCTCGTTTCTGTTTCTTGGCAGGAGGAGCCAGCATTATCCAAAGAACATTTCCGTGATCATACACAAAAGATGCATGGAACCCTGTTATCTTTCCTCCAAAGTGGTACCTATTAATCTACTTTGCATACTTTCAAAGTGCTAGGTGGGCAGTTATATTGAAAGCAAATATAACCATAATTTACTGAATTGTTAGCAAGAGGTTTCTTTTTAAATATATAAAGGGGTAAGGTCTACTCAGAACCATGTTTAATTATTAAATTTATTGGCAGCCCATTTTATCACAGACAGTGGTAAGATGGGTGGCCATAATATACCACAGCATCTTAACATGTGCTTAACATCTGGTTCTCATGTGGGACAAGTGATTGATGGAATCAACTGGCTCTGATGCATCAGTATCCTGCAGGAAAAACAACTTTAGCATGTCCACAGCATCCTGTGGTGATGACATGGTCTGATAGTCTTGTGCCAGAAAAAAAAGTACAAACCCACAGATAGTTGAAGATGAATTTAGACTCATCCCTGTTTTGAAGTGGGATAAGACAAAAGCAATGGTATGTAGACATATTGTTTAAAAATGTTTGGCGGTCTACCTTCACACTGCAGCAGTTGAAAGAATGTGAGGACGAACCCCCAGTGCAGAGCTGCCACCGGCTGCCAAACTCTAGATGAGTGGTAAGTGATAGCAAAGAGATACAGAAAACCTAGTTCTAACATTCAAGGATCACCTATTTTCCAAAGCACCAGAAGGTAAGACAAGAAACAATGTATGGAAACTAATCAAGGAGAGTTCCAAACTAGAACTAAGGATAAAGTTCCTAACAGAACAATTAAGCAGTGCAACAGCTTGTCTTCAGTTATTGTCATTCGAGGCTTTTAAAAAGAGGCTGGACAGCTACTTGTCTGAAATGGTAAGGTTTCCTGCTTGAGCAGCGGTTGGATTAGAAGATCTTGAAGGTCCCTTCCAACTCTGTTATTCTGCTCTGTTAACCTACATCCTAGATAATCTGTCCCTAATACATAAATATTAAACTTGTATTTTAATCTTTAAAAGATGTGTGCAAAAGAACCTATCTTAAAATATGATAGAGAACTAATAGAGAGAGACAGAACATCTTTACATGGTAAGCCAAACCATATACAGTACATTTGAGGTTCAGTATAAGTAATTTTTCCCTTAGAAAAACTAGATAATGCACAACACTGACATTGATTTCAGATTTAGGGCATGTCAAATTTTTCAACTTTCAATTTCCAAACATTAGGGATGCTCAAAATTTGTGATATGCCTTGGGGATTGTAAAGTTATTTTGATTACTTTAATATAATTGCTTGGTAAGTAACTACATAAATATCATACCTTTTTAGGATTTTGTTTGTTTTATAGATCACAGAAATATTTTTTTCTGAAATTCCTCCAACATCAATCTGCCCCTTGCTGTGATGGTGAAGGAGGTTAGAGAAAAGATAACACAGGAGCCTGAGGGTTCCCTATATGCATCTTTGTAGCAGCATGTGCTATTTGAGTGTAGCAAAGTCTTTTGAGAATGTATTTATTGTTATGAACTGTGGAAAGAAATGCTAAACTGCATTTAGCGTTAACAATGACCAATAGACTTTGCCACAGCTTGCAAATGCAGAAGAGGCTAATGATAACAATGGTTAATCATTGTTTTCCCAATTAGCCAAGTTTTATGGACTTGCATAATGCACCGAACCATAAGCTAATCATACCAATTGTATTTGCATACATCCCTATATTAGTTGGCTCTTTTGTAGCTTGATGTTTGCAGGCAGGTTATATAGCCCAAATCCCACAGCAAAACATGGCCATAAGTGATGTCCAAATCCTCCCTTTCTAGTGACATTTGCAGGCCAGATCTTATTTTCAATTATATTTTCTATTTATGGGGCAAAAATACACTGGTGGAAAAAATGATGGTCATATGTAAAAAAGTAACAAGCATAAGGCCATATTGTCTAGACCACCTATAAAATGTCATGATTGAGGCAAGGGCAATTGCACAATGAAATCCTCATCTGGATATATGCAATAACAACTGCAATTCAATCCAATTGTAATACACGTGTTGTATTTTGGATTTCAGATTATAACAGAAGGAAGGAAAGTCTCGGTTAAACTGTCTGGAAAATTAATGTTTGACAACCATTATTTCTACAATTTATTTATTTTATTTTATTTTGCTAAATGAGCACCATGATGGGAAAATAGGTAGCAGATCTCAGACAAAGTTCCCTGGCATTTAGTAATTATTTCTGCCTCCTTACTTTTTAAAGGGTAGGGCATTGTCTTAATCTAGTCTTCAGAGGAATTCTGGTGTATACTTTATTGTCTTCTCTGTGCTTGCAGTCACTAATGTTGCAAGTAGCCTTGCAACAAAACATTGCAATATAGAAACAGCTTGCTCAAATTTTCAGTCATTGTTTTATTCTCCATCTCTTGATTTTCCATTTCTCTTATCCTAATTAGTCCTTGACACTGAATTTTAATATTTTATTTTTTCAGCAATATGTTCTTCCAGAACTACTAATTCTTCCTTTTCATGTAAATCTGGCTGACAAGACCAGTCCTAGAAACTGGTATTAAAGTTAGGTTGGAAATTTTTTGAAAGAAGTGTATCTGAGAATTCGTAGAGAGATAAATTCTTCCAAGACATACTAAATCCATTTTTTGAATCTGCTTTTATGGCTTAAAAATCTTTAAAAGTTATAGACTTACAAGTTTATAAATGGCAAATTGTTAAGAGAAAAAAGCCATAAGTTCACTAGTGTATTTATAGGAAATAATTCAGATATTTATTTTACATATCTTACATATGCAGGTATGTAATTATTCCCAAATAATTACATTAAAATTAAAAATAATAAAGGAGATACTAGGTATGTCTATGTAGTAGGAAATGCTTTTTACAAGTTGCATTCCCCCTGGGAAAAACATCATGTAAATAATGTTTTGAACTCTCACTAAAATGAATGCAGAAACTCTTTTAAAATTCTTAAAGAATAAATAAATTGATGAACAGGAAAAGAAATATTGGTATTGTTCTGCACACTTCAGCAATAAATAGCTGTAGAAAAGTGTCCCATCAACCAGAAGGAAATACAACTGAATAAGGATTAAGTGCCATTTTTCTGAATGCCTTGCCTTTGCTGTGTTTAATAAATCAAATTCACAAAGTTCTTGATAAATAGGCTTTTAAATACTGCCCATCATTTCAGCAATAACATCATTTGAACTGTGTTTTCTTTCCATTTCAGCAGTGCTCTGTACAGTAGCTTGAGCAAAAGCCATATCTGTAGTAATAGTTCATGTTGCTGCCTTCTAGATACATTGGAACTTTAATACCCAAATGACCAGAATAGTTGGAAATTCTGGAAATTTAATTCTAATTTATCTGGAGGCAAATTGACATATATGACTGAAGCATATATTTTCCTTTCATAAATCACAGCCCAATCACTTTTTTCCACACCCAGTTGGAAACAAGGTAATATTCTACACCAAGGGTGGGAAGTCTGCAGCTCTTCAGAGGTTGAATTACAACTCCTGATTGGTCTAGAGAGGAAAATTATTTTATTTACCTATCTTTTAAGTTTAAAGAGTTCCAAAAAGCAATCAGAAGACAATGTGAAAAATAAAACGTAAATAAAAAGTGTTGGGAAGAGGAACTTTTGATAGAACATTCTCTCCTTCCCATTCATTTATTTCTCAACCACTAACTTCCAACTTCTCAGATCTTCATCTTCATTGAAAAACTAGCGGACCCAGCATGTGGAGCTGCTCCTGGTTACTAATACAGCTCTTGAAGTAGAAATGTTACATTAGGTGCACTGATACTGAGCTTGTTGCTTCCAAATGCTCTTCAACAGCAGGCCAATGCAGAATGCATTGCAGTAAACCTCTCGGAGAGTTTTTTTTTAAATTAGATTTATATGCCACCCTTCTCCGGAGACTCAGGGCGGCTTACAATGCGTTAAGCAATAGCCTTCATACTTTTGTATATTTTTTATACAAAATCAGCCACAAACTGGGTCCTCAATTTACCAACCTTAGAAAGGATGGAGGGCTGAGTCAACCTTGAGCCTCGAACTTGCAATAATTGCAGACAGCTGAATGTTAATAACAGGCTACTTAGCCTGTTAAGCTATCTGAGGCTCTTAAATTGACGGGCTTTAGGAAATGCAGCCTTACATTAATAAATGTGACAAACTCCAAACACTGTAACTTTCATAAATGTACATAGCTAGCTACTAAACAGTATATGTAGCTCTGGAGTCCACCTTTTCTTCATTTGGTCAAGGGTGACATTTGCTATTTGAAGACAGCAGTTCATGAGAAGGTGAAGGATGTAGGGCCTCAGGCTTACTCTTTTTCCTGATACCAGAACAAATAAACACAGGATTTCCTCTCTGCAGAGGAAACGGTGGTGTTTTCTTTTGACGAGAGAGTTTCACGGTGAGCGGAAATCTGGAAATGTTGCCAGAAAGATGTATTGTTTGCACTGTCACTTCCAGAAATCCTTGATCCTGCCACTAACGTAGCATGAGCAAGAAGCAAAGAACTTATCCATGCTAGCATTCAAGCTAGATGCTTGATTGGTTTTAAGCTTGGAAACTCTGTGAGTTGTATCCACATATCTTTTCAGTTGCCAATGTTGAGAAACACTGTTTTAAATCTATTTAAAACATGCAGACTTGTTTTCAAATATATATTATTAGCTGATCACATGGTTCTAGTTTAAAATACAGCAGGATCTTTTAATGGAAGAATGATCAGCTAATTATATGATGCCGCTTTAGATAACACACCACCTAAGAGTGGACAGTTGCTTTTCTTGAGGAAATGCACAAGGAGTTAAATCCTTTCCCTGTGTCAATCAAATTTTCAAGGAGTTTTCAGAAGAAAAAGTGGATTTCTTGAATTAAAGTCTTTCTGAAAAAGATTCCAGTGATAAACTTCAGGTCAAAGTTACTCACCTGTTTTTTCTTAATATTCAGCAATATTGACACAGTATAGATCTAGCCAAGGATTGTTCCAAAATTTGCCATCTAGTGTACAAGCACATGCCTAACATGAAGCAGACTCTTGCACTGACTTGTAAACGGGATGGCATCCTGTTGTTCATGGAGAAATCTCACTGCAAGAGTATGAAAGGCATGGGGCAAACTTTGTATTTACAAAGGTTGCCTGGAGCTGTGCAGTGGATAGCTTGAGATCTGTTTTCAAATTTAGCCTTTCATAATCCTGAATTTGTGTTGGGTGTCTTAGTTCTCACAATTATCTTTTTTTTTTTTTTTGCTAGGTTGGTGATAAGGTGATGATTATGGCCCGGTCAGGTCTCTGGCAAGAAATTGTGACAGTCCAAGCCAATCAGACTTTTCTCATGCCGGAAGGTATGAGCTTTGAGGAAGCAGCTGCCTTTCTGGTCAATTACATCACTGCCTACATGGTTCTCTTTGATTTTGGCAATCTGCGCCCTGACCAGAGTGTCCTCGTCCACATGGCAGCAGGTAACAAAACCTGTCCTACTGTTCTTGCAGTGTATTGCTGATATGCTTGAGGCAAAAGTCAGTTCCAACATGGACCTTGAAGTCTTCTCCTGCTCTACAATACTAATGTATTAACACTCATATATTACATTTATAGGTAGTCCTTGATTTACAACAGATTATTTAGTGGACATTAGTGAAGTTACAACAGCACTGAAAAAAATGACTTCTGACCATTTTTCACATTTATGACAGGGTCATGTGATCACAGGGTCACATTTATCACAGGGTCATGTGATCAAAATTCAAGTGCTTGACTCATGATGGTTGCAGTGTCCCTGGGTCATGTGCTCATCTTCTGCAATCTTCTGACAAGCAAAATCAAAGCCAGATTGATTTAACAACTGTGTTACTAACTTAACAGCTATAGTGATTTATTTAATAACTAGGTCATGAAAGGTCATAAAATGGGGCAGCATTCACTTAACAACTGTCTTGCTTAGCGATATGAATTTTCAGCTCAATTGTGATCATAAATCTAGGCTTACCTGTACGGTATATCCCACTTTTTTTTTTATTATTGAAAAAGTTTTACAATTATTATCCCACTTTTGAGAGTGTTTATGTGTTGACAATTTTTACCTCTTACTTTTAATTGATTATTCTGTTGGGACATTTATTTGCAAGTACCGTATTTTCTGGCCTTTAAGACGACTTTTTAACACATGAAAATCTTCTCAAAAGTCAGGGGTCGTCTTATACGTCGGGTGTCATTCTCCTGTAACCAGACAGACCAGCCCGAAAGGGTCTGACGAGCCTTAAATGGCTCTAACGATCCCAGCTGAGTTGCTTGCTAATCAGGCAACTCAGCTTGGATCGCCAGAGCCATGTAAAAGGAAAAAACTTTTTCCCTTTTAAATGGCTCTGGCGATCCAAGCTCTGACTATCCCAGCTGAGTTGCTTTCTAAAATCCCCCCCTCCAGTTTGCTTACCTTAACTACTAGTCGCAACACTTGCCTTGATTCGCTTGCCTGTAATCCATTGCATCAGCAAGCAACTGAATCTCCCTGCCTGCAATCAAGAAGGCAGGGAGTTATGGACTTCAACTCCCAGAATTCCTCAACCAGCAAAACAAAGCTGGCTGAGGAATTCTGGGAGTGGAAGTCTACAAGTCTTAAGGTTGCCAAGGTTGGAGACCCCTGTTCTATTGAGTAAGTTTTTTTCCCCTTTGGGAGTTTTAAAAAAATAGTTAATTGGGGTTTTTTTTAGTTGTTCTTTTTTAGACCTAGCCATTTAAAGTTTAGGAAGTTTTACATTTAGCTTTCATATAAATATAAAAATAAAATAAAATAAAATAATATTTGTGCAGCTTTCTGTAGTGTTTCACTCTAACTACACAAATACAAAAATCTCACAAAACTGTATGTAGAATTTTGTGTGTGTAAAGTGTGAAAGTTGTTTTTTTGGGCTTTTTGTGGCTGTGTGAGGTTCCTACTTGTTGCAGGGGCCATTTTGGGTCTAGCATAGCTGCTTTTACATTGTGGGTGAGCCAGTTGATGTTTTTAAATTTTTATTTGGTGTGCATTGGAAGAGGGGACGTCTTATACAGCAAGTATAGCCCAAACCCTATATTTTAACAGGAAAAGTTGGGGCTCGTCTTATACGCCCAATCGTCTTATACACCGGAAAATACGGTATTCTACTTTTTTGTGCATCTTTTAAGAGATTTTTAGATAAAAGGTACTAACATATCTTAGATACAAGTAAAACAAATTACATTATGAAAAAGTATCTGACACAAGTTCATATAATTGGATTTATGCATTTGTGCTACCAAAGTAGGTTTATTTTTGATTCATGAGAATTCAGTTTTTGTGATTTTTAAATTATAGTTTATGATTTAGAATGCTCTATGAATCAGCTACTTATGGCTTATTCACTAAACATGGTTTAAAAATCAAGAGTGTACATAATGTACAGATAGTCTTTGACTTAAAAGACTATTTCAGTCACTATTCATTTAGTGACTGAAATTATAATGGTATTGAAAAATATGACTTATAATCAGGTCTTGTACTTTATTTTATTATTTATTTATTAATTATATTTCTATACCGCCCTTCTCCCGTAGGACTCAGAGCGGTGCACAGCCAAGATAAAAACAAAAACACACAAAATTAAAAATTAAAAAATTTAAATTATTAAACAGTTTGGCCCAGTTAATTTAAAACCCAGAATTAAAATACCTAATTAAAATTGTTTAAATGGTCAGCCCCGCCTATTGGAACAGCAGGGTCTTGCAGGCATGGCGGAAGGTACGAAGGTCAGGGATGTTACGTATCTCCGGGGGCAATTCATTCCAAAGGGCCGGAGCTCTCACAGAGAAGGCCATCCCCCTAGGGGTCGCCAGCCGGCATAATTTGACTGACGGCACCCTGAGGAGTCCCTCTCTGTGAGAGTGGACTGGTCAGTGGGAAGCTATTAGTGGCAGAAGGCGGTCTCATAGATACCCAAGTCCAAAGCCAGGGAGCGCTTTAAAGGTGGTGACCAACACCTTTATAACTATTGCAACGTTGCCATGGTCATGTGATCAGACTTTGGGTGCTTGACATACAGCATGTATTTATGACAGTTGCGGTATCCTCTGGATTATGTCACCTTCATTTGTGACCTCCCCAGCCAGCTTCTGATAAGCCCTGTCAATGGGGGAAGCTGAATGACCACATAACCCTAACAACTGCATGAATTCACTTAGCAATCATGCAGAAAAGATCATAACATTGGGCGTGCCTAACGGTGGAAATTCTGGTCCCAGTTGTGATTGTAAGTTGAAGACTACTTGTATAAGATCAGCCATCATAAATTTTATGAGGAAAGGGAATTGGAAAATGATTTTTTCCCAATCATAAATTGGGTTCATAATGGTGTTAAGTTGGATGGGCAATCTTGAATCCCTATAGCAATTTTCCTCTGAACAAAGGAATCTCTGTGTGATTATAATGAGTAAAAATGGATGGCAAAGTTTCATCCCATTTTGAAATGGAAACATATATAAACACTGATATCCATCTTAGAAAGGGCTTTAATAGTTAAAAAAAAACCCTATACACCTAGCATCACTCTTACGTATACTTATGTATACCGTCAAAGAATGTGGCATATGGCCCTTGGTCACAAAAACATTGCTACCTCATTCTGAGGTACAGTTTCTTTTAACTTTGATTTGTGGAACATAACATAAACATGGCCTGTTTCTACATAATGTTATGGGAAAAAAAGTTTATAAGGCACAATAATTGGATTTATAATATTGCATGACACAAAACTAATACATAGTTGGATAGTTTGTAGTTAGCCCATAGCCATTATGGTTAACATAGTTAACAATACAGTGTATTGTGAGAACCTGGCTATTGGGTTAATTAAGCAAATCATGGCATAGAGATAAACTGTTTGGTACCTTTTCTTGGCGTACATTAGGCCCCCTGCTTTGGACTATTTTTTAATAAAGCTTCCCTTATTATTCTTAATGGAATCTGATATACTGCAAAGAAAAACAGCAGCCACAGTGTTTAAGCTTAATGTATTACGATTGGCTAAACCTACCATAAGCAGCTATTTATGAGTGGACCTCAGGCACTTTAAAGTTCCAGGTATGTTAAAAAAACCCCCAAGTTTTCTCTTCTTGCTTTAGTTTTTATGCAAATATAGCCACCCTGTTTGCCATAAGTCATATAAGAATGTAATGTGATATGTTATATGTAACATGTGATATGTACCAATTGTATGGCTAAAGGTCAGAAATGCTCTGGGATTGAGCCAATAGCAGCTGGATGTTTGTTCTGATTCCAGAAAGTTCTACTCATTCACAATCTAGCCAGTTCTCGGGGATTATGGTGGGGAGGTAGTCAGGACCATTAAATAGCATCAAATAGCTTTCCTTGTGTACTTGTGAAGACAACCAACAGTGTTGTCTTTCATACTTTGCCTATGTTATGGTACTACTGAGAACATCTTCCACTGATTTAACTTTGATTAGGTTTAATGGCGGGATTCAGCCAGTTCGCACCACTTCGGAAGAATCGGTTGTTAACTTTCTGAACAGTGTGGCAAACTGATGGTTGGAAGAAATCATTAGGGTAGAGAACTGGTTGTTAAATTACTTGAATCCCATCACTGATTAAGTTACATGGAAACATGTAAGTTTAGTGACGATAACCCATGTTGACTCTTTTAATGAATAGAAAACTTCACATTTTTTGGGGGGGTGGGAAGAGGCCCATGGGCCTTCTTCATTCCTCACTTGACCCATTTTCCTCTCACTCTAGGTGGTGTGGGAACTGCAGCTGTCCAACTCTGCAAAACCGTGGAAAACGTCACCATTTTTGGCACAGCATCTGCTTCCAAGCATGAGGCCCTCAAAGAGAATGGAGTGACTCACCCTATTGATTACCGGGCAGCTGATTATGTGGCTGAAGTCCGGAAAATTTCTCCCAAAGGTTAGTAGAGGCTGAAGAAAGGGTGGATGGAGCAAGATAATCTGAAATTTCCTTCATTTTCTGTGCTCCTGCTCAGATATTATGGGAGCTGCTTAAAAAGTTGCTTGATGAACTGGCATAATTTCAATTATTTATTATTTAGAGTTTTAAGTTTAACTTGCAGAGCATAACTAATTGTATGAATTATAAGAGCCTTGGTGGTGCAGCGGATTAAGTGCTGTTATGTAGCACTTAGCTGCCAGCTGCCTGCAAGTTCAGCATGCAAGTTCAAATCTCACTAGGCTCAAGGTTGACTCAGCCTTCCATCCTTCCGAGGAAGGTAAATTGAGGACCCGGATTGTGGGGGCAATAAGCTGACTTTGTAGAAACACCGCTTATGGGGGGCCAAAAACCCTAATAAGCAGGTATATACAAAAGAATGAAGGCTATTGCTATAAGTGCATTGTAAGCCACTCTGAGTCTTCGGAGGAGGGTGGCATATAATTTGAAATAATAACAACAACAACAACAACAACAACAATAAATTGAAATGAAACAAATCGGCTGAAATGTGCAGAAAAATGTCAAACAAAGTATAGTCAGAGTGGTGATCTGGGGTGGCTTCTACTTATCTTTACTATCGGTTTGCAATGGGACCGCACACACTTCTGCACATTTCTGCACATGCGCAGAAGTTCCTGATGATGTCGGGGTCAGTGGGCGGAGCCTCCCACCGGTTTTACTACCGGTTCTATAGAACTGGTCTGAACTGGGGACAACCCACCACTGGTAGTGATGGTGATGATGGGATTGATGTGTCACTTCAGGTTCTTAAAAGAGAACATCTCTCTTAGGGATATGTTTTTCTCCAGAGTTGGCAGCCCACATGTTATTTTATGTACTTTTATAATAACTGCAGCCCAGCTTAATCAGGGCCACTTTTTTAATCAGGTTAAATAAATAACTTGAGTTGGTGGTGCTTTGTAGAGCTATCAATCTAAATTAATTTTTCAAGGGTGAAGATTAGTGGATTCATTCCTAAATCTGCTCAGGCCATACTAACCTAAATTTAGGACTAACCTAACTAGTCCTAAATTTATCAGGACTAACAAAAATATATCAAACTGGGAGCAACTGTAAGATCCAAGTGTTACTAGATTTGTTCCCTCTGTGTAAGAATGGTTAACTATACTGTGTGAATAAGTTTTAATGTCTAGAATGGCTTCCTATCTAACCTTAGGTACAATTCAGTCTTATTTGGAAACACTTTTTGGATTACAATTCTATACATAGAATTGTGGGAAATCTGAGTTACAGAGTTTATTTATTATTAATTAAATTTGTATACCGCCCTTCTCCTGACGGACTCAGGAGTTTATATTTCAATCTGATATGTAGTCTGCCCTACACATTATTTATAGTATTTTTCTATTGTATGTTTACATATAACTTTCTTTTTTCATGTCATGGCTTCAGTTTTCTCTGTTACATATAATTACATTTCAGTAGGGACATGTTTTAGCTAGAAATGGCATATCAAATTTCTTACATTACTATTAAGTTGTTAATGGTGTATTACAATATATTAGCCATAAGAATTATTCAATTTTTATTAGTTATCCATCCATATTTTAATGCTTAGATTAGTTTTCTCTTAATCTCTCTAATTCCAATACTCTTTTAAATCAGCATTTGTATCAGCATCATTTGTTTTCCTTTTTTCTTGAAATTATTAAAATGAAAGAAAAAAGGGAAATATTGAAATCATAGGCAGCACCCATAGATTTATTGGTAGATATATATTAAAAATAAAGAGACTGTGAAAAAATGTTATGGATGTTCTACTTATAGATTTATTGACAATAATAGAGTTGAATAAATTATTAGTTTATTTTGGAGACTGATTTAATTTTTTTTTACCAAAACTTAACAATAAAATTAAAAGTAACTGAAATTAAAATTATTGAAACCTGGTTAAACTGAAAATGTCACATGGGGAATTTTTATTTCATTTTAATTTAAATTTCCCATTAAATAATTTTTGTTTTCTTTCTCCCTTTTCTTTTTTAGGTGTAGATGTTGTTTTGGACCCCTTAGGAGGTTCAGATACCACAAAAGGCTTTCATCTCCTGAAACCAATGGGCAAACTGGTCAGTTATGGTGAGTCAGAAAGCATTCCATCAAAGGATGATGGAATTCATCAGAAGTTGAGTCTCGGAATCTTTTAAATCCCAAAAATTAGATCTGGAATTTGAGAATAAGTGTGCCTAAATAAGATCACTTTGCACTATCAAGAATCATTCTCTGAAATTCAAACAAAAAATAATGATACAAGAGGTCTGGTTTTCTGGATTAAGCTAAAGCTCTAATAGTGGTTAGCTGGATGCTTTAGTGAAATTTGTTCTTAGATTTTTTTTCCTGCCTTTATTATTTTTACAAGTAACTCAAGGTGCTTCCTCCTCCTACTTGCTCCACAACAACAACCCTGTGAGGTAAGATGGGCTGAGATAAAGCAAATATCCAAAGGGCACCCTGCTGGCTTTCATGCTTAAAATGGGACTTTATTAATCTCCTATATATATTACAATCCAGCAGAGCTCTGGAATGGCTCGAGCAATTTCAAAAAAAACTTGGTACATAGATAACTTATTCTCTGGAAACAAATACTGTGGGGATAAGACACCCCGGGATATGTGTGTGTGAGTGTGTGTACGTGTGTTCTAGCATAACTCTGGAACGGCTCAAGCAATTTCAACCAAACTTGGTACACAGATGACTTACTCTCTAGAAACAAATACTGTGGGGGTAAGACACCCCTGGTCTGTCTCTCTCTCTCTCTCTCTCTCTGTTCCAGCATAACTCAGGAACGGATCAAGCAATTTTAATCAAACTTGCTACACAGATGACTTACTCTCTGGGAAAAAATACTGTGGGGGTAAGACACCCCTGGGGTGTGTGTGTGTTCCAGCATAATTGGAACGTCTCGAGCAATTTTAACCAAACTTGGTATACAGATAACTTACTCTAGAAAAAAATACTGTAGGGGGTAAGACACCTTTTGGTGTGTTTGTGTGTCGGTATATATGTATGTGTATGTATTCCAGCATAACTCTGGAATGCCTTGAGCAATTTCAATCAAACTTGCTACACAGATTACTTTCTCTCTGGAAAAAAATACTGTGGGGATAACACACCCCTAACACCTCTCAGTGTATGTGTATGTGCATTCTAACATAACTCTGGAATAGTTTAAGAAATTTCAACCAAACTTGGTATACAAATGACTTACTCTCTGGAAAAAAATATGTGGGGGTAATACACTCCTAACACCCGTTCGGTGTATGTGGGGATGGGGGTGTCTCTCTGTGTGTGTGTGTTCCAGCCTAACTCAGGAACAGCTCAAGCAATTTTAATCAAACTTGCTACACAGATGACTTACTCTCTGGGAAAAAATACTGTGGGGGTATGACATCCCTAACGTCCCTCGGTTTGTATGTGTGTGTGTGTGTGTTCTGTAATAACTCTGGAATTCTTCGAGCAATTTCAGCCAAACTTGGTACACAGATGACTTACCCTCTGGAGACAAACACTGTGGGGGTAAGACACCCCTAACACCCCTCCGTGTGTGTGTGTGTGTTCCAGCATAACTCTGGAACACCTTGAGCAATTTCAACCAAACTAGGTACATAGATGACTTACTCTCTGGAAAAAAGATACCCCAATGGGGGTTGTGTGCAAATCCATGGGAGGCCGAGAGGGATTAGGATGAAAAAATACCCAGGGAGCGCCAGGTCATCAGGTAGTTAAATTATAAGGAGCACACATTCCTGATAGAAGAATGCAGTTTTGGAATGAGAACTGTAGCTTGCTCCTATGCTGCAGTACTTTGCATTTAAAGAAAAAGCCATTTTGATTTTCGAGGCATAGTTGCCAGAATTATTATATTGATGGATTTCAACCAGGGTATTTCTCAATTTTGTAGGTGTAGCCAACTTGCTAACAGGGCAGAGGAAGAACCTAATGGCTATGGCAAAGACCTGGTGGAATCAGTTTAGCATCAATGCCTTGCAGCTGCTTCATCTCAACAAAGCAGTTTGTGGCTACCACCTGGGCTACCTTGAGGAGGAAGTGGAGCTTTTAACTGCTGTGGTGACCAAGCTAATTGCTCTCTACAATCAGGGCAAAATCAAACCAAAGGTGGATTCTGTTTGGCCCTTTGAACAGGTGAGGATGCTTGGCCACCCAATGAGTTATTTTGTGTTCCACAATAAAAAAAAATGCTGTATTTAGCTTAAGTTATTCCCCTCCAAAGAACTGACATCATGACAGACTTCAACCCTAGCAATTATCCCCAAATCCATTTAGTGATTCCAGAATGTTTGATGTCTACCGGCCATCTGCCATGCTCTTATAATGTCCAGTCAGTTGAATGTCCAGTATATAGACCACATTCATTTGGTTGGCATTTTAAATGCTTGAGGGAAGGCAGATTCATAAAAAAATTCTGGCAGTCTTTTCAAGGGCAAAGAACAGGAAAAGAAAGTATAAAAAGCAAAGTTGTGTTAAAGTTTGTGCAGAGCCTTCTTTGACTGATTTTGTATTTGGCTTTCTGATGATAGGAAGTATTTTAAAAAGTGGGTAAGCAAGTAAGTGGCTGAGTCATTTGATCAACACTTCCCCTCCCATGTGTACATGCTTCTTTTTCAAGGCAGATACAACCAAAAAAACAAACTCCATGTCAACTTTAGTGAACAGTGAGTATATATTAAAAAGAGAATAATGAGTACAGATAATTTAGAATGCACCAATTTGGGAAAGTCTGACATGTACCCTTGGATGCATTCTCCTTGGTCATATTTCTTGAGGCAGAAAGAATGAAATGGTCTGGTCCTTCTCCTGATGCAGGTGGTTGATGCCATGAAGCAGATGCAAGAGAAGAAGAATGTTGGGAAAGTTGTCTTGGTTCCTGAAGCTCCACCGAAGGATGAAAACAAGAAAACAGAGAATTAAAGCAAGGGGCATAGGTGAACTGTTTGACCTCAGGTTGATTTTGGGGGACCTTTTTTTTAACTGCCTCCCCTCCCCCCACATCTGACCCTTGAGGGAAGTAGGAACGGACAGGTCTCTCACTGCTGTTAATGGAATAAGCGACTGAAGAAAAAATGTCTTTTCTTGTGGTTAGTTGACCGTTTAAAACTGAGGCAAGCTTCTGAGTTTCATAAAATCTTTATGGAGTGGAACTTAAAAGATTGCCACATCCCTGTGAAATTATTGGTTGGTCTAGTTTAAAAAAGAAATTCAGCACTTCTTTTGCAATCTTGATATTTTGCTCTTAAAGGAACCATATAGAGAATTATCTGAAGTGAAAAGCATACAAGGCCAAACCTATCAATTGGCAATGTCTTTGATTTCTTGATCTTAAGTTTTTGAACACACTGTTCAAACATTCCTAGCTATGTTGTTTGTTTCTATGACATCTTCTGTCCTTAGCCATCCTTAGCTCACCTCTGATTACTTAATGATTAGTAAGTTTAGAGAGCGTAAAACACCCATTGTTTTAGCAGCTATTGGCAGTTGACAGTTTCCATAGAAACAAATCTTTGAATCTGCTACTTTGGAAGGGCACATTTAACAAACAGAACACACTAGATATCTTTGCAGCTGGGCGGAGATGTGAGGAAGGGAATTTTGTCTTTTACCTTGGTGCAACAAAGCTACCACTGCTATATGAAAGTCATCTGTGCTATCTAGGCAAAGCTCATATATCATATTTTTTGTCAAAATCTACTACAGAGAATTCAAGTATGGAAAACCAAGGAATTACCAGTGAAGGAAGCTGCAAGACTCCAAGTATGGCTTCTTATGGAGAGAAACACTGACTGTTTCCATTTAATGGTTAAATATATATTTAACAGTACTAAACAGCTTGTAATCTCAAAATAGTGATATCATGTTTGCCATCTCTGGTTTGTGGCTTGATATAAGGCTGCTCTAAGGATTAATTATAAAAACAACAGAGATGCTCTCAGTCAAAGATTGGAGAAATACTTCAATAACCTTATTTTCTCTTACAATTGCTGTTTAACTTTGAGACCCAAAATATCTAGATGGGCATCTGTGCCTGTGATTTGCAAGTTATATCAAAGATGAACATAGTTTATGCTTAAGTCTCCCTGCAGATTAAATATTCTCTTAATATTTTTATGCTGTAGAGGAAGGGCAACAGGACCAATTCTGTACAAGAAACAGAGGGGGCAGGAAATAGTAGCAGATTTTTAGATTTGTAAGATTCTGCCTTGACTTGGAAAAAAAATAAGTTGGTCACTTTGAGAATGTTTCTGGAACTATTTCTGCTGAAGACCTTTTTTGTTGAATAGATTAAGTCTGATCCTATTTCATTCACCACCATTTCTGAAAGCTCTTCCTTGAAAATCTTCAGAGGGTTTTTGTGTATGTATGTCAGTAAATATTTTTGCTATTTTAGGAATTTGATCCTCAGAATATTCTCAGCACTTTGAATTATCCATTTCTAAAGTTCCTTCTCTTTCCAGGAGTGTTGCCAATCTACGTTGGGTGAGGCTGTTATCCTTCTTCATATTCCAGTAAACAAAACATCCAAGAAAAGACTAGGGTTCCAAGTTGTTTCCTTGGACTTTTCTTTTGATTCTCACAGTTAGTTATGGCAGAAAAATCATAAATCTAATATTCTGTCTTTTATTGACCTAGGGAAAAAATATTTTCAGTAGATTGTATCAACTAAGCATTTTTCTTTCTGGCAATTCTTTTTCTTTCACCTATCCGAAAGCCATCTATGAAAATATTGAGACCAGCCCTCAATCCCCACACAAAATATATATATTTGTGACGGGTCCTTGGTGCTCTCTGAGCTTGCTTGTTTTCTTGCACACATTTCGTTGCCCTAAGTTAACACTAATGATGTTACCTAGTTAGGATAATGGCACATCTGCAAGAAAACAAGCAAGCTCGGAGAGCACCAAGGAACTCTCATTTCAACCCTGAACTACAAATACTCTCCTTTATTGATATATTTGTGACAATTGAAACCATCTTTGACATCCTTTTGGCCCATCAGCCCTTGACTGTTTATGTTATTTAGGGGCATCCTCAGCTTACAGTCTTTTGCAGAACTATGTTTATTTAGCATGTCTGTTTTGTGAACAGAACATTTTCACAATT
This sequence comes from Coluber constrictor foxii, assembly GCA_038048745.1. Taxonomy (NCBI): domain Eukaryota; kingdom Metazoa; phylum Chordata; class Lepidosauria; order Squamata; family Colubridae; genus Coluber; species Coluber constrictor. Next base: position 87,802,505 of record CM075961.1, on the reverse strand, counting down.
CTTGCACAGTGCTACAGCTTTTCAATCTTTAGTACTGCATCTCATTCCTAATACTTAATTGGGGGTAGTGGAAGAGAGATTCATTTTCTTAAAATAAAACAACCTGAAATGGAACCTCATACCTTCAATGTAATATAAATATTTTCCTTCTCAAACATCCAATTGCTGAAATAGTTGCCATCTTGTGATTATGGAAACTATAAGATATTTGCAAAACTCCAACTTGAGAAGGCTATTTTAAGACAGCTGTCTTCCTTATACAACTCTGTTAACCATTATGGTGAGTAACATAACAAAGGAGGCATCTAGTGCAATCACTGTGGAGAAAATTTGGCTTGGAATGCCAAACATCCCTTGGATAGTTCTAAGCAAAAGATGCAAGTTCTGGAAGTGATTATTCTTGCTGTTGATCATTCCTTTCATTATTTTGTATATATTAATGTTTTGAGATTGATTAGTACATCATTTCTAGAGGCTCAAACAAAGGCTACCAAGCATTTATTTAATCTGCCATGTTCTTACTGAAAGATAATACAGTACAGAATACCAATTAACTCATGGTATTCTGGAACTGGGAGGAACCAAAAGGTCAGTTACTTGAAGGATCCAGTGCTCAATGCTAGAGCATGTGATTTTTGTTCAGGTAATTCCAAATCCAAGCCATGCTAGATAAAGGTAGGACACTTCTTGTTGGCCCAAGAACTTCCAATGGTTTAATGTAGTATTAGATTAGATATTATTAGATTTGTATACCGCCCTTCTCCTGGCAGATCTGTATAAGGCAGATTCCTAGAATTTCATACCTTATGGAAGGACAGCTGGCTAGTCATTTGACTCATTTAAGTCAAATGCAACTTTTCCAGTTTGAAGGCCTTCAGAAATATTGAACTTCAACTTTCAGCATTTCCAGCCAAGGGAATTTCCAGGTTCCATATCTAAAGGGCATCGGGAGGAGATCTGATATGCAGGAGATTCAATAGATAATGGAGACTAACCTAGAGCATGAGGTTATACCTCTGATTATCTGATGTGACCTTTCTTCTGCCATCTATTTTATACATATGTCCTCATACCTCTTGATATTTTTACCATTTCCCAGGACCTATCAAGGTACAATTGTTTACCTTCTGGTTTTAAGATTATAGGCCAACAGGAGCTTACAGATCCCAGCTGTATGACCAATAGAGAAAATGAGTTCCCAGTATTCTATTATTTTAAGCACAACATGGGAAAAAAAGTCTTGCACGATCAGCTGTGGTCTCCCAAGCTTTTACGAAATAAGAGGGGAAAAGGTGGGATGGGGAGAGAATCTATTGTAAAACTTCATGGGTTTAATTATTGGGTTTCCCCCCTCATGCTTGCCTTCTTGCTGTTGCCTGGTGCCTTACTTGGGATGGCATTCCAAAACATTTCTAACCTCATCGTTGTAAAACTGCAAGGAATAGCCTTGCCTTTAAAAGAACTTAATATGCTGCATTGTTATTCCCAATTTATTGTGCCTTGTTCCAAACTGTGAGTAAGGTCTAATTCAAGAAGCCTTTGCCAATGTTGACATGTTAAAAAAGAATGCCCCGTCCCAAGGAAACAGTTTGAAATGTACGTATGGCTTCTGTACTTAAATCAATGAGGACATTTATATAATAGGATGAGTTGTTACAGAAATGCATACATTTTGGTGCTATTAACAGATACAATGAATTCTCCTAGAGATATGTTCATCCTTCCTTATGAGAGCCATCAGACAATTTTTGCATAGTACTGTGAAAGTGTGGTTTAAATCTCTTGACCGCTACTTCTGATTTTAATGGCTGGAAGCTATTTTAAAATTGAGTATATGTATGGCTTAATGAACCTCTGTCACATGATAAATATGGAGAATCTGAATTCTGTTAATAGTATAATTTGTGGAACTTCCCATTGTTGAGAGAGAACCAACCTCTTTCCTGTAGTGCCTTTGGGAAGAGATGAGCCAAGTATAGTTTTCCATGTATTTCCAAAGGCACCATAAAGGGAAAACTGTTTTTAAACTAAAGCAGCAGCAACAGATGTTCTGTTCCCTTCCTGCAACCTTGCTCTCTCATGCTGGAATCTGACAGTTTTTAAATGTTCTTCCTGAACAGAAGAAGAACTCTTTATCTTTGTGCTAAAGTGGATTTGTCTTACTACTACTCAGCTGTAGTTCTTTTATACAGAAAACATCAAATTTTAAAGCACTATAACTATACTCTTTGTTGCCTTGCTGATTAATACTGTAATCTTGAATTTTTTATCATCTCTTTTATTTTGCAGCTTGATTGCGTGTGTGTCTGTGTGAAGTCATGCATGTATGTATTTCAGACAATGATTTTATGGGCCATTTGTAATAATAAACCCTTTTGACCACCTCTCCCCCACTTTAAAATTAAAATCACTCTTCTTAACTAGTTAAAACAATGTGCTTAACTTCAAAGTTAAAAATGTGTTGGGGTGGGGTGAGAGGAGAAATGGGATATTTTCTATTGTGATAAATGTTGTCCATAAAACAAAATACAACATTTATCACAAGAAATCTTTATTGATACATATTCTTGCAGAGTTCATAAAACTCCAAAACAATGCTGCCTAGATTGCCTTGGGTGTACGGCTGATAGAGCAGTTTAATTGAAAAAAGTGCCATATTTCCTGCTCAGTGAGCAACATGTAGCCTGAACATTATCGAAGGCCTAAAGAGTATATTTTGAAAAGCTTGTTTCTTAAGGGCTGAAGTGGGTCCTCAGTGGTATGAACTAACAGCAGCCCTTTTACACAGCAGCTCCCACAATTTGATCTGGCAGTTAGTACCAGCTTACTTTATTTAGGGACCTCCTCAAATAAAGAAATGAAAGAGGCAAAGCTCCCTCAGGGAAATGATTTGCAATGTGCCAAAGTTAACATCCGAGCTGTCTTTAGAGAGATTTAAAAATACTTCTTGAATGAATGAAATCTCTCTCTAATTTTTATAATGTTCTCAATTATAGATAGCATAGTATGTGGTAGTAGTGGTGGATGGAAGGTCACTCAGAGATGTCTATGGAGATTCTCAGTCATCCAGGTCATAGTTATCCTAAAGGTGCTTTTTTTTTCCCCCAAAAGACAACTGGACTTTTCTGGGTTTTTTCTTTGAAAATGTTTCACTTCTCATCCAAGAAACCATGAAAATCCAGTTGTCTTTTGGAAAAAAGCACTTTTAGGTCACAGAGAGTAAAATACCCAGAATGTAAAATAGCAAGCTTTACACTCAGTTTGTAGACCCATTCTTGTCTTTGATTATCAGGATGACTGAGTTCAACTGTTCTTCAGATTTAAACATTTCAAAATTCTGAGTTCAGAGGTAAACAAATTCTTTAAAATTTGTTTCACTTTTTTTAGTGTTAAGTCTCTGAGATAAAAACATTTAAAATATTTTCTCTCCATTATCATCAATTAGCCTTGACTTTTGTTTTCAAAGTGCATTTTGCATTTTGTTAGGCTTGGCTCATCAAATCCCCAAAAAAGTATTTAATTACCACTGGGAGAGATATTAGTAATAAAGGCTAAAGCCAAGGTAATTGTGGGTCTTTCAGAGGCAGGAAAAGCTCTCCTTTTGTCAAGGCAGGCCTGTTTTATTTGCATGATTGTTTTAATGTGATGTAGGCTTGAATGACAAGCAGTGGATATCCTGGCCCTGCAGAGCCAGAAGTGGAATCACCACTGTTGCCAAATAGATTCCCCCATGCTAGGGAGATACTGATGATGAAAGGGTGTTGGCAGTGAGGGCAGGCTGCATAGTCCCTTCGCACCTGGGGACAGCACCTGCCCACCCACTCTGCTTTGGTTGGTCCACAAACAGCTTTTGTGTCTTTATGGTTCAAGATGCTTTTTCAAGTCTTGTGTGGTGTTTGAAAGTCCTCTTCTGCTTGCGCCTGCGTGTGTGCCTGCGTGTACGTATGTATCAACAAAGCAAATGTGCCGATGCTGTTTACATATTCAGACATGAAATTTCTAGTCTGCCTACTGTTACCATATGCCTTATGTGTTTCTTGGGTGTTACATTAAAAGCATAACAAAAATGAAAAAAATTGTCCTGTGATTCTCATCTTCCTATTCTTTCATAGTTTATGTATGTGACTTTCCCAGCACATGGGAGAGTAATTTCATTATTAGGGTTTTCTCAGAGCTTCCAAGAGACCTAGGATGAAGAAGGAAATTGATATAGCTGCCTGGAATAGTTTAAACTTGTCTGATCACCCCAGTTTAAATAAAAGGGAAATTAAAATGACAAGTGCTATATAAGAACAACTTTATGTGAAGAAAGGCCTTTAAAAACTGAGGAACCTGGCTTCTAAATCCATCCCTAGTGATCATGCTGTTGGTAGCTGCTAGATATTGTAGCTCAGCAATATCTGAGTGACTACAAATTTCCTGTCCCTGACTTTGTGTGATTTGGTTTACATAACTATTTCCTGAAAATGTTTTTAAAAATACAGCTACCGTTTGGAAGAGAAAAGGACATAATTTATTTGCCTTTGCATTCTGAACAGATCACAGTTCAGCCTGGAACTTTCTAAATGCTAAATCATGTTGCAGTAGGAAGCTAAGGTCCCACTTTATTTTATTAAAATAAAATCTCTGCAACATTTATTATTCGATGCCAGCAGAAAGTGGAGAAGGTTCTGAACAAAGTGGCAAGTTTTGCACAGAAGCAGAAACTTATTTGTTTGCAACTCCTGGAGATTCATAGTTACTAGCAAGGATAACTGGAGAGAGAAATGAAGGATACTTTCTTCTTTCTTCTCTTCTGAGAGTCAGTGTCTCAAAATGTAAAATGATTCTGCTTGCATCACCTGCACCCAACATCACAATGTGATTTCAAGCATGATACCAAATCAGATGCACAAATATTTCCTGTGTCTACTTACCCTTTAAAATAATATCTGCACTGGGGCATGGTATTTTCATTTAGAAGAAAAGCTGCTATTTTCCCCTTTTGCATAATTGCTTATGTCTACAGTTTTCAGCACAATATCCAAAGGCAATTGTAGAAGTACATTTTAATTGAAAAAAAAATTGAAGGAAACTCCTTAGACTTTGACAAATATGAGGAATGATCTAAATAGCTAAAACATCACAAGATGCTAACAAGGCAACTTTAACCATGTTACAATCCTCTCGTGATTCTTTAAAACTCATGTGACGTCTATATGTACTTGGCTACAGTGCTTCTCTGGAACAGCAGTCATGTCAAAAATGCTTTTGTCTGAAAAAAAATACTTCCTGATATATCAATTATTTGCAGAGAGAGATGTATTTTAAAAGGGAGGCATTCAAGTACCTGTGTAGATGCTGTTAAAATGGTAGAAAGCAGGGCAAATACTAGACCTACACAGAGAAATATAGTCTTCAAAGTGGGAAATTAAAAATTCTGTCCCCATTTAATTATTAAGTTAAAACTAAGGCAGTTTAATGAAAAAGTCAATGTTGGATAAGTTATATTATAATTACCAAAACCACTGCTGCAAAAAAAAAAGGGGGGGTGGCACTTATTTCATCCTGATGCAACTTTATTAGTTGGCTAAGTAATGCTCAGTGTTATGTCAAACTCTTGCTGGATATCAATAAAGGATTAAAGGTCAAGATATTTTATACCCAGAGATAACAATAGTTTAACTTTCCATTTGTTTCTGGATAAGGGCATGGGGTTGAAAATGAGGCACTGATATCCATGAAGGGCAGCATTTTTAGAAACTGGAGAAATGATGTAATATCAGACTTGATTCTTCACATAAAATAAAAGACTAGTTATAAAAATGTTGATTATTGTGTAATGAGTACTGTATTAGGGTATTTGTCTTCTCTATGATTATGCAATGAATTAAAAAAATAATTTTCTCCAGATACAGTGAAATTATGGAATTATGGAAGTAAAAATCATCATATCTACAAGATTTCAGATTGCAGAAATCTACATTTACAGAACAAGATATGCATATTAAATCTACCTATTGTAAATTAGAAATAAAAAAATCTTTCGTATGGGCAGTCCCTAGCTTTTAGACCCCTTGGCATTATATAAATCAAATGTGCTGCTAGTGACTATTAAAACTCTGTTCGTTGTCTTTTCTAGCTTATAAGATTTTGGCAAGTTTTTCCTGTCTCAGATATTGCAAATTATAACTCCTAGTGGCCTGTTACCATTTTGGCAAGCCACTGCTGAAAGCTGGTTCATCAACTGAAGAACTGGTTTCCCCAGTTTAAATCTAAAGAATAATATATATTCATCATTTTTACTCAATGCATTTCATTATTTCTATTCAATAACATAATTCTTGGAACAAATTCAAAGTCAAGGAGACCGCAACGTAAAGTCGCCAAAAAAAATTTATCCTTAATGACAGCTTAATTCTTAAGCTTATAAACCCTTTTTGTATCGTCCCCCCCTTCAACATTTTCACAGAACTGAGATGGCAATGGGCAAATATGGTTTCTTTCCAATCAATGTGTGAAAATTAATACTACTGTGAAATATTTTGTCCTTCCTTTGATGAAACACATAACATCTTCTATTTTTCCAGAATCTATTGGTGGCTAGGAGCTAGGATTCCAATAATTCCTGCTTTTTTTCTGCATAAAATATTTATTTTAAAATATAAAATTAGTGGACCAATGATATACAATGGACATAGTATACTTGGATTTCAAAGTAGACCACAACCTTCTTAGTAAGGTAGGAAAATGTGGCATAAACAGCAACATTGGATGGATTTGTAACTGGCTGACAAACCATACTCAATGTGTAGTCCTTAATGGATCTACATACACATAGAAGGAAGGAAGCAGTGGGGTACCCCAAAGTATTGTTTTAGGCCCAGTACTCTTCATATCTTCACAAATGGTTAAAATGAAGGATAGAAAGGGAACTCATCAAATCTGCAGACAATACCAAGTTGGCAGGAATAGCTACCCCAGATAGACTTGAATACTGGGCCCTATCTAACAAAATGAAATTTAGTGGAGAGAAAAGTAAGGTTTTACATTTAAGAAAGAAAAACCAAAAGTACAGCTGTCGATTGGGTAAAATCTTGCTCAATGCCAGTAACTGTAACCCATTTAAATATGAGCCAGCAGTATGTGGCAGCAGCCAAAAAAGCCAATGCAATCCTAGATGCATTAACAGAAGCATAGAATCAAAATCACATGAAGTATTAGTACCACTTTACAAAGTCTTAGTAAAACCACACGTGGTATACTTCATGCAGTTTTGGTCACTACATATTAAAAAGATGTTGAGATTTTGGAAATAGTGCAGAAAAGAGCAACAAAGATGATTATGGGTTTGAAACTAAAACATATGATGAACTATTACAGGATGGTCTGGCTAGTCCAGTGAAAAGAAGGACCAGGGAAGACATAATAGTGTTCCAATATTTATGAGGCTACCACAAAGAAAAGGGGGTCAATCTATTTTCCAAAGCAGCCGAAGGCAAGACAAGGGGGAAAAAAGATGGAAACTAATCAAAGAGAGATCCCACTTAGAACAGAGGAAAAACATTCTGACAGTGTGAACAATCAACCAGTAGAACGGCTTGCCTTCAGAAGTTGTGGGTGCCCCATCACTGAGACTTTTAAAAAGAGAATGGACAACTACTTGTTTGAAATGATTGAGCAGAGGACTACAAGACCTCTAAGGTCCCTTCCAATTCTATTCTATTCTATTCTATTCTATTCTATTCTATTCTATTCTATTCTATTCTATTCTATTCTATTCTATTCTATTCTATTCTATTCTATTCTAATTGCTTCTTTTGAAAAGTCACTGAGGTTACAGTAAGCCCTATTTGTTCAACAAGCTTTGTTGGGTTGAGTTTATATAACAAGCTTAACAGGCCTGGGGTGAAGATGTAGATGATTTGGTATGTTATGGAAACAGCTCATCTTAATCTGTCCTGGGGTTAGAAGTAGCTGTCTTTAACTGGAAATAGTTCAGGCAGAATTGGAACAAAATCAATTTCTCCTTGGCAGCTGTATTGGATGAAAAGTGGTTCCATTGTTGACACAGAGAAGAAATCATATAAAATGATTTCTTTCCCTTTTATTTTTCTACATCTTAGGAGAGAAAAGAAGCATAATTATGAAATCTATAAAGACATCCAAGATGAAGACAGACATAAAACTAGGAAAGTTTTTTGAAGAAGATCTGAATTTATAATCCATTTGCTAAATTTATAAATCCATTTGCTAAAAATGCCAATGGACAGATAGGATCTGATTCAGAAAAGATCAAAGGAATATACTGAAATTCCGTCTAGCAGAAATGTCAATACCAAGAACCTTAAAAAGTGGCTCAGCATTTCAATCATTACCAAGTGAGAAGACTGTGGGAACTAATGGATACTCTAGTATGACAAGCAACAAAAGAAAAGTCAGTAAAAATCATTTCAGCAAAACTAGAGAATGAAATAGAGGCTAATGAAGTCAATCTACATGCCAGTACAAGGAAAGAAAGCTTAACAGAATCTGCAAATTATTGCATTTTATCCTTAATTTAATTTGCTAGGACAATAATACTTAATATCATTTAATGCTGATTAGAGCCCAGGAAAATGTTCAAGTTGGCTTTAGAAAATACTAATGAGCAAAAGTGTGATGCACACTGAATAATTGAGAAAGCCACAAAATATCAAACATAAGTCAATATGAGCATCACTGGATTATAGAAAAATATTTTATTGTATTAACCATGCTATGCTGAAGAAATCCCTAGGAAAATGAGAATTTCATTTTCCTCAAACAAAATCAGCACACAAGTTAGGAAACACAGTTTGGATGGAATATAGTGAAACAGACTGGTTCCAGGTCAGCAAAGGAGTAAGACAAAGCTACACATTCTCCACTTATTTATCAAAACAACATTAGCATTAGATCTTCCCATGCTATGTAGTAGGAGTCCTCAACCCCTGGTCTGTGGACTGGCACTAGTCTGGCATGCCAGCAATTGGGACACACAAACAAGTGAAGCCCGACTTGCAGGATGCAGGCAGTACACAAAACCATGATCCCTCCAGCCTGTGGAAAAACCTCTCTGGTGTCGAAAAAGTTGGGGGCTGCTTCTATGTAGCATAACAAACAGCAAGGAGCCTGTAGCATTTTCGGTTTTGGGCAAGGACTTCAACATCTTTTCAAGTGATATTTAGAGTCTGTAAGTCTTCCATTAATGTTCTTCACCATGTATTTCAAGGGTGTTCTGTTGGTCATTTGGAATCGAGGGTGGGTGAGTCAATTTCATTGCCATCTTGGAGGTTTGATTGTTCTCCATGTGAAGAGTATGATCTGCAAGTTGGAGTCTTCTGCATACGACAATGTTATGTTGTTTGCAGAAGAAACTCTTTTGGGGTACGTCTAGTAATATGATCAAAATAGTGAAACTTTAAGATTATGTGAATGCATCTTTGTTGGTCTTTTTTTAATACTTGCTGACACATTCAACAAGCCAAACACTGGAGGAAAAAAATATTAACAACTTGTGCTACATTAATGACACAATTCTGATAGACAAAAATGCAAATGATTTGCAACTTCTAGTAATTAAAGTCAAGAGGTGAAAAAAATGGGATTAAACATAAATATAAAGAAGATTAAACTAACTGCCAAAGTTACAGCAATGAAGATACTGATCTGATGGATGGCTTCTGCTTTTTAGGAATTATTATTATTATTATTATTATTATTATTATTATTATTATTATTATTATTATTATTATTATTATTATTATTATTATTATTATTATTTCAATTTATATGCCACCTTTCTCCAAAGACTCAGGGCAGCTTACAATGCATTTAAAAAACCATTATAAAAACATTTAAAAATTAGGGTGGGGTGGTATGGACCTCAGGAGGTAACTGGTTCCAGAGAGCTGGGGCAGCCACAGAGAAAGTCCTCCCCCATGGGCCTGCCAGCCAGCATTGTTTAGCTGACAGGACCTGGAGGAGACCAATTTTGTGGGATCTTACTGGTCACTGAGAGCTATGTGGTAGAAGGCGGTCTTGAATATAACCTGGCCCTGAGCCATGTAGGGCTTTAAAGGTAATAACCAACAATAACCAACACCTTGAATTGTGCCCAGAGACCAATAGAGAGCCAGTGCAGCTCGTGGAGAATTGGTGTAATGTGGGTGTATCTAGGTGCACCCATGATAGCTGTTGCGGCTGCATTCTAGACCAGCTGTAGTCTCCAAACACTTTTCAAGGGTACCCCCATGTAGAGCGCATTGCAATAATCTAACCGTGAGGTGACAAGGGCATGAGTGACTGTGAGGAGAGCCTCCCAATCCAAGTAGGGTCGCAATTGGTGCACCAGATGAATCTGTGCAAAGGTTCGCCCCCCCCAGAACCAAAGATGGACAATCAACATAGTCTTTAGGAGGCAATACCCACAGCCACTCGGTATTGTCTGGGTTAAGTCTGAGCTGGTTGACTCCTATCCAGACCCTCACAGCCTCCAGGCACCGGCACATCATATCTACTGTATCACTGAATTGACGCGGGGTAGAGATATACAGCTGGGTATCATCAGCGTATTGCTGATATCTCACCCCGTATCGTTGGATTATCTCACCCAGTGGCTTCATGTAGATGTTAAATAGGGGAGAGAGGACCAAGCCCTGAGGTACCCTGAGGTAACTATCAACAGCAAAGGAACTAGAAATCCAGAAGCATCCTGCAGAGCTGGTACAGTCTGGTGATTTTCCAAAGCCTTGGAATAGATACTCTGATTCTGAGAAGTATCTATACAAAGATCAGAATCATGCAGGCAAATGTGTCCCCTGTACAGTGGCTTCATGGAAGCAAAAAATAGACTTTGAAAGAGCAGACTAGATTAAAATGTATTTACACTTTTGAAAATTTATGAGAATATCATGGACAGCCAAGAAAACAAATAGATCATAGAGCAAATCAAACAAAGTATTCATTTAGGCACAAGTTATCAGCTCAAGTGATCATATTTTGGAATGTTATTTATTTAGAAACTGTCCATCTCCCTCACAGAGGGAGATGATGTGAGGACCTAGCTTTCTGACACAATCTATGATGCTGGGACAGGGAGAGGTGGGAGTGGGGGAGAGAAGAAGAGGATGATCACTAGATAGAAGGCCTCAACTATAGCAGTGATGGATCCACCATTGGAAAATTTGAAGGACAATCTTGAAGATAGACCATTCTGGAGAAATATAAGTCAAGGCACCAACTTAATGTTATAGCATTATCATCATCCTCTAACCATCATAAGTACCATAAATATTCATTGCTAATCCTGAGTATGTGACACAACGCAAGTTTGCTCTCTTGTGGCGATGTTATAAGGTTGCAATGTAGCATACTACTATACAAAGAACTAAGCTTTGTCACTGCCCCTGAATATCTCTGTCCAATAATGTTCATGTGGAGAAATGTACATCACCCTATCACAATGCAAAGGCCACTCTTTATAGACCTGTGTGCAATATTATAATGCAAATATAAAAGGGAGGTAATATCAATATGTCACAATCCTTACTTTGGTGTCATCTAACTAATGATGATTCTGCTTTTACTTTCTCTTCAGTTTCCTATGCAATTACAAGTGCAAAATATCAAACTTAGATCAAAGTGTTAATAGTGGCTGTAAATCTCATTGAGTGAAGGAATGTGAGAGCCCAGGAACAATCTTAATTCAGAAGCTGAGGTTCCACACAAAAAAACTCAAGATCAAGGAATCAGAACTGAGGAGAATCTTGTACCAGTCAAGAGGTCAGCCAACAATTTCAGAAAGTTAGATCCGAAGTTGGACAGAGGTTCACTAAGAAAAGTTTTATTCCTTTTGGAAGAGCCCTGACCCAAGCATACTTTTTTCTTTCAAGCAAACTCATTTAACCTCTCTGTTCTACTCACTTGATTTTTCTATGTATGCAAAGGGAGAGGATCTTTTCCTGTCCAGTCCCTGAGGCAGCTAACTCCGCCTACTAGTATGGTTCCTGTGCAGGTGGCTTATTACCTGATTGCTCGAGATCTGCAAGCTCATCCTTCAACAGGCCCCATGACTGCTAAGCCTCCTATGCAGATCCCCGAAAGTCTGTTGAGCCTTGTATTGCAAGATCCAAACCTAACGTGACCTGCTCCTCTAATTCAAAGTTTAACTTGTAACAGGTATCTGTATAACACATAAGGCAACTAACAATTATAAGGCTCTGAAAAGAGGCAAATATGAATTTCACTTGAAAGGGGAACTAGATTAGGGCAGTGATGGCTAACCTTTTTGCCATTGTGTGCCAAAAACGGGGGAGCACGGGGGTCACGTGCACGTGCCCACACCCATAATTCAATCCCTCCATGCCCCACCCCTCACACATGCACGTGCGACCCCCTGCATTCCCCCCACTTTTGGCATGCGATAGCACGATAGGCCCGTTTTTTGCTTTCCTGGAGTTTTCTTGGAGCCTGGGGAAGGCAAAAACGGCCTCTCCCACTCCCACTCCGAGGCCCTCCGGAGGCCGGAAACGACTTGTTTCCCAACTTCCAGTGAAGCCCAGAAGACCTGTTTTTCACTCTCCCCAGGCTCCAGAGGCTTTCTTGGACCCTGGGGAGGGTGAAAACGACCTTCCCCACGCCCTGGAGGCTCTTTGGAGGCTGGAACCCCCCCCCCCCCGGAGGCTCTTTGGAGGCTTTGAAGCCTGAAGGACCCTTGGAGGCAATTTCCTGACTTCCAGTGGGCCCGGAAGGCCTGAAAATCAACTAGCTGGTGCAGGCATGTGCGCTGGAGCTGAGCTGTGGCAACCCTTGCATGCCCACAGATATGGCTCTGTGTGCCACAGGTTCGCCATCATGGGATTAGGGGAATTAGATTGATTTACATTTGCCAAGATATATATAAATCTGAGAAGTTGCTATGAAGCTATGAAGCCAAGTTTCCCATTTAAGAATCTATGTAAAGGATGCTTGATTGTTACAAATGATTTTTGCATTATTGCAAAAAAAAAAAAGTTTATTTTTATTGCAATTTCAAATTTCAGAAATACAATATAACTGACCTAGAAATTAATTGGCTCAGCTGATGAAACCAGGGAAGATAGGAACATAGTCCTGGACTGGACTGAGACTGGAGCAGTGCAGTGTGGAAGTCGCTGTGCACATTACACAACAATATTTCCAGGCAACAAAACATATCTTACCAAACACACAAAAATTTCCAGTCAACATATACCAGTGAACAGCAACTATTCTACCTTCCTTCACAGTTTAGCAGCAACAGAAAATCATGTCTGGTTTTTGTTGTTGTTGTGTTTCTACAGGCAATCAGGTTAGATAGCTGGAGAGCAAAGCATTATCTTCATTTTAACCCCATTGGTGATTCTTCCTATATATGATTGCCTCTTGTCCATGGGGGCGCTAAGACATCTTGGAGAAATCAAAGGAAGAAAGCAAGACTGTTGAAGCTCGGTCTCTTCCCACTAAGCCAAGTGGGAGAGTTTTAAGAATGAGTAGAAACCAGGACATTATTAATATCACTGGATATACCTGACAGAGCAGGATCTGTTGTAGATACTTCCATAGTAATCCTAATTACTAATCTAATTGAATACTGAGTCTTGAGGTGTCTACTTGCTTTTGCCTGTCTCCATGGAGGTTTGTGGGAAATGCAGTCCCAAGCCACTCTCTGATCCAGGGATGAAATCCAGCAGGTTCTGGCAGGTTCTGGAGAACTGGTAGCGGAAATTTTGAGTAGTTTGGAGAACCGGCAAATGTTACCTCTGGCTGGCCCCAGAATGGGTGGGAATGGGAATTTTGCAATATCCTTCCCCTGGAATGGGGTAAGAATTGGGATTTTGCAGTATCTTTCCTCTTCCATGCCCACCAAGTCATGCCCACCAAGCCACACCACACCTACCAAGCCACGCTCACAGAACCAGTAGTAAAAAAATGTGGATTTCACCAGTGCTCTCTCTGTAGCATTTGTTATGGAATGTCAGAGCATGCTTAAATGCTTTGTATAGAAGCATCATTAGCTTCTACACAAAAGTCAAGGAGGAAAGCCTCAAAAGCCTTCTTGATAAGGATGTCCTGAGAGAGGATTACAAACGTTTGGGAAGAAGAAAGGTGGTAATTTACAAGCAGTCCTTGACTTACCGCCGTTTTTTTAATGATGGTTTGGAGTTTCAGTGACCTCAGCAAAAATGACTTATGGTCCATCTTTGGAGTTACAAGCATTGCACCATGCCCATAGTCACATGAGTGCAATTTGGGTCCTTGGCAACTGGCTTGTGCTTACAATGGTTGCAGGGTTTGTGGGATCACAATTTGTGACCTTCCAATTGGCTTCCAAGAAGCAAGGTCTATTGGGAAAGCTGATTTCTCTGTGATTCACTTAATAGCCATGCAATTTATTAAATGATTATAAAAATGGTTGTAAAATTGGATCTGGTCATGTGAAAAGTTGCTTAACAACTGCATCACTTACCTATCAAAATTCTGGTACCAACTGTAAATCAAGAACTACCTATTATTACTAAATTAAGAAGCATCAACTAAAAGAGTTCATGGACAAGTCATATACAGATGGAGTGGGTGGATATTCTAAAATATGTGCTTTTTAATCCCAAGGTAGTCATATTCAGGTACCTCATTGACCAATTTAGAATAACTGAAGCTTTCAAAGATGTATATGGATGCACAGTGAAGGTTTTAGCTATTTGTGCAGTTGAAGGCTTTCTGCTGTCCTTCTGGATAATAAGCAAAGGGGAATTAAAGAGTCTCCATTCAATGGGGACATCATGAGCTCCCAGATCTCTCTTGTTGATCTTCTTTAAAGCACCCTCCAATTGCTGAGAAAACTAGAGATTGTCAAGTGAGCGGACACTCCTGTTCCTATCTAATTAGGTACTATCCTTAGGTAAAAACTGTAATCCCATCATTGCTGAAGTCCACTATATTTATTCAGTGCTGGTGAAAATCTTATTCAATTCTCATTGCAGAATTTCACAAAAGCAGGAAGTTTCATTACCTATCAAGGTAAATGTCCGAGTCTGTCAGCAGTGGCTCTCCATAGAGTTTCTGACTGGTAATGGGTCTCCAGAAGTTCTCTTCTCCTTTTCCATTTCTGACTCCCCCAGCTTTATCTGCAGATCTTCTGATTACCTCAGAAATGGTTTCCACTTTCTTGCTTCTGGGACATCTCAATAACTCAGAACTGAAGGTTTGTACAGGGAAATTCTTTGACTGAACAGGTCTTGGGAGTTAAACTTTAAAGTAAGTTCCTATATTACTTGTAGAGATGGCATAGGGCATCCTTTCCACTGGGGAATAACCCACATTCATTCTTCATATAAAGGTAAAGGTAAAGGTAAAGGTTCCCCTCACACATATGTACTAGTTGTTCCCAACTCTAGGGGGCGATGCTCATCTCTGTTTCAAAGTCGAAGAGCCAGCGCTGTCTGAAGACATCTCTGTGATCATGTGGCTGGCATGACTAAACACCAAAGAAGCATGGAACATTGTTATCTTCCTACCAAAGGTGGTCCCTATTTTTCTACTGGCATTTTTTACGTGCTTTCGAACTGCTAGGTTGGCAGAAGCTGGGACAAGTAACAGGAGCTCACCCTGTTACATGGCACTAGGATTTGAACCGCTGAACTGCCGACCTTTCGATCGACAAACTCAGCGTTTTAGCCACTGAACTACCATGTCCCTATTCTTCATATAGACATGCACAAAGGTTTAAGCTCACAGTCCACCTAAGGAATTTCACCACCTATAAGTTCAATGAAATAAGCCGGTTACTAACAGCAAAGCTAAGGATAGAAGCTTTGTAAAGCTAGCTCCATTTCTGCCAGGTTTATAGAATGTGACTTACAATACATAACTACACTAACTGGATTTTGATGGGGGTTGATAAATTGACACTTACAGCTTGAATCCTTCCCTATTCTCTCCCCTTCTCTCCCTCAGCCTTGACCTACAGAAACGTCTCCTCTCCTATCCCCTTCTCTTCTTCAGGCTTTCTAGCACCTTTTCTCCATGAGGCTTGCCCCACAAAGCTTATCCTATGCTATCCATTCTCTCCAGAGTTATTTTCAAGTTGGGAGGGGGAGTATAATGACTAACTAATTAGCAACAGAGAATGTTATAATAATATAGTAAATACTAATGCTCTGATGGTCATTTCAAAAAAAAATCCTTTCTTTGTGAGCACCTAGAAGCCAAGAGGAACATACGTGGCAAATTTCAAGTTTGTAAGCTTTATGGTTCTGGAGATTTCGTGATTAATGCATAAATGGTTTTCGCATAGATAGATAGATAGATAGATAGATAGATAGATAGATAGATAGATAGATAGATAGATAGATAGAGATAGATAAAACAAATTTTCTTTGACAGACCACAATCCAGGTCAATCCTGATATAAGGAATATATTGCTTCAAAGTCCTTTGAAATTCTGAATGGGATTTCTAGAAAACACCTGTTAGATAAATAAATAAAGAGAAAAACAGAGATGGTGTGTGTGTGTGGAGGGGGGGACCAGAGATAGAATACATGGCCTTAATTAGAATTCAAGATGTTCCATTGGTATTAAAATAAATGCTTCTCTCTTCTGGACAGATAACTGGAAGGACTTTAATGTCAATTTCCCAGAAAAGGAACAAGAGCTATGGAAGATAACAATAAAACCACATCAACCTATGATCCTGGAAATTGTGTTCAAGGACAGTTGCCCCCACATAAAGAGAGTGCAGCTTGTTTATGCATCAGTACTATAGGGAATACACTAGAACACAAAGATCTTGCCTCTGAAATTTTAACACATTCACTAGTCTGCAAGATCCCTAGTTTTTTGACAAGGTAATATACTGTAGTGGATATGGTACTGGATTGGGACCAAGGAGACTGAAGTTCACCTTCAGGCATGAAAGTGATTTGGATGAATCACTTTGTTTCCATAGTCTACGAGGCAAGTGTTGTAGGAACAATAGAATCCGTATAATTTAAATTTCCCTAAAATACATAATGTTCAGAATGCATTTCCACCACTTTTCCCTACAGTTTCAAGGGTTTGTCCATTAAACTGAATGCAGAATCTTCTGGATAAAACTTTTTTCAACTTGCAGGATATAGAAATGTACAATATTTTAAAGAGCTACTGAAGTTATTTTGTTTCTTAAAATATTATATATTCTGCCTTAGAATAATTTCTGACTATCTTTACCAGATTGCTCAGTAGCTTTGGAAATGACCTCTGATACGCTTAGATGCATTCCCAATGACTATATCTCCAGTAATTAAGATAGTATTCTTTTGAAGTGAAGTTTTGTTGCCACTTGGTGGCTATAACTGCTCACAACAACTCCACTGCTGATTCTAATAGGCAGTACACGTTCCAGAAATTCCTAAAAATTAATTTGGTATTATTTCGGTAAAAAAATTGGATGGTTCATAATTTCGAATTTAAAAATTCAAGTTCCCCATCACAACTCAGGATTGAGACATCTCCTAGACCGTTAAGCGCAGTGAAGTTCAATTCAGTTGAATCTGCTGTTATGTCCAAAAAAATAGATTTACTCCCTGATTGACAAGTTCTTCGTAATACTTTCGAAGATACGGAATAAGGGAAAAAAAACAAGGACAAGGAGGAATCAACAAAAAGCCCTAAGCTCACCCCTGCAATAGAAGAACAAAACCTCTCTGCTTGCTTCTTTCTGCTTTTCCCCATCGTTCCAAGTGATATTCACTTAAATCCTCAGAATATTTCTCAAAATCCTCAGCTCAAAATCTCCTACAATTTAAAATTAAAAATCTTGATTTAAAAATCAAGCATTTTGTACAGGTTATTAATTATTATATATTTTAGGATCCTATCCCCTCAAATAGTAAATGTACAAATCAGTATAATTTTCTGTTTTTGGGACCAAATATTCACAATATCAATGTCATCCTCTGATTTCTTATTTTTCCCAAAATCTTGCAACAATTTGAAGGTGTGAATTTCCCAAAACTGCCAGCAATCCACTAGTAAGGAGCTTCCATTTTGAAAATGTATAATAAATTTTAAATAATGATTGTTTCCCTGATTTCAAAGGTATGCAAAATGTAATGAGCCATATATCACAGTACTGAGGTGTGGAATATTTGCATCAGAAGTTGTATGTAATCAGCCAACATCTCTCTCGCGCTGCTTTTCTTTTTTACACATTTTGGAATGGTTGAGGAAATTTAAGGAGCAATCTGGGGACTTGATTGCATAAACTTTAAATTCCTAGGAACTCACCTTGTCCTGCCAAAACATACAGCCCTGTTTCCTTCTGAAGTGTGTCTTTTGATATGCTGCACAGTGCTAGTACAGCCCTCTAGCTGTCAGAAATAAGACATGGCATAGAGAAGATTAACATTTACTCAGTGGTGAAATCTGAATTAGTTTACTACTGGTTTGCTGGCGTGTGTGCACAGTGCACACCATGCACTAAATGTGAGATGCGTATGCCAAAAGGAGGCATGGGTAAGTAGAACAGCACATGGGGTGGGGTGAGTGATCAGCTGTGGTGCGCGATCTTTTTTTTTTACTTTTAAAAGCATTTTTAAAACAATCTATTCGGCCGAATAGGTTGTAAAAAAATGCTTTTAAAAGTAAAAAAAAAAAGGCTCTGACAATCGCATGGCTCAACTGTGATCATCAGAGCCTTTTTTTAACTTTTTAAAAGCCTTTTTTTTTACAACTAATTCGGCTGAATAGGTTGTTAAAAAATGCTTTTAAAAATTAAAAAAAGCCTGAATAGGTTGTTAAAAAATGCTTTTAAAAATTAAAAAAAGCCTCTGATGCTCAGGCAGCTCAGCTGGGATCCGGTCCAAACCAGGAGCATTTCACCCCTGTGTTTACTCCAATCCCCAAATGATGGAACTGCCTCACTAACATCTATCAATAAAAGAACCCTCGTTTTTCTTCCGCTATAAATTAGTCCTTCCCTCATGCCAGCATGGTACCATATTATGCTTGACAGTTTCTCCACTATTATTGGAGACTTGTGTAGCAATTGGATTGCCTGCTCTGGGGTTAAGTCACTGGAATATCCACATACACATAATTCTACTTATCCCCACAGAGCTTGAACTTTCAAAAAAGTAGGCAACATCCCATTGTATTTTATACTATATGCAGAAGCCAATATTTCCATAAACTACATCTAAAGTTGATGATCTCCTGTCCACAAAGTTTACCTAAATCTGATCTTGCTTAACTTGGAGAGCATCTGTACATGATAATTGTATAAATTGAAAATACATTAACTACATACATTACAACCTTAGTGTAATAGGCAGTAAGATCTGGGAAAAGCCAAAGCTGGAATATTAACGTATTTATATCTATATTTATTTTTAGAGTGCATTGTTCTTTCTGAAGATGAATGCTTCTATTTTGACAGACCCAACTGTGAGGGATCCTTCCCTTTCCCTCCAAGCCAACAAATGTCTCCTTTGACAAGACCTTTTGAACCTTAGCACAGCCCTTCTCAGGGGCTGCAAATAAATGACCCCCATTAGGTCTCCTTGTCCCCCAGCCTGCCTGTTTTGTCTTGCTGGCTCCCACATGAATAATACAACAAAGGAGGGTCCCGCCTATTTTATAGTGAGTGAGGAGCCAGCTTGTCACTTTCCTTGGAAGCCTTGTTGCCCCAGCACAGGTGCTTAGACTGACTCTCTGCTCTTGAATTATTCACCAGAGATCAAATTAACATGCAAAGAAGTATTTCTGCATAGCATAAATATTCATGAAGTTTCAGGGCTTGTTCTTCTTTTTCCAAGACTACTCATTAAATCTGGGTAAAATGCAATGAAACGGGGAGAGTAAGATGCACACATGTGTAAAATGCTGGTCTAGAAAACCAGCATTGGGCATTGGATCTCTGTGAGTATCTCTGGGCATGAAAGAGAATTGAGGGAGACATACATAAAAAGTTATGCGCAGAAGCGCCGCGCACGAGCTAACAGCTCCAAACCGGTACCGAAAGTAAGTGAAACCCACTACTGGAGATAGATGGACAAACTGAGAGGGTGATAAAGCAGGGGATAGTGCAATAAAACTCAAGGAAAAGTTGTTTCTAATAAAAGAGTGCGTTTTTTCCCGCCAATCCTCCTTTTACTTGTGCCTTTAGATCCTCTCTGTAAATTAGACTTCACACATATCACTTCTTAGAGGTACATTTAGTTAGAACAATTTATCTGATAGTTAGAAAAATCAGTGGAACAACTTGCCTCCAGAGTTTTTCAGTGCTACAACACTGGAGGTTTTAAAAAAGAGATTGAACAGCCAATTGTCCCAACTATTATAGGGTTTCTGCTTGAGCAGGAGGTTGGACTAGAAGACCTCCAAGGTCCAACTCTGTTATTCTGATTTTTTTTAAGTGGGAAAGATCTGTGCCACACATTAGCTTCATATTAAACTGATTGATTGTTCATTATATGCACAGCAGGGGTGGGTTCTAAATTTTTTTACTACTGGTTCTGTGGGCATGACTTATTTTGTGGGTATGGCTTGGTGGGGGGTAATGTGACTGAGTAGGTGTGGCATTTTTTTTCCTACAACCTCTTCAGCCGAAGAGGTTGCAGGAAAAAAATGCTTTTAAAAGCCACTGATGAAGTGGGCGGGGTAATTGAATGGCAACCGGACCGGGGACCGGTTCATGGGCATGGCCAGCCAATGTTATTACCGGTTCTCCGAACTACTACAATTGTAGTAGTTCAGTGTGAATCGGAAGCAACCCACCTCTGATGCATGGGATCTAGTCAACTAACAATCAGCACTAATTTGGCTCTAGATAAGGGTTAAGGAAACTTGAGAGCAGTTGGATTTAGTCCGCTTGTGACAAGGTAGAGAATGGGGCCTGATTCCTCTGTTGACTCTGCCCACCAGGCTCTGCCATTCCTTTTCCTACATTATTCCTGGGGTCAGAATTTTAAAAACAAGCCAAATGAAAATTGATGAGAAAGCACATCTTTGCATGATAATGGGCGTTCTGATTCATACGCACCACCCAGGATTTAATAGGAGCTACTGACACAACAGCAATCTCATAAAAAGAGCACCTAAAAAAGCCTATATTGAAGTGAAATTGACTACCTACATTTTAAACTATATCTTTATATAATTAAAAATTGCAACCAAATATCTAAATCAAAGGTGCCAAACTCAGTGTCACATTGTCATTACGTGACATATCATAACTTTTTCCTCTGCTAAACTGTGGGTGGGTGTGGCCAGCATGTGACGCATCTGGCTTGCAGGCCACGAGTTTGACACCCTTGATCTAAAACCTCACTTTTCAAAAGTCCTAGCAGCTAGCTTATATTAATGGGCTCTTCTTCAATTGTTGTATAGTATTAGCTTACTTGCTATAATGTTATAAAATCTTCATGAAGAGTTTAACTTCCCATAGGAGAAAATAGAAAGCCATAAAGCAATTTACATTTACACTTTGCAATTGATATTTCAGTAATATATTCATAAAGCATACAAATACAGTTTGATCCAGTTTGTTAAGCATTCTGTCTTTCATTACTCTTTTGTACCTTTACAGCATTCATAACTTTCTGATGCATACTCACAGGGAAGTGCAACATTTTATGTTCTTGTGAAATGATCACAAGAAGACCTGCGCGGAACAACACTTTGGTCTAGGTAAAGACGTTTCACTAATAAAATACAGCTATGGTAAATCCATTCATGGAATTCTCTCCCCTGCGAGATGCAATGCAAGAGGAAAATGACAAAGACAAAAGTAGTCAGTCCAGTCTCTTATAATGTCCTTATAGAAACTCTTTAACCTTTGTGATAATCCTATTTACTTTCTTTTAAATCCATAGTTTCTGATTGTTCAATTGTACAATTTAACATTTGCCAAAGACATCAAAGGTTAGTGATAAGGCCCACAGACTGGTTATGAAGAATTTGTTTTGGACTAAGCTGAGTGTCAGTGTTCCAGAAAAACCCCATCTCCAAGTAAAGACGTGGAAGCAAGCATTTTCCAAAGTTCTCTTTACTAGAATAGGTAAACTGGCACATCTGGGAAAACCTGAATCTGAAAAGCCCAGGTTTTCCTTCAGTAAGTCAAAGCTCCCAAAATCATCCCCTTTTCTCCCCAGCCGATCACATGCTCCAATCAACATCCGTTCCATCTTGACCCAGTCCCCTGACCACTCCTTCTCCAGATGCTGGATCGCCGACCTTGACTGACAGGGAGAATACTATTATGTCTACTAAGTCCCTCTCCTAAATCCTCCCCTTCTACTTTCCCACACATGAGAAGGTGGCAGCATTGAAGCTTCTGACCTAATATGGCTTCCAAGGCTGACCGGCATCCCCCCCTGCAGAAAGAACTACATCCTGAAAAATAAAGTAGACAAAACACAAAAGAAGGGATTAACACCTAGCACAAGCCCCTTAATCCCCTCTCTCCCCCCCCCCTTAGGGGGACCTTTTGGTTTCTCAGGAAATTTATCATGAAATTGTTTAACGAGAGCATAAGCCTCTACATCCCAACTCTTAATCCAAGTAGCTTCAACTAAAGGATAGCCTTTCCAATCTACCAAATATTGTAAGTGACTCCTGTGGAGTCTAGAGTCCAGGATTCTCTTCACCTCATAATGAATCTCCTCTTGTACTACCAAAGGAGGGGGCAAGGGTCTTAGGTTAGATTCTCTGGCCAGTCTCAGTAAACTACTGTGGAAAACGGGGTGTACTTTCCCTAATATGCGAGGGAGTCTAAGTTGGACAGTTACTGGGTTAATAATTTTCCCTATAGGGAAGGGACGTATGAATTTGGGTCCAAACTTCTTGCTGGGTACCTTCAATCTTAGGTACTTGGTTGACAAATAAACCTTATCGCCTATTCGGAAAGGTGGTTGGAGGGGGCGGCGTTTGTCGGCCTGGGTGGAAAGATGCTGACTCTGCTAAAGCTTTTTTAGTATTCTCCCAACCCTTTTTCAAAGAGGTCATCCATTCCATAAGGGACATAGAAGTGGGTGGCTCTCTAGGCAACTCAGGCATTAACACAAAATCCGATGCCCGTAGTTATTAGAAAAGGAGTCAACCCAGTACTGCTGTGTACTGCATTATTATAAACCATTTCTGTGAATGGTAGCAAGTCCGCTCAGTTCTCCTGTTGATAATTTACATAACACCTAATGTATTGCTCCGTCACTGAGTTCAATTTTTCAGCCAATCCGTTAGTCGATGGGTGAAAAGCTGAGCTAAGCCCCTGGAACAACCCAATGGATCGTAGTAACTCTCTCCTGAACTTAATGGTAAACTGAACCCTGCGGTGAGATATTATTCTCCTTGGGACCTTATGTAGCCTGTAGATGTTTTTCACAAGCAGCTTCTTGGCCAAGGGTAGTCCATAGCAGGCAGTGAAGAATGCTTGCTTGGAGAATAAATCAATGACAGTCCAAATAACCCTGTTACCCCCACTGTCAGGGAGCTCAACTATGAAGTCAATTGCAATCTCCTCCCAGGGTTTAGTGGGTTTGGCCACAGTCTGGTCTGGTTTTCATGGTGGTTGGTGCAGGTGGCGCAACTCCTCACATAGTCTTCCACATAAGCTTTCATCTTTGGACACCAGAATTGTCTCCTAGGGTTTTTAAAAACCCAAAGTTGCCCCCTAGTTGAGATTATGACTCCTCTTTAGCACCAGTAGACACAGGTTGTGGGGCACATAAAGTTTACTCCCCTTCCATGCCAACCCATCTCTTAGGGTTAGATCCACCTGGTTTTCCTTGAACCAGGATTCAGCGGAGAGCCCTGCTTTTAGCTCTGCTGTCAACTTGTCTTCGAGGAGGTTGGAACCCTGGCGCTTTTGCGCTCTGATGCAGGCTTGGACAGCTGGCTGAGTCTCCAAGATCATGGTGTGAACTATCTTTTCCCATCAGCTGTCAAACTGGGGCTTATGGGAGAGAGCGTCAGCTTAAAGTCTTTTTCCCCCCGGGATGTATTTCAGGTTAAAGTTAAAGCGTTTGAAATACTGAGCCCAACGAACTTGTTTGGGAGACAGTTTCCTCAGGGTTTTTAGCACCTCAAGATTCTTGTGGTCAGTCCACACCTCAAAAGACTCATTTACCCCCTCCAGGAAGTGTCTCCAGGATAGGAGAGCCCATTGCACCACAAATTCTTCTTTCTCCCATACTGCCCATCTGCACTCAGTGTCCGTTAACTTTCTCGATACGTAAGCACATGGCATTAGATTGTTTTGGGCGTCCCTTTGCAGTAGAACAGCAGCCACTGCCATGTCACTTGTGTCCGCCTGAACCACGAAGGGCTTATTTGGGTCAGGATGCTGTAGGATTGGCTCCACTGCAAATAGGTGTTTTAACTGTTCAAAGGATTTTGACAGTCCATTGTCCAAGCCAGCGGTTGGCTAGATTTTGGCTTGGTGGGAGACAGGCTGGTTTTTAGCAATTCTGCTAAAGGGAGTGCGACCTCAATGAAGGAAGGGATGAATTGTCTGCAAAAGTTTGCAAACCTCAGGAAGCTTTGGAGTTGCTTGCGGGTGCGTGGGGGCTGCCAGGCCAGCACCTTCCCTGGGTCCATTTCGATCCCCTGACTTGACACCTTGTAATCCAGGTAGTCCAAGGCCTCCTTGTGGAACTCGCATTTGGACAACTTTACATAAAGTTTGGCTGCTAGGAGCTTTTTCAGCACTTGTCTGACCAATTTGACATGTTCTTCCATATTTGACATATTTTTGCTGAATATAAGAATAAGAATGTCATTGAGATAAACAAGAACCCCCTGATATAAGTGCTGATGCAAAATTTCATTGATCAGTTGCAGGAAGATTGTTGGGGCCCCTTGGAGTCCAAAAGGCATGATCCGGAATTGGAAACTGCCCAACGGGCAGTTAAAACAGTCTTCCATTCGTCTCCCTCCTTTATGCAAACTCAGTAGTAGGCTTCTCTTAGATCTAGCTTGGTGAAAATCTTGCCTTTTAATAGGTGGTTCAGCAAGTCCTTCATCAGTGGGAGGGGGTAGGTATTTTATATGCAAATAGCATTCACACCTCTAAAATCAACGCATAATCTTAAGGTACCATCTTTTTTTTTCTTTAAATAGTACTGGGGCAGCCATCCTGGATTTTGCAGGCTCGATGAACTCTCTGGCTAGGTTGTTGTCAATGTACTTCCTCAATTTGGTCATCTCAGCAGGTATATCCATCTTCCCATGTGATGGTGGAGCCCCATTTGTCCAGCCAAGCCAGGCCTAGTATGATAGATTCTGACATTTTTGGGGTTAGTATAAATCATATAAGTTCATGATGTTTCCCCATCTCTAATTTAATCAGTTCAGTAATATGGGTGGCAGGGACTCCCCCAATTAACATTCCATCCACTTGGTGAAATTTAATTGGGTGCTTTAAGGGAATTGTCCTGATCCCCAATTGTTCTACAACTAGATACAGCAGCCAGTATCTATTATTGCTGGCAGTTCTGCTTGTTTTCCCTGTGTCTGACAGCAACAGTTTTACTTTAATTGAGAAGCGGGGGATGGGTGAAATCACCATCGGGTCTTCATCTCCGCTAGCCACGCTGGGAGGGGCTCCTTTAGCTGGAGGGTCCTCGCTCTCTTCAGTGGGGAGGGGAATTTCCACCGCTTGTCTGGCAAATCGGCTGGTGTTGGGGTCTTCCTTGGAGCCCTCCTGCCTTGTGCAGCTGTGGCGGGATGTTGTTGTGGAATTGGGGCAAGGGCCAGGCACTCAGAAGCTTGATGTCCTGTTTGTCAACACTGATAGTACTTAATCATACACACCCCCGGTTGAGGGGTGTGTGAAATTGGTAGCCTTTGACATGGATCTTCTAGATAACATTCTCCGAGGTGGCTGCTCTGCTGGGGTCTTGTGTGCGGGTGGACTTCTATGTCTAGAGCAGTGGACATGGTATACCAGTCATGGAGATGCTCAGGCACCCCCTGGATCCCACAGGCTTTTCTGACTTCTGGGTCAATAGCTTCTTTAAAGTAGTGTAGGAGTATGCGGTCTTTTATAGGTCGATTACCTTGCTTCATGACCTTTAATGTGGCTTCGCCTTCATTTATAAGGTCTGGGTCTCAAATCGGGAATGAAGCAGTGTGATAAACCCATCGGCACTCAGTTCTGCAGCGTCCTCATTGTGCAGCTGTGCTATTCATTCAGAAGCCTCCCCCTCATTCAAAAGAGTGTCAGCTTCTCAGTGCTGACATAGTAAAGAGGGGGTTAAATTCCTGTGGGATTAGTAAGAGAGACTGCTGTAGAATGATTTAGATAATGACCAAGAGGATAAGGAAGCAAGCCAGGAAAGGGAGGGAATTAGGAGCAGAGGTCATTTCCTGACTGCATATGAGTCCGTGAAGACGTTGTTCTAACAAATAAAAGTTTTTTTTCTTTATTATCAAAATGTGAGAGGCATTTTATTTCTTAAGACAACTCGAGCCGGACAGACAGTCAGGAAAATTTTTTAAACAAAAAAGAATGCTCTCTTCAAAAACTTTTCTTCTAAAAATATTTATGCATTCCTAAGCTACTGCCGACGTTGGCAGACCTTCAGATGTCTCCGAAAGTAAACAACCTTATCAGAGGCCATGAAGAAAACCATCTCCACCGGAGGTTTGCCTCAGAAAAGGAAAAAATTATTATGCCTTTTGCTGGACTCCAATCAAGTGGCAGGTAAGGGGGGAAGGTTCTATGGCTCTCCAAATGGCAGCATAGCCCTCCCCCACACACACACAAGAAAAAAAAAAGATGAGAGAAGAAAGCTCCAAAATGCACTCAGGGCTTCCCTCCCTGCTCAGCAAGCGACCCAGCCCAGCCACAGCATCACTCCCCTGCACCCAAATGGGAGATGATGAAGAAGCCCAAGGGCACTGTGGGCAGGCTCACAGACCCCCGCAATGGGAGGAGAGGCCACTGAGGGTGGAACCACCCTGATTCAGAGGGAAATTTGATGGGGATCCGGACCTGCTAGCTCAATTTCTCGATGCAGCTGAGATTTACATCGAGCGCTACGCACACCTTTACCCTTTCCCCAGGGCCCTGGTCAGTGCCATCACAGAAGGCCTGGAGGGAGAAGCAAGGAGCTGGTCAGCGGCCCAGTACAAATACAGGGCCCCCCAACTGCAAGATGCAGATGGTTTCTTACAACTGCTGCGAGCCCGCTTCGAAGAAACAGGGGACGATTCCTATGTAGAAGATGAGCTCAGGCATCTAATGCAGAGGGGGAAGCCTATCCAAGAACATATCTGTGAGTTCAGGAAAGTTGTTGGGACTTTACCTCCTTTGCCTGAACGACTGCTAGTATACTTCTTTAGAACAAGCTTAGATAAGCAAATCGCCCAAGTGACTGCTTATCGAGATATTCCAAACAGAGTGTCTGACTGGTTCCGGATAGCGATGCAAGTTGAGAGAGGGCTACGTGCCAACAACATGCTAAAACAACCACAGGCAAAGGAGAAAACCCAGCTGGACCAGGAACCGTCTACCAGACCAGAAACTACAGCATCACGGGCCACCCAGAGGCCATCCACCCCACGGAGTACACTTAGGTGCTACAGATGTGGGGGAGTTGGGCATTTGGCAGCAGCATGTGGAACCCTGGGGCCAAAAACAGAGCCCCCGGCCAAGGCACGACTGGAACAAGGACCTAGGCACACCACCAAGGCACCATTAAGACTTTCCCCGACTGCAGAAGTTTTTGCCCATCTGACTGAAAATAGGGGGAGCTCCGAAGATGCAAATTGACCCCCCGAACTGTATGAGGGCAATGACGATGGTGAAAACGACCCAATGGTGAGCGCACCCATCCACCCTTTTCTTTTCCCCATATGCCTAACAACCCCAAAAACAGGTACCCAAAGGACTTTCCAAGCCCTAGTAGATTCGGGTTGCACGAGGTGCCTGATTAATCTACCCACAGTCCTAAAACTGGGGATCCGGGCTAAAAGGCTCAGCCACCCAATCCGTTTTCAGCAAGTTGATGGATCCCTACTGGGGGGGGGGGGCGATGCCACACATTTGACTGAGCCGGTGAAGCTGGAGCTAGCGGATCACTGGGAAATGATTCGGTTCATAATAGCCCCCAACCCAGTCATACTGGGACTCTCCTGGTTAGACAAGTGGGGCCCCACCATCTGGTGGCAAGAAGGGATCTGCAGACTGAGGATAGCAAGGGGACCCCACCCCCTGCCACCAAAACGGCCCCTCCTCCCACCCAGGGGGTCCAACCCCTCCCTCTAGAGGGACAAAAGATGCCTCCAACACAGGTGCCCAACCTGCCCTGTAAGGGACAACAGAGCAACTGGTGGCCACCTCCAGCACCTCCCATGGCCAGGACCAGATCCCAAAAGAGTACCAAGACTTGGCAGAAGTATTTAGCGAGACCGAGTGTCACGTACTACCACCCCACCGCGATGCTGATTGCACTATCAAAATCATCCCTGGTTCGAAACTACCAAAACCTAAATTGTACGCCATGACACCCCGTGAAATGCAAGAACTGCAAAAGTACATAGACAAGAACCTACAAAGGGGTTTTATTGAACCAGCCAAACCACGGGTAGCGGCACCGGTTTTCTTCAGGGAGAAGAAAGACGGCTCCATGCATCTGGTGGTCGATTTTTGCGGGATAAACTGTGTCTCCGTGCACAACTTATACCCCCTCCCCCTCATGAAAGACATGCTAGCTCACTTGGCCACTTGGCCAAACGGAAGGTTTTTGCCAAACTAGACCTTCGTGAAGCCTACTACCGCATACGCATCAAGGAAGGAGACGAGTGGAAGACAGCATTTAACTGCCCCCTAGGAAGTTTTCAATTTAAAGTGATGCCTTTCGGACTACAGGGAGCACCGGCGGTGTTCATGCAACTGATAAATGAAGTTTTACATGATCACCTTTATAAGGGGGTCCTCGTCTACCTGGACAACATTCTCATTTACACAGAAACCATAGACGAACACATACCCCTCGTCTGCCAGGTGCTCGAAAAACTGCTGAAAGCGAACCTCTATGTCAAACTGTCGAAATGCAAGTTCCACCAATCACGGCTAGACTACTTAGGCTACCGAGTGTCCAATGAGGGGATAGAAATGGACCCAGCCAAAGTACAATCGGTCCTTGACTGGCGACCCCCACACACCCGCAGACAACTGCAAAGCTTCTTGGGGTTCGCGAACTTCTACAGACAATTTATCCCCTCTTTTACAAAAATTGCCAACCTCTAACCGACCTCCTAAAAACAGGGAGTCCAGCAACAAAACCTCTCCCAGGACAGCCTCTACAGTGGAGCCCAGCCTGCCTACAAGCCTTCGAAACACTAAAAGAAATGTTTGCAAAAGAACCAGTCTTGAAACATCCTGACTCCAACCAGTCTTTCATCATCCAAACAGATGCCAGCGACGTGGCAGTGGGAGCAGTTCTACTCCAAAAGAACAGCCAAGGGAACTTTCAGCCCTGTGCTTACACTTCCCGCAAATTCACCAACACAGAGAGACGCTGGGCAGCATGGGAAAAGGAAGCGTTTGCAGTGAGATGGGCGCTGTTGACCTGGCGACATCTGCTAGAAGGAAACCAGACACCGTTCGAGGTTTGGACTGACTATAAAAACCTGGAGGCCCTTAGGACCCCGCGGAAATTATCACCCAGACAAGTCCGATGGGCCCAATACTTCAATTGGTTCAACTTCGAGCTGAAACACATCCCAGGGGGGAAAAGTTTTCTGGCTGATGCCCTCTCCCGAATGCCCCAGTACAACAGTGAACGGGAGCAGGTGGTGAATGCCATCATCCCCTTGCCTCAAGGAGTGGGTCAAGTAACTACCAGACGCCAGCATCACGACCAGCAGGGCCAACCAGTGGGTGACCTGACGACACGGCTCAAAACAGAGACATTGGCGGACCCCTGGTTCCAAGACAATCAGCATCTTTTGACAAGGAGGAACGACGTAACATGGAAAGGGACAAAACTTTATGACCCAGAAACTCTACGCACCCTAGTCCTCAAAAGGAGCCACGACATTAGACCAGCAGGCCATTTCGGTTTTCTAAAGACTCTGCACTTAGTACGAAGACAATTTTGGTGGCCTCACATGAGGAAAGACGTGGATAGCTATGTGAAGAGCTGCACCATCTGTGCCATGATGAAAAACCGACCAGGCAAACCTCCTGGGTTCCTGCAGCCAGTAGCTGAACCGACAAGATCATGGGAGGAGATTGCAATGGACTTTATAGTAGAGCTGCCAAAGAGTGGCGGACCGTAATAGACTTATTCTCCAAACGGGGACATTTCATACCCTGTAGTGGGCTACCCTCAGCCCGCCAATTGGCCAAGCTGTTTGTGAAACACATCTACCGCTTGCATGGAGTACCCAGAAGAATCATCTCCGACCGAGGTGTCCAGTTCACAGCGAAATTTTGGAGGGAATTCCTACGATCCATAGGATCATCCCAAGGTCTCAGCTCAGCATTTCACCCGAGCACCAATGGCGGGGCGGAGAGACTGAATGTCATGATAGAGCAGTACTTGAGGTGCTATGTAGACTACCAACAGTTGAACTGGGCGGACCTCCTATCTTTTGCGGAGGTCGTGTACAACAATGCTGTCCACAGTAGTACAAGACTAACCCCATTCAAGGTAGTGAGTGGTATGGATTTTGTCCCCATGCCAGAATATCCCAGGGAATCCCCTTCTTCAGTCAGTTTGAACGATTGGATGGCGAGGCTAAGAGAATCCTGGGAGAACATCAAAAAGGCATTAGACAAGGCGGCACAGGCTTATAAGAAACAAGCAGATAAGCACCGAGCCCCTCAAAGACCATTCCAAGTAGGAGAGAAGGTATACCTCTCCACCAAGTACTTGAGACTCAAACTCCCAACTAGGAAATTGGGCCCGAAATTTATAGGACCTAGAGTAAAAATAATCAACCCGGTCACGGTACAATTGCAGTTGCCCCGGTTACTAGGAAAGATACACCCCGTTTTTCACAGTAGTCTTCTGAAGCCTGTGGTGGGGTCAACTTTAAGGCCGGTGCCACGTGATCCCCCAGGGCCCTTGATCATTGAGGGCCAAACTCATTATGAAGTACAGCGAATTCTCGATTTGAGGTGGCACAGAGGCCGCCTCCAATACTTAATTAGGTGGAAGGGTTACCCATCGTCAGAAGCATCATGGGTGAAGAGCACAAACATTCAAGCTGACCGCCTTATAGCTAAATTCCATGCAGATCACCCAGGCAGGCCAGGAGGGGGTGGGACACAGTCCCAGATGGGGTAATGGTATTAGACCTGTTGTTTTATCTTGTGCAAGTTTTGCTGAAGAATGAAGGGAGAGGGGCCGGATGTCAGCTTCTCAGTGCTGACATAGTAAAGAGGGGGTTAAATTCCTGTGGGATTACTAAGAGAGACTGCCGTAGAATGATTTAGATAATGACCAAGAGGATAAGGAAGCAAGCCAGGAAAGGGAGGGAATTTGGAGCAGAGGTCATTTCCTGACTGCATATGAGTCCGTGAAGACATTGTTCTAACAAATAAACGCTTTTTTTCTTTATTATCAAAATGTGAGAGGCATTTTATTTCTTAAGACAACTCGAGCCGGACACTGAGATTGCTGACACTAAGTCCCATTCTGATTCGTATTGGTCCCCATACTGATCCACATGAGCCCAGACCCTGCTGAGGAAATAAGTTAATTTGGCTGGCGTCCCGTCAAAGGTTGTTCTGAATTGGGGTGGCGTTGGCCTCATGGGTAGAGGGGCCAACGCTACCCTCTGCGGCTGGCTGGGCTAGAACTTGCTGCGGGGCTGCTCCTGGTTGCTTGCTGGGCTGGAAAGGGGGGCTGGGCTGGAAAGGGGGCTTGCTGGGCTGGAAAGGGGGGGCAATGTCATCGGCTGCTGGGGGAAGGGGCTCGGCTGTTGAGCTGCTTGCTGTGCTGGAAGGGGAGGCACTCCAGCCAGCTGCTGGATTAGACCCCCCTGTGGTGCCGGGAGCATTGGGCCATAGGAGGAGAGCCAGGGGGATCCCTGGAAGCTCAGAACAGATGGCGTGGGATACCACTGGCCCTGGATCCATCCCTGGCTGGGATAAAACCTCCATCCAGGCAGTATGCTGTCCACAGGAGGTAGCATGAAGGCAGACTAGCGAGGGGTCCCAAAAGGGGGGGTTTGTATGCCTGG
Organism: Coluber constrictor foxii; assembly: GCA_038048745.1. Taxonomy (NCBI): domain Eukaryota; kingdom Metazoa; phylum Chordata; class Lepidosauria; order Squamata; family Colubridae; genus Coluber; species Coluber constrictor. Next base: position 87,770,304 of record CM075961.1, on the reverse strand, counting down.
TATCCCACTGCTGCAGGATGGCCATGCTACGCCGATCCTCCCATTTTGCTCCTGGCCAGGTAAGGGGGTGCTGCACCTTACTAACCCCCCCTCCATGTCCAGGATCAGGGAAAGTGAATGTAGGTTGCGCTAGACGCCATCTCACCTCAAAGGTTTGGGAAGAGGGTGTGTAACTCCCCACTTCCATCCGCTCAAACCACTCAGGGAGTCCGCATTGGGTTCGGCCAGTCCCAGTCCCGGGAGTCGCCTGATCCCACAGCAGTCCCCATCCTCCAGTCTTGCTCAATTCTCCTCCTGGAGCTGGGTCAGACTGGTAACTCTTCCAGGACTCTGATGCCTTGGACCGAGCCCCGAGCCGAAAATCTTCCTCTGCAGCCTCCATGGCCTGTCCCATTTCTTCAGAAGGAGAAAGCAAGGGGTTGGTAATTCCTTGAGCACCTGGTCCCCCAGCAGCCCCTTCTCTGTTCTTTCCTTTCTCCTCCATCTTCACTGACTCTTCGCACCGCCCAGGTTTAGGTAGATGCTGGGGCTCAGCACCCCCAACAGCCCCCTTACAGAGTGCCGTTAGGCTTTTGTGAGATTTGGGTTAATGTCAGCATTCCAGAAAAACCCCAACTCCAAGTAAAAACGCAGAAGCAAGCATTTTCCAAAGTTCTCTTTACTAGAATAGGTAAACTGGCACATCTGGGAAACCCGAATCTGAAAAGCCCGGGTTTTCCTTCAGTAAGTCAAAGCTCCCAAAACCATCCCCTTTTTCCCCCAGCCGATCACATGCTCCAATCAATGTCCGTTCCATCTCGACCCAGCCCCTGACCACTCCTTCTCCAGATGCTGGATTGCCCTGACCTTGATCAACAGGGAGAATGCTATTATGTCTATTAACCCCCTCTCCTAAATCCCCCCTCCTACTTTCCCACACATGAGAAAGTGGCAGCATTGAAGCTTCCAGCCTAATATGGCTTCCAAGGCTCACACTGAGAATGAATTAATTCTCAGCTGTTTTAATAAAGTAAGTTTGTTCAGGACTGAATTGTGTTTGGTAGTCACTACTTGGGCCTCGGTCACAACAGTTAGCAGCAACAACTATAAGGAAGAAATAAAAGTGGAAGTTCAGCTTGAGAACCCCTTTTTGTGCAAGGAGAAACCAGAAAGATCAATTTAAGGAGATATGCAGCTTGCTGAAAAATGAAGTATATAAGCACAATATTTTCTTTCTTTTGGGCATTCCTGGAGGTCACAACATCACAGGGCAAAAAACATCTGCATCTCCAGAGGTTCTTAAGGCCTGTGGGTCCCAAATTGGGAGTTTACTAAATCAGCATGTAGGACAGGGATGTCAAACTTGCGGCGTCATGTTTTTTCCCTTCGCTAAACCAGAGGTGGGCATGGCCAGTGCGTGATGCATCCGGCCCGCAGGCTATGAGTTTGACATCCCTGGTGTAGAAGATAACCAGGCTGAGTCGTGCAGGAGTCAAACATGTCAACAGTAAATGTATGTATGTATGTATGTATGTATGTATGTATGTATGTATATAAAACCAAACTTGGTACACATGATTTACCCTCTGGAGACAAACACTGTTGGGGTAAGACATCCTTAACACCCCTTGATGTGTATGGGTGGGTGTTCCAGCATAACTCTGGAATGCCTCAAACAATTTCAACCAAACTTGGTACACAGATGACTTACTCTCTGGAAAAAAATACTGTGGGGGTAATATATATGTCACAATTTGTGTGTCACAGATTATAGTTTATGTTGTCTTTATTCTAAGGAGGTTAAATGTTCTCTTTCCCAAGTTATCCTTGTATACATATAAAACATACCTTTCATATATAGTGTTAAATTACAAAGAGGCAATTTTATATTCCTCCTTGGCCATGGAATTTAGTTGACACTTTAGGTCCTTGTACTGGTTTCATATATGTGAAGTACAGCTATATATGTTCCAATGAACCATCGGACTATTTTACTTAGAACCTTGCTCCCTTTGCATAAAAATTACACAAATTCTTTTTGAACAGTGTGCCTTTCTTTTTATTTTCTGAACATTTTTCTTATTGAACATGTTCTGCAGAAAAATACAATTTAGCAGTTACTTCAATGCCATGCAATGAAATTACTGAAGGAACAAACAATACAGACCAAATCATGCATAGTTCAGACTTGAAAAATAGATATAATTGTGGCAGAAGATCTTTCCATTTATTAAAACTACAAAATGGATTTATTTCCCCCCCCCCCAATGATCCAGTTCCTCAGTTTTTACCTCATTCCACTAGTCCCTAATTTAAGCAATAAAAAAGCGTCATCTCTTCCCTGGAATATTAGTATCTTCCATGTGCTTCTTTTCAGTTGTATCACAAATGACATGCTATCTACTCTAGCTTTGGCATGCAGAATTAGTCCTCCTCCTCAAAAACAGCTACTCCATAATGTCCAGCTGGAATGTAGACAGCAGCTTCCACCTCTCCTCCACCTTTGCTTTGCTTCTGGAAATGGATCTCCAGAGCTTCACACATCATCTCCCTCTCTAAGACATCTGGAATCTCTGTCAGCAGGACCGTACGAGGGCAGACGGAAGGATGGAGCTGAGTGGAGAAAAAATTAGAGATTAGTGAACAAATGCCACAGTTGAAGATAAATGTAAAGCCAAAAACAAGTTGTTAAAACAAAAACAAGATTCAAAAGATCTTGGTTTATAGATTGGATCAGTAGTGAAATTCAATTTTTTTTTATTACAGGTTCTGAGGGCGTGGCTTGGTGGGCGTGGCAGGGGAAGGATACTGCAAAATCTCCATTCTTGCCCCACTCCAAATTCTTCAGCTGGCACCAAGATGCAAAGGTACCCATCATATTTGCATTACACAATCAAATGTATGAGTTTTATGGTCATACTGTTGCTCAGCTTTTGAAAAGGGTTTTAAGCTGAGGAAACTGTTTTTCCCTCTTTTATATACCATTTTTCTATTGAATTATTGGTGATATAATGTATTGGAATTTTGGCATTGAGAAGGAAGATCTCTCTCAAATTAGGGCCAGAGATGGATATTATTTAGGGCAGAGCCTCCCTAAGAATACTGTCTGTCTCTGCATGTATAAAAGGGCAGAGCTTCAGTTGTGAAGTTCCACCTGCTTTCTTGTACCTTTTGACCCTTCTGACTCTAGAGACATTGAAGGCCCAAACTCTTGTGATGTGGCTTCCAGAAATAACCAAACATTTAATGCCAAGTTTTAATTTTTACAATGAGAGAGAGAGAAAAAAAAGATTAAATACATGACTGGCAAATAATCATGTGAACAATATATATTTTGAATTAAAATTAAGCATAAATGAAATGAAATCTCATTCTGCTTCACCCATTACTTTTAGAAAACACCCACTCCCATCGCTGTAGTCTTTGGATGGGGAGCATAGTTTGCTTAAGGAGAGGCGAATGCAGTGTGTCCATGTTTTCCCCTCACCTGTAAATCTGCAATTTCCCCATGTAAGCAATGGGATGCTTTGACCTGATGGGTCTCCTTTCCAAGCAATACCTGGAACAGCCCTTTTTCAACAATCCGTTCAGCCACTGTAAGGGAAGGAAAAGCCTGTGATTAAAATCCGTAACAGGGACCTGTTCCCAGTGGTGGGATTCAAATAATTTAACAACCGTTTCTCTGCCCTAAAGATTTCTTTCAACAACCAGTTTGCCAAACTGCTCAAAAAGTTAACAACTGGTTTTCCCGAAGTGGTGCGAACTGGCTGAATCCCACCACTGCCTGCCCCCCACATATCTGTACTAGTACAAGACAAAGCACATTCTACAGATAACAAAGCACAATGTTGCTGGGTTTATTTCAGTTTTGTGCCCACCTCTTTCCACTCAGAAGGAAAATAAATATGCTTACATCGAGCAGCAAAGCAAAAAGGAAAATGTTACTAAATTACCAAGCTAAACATTACTAAACATTATAATGTTCTAAAACAATTAGGTAAAATTAGAAATACTCCAGTTCACCTGTCTTATGAAGAAAAAAATTAACCAAATAGACTTTTATTAAATCTATTGAATAAGGTATTGATGGGAGTGTAGTGAGCAAGGGAAAAATTAATCAATAAAATACAAGGAATCAGATTTACAGTGGTAAAATGGAAGTCATTCTCATACTAAGCAGTACAACACTGCAGAACTACAGGTACTCCTTGTTCAGCAACTGCCTTGTTTAGTGACCATTCAAAATTACTATGGTAATGAAAAAGTAATTTTATTGACTTCCGGGGGGCGGCTTCGTCGTCGCCGGGCGGCTTCTGAATAGCTGCCGGCTTCGACGCGTGTATAGAGCCGCCCTGCAATTGCCAGGCGGCTCGAAAAATCCTCTTTTTGCTTAAAAGAGAGGACAGAGCCGGTGAAGCCCAGGTAGAGCCCCCAGAAGCACCACCAGGGTCGTTTCTTTGCCCTGGAAGGTGCTCTGTGTGAATGCTCCCCTTCTACTTCACCGAAGCTCCGCGTGCTGAGGGACCTCTGTCAAGTGGCAGAGCGAGACGACGTGAGCAACTCCACGCCTTATCTACAGATCCTGTATTGACTCAAGATTTAGGTGAGATCTGGACTTCTATTAAGGAATTTTTAAAAGTTTTTAAGTCTGCTGAGAGCCAAAGGAAAAAAGTCTGCAGTTTAAATTCTGGAGTGGAAGGAATGGAATATGGCGTCTGGCTAAAAAGAAGGAAGTGAAAGCAGAAAGTGAAAGTGCTAATTAAAGTGTTTTAGTCTGCCTGGTTTTAACTCAACAAGTAGAAATATAATTTTGGCTGTTCCCCCTTTCTGCAAAACTGGGGAGAAAGACTGGAATTTTAGGAAAGGGAGGAAGATTTTCTTTTTTTAAGAAATTAAGATCGTGTCCAGGCATGGCTTCAAAGAAAGCTGGTGGGGATTCCCCTTCCCACCAGACAAAGGAATTATCAGCTAAGCCATTAACTCAGCCTTAGAGTCAAACGCAAGGAGGAGGGAATGAGGATTTGAAAGCTTTCATGGCTAACTTAACAGCAACTCTTGCTAATCAAATTAAAGATTTGAATGTGAAGATAGAAAATAATCAAATTGAAATGAAGCAGTTTGTAAAGGAAAAAAGTGAGAAGTTAAATCAGGATGTAACTAAAGTAGTAACTGCTCTTACTGATGCGTTGGTGGTGGTGGAAAAAAAAGTGGATGACCTAAATTTAGAAATGGAAAAGAACAAGAAGGATGCAGAGGAGAAATTTTTTAAAGTGGATGTGAGGAACCAGAAGTTAGAAGATGAAATTACCATGTTACAATTTCGCTCTATGGAGTTCGCCATAAGACTGAGGGGACTGAGGGAGAATAACAGAGAGGACCTGAGAGCTGCCTGCATGGAGATATTGGCCAAAATGTCAAAGTTGGAACCTGAGTTAATTGCTAAAAGAATTGATAAGATCTACAGGGTTAACTCCCGTGTAGCGAGACAGAGGAATTTGCCCAGAGATGTCATGATTTATTTTACTGATAGAATGCTGAGAAATGATATCTTGCAAAGTTCTTTTCATACTACTATTCAAGCTGAGAGCAATCAAATCGGAGTCTTTAAAGAGCTACCATCTAAAATGTTAAGAGATCGGAGAGACTATGGTTTCCTGGTAAATGAATTGAAAAGGCGACAGATTCCATTTAGATGGGATGCACCAGCTGGAATTATTTTGAGATACGAGGACGTAAGATACCATCTAAATTCGTTGGAAAAAGCAGAACATTTCTACCAGAACATTCTTAAAAGATCTCCAACACCACCACGTTCATCTACATTGTTATCAGTTGAAGGAGTTTCTCAAGACAAGGATTATGAGGAAGGGATTTTAGAACTCCAAAGGGAACAAGAACAACAGGTACTTCAAGCAACGGCAAGGGAGGAAATTTTAGGAGCAGAAGGTGGCCTAACAGAGGATTTTTTTGCTGACCTCCCAGAGCCCAGAACAAAACATTCCAGAGCAACAAGAGAGGTGGATCCGGACCTTGAATTGTTGATGCAAGAACCAAAAGATCAACGTATAACTCATGCAGCAGAGAAACAGAGACTAGAGAAGCAAAAATAGCAGAGGTCCGAGATGCCAAAAGAAATGAAGGGGACGAATGGGAAAATACACAAATCTGAAGCAGTGGGAGGAGTGAGACCAAAGATTTCTACCGTTGAACAGGGTCTTAGGCAAATGCTCAGTATGCTTCACAAACCTTCAGATGACAGTTAGATTTCTATCGTGGAATGTGAATGGTTTGAATTCCCCACAGAAAAGAAGGAAAATATTTCATTACTTGATGCAGTATAAAAATGAGATTGTTTGTTTGCAAGAAACTCATATTAGAACCCAGGACCAAAAATATTTGATAAATTCAAAACTTGGAGTACACTTTATGTCTTCTAATTTGGCGAAAAGGAATGGATTAGTGTTGTATATTTCTAAAAGAATACCAGCTAAACTTGTAGAATCGGATGATGAAGGAAGATATATTGCAGTTGAAATAAATATACAGAATGTTCAGTTGCTTTTGATAGGAATCTACGCCCCAAACCAGCAGCAAGAAACTTTTTATAAACTATTACATAGTAAAATACTGCAATGGAATTATAAGTCTTTTTTGATTATGGGAGATTGGAATGGAGTGATTGATACAAATCTGGATAAAAAGACATTGGCTAAGAAGGGGAATAAACTACCACAGACTTTTTTTGTATTGAAAGAAGAATTACAATTGAAGGACGTATGGAGAATTCATCATCCGAAGGAATTGGACTTTACTTTTTTCTCTGATAGACATTAATCCTTTTCCAGGATTGATTTTATGTTGGTTTCTTCTGACTTACTTACTAACACGACCAAGACTAAGATTTTTCCAAGAACTTTGACTGATCATAGTTCTGTATGGATGGAAATGGACTTTGGTAAGAGGGAGAGAAGATCTTGGAGATTGAATGAGAATTTATTTAGATATGAGAAGAACATAGATGACCTTAAAAAACACGTGAAGGAATTTTTTCAACTGAATTTGAATAAGAGTACACCTATTGAAGTTGTTTGGGATGCAAGTAAAGCTTATATGAGAGGTGTACTGATTTATATGAACTCCAAGTATAGGTCAATGAGACACAAGACAAGATTGGATTTGGACCTAGAAATAAAGCAGAAAGAACAACTGCATATTAAGAATCCGGCTGATGAGAAATTGCAAGTTACTATAAAACTTTTGAAAGATCAATTTCAGATGCTTATGGCTGATCAGACGGCAACTAATTTACAATTTGCTAGGCATAATACCTTTTGCAATGCTAATAAGCCGGGTAGATGGTTAGCATATACTTTAAGAAAGAAACGAAGCTCTCATATAATAGATACTATTGAATATAAAGGCAAACAGGTTTTTCAACAGACTTAAATACATCAAGCTTTTCTAGATTATTATTCTAATTTATATCGTACAGATAATATTCAAAAGAATCTTATTGATGAATATCTTGGAAAGATGAGAGTCACCAAAATTTCATCAGAACAAAAAGAAAGACTGAATTAACTAATAACGTCAGAAGAGATTTTATTTGCAATTAAACAATTGAAAACAGCTAAAGCTCCTGGGACGGATGGTTTGACAGCAGTATATTATAAGAATTTACAATCAGAATTGGTTGAGCATCTTAAGGACTTATTTTGTAGTATACAGCAGGGGGGTAAAATACCCCCCTCTTGGAAGATGGCCTTTATTTCACTCATACCAAAGGAAGATGGTTCTTCAAAACCAGAAAATTTCAGACCAATATCTCTCCTGAATACAGATTATAAAATGTTTGCAAAAGTTTTAGCCAACAGATTGATGCCAGTTATTCAAGAGGTGATTCATAGTGATCAAGCAGGTTTTATAGAGGGAAGATACATGAAGGATAATGTGCGGCAAGTCATAGATTTATTGGAATATCTTGAGAAGAGTAAACAGTTCCCTGTGGTGCTGGTATTTCTGGATGCAGAAAAAGCCTTTGATCGAGTCAATTGGGACTTTTTAGTAAAGACTTTGCACAAAATGGACTTTGAAGATCAGTTTACACAAGCAATTGCGGCAATCTATCAAGAACAGACAGCACAAATGGTTATTAATGGAAGTTTAACCACCAATTTTCATATACAGAAAGGAACTAGACAAGGTTGCCCGTTATCTCCATTGTTGTTTATTTTAACTTTAGAAGTCTTGCTGAATTCTTTACGGGACTCGAACAAATTGAACGGAATAGTTGTAAGGCAAAAAGACTATAGAACCAAAGCATTCGCAGATGATCTGGTTGTAACCCTAACACGACCTTTGGAATCAATCATCCAGATGAAAAATATTATAGAGGATTATGGTTTGGTCTCAGGTTTTAGACTAAACCAGAAAAAGACTAAGATGATAGTTAAAAATATGTTGGAACCACAAAGGAATGAATTGGAAAGGTTGGCAGGCTTTGAAATAGCTACAAAGGTGAAATATCTAGGAGTTCAGGTTGCAGCATAAAACTTTTTCAAAACAATTATGAGGTTTTGTGGCATAAGATTCAAAAGGACCTTGAAACGTGGAAGAAACTGCATCTTTACTTGGAAGAATAGCAGCAGTTAAGATTAACGTTCTACCTAGATTTTTGTTTTTGTTTCAAATGATTCTGGTGCTCAGAAGTGATAAAATATTGGCTGAATGGCAGTCAGGTTTAAATAAATTTATTTGGAATGAGAAAAAACCAAGAGTTAAATTCAAAATTATGCAAGATGTTCGTGAAAGAGGTGGCCTTAAAGTTCCAAACCTACGTTTATATTATGAAGCTGCAGTGTTGACAAAGTGGGTGATTGGTTTGGTATAATGAAAAATGATATTTTGAATATAGAAGGCCACGATCTGGATTTTGGTTGGCATGCATACTTGCTTTATGAAGATAAGTTGGATAACGTATTTAAAAGTCATATACTGAGACAGGCGCTGATGAGAGTTTGGAAGAAGCACCAGCTCCAATTGGATTACAAAATACCTTTGTGGTTGGATCTTGGGCAGATTATGATAAATATAAAGTCACTCGGGGGGATTTTATACTAAGAGATGCTTTTTATTGATGGGGGTAGATGGAATTTGAAATCTTTGGAAACTCTGTTGGAAGAAGGGAAGAATTTAACTTGGTTGCAGTTTTCTCAACTCCAATCGAGATGGAGAGAAGATCAGAAAATTGGACTAATGTCACATGAAGAAGATTTGGTGATCCAGATGAAATGGAAAGGGCCAATGCATATCAAAAGGGTGTATAATTTATTGTTAGAAAGAGACTCAGAGAGTGAATTAGTTAAGGACTGTATGATAAAATGGGCACAAAATTTTGCAGAGCCAGTGATGTTGGAAACATGGGAAAAGATATGGGTCCAGAATGTTAAATTCACACAAGCACAGAACTTGAGGGAAAATTTTTATAAGATGTTTTATAGATGGCATTTAGATCCTAAGAAATTATCAGTTATGTATCCAAATGTTCAACCTAAATGTTGGAGGTGTGAGTGTTTGGATGCTACATACTTTCATATCTGGTGGACTTGTAGAAAAGTGAAAGCATTTTGGATCAGACTTTGGTGGGTTATGCAAAATGTTTTGAAAAAGAAGCTTCAATTTTCTCCGCAACTGTTTTTGTTAGGTATAGTTAAGGATTGTTCATCGAGTGACACGAGATTGATTTTGTATATGATTACTGCAGCTAGGTTACTGATTGGTCAATACTGGAAAAAAGATAGTGTGCCTACCATAGGTGAATGGATGTTAAAGATGGCTAGTTTTGCGGAAATGGCTAAGATTTCTGCATACCTAAAAGACAGGACCCATGAAGTTTTTGTTAGGGAATGGAAGAAGTGGGTTGATTATGTGCAGAATAAATATCAAACCAAGAATCTTCAGTTAGTTTTTTGACTTATAATTATTAAGGGTTTGAAACTACTAGTATGGTATGATATATACGTCTGAAGGTTACATATATAGAATTATTATAAAGTCATTATTATGTTAGATAATTATTAAATTGATATATATTTATATATTTTGGTTATACTGCTGTCTTGAACAAAAAGAAGGGAATTTCTTTAAAAATAATGATTGAGTTTTTTTTTATAATGATTTATGTTCGAGTCAGGTCTAATGGCGCATTAATAATTTTTATTTGTTTAAGTTTCTTCTTTTACTAGTAAAGTACTTTGGATTAATTCTATTTTACTTGTTATTAAAATTTATGATATTTTTTGCTGGATCTCACCTATATCCAATGTTTAATAATGATTGATATATAAAATTTATGTTTTGCTTGTAATGGAAGTCGGGGGGGAGGGATGGGGGGCAAAGGGTGGGGGGGTGGGAGGGTGGGAAAAGGGGGTTAAAATTGTATTGTAAAACTTTTTCAATAAAAAAAAAGTAATTTTATTATCGGTTTCTGCGTTTAAAACTCACGAAGGTCTGTAAAGAGAAGGAAAGCTGAAGTAAGATAATAAGCACAGTGATGGTTTCACTTAACAACCAAGCTGCGAGTGAACACTATAAATGACTATGTGTAATTGCTTTTGGATTAATCCAGGGGCTACAGTACCAGTGGTTGTTTAAAAAAGGGTTAATGATAAATATACAGAGGGGATCTATTGATGGCTCAAGACTCCGAAGCTAGAAAATGTCTAGCTCTATGCTCTAACCAAGAGGGGATGGCTGCTCTTACAATACTAAATCTGCCCTTGTGTGCTTCAATGGAAGTAACTTAGGCCAAATACATAATCACTGATAAGTCCAGGAGATGATATAATCATGAGCCCACTGGTAGAATTCAAATTTTTTTACTACTGGCTCTGTGGGCATGGCTTGGTGGGCATAGCTTGATGGGCGTGGCAGGGGAAGGATGCTGCAAAATCCCCATTCCCTCCCCAGTCCTGGGGAAAGGATATTGCAAAATCTCCATTCCCACCCCATCTGGGATCAGCCAAAGTGGTATTTGCTGGTTCTCCAAACTACTCAACATTTCTGCTACCGGTTCTCCAGAACCTGTCAGAACCTGCTGAATAGCACCCCTGCCCGAGCCTCTCAATTTGTGGAAGGAATGCTACTCCCCCCAAGACACTTGAGGCACACTCTCCCTTTTATCTCGTTTTCTCCTACCTCCATCATCTACAAAAGTCAGCACTGCATTATCCGAGTTTGGGAGCTGTTCCAGATGATCCACCTCACCCCCTTGGTTCTTCCGTTTGCTGAAAAACAGTACTAGCTTGTCGTGGAGCTGATCCTTGGATAAAGAGAAAGCAGACAATCCAGATAACAGCACTTGTTGGGAACTCTGCTTCAGGAAGATCTGTTGGAATCAGAAGGGAAAAAGAGAAAATAGAATTTAACAATAGTATAGCATTATTATTATTATTATTATTATTATTATTATTATTATTATTATTATTATTATTATTATTATTATTATTATTATCTCTTTTATTCATTAAACATGAAACTCAGTCAACTTAACATTTAAAAATGTGTCACAAATATGATTGACTGGTGCTAATGGTTGATACGGGTTGCTGCCAGCGTCCTAGGTATCTTCTTAAAATGTATGATGTTCCGAGTAACACAGTTTTTTGCAGTTCTGCTGCTGTTATTGCAGGCAGCTGCAATTTCTTGATGTGTTTTGTAAAATTCTTGGACATGGTACCAAGTGCCTCACTGACAATGGATATCACTGTTACATTCTCGATTTTCTTCGGTTGTTCAAATTTTGCACTTTTGTCCCAGTTGCTTTACAGTTGCACGCCCTGGTTCCCCAGCAGTAACAACTGAGCCCTGTAGCCCATTTTTCAGCAGATGTCCAGGAGCCATAGCATCTGACGCTTTCCTTGTTGACTTGGGTGATGACCAATCCAGTATGGAATTTTGTTGATTTCTTCTCATCATTGGTAATGGTAGGTACCTGGGTTGGTTCACTGTGGCTAAGCGACTATCCATCTGAAGACTGGCATTCCCATAACCATAGGGATCACCTCGATAACTGTCTAGACCCAACCATGGGTTTGACATAAGAGGAAGGAAGAGATGCAGGGGTGAAATGCTCTCGGTTTGGATTGAATCGGGCAATCCGGTAGCGATGGCGGTGGGTAGTTCAGAGAACTGGAAGCAAAAATCCCTGCCCCCCCCATGTCTACCCAATTGCCCAGTCCCCACTTGCCCACTTGGCAGCTTACTGCTTCTTTCAGGCTCACTCGCTTTTCCTGCCTTCCTTCAGCTACTGCAATCAATTGCATCAGCTAGCAACTCAATCTGCCTGCCTGCAATCAATCAATCCAATTGGTGAGAAACTTAATCTGCCTGTCTGTCTGTCTTGTGCCTTCAATTTGGTAAGTAACTAGGGTATTTTGGGGGGGGGGGGAGCTTTAAAAAAATAGTTAATTGGGGTTTTTTTAAAAAGGAGTTTTATTTTGTTTTTAGACAGCAATTTAAAGTTAAAGAAGTTTTAAATTTAGCTTTATTTTATATAAATAAAATAAAATATTTGTGCATCTTTCTGATGGCTCAGCAAATAATGCATGCCCACAGAATGGCTGTTATCGGTTCTTATTTCTTGTGGTTGCTCTGAGAACTCTCTTTTTGGAATATAAATATTGAACAACTGTATTTTGGGGCTTGGTGGGCTGATTTGGACTACAAATTATTATTTGATAAATTCCTCTCCCTGAGGCAATTTGGATTAGGGTTTGAAGAACCCGAAGAAAAGAAAAACAAGAAGCTCAAGAAGGACATATAAATTGTTGACACTTTTCTTTTTCTTTTTGGATTTTGTTTTCTCTTTTTTCTCTTTTCTCTTTTGTTTTTTCCAGCTTTTTTGGGGAGGGGCACTTTGAAATAAGGCTGTTATGTTTTTCTTTTTAAGTGGCTGTTATCACTTCTATTTTTTCTACCTATATCTTTTTGCTGCCAGGTGGTAACGTGAATTTTTTTTTTTTTTGGAATAATTTTAATTTGGGGTATTTTTCCTCTCTCTGAGGCAATTTGGATTAAGGTCAGAAGAACCTGAAGAAAAGAAGCAAGAAAAACTCTGAGATTTGGATTTGGATTTGGATTTGGACAAAACTTTTTGGCTGCTCTTTTTTCTTTTTTATCATTTTTGTTACCACTTTGGTTTTCTATTATTCCTTTTGTTTTTGTCTTTCTTGGGGGTTTTTTTATATCCAAATACAGGCGGGCCTGTATTTGGATATAAATCAGCCAGTGGTGGGATTCAAATAATTTAACAACTGGTTCTCTGCACAATGACCAGCTGGGTGGTCATGTGACTGGATGAGTGTGGCCAACTCGACATCAATCATATTGAGGGATGCTTCTCCTCACCCAGCCTCTCGTGACCGTGGGGATGCTGCAAAAGCGGTAAGTGTGAAAAAAGTTATAATTCATTCTTTTCAGTGTCGTTGTAACTTTGAATGGTCAGTAAATGAACTGTTGTAAGTCAAGGATTACCTGTATAAAAATAGAAAAAGCTTCTTTGCTTGCAATAATGTGCCCTCATTAGATTACCACCCAGTTACAAATGAGGTAGCGTGTCGAAGCACCTTGAGGATTTAAAATAGTTAAAATGCAATGATAATTATCAGCAGTCAACTCTTTCTCATAAAGTGAATCCCTTTAGCAGAGAGGTTATTTAAACTCTCCAGAAAGTGAGTGGGCATATTTGGGTTACAAAATGCTGAGCTAAAGAGATGAATTAACAAATTATATAGGGAACCCAAGTTCAAGTCTCTGCCTTCCCACGTTTGTCAAGCATGGGTAGTCTCAGTCACCTCACAAGATATTCTAAGGAATGGGAGCCTGTGAATTAAATTGATAAGAGGTTGTTTGGCTTGTCAGAGAGCGGAGTACTGGAAGCTTTGTTGTTGTTGTTTATTTGAATAGTGCAGCTCTTGAAACTTGAAAGGAGAAATAACAGAAACAGGCCAAGGTGAAACTCTTTCTTTCTTCTTTTTGGTGGCACGTTGAAATCAGGCTGTTACGTTTTTCTTTTAAGTGGCTGTTATTGGTTCTTTTTTCTTGTGGTTGCTCTGTGAATTCTCTCTTTGGGATATAAATATTGGGTAATTGTTTTTGTGGGGCTTGGTGGAGTGATTTGGATTACAAATTATTATTTGATAAATTCCTCTCCCTGAGGCAATTTGGATTAGGGTTTGCAAAAACCTGAAGAAAAGAAGAACAAGAAGGACATATAAATTGTCGAGAGTCGGATTTGGATTATAAATCATTTTTTTTTTCTTTTTGGGTTTTGTTTTCTCTCTTTTCTGTGTTTTTCTTTTCCTTTTTGGGGGAGGCACTTTGAAATAAGGCTATTATGTTTTTCTTTTTAAGTGGCTGTTACCACTTCTATTTTTTCTACCTATATCTTTTTGCTGCCAGGTGGTAACGTGAATTCTTTTTTTTTGGAATAATTTTAATTTGGGGTATTTTTCCTCTCTCTGAGGCAATTTGGATTAAGGTCAGAAGGACCTGAAGAAAAGAAGCAAGAAAAACTCTTGAGATTTAGATTTGGATTACAAAACTTTTTGGCTGCTCTGTTTTCTTGTTTTTGTTACCACTTTGGCTTTCGATTTTTCTTTCTGTTTTTGTCTTTCTTGGGTTTTGTTTTGGTGGGCTTGTATTTGGATATAAATTGGCCTGTCAATACAATGAACTATATTCGGTGGATTACAAATATTAAGACATTACAAATGAAGAAAATAACATGAGCCAGTAGCGGGATTCAAATAATTTAACAACTGGTTCTCTGCACAATGACCAGCTGGGTGGTCATGTGACTGGGTGAGTGTGGCCAACTCGACATCAATCATATTGAGGGGTGCTTCTCGTCACCCAGCCTCTCGTGACCATGGGGATGCTGCAAAAGCGGTAAGTGTGAAAAAAGTTATAATTCATTCTTTTCAGTGCTGTTGTAACTTTGAATAGTCACTAAATGAACTGTTGTAAGTCAAGGATTACCTGTATAAAAATACAAAAACCTTCTTTGCTTGCAATAATGTGCCCTCATTAGATTACAACCCAGTTAATTGTGGGCAGCATGCCAAAGCATCTTGAGAAATTAAAATGGTTAAAATGCAATGATAATTATCAGCAGTCAACTCTTACTCATAAAGTGAATCCCTTTAGCAAAGAGGTCATTTAAATTTTTCAGAAAGTGAGTGGGCATATTTGGGCTACAAAATGCTGAGCTAAAGAGATGAATTAACAAATTATATAGGGAACCCAGGTTCAAGCCTCTGCCTTCCCACGTTTGCCAAGCATGGGTGGTCTTACCTCATAAGATATCCTAAGGAATGGGAGCCTGTGAATTAAATTGGTAAGAGGTTGTTTGGCTTGTCAGAGAGCGGAGTACTGGAAGCTTTGTTGTTGTTGTTTATTTGAATAGTGCAGCTCTTGAAACTTGAAAGGAGAAATAACAGAAACAGGCTAAGGTGAAACTCTTTCTTTCTTCTTTTTGGTGGCACGTTGAAATCAGGCTGTTACGTTTTTCTTTTAAGTGGCTGTTATTGGTTCTTTTTTCTTGTGGTTGCTCTGTGAATTCTCTCTTTGGGATATAAATATTGGGTAATTGTTTTTGTGGGGCTTGGTGGGCTGATTTGGATTACAAATTATTATTTGATAAATTCCTCTCCCTGAGGCAATTTGGATTAGGGTTTGCAAAAACCTGAAGAAAAGAAGAACAAGAAGAACCCCAAGAAAGACATAATAATTGTCGAGACTTGGATTTGGATTACAAATCATTTTTCTTTTTTTTTCTTTTTGGATTTTGTTTTCTCTCTTTTTTGTCTTTTTCTTTTCCTTTTGTTTTTTCCAGCTTCTTTTTGGTGGCACTTTGAAATAAGGCTGTTCTTTTTAAGTGGCTGTTATTGGTTCTTTTTTCTTGCGGTTTCTCTGTGAATTGTCTCTTTGGCATAACTGCATTTTTGGGGCTGATTTGGATTACAAATTATTATTTGATAAATTCCTCTCCCTGAGGCAGTTTGGATTAGGGTTTGAAAAACCTGAAGAAAAGAAGAACAAGAAGAACCCCAAGAAGGACATATAAATTGTCGAGACTCGGATTTGGATTACAAATCATTTTTCTTCTTTTTTCTTTTTGGATTTTGTTTTCTCTCTTTTTTCTTTTTCTTTTCCTTTTGTTCTTTCCAGTTTCTTTCAAGCAGCGCTGCCACCTGATAATGCTTTCAGGAAAGTGTTTTCAGGTGGCAGATCTGTGATCCCCTTCCCGATTCCAAAAATGGGGTGTGCAGAGGCAAAAAAGTGCATTGCAGTTCAGCTGTCTTATCTCGTCAAGAGGGAAGAGAAGGTGAGTCTGCTGAGGAGGAGGAGAGTGCGCAGCTCTGCAATGTGCATCAGACAGGAAAGCATTTTCAGGTGGCAGTGCTGTGATCCCCTCCCCAAATCCAAAAATGGTTCCCAGTTTCCTGATGCACATTGGAGGGGAACTGGCTGCCGCCTGAAACATGGCTCTGTGAATTGTATTGGGGAATCAGGTCAATGGGCGGCACTGGCTTGAAAGGAAGGACATTTCAGTTTAGAGGCTCCTGCTTGGCTTGGATCCTGTGCACGGAGAGGGCTTAGGCATTGGTTTCTCACATTACTGGGGAGTGAAGTCATTGTGGCCATTATCTGACCTGAGCTGCCTGTTGGGCGGGCAGAGCTGCAAACTGTGGGGCCTGCCTTGTTCGTCAAAACTGCCAGGCAGATCCCCCTCGCAAACCATCCCGAAGAGGCTTTGCCCTGATCCTCCCTCCAGAGCATGTGAGGCAGTGGTGGGTTGCTGCCAGTTTGCACTGGTTTGGGAGAACTGGTAGTAAAAATCTGTCATGGTTCAGAGAACCGGTAACAACATCTGGCTAGCCATGCCCCTGAACCAGTCCCTAGCCCGGTTGCCACTTGCTTGTCCAGCCTGCCTGTTCATCGCTTGCTTGCCCCACCCGCCCAGTCGAACCTTTTCCCATCCATCTGATATATAAATGTCTCTTCGCCACACGCCCCATTACTCACCTCATGACTCACTCTTCACATGATCTCCTTGGTGGGACTCATGCCTGTGAATTCTCCTGCTTGCTGAAGCAGCTTGCTGAATTCACCTGTGCCCCAACAGAGCTGTTTCATCCTATGTACAGGTAAGCTACCCCACAGTTCCTGAGTTGCCTTAGCCATTCATAGCCGCTGAGCCACGGAGGATCGGCTGGTGCCTTCCAGCCGCCCACCCCAATCCCCAGCCTGCTATAGCCACCAAGACTGCCTTCCTGGCTGGCCACACATTCTTGTAGCCAGCCAGAGCTTGCCTGGGGCTTTCCGAGCTGCCTGCCCCAAATCCCTAGCCTGCCATAGCCACTGAGGCTCAGCTGGTGTCTTCCCAGCTGGCCGCGTCTTCTTGCAGCCAGGCCGCCCGCCCCAATCCATGTGCTCCTGTAGGCTTCATGACCACCTTGCCTCCATCTCAGGAAGCCTAACATTTCCACCATCCCTCCAGCCTCCAGCCCGCCTTACCTGCCTGCCTTATACAGCCTCCAATCCCCAGCCAGTCTTCAGTAGCTGAATCCCCAGTGGCTTACATATCTGCCTGGCTGGAAGTGGAAGGCATCCATTGGCTGCATCCATCTCATCGGTAAGAAACAATGCCTGACTGCCTGTCTCCCTTGTAACGTCAATTGGGTAAGTGGCTGGGTTTTTTTTCTTTATCCTTTAAAAAAATGTTTCTAATAATGTTATTTTTTGGGAAATATTCTTTTTAGGAAGTTTTTGGGAAACATTATACTTTCCAGGAACTGTTTACTTGGGGAAATGTTATTATTTTTAGGAAATGTTATTTTCGGGGAATGTTATTCTTTTGAGAAATGTTTTTAGGGGAAACGCTAATTTTTTGAGGAAATGTTATTTTGCGGAAATATTATTCTTTTTAGGAAGTATTATTTTTGGGAAATGTTATTCTTTTGAAAAATGACTTTTTTGAAGAAATGTTATTCTTATTAGGAAATGTTATTTTGGGGGAATGTTCTTTTCAGAAACGGTTTTTTGGGGGGGAATATTATTCTTTTTATGATTTTTTTTGGAGAAATGTTATTATTTTTAGTAAATGTTATTTTCGGGGAATGTTATTCTTTTAAGAAATGTTTTTTTTAGAGAAATGTTATTCTCTTTAGGAAATTTTTTTGGGGGAGTGTCATTATTTTTAGGAAATGTTTTGTGGAAATGTTATTCTTTTTAGGAAATGTTTTTTTTCTGGAAATGTTATTCTTTTTAGGAAATGTTATTTTCAGGGTATGTTATTCTTTTCAGAAATTTTTTTTTGGGGGAATGTTATTCTTTTCAAGAAATGTTTCTTTGGGGGAAATGTTAATCTTTTTAGGAAAAGTTATTTTGCAGAAATGTTATTCTTTTTAGGAAGTATTATTTTCGGGAAATATTATTTTCAGAAATGATTTTTTGAGCGGTATGTTATTCTTTTTACGATAAGCTTGTTTTGTGGAATGTTATTGTTTTTGGAAATTTTTTGGGTGGAATGCTATTCTTTCCAGGAACTGGTTTTTTGGGGAAATGTTGTTATTTTTAGGAAATGTTATTTTTGGAGAAAGTTATTCTTTTGAGAAATGTTTTTTAAGAGAAATATTATTATTATGAAATGTTTTCTTGGGGAATTGTTAATCTTTTTAGAAATGTTTATTTGGGGGAATTGTTATTCTTTTCAGAAATGTTATTTTTAGAGAAATATTATTCTTAAGAAATGTTTTTTTGGGAAATATTCTTTTTAGGAAATGTTTTTTTTTGGGAAATGTTATTCTTTTCAGAAATGTTATTTTCGGGGAATGTTATTCTTTTTAGGAAATGTTTCTTTGGGGGAATATTATTATCAGAAATGTTTCTTTAGGGGAATGTTATTCTTTTGAGAAATGTTTTTTTAGAAAAATGTTATTCTTTAGAAAATGTTTTTTGGGGAAATATTATTTTTAGGAAATGTTATTTTTGGGGGAATGTTATTCTTTTTAGGAAATTGTTTTTAGCGGAAATGTTATTATTTTTAATAAATGGTATTTTGGGGGAATATTATTCTTTTGAGAAATTATTTTTGGGGGGGGATGTTATTCTTTTAGGAAATGCTTTTGTGTGGAAGTGTTATTATTTTTAGGAAATGTTTTGTGGGGGAATGTTAATCTTTTTAAATAATGTTTTTGTGTGGAAATGTTATTATATTTCAGAAATTTTTTTGGCTAATGTTATTTTGAGACATCATTTTTTTTCAGAAATGTTATTCTTTTCAGAAGTGTTTCTTTGGGGGAAATGTTATTTTTTTGAGAAATGTTTTTTTAGAAAAATGTTATTTTTTTAAAGAAATGTTTCTTTGGGGGAATGTTATTCTTATCAGAAATATATTTTTTTGGGAAATATTCTTTTTAGGAAATTTTATTTTCGGGGAATGTTATTCTTTTGAGAAATGGTTTTTTTTAGAGAAATGTTATCCTTTTTAGGAAATGTTTCTTTGCGGGAATGTTATTCTTATCAGGAAATATGTATTTTTGGAGAAATCTTATTTTTTTAGAAAATGTTATTTTCGGGGAAAGTTATTTTTTTCAGAAATGTTTTTTTTGGGGGGGAAATGTTATGCTTTTTAGGAAATGTTATTTTCGGGGAATGTTATTCTTTTGAGAAATGTTTTTTTGCAGAAATGTTATTGTTTTTGGGAAATGTTATTTATGGGGAATGTTATTCTGTTGAGAAATGTTTTTTTAAGGGAAATGTGATTCTTTTTGATAAATGTTATTTTGGGGGAATGCTATTCTATTCAGAAATGTTATTTTCGGGGAATGTTATTCTTTTTAGGAAATTATTTTTAGTGGAAATGTTATTATTTTTAGGAAATGACATTTTCGGGGAATGTTACTCTTTCTAGGAAATGTTTCTTTGGGGGAATATTATTGTTATCAGAAATGTTTCTTTGGGGGAATATTATTCTTATCAGGAAATATATATTTTTGGGTAATGTTATTCTTTTTAGATAATTTTATTTCCGGGGAATGTTATTCTTTTGATAAATGTGTTTTTTAAGGGAAATGTTATTCTTCTTAGGAAATGTTTTTCCGGGGCAAATTTTATTCTTTTTAGGAAATGATTCTTTGGGCAAAAGTTATTCTTTTAGAAAATGTTTTTTGGGGAAATATTATTTTTAGGAAATGTTATTTTGGGGGAAAGTTATTCTTTGCAGAAATGTTTCCTTCGGGGAAATGACATGTTTTTGGGGAAATGTTTTTTTAGAAAAATGTTATTTTTTGGGGAAATGTTTTTGTGGGAAATGTTATTCTTTTGAGAAATGTTTTCTTTGGGAAATGTTATGCTTTTTAGGAAATGTTATTTTCGGGGAATGTTATTCTTTTTAGGAAATGTTTCTTTGGGGGAATATTATTATCAGAAATGTTTCTTTAGGGGAATGTTATTCTTTTGAGAAATGTTTTTTCAGAAAAATGTTATTCTTTAGAAAATGTTTTTTCAGAAAAATGTTATTCTTTAGAAAATGTTTTTTGGGGAAATATTATTCTTTTTAGGAAATGTTATTTGGGGGAATGTTATTCTTTTATTTTCGGGAATATTATTCTTTTCAGAAATGTATTTTTTTAGGGAAATGTTATTCTTTTTAGGAAATTATTTTAGTGGAAATGTTACTATTTTTAGGAAATGTTATTTTCGGGGAATGTTATTCTTTTTAGGAAATCTTTCTTTGGGGGAATATTATTGTTATCAGAAATATTTCTTTGGGGGAATGTTATTCTTATCAGGAAATATATATTTTTTGGAAAATGTTATTCTTTTTAGATAATTTTATTTTCGGGGAATGTTATTCTTTTGATAAATGTGTTTTTTAAGGGAAATATTATTAGGAACTGTTTTTTTGGGGGGAATTTTATTCTTTTTAAAAAATGATTTTTTGGGCGAAGTTATTATTTTAGAAAATGTTTTTTGGGGAAATGTTATTATTTTTAGAAAATGTTATTTTGGGGGAAAGTTATTCTTTTCAGAAATGTTTCCTTCGGGGAAATGTCATTAGAAAAATGACATTTTAGAAAAAAGTTATTCTTTTTGGGAAATGTTTTTGTGGGAAATGTTATTCTTGGGAAATATTATTCTTTTTAGGAAATGTTATCTTCAGGGAATGTTATTCTTTTGATAAATGGTTTTTTAAGGGAAATGTTATTCTTCTTAGGAAATGTTTTTCTGGGGGGAATTATACTCTTTTTAGATTTTTTGGGCGAAAATTATTCCTTTAGAAAATGTTTTTTTGGGAAATATTATTTTTAGGAAATGTTATGTTGGGGGAACATTATTCTTTTCAGCAATGTTTCTTTGGAGGAAATGCTTTTTTGCAGAAATGTTATTCTTTTTAGAAATATTTTTTGCGGAAATGTTATTCTTTTCAGGAAATGTTATTTTGGGGGAATGTTATTCTTTTGAGAAATTATTTTTTGTGGGAATGTTATTCTTTTAGGAAACGCTTTTGTGCAGAAGTGTTATTATTTTTAGGAAATGTTTTGGGGGGTAATGTTATTCTTTTGAGACATGTTTTTTTGGGGGGAAATGTTATTCTTTTCAGAAATGTTTCTTTGGGGGAAATGTTATTCTTTTGAGAATTTTTTTTAGAAAAATGTTATTAGGAAATGTTATTTTCGGGGAATGTTATTTTTTAAGGAAATGTTTCTTTGGGGAAATATTATTGTTATCAGAAATGTTTGGTGGAATGTTATTCTTAAAAGGAAATATATTTTGGGGGGAAATGTTATTCTTTTTAGAAATTTTATTAAGGGGAATGTTATTCTTTTGAGAAATGATTTTTTTAGAGAACTGCTATTCTTTTTAGGAAATGTTTTTTAGGGGAAATCTTATTTTTTTAGGAAATGTTATTTATGGGGAATGTTATTCTTTTGAGAATTTTTATAAGAGAAATATTATTCTTTTTAGGAAATGATTTTTTTGGTGAAAGTTATTCCTTTAGGAAATTTTTTTTTGGGAAATATTATTTTTAGGAAATGTTATTTTGGGGGAAAGTTGTTCTTTTCAGAAATGTTTCTTTGGGGGAATATTATTCTTTTGAAAAATGTTTTTTTAGAAAAATGTTATTTTTGGGGGAAAATGTTTTCTTTGGGGAATGTTATTCTTTTTAGGAAATGTTTCTTTGGGGGAATATTATTTTTATCTGAAATGTTTCTTTGGCGGGTCTATTATTCTTATCAGGAAATATTTTTTTGGGAAATGTTATTTTGGGGGAATGTTATTCTTTTGAGATAACTTGTTTTTGAGAAATGTTTCTTTTTAGAGAAATGTTATTCTTCTTAGGAAATGGTTTTTGGAGAAATGTTATTCTTTCCAGGAAATGATAGCTACCTCTGATAGCTCAATAGGCTAATAGCCTTTTATTAACAATCAGCTGTCTGCAATTATTTCAAGTTCGAGGCTCAAGGTTGACTCAGCTTTCCATCCTTTCTAAGGTAGGTAAATTGAGGACCCAGTTTGTGGGGGCAATAAACTGACTTTGTATAAAAAATATACAAAAGCATAAAGGCTATTGCTTAACGCATTGTAAGCCACCCTGAGTCTCTGGAGAAGGGTGGCATATAAATCTAATTAAAATAAATAAATAAATAAAAATAAAAAATAAAAAAATATTTTTTGGGGGGAAATGTTAATCTTTGTAGGAAATAGTATTTTGCAGCAATGTTATTCTTTTTAGGAAATTTTATTTTTGGGGAATGTTATTCTTTTCAGAAATGATTTTTTTAGACAAATACTATTCTTTTTAGGAAATGTATTTTTGCAGAAATGTTATTGTTTTTAGGAATTGTTATTTTTGGAGAATGTTCTTTTCAGAAATGTATTTTTGGGAAATGTTATTTTCTACAATAATTGTTTTTTTTGCAGAAATGAAATTATTTTTAGAAAACGTTATTTTTGGGGAATTTTATTCCTATTAGACATGTTTTTTTGGAGAAATGTTATTTTGTTCGGGAAATGTTATTTTGGGGGAAAGTTATTATTTTTAGGAAATGGTATTTTTTAGGAATGTTATTCTTTTTAGGAAATGATTTTTAGCGGAAATGTTATTTTTAGGAAATGTTATTTCGGGGATTGTAATTCTTTTCAAAATGTTTTTTTTGGGAAATGTTATTCTTTTCAGAAATGATTTTTTTGGAGGGAATGTTATTATTTTTAGGAATTGTTAGTTTCAGGGAATGTTATTATTTTGAGAAAATGTTTCTTTGGGGAAATGTTATTCTTTCCAGGAAATGTTTTTTTGCAGAAATGAAATTATTTTAGGAAAATGTTATTTTTGGGGAATTTTATTCTTATGAGACATGTTTTTTGGGGGAATGTTATTCTTTTCAGGAAATGTTATTTTGGGAGAAAGTTATTCCTTTCAGAAATGCTTTTTTGGTGGAAATGTTAATTTTTTGAAAAATGTTTTTTTAGAAAAACATTACTTTTTTAGGAAATTTTTTTGGGGGAATGTTATTCTTTTCAGAAATGTCTTTTTGGGGGAAATTTTATTATTTTATGAAATATTGTTTTTGGGGCATGTTATTTTTTTCAGAAATGTTTTTTGGGTGATTGTTATCATTTTTAGGAAATAGTATTTTGGGGAATGTTATTCTTTTCAGTCATATTTCTTTGGGGAAAATGTTATTTTTTTAAAAACTATAATTTTTGGGAAATGATATTCTTAGGAAATGCTTTTTTGCAGAAATGTTATTCTTTTTAGGAAATGTTTCTATGCACAAATGTTACCATTTTTTAAGAAATTTTATTTTTAGGAAATGTTATTTTGGGGTAATGTTATAATTTTTTGGAAATTTTATTTACATGGAATGTCATTATTTCAAAAATGTATTTTTTAGAAAAATGTTATTCTTAGGAAAGGTTTTTAAAGGAAATGTTATTCTTTAAGGAAATGTTTTTTGGGGGAAATGTTAATCTTTTTAGGAAATATTATTTTTGGGAAATGTTATTTTTTCAGAAATGATTTTTTGGGTGAATGTGATTATTTTTATGAAATGTTATTTTCAGGGAATTTTATTCTTTTTGAGAAATGTTTTGAAATGTTATTTCTTTTATTAAATGTTTTTTTGTGGGAATATTATTCATTTTAGGAAATGTTCTTTTGGGGATGTTATTCTTTCCAGGATTTTTTTTTTGTGGAAATATTATTTTTAGCAAATGTTATTTCCGGGGAATGCTATTTTTTTATATGTTTTTCTTCGGAAATGTTATTCTTTTGGGAAATGTTTTTTTAGAAAAATATTCTTTTTAGGAAATGTTATTTTGGGGGAATATTATTCTTTTCAGAAATATTTTTCTGGGTGATTGTTATTCTTGGAGGAAATGCTTTTTTGCAAAAATGTTATTCTTTTCAGAAAATGTTTCTATGCAGAAATGTTATCATTTTTAGAAAATGGTACTTTGGGGGAATGTTATTCTTTTGAGAAATGTTTTTTTTAAAAAAATGCTATTCTTTTTAGGATAATGTATTTTTGTGGAAATATTATTTTTAGGAAATGTTATTTTCGGGGAATGTTATTCTTTACAGGAAATGTTTTTTTGGGGGAATATTATTCTTATCAGAAAATATTTTTTGGGGAAAATGTTATTTTTTTTTGGAAATGTTTTTTGGCGGAATGTTATTCCTTCCAGGAAATGTTTTTTTGGTGAAATATTAATCTTTTTAGGAAATATTATTTTTGGGAGTTATTTTTTCAGAAATGATTTTTTGGGGGGAATGTTATTATTTTTATTAAATGTTATTTTCAGGGAATTTTATTCTTTGGAGAAAAGTGTTTTTTAGAGAAATGTTATTCTTTTTATGAAATGTTTTTTTTAGTCTTGTATTTCTTAATTCAACCCATTCAGTCATCCAAGTCAATTCTGTTGCCTGGTAATACAATTCCCAACTCGGTAACCAAATTCCTCCACATAATCTCGTGTCCTGAAGCACTTTTAAGCTTATTCTTGCTTTTTTCCCTTGTCAGATAAATTTCCTTATTATCTTATTAAGCTGTTTTCAATTTTTATCGGTACTGTCTTAAATATGAATAATAATCTCTAATATATTCATCTTCATTATTATCCTTTCCATTAGTGAAAATTGAAGATTCTTTCACTTCTCCAAGTCTTTCCCGATTTGTTGTTTTAATCTATAATAATTATCCTCTTTTATCCTTACACATCTTAAAGTTAGATAGACTCCTAAATATTTAACTTTTACACCACTTGTATATCTAAATTCTCTTCTATCTCTCTTTTGTTTTTTTCTGTAATGATTTTAACCAGAATTTTCATTTTATCTTTATTTATTTTTTAACCAGACACCTTTCCATAATTTCCCATCTATTCTAAAAATTTGGGCCCTGTTGTTTGTGGTTCCTCTAAGATAAAAACTAAGTCATCCGCAGAAGCTTGCAGTTTATACTCTTCTTTTTTGATTTTCATCTCTTTTATCTCTTCATTTCACCTACTATTTCCATTTAAAACTTTTAAGGTCAATATAAGCAGAGGACATCCTTGTCTAGTGCTCTTCATAATGCTAACATTTTCTGTTCTTTCTCTATTCATATTACTTTAGCAGATTGTCATAAATCGTTTTTACAGTATTTTAAATCTGTCACCAAATTGCTTTCTCTGAAGTTGTTCTATCATAAATTACCAGGTCACATTGTCAAAACCTTTTTCGGCATCTAGAAACATCATCACCATTTCTTTTTCTGAATGTGTCTCATAATATTCCAAAGTATTCATAATTATGCTCATGTTGTCTCTCATTTGCCTTTTAGGTAAAAATCCATTTGGGTCCTTATGAATAAATTCATTTAACGGTTTTTTAATCTATTTGCCATTATTGAAGCAAAAATCTTATAATCCACTTTTAGCAACGAAATCGGTCTATAGTTTTTTACCAATTGTAGTTCTGTATCCTCTTTAGATATAAGTGTTGCATAAGCCCCTCTCTATGAGTCTGGCATTCTTGCCTTCATTACTAATTCATTAAATAGTTCCAACATTACATTACTCATCAATTCTTGTAATGTTTTATATAGTTCAGCAGATAACCTATCCGGTCCTGGTGCTTTATCTTTTCTTTCTTTTTTGTCCTTTTATCGCTTCTGTTAATTCCATCATTGTTATTCTTTCTTCTAACATTCCCTTATATTGTTCTGGTATTTTCGATAAATCTGATTTTTCCAAACATTTTATTATCTCTTCCTCTGAAATCATCTCTTGGGAATAGAGTTTTTCATAGCATTTTTGAATTACTATCTTCTTTTCTTCATTTCAATAGCGTAATTTCTCCTCTTCATCTGATAAATATTTATTATTTTCTTCTCCTTCTCTCTTTTTAAATCTTATGCTAAGCACCTTCCTGGTTTGTTTGCATTTTCAAAAAAAAATCTGTTTAGATGCTCTTAAATTATTTGCTAGTGATTCCTGTCCTATTAAATTTATTTCATGATTTTTCAGTTCCATTAGCTTCTTAATTTCTTTTCATTTTGGATATCTGTTTGGAATTCTTTCTCTAAGTTCTTATACTTCTCTTCTAATCATATTTGTTTTTGTCTTTTCTTTTTATTATTGCTTCCCAAATAAGATATTGCCAAACCTCTAATATAGGCTTTCATCGTATCCCATACGTTCTAACGTGATGTATCTTCTTCATTATTTATTTTAAAGAAAAATTCTAATTCTTTCCCCGTAAACTGCTGAAAATCCTTTTCATTTAATATTGTTGCAGTCAATCTCCATCTTGTCTTTTTCCTCTTTCCTTTCCATATTATTGTCGTAGCGGTATGATTCGCTCAAATATTTGAACCAATATTTACTTCTTGTATATTGTCTATAAGTTCTGTTGGCACCTACCTCTTGTTTATCCTTGACCACGATAAATGTCTATTTGAACAGAAGGTATATTGGTTTTCATTCATGTTTTTGTCTCCAACTATCTTGAATACTCAACTCTTCTATCATTGTAAAAAAAGGTTTTGACAATATTCTTCTGGATTTTTAAGTTGTCTTCACTGTTTCATAGTCCAAATTCACATTTGTTACAACATTAAAATCACTCATTATACATACATATTCATAGTCCAATACTAAAATTTTCTGTGTAATCTCCCATAAAATTCTTCTTCTTCTTCCTTTGGTGCATATATTGCTATCAAAAGTATTTGTTTAAAGTTCATTTTTACTTCTACCATCAGAATCCTGCCCTCTTGATCCTCAAAAGTAATTTAGGTTCTATTTTTTCTTTGATATACAACACCACTTCTCTTTTGCTTTGTTGTAGCCATGATGCAGATAGAACTCCTAACTTTGGATATTGTAATAATTTTAAATGTTGTTTTCTAATATGTACTTCTTGTAGGCATATAATGTCCATCTTCAAGCTATTTAATGTGGATGAAGTTCTGTTTCTTTTTATCACCGCATTCAGTCCATTTTCAATTAAAGATATTGCTTTAACTTCTTCTTCCATGTCTTACTTGTTACTAGTTGTTGACTTCATCGCCCTTGTCTTTCTTTGCTCCATTGGATCTTTAGATCTAGCTCCTTCTCTTCGGCTCTTTCTTCCTTTGCTTTTTCATCTTTCTCTTTCTCTTCATCTTTTTGCTTTGTCTCTCCTATTCCTCCCAAATCTTCTTCTAGTGGTCCACAAAATGGTTGATAAAATAGTTTTGCTTTTTCAATACAGTCAAGTCTGAGTCTTTGTTCTTGCCATGTCACCAAAATTACTTCCGTTATTACCCATCTAACCCTCACTCCTTTGAGTATTAGGAGCTTTCCTAGAAACTGATATTCTCTCCTCCTTCTCTAATTCTTCTAGGTATTGGTCCTAATACCACAATTTCTTTATCTTTGTGTTTCAGTGCTGTATTTCTTGCTGTTTGTAATATCTCTGTTTTCACTGCCTTCCTCTGTAAATCTCGGTAGTTTGTTCCACATGGCATATCGATTGTATACCCTGAAGTCTTCATCAATCTCGCTTAAGATCTTTTCCTTGGAATGTTCCAAAACTTCTGAAAATATCTCATCTATCACATCTTGAAGTTAGGTAGAGTCCTAAGTATTTAACTTTTTCCACCACTTGTAAATCTAATTTCTCTTCTCTCCCCTCCCTTTTGTTTTTTCTGTAATGTTTTCAACTAGAATTTTTGTTTTATCTTTATGTATTTTTAGACCAGACGCCTTTCCATAATTCTCTATTTGTTCTTGTAATCTTAGCAGATTGTCATAAATTGTTTTCACAGGGTTTATACATCTGTCCCCAAAATCCATTCTCTACAGTTGTTCTATCATAAATTGCCAGTCCACGTTGTCAAAACCTTTTTCGGCATCCAGAAACATCATCACCATTTCTTTTCCTGAATGTGTCTCATGATATTCCAAACTATTCATAATTATCCTCATATTGTCTCTGTCTTTTAGGTAAAGATCCATTTGGGTCCTTATGAATAAATTCATTTAACAGTTTTTTAATCTATTTGCCATTATTGAAGCAAAAATCTTATGACCCACATTTAGCAACGAAATCGGTCTATAGTTTTTTACCAATTGTAGTTCTGTATCTTCTTTAGATATAAGTGTTGCATAAGCCCCTCTCTATGAGTCTGGCATTCTTGCCTTCATTACTAATTCATTAAATAGTTCCAACATTACATTAGTCATCAATTCTTGTAATGTTTTATATAGTTCAGCAGATAACCTATCCGGTCCTGGTGCTTTACCTTTTCTTTCTTTTTTGTCCTTTTATCGCTTCTGTTAATTCCATCATTGTTATTCTTTCTTCTAACATTCCCTTATATTGTTCTGGTATTTTCGATAAATCTGATTTTTCCAAACATTTTATTATCTCTTCCTCTGAAATCATCTCTTGGGAATAGAGTTTTTCATAGCATTTTTGAATTACTATCTTCTTTTCTTCATTTCAATAGCCTAATTTCTCCTCTTCATCTGATAAATATTTATTATTTTCTTCTCCTTCTCTCTTTTTAAATCTTATGCTAAGCACCTTCCTGGTTTGTTTGCATTTTCAAAAAAAATCTGTTTAGATGCTCTTAAATTATTTGCTAGTGATTCCTGTCCTATTAAATTTATTTCATGATTTTTCAGTTCCATTAGCTTCTTAATTTCTTTTCATTTTGGATATCTGTTTGGAATTCTTTCTCTAAATTCTTATACTTCTCTTCTAATCATATCTGTTTTTGTCTTTTCTTTTTATTATTGCTTCCCAAATAAGATATTGCCAAACCTCTAATATAGGCTTTCATCGTATCCCATACGTTCTAACGTGATGTATCTTCTTCATTATTTATTTTAAAGAAAAATTCTAATTCTTTCCCCGTAAACTGCTGAAAATCCTTTTCATTTAATATTGTTGCAGTCAATCTCCATCTTGTCTTTTTCCTCTTTCCTTTCCATATTATTGTCGTAGCGGTATGATTCGCTCAAATATTTGAACCAATATTTACTTCTTGTATATTGTCTATAAGTTCTGTTGGCACCTACCTCTTGTTTATCCTTGACCACGATAAATGTCTATTTGAATAGAAGGTATATTGGTTTTCATTCATGTTTTTGTCTCCAACTATCTTGAATACTCAACTCTTCTATCATTGTAAAAAAAGGTTTTGACAATATTCTTCTGGATTTTTAAGTTGTCTTCACTGTTTCATAGTCCAAATTCACATTTGTTACAACATTAAAATCACTCATTATACATACATATTCATAGTCCAATACTAAAATTTTCTGTGTAATCTCCCATAAAATTCTTCTTCTTCTTCCTTTGGTGCATATATTGCTATCAAAAGTATTTGTTTAAAGTTCATTTTTACTTCTACCATCAGAATCCTGCCTTCTTGATCCTCAAAAGTAATTTAGGTTCTATTTTTTCTTTGATATACAACTCCACTTCTCTTTTGCTTTGTTGTAGCCATGATGCAGATAGAACTCCTAACTTTGGATATTGTAATAATTTTAAATGTTGTTTTCTAATATGTACGTCTTGTAGGCATATAATGTCCATCTTCAAGCTATTTAATGTAGATGAAGTTCTGTTTCTTTTTATCACCGCATTCAGTCCATTTACAATTAAAGATATTGCTTTAACTTCTTCTTCCATGTCTTACTTGTTACTAGTTGTTGACTTCATCGCCCTTGTCTTTCTTTGCTCCATTGGATCTTTAGATCTAGCTCCTTCTCTTCGGCTCTTTCTTCCTTTGCTTTTTCATCTTTGTCTTTCTCTTCATCTTTTTGCTTTGTCTCTCCTATTCCTCCCAAATCTTCTTCTAGTGGTCCACAAAATGGTTGATAAAATAGTTTTGCTTTTTCAATACAGTCAAGTCTGAGTCTTTGTTCTTGCCATGTCACCAAAATTCCTTCCGTTATTACCCATCTAACCCTCACTCCTTTGAGTATTAGGAGCTTTCCTAGAAACTGATATTCTCTCCTCCTTCTCTAATTCTTCTAGGTATTGGTCCTAATACCACAATTTCTTTATCTTTGTGTTTCAGTGCTGTATTTCTTGCTGTTTGTAATATCTCTGTTTTCACTGCCTTCCTCTGTAAATCTCGGTAGTTTGTTCCACATGGCATATCGATTGTATACCCTGAAGTCTTCATCAATCTCGCTTAAGATCTTTTCCTTGGAATGTTCCAAAACTTCTGAAAATATCTCATCTATCACATCTTGAAGTTAGGTAGAGTCCTAAGTATTTAACTTTTTCCACCACTTGTAAATCTAATTTCTCTTCTCTCCCTTTTGTTTTTTCTGTAATGTTTTTAACTAGAATTTTTGTTTTATCTTCATGTATTTTTAGACCAGACGCCTTTCCATAATTCTCTATTTGTTCTTGTAATCTTAGCAGATTGTCATAAATTGTTTTCACAGGGTTTATACATCTGTCCCCAAAATCCATTCTCTACAGTTGTTCTATCATAAATTGCCAGTCCACGTTGTCAAAACCTTTTTCGGCATCTAGAAACATCATCACCATTTCTTTTTCTGAATGTGTCTCATAATATTCCAAAGTATTCATAATTATGCTCATTTTGTCTCTCGTTTGCCTTTTAGGTAAAAATCCATTTTGGTCCATATGAATAAATTCATTTAACAGTTTTTTAATCTATTTAACACTATTGAAGCAAAAATCTTATAATCCACATTTAGCAACGAAATCGGTCTATAGTTTTTTACCAATTGTAGTTCTGTATCCTCTTTAGATATAAGTGTTGCATAAGCCCCTCTCTATGAGTCTGGCATTCTTGCCTTCATTACTAATTCATTAAATAGTTCCAACATTACATTACTCATCAATTCTTGTAATGTTTTATATAGTTCAGCAGATAACCTATCCGGTCCTGGTGCTTTACCTTTTCTTTCTTTTTTGTCCTTTTATCGCTTCTGTTAATTCCATCATTGTTATTCTTTCTTCTAACATTCCCTTATATTGTTCTGGTATTTTCGATAAATCTGATTTTTCCAAACATTTTATTATCTCTTCCTCTGAAATCATCTCTTGGGAAATCATCTCTTGAGTTTTTCATAGCATTTTTGAATTACTATCTTCTTTTCTTCATTTCAATAGCCTAATTTCTCCTCTTCATCTGATAAATATTTATTATTTTCTTCTCCTTCTCTCTTTTTAAATCTTATGCTAAGCACCTTCCTGGTTTGTTTGCATTTTCAAAAAAAATCTGTTTAGATGCTCTTAAATTATTTGCTAGTGATTCCTGTCCTATTAAATTTATTTCATGATTTTTCAGTTCCATTAGCTTCTTAATTTCTTTTCATTTTGGATATCTGTTTGGAATTCTTTCTCTAAGTTCTTATACTTCTCTTCTAATCATATCTGTTTTTGTCTTTTCTTTTTATTATTGCTTCCCAAATAAGATATTGCCAAACCTCTAATATAGGCTTTCATCGTATCCCATACGTTCTAACGTGATGTATCTTCTTCATTATTTATTTTAAAGAAAAATTCTAATTCTTTCCCCGTAAACTGCTGAAAATCCTTTTCATTTAATATTGTTGCAGTCAATCTCCATCTTGTCTTTTTCCTCTTTCCTTTCCATATTATTGTCGTAGCGGTATGATTCGCTCAAATATTTGAACCAATATTTACTTCTTGTATATTGTCTATAAGTTCTGTTGGCACCTACCTCTTGTTTATCCTTGACCACGATAAATGTCTATTTGAATAGAAGGTATATTGGTTTTCATTCATGTTTTTGTCTCCAACTATCTTGAATACTCAACTCTTCTATCATTGTAAAAAAAGGTTTTGACAATATTCTTCTGGATTTTTAAGTTGTCTTCACTGTTTCATAGTCCAAATTCACATTTGTTACAACATTAAAATCACTCATTATACATACATATTCATAGTCCAATACTAAAATTTTCTGTGTAATCTCCCATAAAATTCTTCTTGTTCTTCCTTTGGTGCATATATTGCTATCAAAAGTATTTGTTTAAAGTTCATTTTTACTTCTACCATCAGAATCCTGCCCTCTTGATCTTCAAAAGTAATTTAGGTTCTATTTTTTCTTTGATATACAACTCCACTTCTCTTTTGCTTTGTTGTAGCCATGATGCAGATAGAACTCCTAACTTTGGATATTGTAATAATTTTAAATGTTGTTTTCTAATATGTACGTCTTGTAGGCATATAATGTCCATCTTCAAGCTATTTAATGTAGATGAAGTTCTGTTTCTTTTTATCACCGCATTCAGTCCATTTACAATTAAAGATATTGCTTTAACTTCTTCTTCCATGTCTTACTTGTTACTAGTTGTTGACTTCATCGCCCTTGTCTTTCTTTGCTCCATTGGATCTTTAGATCTAGCTCCTTCTCTTCGGCTCTTTCTTCCTTTGCTTTTTCATCTTTGTCTTTCTCTTCATCTTTTTGCTTTGTCTCTCCTATTCCTCCCAAATCTTCTTCTAGTGGTCCACAAAATGGTTGATAAAATAGTTTTGCTTTTTCAATACAGTCAAGTCTGAGTCTTTGTTCTTGCCATGTCACCAAAATTCCTTCCGTTATTACCCATCTAACCCTCACTCCTTTGAGTATTAGGAGCTTTCCTAGAAACTGATATTCTCTCCTCCTTCTCTAATTCTTCTAGGTATTGGTCCTAATACCACAATTTCTTTATCTTTGTGTTTCAGTGCTGTATTTCTTGCTGTTTGTAATATCTCTGTTTTCACTGCCTTCCTCTGTAAATCTCGGTAGTTTGTTCCACATGGCATATCGATTGTATACCCTGAAGTCTTCATCAATCTCGCTTAAGATCTTTTCCTTGGAATGTTCCAAAACTTCTGAAAATATCTCATCTATCACATCTTGAAGTTAGGTAGAGTCCTAAGTATTTAACTTTTTCCACCACTTGTAAATCTAATTTCTCTTCTCTCCCTTTTGTTTTTTCTGTAATGTTTTTAACTAGAATTTTTGTTTTATCTTCATGTATTTTTAGACCAGACGCCTTTCCATAATTCTCTATTTGTTCTTGTAATCTTAGCAGATTGTCATAAATTGTTTTCACAGGGTTTATACATCTGTCCCCAAAATCCATTCTCTACAGTTGTTCTATCATAAATTGCCAGTCCACGTTGTCAAAACCTTTTTCGGCATCTAGAAACATCATCACCATTTCTTTTTCTGAATGTGTCTCATAATATTCCAAAGTATTCATAATTATGCTCATTTTGTCTCTCGTTTGCCTTTTAGGTAAAAATCCATTTTGGTCCATATGAATAAATTCATTTAACAGTTTTTTAATCTATTTAACACTATTGAAGCAAAAATCTTATAATCCACATTTAGCAACGAAATCGGTCTATAGTTTTTTACCAATTGTAGTTCTGTATCCTCTTTAGATATAAGTGTTGCATAAGCCCCTCTCTATGAGTCTGGCATTCTTGCCTTCATTACTAATTCATTAAATAGTTCCAACATTACATTACTCATCAATTCTTGTAATGTTTTATATAGTTCAGCAGATAACCTATCCGGTCCTGGTGCTTTACCTTTTCTTTCTTTTTTGTCCTTTTATCGCTTCTGTTAATTCCATCATTGTTATTCTTTCTTCTAACATTCCCTTATATTGTTCTGGTATTTTCGATAAATCTGATTTTTCCAAACATTTTATTATCTCTTCCTCTGAAATCATCTCTTGGGAAATCATCTCTTGAGTTTTTCATAGCATTTTTGAATTACTATCTTCTTTTCTTCATTTCAATAGCCTAATTTCTCCTCTTCATCTGATAAATATTTATTATTTTCTTCTCCTTCTCTCTTTTTAAATCTTATGCTAAGCACCTTCCTGGTTTGTTTGCATTTTCAAAAAAAATCTGTTTAGATGCTCTTAAATTATTTGCTAGTGATTCCTGTCCTATTAAATTTATTTCATGATTTTTCAGTTCCATTAGCTTCTTAATTTCTTTTCATTTTGGATATCTGTTTGGAATTCTTTCTCTAAGTTCTTATACTTCTCTTCTAATCATATCTGTTTTTGTCTTTTCTTTTTATTATTGCTTCCCAAATAAGATATTGCCAAACCTCTAATATAGGCTTTCATCGTATCCCATACGTTCTAACGTGATGTATCTTCTTCATTATTTATTTTAAAGAAAAATTCTAATTCTTTCCCCGTAAACTGCTGAAAATCCTTTTCATTTAATATTGTTGCAGTCAATCTCCATCTTGTCTTTTTCCTCTTTCCTTTCCATATTATTGTCGTAGCGGTATGATTCGCTCAAATATTTGAACCAATATTTACTTCTTGTATATTGTCTATAAGTTCTGTTGGCACCTACCTCTTGTTTATCCTTGACCACGATAAATGTCTATTTGAATAGAAGGTATATTGGTTTTCATTCATGTTTTTGTCTCCAACTATCTTGAATACTCAACTCTTCTATCATTGTAAAAAAAGGTTTTGACAATATTCTTCTGGATTTTTAAGTTGTCTTCACTGTTTCATAGTCCAAATTCACATTTGTTACAACATTAAAATCACTCATTATACATACATATTCATAGTCCAATACTAAAATTTTCTGTGTAATCTCCCATAAAATTCTTCTTGTTCTTCCTTTGGTGCATATATTGCTATCAAAAGTATTTGTTTAAAGTTCATTTTTACTTCTACCATCAGAATCCTGCCCTCTTGATCTTCAAAAGTAATTTAGGTTCTATTTTTTCTTTGATATACAACTCCACTTCTCTTTTGCTTTGTTGTAGCCATGATGCAGATAGAACTCCTAACTTTGGATATTGTAATAATTTTAAATGTTGTTTTCTAATATGTACGTCTTGTAGGCATATAATGTCCATCTTCAAGCTATTTAATGTAGATGAAGTTCTGTTTCTTTTTATCACCGCATTCAGTCCATTTACAATTAAAGATATTGCTTTAACTTCTTCTTCCATGTCTTACTTGTTACTAGTTGTTGACTTCATCGCCCTTGTCTTTCTTTGCTCCATTGGATCTTTAGATCTAGCTCCTTCTCTTCGGCTCTTTCTTCCTTTGCTTTTTCATCTTTGTCTTTCTCTTCATCTTTTTGCTTTGTCTCTCCTATTCCTCCCAAATCTTCTTCTAGTGGTCCACAAAATGGTTGATAAAATAGTTTTGCTTTTTCAATACAGTCAAGTCTGAGTCTTTGTTCTTGCCATGTCACCAAAATTCCTTCCGTTATTACCCATCTAACCCTCACTCCTTTGAGTATTAGGAGCTTTCCTAGAAACTGATATTCTCTCCTCCTTCTCTAATTCTTCTAGGTATTGGTCCTAATACCACAATTTCTTTATCTTTGTGTTTCAGTGCTGTATTTCTTGCTGTTTGTAATATCTCTGTTTTCACTGCCTTCCTCTGTAAATCTCGGTAGTTTGTTCCACATGGCATATCGATTGTATACCCTGAAGTCTTCATCAATCTCGCTTAAGATCTTTTCCTTGGAATGTTCCAAAACTTCTGAAAATATCTCATCTATCACATCTTGAAGTTAGGTAGAGTCCTAAGTATTTAACTTTTTCCACCACTTGTAAATCTAATTTCTCTTCTCTCCCTTTTGTTTTTTCTGTAATGTTTTTAACTAGAATTTTTGTTTTATCTTCATGTATTTTTAGACCAGACGCCTTTCCATAATTCTCTATTTGTTCTTGTAATCTTAGCAGATTGTCATAAATTGTTTTCACAGGGTTTATACATCTGTCCCCAAAATCCATTCTCTACAGTTGTTCTATCATAAATTGCCAGTCCACGTTGTCAAAACCTTTTTCGGCATCTAGAAACATCATCACCATTTCTTTTTCTGAATGTGTCTCATAATATTCCAAAGTATTCATAATTATGCTCATTTTGTCTCTCGTTTGCCTTTTAGGTAAAAATCCATTTTGGTCCATATGAATAAATTCATTTAACAGTTTTTTAATCTATTTAACACTATTGAAGCAAAAATCTTATAATCCACATTTAGCAACGAAATCGGTCTATAGTTTTTTACCAATTGTAGTTCTGTATCCTCTTTAGATATAAGTGTTGCATAAGCCCCTCTCTATGAGTCTGGCATTCTTGCCTTCATTACTAATTCATTAAATAGTTCCAACATTACATTACTCATCAATTCTTGTAATGTTTTATATAGTTCAGCAGATAACCTATCCGGTCCTGGTGCTTTACCTTTTCTTTCTTTTTTGTCCTTTTATCGCTTCTGTTAATTCCATCATTGTTATTCTTTCTTCTAACATTCCCTTATATTGTTCTGGTATTTTCGATAAATCTGATTTTTCCAAACATTTTATTATCTCTTCCTCTGAAATCATCTCTTGGGAAATCATCTCTTGAGTTTTTCATAGCATTTTTGAATTACTATCTTCTTTTCTTCATTTCAATAGCCTAATTTCTCCTCTTCATCTGATAAATATTTATTATTTTCTTCTCCTTCTCTCTTTTTAAATCTTATGCTAAGCACCTTCCTGGTTTGTTTGCATTTTCAAAAAAAATCTGTTTAGATGCTCTTAAATTATTTGCTAGTGATTCCTGTCCTATTAAATTTATTTCATGATTTTTCAGTTCCATTAGCTTCTTAATTTCTTTTCATTTTGGATATCTGTTTGGAATTCTTTCTCTAAGTTCTTATACTTCTCTTCTAATCATATCTGTTTTTGTCTTTTCTTTTTATTATTGCTTCCCAAATAAGATATTGCCAAACCTCTAATATAGGCTTTCATCGTATCCCATACGTTCTAACGTGATGTATCTTCTTCATTATTTATTTTAAAGAAAAATTCTAATTCTTTCCCCGTAAACTGCTGAAAATCCTTTTCATTTAATATTGTTGCAGTCAATCTCCATCTTGTCTTTTTCCTCTTTCCTTTCCATATTATTGTCGTAGCGGTATGATTCGCTCAAATATTTGAACCAATATTTACTTCTTGTATATTGTCTATAAGTTCTGTTGGCACCTACCTCTTGTTTATCCTTGACCACGATAAATGTCTATTTGAATAGAAGGTATATTGGTTTTCATTCATGTTTTTGTCTCCAACTATCTTGAATACTCAACTCTTCTATCATTGTAAAAAAAGGTTTTGACAATATTCTTCTGGATTTTTAAGTTGTCTTCACTGTTTCATAGTCCAAATTCACATTTGTTACAACATTAAAATCACTCATTATACATACATATTCATAGTCCAATACTAAAATTTTCTGTGTAATCTCCCATAAAATTCTTCTTGTTCTTCCTTTGGTGCATATATTGCTATCAAAAGTATTTGTTTAAAGTTCATTTTTACTTCTACCATCAGAATCCTGCCCTCTTGATCCTCAAAAGTAATTTAGGTTCTATTTTTTCTTTGATATACAACTCCACTTCTCTTTTGCTTTGTTGTAGCCATGATGCAGATAGAACTCCTAACTTTGGATATTGTAATAATTTTAAATGTTCTTTTCTAATATGTACGTCTTGTAGCCATATAATGTCCATCTTCAAGCTATTTAATGTAGATGAAGTTCTGTTTCACCGCATTCAGTCCATTTACAATTAAAGATATTGCTTTAACTTCTTCTTCCATGTCTTACTTGTTACTAGTTGTTGACTTCATCGCCCTTGTCTTTCTTTGCTCCATTGGATCTTTAGATCTAGCTCCTTCTCTTCGGCTCTTTCTTCCTTTGCTTTTTCATCTTTGTCTTTCTCTTCATCTTTTTGCTTTGTCTCTCCTATTCCTCCCAAATCTTCTTCTAGTGGTCCACAAAATGGTTGATCAAATAGTTTTGCTTTTTCAATACAGTCAAGTCTGAGTCTTTGTTCTTGCCATGTCACCAAAATTCCTTCCGTTATTACCCATCTAACCCTCACTCCTTTGAGTATTAGGAGCTTTCCTAGAAACTGATATTTTCTCCTCCTTCTCTAATTCTTCTAGGTATTGGTCCTAATACCACAATTTCTTTATCTTTGTGTTTCAGTGCTGTATTTCTTGCTGTTTGTAATATCTCTGTTTTCACTGCCTTCCTCTGTAAATCTCGGTAGTTTGTTCCACATGGCATATCGATTGTATACCCTGAAGTCTTCATCAATCTCGCTTAAGATCTTTTCCTTGGAATGTTCCAAAACTTCTGAAAATATCTCATCTATCACATCTTGAAGTTAGGTAGAGTCCTAAGTATTTAACTTTTTCCACCACTTGTAAATCTAATTTCTCTTCTCTCCCTTTTGTTTTTTCTGTAATGTTTTTAACTAGAATTTTTGTTTTATCTTTATGTATTTTTAGACCAGACGCCTTTCCATAATTCTCTATTTGTTCTTGTAATCTTAGCAGATTGTCATAAATTGTTTTCACAGGGTTTATACATCTGTCCCCAAAATCCATTCTCTACAGTTGTTCTATCATAAATTGCCAGTCCACGTTGTCAAAACCTTTTTCGGCATCTAGAAACATCATCACCATTTCTTTTTCTGAATGTGTCTCATAATATTCCAAAGTATTCATAATTATGCTCATTTTGTCTCTCGTTTGCCTTTTAGGTAAAAATCCATTTTGGTCCATATGAATAAATTCATTTAACAGTTTTTTTAATCTATTTAACACTATTGAAGCAAAAATCTTATAATCCACATTTAGCAATGAAATCGGTCTATAGTTTTTTTACCAATTGTAGTTCTGTATCCTCTTTAGATATAAGTGTTGCATAAGCCCCTCTCTATGAGTCTGGCATTCTTGCCTTCATTACTAATTCATTAAATAGTTCCAACATTACATTACTCATCAATTCTTGTAATGTTTTATATAGTTCAGCAGATAACCTATCCGGTCCTGGTGCTTTACCTTTTCTTTCTTTTTTGTCCTTTTATCGCTTCTGTTAATTCCATCATTGTTATTCTTTCTTCTAACATTCCCTTATATTGTTCTGGTATTTTCGATAAATCTGATTTTTCCAAACATTTTATTATCTCTTCCTCTGAAATCATCTCTTGGGAATAGAGTTTTTCATAGCATTTTTGAATTACTATCTTCTTTTCTTCATTTCAATAGCCTAATTTCTCCTCTTCATCTGATAAATATTTATTATTTTCTTCTCCTTCTCTCTTTTTAAATCTTATGCTAAGCACCTTCCTGGTTTGTTTGCATTTTCAAAAAAAATCTGTTTAGATGCTCTTAAATTATTTGCTAGTGATTCCTGTCCTATTAAATTTATTTCATGATTTTTCAGTTCCATTAGCTTCTTAATTTCTTTTCATTTTGGATATCTGTTTGGAATTCTTTCTCTAAGTTCTTATACTTCTCTTCTAATCATATCTGTTTTTGTCTTTTCTTTTTATTATTGCTTCCCAAATAAGATATTGCCAAACCTCTAATATAGGCTTTCATCGTATCCCATACGTTCTAACGTGATGTATCTTCTTCATTATTTATTTTAAAGAAAAATTCTAATTCTTTCCCCGTAAACTGCTGAAAATCCTTTTCATTTAATATTGTTGCAGTCAATCTCCATCTTGTCTTTTTCCTCTTTCCTTTCCATATTATTGTCGTAGCGGTATGATTCGCTCAAATATTTGAACCAATATTTACTTCTTGTATATTGTCTATAAGTTCTGTTGGCACCTACCTCTTGTTTATCCTTGACCACGATAAATGTCTATTTGAATAGAAGGTATATTGGTTTTCATTCATGTTTTTGTCTCCAACTATCTTGAATACTCAACTCTTCTATCATTGTAAAAAAAGGTTTTGACAATATTCTTCTGGATTTTTAAGTTGTCTTCACTGTTTCATAGTCCAAATTCACATTTGTTACAACATTAAAATCACTCATTATACATACATATTCATAGTCCAATACTAAAATTTTCTGTGTAATCTCCCATAAAATTCTTCTTGTTCTTCCTTTGGTGCATATATTGCTATCAAAAGTATTTGTTTAAAGTTCATTTTTACTTCTACCATCAGAATCCTGCCCTCTTGATCCTCAAAAGTAATTTAGGTTCTATTTTTTCTTTGATATACAACTCCACTTCTCTTTTGCTTTGTTGTAGCCATGATGCAGATAGAACTCCTAACTTTGGATATTGTAATAATTTTAAATGTTCTTTTCTAATATGTACGTCTTGTAGCCATATAATGTCCATCTTCAAGCTATTTAATGTAGATGAAGTTCTGTTTCACCGCATTCAGTCCATTTACAATTAAAGATATTGCTTTAACTTCTTCTTCCATGTCTTACTTGTTACTAGTTGTTGACTTCATCGCCCTTGTCTTTCTTTGCTCCATTGGATCTTTAGATCTAGCTCCTTCTCTTCGGCTCTTTCTTCCTTTGCTTTTTCATCTTTGTCTTTCTCTTCATCTTTTTGCTTTGTCTCTCCTATTCCTCCCAAATCTTCTTCTAGTGGTCCACAAAATGGTTGATAAAATAGTTTTGCTTTTTCAATACAGTCAAGTCTGAGTCTTTGTTCTTGCCATGTCACCAAAATTCCTTCCGTTATTACCCATCTAACCCTCACTCCTTTGAGTATTAGGAGCTTTCCTAGAAACTGATATTCTCTCCTCCTTCTCTAATTCTTCTAGGTATTGGTCCTAATACCACAATTTCTTTATCTTTGTGTTTCAGTGCTGTATTTCTTGCTGTTTGTAATATCTCTGTTTTCACTGCCTTCCTCTGTAAATCTCGGTAGTTTGTTCCACATGGCATATCGATTGTATACCCTGAAGTCTTCATCAATCTCGCTTAAGATCTTTTCCTTGGAATGTTCCAAAACTTCTGAAAATATCTCATCTATCACATCTTGAAGTTAGGTAGAGTCCTAAGTATTTAACTTTTTCCACCACTTGTAAATCTAATTTCTCTTCTCTCCCTTTTGTTTTTTCTGTAATGTTTTTAACTAGAATTTTTGTTTTATCTTTATGTATTTTTAGACCAGACGCCTTTCCATAATTCTCTATTTGTTCTTGTAATCTTAGCAGATTGTCATAAATTGTTTTCACAGGGTTTATACATCTGTCCCCAAAATCCATTCTCTACAGTTGTTCTATCATAAATTGCCAGTCC
The DNA here is from genome assembly GCA_038048745.1 of Coluber constrictor foxii. Taxonomy (NCBI): domain Eukaryota; kingdom Metazoa; phylum Chordata; class Lepidosauria; order Squamata; family Colubridae; genus Coluber; species Coluber constrictor. The sequence goes on along the minus strand of CM075961.1, from coordinate 87,728,664 downwards.
ACGTTGTCAAAACCTTTTTCGGCATCTAGAAACATCATCACCATTTCTTTTTCTGAATGTGTCTCATAATATTCCAAAGTATTCATAATTATGTTCATTTTGTCTCTCGTTTGCCTTTTAGGTAAAAATCCATTTTGGTCCATATGAATAAATTCATTTAACAGTTTTTTAATCTATTTAACACTATTGAAGCAAAAATCTTATAATCCACATTTAGCAACGAAATCGGTCTATAGTTTTTTACCAATTGTAGTTCTGTATCCTCTTTAGATATAAGTGTTGCATAAGCCCCTCTCTATGAGTCTGGCATTCTTGCCTTCATTACTAATTCATTAAATAGTTCCAACATTACATTACTCATCAATTCTTGTAATGTTTTATATAGTTCAGCAGATAACCTATCCGGTCCTGGTGCTTTACCTTTTCTTTCTTTTTTGTCCTTTTATCGCTTCTGTTAATTCCATCATTGTTATTCTTTCTTCTAACATTCCCTTATATTGTTCTGGTATTTTCGATAAATCTGATTTTTCCAAACATTTTATTATCTCTTCCTCTGAAATCATCTCTTGGGAATAGAGTTTTTCATAGCATTTTTGAATTACTATCTTCTTTTCTTCATTTCAATAGCCTAATTTCTCCTCTTCATCTGATAAATATTTATTATTTTCTTCTCCTTCTCTCTTTTTAAATCTTATGCTAAGCACCTTCCTGGTTTGTTTGCATTTTCAAAAAAAATCTGTTTAGATGCTCTTAAATTATTTGCTAGTGATTCCTGTCCTATTAAATTTATTTCATGATTTTTCAGTTCCATTAGCTTCTTAATTTCTTTTCATTTTGGATATCTGTTTGGAATTCTTTCTCTAAGTTCTTATACTTCTCTTCTAATCATATCTGTTTTTGTCTTTTCTTTTTATTATTGCTTCCCAAATAAGATATTGCCAAACCTCTAATATAGGCTTTCATCGTATCCCATACGTTCTAACGTGATGTATCTTCTTCATTATTTATTTTAAAGAAAAATTCTAATTCTTTCCCCGTAAACTGCTGAAAATCCTTTTCATTTAATATTGTTGCAGTCAATCTCCATCTTGTCTTTTTCCTCTTTCCTTTCCATATTATTGTCGTAGCGGTATGATTCGCTCAAATATTTGAACCAATATTTACTTCTTGTATATTGTCTATAAGTTCTGTTGGCACCTACCTCTTGTTTATCCTTGACCACGATAAATGTCTATTTGAATAGAAGGTATATTGGTTTTCATTCATGTTTTTGTCTCCAACTATCTTGAATACTCAACTCTTCTATCATTGTAAAAAAAGGTTTTGACAATATTCTTCTGGATTTTTAAGTTGTCTTCACTGTTTCATAGTCCAAATTCACATTTGTTACAACATTAAAATCACTCATTATACATACATATTCATAGTCCAATACTAAAATTTTCTGTGTAATCTCCCATAAAATTCTTCTTGTTCTTCCTTTGGTGCATATATTGCTATCAAAAGTATTTGTTTAAAGTTCATTTTTACTTCTACCATCAGAATCCTGCCCTCTTGATCCTCAAAAGTAATTTAGGTTCTATTTTTTCTTTGATATACAACTCCACTTCTCTTTTGCTTTGTTGTAGCCATGATGCAGATAGAACTCCTAACTTTGGATATTGTAATAATTTTAAATGTTCTTTTCTAATATGTACGTCTTGTAGCCATATAATGTCCATCTTCAAGCTATTTAATGTAGATGAAGTTCTGTTTCACCACATTCAGTCCATTTACAATTAAAGATATTGCTTTAACTTCTTCTTCCATGTCTTACTTGTTACTAGTTGTTGACTTCATCGCCCTTGTCTTTCTTTGCTCCATTGGATCTTTAGATCTAGCTCCTTCTCTTCGGCTCTTTCTTCCTTTGCTTTTTCATCTTTGTCTTTCTCTTCATCTTTTTGCTTTGTCTCTCCTATTCCTCCCAAATCTTCTTCTAGTGGTCCACAAAATGGTTGATAAAATAGTTTTGCTTTTTCAATACAGTCAAGTCTGAGTCTTTGTTCTTGCCATGTCACCAAAATTCCTTCCGTTATTACCCATCTAACCCTCACTCCTTTGAGTATTAGGAGCTTTCCTAGAAACTGATATTTTCTCCTCCTTCTCTAATTCTTCTAGGTATTGGTCCTAATACCACAATTTCTTTATCTTTGTGTTTCAGTGCTGTATTTCTTGCTGTTTGTAATATCTCTGTTTTCACTGCCTTCCTCTGTAAATCTCGGTAGTTTGTTCCACATGGCATATCGATTGTATACCCTGAAGTCTTCATCAATCTCGCTTAAGATCTTTTCCTTGGAATGTTCCAAAACTTCTGAAAATATCTCATCTATCACATCTTGAAGTTAGGTAGAGTCCTAAGTATTTAACTTTTTCCACCACTTGTAAATCTAATTTCTCTTCTCTCCCTTTTGTTTTTTCTGTAATGTTTTTAACTAGAATTTTTGTTTTATCTTTATGTATTTTTAGACCAGACGCCTTTCCATAATTCTCTATTTGTTCTTGTAATCTTAGCAGATTGTCATAAATTGTTTTCACAGGGTTTATACATCTGTCCCCAAAATCCATTCTCTACAGTTGTTCTATCATAAATTGCCAGTCCACGTTGTCAAAACCTTTTTCGGCATCTAGAAACATCATCACCATTTCTTTTTCTGAATGTGTCTCATAATATTCCAAAGTATTCATAATTATGCTCATTTTGTCTCTCGTTTGCCTTTTAGGTAAAAATCCATTTTGGTCCATATGAATAAATTCATTTAACAGTTTTTTTAATCTATTTAACACTATTGAAGCAAAAATCTTATAATCCACATTTAGCAATGAAATCGGTCTATAGTTTTTTTACCAATTGTAGTTCTGTATCCTCTTTAGATATAAGTGTTGCATAAGCCCCTCTCTATGAGTCTGGCATTCTTGCCTTCATTACTAATTCATTAAATAGTTCCAACATTACATTACTCATCAATTCTTGTAATGTTTTATATAGTTCAGCAGATAACCTATCCGGTCCTGGTGCTTTACCTTTTCTTTCTTTTTTGTCCTTTTATCGCTTCTGTTAATTCCATCATTGTTATTCTTTCTTCTAACATTCCCTTATATTGTTCTGGTATTTTCGATAAATCTGATTTTTCCAAACATTTTATTATCTCTTCCTCTGAAATCATCTCTTGGGAATAGAGTTTTTCATAGCATTTTTGAATTACTATCTTCTTTTCTTCATTTCAATAGCCTAATTTCTCCTCTTCATCTGATAAATATTTATTATTTTCTTCTCCTTCTCTCTTTTTAAATCTTATGCTAAGCACCTTCCTGGTTTGTTTGCATTTTCAAAAAAAATCTGTTTAGATGCTCTTAAATTATTTGCTAGTGATTCCTGTCCTATTAAATTTATTTCATGATTTTTCAGTTCCATTAGCTTCTTAATTTCTTTTCATTTTGGATATCTGTTTGGAATTCTTTCTCTAAGTTCTTATACTTCTCTTCTAATCATATCTGTTTTTGTCTTTTCTTTTTATTATTGCTTCCCAAATAAGATATTGCCAAACCTCTAATATAGGCTTTCATCGTATCCCATACGTTCTAACGTGATGTATCTTCTTCATTATTTATTTTAAAGAAAAATTCTAATTCTTTCCCCGTAAACTGCTGAAAATCCTTTTCATTTAATATTGTTGCAGTCAATCTCCATCTTGTCTTTTTCCTCTTTCCTTTCCATATTATTGTCGTAGCGGTATGATTCGCTCAAATATTTGAACCAATATTTACTTCTTGTATATTGTCTATAAGTTCTGTTGGCACCTACCTCTTGTTTATCCTTGACCACGATAAATGTCTATTTGAATAGAAGGTATATTGGTTTTCATTCATGTTTTTGTCTCCAACTATCTTGAATACTCAACTCTTCTATCATTGTAAAAAAAGGTTTTGACAATATTCTTCTGGATTTTTAAGTTGTCTTCACTGTTTCATAGTCCAAATTCACATTTGTTACAACATTAAAATCACTCATTATACATACATATTCATAGTCCAATACTAAAATTTTCTGTGTAATCTCCCATAAAATTCTTCTTGTTCTTCCTTTGGTGCATATATTGCTATCAAAAGTATTTGTTTAAAGTTCATTTTTACTTCTACCATCAGAATCCTGCCCTCTTGATCGTCAAAAGTAATTTAGGTTCTATTTTTTCTTTGATATACAACACCACTTCTCTTTTGCTTTGCTGTAGCCATGATGCAAATAGAACTCCTAACTTTGGATATTGTAATAATTTTAAATATTGTTTTCTAATATGTACTTCTTGTAGGCATATAATGTCCATCTTCAAGCTATTTAATGTAGATGAAGTTCTGTTTCTTTTTATCACCGCATTCAGTCCATTTACAATTAAAGATATTGCTTTAACTTCTTCCATGTCTTACTTGTTACTAGTTGTTGACTTCATCGCCCTTGTCTTTCTTTGCTCCATTGGATCTTTAGATCTCGCTCCTTCTCTTCGGGCTCTTTCTTCCTTTGCTTTTTCAGCTTCCATAAAATTCTTCTTGTTTTTCCTTTGGTGCATATATTGCTAACAAAAGTATTTGTTTAAAGTTCATTTTTATTTCTACCATCAGAAACCTGCCGTCTTCATCCTGAAAAGCAATCTAGGTTCTATTTTTTTGTTTGATATACAACACCACTCCTCTTTTGCCTTGTTGTAGCAATAATGTAAACAGAACTTTTTAACCTCGTCGCCCTTGTCTGTCTTTGCTCCATTGGATCTTTACGTCTCGCTCTTTCTCTTAGGACTCTTTCTTCCTTTGCTTTTTCATCTTTGTTTTTCTCTTCATCTTTTTGCTTTGTCTCTCCTATTCCTCCCAAATCTTCTTCTAGTGGTCCACAGAATGGTTGAAAAATAGTTTTGCTTTTTCAATAGAGTCAAGTCTGTGTCTTTGTTCTTGCCATGTCACCAAAATTCCTTCTGGTACTAACCATATAAAACTCATTCCTTTGAGTACTAGGAACTTTACTAGAAACTGATATTCTCTCCTCCTTCTCTAACTCTTCTTGGTATTGGTCTTAATACCACAATTTCTTTATCTTTTTCTTTCAGTGCTGTATTTCTTGCTGTTTGTAATATTTCTGTTTTCACTGCGTTCTTCGTAAATCTTGTCTCGGTCGTTTGTTCCACATGGCATATCTATTGTGTACCCTGAAGGCTTCATCAATCTCAATTAAGATCTTTTCCTTGGAATGTTCCAAAGCTTTTGATAAAATCTCAGCAATCATCTCAGGTAAAGTTTCCCCTTTTTCCTCCCCTATATTTTGAAATCTTAAGTAAAGCTCAGAATGTTCCATCTCCAATGTAATTTTGTTTCCAGTGTATTACCAATTTTTCTTCTAATTTCTGAACATTCTATTTTTGTCATATCCAGTTTTTCTTCTACTTTCTGGATACTCTCTTCATTTTTCCCAATCATGGCTTTCATTTCTTTAATTTCCTGTTTTAAGTCATGATGAAGAGATTGTATAAAATGTCTTAATCCCATCATCTCCAAAATCTTCTGTGTTTCTCTTGAAGGGTGACTTGCTGTTGGGTGTAAATATGATGTATTTTTTTTTATATTTATAATGCAAGTGCCTAATCCTCCCCAATGTTTGGATTAGCCAAAAAAAAATCTTATTCTTTTTAGAAAATGTTTCTTTGGGGGAATGTTATTCTTTCCAGGAAATATTTTTTTCCGGAAATATTATTCTTTTTAGGAAATGTTATTTTTTGGGAAATGTTTTTCTTTTCAAAAATGTTTTTTTGGGGGGGAATATTATTTTTTTAAGGTAACTTTTATTTGCAGAATGTTCTTCTTTTTAGAAATTATTTTTTGGGAATATTATTATTTTTAGGAAATGTTTTTTTTTTGCAGATATGTTATTCTGTTTAGCAAATTTTTTGGAGGGAATGTTATTCTTTTCAGAAATGTGTTTTTTGGGTGAAATGTTACTCTTTTTAGAAATGTTTTTCTGTGGTAATGTTACTCTTTTTAGGAAATATTTTGTGGGGGAAAGTTATTTTAGGAAATGTTTTTTGGGGAAATGTTACTCTTTTCAGAAATGTTTTTTAAAGAGAAATACTATTCTTTTTAGGAAAAGTTATTTTTAGGAAATGTTATTTTCAGGGAATGTTATTGTGTTGAGAAATGTTTTTTTGGGGTAATGTTATTCTTTTTACAAAATGTTTTTTTTTTGGATAATGTTTTTCCTTTCAGAAATGTTATTTGCAGGGAATGTTATTCTTTTGAGAAATGTTTTTCAGAGAAATGTTATTCTTCTTATGAAATGTTATTTTTGGGGAATATTATTCATTTCAAAAATGTTTTTGGGGGAATGCTATTATTTTAGGAAATGTTTTTTGCAGGAATGTTATTCCTTTTGGAAATGCTTTTTGGGGGGAATGTTATTCTTTTTAGGAAATGTTTTCTTGGGAAAAAGTTATTGTTTTCAGAAATGTTTTTTGCAGAAATGTTTTTCAGAGAACTGTTATTCTTCTTAGGAAATGTTATTTTTGGGGAATGTTATTCATTTCAGAAATGGTTTTTGGGGGAATGCTATTCTTTCAGGAAATGTTTTTTGCAGAAATGTTATTCTTTTTGGAAATGCTTTTTTTTGGGGGGATGTTATTCTTTTTAGCAAATGTTTTCTTGGGGAAATGTTATTCTTTTCAGAAATGTTTTTTGGGGAAATGTTATTCTTTTAGGAAATGTTTTTTTGGGAAATGTTGTTTTAGGAAATGTTTTTTGCAGAAATGTTATTCCTTTTGGAAATGCTTTTTTGGGGTGGAATGTTATTCTTTTTAGGAAATGTTTTCTTGGGGAAATGTTATTCTTTTCAGAAATGTTTTTTGGGGAAATGTTATTCTTTTTAGGAAATGTTATTTTCGGGGAATGTTATTTTTTTGAGAAATATTTTTTTAGAGAAATATTATTTTTAGGAAATGTTTTTGGGGGAATTTTATTTTATTTAGGAAATGTTATTTTGAGGGAATGTTATTTTTTTAGGAAAAGTTTTTTTTGGGGAAATGTTATTCTTTTCAGAAATGTTTTTTGGGGAAATGTTATTCTTTTTAAGAAATGTTACTTTGGGGGAATATTATTCTTTTCAGAAATGTTTTTTGGGAGAATGTTATTCTTTTAGGAAATGTTTTTTGCAGAAATGTTATTTTTTTAGGAAATGCTTTTTTGGGAGAATGTTATTCTTTTTAGGAAAACTTTTTGGGGGAATGTTATTCTTTTTAGGTAATGTTATTTTGGGGGATGTTATTACTTTAAGATTTTTTTTTAAGTTTTTCATTTTTTAAACAAACAAACATTTAATACATCAGTCATTCCTTCCATGTGACATCTTGGTTTTGTCTCCAATCATTCTTTTTGTTATTTCTTCTGTCTTCGTTCTCATCGAATCAATTACAACAGTTGATCACTAACAAAGTATTCTAATTATAGGATTTTTATATATAACTCTTAATTTACTTACTTGTATCTCCTTTCTAACCAAGAGTAGAATTGATTCCATGTCTTAAAATATTCTGAATCATCTCTTTCTTTAATCCTCAAACTCAATCTAGTCATTTCTGCAGAATCTAAAATTTGTACAAGTACATCTCCTTCCAAAGGTGCTTTCTTTGCTTTCCAATGTTGTGCATAAACAATCCTTCCAGCTATTATTACATATTCCAACATTAGGTTGATTTATTTTTAAACATTTTTGCCAGTTTCTCAGGGGTATGTGCCATCTATAAATCATTTTATATTGATTTTCCTTATATGCAGTGAACATTGTTAATTTATAATTCCTTTCCAATAACTGTTGCCATTTATCTAGATCGCTTGAATATCCAAAATTCCTTGCCCAGGCTATCATTGTTTGCTTTACTTGCTCCTCCTTCAGTAAAATGCCACATAAAAAATTATAGATTTTTAAAATTAATTTATCCATTGTTCATGTATCCCATCCAACTCTGTTTTTTCTAAGTTAAACCATATAATTTAGCATCTTTCCCATATCTTGTTTGTATCTGCATGTACATATACCAATCCATCTCAATCCCCTGTTCTTCAAATTCTTGTTTCCCTTTCAAATCCCCCTTATCTGTCAGTAAGTCCTTATATTAACAATATTTCCAACATTAAATATATTTAGGTGCATCAAAGCTTCCAGTGTTGATAACCACAGAAGCTTGCAGGTTATACTCTTCTTTTTTGATTTTCAAACCTTTTATCTCTTCATTTTATCTCTCTTTTATCTCTTCATTTTGCCTAATACTTCTATTTAAAATTCCTAAGGTCAAAATAAACAGTAATGGAGATAGAGGACATCCTTGTCTAGTGCCCTTCATAATGCTAACATTTTCTGTCATTTCTCCATTCATCATGATCTTAGCAGATTGTCATAAATTGTTTTTACAGTATTTATCAATCTATCCCCAAAATCCATTCTCTGCAGTTGTTCTATCATAAATTGCCAGTCCACATTGTCAAGCTTTTTCGGCATCTAGAAACATCATCACCATTTCTTTTTCTGAATGTGTCTCATAATATTCCAAAGTATTCATAATTATTGTCATATTGTCTGTGATTTGTCTTTTAGGTAACTTTTCTAGGTATTGGTCTTAATACCACAATTTCTTTATCTTTTTGTTTCAGTGGTGTATTTCTTGCTGTTTCTAATATTTCTCTTTTCACTGTCTTCTTCGTAAATCTTGTCTCGGTAGTTTGTTCCACATGGCATATCTATAGTATACTCTAAAGACTTCATCAATCTCACTTAAGATCTTTTCCTTGGATTGTTCCAAAACTTCTGATAATATCTCATTTATCACATCTTGAAGTTAGATAGAGTCCTACAGATTTAACTTTTTCCACCACTTGTATATCTAAATTCTCTTCTATCTCTTTTGTTTTTTTCTGTAATGTTTTCAACTAGAATTTTTGTCTTATCTTCATTTGTTTTAGACCACACATCTCTCCATAATTCTCTATTTGTTCCAGTAATCTTAGCAGATTGTCATAAATTGTTTTTACAGGGTTTATAAATCTGTCCCCAAAATCCATTCTCTGCAGTTGTTCTATCATAAAGGGCCAGTCCACATTGTCAAAACCTTTTTCGGCATCTAGAAACAGCATCGCCATTTCTTTTTCTGAATGTGTCTCAAAATATTGCAAAGTATTCATAATTATCCTCATATTGTCTCTGATTTGTCTTTTAGGTAAAAATCCATTTTGGTCCATATGAATGAATTCCTTTAACAGTTTTGTAAAATCTATTTTCCATTACTGAATCAAAAATCTTCATTTCTTATGATCCACTTTTAGCAATGAAATAGGTCTATAGTTTTTTACCAATTGCAGTTCTGTATCTTCTTTAGATATAAGTGTTGCATAAGCCTCTCTCCATGAGTCTGGCCTTCTTGCCTTCATTACCAATTGATTAAATAATTCCAACATTACATTACTCATCACTTCTTGTAGTGTTTTATATAGTTTAGCAGATAACCCATCCGATCCTGGTGCTTTCCCTTTTTTTTTTTTTGCCCTTTTATTGCTTCTGTTAATTGCATCATTGTTATTCTTTCTTCTAACATTCTCTTATATTGTTCTGGTATTTTAGGTAAATCTGATTTTTCCAAATATTTTACTTTCTCTTTCTCTGAAATCATTTCTTGGAAATAGAGTTTTTCATAGTATTTTTGAATTACTATCTTCTTTTCTTTATTTTTATAGTGTAATTTCTCCTCTTCATCTGATAAATATTTATTATTTTCTTCTCCTTCTCTCTTTTTAAATTATATGCTTACCATCTTCCTGATTTGTTTGCATTTTCAAAAAAAATTCTGTTTAGATGCTCTTAAATTATTTGCTAATGAATCCTGTTCTTTTAAATTTATTTCATGATTTTTCAGTTTCATTAGCTTCTTAATTTTTTTTTCCGGATATCTTTTTGGAATTCTTTCTCTAAGTTCTCCTCTTCCAATCTTATCTCTTTTTGCCTTTTCTTTTTATTATTTCTTCCCAAACAAGTTATTGCCAGACGTCTAATATAGGCTTTCATCGTATCTCATGCGTTCTGAAGTGATGTAATCTTCTTTTTTATTTATTTTAAAGAAAAATTCTAAATCTTTTTCCATAAACTGCTGAAAATCATTTTCATTTAATTTTGTTGCAGTCAATCTCCATCTTGTCTTTTTCTTCTTTCCTTTCCATATTATTGTCATTGCGCTATGGTCCGTCCAAATATTTGAACCAATATTTACTTCTTGCATATTGTCTGTAAGTTCTGTTGACATCCATATCTTCTCTATGCTTGATCACGATAAATGTCTATTTGAATAGAATGTATATTGGTTTTCATTCAAGTGTTTCTGTCTCCAAGTATCTTGAATACTCAACTCTTCTATCAGTGTAAAAAAAAGATTTTGGCAATATTCTTCTGGATTTTTAATTTGTCTTCATTGTTTTATAGTCCAAATTCACATTTGTTACAGCATTAAAATCACCCATTATACATACATATTCATAGTCCAATACTAAAATTTTCTGTGTAATCTCCCATAAAATTCTTCTTGTTTTTCCTTTGGTGCATATATTGCTATCAAAAGTATTTGTTTAAAGTTCATTTCTATTTCTACCATCAGAATCCTACCCTCTTCATCCTCAAAAGCAATATAGGTTCTCTTTTTTCTTTGATATGCAACACCACTCCTCTTTTGCTTTCTTGTAGCAATAGTAAATAGAACTCCTAACTTTCGATATTGTAATAATTTTAATTGTTGTTTTCTAATATGTACTTCTTGTAGGCATATAATGTCCATCTTCAAGCTATTTAATTTAGATAAAGTTCTGTTTTCTTTTAGCACCACATTCAGTCCATTTACTTTTAAAGATATTGCTTTAACTTCTTCTTCCATGTTTTACTCGTTACTAGTTTTTTACTTCATCGCCCTTGTCTGTCTTTGCTCCATTGGATCTTTCGATCTCGCTCCTTCTCTTAGGGCTCTTTTTTCCTTTTCTTTTTCCTCTTTGTCTTTCTCTTCATCTTTTTGCTTTGTCTCTCCTATTCCTCCCAAATCTTCTTCTAGTGGTCCACAAAATGGTTGATAAATAGTTTTTCTTTTTCAATACACTCAAGTCTGTCTTTTTGTTGTTGCCATTCAACAAAATTCCTTCAGGTAGTAACCATCTAAAACTCACTCCTTTGAGTGCTAGGAGCTTTCCTAGAAACTGATATTCTCTCCTCAGTTCTCTACCTCTTCTAGATATTTGTCTTAATGCCACAATTTCTTTATCTTTGTGTTTCACTGCTGTATTTCTTCCTCTTTGAAATATCACTGCCTTCCTCTGCAAATCTTGTCTCAGTAGTTAGTTCCACATGGTATATCTAGTGTACACTCTAAAGGCTTCATCAATCTCACTTAAGATCTTTTCCTTGGATTGTTCCAAAACTTCTGATAATATCTCATTTATCACATCTTGAAGTTAGATAGAGTCCTACAGATTTAACTTTTTCCACCACTTGTATATCTAAATTCTCTTCTATCTCTCTTTTGTTTTTTTCTGTAATGTTTTCAACTAGAATTTTTGTCTTATCTTCATTTATTTTTAGACCACACATCTCTCCATAATTCTCTATTTGTTCCAGTAATCTTAGCAGATTGTCATAAATTGTTTTTACAGGATTTATAAATCTGTCCCCAAAATCCATTCTCTGCAGTTGTTCTATCATAAAGGGCCAGTCCACATTGTCAAAACCTTTTTCAGCATCTAGAAACAGCATCGCCATTTCTTTTTCTGAATGTGTCTTATAATATTCCAAACTATTCATAATTATCCTCATATTGTCTCTGTCTTTTAGATAAAAATCCATTTTGGTCCATATGAATGAATTCCTTTAACAGTTTTTTAAAATCTATTTTCCATTACTGAAGCAAAAATCTTCATTTCTTATGATCCACTTTTAGCAATGAAATAGGTCTATAGTTTTTTACCAATTGCAGTTCTGTATCCTCTTTAGATATAAGTGTTGCATAAGCCTCTCTCCATGAGTCTGGCCTTCTTGCCTTCATTACCAATTCATTAAATAATTCCAACATTACATTATTCATCACTTCTTGTACTGTTTTATATAGTTTAGCAGATAACCCATCCGATCCTGGTGCTTTCCTTTTTTTTTTTTGCCCTTTTATCGCTTCTGTTAATTGCATCATTGTTATTCTCTTTTCTAACATTCTCTTATATTGTTCTGGTATTTTAGGTAAATCTGATTTTTCCAAATATTTTACTTTCTCTTCCTCTGAAATCATTTCTTGGGAATAGTTTTTCATAGTATTTTTGAATTACTATCTTCTTTTCTTTATTTCTATAGTGTAATTTCTCCTCTTCATCTGATAAATATTCATTATTTTCTTCTCCTTCTCTCTTTTTACATTATAGGCTAACCACCTTCACCTGGTTTGTTTGCATTTTCAAAAAAAATTCTGTTTAGATGCTCTTAAATTATTTGCTAATGAATCCTGTTCTTTTAAATTTATTTCATGATTTTTCAGTTTCATTAGCTTCTTAATTTTTTTTCATTTTGGATATCTTTTTGGAATTCTTTCTCTAAGTTCTTATACTTCTCTTCTAATCATATCTGTTTTTGTCTTTTCTTTTTATTATTGCTTCCCAAATAAGTTATTGCCAGACGTCTAATATAGGCTTTCATCGTATCTCATGCGTTCTGAAGTGATGTAATCTTCTTTTTTATTTATTTTAAAGAAAAATTCTAAATCTTTTTCCATAAACTGCTGAAAATCCTTTTCATTTAATTTTGTTGCAGTCATTCTCCATCTTGTCTTTTTCTTCTTTCCTTTCCATATTATTGTCATTGCGCTATGGTCCGCCCAAATATTTGAACCAATATTTACTTCTTGCATATTGTCTGTAAGTTCTGTTGACATCCATATCTTCTCTATGCTTGACCACGATAAATGTCTATTTGAATAGAATATATATTGATTTTCATTCAAGTGTTTCTGTCTCCAACTATCTTGAATACTCAACTCTTCTATCATTGTAAAAAAAGGTTTTGACAATATTCTTCTGGATTTTTAAGTTGTCTTCACTGTTTCATAGTCCAAATTCACATTTGTTACAACATTAAAATCACTCATTATACATACATATTCATAGTCCAATACTAAAATTTTCTGTGTAATCTCCCATAAAATTCTTCTTGTTCTTCCTTTGGTGCATATATTGCTATCAAAAGTATTTGTTTAAAGTTCATTTCTATTTCTACCATCAGAATCCTACCCTCTTCATCCTCAAAAGCAATATAGGTTCTCTTTTTTCTTTGATATACAACTCCACTTCTCTTTTGCTTTGTTGTAGCCATGATGCAGATAGAACTCCTAACTTTGGATATTGTAATAATTTTAAATGTTCTTTTCTAATATGTACGTCTTGTAGCCATATAATGTCCATCTTCAAGCTATTTAATGTAGATGAAGTTCTGTTTCACCGCATTCAGTCCATTTACAATTAAAGATATTGCTTTAACTTCTTCTTCCATGTCTTACTTGTTACTAGTTGTTGACTTCATCGCCCTTGTCTTTCTTTGCTCCATTGGATCTTTCGATCTCGCTCCTTCTCTTCGGCTCTTTTTTCCTTTTCTTTTTCCTCTTTGTCTTTCTCTTCATCTTTTTGCTTTGTCTCTCCTATTCCTCCCAAATCTTCTTCTAGTGGTCCACAAAATGGTTGATAAATAGTTTTTCTTTTTCAATACACTCAAGTCTGTCTTTTTGTTGTTGCCATTCAACAAAATTCCTTCAGGTAGTAACCATCTAAAACTCACTCCTTTGAGTGCTAGGAGCTTTCCTAGAAACTGATATTCTCTCCTCAGTTCTCTACCTCTTCTAGATATTTGTCTTAATGCCACAATTTCTTTATCTTTGTGTTTCAGTGCTGTATTTCTTCCTCTTTGAAATATCACTGCCTTCCTCTGTAAATCTTGTCTCAGTAGTTAGTTCCACATGGTATATCTAGTGTACACTCTAAAGACTTCATCAATCTCACTTAAGATCTTTTCCTTGGATTGTTCCAAAACTTCTGATAATATCTCATTTATCACATCTTGAAGTTAGATAGAGTCCTACAGATTTAACTTTTTCCACCACTTGTATATCTAAATTCTCTTCTATCTCTCTTTTGTTTTTTTCTGTAATGTTTTCAACTAGAATTTTTGTCTTATCTTCATTTATTTTTAGACCACACATCTCTCCATAATTCTCTATTTGTTCCAGTAATCTTAGCAGATTGTCATAAATTGTTTTTACAGGGTTTATAAATCTGTCCCCAAAATCCATTCTCTGCAGTTGTTCTATCATAAAGGGCCAGTCCACATTGTCAAAACCTTTTTCGGCATCTAGAAACAGCATCGCCATTTCTTTTTCTGAATGTGTCTTATAATATTCCAAACTATTCATAATTATCCTCATATTGTCTCTGTCTTTTAGATAAAAATCCATTTTGGTCCATATGAATGAATTCCTTTAACAGTTTTTTAAAATCTATTTTCCATTACTGAAGCAAAAATCTTCATTTCTTATGATCCACTTTTAGCAATGAAATAGGTCTATAGTTTTTTACCAATTGCAGTTCTGTATCCTCTTTAGATATAAGTGTTGCATAAGCCTCTCTCCATGAGTCTGGCCTTCTTGCCTTCATTACCAATTCATTAAATAATTCCAACATTACATTATTCATCACTTCTTGTACTGTTTTATATAGTTTAGCAGATAACCCATCCGATCCTGGTGCTTTCCTTTTTTTTTTTTTGCCCTTTTATCGCTTCTGTTAATTGCATCATTGTTATTCTCTTTTCTAACATTCTCTTATATTGTTCTGGTATTTTAGGTAAATCTGATTTTTCCAAATATTTTACTTTCTCTTCCTCTCAAATCATTTCTTGGGAATAGAGTTTTTCATAGTATTTTTGAATTACTATCTTCTTTTCTTTATTTCTATAGTGTAATTTCTCCTCTTCATCTGATAAATATTCATTATTTTCTTCTCCTTCTCTCTTTTTAAATTATAGGCTAACCACCTTCACCTGGTTTGTTTGCATTTTCAAAAAAAATTCTGTTTAGATGCTCTTAAATTATTTGCTAATGAATCCTGTTCTTTTAAATTTATTTCATGATTTTTCAGTTTCATTAGCTTCTTAATTTTTTTTCCGGATATCTTTTTGGAATTCTTTCTCTAAGTTCTTCTACTCCTCTTCCAATCTTATCTCTTTTTGCCTTTTCTTTTTATTATTTCTTCCCAAATAAGTTATTGCCAGACGTCTAATATAGGCTTTCATCGTATCTCATGCGTTCTGAAGTGGTGTAATCTTCTTTTTTATTTATTTTAAAGAAAAATTCTAAATCATTTTCCATAAACTGCTGAAAATCCTTTTCATTTAATTTTGTTGCAGTCAATCTCCATCTTGTCTTTTTCTTCTTTCCTTTCCATATTATTGTCATTGCGCTATGGTCCGCCCAAATATTTGAACCAATATTTACTTCTTGCATATTGTCTGTAAGTTCTGTTGACATCCATATCTTCTCTATGCTTGATCACGATAAATGTCTATTTGAATAGAATATATATTGGTTTTCATTCAAGTGTTTCTGTCTCCAAGTATCTTGAATACTCAACTCTTCTATCAGTGTAAAAAAAAGATTTTGGCAATATTCTTCTGGATTTTTAATTTGTCTTCATTGTTTTATAGTCCAAATTCACATTTGTTACAGCATTAAAATCACCCATTATACATACATATTCATAGTCCAATACTAAAATTTTCTGTGTAATCTCCCATAAAATTCTTCTTGTTTTTCCTTTGGTGCATATATTGCTATCAAAAGTATTTTTTTAAAGTTCATTTCTATTTCTACCATCAGAATCCTACCCTCTTCATCCTCAAAAGCAATATAGGTTCTCTTTTTTCTTTGATATGCAACACCACTCCTCTTTTGCTTTCTTGTAGCAATAGTAAATAGAACTCCTAACTTTCGATATTGTAATAATTTTAATTGTTGTTTTCTAATATGTACTTCTTGTAGGCATATAATGTCCATCTTCAAGCTATTTAATTTAGATAAAGTTCTCTTTCCTTTTAGCACCACATTCAGTCCATTTACTTTTAAAGATATTGCTTTAACTTCTTCTTCCATGTTTTACTCGTTACTAGTTTTTGACTTCATCGCCCTTGTCTGTCTTTGCTCCATTGGATCTTTCGATCTCGCTCCTTCTCTTAGGGCTCTTTTTTCCTTTGCTTTTTCCTCTTTGTCTTTCTCTTCATCTTTTTGCTTTGTCTCTCCTATTCCTCCCAAATCTTCTTCTAGTGGTCCACAAAATGGTTGATAAATAGTTTTCCTTTTTCAATACACTCAAGTCTGTCTTTTTGTTGTTGCCATGTCAACAAAATTCATTCAGGTAGTAACCATCTAAAACTCACTCCTTTGAGTGCTAGGAGCTTTACTAGAAACTGATATTCTCTCCTCAGTTCTCTAACTCTTCTAGATATTAGTCTTAATACCACAATTTCTTTATCTTTGTGTTTCACTGCTGTATTTCTTCCTCTTTGAAATATCACTGCCTTCCTCTGTAAATCTTGTCTCAGTAGTTTGTTCCACATGGTATATCTAGTGTATACTCTAAAGACTTCATCAATCTCACTTAAGATCTTTTCCTTGGATTGTTCCAAAACTTCTGATAATATCTCATTTATCACATCTTGAAGTTAGATAGAGTCCTACAGATTTAACTTTTTCCACCACTTGTATATCTAAATTCTCTTCTATCTCTCTTTTGTTTTTTTCTGTAATGTTTTCAACTAGAATTTTTGTCTTATCTTCATTTATTTTTAGACCACACATCTCTCCATAATTCTCTATTTGTTCCAGTAATCTTAGCAGATTGTCATAAATTGTTTTTACAGGGTTTATAAATCTGTCCCCAAAATCCATTCTCTGCAGTTGTTCTATCATAAAGGGCCAGTCCACATTGTCAAAACCTTTTTCGGCATCTAGAAACAGCATCGCCATTTCTTTTTCTGAATGTGTCTTATAATATTCCAAACTATTCATAATTATCCTCATATTGTCTCTGTCTTTTAGATAAAAATCCATTTTGGTCCATATGAATGAATTCCTTTAACAGTTTTTTAAAATCTATTTTCCATTACTGAAGCAAAAATCTTCATTTCTTATGATCCACTTTTAGCAATGAAATAGGTCTATAGTTTTTTACCAATTGCAGTTCTGTATCCTCTTTAGATATAAGTGTTGCATAAGCCTCTCTCCATGAGTCTGGCCTTCTTGCCTTCATTACCAATTCATTAAATAATTCCAACATTACATTACTCATCACTTCTTGTAGTGTTTTATATAGTTTAGCAGATAACCCATCCGATCATGGTGCTTTCCTTTTTTTTTTTTTTTGCCCTTTTATCGCTTCTGTTAATTGCATCATTGTTATTCTCTTTTCTAACATTCTCTTATATTGTTCTGGTATTTTAGGTAAATCTGATTTTTCCAAATATTTTACTTTCTCTTCCTCTCAAATCATTTCTTGGGAATAGAGTTTTTCATAGTATTTTTGAATTACTATCTTCTTTTCTTTATTTCTATAGTGTAATTTCTCCTCTTCATCTGATAAATATTCATTATTTTCTTCTCCTTCTCTCTTTTTAAATTATAGGCTAACCACCTTCACCTGGTTTGTTTGCATTTTCAAAAAAAATTCTGTTTAGATGCTCTTAAATTATTTGCTAATGAATCCTGTTCTTTTAAATTTATTTCATGATTTTTCAGTTTCATTAGCTTCTTAATTTTTTTTCCGGATATCTTTTTGGAATTCTTTCTCTAAGTTCTTCTACTCCTCTTCCAATCTTATCTCTTTTTGCCTTTTCTTTTTATTATTTCTTCCCAAATAAGTTATTGCCAGACGTCTAATATAGGCTTTCATCGTATCTCATGCGTTCTGAAGTGATGTAATCTTCTTTTTTATTTATTTTAAAGAAAAATTCTAAATCTTTTTCCATAAACTGCTGAAAATCCTTTTCATTTAATTTTGTTGCAGTCATTCTCCATCTTGTCTTTTTCTTCTTTCCTTTCCATATTATTGTCATTGCGCTATGGTCCGCCCAAATATTTGAACCAATATTTACTTCTTGCATATTGTCTGTAAGTTCTGTTGACATCCATATCTTCTCTATGCTTGACCACGATAAATGTCTATTTGAATAGAATATATATTGATTTTCATTCAAGTGTTTCTGTCTCCAAGTATCTTGAATACTCAACTCTTCTATCAGTGTAAAAAAAAGATTTTGGCAATATTCTTCTGGATTTTTAATTTGTCTTCATTGTTTTATAGTCCAAATTCACATTTGTTACAGCATTAAAATCACCCATTATACATACATATTCATAGTCCAATACTAAAATTTTCTGTGTAATCTCCCATAAAATTCTTCTTGTTTTTCCTTTGGTGCATATATTGCTATCAAAAGTATTTGTTTAAAGTTCATTTCTATTTCTACCATCAGAATCCTACCCTCTTCATCCTCAAAAGCAATATAGGTTCTCTTTTTTCTTTGATATGCAACACCACTCCTCTTTTGCTTTCTTGTAGCAATAGTAAATAGAACTCCTAACTTTCGATATTGTAATAATTTTAATTGCTGTTTTCTAATATGTACTTCTTGTAGGCATATAATGTCCATCTTCAAGCTATTTAATTTAGATAAAGTTCTCTTTCCTTTTAGCACCACATTCAGTCCATTTACTTTTAAAGATATTGCTTTAACTTCTTCTTCCATGTTTTACTCGTTACTAGTTTTTGACTTCATCGCCCTTGTCTGTCTTTGCTCCATTGGATCTTTCGATCTCGCTCCTTCTCTTAGGGCTCTTTTTTCCTTTGCTTTTTCCTCTTTGTCTTTCTCTTCATCTTTTTGCTTTGTCTCTCCTATTCCTCCCAAATCTTCTTCTAGTGGTCCACAAAATGGTTGATAAATAGTTTTCCTTTTTCAATACACTCAAGTCTGTCTTTTTGTTGTTGCCATGTCAACAAAATTCCTTCAGGTAGTAACCATCTAAAACTCACTCCTTTGAGTGCTAGGAGCTTTACTAGAAACTGATATTCTCTCCTCAGTTCTCTAACTCTTCTAGATATTAGTCTTAATGCCACAATTTCTTTATCTTTGTGTTTCACTGCTGTATTTCTTCCTCTTTGAAATATCACTGCCTTCCTCTGTAAATCTTGTCTCAGTAGTTTGTTCCACATGGTATATCTACTGTATACTCTAAAGGCGTCATCAATCTCACTTAAGATCTTTTCCTTGGATTGTTCCAAAACTTCTGATAATATCTCATTTATCACATCTTGAAGTTAGATAGAGTCCTACAGATTTAACTTTTTCCACCACTTGTATATCTAAATTCTCTTCTATCTCTCTTTTGTTTTTTTCTGTAATGTTTTCAACTAGAATTTTTGTCTTATCTTCATTTATTTTTAGACCACACATCTCTCCATAATTCTCTATTTGTTCCAGTAATCTTAGCAGATTGTCATAAATTGTTTTTACAGGGTTTATAAATCTGTCCCCAAAATCCATTCTCTGCAGTTGTTCTATCATAAAGGGCCAGTCCACATTGTCAAAACCTTTTTCGGCATCTAGAAACAGCATCGCCATTTCTTTTTCTGAATGTGTCTTATAATATTCCAAACTATTCATAATTATCCTCATATTGTCTCTGTCTTTTAGATAAAAATCCATTTTGGTCCATATGAATGAATTCCTTTAACAGTTTTTTAAAATCTATTTTCCATTACTGAAGCAAAAATCTTCATTTCTTATGATCCACTTTTAGCAATGAAATAGGTCTATAGTTTTTTACCAATTGCAGTTCTGTATCCTCTTTAGATATAAGTGTTGCATAAGCCTCTCTCCATGAGTCTGGCCTTCTTGCCTTCATTACCAATTCATTAAATAATTCCAACATTACATTACTCATCACTTCTTGTAGTGTTTTATATAGTTTAGCAGATAACCCATCCGATCATGGTGCTTTCCTTTTTTTTTTTTTTTGCCCTTTTATCGCTTCTGTTAATTGCATCATTGTTATTCTCTTTTCTAACATTCTCTTATATTGTTCTGGTATTTTAGGTAAATCTGATTTTTCCAAATATTTTACTTTCTCTTCCTCTCAAATCATTTCTTGGGAATAGAGTTTTTCATAGTATTTTTGAATTAC